>CM057457.1:354993333-356334166 GCA_016271365.2 Neoceratodus forsteri
GAAGAACATCCCTCTCTCTAGTCACCACACCCTCCCAGTCTGATCTCTGTGACAAAAGAACATCCCCTTCCCTGCTCAACAAACCTTCCAGCCTGATCTCTGTGACAAAAGAACTTCCTCATCCCTACTTACTAAACCCTGGGTCCCAGCCAGATCTCTGTGACAAAAGAACATCCCCTTACCTGCTCTCCCCAGCCTGATCACTGTGACAAAAGAACACCGCCCCTCCCTGCACACCAAACCTTCCAGCCTTATCTCTGTGACAAAAGAACTTCCCCCTCCCTGCTTACCAAACCCTCCCAGCCAGATCTCTGTGACAAAAGAACATCCCCCCCCGCTCATCACACCCTCCCAGCCTGATCTCTGTGATAAAACATCACCTTCCCTGTTCACCAAACCCTCCCAGCCTGATCTCTATAAAAAATATCCCTTACCCACTCACCAATCCTTCTAAGCCAGATCTCTGTGACAAAAGAACATCCCCTCACTGCTCACTGCAGCCTCCCAGCCTGATCTCTGTGACAAACAACATCCCCTTCCCTGCTCACCAAACCTTCTAATCCTGGTCTCTGTGACCAGAGAACATCCCCCTACCTGCTCACAAAGTCTTCCAATCTGATTGTCTGTCACAAAATAAATTTCCCTCCCTGCTCACCACACCCTCCCAGCCAGATCTCTGTGACAAAAGAACATCCCATATCTACTCTCCACCCCCAGCCTGATCACTGTGACAAAACACCACCCCTCCCTGCTCACCAAACCTTCCAGCCTGCTCTATGTGACAAAAGAACAACCCCCTCCCAGCTCACCATACTCTCCCAGCCTGATCACCATGAAAAAAGAACACCCCCTACCTGCTCACCAAACCTTCTAATCCTGATCTCTGAGACAAAAGAACATCCTTCTCCCTGCTCCCCAAACCCTCTCAGCCTGACATTTGTGACAAAAGAACATACCCCTTCTGCTCACCAGTCTCCAAGCCTGATCTCTGTGACAAAAGAACATCCCCTCCAATCTCACCACACCCTTCCAGCCTGAACGCTGTGACAAAAGAATATACCCTCCCTGCTCAACAAACCCTCCCAGACTGATCTCTGTGACACAAGAACATCCCTCACCCTGCTCACCAAACCTTCCAGCCTGATCTCTATGACAAAAGAACTTCCCCCTCCCTGCTTACCAAACCCCCCAGCCAAATCTCTGTGACAAAAGAACACTGCCTCTCCCTGCACACCAAACCCTCCAGACTGATCTGTGTGACAAAAGAACATCCCCTTCCCTGCTCAACACACTCTCCCAGCCTGATCGCCATGAAAAAAGAACAACCCCCTATCTACTCATCAAACCTTCTAATCCTGATCTCTGTGACCAAAACACATCCCCCTACCTGCTCACAAAGCCTTCCAATCTGATCTCTGTCTGTCACAAAAGAAATTCCCCTCCCTGCTCACCACACCCTCCCAGCCAGATCTCTGTGACAAAATAACATCCCTCTTCCAGTTCACCTCACCCTCCCAGCCTGATCGCTGTGACAAAAGAACATCCCCCTCCCAGTTCACCACACCCTCCCAGCCTGATCGCTGTGTTTACCTTCCAGGGCTGGAGCTGGTATGATCGTTTTGTCCGGAGGGCTGAGGGATTTCCTGGATAATAAAGGAGCAGTGGATCCGCACCTGATTGTGCCTCAAGGTGGAACTGTTGGTTGGCAAACAGGGTCAGACATGCGTTGGCTGAACTGCTGGGGCGCCGGATTGCTCTGGCCTTGGTGGGACCATTTGGTGGACAGACATATGCCGGTTCCTAGAAATGGGAGCTTCATGGCTGGATATTGGATTCTGTGAGCTGGGAGATAATTTTGTTGGTTTGGCTGATTGCAAGGGTCTTTCTGGGCTTTGGGGTGACTGCTTGGGTTTTGCGTTCCACGCAGGGTCGGGAACTGGGCTTGCTGGAGGGTGAGCCCATTGTTTCTGGTGCTCCTAGGCTCCCTGAATGGTCAGCCAGTGGGCTGAGGCGAATGGGAGCCAAATCAGTGGGCCGTGGGTAAATCTGAAAAAGTGTTTATCTCTGGAGCACTGGTGGGACCCTGTGGCCTGCCAATTTTTTGTCCCAGGTTCCCAGGTTGGAGGTCTGGAAGTCGGAAATCTGCCAAATCGGCCTGCCAATTTCTTGTTCCCGGTAACCAGATTGGAGGTCTGGAAGTCGGAAATCCGTTAAATCGCATGGATTAATCTGGATCAGTTTACTGCGTTGGATATGGTTTGAATTCCTCTTATTTTCTTTGGTTTGGTCCTGACTGTGCTGTGAGAAGGCCTTGTGACTGTTAATATTCTTAAATAATTCTGCTACTGCTTTAGAGGGATATGTGAGTGATATCACTGGTTTGACTGTTTTGGTAGTGACAATACCTAAATTGACTAAACATTTTCATATAAATCTGTTATTCTTTCAGAAGGATATGTGAGAGGTATCATCTAGGAGATTGGTTTTGCAAAATATCTGAGGAGGTGGGAGCTCCCCAGGTTCAGGTTTACTTTATAAAATCTGCTGAGACTTTAAAAGACTGTGCTATTTGCTCATTATCTGCCTCATTTTACAAATAGTTGATTGTTTTATTAAGGTTATGTGGGGATGGTCGTTTTTAGTAATATTTTGTGGGTTATTTTATTTTTATAATATTTTTTCTTTTTTGGGTACTGGTTTTGTGGTTTATAATTAGGTTACCAAAATATATTGGAATTAGACTGCTTCCGTGATCGATGCTAATTCATCCTCTACTCTTCATGCTCTCCACCCTTTTTTCCTCCCCCACTTCAGTTTATAACATACCAGTGCTGTAGGGCACTGGGTATTGTCTTAGGGGTGGGAGGAGGGTGGGGTTGTGAACAGCGGAGGATGAAGGAGGGGGGCCGCCGCATTGGGTAGTGAGATCCAGAAGATGCCCTGGGCGAAATGGAATCCAGAACGTGGTCCGCCATGTCTGGTTTCCATAACCAAGGGCACTTCCAATTGTGGTAGGCTGATAGTCCGGGCGGCCCAGGAGGTTCATTCAACCGGGCGGTGTTATGCAATGCTAGGTCCATTAAAACAAGACTGCAATTATTGTAGATCTTGTTAAATCGGTGGACCTGGCTTGCATCACCGAGACCTGGCTGGATGAGAACTCTGGCCCTGTTTTGGAGGCTGCAATTCTGGCTAGGTACTCGGTGTTACACTGCCCAAGACTGGACTGCGGGGGGGGGGGACAGTCTGTTTCAAGACCGAACTCAACCTCACAAATGTATCAGTTGGGGATACTGAGTCATTTGAGTGTACCGTAGTAGCAGGTGTGGGGTGTCGGATCGTTCTCTCCATCCACCAGGAGATGAGAAGCGATTCCTTCAGGAAGTCATGGACTTCGTCGTTGACATGGCGTCTGAGTCGCCCAGGCTGATGGTCCTGGGCGACTTCAATGACTGGTTCAACAACGAGCTCTCGCAATTTGGTCAGCACTTCCGCAAGTTGATGGTCAGCACTTCCGCCAATTGATGGTCAGCACTTCCGCCAGTTGATGACATCTCTGGGCCTTACACATATAGTTACCACTGCTACTCATAATCACGGTCACTCTCTTGACTTAGTCTTCCTCCTGGGAATTGAGGCCTCTAACTTGGGGGTGGAACCAGTTGGATGGTCTGATCACTACACCATGGGTTTTAGTTTAAGCGCCCCCCCTACATAGGCCTACCTCGTGGAGATGACTAGGTACCATCCTTTGCGAGATATAAGTTCTCAAGGCCTAGCGGCGGTGCTAGATCTCTTGTCCCTCTCAGAGGCAAACAGTGACCCAGAGGCCCTCGTGATGGCTTATAATTCAGTCATTGTGGCAGCCCTGGATATCATTGCTCCTGTCCGTGTTCGTCCTCTCTCCCTTTGCCCTCAATCCCCATGATTTGATGGGACTTTGAGGAAGATCCGGCGACTAGGACGAAGGTTAGAGCATCGCTGGTGGAAATCCACCCTTGATGCTGACCACCTTAGATTGATGGACCATTATCAAGTCTATCAATCTGCAATCACTCATAAGAAGGCAGAGGTCCTGTCCGGGAAGATTGTGGTTACTCACAACCGACCAGCTCAGCTGTTCCGAACGGTGGACTGGCTATGTAACCCAGCCTGTCTACAAGTCCGGAAAGCTTTTTCACAAGAAGAGTGAAATGAGCTTGCTCTATTCTTTGTGACTAAGGTGGCTGACATCAAGGTGGCGCTCCATCCAGCACACTCTATGGGTGCTGCTGTGGGTCAATGTGGGGCCACGGTTCCTCAGTTTTCCTGGAGTACCTTTGACCATCAGGCTTTCATGGATATCATGCGGATTATCCACAGTGTGCGCCCTACATGCTGTAGTTTGGATCGGGGTCCTACTTCCCTGATTTTGGGTTGTCCTGATTCTATCGGTCCGGTCCTAGCTCAGATAGTCTGGTGCTCCTTGGAGACAGGTGAGTTTCCAAGCTTACTGAAAGAAGCAGTGGTGACATCACTCTTGAAGAAAGCTTCTTTGGACCCAGACTGTCTTGCAAACTACAGACCGATCTCTAACCTCCCCGTTTTAGGTAAGGTGATTGAGAAAGTAGTGGCCACTCAACTGTAGGACCACTTGAACATCCATGACATTTATGAACCTCTCCAGTACAGATTTCAAAACAAGCATAGTACTGAGACAGCACTGGTTTGGGTGCTCAATGATCTCCTGATGGCTAGAGATCAGAAGAGCCATTCTATTCTGGCCCTCCTAGATCTCTCATCAGTGTTTGACACTGTAGACCATGGTGTACTGCTTGAGCATCTGAGATTCATCTGTGGACTGTCAGGTACAGTCCTCAGGTGGTTTACACCTTTCTTCACGGGAAGATCTCAGAGAGCAGTGTCCGGGGTTTATTACTCGCACCCAGTTTCTCTATCATGTGGGGTTCCTCAGGGTTCAGTGTTGTCCCCCATGTTGTTTGCAGTGTATATGCTGCCCCCCAGAGACACTGTACGAAGGTATGGGCTGAGGTTTCACTGCTATGCTGACGATACCCAGCTCCACCTTTCTTTTGCACCCTACCAGGATGGAGCTTTCTTGGTCTTTAATAGCTGCCTCACTGAAATCCAGGAGTGGATGGATGCCAACTGATTGAAGTTGAACTCTGACAAGACTGAGGTATTGGTTGTGGATCCAGTCGCCCGGATGGGGGGGGTGTGGGTTCACCCTCTGGACTTTTCCTTGGGGGTGTGCCACTCCTGATCTCTGAATGAGTGCAAAACCTGGGGGTAATTTTTGACGAAGAGTTGACGCTGCACTGGTAGGTGTCGGCTGTCGTCAAATCCTCTTTTTACCATCTGAGGAATATCTCCAGGATTAAGCACCTTGTTCCGTCTGGCGACCTTCCTACTCTGATCCATGCCTTTGTGACCCCATGTTTAGATTATTGCAACTCCCTGTAGCTAGGGCTACCAGAGGTGTAAATCCATGACTTGCAGCTAGTGCAGAACGCAGCAGCCCGGCTTTTGATGGGATCATCCCAGTCCTGTCATATCTCGCTGGTGCTGCGTGGACTGCACTGGCTGCCTGTTCAGTGGTGGATCTCCTTTAAAGTCAGTCTTCTGACTTTTAAAGCCCTACATGGACTTGGCCCAGACTACCTGAAAGAGCTTCTGGTCCCTTACTGCCCTGGGCGATTATTCCGCTCAGCTGATGAGGGGTTGCTAGAGATTCTGAGGGTGTATTTGAAATCTTCTGGGGCTAGAGCATTTGTGTAGACAGTCCTTACCCTTTGGAATTTTCTACCCCATCGGTTACATGAGTGTACGACCGTGGAAGGATTTAAGCAGGCATGACAAACTTTTTTATGGTGCCAAGCTTTTGGTAACTAGATAGAAACATAGAAACATAGAATTTGATGGCAGCTAAGGACCGCTTGGCCCACGTAGTCTGCCCATTTTCCTACCTAACAGATAAGCTGCAGATCCTAGTTAACCAACAACTTACTTCCTCCTACTCCCCACTAGGACTGCCTTATGTCTGTCCCATGCATTCTTGAATTCCCCCACTGTTCTTGACTCCAAGACCTCCTCAGGGAGGCTGTTCCATGCATCCACAACCCTCTCCATGAAAAAATACTTCCTCACATTACCTCTGAGCTGTCCCCCCTCTATCTTCAAATTGTGCCCCCTTGTTCTTGCACATCTCTTTTTCTGAAAGATGCTACCCTCTTGGACTTTGTTGATTCCCTTGAGGTACTTGAAAGTTTCTATCATGTCCCCTCTCTCCCTTCTTTCCTCAAGGGTATACATATTAAGCTCCCTTAGTCTTTCTTCGTATGTCTTCTGGTGCAGACCCTGCACCATTCTGGCTGCCCTCCTCTGGACAGCCTCCACTCTGTCTATGTCTTTGCGGAGATGGGGTCTCTAGGACTGCACACAGTACTCCAGATGGGGTCTCACCAACTGTCTGTACAGAGGGATAACAACTTCCTGTTTTCTACTATTGATGCCTCTTCCTATGCATCCCAGTATCCCCCCAGCCTTCCTTACTGCCTTCTCACATTGCTTGCCCACCTTTAGGTCATCTGATATAATTACCCCCAGGTCCCTTTTCATTTTTACTGTTGTCAGTATCTCACCCCCTATTGTGTACTCTTCCCCTGGGTTTTTGTTCCCCATGTGCAATACCTTGCACTTCTTTGCATTGAATCTGAGCTGCCATACATTTGACCATTCCTCCAACCTTGCCAAGTCCCTTCTCATCCTTTCCACTCCATTTTGTGTATCAACCCTGTTGCAGATCTTTGTGTCGTCTGCAAAGAGACATACTTTTCCTTCCAGTTCCTCTGCAATGTCACTTATAAAGATATTAAAAAGGACAGGTCCCAGTACTGAACCCTGTGGTACCCTGCTAGTAACCCTCCTTTCTTTACTGTGTACTCCATTTACTACTACCCTTTGCGTCCTGTTGTCTAGCCAATTTTTTATCCAGGCTACCACCTTGGGGCCCACTCCAAGGCTGGCTAACTTGTGTATTAATCTTTTGTGTGGGACTGTATCAAATGCCTTGCTAAAATCTAGGTAGGCCATGTCCAAAGCCCCTCCCTGGTCTACTAATCACTGGATGATATCAGTTTGACATTTTGTTACTGAGATGTTTGTTTTGTTCATTTTGTGATTTTAATATTGTTAAGGCGTCTTGGTTTTTGAAAGGCACCATACAAATAAAGTTTATTATTATTATTATTAAAAGAACATTCCCCTCCCTGCTCATCAAACCCTCCCAGCCTGATCTCTGTGACTGAAGAACATCCCTCTCCCAGTTCTCCACACCCTCCCAGCTTGATCGCTGTGACAAAAGAACATCCCCCTTCCTGCTCACCAACCCTCCCAGCTTGATCTCTGTGAAAAAGGAACATCCCTCTCCCAGTTCACCACACCCTCCCAGCCTGATCTCTGCGACTGAAGAACATCCCTCTCCCAGTTCACCACACCCTCCCAGCCCGATCTCTGTGACTAAAGAACATCCCCCTCCAAGCTCTCCACCCTGCTCACCACACCCTCCCAGCCTGATCTCTGTGACAAAAGAACATCTCCTTCCCTGCTCACCAAACCTTTGAGCCTGACCTCTGTGATCAAAGAACACCCCCTCACCTGCTCACCAGTCCTTCCAATCTGATCTCTGTCTGTCACAAAAGAACATCCCCCCAGCCTGATCTCTGTGACAAAAGAACATCCCCCTCCCTGCTCACCAAACCTTCCAACCTGATCTCTGTCTGTGAGAAAATAGTCCCCTCCCTGCTCACCACATCCTCCCAGCCAAATCTCTGTGACAAAATAACATCCCCCTTCCAGTTCACCACACCCTCCCAGCCTGATTGCTGTGACAAACCCCCCCGCTCACAAACCCTCTCAGCCTAATCTCTGTGATGAAAGAACATCCCCTTCCCTGCTCACCAACCCTCCCAGCCTGATCTCTGTGACAAAGGAACATCCCCCTCCCTGCTCACCAAACCCTCCCAGCCTGATCTCTGTGACAAAAGAACCTTAAATACAAGTAATGAAGTCACCAGCAGTATCGGAAACAACTATGCTCCTTACTGGCCTCCACAGACAGTGGTTACCACCTTCCCAGTTTTGAATTTACAGAAGTGTCGCGCTATGCCAGGGGAAGATGAATCAGGATGATGGAGAAGTGCCAGAGAGGACTGCACACAAACACATCGAAGTGGGCTACTGGACATCCGTTTAGAAACAAACGGGCACTTTTTAGCATCTGTGGTGGGAATAGTGGGATGGAGATCTAAGGAATTCAAGTGGGAGAAGAGGGCAGCGCTGCAGTCACAGCTACAAAACAGTTTACAATTCATTGTTTTTTTTAAATGATTTACTATCAAACTCAATGGGAAGGATTCTTTGAACATGGTGACTTCTGTCTCGGTGGCAGTGCTTTGTCTTCGGCCGTAAGTTAGCTGTACAGCTGCAGCAGAATGTGTCGTCCATCACAGAAAAAAAACGAATTGTAGCTTCTGGTTTGTTGTGGCTAATTCGTGTTGTGGAAAGGATGGGGGTATGGATTTTAGAGGTGGCAGAAAGGGTCACTGAGTGTTTGGCTAACTGTGGAGCACCAGGAGCAAGACCTGGACTCATAAGGTTTTTTTTTCTTCCTCTGCTGATGCCACAGCTGTCCCGGTTTCCTACAACACTACTTGAAGAACTGCAGTAGGAGAGCCGTGGCATGCAGAGACTTTCAATGTGTGGTATGTCTTGCTTAGCACATGTAGTGCTAGTTGTGAATTTATGTCCTGATAAGGACACAGCTGACAGAGGCTGTCAGCCAATCAGGACTGAGAATATTTTGTGCCCATCTTATAAAAAAGAACTTAGAGAGGTGCTTGCAGTACCACCGACAGCCCTGTTCAACAAATCTCTGGAAATGGGAGTGGTTCTGGAGGACTGGCAGAGGGCAGATGTAGTCCCTCTCCACAAAAATGTGAGCAGGGAGGTGGCTTGCAATTACAGACAAGGCAGCCTGACATCGATGGTGGGTAAATGAATGGAATCACTACTAAAGGAAAGGACTGTGGTATATCTTGAATCCAGTGGATCACAGGATTTTAGGCAGCCTGTATTCTCAGGGGGACAGTCATGTCAAACAAATCTGATGGATTTCTTTGACTGGATGACCAGGGAATTAGATCAGGAAGGGGCAGTGGATATGGCCTACCTAGATGTCAGTAAGGCCTTTGACACCATTCCACCTAGGAGGCTAGTAAACAAGCTGGGCAGCCTGGGAGTGGGTCCCAAGGTGGTAAACTGCATTAAAAATTGGTTAAGGGATTGAATACAGATGATGGTGGTAAACGGAATTCATTATGAGGAGAGGAGGGTGACCAGCGAGCCGCCACAAGGATCAGTTCTTGGACCAGTCCTCTTTAATGTCTCATAAGTGACATTGCAGAGGTGCTGGAGGGGAAGGTATGCCTCTTTGCAGATGACACTAAGATTTGCAATAAGGTTGACACACCAGGGGGCCTGGAAAAAATGAAGAAGGATCTAAGCAGGTTTGAGGAGTGGTCAAAAGTGTGGCAGCTATAATTCAATGCAAAGAAGTGTCAAATCATGCATTAGGGTGTGACAGGGTTGACTAGGACCCTGTCTCAGTTGTTATGGAGAGTTTGAATGCAGGGATCTATTCTGTTCTTTCCTCTCCTGTCTCTTGTCTGTCTGGTTGCGCGCAAGCAAATTTTCATGTGAGACCTAGGACGTGATCACTGCGACAGTCTTGCAATTCTTTGC
Source organism: Neoceratodus forsteri (assembly GCA_016271365.2). Lineage (NCBI taxonomy): Eukaryota > Metazoa > Chordata > Ceratodontiformes > Ceratodontidae > Neoceratodus > Neoceratodus forsteri. The sequence continues at coordinate 355,003,135 of CM057457.1, forward strand.
CTCTCACTGTCTGTCAGTCGCCCCTTGCTGTTTCTGTTTTTTTTCCTCCCTTGCATATTTGCTGCTATAAAAATATATGCAAATCATTATGTGGAAATGTAACTGATATTGGGATCTCTTTGTTTAGAAATTATATAGTGTCACTGTTGAAATGTATTTAATTATAGTTTGAGATGATTGCAAAAAGCTATTGGGAACTCAAGGGGTTAACCCAACAGCAGTTTTTAAGCCCTTTTTCAGAAATTGTGGAGAAGGGGCCTCAGTTGTGGGACATTGTGTTCTTACTGCACCTACCTGAAATTTACAAGAACATTTTAGAAAAAAAAACAGGAGGTTTGTTGGGGGGGGTTGCGAAGACTTATAAAAACAGAGCTGCAATTTTTTTGCAAGAGAGAGACATAGACACAGAGATTGAAGGAACACCCAGATGAATCTTCTCTGATTATTCTGCCTTTGTAAATAGTTATTCTGAACAATTTTTATATGTTACTGCTAGTACTAAGAAACACTTTTTGCAAATTCTACAACTGCTCCTGGTTTTTCCTATGCTTCCTGACCTGTGCCTTGAAGACAGATGGTGTCAGCCTAAGTGAGATTTACGACGTGCATACTGCAAGCCAGGAGTTGTGTGCATTGGATGCTGGACCTAGTTCAAGGGAAGCATAGAGAAAGGTATGGCTTCTGCAGCAGCAAGCCCAGGCGTAGTTACTTGGAGAATGGCAGCCAAACTAGCACAGACAGGAGTCCAAGCTGAGACTGTACAGCTAGCACGAGTTATAGAACAAGAACAGGCTGTGACAGAACCTGAAAGCCTGACTGCCTTTTTCTAATGGTGGGCTATACAACAAAGAGAGAAAGAACAGCAGAGAGAAAAATAAATTCAATGTTTAGAAGCACAGAGGAGAGAAGAGATGCAGTGACAGGAGCAGCAGAGGAGAGAAAAGATGCAGCAACAGGAGCAACAGATGAGAGAAGAGCTGCAGTGACAGGAGCAACAATGGCTGGATGCCTTGTAAGCTATTAGCAGCAGAAGGATCTGGCACTGGTCCAGCAGAGCAACAAGGTACAAGCAACTTAAAAGCCATTAAACATACAAAGTTGTGTCCCTCCAATGATACTGAAGCATACCTGACAACTTTTAAAAGGGTTGCGGCAGCCTGCCAATGGCCAAAGCAGAAATGGACAATCAGATTGGTACCCTACCTGACAGGGAAAGCCCAACTTGCCTACAGCAATATGGACACTGCACAGTCAGAAAACTATTACCTGGTGAAAAGGGAAATTCTAAAAAGGTATGACATCTAAGGGGAGACCTACAGGCAGAGATTTCGATCTCTTAAGTACAACTCAGTCAACAATGCTCGAGAAGCCTTCACCTGACTCAAGAGAACTCCTGATAAAATGGCTCCTTCCAGAGGACAAAACAGTACCACAGATCATCGGCACATCTGAAATGGGGCAATTCATCAACATCCTGCCTACAGATGTGCAGCTCTGGGTGAAAGGACATCAACCAGAAAGTGGGGAAAAGGCTGTTTCTTTGGCCAAAGACTACCAAATGGCCAGACAGATGCCACAACAGCGAGGTAACAGCCAAGCATTCCCATTTAAACTCCAGGCCTGATAAGAGCTCTGGTGGGGGTAACAAATATCTGCCCAAAGATGTTATTTGCTATAACTGTAATAAGCCAGGTCATATTGCAAGGAATTACCGTAAGAAGGGTGACATTGGAGCAGATTTGTCCCTTAGCAAATTGAGGCTAGTACTTAACAGATCTGAAGGTAGAGGATAAGACTGTAAAGGGATTCATTGATTTGGGAAGCAGACAGACCCTAGTGCATGTTGAGGTGCTGGGAAAACACTGTGCAAAATGATCAGATACTGGTGTCATCTGCATCCACGGGGACACTAGACACTACCCCACCACCCAAGTGATTCTGACAATTAAGGATGTGTCACACCAAATGAAAGTGGGGGTAGTACCCAAGTTACCTGCACATGCGATTATTGGAAATGACTGTCCAGAATTTACTGAGTTAATCTCGGAGGAACTGACCCATGTAGTTTCAACAGCAGTGGTAACAAGAGCTCAGGCAAGGAAAATCTCAAATGGTGGGGACACTTTTCCTTTCAGTGACTTTCATTTGGACTTGTTTGAGAACAGCTCCAAGATCCGAAAGTCCAGGAAAGAAAAAAGTCTTCTGAAACAACAGTGGCAACAAAAGACTGATGGACATAAAGGGTTAAAATATGAAAATGTTGACGTTAAACTTATAACTGATTGTGATTTTGTTTCAGAGCAAGCTAACGATGTTTCTCTCCAGGGTTATTTTAAGCAGCTGAGGGTGAAACCAAAACAGGGTGGACCAATGTTTAAAAAATGTAATGAGTTGCTGTACAGAGTTTGGGTTAAACCCCAGACACAGACTGAACAACTGGTTATGCCACAGAAGTATAGAACAGTTGTCACAGATAGCACATCATAGTCCTACGGCTGGTCACTCAGGGAGGTATCACACCCTTGCCAGACTGCTGTATAGAGTTTACTGGGCTGGAATATATGAAGATGTTGCTACCTATTGTTATTCCTGTGCTGAGCGTCAGAAAGTAGCCCCAGTCACTAGAAAAGACAAGGAGCCCCTGGTGCCCCTACCCTTGATAGATTTGCCTTTTGAGAAAATAGCAAGGGATGTGGTTGGTCCTTTAGACAAAAGTAAAAAAGGATAATATATTTATCCTGGTAGTATGCGACTATGCTACTCAATACCCAGAGGCAGTTCCAATGCGTACTGTCACAGCTTCAAAAGTGGCAGCAGAGCTTGCAAAATTGTTCAGCAGAATGGGCATACCTAAAGAATTATTACTGATCAGGGTTGTAGTTTTGGTGTTGCACTGCTTAAAGAGCTGTACAGACTGCTAGGTATCACTGCCCTAAGAACCTCCCCCTATCACCCTCAGACAGATGGTCTTGTTGAGCATTTTAACCAAACCATAAAACACATGTTAAAGAGGTTTGTAAAAAGGGAAAGTAAAGACTGGGACCAATACTTGCCTTATCTACGTTTTGCTTACAGAACAGTGCCACAGGCATCAACAGGCATCACCATTTGAAAAGCTGTATGGTAGGCAGCCAAGAGGGCCACTGGATGTGATACAAGAAACGTGGGAGGATAATCCCACTCAAAAACAATCTATAACATCTTATATGTGTGCCCTAAGAAAGAAGCTGGCGAAATATGTTGAAATTGCACATCGTAATCAGGAAGAGGCCCAAAACCAGCAGAAGGTATATTATGGCCACGGGGTAAAAGAAAAGGTTTTTGAGCCAGGTGAAAAGGTCTTGTTACTGTTACCCACTACAGAAAATCAATTGTTAATGAAGTGGCAAGAGCCTTATAGAGTGCTTAGACGTACTGGCACCGTTAACTATGAGATTGAGACTCCGACAGGAAAAATCCTACTTAAGATATACCATGCTAACCTCCTCAAGAAATGGGTTCAAAAAACACCAATAGCTGTGTAACCCCCCTACAAATGGGGGTTCCCAGACATTTTCCTTGGGCTTGCCTAAATGCCCACTGCCAGGCAGGCGTTCTGTGTCCTTAACAGTTTAAAAGTGTTTACATGTGAGTGCCTTGTTAGCCTCCATGCCTGTCTCTTTAAGAGCTGCCTATTGCGTATTGTATAATTAATCTGGGTAGGGGCCCAGTATTTTCAGGCTCCAGTCCCGCCTGGGCTGCTGTATTATCGCTCCATTCTTCCATCGCTAATTGCGCAGAGGGAGCCCTACAAGGATCTGTGACTGTTTGCTGATTATCTGCTTTAACAGTAAAGATACTGTAGTTTGTCTAACCTGCCTTCATTTGCAGCATGGACATTGCTGTTAATCACCACCATCTTGGTTCTGGACTGCCTATTGGGACCAATCTGTACCTCTGGGGACCCTAAAATGGAGTCTGTCCCCAGGGGTCTTGTGAAAGTGAATTTCTGTAGGAATTGTAACTTTTACACTTTGGTGCCTAAATGGACCTGGAGGGGGAGCTCTAGCTGTGACAGACAGATGAATCAATGAATCGAACCTTTTTGATCTTTGGGAAAGTCCCAAGCTGCCTGCAGCAGTGAGTCAGTCTGAAGTTAGAGTTGAAAGTGTGAAACACCTCGAGTGATTCGAACAGCTGCTCCTGTGTGGTGCGTAGGGGAAATCGACGGGAAGGCTGTGTTTGGCCTGCCTGCTACCATCTTCATAAGTGAAGAGACCTTGAGCCTGAGATCGGACTTTTTCCAAATTTTCAGCTTTTGCAATCAGATCCTGATTTGTGACAAACTGAATCCTCCTGAAGTGGACCGAAGATTTGCCTTGGTACGATCAGCCTGTCAGGACTTGAGACTGCTGCAGAGCGTATGGTTTGCGCAGAGACACTGTGACTTGCAACTGGACTGTCATCCAAACGGTAGTATTTACCTTGCTTTTACTATAAGTGTGCTGAATGCTGATAGTGGGTCACGATTTGGTTCCCCACTGCTTGAATGTATCACGCTTTCTGGAAGCTGTAGCCAGAACTTACTGGACTGTCTCTGAACTGCTCACTCGGTCTGGGCCTTGCCACCTCTGCCAGACAGCCGCTCAGGCTGCAGAGAAACAACCGAAGACAGACCCGCCTGGGGATTTGGCTCCCTGCTCAACACCAATGAACAGGATCAGCACCACGGTGCTTCGTATGGGCCCTGCTTCTCCTGGCAATCCATCACTTCATCCTGAGGTCTCTGTTTCGTCCATCCTGCATCCTGTACTGGGTAGTGAGAGTAAACACCAGGGTAGCTCCCTGCAACAAAGCTCAAATCAAAGTGTGTCAGCTGATTTAATTGTTGTTGCTAATCATTTTGGGACTGAGCCATCCTACTCCAGAATACAAATTGTGGGTTAAAGTGCATGCATGTTTTCTTTCCATCACAGGGCCCCAACCAGCTGCAACGTCGGCCTACCCTGGGCAACGCTTTAGGCTAGCTGTAGTTCCAACTGGGTACCCAGTGTGTGTGTGTGTGTGTGTGTGTGACTGTGATACAGGGACCTTAAAGTGCATGCCTTATAACCTGAATCTTTCAGATCTTGAATCAGCAACCAGATTCTGCCCCTTCTATGTTACTGCCCCTTAAATAAATCAGATCTAAATCTTTTTGAATTGAAACTGGTTGTGGTGTACCTCTGTACAAACAGCATTGAAATACTGTGGGTTGTTGTGCTATTGTGCTAAATCTTATTTTACAGGGGGTCTCCAGGGCAGAGCCAGCTGAACCAGCCCTGGTGGTAAGTGCTACACGTTTGGGGTTAAAACTGTTGTCAGGTGTCAATTGCAATTGTGTATTTTGTGAACCATTTAGGCCACTAGAGGGAAAAAGGGGGTAACAGCGTCCCAGAGGGTTGTACTCAGGTCAGCTACGCTACCACTAACCCTGTCCCCTGGGTGGAGGTACCCCTTTCTAGTACCCAGGCCCCTCAACCTGCATCTGGTCACCCAGGCAGGGATAGTATCCCTTGGGATAGCGCCACCTAGGGGTTACAGCTGTTCTGCTAGTTTTACCAGAAACTGATAAAGAAGATATTGATGTAGCTTATGATAGACCGGAACAAACTGTAACTGCTGATGCTGTAAAGCTGAATGTTTCCTTAACCTCAGAACCAACTGCAGAAATTCATAACATGCTAAAGACATTTAACAGTACTTTTAACACAGTACCAGGCCGAGCAAAAGGGGTCAAGCACATAATAGTGCCAAGGAATGCTCGCCCTATTAGGCAAAAGACATACAGGTTACCAGAGCAGTAAAGAGCTGACGTGGTTAAGAAAATACAAAAAAATGAAAGAATTGCATATCATAGAAGAGTTGAGGAGTGCTTGGTCATCTCCAGTGGTAATTATAAACAAAAAAGACTGGGTGTTAGAATCTGCCTTGATTTTAGGAAACTTAATCAAGTGTCACAATTCGACAGTTATCCTGTGCCCAGAATAAATGATTTGGTGGACAGACTGGGGAGTGCAAAGTATATCAGTACCCTCAATCTCACCAAGGGTTATTGGCAAATCCCTTTAGCTAAAGAATCCAGAGACAAAACTGCATTTGCCACTCCTGTTAGATTCTATCGGTTCACCACCATGCCAACTGGTTTACATGGTGCGCCAGCTACATTCCAATGGTACATGGATGTCAATTTATCACCTCACACTGGTTATTGTGCTGCATACTTGGATGATGTCATGGTGTACAGTCCAGACTGGAAAAGCCACCTGGAACATCTATGAGCAGTTATCCAAGCTATCAAAAAGGCAGGCCTGACTATTAATCCTACCAAATGTGCATTGGGCATGCAGGAAACCAGATATTTGGGCTATGTGTTGGGAAATGGAGAAGTTAAGCCAGAAATTTCTAAAACAGAAGCTGTAGCTAACAGCCCTGTCCCTAAAACAAAAAAACATGTCAGGTCATTTTTAGGGCTGGCTGGTTATTATCGGAGATTTGTTCCCAACTTTGCAGACTTAGCTACTACGCTCACTGAACTCACGAAAAAATGGTACCCAAATAATGTGAAATGGACCCCAGAGTGTGACAAAGCTTTTTAAGTAATTAAGGCTGCATTATGTTCAGCCCATTTTGAGAAGCCCAGATTTTGAGAAACCATTTTTGTTACAAACAGATGCATCAGAGGTAGGCCTAGATGTAGTCCTGAGTCAAAATACAGATGGGATGGAACATCCTATTCTGTACATAAGTAGGAAGCTGCATGACAGAGAAAAAAGGTACTCCACCATTGAAAAGGAATGTTTGCAGCAAAGTGGGCCATGGAATCCCTTACGTTTTATTTGCTAGGAACTGACTTTGTGCTTATAACAGATCACAATCTTCTCTGTTGGCTTAACCAAATAAAAGATCAAAAATCCAGAATCACAAGGTGGTACCTGGCACTGTAGCCAATGAAATTCAAGGTGATACACAAATCTGGTAATGAGAACAGCAATGCTGATTTGGTGTGTCCCCCTACCATGGTAAGGGAGCTAAAGGCACTCAGCTTTGTCTCATGCCTCACTGTGCCCCTGCCTATAGGGAAAACCTAGTAGCACCAACACCTTCCCTCCCCCCATCATGCTTTATTACTTAAAGGTATATCCAGGAAGCGAGAAGAGAGAGGGGGCTATGACAGAGACCTTCAAACACCTCAAGGGCCTAAATAAGGTACAAGAGGGTAGCATCCTTCAGAAAAAAAGATGTTCAAGAAAATGGGTGTCATAATATGAGGGGGGGTACAGTACACTCAGGGGTAATATGGAGAAGTATTTTTTCACAGAAAGGGTGGTGGATGCATGGAACAGCCGCTCACCCAGAAGTGGTGGGGTTAAAAACCGAAGGGGAATTCACGAATTCATGGGGTAGATGCAGGGTAACCCTGGCAACAGGAGAGAGAGTGCAAAAGCCAGAAATCAAGTGGGATCTCCAGTATTTGCAGTAGGTAGTGAAAATGGGCAGACTAGGTGGGCCAAGCAGTCCTTTTCTGTCATCAGTTACTATGTTTCTATGTTTAATTGTACTCCTTTTTTTTAACTCTCTTTATCACCCCTGGTATTGGAACTCTCTCAGGCCTTACCACTGGCCAGTACCACTCTACCGCCCACTGTGAGCCCCGCCATCCTCAAGGACATTACTGTTACTTCCCAAGCCCCCTGGGGACATAGGGCCCGAGGAGACAGAAGGGGCAGTGGAAGGGCTCCAGTATTTGGTGTGTAGTGGCATGGTTCAGGGAGGGCTGTTGCCTATCCGGACCAGAGGGTTTTTCTGTAGTGTTTTACACCCCCGAGGTGGAATGTGCAATGCTGTCCTAGCCCAAGACATGGGTGCTCCCATCCACGTCCGGAAGACAGCCGCCCGACGTCTACCCCTTCGCTTGCTAACAAGCCTATGTGCGTAGCACTGCTGCCGGTCTCCACCAGGGGCCGCTGCCACACTGGGCTACCCCTGGATCTCTCCCCAAGAGAGGAGAGGAGAGCAGTCATATGGATGCTTGATCCTCTCTTTCCCTGCTGACCACTGGCAGACTGGGCTCGCTCCCAACCCAGGTCACAGCATAGCTGCAAGGTGGCGCCCAGCGCTCAAACCCTCAGCCACCGGGACAGCTTGTTTAATTGTATTCTTACCTGACAAAGGGAAACTATCCACATAGACCTGTAAACCAAACAAAACCGGTCATTCACCAGACAAATTCATGGGACACCACAGCTTGAAGTTTTAAGAAACTTCTACTTTATTTCCTTTGATAAAGGACACAAGCAGTGTCCAAAATGCATCAGAAGTAATCCCATGATGGGAAATAAAGCTGACATTTCTTAAAACTTCAAGCCATGGTGCCCCATGAATTTGGTTGGTGAGTGCCCATTTTCTTTTGGTTTACATGTTACAGTTTTAACCGAGAGCACCAGTACCCCAGTGCGCACTTCTTGGTTTTTGGTATCCACATAGACCCTTTAGAAATCTTTTTTATTGCCCTGCTCACATGGTTCACTAATGATTCCCCCTGCTGCTCTGCTCCAAGGACCTCTTTTTCTTTTAATGTACTCCACCACAGCTCTGCACTGCTCCCCTGTGTAACCCTACCTGCCTCACTTCTTTTGCCATCTCAGGGGCGAAAAGAGAGTATCAAGCTAGCCTCTTGGACACCTTTGTTCCTTCTGACATGCTAGAAATTGTCCAAAATGCCCCCAATATTATTCCCATGAATACATTTTCAAGGCCACTGGGTTTTGTTTTTATTAGAAAATCCATTACAATTCTAGAATTTGGAATGCTTGCACACTGGTATAAACAGAATTTCATGGATTTGGGCATTTCGTATGAGGTCTGTCCATCTACAGAACTTATATTTTTCTTATAACTGATTCCTATACTATTTTCTATTTGCTTCCTTTACTCTTTATGTTAAGCCTTCTTTTATGCTGATTATTCATATGCATGCTAAAAGCGACAGTAGAATGGTGGTAGGCATCTGGAAAACAACACTAACAATCACTTGTGCAATTTCCGAAATTTTAAGTCTTGAAAATGGAATTTCATTACTTTAATCACAGTTAATCAGTGGCTTTATATGTACATTTTCAATATTATCCTCTATCATTATTCTGTAAATGCTCACCAGCTTTGTCCTTGGGCTGCTCCATCGTTACTTTCTCCCTTGTCCTCTGCCCCTCTTCCTCCAACTTGTCTGGCCTACTGTCCTGTGGCTTATCCTCCTTTCCTCTCTTTGACGTCTTCTCTTTCTTTCTGTCCTTGATCTTCCTTTTCCCCTTTATTTCGTTCTTCTTCTCTAGTGGCTGCTCCCATGAGTGTTGAAATTTAGAGAAAAGCAGAGGCTCTGAAACTTAAATGCACCCAGGATTAGTCAAAGTACCAGCAGTAATGAAAGGTATCTGGCAGTCCTAAGTGTGACAAGGCTGAGTAAGACCCTGTCCCAATGGCTATGTAGAAAATGTTAAAAGCAAGGATCTTTTCTGTCCTGTTTCTGTCTTTTGTCTATTTGATTACATAATCAAATTTTCACATGAGATCTAGGACTTGATCAACCCTAGGTCTCATGCCCTTCCCCCCATCTTTCTGCCTTTGTTTTTTGCTGTCTCTACCTTGCTTATATATATGGCTATAAAAGTACATATTTAAATCTTTATATAAAACTGAGTTCCCTCGTTTGTGAAAGAACATAGTTATTACTGTTGAAATGATTGCAGAAACAGCTCTTTGGGTTTATTAGAATAAATAGCAGCAATTAGGAACAGGGCGTGCCAGCTCACCCTTGATGAGACGGAGATTAGAAATATATTCCAAGAGTGCTATGCAACTCTGTACAGGGCTGAATGTCCCAGCACTGAGAAGGTGGCCAGTGAATGTTTGGATGGCATTCACCTCCCTACTCTAGATGAGGAACAAATCGAAAGGTTGGGGGCACCTATCACGGTGGTGGAAGTACAAAACGCCATTTAAATCAGGGAAGACAGGCAGCCCGGATGTATTAGTCATGAAATATTATAAGGAGTTGAAGAATAAAGTGGCAGGGCCTCTTTGTGATCTTACGGAAGAGGCTGGGGGGGGGGGTCCTGCCTAAAACGTGCACTGAGGCCAATATTTGTGTTCTTTCGAAACCAGGCAAGGATAGTTTGGAGTGCTCTTCATAAAGGTCCATCTCTGTCTTTAATTATGATTGTAAAATCATGGCCAAGGTCTTTGCCACACATCTGGAAAAGGTGCTACCTCAGGTTATACACCAGATCAGTCAGTTCATGAAGTGCAGGCTCTCACTATCATAATATGTGTGAAGGCTCTTGGGCTGGCCTGCTGGCGCAGTGGTTAGATTTCCGTTTGTAACACCGGTGACCCGGATTCGGGAACGGATCTGGGTTGTCGGAGGGTCGGCTGGGGGGAGAAGGATAGAGTGTCAAGGGACTGCTCTCCTTCTCCGGGAGGAGAGTAGGGCGAATGTAAGGTGCTCGATGGAGGCCAGGGCTACCGCAGCAACCAGCATTAGAAAGTGGCTGGAGGGGCAGGACAGATGCTGGACATCATTGCATGTTCCCACCCCCCATGTAAAGCACACAAAACAATACCTGAGCCCGACAGATGACACTGCACTGTGCCTGGCCTGCATGGCTCTCTGCCACTCCTCCATGGCGACTCAATTACGGTTCCATGGGCTGCTGTGAGCCTCAAACCCCACCCTAGGGTGGAAGCCAGGGAGGTAATGCTGGTTCGCCATCACCTTTCCCCTGTCAGAGATGGGGCAACAGTGGTGCCATGGCCCCACCCTGGGGGGAAAGCCAGGGAATATCAGTGGTGGAGGACGGTGGCAATCAGAGAGCAAGGTAGGGGTGGCTGACGGCTATCAGAGTTAGGGTCAAAAAGTATAATAAATAAAAAAAATAATATGAGAAGGCTCTTAAATGTAATTTGGAAGGGTACTCGGTGTCCTGGACAAGCATGTGTGTTGTCCATGGACACCGAGAAAGCCTTCAACAAAATAGATTGCTACTATCTATTTGAGATCTTGCACCAGTTCAGGTTGGGGGATTGGTTTGTGGACCTGCTCAAAATGCTGTATCATTAGCCCAGGGGAAGAATGTTGGTTAATGGAGCCCCCTCTGAGGACCTCAGGTTGTTTTGGGGATATGGAACAGGGCTGCCCCCTCTCCTCACTGTTATTTGCAATGGCTATTGAACCCCAAGCCATTAAAATAAGGGGCAGCCTGCTGGTATGGGGGAATTCCAGGGCTGGGAGGGGGGCAACATAAAATCACCTTATATGCCGATGAACTCCTCCTTTATGTAACACACCTAGGGAATCTGTCCCGGCATTACTGGAAATAGTGAAGGATTTCACATTTTTCTCAGGTTATAAGTTAAACTAAAAAAAATCAGAAAATCTTGTTTCTTGATGGTAAGGATCAGAGGAGACAGAGAACACCTGGAGTCTGAAGAGGGTGGAACTTTACCTACTTGGTGATTAAGATTAGTGATGATTTGAGGAAATTCTATGCACTAAATGATATCCCGCTGTTTAAAACCATCCTGGTAGACCTAGGTAGATGGAGGGCTCTTCCCATTTCCTGGATCAAAAGGATTATTCTTTTAAAAATGAATGTCTTTCCAAGGATATTGTATGTGTTGCAAATGGTTCCGATTGGTCCTACTGCTCAAGACATTAAAGGGGAAACATCCACGTAGGATTAAATTAATCAGTATTGTTACCAATGGAAATCTGCTTTACATAAACTATTGACCGAACCTGTAACACTTTTAGGGACAGAATTATAACCCATTCAGTAATGCCGGCCCACCGATGCAGGGGCAAGGTGCCGACCTGCGACGCCGATGACCTGAGTTCGGGAACGGGCCCGGGCTGCCAGATGACCGGCCGGGGGGGAGAGAGATCAAGCATCCCGTGACTGCTCTCCCTCTCCGGGGGGGGGGGAGGATGGGGAGTGCATTCAGTGCACTAGGGATACCTAGCAGAGGATGGTTGTACCACAGCATCAATGCCAGCATGTCGTGGGGATGGGGTGGACGCTAGTCATCACTGCACATCCCCACCCCTGTATACCGGGAAAAATCTCGCAAGTTGGCTGCTGCCGTGAACCCAGCCTCCGGCTTTAATTAGCCACTGAGCCGGCTCCCCAAGTCAGTTACTGGTTTTGTGGCACTATAGGGCCGTTGCCATGACCCTACCCCTTGGGGGGTAAGCCAGGGGTTTCAGGGGAAGGGCACAGCAATGGAAGTGGGAGTGCAGAGTTCCATGACCGGGCAGATGATCAGTGGCCAACTGCGGGCCAAAAAGAAGAAAAAAATAATAACCCATTCAGTTGCCCCTCCCTTTATAGCTGCAGACATCCCTTTTCTAAATCACAGGCATAGGATATGACATCACATCAGGGGAAACACATATAGCCACTACATAATTTAACCAGGAGAGGCACACTAAGCCGAAGCTTGATTCCAGGTGCGACATGAGAGCACAAGAAAGTTAAGTGACTTGCTCAGGGTCACACAGCAATGTAAGTGGGGACTGTTGGATCCAAACCCAGGTCTCCAGGTTTGCAGCTCACAGCCTTAAATCACTGCACTCTACTGTCTTTTTCGAGGTAAGAGGAAAAGAAAAGTTGGGCTCTTGATGAGCTGTCACAACCAGAGACTTAAAGGAAAACTACACTCAAAACTTAAAAAAATATACTGTATGTTGTGCAGAGTGTTTTAATTTGTATGTGAAGTTCTAGTGTTTCCTTCCCTCTGACTGGTATTAGGAGTTTTTCCCAAATTAAAACACTCTGCACAGCATATATTTTTTCAAGTTTTGGGTGTAGTTTTCCTTTAATAATTTAGTGATTGCACCTGGGAGCATCAGGGAACTGAAAAGGTTTTATCTCAAAAAGAAGGGGGTTACTGGAGTTTTCCTGCTGTAAAGACAATGGAACAGTTGGAATCATGAAATCAAAAAAAACAACTCTGCTGTGTTTTTTCTTTTACTTTGGCAAAAGGAAACTTATTTCTGGATGGTGTTCAAATAAAGATTTTTTTTATTATGCAACCTTCAGAAGGAGTAGTGCTGGAACGTGGGGGAAAGTGACTGTGTATGTATGTGTATGGGAGGCACTGTAGTAATAAGAGACAGCGATTCCTTCCCTTCTGACATTGCATTCATTAAAGGGGCACTTTGAATGCTCATGGGCAAAAGTGCGGGGTGTCCACTCCCTCCCACACACACATCTATAGGTCCTGGTGCCTATGTTCAGAAGGGTCTTCTATTGACAGCTATCTATCCTATCCCACACCAACACAAAACAATAATTTTTTTACAACTTCTTTACCCAGGATAATCCAGATGAGACGTGACACCTAATCTGTAGTGGGGTCCTGCTGCTATTCATTTCTGCTGCTAGGTAGACAGGAACACTGGGGGGTTATGTGACTTACTGAAGGTCACACAGTTAGTATTTGACTTTCCTGACATTTGACACTGTCCTCTCCTGGGCCCCAAGCTTGTGCCCTAGCCACAAGATCACACTCCTACAAATGACAGAACATGATACCAACAAACAAATTAAAATGCAACTACAGTACTAACAAATGTTAGAACTAAATAGGTACAGAAATACAAATGATTTACAATGTTACCACATTAGCAGAACATTCTGCAAATCACACAGGCACTAAACATTTTACTTAACTGAAATGTCAACCCATTGTACAAAGCAATAGAACTCTAAAGGAGTTTGGGAACTTGGCACTGGCAGCACACAACTTTTGTTTATAGCAATGTGTTCAAGATTAGAGACAAGTTCACATCTCCACGGACTGGGTACAAACATTTATTTTTTTCATTTCCTCCTACTTTCAAGGAGGCAGTATAGCGCAGTGGTTTAAGGTTCTGAGCTGCAAATCTGAAGACCTGGGTTTGAATCCCACAGTTCCCACTGCATTACTGTGCGATCCTGAGCAAGTCACTTAACCTTCCTGTGCTCTCAGGTCGTACCTGGACTCAAGCTTCAGCTTAGTGTGCCTCTCCTTGTTAAATTATTTATCGGCTATATGCGTTTCCCCTGATGTGATGTCATATCCTGTGCATGTGATTTAGAAAATGGATGCCTGCAGCTATAAAGGGAGGGGCAACTGAATGGGTTATAATTCTGTCCCTAAAAGTGTTACTGGTTTGGTCAATAGCTTAAATAAAGCAGATTTCCATTGGTAACAATACTGATTAATTTAATCCTACATGGACATTTCCCTTTAAACAGCTTGAAAGGGGTTTTAATAATATTTTTTGTTGGGGGGTGGGATCCAGGATGCTGCTGAGAAGGCTTAAAGTGTCTAGGGGAAGATGAGGGCTGCAGTTCCCAGATATAAAGGTATATTATCTAGCTCTACAATATCTCTATATCCACAACTGGGTAAATAGGGGGAGCTGCCTCTTGGGTAGAGTTGTAACAGGGAGACTACCCCTGGTTGGAGTATTCAGCCCGTCAAGGCCTCCTATTCCAAGGGCCCTCCTGGCCTGGGCTTTAAGTGAGATCAGTATATGCTGGTCTCGATCTCAGTCCTCTGTTACCCTGTTATTATTATCGCCTAGATATATTTATTTTATTATTGATGGAAATCAATGTTGAGATTATACTAATTTTGAGTTTCACTGTGTCTATTTATCTGTGTAGTTTTATTCTTGTACAGCACCCAGAGCCTCCAGGATTGGGCGTCTTCTTTAAATAAAAACTGACTTGCCCCGGGCACCTAACCTCATATTTTGCAAATGGTGGGGAAAGAGTTTACAAACAACTTCCAAATCCAAAACCTATGGAAGAAGCAGTGCTAGATGAAGATCAAGAGGAGATGTGGGGAAGAGAATGAAAACACTATTCTCGTACCAATAGCAAAAAATCCATAATTTTTACTGGGGTATGAGGACCCTGGTTTTGCAGTGTGCAAGGCCAAGGGTATCCGATGCTTGGAGATCTATACTAGGAGGAGGAGGAGATGTTCCCCTTTGAGACAATTTAACAGAAACTGAGACCCTCAGGATCGCATTTGTTCAGATTTTTTCAGGTCAAACATTTTGGGGAGAGTTTTCTTAGGAGACCAGTGGGGAGCTCCCTGGTGGCTAGGGTGGAACAGGAGATACTGGTGCTAAATATCATAAAGCGGGATTAGTAGGAAGGGTAGTTAGAATAGATGGAGCTACATTCCAGGATGGGACTGGGAAGGCCAGGGTTAACTGGGAAGAGGATTTGGGAATCCCCATCATGGATGAAAATTGGAAAGAAATAGCGATGTCACATATGGGCCTGCTGGTATGAAGTAGGTTCAGAGAAACTCAATATAAATTTATACATCACTTATTCTGCGCCCCAAGTGTTGTACACAATTTCCATCCTGAAATTTCCCCAACTTGTGTCAGATGCTTAACAGAAAGGGGAAAATACTCCCAATATCATATGGGTTGTGAGACTATTAAAAAATATTGGGAGGAAATGGCATCTGAGTTAAAAGTTACCTGGGGTAGGGAAATAGAGGCCACCCCCGTATCACTATTGATGGGAGTAGAACATAGCAGGGAGGGGGACTGGAGCCTTTACCCGAAGTGGGAAAGGGTAATGCTGGTGATGGGCAGACAGACTGTCTTGAATCCATGAGTTCCATGTGTAAAATCCACCACACAAATGTGGGGAAAACCTCATGTTTGCAAACATGGCCACAGAGAGGCTCTCTTATGCTCTGAAGGGTAGGGAGGAGAGTAGAGGAGAGGTTTACAAGAGAATGGGACCACATTTAGGCCTCTCTTTCCACTCTTGAGGCTGGGGTCCTTAGGGATGGAACATGCTACTAAAGGGAGTTTGGATGAGTATGGTTAGTGCTCCAGACATTGAACTCCTCAATTGGAATGTGACACCTAAAACTCTAATGTGCAAGAAAACTGTAAGAGATATGAACTGTAGTTACTGATTACAAAATGCTTTCTGTGTTTTCTGTTTTTTATTTGCAACCGATTGTTCCTGATTAGCTTTTACCTATCTCCAACTTTTTTTTGTCTTACAATCTCTTTCACTAAAAACGAGCTTGCATTGCATGGGTGAATGAAGGGGTGGGGTTAACAAATAATTGTTTGATATTGGAGGATGAGACTGAAACTACTCGTAGGAAAACCCTAATGTAATTGCAGTGTATGATTGCCCCATCCTGGAGATCTATGTAACGTATATGGAATGTTGTCACTAATTGGTTGCACAACTTGTATTAACTCTATCACTGTTGTAAAAATTTATTAAAAATATAATATAAAAAAAATAATAAATAGCAAACTGTAGCAGAGCATGGCCTTTTGACCTCTTTAGTTTTGCAAAAGGTGTCAGCAAGAGGCCAGCTTGCAGCTTGGATCAATGTACTTTATCTTTTTATTCAAAAGATTTTAGCAATTCAAACAATCTTCCTCATACAAAAAGAATGATGCAATATTTGAAATACAGCAAAAATTAATACATATTAAAAAGGAAAAGGAGTGCCATTGAGTCATCCAACAGTGTCATTTAGGATTGATATTTATAGGTCAGATATATCAACTCTGAGTAAGTTTATAAAGATATTGGTACACCTAGCATTGCACCGAGGGTTGGAAGTGGAAAAATAAAGAAATAAAAGTCAAGCAAGGCAAATAGAATGTTGGGCTGCATCGTAAGGGGGATCACCTCTAGGAGCAAGGAAGTGATTCTGCCACTGTACAATGGACTGGTTAGACCACACCTTGAGTACTGTGTACAGTACTGGAGACCACACTTGAAGAGGGTACAGAGGAGGGGAACTAAGATGATACGAGGGCTAGGGGATCTGACGTATGGAGACAGACTTGAGGGCTCTGCCTGTTTTCATTGGAGGACAGGAGAGATGGGGGGGCATGATTGAGGTCTAAGCACCTCAAGGGAATAAATAGGGTAAACATGGAGGATCTTAGACTAAAGCAGGAGGTATCACCAGAGGACATGGTTTAAAGTTGGAAGGTGGAAGGGTGAGGGGGGAAAAGAGGAGGAGGTTTTTCACTGAGAGGGTGGTGGACCCTTGGAATGCAGTGCCTGGTGAGCTGGTTTAGAGATCCACAGTGGAGGGTTTCAAGAGAGGGTGGGACAGACACAGAAAGTGAATGTATCAGATGATGGCCTGTCCTAGGGGGGTGGAGATGGATGATAGGGGTTTCTGGAGCACAAGGGATGGGAGGGCCTCGGCACCCAACTAAGATCTAAAGTTCAAGCAGACTCGATAGACCGTAAGGCCTAATCTGCTGGCAAATAGTATGTTAGTAAGTTAAGCTATATTAACTGGATGTATACATTATCTTCTTGCTGAATGAAGTGTAGGAAGGATAATCAAAATCCTATATAACATTAACATTATATATAATTAATATAACAGGAAAAAAAAAACATAGAGAGGAAGGAGATTCCCTTACCTAAGAGAGACAACAGCATTACTGGATTCTAATAATGTAATAAAAAAACAAGCTGTATATATTATATAGTTTAACATTAATTAACTATTATGTATTAGCGGAATTCAGATAGTTGAAATTGTCCTGCCAACATTTTCCGTAATCAATTAGTCGGTCTAATGCAGCATGAGTAATCCTCTCAAACGAGCCATATTGTGAAAGATTTTAAGGATATCAGAGAATTTAGGCATTGTAGTAGTTTTCCAAAACAACAATAGAAGTCGTTTTACCTGAAGAGAAAGTATGTTTAGCCACCTATGTTGGGCTTGGGAAAGAGAGACATAAGGGGTAGAAAAAATGCCTAACAAAAAATATTTAGGATCAAATATAATATTATGACCAACTACCTTAGATGCAAATCAGTGAACCTTAACCCAAAAGATTAAATATGGGATTGCGATTTTCAAAGGATATCGAGTAAGTCTCCGTTGGGTGAGTTACATCTCCATCAGTTGTTATTATTGACTAAGCCCATATGGTGTAATACTGATGGTGTCCTGTACCACAGGTGGAGAATTTTAGTTTGGATAAGGGAGCTGCATGCGTTCTTAAAAGTTTTATGGCATATGCACTAACATTTGTGCCACTGTGAATTAAGTTATGTTGTATTTTAAAAGTAGGCTCCATTTGGTTTTAGCTGCAGGAGACTGATCCGGTAAACTGTTTCTGATATCCTTATAAATGATGCTAGTTAGGTTAGATGCAGTGTTTATCCATAGGGAAATATGCTGATCATGTAGGGAGTTTGTATGAAGGTGATGGAAAAAAGTGCTACAAGCAGTGTGTAATTGTAAGTATTTCCAAAAGTTATGTTTGGGTAAGCACCACTGATCACACAGTTCTGAAAAATCTTTTAGGTTAAAAGAGTTTTTTCCAAGATGTCATCCCAAAAAATGATGCCTTTATTTTTCCAAGTATGACAGAAAGTAGGGTGTTTCTCAAGATAAATAATTTTATTACCCCATACAGGAGCATAAAAAAGAAGGGTTGGATTAGAGTTTAGTCATTTATGAATCTGTTTCCAATAATATACCGAAGAGGTAATAGTGGGGTGAGCTCTTAAATTAGAAGGGAGAGGATTATAAATGAAAGAAGTAAAACAACTGCCTGGGTGAAGTGAAGCTTCCATTTCTACCCATAAGGGTGAACTGGGATGGTTTACAAAACCATCTAGTAGTTTGAGCAGCTCAAAAGTCCCATAAATAAGCAATGAAGCAGGGGAGTCTGATGCCTCCTCTAGACCAATGTGAACGGAGTTTGGAGCGACTGAACCTAGGTATTTTCCCTTCCCATATAAAATTACCAATTACCTTATCGAGTTTAGTTAAAAATTAAAGGGGAGAATTAGTGGGATATTAGCAAAAAGATAGAGTATTTTAGATGATATAGACATTTTTATGGCTGCTACTTTCCCTGTGAAGGAAAGATTAAGTAACTTCCACCTGTATAATATGGTTTTAATATTGACTAATATTGGAGTAAAATTGGCTTCCCATACTCTCCCTAAATTCGGGGTAATTTTAATACCAAGGTATGTAAGCCCTTGTGGCGCCCAACAGAAATGCAAAGGTGTATTCATAGAAGGTTTACAGAACAGGTTTAGGGGTAGTGATTCTGACTTATTATAATTTAAGGCCAGTCTAGAGAGCACAGTGAATTCATTGAGTATATTACCTAGTGGTTGACCTGCCTCCTCAAGATTTTCTAAGATTAAGAGGTCATTAGCATACGGAAGTGAGGTGTAACAGGAGTTACCAATGGTAATCCCTTTAATATTATTGGATTGATGAAGGTGAGCAGTAAGGGTCTCCATAGCTAAAATAAATAGGGAAGGCGATAAAGGGCTTTTTTGCCTAGTACCTCTTGCTAAAGAGAAGGGAGACGAGATTGTGGAGTTAGTCAAGATTGTAGCAGAAGGTAAAGTGTATAATAATTTAATCAGAGTGCAGAAATTACTATTAATACCAAAGTGAAGTAGGGTCTGATAAAAATATTTGCAGTTTAAAGAATCAAAGGCTTTTTCAAAGTCAATGGCAATAGCTGCCACAGGGGATTTAAGGGATTTAGCTCGATGCATTATATTAAACAGTGAGAGTAGATGCTCAGTACCTGTTCTGTTTTTAATTAAACCAGCTTGGGATCTATGTGCTAGTTTAGAGACAAGAGGTTCCAGTTGAGAAGCTAAGAGTTTAGCAAAGATTTTACCATCGGTATTTAGCAAGGAAATTTTCCTATAGCTAGTAGGGAGGGAGGGATCTTCGTTTCTTACAGGAAGTACGGTAATAATGGCTTCTGTCATTGTGGGAGGGAGTTTCCCAATTTGCATGGCTTCCTGAAATACATTAAAAAGTAATGGGCACAGAGTCCCAGAGAGAGCTTTATAGTAATCAACCAGAAAGCCATCTCCGCCTGGAGATTTACCAGATTTTAATGAAGATAAAGCAATCTGGATTTCTTGTAGGGTGAACGGTTCATCTAAAGCCTCTTTATCTTGGTACAAAAGGTGAGAAAGTTGTAATTTATCTAGGAAATGTTGTATGTGTGAATTGGGGGCAGATCTGGGATGGGCATATAGCCGTTTATAAAATGACATCACATTATGGTTAATAGAGGGAGCATCTGTATGGGTTTGTCCTAGGTGATCTTTAAGACCAGCAATATACCTTTTCAACTGTTGATTTTTAAGCTGGTAAGTGAGTAATTTGCCACATTATCCCCTTGTTCCCAGTATTTATGTTTGAGTTTGAATAAGGCTAGTTCAGTTTTACGGGATATAAGCTCATTCATTTTTATTCAAAGCTGCAATATTTCTAGGTGGAGAGGGGAGTTGGTATCAGGTTTAGTGGTTCTAAAATATTGCGCTTCTTTGTCTTTGAGCTGTTTTTCCATGTCAGCTAAATGTTGTTCTCTTAATTTCTTCCAGTAAGCTGCAAAACTTATGATTGTCCCACAAATCGTGGCTTTTAAAGATTCCCAAATTGTACTCATAGAAGTATCCGAGGGTTTATTAAAAGAGACAAAGTCTTGTATTTGAGATTTAACCCAGGGAAGGAATTCTGGATCCTTGATCAATAAAGGATCTAGGTTGCAGAAAGGAGATTTAGAAGATGGAGGATCCCAGTGCAGATGTATACTGACGGGTGCATGATCTGAGATTACAATCGGAAAAATGGAAGCCTCAATTACCTTTTCAGTTATAGAAGATGCGAACCAGTAGTCAATTCTACTGTAAGATTTGTGGAGTGAGGAGCAAAAAGTATAATCCCGGTCTCGGGGGTGAAAAAGTCTTCAGAGGTCTGTGAGGCTGAAATCATTAATGAGCAAGGAAAGAGCATTGATGTCTGTGGGATGTGCATCCGGAGAGATATTGCTTCTGTCTAGGTAAGCATCCAGGGTGAGGTTAAAGTCCCCACCAATTAATACAGGAGAGTTGTTTAAGTTGTTAGTAAATGAATAATGCATGACAGGATGTGTGTCGTGCTGGGATAATGTCAGCCTGGGGTGATTAGGCACAAGGCCGTAGGCCGAGTGTGACTAATCACCCCAGAAGTGATGTTATCCCAGCACAACACACACCCTGGAGTGCATTATATTTATTATACAATGGCTCCAATTTTTTAAGTGAAGAAACAAAGTCACATTTTCATTTTTAAAGTGATTTTAATGAATAAAAATGTTGAAATAACCTTCTACAACATTAAATAGTCCTGTTTTAAAACTGTTAAATGACTTGTAGTTTCATAGTTAAAGTGATCAAAAGTATGAAGAAAGATTGAGTATGTTAATAAATATAGTAAACATTTTTTGGTAATAAATATTTTTTATAAATAAATATGGCAGTAAAGCAAAGAACAATTTCATTAAGTGGAACTTTATGCCTTAAACAACGTGTCTACACTTTTTTCTGAACAAAATATTCTTAAACAATATTTTAAACATCTCTTAAACAACTTTTGTATTTTTTATGTTTAATAGTTTTATTTGTTGCTTTTGACTTGTTGAGATTTGGGTTTAGGGCTTGTATATATTAAAAACACACATTGTGTTGCCTTGGATCATGAATTATGTGTTACTATTTTGGTCTTGCAATGTATTGCTGCTTCTGCAGCTGCAGCTTGCTTTGTTCTTGACTGTTTGGTTGTTGCTGTCTTCTCAGGTTCCAGTGGCTTTTGAACTTTGAGGTTCAGAGGTTGTAGCACTTTCTTTGGTCGCTTGAGTCACACTGCAGCTGGCTACATGCAGGTCAACAAATGCATGGGTTCCAGTCAGTTGCACGGTGCCTTGTGATGCTCCAGAGAGGACTGCACTTCATTTACTGTGCTCAGACATGGTAGGTCCCCAATAACTTTTTAGGGACGATTCTTGCTTATGTCCTGTGACAGACATGATTTGATGACTTTCGAGCCCCGCATTGCTAAGCAGTAGAATTGCGGTGGCTCGGAGGCAATGATTTGTGTAGGTTGTGCTGAGGCCAGCAGCTTTGCATATTTTAGGCAGCATGGTGGCTATTGAATTGACTCCTACTGGCTCTTGGGTGAACCTAATGGTTTCTTCGGTCCATGGTTTGGCTGGCAGTCTATGGGGGTGACAGAAGAGACATGGAGGGTTTGGGGGTAACTTGTTTAAATACTTCTGTAGGGCTGCGACTGGACAGTGTGGGTGCTGAGGTATTTCAAACATGCACCCTCTGCACTTATTGTGGTCTTTCTCTAGAGGATCACTGTGGTTCCTGGTTTTTTCATTAAGTGTAAGGGTTATGTATTGAAGGCCATTTTCTGCAGTGCAAAACTGAAAGCTGTCTGGTTTTAACTATCATTGCACCTCGTAGCCACATCTGGCAAAGTGGAGTTGGAGTTCAAGCCAGACGCAGTGCAACGGTCCTTCTGGGGTGGTGGTAGTTAAGGCTTCTGAGTGGCGGAGGAAGTGAAGGTCTGAGGTAGTGAGGGGCTCATGGTGTTTGACCTTGTCTTTGCCTTCCCTTTTAAGGTTTTTTATTTGAGCAGCAAAAATGTTTGAACTGTGAAACTCATGGTTTGACAGCAGATTGATATTATGGCTTAGAGGAGGCTCATTGAGGTGCCTATTTATGCCTACTCTTAAGGCGACAAAACTGCTGATTCCATATTGTGTGCCTGCCATTGATTGCACGGAAGCGTAGAACTTTTGTAAAATGTTGTTTAGCTCTGGTACAGTTACCGTCTTGAAGTCTAGCTGTGTGTTAGATTCTGCTATCCAGTCAGAAAATACCTTCACTGCCCACTGTGTCTGCCTTTTTGTTGACGGCTCATTCCGGTTGCACTCCATTACATCTAAGGTGGTTTCTTCAACCTGAATGTGTCTTGTTTTTCTGCCATTTTTTTAGGCTCGCTGGTGGTCGTCTGATTTTCCTTCTCTTCAGGGAACATGTTTGTGAAGGATGACATTGTAAAGAGCTGGAAATCCACTGCTGGTAAGTCAGACATCATTACTTTAGGACACTGCTGTCAGACAGTCTGTCAGATGATCGGTTGGAAGCTTTGTAACACTGCTGCTGTTTTTGTTTTGACAAGTTCTGACGTAGTGATACGTCACTGTGTTATGGCCTTTTCTTACATTTCTCTGTAGTTGGCACTACATCTGTGATGTTATGCCAGGATAACATCACGGGTGTAATGTCCAGCTGACCAGTGAGAGAAGTATATTTTTTTGCCATTGTATAATCATCATTTGTTGTGCCAAATTATGGAAGAATTCGGAAGTATCATGGTTAGGGGCACAAACATTAACTATTGTTAGAGTACCTGAAGGGGTTTTAAGAATGGCTATCACCCAGCTACCATCAGTATCACTGACAGTTTTTACAGGAGCCCAGTTAAGGCTTTTGTCAATCAGTATTGCCACCCCTCGTTTCTTAGAGAAGGATGAGGCGAATATATGACCAACCCAGTCCCGTTTAAGCCTATCATTGTCTTCTGCCAGTAGCTACGTTTCCTGAATAAACACTGTCTTTGCTTTGTGTTTCTTATGGTGTGAAAGAACTTGTTTGCATTTACAAGGAGAATTGAGCCCCTTAACATTCCAAGTATATAAAAGTAGGTCAGTCATAATAACAGTAGAAGGGAGAGATGTGAAATCTTACAGGAAACGGGATCAAAAAGGGCTATGGCAGAGGGTATTGCAGGGAGAATGGAGTCAGTTGGCTTAGTAGTAAAGAGGGACTGATTATGAAAAAGTGTACAGGACCAAAAGAAGAATATAGATAATAAGTTTAAATGCTTACAGTTGCCGTGTCTCTCTGAAGCATATAGGGTACAAAGAGATATTAAATACATTAACAGATAACTATTTAATACTAAAACAATACACAACTTGAAAATACCCTAGATGCGCGATGAGATAGGAGTCAGTACAGCTGCACTAAAAGACTCTCTCACAGCACATCTGGACGGCGATAGAAAATCAATATTTCCTAAAGAGAGTAACCACACGTGTGGATCTATCTGTACTTCTGAAATATAGAATAAACCAAATGTTTAAAAAGAACTTGCTTAATTCAAACTGTATCAGGAGTAGGTGAAAGTACTGTATCAAAGGCGCGCCAGAATCACCAGTATCACAACCTCACCTGATGGAACAAGTAAGTATGTTTTACTCAAACTAAGAGCAATACCAAACCAGGCAAGTAAATAATAACAGAAAAAATGAGTGAATAAGTATGCCAACCAATATATAGTTCACCAACCGGTTATAAGGTTCCCAGAGACATAATCACAACTGAATTGGTTCAATGGTTAGAGTTATGCATTAGAAGCGTAATATATAAATGGGATTAAATCTGAGGCAATATATTAGGCATAAATATTTTTGTACTCAATTGGTGCTCCAGATTACTCTACAAGAGTGGAACTGGTAGTGTAAATTTATGAGATAAGTAGTGCCTGACGTAATAAGTGTACCCATATACATGAAATATAACTATATCAAAAAAGGACTTTATACAGGCTTCAAGGGCAGTGGTGCATTAAGAAACAATTATATTTGTAGTAATATATAGACCTTATCTGTTCACAAATTGCCCAGATGGTTCTGTATTGTGGGATAACTGGGTCTATGAGCTAGGCCCTGTAAGTCCCAACTGGCAAGATGTGAAACCTTACATCATGAAAGGCCTCTAGCGCCTGAGCTCTGAGCATTTGCCATGATTAAGTGCGTACTCAAATTATAAGAGGAGTAAAATATATTTATTTTAATTATTAATAAATAAGCACCATGTAGTTCGAAAATGGCCTGTCAAAGTTGTAGTTAGTTGCACTAAGTTTAATAATACTACTAAAGAAAAGAGACATATATATGTATATGGAGGTGGGGAATAAAGAGGTAGAGAAGGAAAAAAAGAAGAAAATTTGCATAAAGACCAGTTCCAACAATACTCTGGATTGCTAGTTGGAATAAATATAGAACAAATTATATAATGATATTAATATTTTATCGTGGGGGGGGGCTTATGTAATAACAATATATTAAAGTATCTTGGGCATCAGTACAGAGACTATTTCAAGTGGGAAAAGATAAACCTGAACCAAATGTTGCCTAGCAGATTTAATATAATCCCTGCATATTGTAAAAATTAAATTATAGAACCAGGGAGTACTAAATAACTTAGATTAGTGAAAGTAGAGCAGTCTAAAGGACAAACACATAGACCGCGATGTACAGCTTTAAGGAATCAGCACCTGCTGAAAGCAATAGTAGTGGGGCCATTCAAAAGCTGTACATCCATCAAATATAACGTGGTCTCAAGACCACTAATTAGGTCTGACACAAGCCAGGTATTGCAAATTAATGCGAAACCAGGTTCGTGGTTATGGGAGATGGTAGGCTGTGGAGCAAGGTCTTCCTTTGAAAGGTCCTCCTGTGATGAGAGAGTGACGTCTTGCAGCGGGGCCAACATGTTGCTAAGATGTAGCAGAGATTCAGTATATGGGACCACTTTGGAGGGGACCGATGTTTTGTGGGAGCTCTCTAATTCACAGCATGTAGCTCTATTAGATTGTATGCCAGAAGATTTTTTCCTTGTATACAAGCTGACTGGGTAAAGGAATAGTGGGGTAAGTGCTGTTTACTTCAGAATGTACAAACGAAGGCTTCTCATTACACCTAGATCACTGGAAACAGTGTTTAAAGAAGAATCGGTCACAGTAGCGGGATGAGCTGCCTCAGTTAATCTGAATGTGCATGGCTCCCGATTTAAGTTGTCAATAAATGCAGATAGCGATTCAGAGGAATTAAAGTCTTTGATAGTCTTGCCCAGATAGAGGCACATTACCATGGGGTATCTCAGTGTGAATTTGATGCCCTTCTTGTGAAGAGTCTGCTTAATAGGGGCAAAGGCACATATTTTGGAGGAAAGATCTTTTGAAAAGTCCCCGTAAATTGAGATTCTGTATTCTTGCCACATGAGCACTCTGATTTCTCTCACCTTTCTTTCAGTTCAATGTGAGCAAAATTAAGACATCTTGCTAGAATAGGCATTGATTTTTGGTCTGAGCCTGGTCTAGGGCCTAATGATTGGTGGGAACACTCAATAATTAAATTTAGATTGGGAGGAAGTCGAAGCATGGCTGGAAAGACATGTAGGAGAAGTGCAGTTGTGTTTCCAAGTTCAGATCCTTCAGGAAACGCAAAGAAACGCAAGTTATTTCTGTGATTCCTGTTTTCTATGTTGTCCAGTTTTGTTTGTAGATGTTTAATGGTCTGATCTTGTTCTCTAATTGTAGCTCTCAGATCTTGAGCAGAAGTTTCATTTTGCAGAGATTTAGATTCTGCAGTTAAGAGTTGAGAGTCTAATGCTTTTAAAGTAGCAACATTCTGTTGAGATGCCATGTTCAGTCCATCATATCAGAAACTAGCTTCTGGAACATAGATTAGACCTGGAAAGGGAGGAAATCTGTTTTTCAGACTCAGCCATAATTGTATGCCCTTAGGCAGCCAGGTAGAGCAGTGCAGAAAAAAAGGCCAAATCTTGGTACAATCAAGGAAATAACTCACAGGAGCTGTGCAGAGTAGATTTATAGATGAAAATCATGGGGCCGGCTTACTTTGTTCGCCTGGATGGGCGCAGATGAAGATAGATAGCTGGTAGCCCTTATAGCAGAGACAATTAGGCTGCCATCTTGTGCAGAGCCAGACCATGCCCCCCAATGTACTTTTCTAAGCTTCTTGCAGGAATGGAAACTTATGAACTCTGTACAAGCAAGAGATACACTGTCTCCAACAGGAGGATGTAATATTTACTCTGTTTAAAAAAAAGACGAAGAGTTGAATGACTTAGTTTATAGTTTTTTGGGGACTTCACTGTGTGAACTGCCTATGTTTGAAATACATTTGTATTTTTTAATTTTTCTTCTATTGTTATTGACAGTAAGAAAATGCTAGTTGAGAATTTTACAACTTCTGGTCTGCATGTTCCCTGACATAAGCCTCAATGACACTAAGCAGAAGCAAGACTCGGCTGCTTTTTTTTTGTTCTTTTCCATAAAGGTTTTTTTATCCTCTAGCGCCAGACTGGGCAGCTACTGAACCATGTCCCCAGACACCTCAGACAGTCACTATACTCCATACACAAAGGGAGCTAGTTGCCTTGTGGCTTCCCCCAAGCAAGGCCATACCTCTCCCTCCGGAATACACATATCCAGAATTGCCTTACCAGCTGGAGTGGAAGGGTGGGTCCACATGTCTGGGCAGGGCTTCATGGAGCCTGGTCTGTTCAGTTTTCCAACAAGTTTTTCATTCCTCTAGCTTCCAAACCACAGCAGTACAGAGGATGCAAGCACATGGAATTGCACATGCGTTACAGAAACTGCAGTCATGTAAGAATTTACCGTAAAAGGAGATCTTCAAGAGAGGTTCCTGCAGTAGGTCTTCACATGTAGGACTGTGCCTTCTGGTGTTAGGTTCCAACAGCAAACTTGTAGATAGCAATTGTCAGCGGGGACCTCCCCCGACGTCAGGTGACATGATGTCAGCCCAGCTATAAAAGGGGTGGTCCCACACCCGCTGTCCGGTTCTTTCCCACCAGAGACCTAGAGAAAGGTAAGTAGAAAAAGTAGGAGTGAAAAACTCCTAGGACCATGCTTCCTCTCTAGACCCAAGGACTAATCAAGATGAAAATGAAGGAAACATTCCAGGAGTAGGGGGAAGGTGGGTGGGAAACTAGACCTACTGCAGGAATCTCTCTCAAAGATCTACTGTTACGGTAAGTTCTTACGTAACTGCAATATCTTACTTCGAGAGGGTTTCTGCAGTAGGTCTTCACATATAGGACTGAATACCAAACAGTCCCAAAAGAAATAATATGGAGGTACATCTGGGAGGAGGAGGAGAAGTCGCCAACAGGAAATTACGACAGGAGGCCTTGTAAAACTGCAAGGCCAAAGCCAGTTCTGCGCCTAGAGGCAATGTCCAGACTGTAATGCTTAGTGAAGGTGTGAACAGACCACCTTGTGGCCGCTGCACAGATTTCTGCAGTAGACACATTCCTAAAAAAGGCAGTAGAAGTTCTAACACTCCTACAGGAGTGACCCTTAACTGCCCCGGGAAGGGACTTCCCGTGTTTTTGGTAAGTGAAGTGTATGCAGTTAACCAACCATCTAGAAATGGTCTACTTGAAAATAGCCTTGCCCTGGCACGGGGGCAAAGGCCACAAAGAGTTGACTGGATTTATGAACCTCTTTAGTCTGGTTTGTGTAGTATCTCAGAATCCTGTGCACAGCCAAGTGTGCAACAGGTATTTCCCCTCTGTTAGAATGCTGGGGATAGTAGACAGGCAGTTCTACACTCTGATTAAGAGTGGATTCTGAAACTATACTGGGGAGGAAAGAAAGGTTAGCCTGAAGGACTACTCTGTGTCTATGAAAAATTAAATAGGGTTCCTTACAGATGAACGCCTGAAGTTCTGAAACCCTTCTGGCGGAAGTGACTGCGATGAGGAAAAGTCTTCCATGAAAGGAAGCGAATGTCGCAGCTAGAAGCTGGTTCAAAAGGAGGTAAGGTCAGCTTTTCCAGCATAAAATGCAGGTCCCAGTGGGGACAGGGATTCTGGATCAGAGGTTTCAGGTGGAGGATGCCTTTCAGAAAAGTTTTGGCAACCTCCAGCTGAGCCAAGGTTTTGCCCTCCACTGGGAGGTGGTAGGCTGACACTACAGAGAGATGAACCTTAATGGAAGAGTAACTAAGGCCAGTCTCTGATAAATGTGAAAGGTACTCCAACACCTGGGCAGCCGAGCATGATAAGGGATCCCAGCGTCTTACTGTGGCCCAGACAGATAATCTTTTCCACCTCATGTCGTAAGTGGATCTGGTAGAAGGCTTTCTTGCTTCAACCAAGATATGTGCAACCTGTAAGGATACACCATAGCAGGAAACTGCTATGTCCACAGGTGCCACACATGAAGGTGGAGAGACTGAAGGCTTGGGTGCACCAGGGTGCCCTGCTCCTGAGTCAGAAGGTCGTGGGACAATGGTAAAGGAATCGAAGTCAGTGTCAGTTTTTGCAAAAGAGGATACCAAATCTGGCGTGGCCAGAGACGAGCAATTAGAATCAAATGTGCTCCTTCCTTCTGAAGTTTCACCAGAACCTTCTGAATGAGAGGAAAGGAAGGAAAAGTGTAAAGAAACCTCCTGGTCCAAAAGACAGCCAGTGCGTCTCACCAAAAAGCACCATGCCCGGGAACGAGTGTGCAAAAGCTGGGTAGTTTTGCGTTGAATGGGGAGGTGAACAGATCTACAGTATCTCTGGATGACCCCATCGAAGAAAGAGGTCTTCGACCACCTCTAGCTTTAGCTCCCACTCATGATCCCTGGCTACTGAGCAGCTGAGACTGTCCACCAGAATGATGCTTATGCCTGGAACGTGGACTGCTGTCAAGGAAAGGCTGTGCTGAATTGCCCAGTACCAGACCCTCATTGCTTCTTTGCAGAGAGAGTACGAGTGAGTTCTTCCCTGTTTGTTGATGTACCAGACAGTGGACATGCTGTCCATCTGGACAAGAAGTGATCCCAGTACCAGAAGTGACTAGAATGCCTGGAGGACGTACAGAACCGCCCTGGTCTCCAGAACATTGTGGAGCAGAAGCTCCTGGTCGGTCCAAGACCCCTGTGTCTTGTGCATCCCCAGATGGGCTTCCCAGCACGAATCTGAGGCATCCATGGTTAGGATTTGGGTTGGGACAGGGGAATGGAAGGGGACTCCCCTTGAAAGATTGGAGAGATCTTGCCACCAGTGAGGATCGTTCTGTAGGCTGTTGGAGATCATGACTTTCTGATTCAAGTTGTCCGTCCTCTGATGGACTCGAAGAGACCATTGGGAGACCGTCATGTGAAGTCTGGCCAGGGGCACTGTGGAAATGGCCGCTGCCATCAGGCTCAAGAGATGAAGCACAACATGTGCTAGGATCCACTGAGCCTGCAACAGGAGAGTGGCTTGAGCAACTAGAGTCTCGGCTCGGTCCGATGGCAGAAAAGCCTTGCTGTGAATTGTGTCTAGTACTGCTCCAATAAATTGGAGGTGTTGAGATGATACTAGCTGGGATTTGGGCAGACTGACCGTGATACCCAGAGGAGTAAGCACGCTTAGAATGAAAGAGAGAGACTCTTTCAGGCTGCACAGAGATGGTGATGCGAGGAGCCAGTCATCCAGGTATGGGAAAATGTAAATGCTCTGGCAGCAAAGAAAAGCCACCACCACCACTAAACACTTGGTGAACACCCGAGGGGCTGAGGAAAGGCCAAAGGAGAGTGCTCAGAACTGAAAATGGTTCTACAGAAAAGTAAAATGGAGAAAGCAGTGGTGGGCCACAAGGATTGGGATGTGCAGGTAGGCATCCTGCATATCCAGGGAGCACAGCCAAGAATTTGTTTGGAGCAGGGGAAGAAGCTCCTGAAGGGTCAACATGTGAAACCTCTTGTACTCGACATACAGGTTGAGCGTGCTGAGGTCCAGGATCGGTCTCAGATTGTCCATCTTTTTTGGAACTAGGAAGAAGTGGGAATAGAATCCCCTTCCTAGCTGGTTTTGAGGCACGGGTTCTATGGCCTTTTTCAACAGAAGAGCCTGAATTTCCTGGGAGACGATTGTGATCTGATCCCTTGGGTAAAATGACCATCCTGGAGGATGAGGGGCAGGAAACTCGGAGAGCTCTATCCAGTGACCTCGCTGGATGAGCTGTAGCACACAAGATACTGCAGTGACAAACCTTCACCCCTCCAGATGGAGGCTGAACCTCTCTCCCACTAGTTCCTCCTTGGCTAGTGAAGGTAGCGGAAGGAGGTGAAAGGAATCAGGATGCTGAGGGGAGGAGAGCTTTTGCCCTGGAGGCCAGCTTGGGGAACTTGGCCTGGGGGGTTTGGGCTCCTGAACCAGGGGCTCATTGCTTGCCCTGATGTTTACCCTGGTTTTTATTTCATCTTCTTTGGCCATGAAAAGGCTGCTTTTTCTGCCCTTTCCGGTACATACAGAGCACATCCCAAAGGGAGCATCCACTCTCCTGCAGCCCGGTAATAATATCTTTGGCGTCGCCGCCTAAGAGGATGAAACCCCTAAAAGGGGCATCTAAAAGGGAGGACTGGACGTCTTGTGCCAGACCTGCTATCCTGAGCCAAGAAAGGTGGCAGAGTCAGATCCCTGTGGCAGACGCTCGCCACTGAGTCATACGTTGCATGCAAAGCATGACGGCAAGAGGACTTACTCATTCTGACCTTGTCCAGTAACTTTTTCTGGAGAGTCTCATCGTGGACCTCCTGAAGGTCCCTTTCCAGCTTGGAGAGAGATGCCTTCTGCAAAGCAACCATGTGTGAGACATAGTTGAGGGACCGTATGGCACAAGAGGAAACATAGAAACATAAGCATAGAATTTGTCGGCAGATAAGGACCGCTTGGCCCACCCAGTTTGCTCATTTCCCTACCTAATGGATAAGCTGCAGATCCTAGTTAACCAGCAGCCTACTTCTTCCTACCCCCATCCCCTAGAATTGCCTTATGACTGTCCCATGCATGCTTGAATTCCACCACTGTTTTTGACTCCACAACCTCCTCTGGAAGGCGTTCCATGCATCCACAACCCTCTCTGTGAAAAATACTTCCCTTAAATTACCTCTGCCCCCCATCTTCAAATTGTGCCTTGTTCTTGCACACTCTTTTTTGAAATATACTACCCTCTTGGACTTTGTTGATTCCTTGAGGTACTTGAAAGTTTCTATCATGTCCCCCTCTCCTTCCTTTCCTCAAGGCTATACATATTAAGCTCCATAAGTCTCTCTTCATATGTCTTCCAGTGCAGACCCTGCACCATTTTAGTTCCCTCCTCTGGACAGCTTCCATCCTGTCTATGTCTTTGCAGATTGGGTCTCCAGAACTGCCGCAGTACTCAGATGAGGTCTGACCAGCTGTCTGTACAGAGGATAATAACTTCCTGTTTTCTACTGGTGATGCCTCTCCCTATGCATCCCAGTATCCCACAGCCCTCCTTGCTGCCCTCTCACATTGCTTGCCCACCTTTAGGTCATCTGATATGACTACCCCCAGGTCCCTTTTCATTTTTGTTGTTGGAAGTATCTCACCCCACATTGTGTACTCTTCCCTTGGGTTTTTGTTTCCCAGGTGCATTACCTTGCACTTCTTAGCACTGAATCTAAGCTGCCATACATTTAACCATTCCTCTAACCTTGCCAAGTCCCTTCTCATCCTTTCCACCCCATCCTGTGCATCAACTCTGTTGCAGATCTTTGTGTCATCTGCAAAGAGACATACTTTCTTTCCAGTCCCTCTGCAATGTCGCCTATAAAGACATTGAAGAGGACCGGTCCTAATACTGAACCCTGTGGTACCCCACTAGTAACCCCCTTTCTTCAGAATGGACTTCATTTACTATTACTCTCTGAGTCCTATTCTCCAGCCAGTTCTTTACCCTGGCTGTCATCTTGGGACCCACTCCCAGGCTGGCTAACTTGTATATTAATCTTTTGTGTGGGACTGTGTCAAATGCCTTGCTAAAGTCTAGGTAGGCCATGTCCACAGCCCTCCTGATCTACTACTTTGGTCACCCAGTCAGAAATCTATCAGATTTGTCTGGCATGACCTTCCGCTGTTAATCCATGCTGCCTTGGGTCCTGTGCCCTCTGGCCTCTAGATACTCGACAATTCTTTCCTTAGAAGTGATTCCATCATTTTCCTACCACTGAGGTTAAACTAACAGGTCTGTAGTTTCCTGCTTCTGCCTTGCTCCCACTTTTGTGAAGAGGAATCACATCTGTCCTCCTCCAGTCCTCGGGTACCACCCCATCCTCCCATGATTTGTTAAAGAGGGTAGTCAGTGGTGTCACTAGTTCTGCCCTTAGTTCCTTTAGAATTCTGGGATGATCCATCAGGCCCATTGCTTTGTCCACCTTCAGTTTTAAGAGTTTTTTCAGAACCCTTTCTTCTGTAAATGGGCTGGTATCATCTTCTGTATCCAGAGTGTTTCTACTGTTTGTTTTAGGTACCTCCCCCTCTTCCTTCATAAATACTAAGCAAAAATATTTGTTTAGTATCTCTGCCTTTTCACAGTCACCCCTGCCCACCATCCTTCCCCTTTATTAAGCCTCACTATCCCTCCCTTGGTCTTACTTTGCTCCCTGATGTAACTATAAAAGATTTTATCCCCCTTCTTAACTGAGTTGGCTATCTTTTCCTTGGTTTGGGCCTTTGCTGTTTTGACTGCTTTCCCAGCTTCCTTTTACTTTAACTGATAGAGTTCTCTGTCCTGTTCCTTCTGTGATTTCTTGTACTTCCTGAATGCTTTCTTTTTCTCTTGAACCTTCACTGCCACTTCCTTTGAGAACCATAGTGGTTTCTTACATTGTTTTGTTTTGTTTATTTGCTTCACACAAAGGCTTGTTACCTCTGTGATGGCAGTTTTTATTATTCCCCATTGTTCTTCCACCCCTCCTTCCTGCCCATTTGCTGTTGTATTCCTTAATCACTCACCCATTTTGGCAAAGTCAGCCCTCCTAAAGTCCAGTACTGTTGCCTTTGTATGACTTGACTCTATTGCTGTTTATTGTGAACCACACTGTTCGACGGTCGCTAGTTCCCAGATGGCTACCTACTTCTACATCTGTGATCCTCTCATCTCCATTTGAGAGAACTAGGTCTAAGATTGCTTCCTCTCAAGTGGGCTCCAATACTAGTTGTCTAAGGCATGCCCCCTGTAGGGCATCTAGAATAACCCCACTCTTCGAAGTGGCTGCTGCAACTGCACTCCAGTTAACATCGGGCATATTCAGATCACCCATCGCAATATCTCCCCTTTTTCTGCCATTCTAAGTATACTTTCTATCATTTCTTTCTCCATTCCCTCCTCCTGAGGAAGGGGTCTGTATACAACCCCTGTGCGGATTGTGGTGCCATTGCCGGTCTCCAAATTTACCCACAGTGCTTCTTCTCCTAGCTGTTTTCCCTTTTGTTCTGTTGCTTTGATTTCTTCCTTATGTAAAGAGCTCCTCCTCCTCCTCCTTTTACCCTCCTCCCCTCCTGTAGATAGTGTATCCTGGTATGTTTACGTCCCAGTCATGGTTTTGTGTCTACCATGTTTCTGTGACTGCCACGATATACAGATGTTCCTCTTCCATCAAGGCCACTAATTCAGGAAGCTTGTTACTCAGACTACGTGCATTAGTACTCATTGCTCTCCATTTTTTGATGGCTTTACCTTCTTTTGCAGCATCCCCCACTGACCTTTCTACCTCAGTCGTTTTCTCATTTAGTACCCTGTTTTGTAGGGAGAGGCTGGGATTTTCCTGCTGCTTATCAGTGCCTCCCCCCCTTGACTAGTTTAAAAGCTTGCCAATGAAACATTTAAACTGATTGCTCAAAAGACCTGAAGAGGAATAAATCTTCCGGCCAAACTGGTCCAACTGTCAAGAGTCCTTGTCAGGAGGCGAGGAGCTCAAATGTTTCAGCTGAGCTGACCAGTTGTGAGCGGCAGTGATAACCATAGAGTCAGCCTTCAGATGAGTGGTGAGGTGTTGAATCCCATCCGGGGGGGGTAGTAGGTGCGATCTGCCTTTCTGGAGACCGCAGGGATAGACAATGGCTGCTGCCATACTGTGGTTACCAGATCCTCGTGAGGGCCCATCCAACAGAGGATGGGGAGGGGATCAGTGGTGGCTAGATCAAGGTGTTCTGCCAGTCTCTTACACTGGGGATCCACCTCTCTAGAAGGCCAGCCTCCTGCAGCCTGAAAGGTATGTAAAAGGTCCCAAAAGAAAGGATCCTCTGGAGGAGATTTTGGGGACTTCTTGGGAGGTACCTTGATGTGGGATTGAGGATCCGAAGGCTCAGAATCAGAGTCTGTGTCAGAGGGTTCAGAACTGCTGGGGATAGATGGGTCTACCCCAGATGCTCCTACATTTAGAGCACCCAATGCCCATCCGGAGGGAGGCAGTGGAAGGGGGGCCCTAGGTTGGGGAATGTCCCCCACAGACTGCCTAATCTCCGTGAGGAGCTGGGACCTAGCATCCTGTCACCAGGAAGGAGCTGACTCGCGGTCTGGCACCAGAGGTGGAGGAGGCTGGAAACCCAGGTAGCTAGGGTACTGCGGGTATTGCCATGGAGAGTACTGATATCCTGGCAATCCAGGAGAATAATAGGAGTACCCAGGATATTTCGGCATCAGAGGCACATGACCTGGCAACGGGTACTGAGGAGCTGACAGCAGGCCGCCCGGCAGTGGAACATGGGGGTCTGGCCGCGGGAAACCACCTGAAGGTTCTGGACCTACCGGGAGAGGTGCCAAAGGGCCGCTAGGTGGCACAGGATCCGGAAGGGCCCCCAAAGGTCCTGAAGAGGAGGCTCTATGGACGGATCCCCAGCCGGCAACAGACTCCAGTCCGGAGGTGGCAAAAGACCTGGTGAAGGGGGTAGTTCTGGGGGGGACCCCAATGAAAGGTCAAAAAGTGATTCTGATGAAAGGGAGGAAACAGGACTGGGTGGCGAATTCCTGGAGCAAAATACCTGGTGGGATGACGAATCACTCTGCAGCTCACTCTGTCCGATGTCAGGGGCCAAACTGGAGCCCAACAGGACAGTGGAGGGAGCCGGGTGGACAACAGAGGGTCCACCATCTGACTGATCGGACCTAATTGGGCTAGAGGAGGTCAGGAGACTGCCGCTAGGCTTACCGATAGGGGCCGTGTGCCCGTCGACAGAGTCGAGGGGTGACTTATCGACCAAGCTGAGAGGAGACTGAACAGACACTTTGAGAGAGGCGACCCCCAGCTGCCCACTCACCTCAGCAGGAAGGGGAGAAGGTGCCCAGCCCAAAGAGGTGGATGGGGTACCAGAAGTAGAACTCACAGTTTTTGGAGACCTCCCACGTGGTGAAGGGTTCCTGTCCCGGCACTTCTCCATACTCTTCTTTTTCCTTGGGGCTGGCCGGCGATGACGACCTTTCCCTCAACTCCTGGAGCTCTTTTTCCATTGACGCCAGTTGTTGGGTAAGGAGGTGGGCTTCGAGGGTCCGCTTGTACCTGGTCCGGGTTGCCTGGTTGAAGGCCTGGCAAATAGTGCACTCCTTGGAGTTGTGCTTGGGGCCTAGGCATATGAGGCAATGAGAATGGTCACCCCGTGTGGGATTTAGGCTCCGCACTTAGAGCACCACTTCTTCTTTGGTCTAGATGACATCACACTTGAAAACAATTGAGAGAGATTATAGAGGTGAAGAAGAACTCTGACTGACGCGCGGGTGTTGGATCGCTGTTCTAAGTCATGGCTGAACTAACTGAGGCGATGGCGGGAAAGAACTGGAGACCGGGCGCGGGACCACCCCTTTTATAGCCGGGCTGACGTCAGGGGCAGTGCCCGCTGATGATTGCTATCTACAAGTTTGCCAGGAGGCGCAGTCCTATATGTGAAGACCTACTGCAGGAACCCTCTCAAAGTAAGATCTCAGGTGCCCTCTGTGACATAGACAGCCAGCTCTAAGTGCTCAAGTGCTGTATAAATTTTTGTTATTACATATAAAATATGTGAAGGGAAGGATCAGTTCAAGGAAAAGGCTGTCTTACTTGAACTGATACATCAAGACTCCCCCAAGGATACGTTCAAAGGACAGGAAGTATTTTAAACTGCAGAGATCTGGGGCGCAATTACCTTGTCAATTTGCTTTCATCCCAGGAAATAAAATTAGCCATTCATAATGGGAGCTCTCAAACCCTAGAGAGGTTGGTAGTGGGGTACCACAGGGCTCGGTCCTGGGTCCAATCCTGTTTAATGCATACATATCGGACATCAGGGAGGGTATAGGGTGTGAAATAAGTCTCTTTGCGGATGACTCAAAGATGGGAGCAGTAGTTGAGGAAGAAGAGGGGAGGTTGGCCCTGCAAGGGGACCTGGACACCCTGGAAAGCTGGGCTCACACATGGAAATTAAATTTCAATATCACCAAGTGCAAGCTGTTGCATCTTGGTCAGGGAAACCCTAAACACAGGTAAACCCTGGGAGGGGCGGCTGGAGGCCTCAATAGGGAAAAGACCTAGGAGTCATGGTGGATGCATGTATGAATAACTCTGAGCAGTGCAGGAGAGGCGGCTAGCAAGGCAAACAGGATGTTGGGATGCATCATAAGGGGGATCACCTCTAGGAGCAAGGAAGTGATTCTGCCGCTGTACAATGGACTGGTTAGACCACACCCTGAGTACTGTGTACAGTACTGGAGACCACACTTGAAGAGGGACATACAGCTTCTGGAGAGGGTACAGAGGAGGGCAACAAAGATGATATGAGGGTTAGGGGATTTGACGTATGAGGACAGACTTGAGGAGCTCTGCCTGTTGTCATTGAAGGAGAGGAGAGACAGGGGGGACATGATTGAGGTCTTCAAGTACCTGAAGGGAATAAATAGGGTAAACATGGAGGGGATCTTTAGACTAAAGCAGGGAGGTATCACCAGAGGCATGGTTTGAAGTTGGAAGGTGGAAGGGTGAGGGGGGAAAAGAGGAGGAGGTTTTTCACTGAGAGGGTGGTGGACCCTTGGAATGCACTGCCTGGCAAGCTGGTTCAGAGATCCACAGTGGAGGGCTTCAAGAGAGGGTGGGACAGACACAGAAAGTGGATGTATCAGATGATGGCCTGTCCCGGGGGGGTGGGGATGGATGATAGGGTATTCTGGAGCACAAGGGATGGGAGGGCCTCGGCACCCAACTAAGGATCTAAGGTTCGAGCAGACTCGATAGACTGTAAGGCCTAATCTGCTGGCAAATAGTATGTTAGTATAATGCCTTCAGGGAGATCCTTTGACTTGCATAGTTGCAAGGGAAGGACTTGTGGGGAGGGGTGTCGAAGAGAGGCCAGAATGGACATTGAAGAGGTTTGATGTCTGAGCCAGGGAGGACCCAGATGATTCTGGAAGGTCCAATATACATTTCCAGGGAACCCTTGAATTACATGAATACCCTTTGATGTGTAGATACCCAGGGCCCAAACGAGGTTTAGGAGTCAAATATACTTCTGAATTGAATACAGTGACTTACATCAAAAGACTGTTTATGTGTGTGTGTGTAGTAGAGCACAAACCAGTTCTGTCCAGTTAACCTGTGGACAGGAAAGTCAGTGAGGTCATCTCATATGGTTTTTTTTTAATATTTTATTTGGAGACCCTGTATTGTAAAATACAGAGTTTAATTCACCAAGGTGGATTTAGTGATCTCACGAGAAGGTTGGCTCAGAAGTGTGTTTAAATGCTGAAAGAACCTAACAGAGGGACACAAGAAAATATTTCTGACTGACACAAGAGAATATTATCTGATTGAGGGAGAATCATCACAGCACTGAAAAAGAGTAAGATTAGACCAGTCTAAATGTATGTATTGTAGGAACTGTACTTTCTCCTGTTTGTTTTAAGGCTGTATGTGTTGGGATATATATAATTTGTTCTGTAATCATTGTTCTGTTTTGATATTTTTAGAGTAAAGATTTTTTTTTACAAACGAAACTGATGGAGTGCCTTGACAGTTCTTTTTATTTTAAGTGGAGCTTTTAAAGGTTATAAGTACACTGTGTATGGGCTTATTGTATACCAAACTGGGAAATGGATAGAGTTCTCTAAAAGTCTTGCATTGAGTTCCAAGGGTTCATTTGAAAGACTTGGTTGGGTGCCCGTAGGAAAAGATATCTGGCCCCCCGAAGACAGAATTTTCTGAGCCTTAGAATTGGGTATGCTAACAAGAAGTTATCCGTTTGAATCCCTTCAGAGCTTGAGACTAAGGTGACTTGAACCCACAAAACAGACAAGAGGGTTAGCTTGTCTGATCACTGTACACAAATCATACACTCAGAGGTTGGCACTTTGGGAGTAGAGGACTGACTGGCTGAGTGAGTTTGTGGCACACTCCACCCCCTAACCTATGTCTGCCTCCTGCCCATACATCTGTGCTGCTACCAGGCCTCCGCCTGGTGTAACTATGAGCTGGGATGGCCCACCATGCCAGTCCAAGAGAGGAGAAGCTGACAGGTGGCTGTTCATTTCTCTATCAGCCCTCCCTTCTGCTGACCTCCAGCAAATAGCAGGTACGTAAGAACTTACCATAACAGTAGATCTTCGAGAGAGGTTCCTGCAGTAGGTCTTCAAATATAGGACCATGTCCCCCGGCATCAGGTCCACATGGCAAACTTCCAGCTAGCAATCATCAGCAGGGATAGCCCCCAACGTCGTCAGATGACACAATGTTAGCTCGACTATAAAAAGGGGCGGTCCCACACCCGCCCTCAGTTCTTTTCCACCGGAGACCTAAGGATATGAAGTAGAAAGAAGGAGTAACAACTCCTGTGACCCTGTGCCTTGGTTAAGACAGAGGACTAGACAGGAGAAAAGAAAATAAACTCCAGGAGCTGGGGATAGGTGGGAGGGGAACTAGACCTACTGCAGGAACCTCTTTTGAAGATCTACTGTTACAGTAAGTTCTTACGTAACTGCTATATCTTACTTCATAGAAACATAGAAACACAGAACATAGATTTTGATGTCAGATAAGGACCGCTTGGCCCACCTAGTCTGCCCATTTCCCTACCTAATGGATAAGCTGCAGATCCTAGTTAACCAGCAGCCTACTTCTTCCTACCCCGACCCCCTAGAATTGCTTTATGAATGTCCCATGCATGCTTGAATTCCACCACTGTTTTTGACTCCACAACCTCCTCCAGAAGGCCATTCCATGCATCCATAACCCTCTCTGTGAAAAATATACTTCTTTAAATTACCTCTGAGCTGCCCTGCTTCTTCAAGATGGTTACTGCAGTAGGATTTCACATATAGGACTGAATACCAAGCAGTCTGACAAAAAGAAGGAGCCAGAGACTAGGTTCCGGGAGGAGGAAAATGCCTGCCAACTAAGGGCTGTCTT
The DNA here is from genome assembly GCA_016271365.2 of Neoceratodus forsteri. NCBI lineage: Eukaryota > Metazoa > Chordata > Ceratodontiformes > Ceratodontidae > Neoceratodus > Neoceratodus forsteri. The sequence continues at coordinate 355,043,096 of CM057457.1, forward strand.
AAGACAGAAGACCTTGCAAAACTGCAAGGCCAAAATCAGTTTGATACCTAGAGGCAATGTCCAGACTGTAATACTTTACTTAGCGAAGGTGTGGATGGAAGACCAAGTGGCCACTGCACAAGTATCCGCAGTGGACACATTCCTGAAAAAGGCAGTAGAAGTGGCCATACTCCTAATGGAGTGACCTTTGACTGCCCCCAGAAGGGGTTTCTCATACTTCTGGTAAGTGAATTGGATACAGTTAGCCAGCCACCTAGATGGAGTCTGTTTAGTGGTCACCTTGCCCTGGCACTGGGAGGCAAAGGCCACAAAGAGCTGATTTGACTTTTGAACCTTTTTAGTCCGAGAGGTACAATACCTAAAAATCCTGTGCACATTGAGTGTGTGCAGAAGATATTCCCCCCGTTGGAATGCCCTGGGAAGAAAACTGGCAGTTCAACACTCTGATTAAGGGTCATATCCGAAACAACTTTCGGAAGAAAAGAAGGATTAGTCGGAGGACCACCCGGTCCTTGTGGAAAATTAAATAAGGCTCTCTACAAACTAGAGCCTGAAGCCCTGAAACCCTTTGAGCTGAAGTAACTGCAACCAAAAACAATGTCTTTCAAGCCAGGAAGCGCATTTCACAACTTGCTATCAGTTCAAAAGGGGGAAAAGTAAGTTTTTCCAACTTAAAATTAAGATCCCAAGGAGGACAAGGATTCCAGACTGGAGGTTTGATGTGATGAATCCCCTTCAAGAAAGTCTTAGAAACCTCTAGCTGGGCTAGGGTTTTGTCCTCCACTGGATGGTGGTAGGCCGACACCGCAGAGAGAGATGGACCTTAAGTGAGGAGTAACTAAGGCCAAATTCTGAAAGATATAAGAGGTACTCTAACACCTGGTAGGCTGAGCAAGAAAAGGGTCCAAGCACTTAGCTGTAGCCCAAATAGAAAATCTCTTCCACTTCATGGTATAAGTGGATCTGGTAGAGAGGGTTTTCTGGTCTCCACCAAGACCTAAGCCACCTGAGAGGAAACTCCACAGCGAGAAATTGCTATGTCCACAGGTGCCACGCATGAAGATGGAGAGACTTCAGACTCGGATGTGCAAGGGTGTCCTGCTCCTGAGATGGAAGTTCATGAGACAGAGGCAGAGGAACTGGTGGTTCTAGAACTAGTTGTTGAAACAGTGGGGACCATATCTGTTGGGGCCACAGAGGAGCAACCAAAATCATGCGTGTCCCCTCCGCCTGCAGTTTCAGAAGAAACTTCTGGATGAGAGGAAACAGAGGAAAGGTGTACAGAAACCTCCCTGTCCAGGATAGGGACAGTGCGTCTCTCCAAAAAGCACCATGCCTGGGAATGAACGAGGAAACACTGGGTAGTTTTGTGCTGGATAGGGAATACAAACAGATCTAGGTCTGGTCAACCCCACAGAAGAAACAGGTCTTCTAGTACCTACTGCTTTAGTTCCTACTCGTGAGCCCTGGTTACCGATTGACTGAGACTGTCCACCAGGGTATTGTGAACCCCCAGCACGTGGACTGCTGTCAGAGTCAAGCCATGCTGAATTGCCCAATACCATACTCTCACTGCTTCTCTGTAAAGGGGATACAGTTGGGTACCTCCCTGTTTGTTCAGATACCAGACAGTGGCCATGTTGTCTGTCTGGATGAGAAGTGTTCCCAGATGAAGTAACGACTAGAAGGCCTGGAGAGCATACAGGACTGCTCTTGTCTCCAGGATGTTGATGTGAAGATTCTCCTCCATGGGAGACCAGGAACCTTGCGTTCTGTGATCCCCTAGATGAGCTCCCCAACCCATATTGGAAGCATCCGAAGTAAGGGTTTGGGAAGGAGCCTGAAAGTAGAAGGTGGCCCCCACCGACAAGTTGGTGAGATCCTGCCACCAGAGGAGATCTTTCTGAAGACTGTTGGATATCATGACCAATTGGTCCATACTGTCCAACCGTTGGTCCCATTGGACTCTAAGAGACCACTGAGTAACCCTCATGTGCAGCCTGGCCAAGGGAACTGTTGTAATAGCAGCCACCATAAAACCCAAAAGGCAAAGTACTGTACGAGCTGGGGTCCAACGAGACTTGGTCACCAAGATGGTGTGGGAGACAAGCATCTTCGCTTGGTGTAGCGGTAAGAAGGCCTTGTTCTTGATCATATCCAGCACCACTCCAATGAACTGGAGGCGCTGGGAGGGCACTAGCTGGGATTTGGGTAGGTTGACCGAAATTCACAGGTGGGAGAATAGATCCAGAGTGAAGGAGAGGGACTTCTTCAGGCTGTCCAGTGATGGGGCTGAAAAAAGCCAGTCATCCAGGTATGGGAACATGTATATGCCACTGTGGTGGAGAAATGTCACTACCACCGCTAGGCACCTGATGAAGACGTGAGGCACTGAGGAGAGGCCAAAGGGAAGAGCTTTAAACTGAAAATGGTTCTCCAGGAAGGAGAACCTGAGGAAGCAGCGGTGGGCCAGGAGGATAGGGATATGAAGGTAAGCATCCTGCATATCCAGGGAGCACAGACAAATGTTGGTCAGGAGCAGGGGCAGGAGTCCCTGGAGAGTCAGCATGCGAAACCTCTTGTATTCTACAAAGAGGTTGAGCATGCTGAGATCCAGAATAGGTCTCAGATCCACTGTTTTCTTTGGGACTAGGAAGAAATGGGAGTAAAATCCCCTTCCTACTTGTTTTGGTGGGACAGGCTCTATGGCTGCCTTCTGCAGCAGAGCCTGTATTTCCTGTTGGATGATAAGGATCTGTCCCGACAGGTAGAAAGACCTTCCCAAAGGATTTGCTGGGGGTGTCTCCAGGAACTCGATTGTGTGACCTCTTTGTATGAGTTGTAAGACCCATACATCTGTGGTGATGGCCTTTCACCCTTCCAGGTGGAGGCTGAATCTCCCTCCTACCGGTTCCTCTGAGGGGGATAGAGGGAGCAGGAGGAGAGGAAATGAGTAAGGATGCAGAGGGAAGGGGAGCCTTAGCTCCAGAGACAGCTTTAGAGAACCTGGCCTGAGGAGTTTGGGCTCCTGAACCAGTGGCATGTCCACTTCCTTTGGCGATGAAAAGGCTGCTTCTTGTGGCCTGTATGGTACATAGAGCGTACATCTCTGAGGGACCTACCAGTCTCCTGCAGCACCATAATTATGTCTTTTGCATCATCGCCAAAGAGAACCACACCTCTAAATGGTGTGTCCAGCAGGGATGACTGAATATTCTGTGCCAAACCTGACAGGCATAGCTAGGCTAGGCACCTAAGGCAGATTCCTGAGGCCGCAGCCTGAGCCACAGAGTCCACAGACTCGTAAGTGGCTCAGAGTGCATGACAGTAGGATGATTTATTCATCCGCACTTTTTCCAGGAACTTAGCCCTGAGCTATTCATCTGGGATATCCTGGAGATCCTCCTCAAGTTCTGAGAGCGAGGATTTCTGAAAAGTCACCATGTGAGAAACACAGTTTAAGGACCTGATGTAGCAGGTGGATAAGGCATAGATTTTTGCTGCCATACTGATCCAGTTGCTTAGAGTCCTTGTCTGGAGGAAAGGAACTTAGGTGCTTAGGTTGTGCCGATCGGTCATGGGCTGCAATAGTGATCAAGGAGTCAGCATTGGCCTGGGTGGTAAGGTGTGAGATCCCATCTGGGGGGGGAAGTAGGTTCTGTCAGCTTCCCATGAAACAGCCGCGATAGATAGATATGGTGGACGTGTGATCCTCATGTGGACCCATCCAAGGGGGAATGGGGAGGGGATCCACATTGGCAAGATCCAAATGTTCAGCAAACCTCTTGCGCTGAGGGTCTAACTCCTTGAATGGCCAGCCATTAGCTTTTTGGGTGCTTCTCAAGAGCTCCCCAAAGGAATGGTCCTTTGGGGTCAATTTAGGGGACTCCTTAGGTAAGGGTTCAACTGGTGAACGGGGTTCAGATTGGTCAATATCTGACTCTTCATCAGACTCAGAATAGTCTGGCCTGCTAGGCAGGGAGGGGTCCATGCCAGTGTTCCCCACAGGGAAAGAACTCAAGGCTTGTTCAGAAGGGACCAGAGAAGGGGGTGAAGTCCCAGAAAGAGGGGTAACCCCTACCAGATGAGACTGTTTTAGTTCAGAAAGAAGTTGTGTCCTGGCATCCTGCTACCATGCAGGGATGGCCTCATGGTCGGGTGGCTGTGGTGGAGGAGAAGGGGCAGAGGCTAATGCCCAGGATACCCAGGGAAAGATGGGTAATTGGGTGGATGATGCCAGTAAGAAAACTGGTATAGACTCTGCCCTGAAAAGCCCGGCAAAGCATATCCTGGCATTGGGTATCCTGATGGCGGGTAGCCTAGCATAGGGTTGCCCAGTATAGGGTAACCCAGCATTGGCGGGTAACCCGGGGCCTGCAGGTAACCCAGCGTCAGTGGAACAAAGCCTGGTGTCGGAGGGACATTGTCTGGTGACAGGCCACCCAGCGGCAGAAAATGAGGATCAGGCTCTGGAAAACCGCCAGAGGGACCAGCAGGAGGAGCCGAAGGCCGGCTGGGGAAAGCACTGAAGGGCCGCTAGGCAGCGGCAGTGGGTCAGGCATAGGGTCCGCAAGTTCCATGGGAGGAGGGCCCATGCCTTAAGTACCTAAGTCCAGAGACGGATCCCTGAGGAGGAAGGGTTCCAGTGGAGGAATAGAACCTGGTGATGCTGGGAGATCCAGTAAGGACCCGAATGACAGGTCCAACAACGTGCCCGACGGGAGAGATAAGTCGGGAATGGGTGCTGAATCCCTGGGGGTAGAGACAGGCAGGGATGAAGGTTCCTCCACGAGCACACTCATCCTGGGGTTGGGGTCCTCAAGGGAGCCAATAGGAGAACAGACATGTCTGCGTGGTAGACAGAGGACCCGTTGACCGACTTATCAGGTGCAGCCGGGCTGACCGTGGTAGCAAGGCTGCAGTCAGGCTTATGGGCCAAGACTGGGGCTCCCCACGGTGGAGCCGGAGGGTGACTTATCAGTGGTGCTACTAGTGGGAGTCCTAACAGACATCTCTGGAGAGGCAACCCCTGGCTGCCTGCTCACCTCAGTGAGGGGGGACGAGAAGGCGTTTGGCCCTCGGGAGCGGACAAAGGCCCAGAAGAAGTGGTACTCATGGTTATTGAGGGACCACCCGGGTCATCGACTGATGCCTGGCTGGTTTTCCCCTGTGAAGAAGGGCTTCTCTCTTGACGTTTCTCCTTGTCCTTCTTTTTTCTTTTCTCAGGGGCTGGTGATGCTGACCTCTCTTGCAGTTCCTGAAGCTCCTTTTCCATGGAAGCTAGCCTCTCGGACAGAAGGTGGGCCTCAAAGGTCCACTTGCATCAGGTTCGTGTGGCCTGGTTGAACCCTTAGCAGATAGCACACTCAGCCGAGTTGTGCTCAGGCCCCAGGCAAAGGAGGCAATGGGAGTGGTTGTCCCCGTGTGGAATTTGGGCACTGCACTTGGATCACTTTTTCTTTGGACGAGACAACATACACTCATGGGTGTTTTTAGTAAAGTTTTAAGCGAAAAATAGACGAAAAATGTTGAATAAAGAGTGGGCGACTGATCGCTTTTCTACCACATCTGTCGGACGAACTGGCGTGAAGGTGGGAAAGGAGAAGCTGCCCGACGCTCACCCTCCAAGCAAGGTTCGGGTTGGAACTCTAAATTTTGGCATCTACCCCTGGAGGAATCTCACTTGCCCCCATTTGCCAGTGTTTTTAACATTATGTGCAGCAATCAAGAAGTCTTCTAGGAACTGCTGTCAAGAAATGAATGCTAGGACTGGCCTCTGCTTGACATATTCTTGATTTCTCTCTTTAAGTATTGTTTAGTCTGATGTAGAGATTTCTTAAGAGTTGATTTAAGTTTTAAGAGAGGTTTTAAGGTAGTGTGATTTTGCTATCTGCCCTGTGCTCATTCTCTTAGAGCTGTAAGTCTGAGGTCTGCACCCTTGACCTCTGCATCCCATTAAGGCTGCTGCAGTGTCCCCCTCCCAAAAAAAAATCTGCTTCAAAACCTCCTGGCTTGCTTTTTTTTTTTTTTTTTAAGTGCTTACTTTTCCATTAGCAGATTCTATCTTTTAGCCACTAGAGGGCCCAGTTAAAAGCACACTTACCCAATCCAACACAATACAGTTCCTGTCTCATTTCACTTATTGTTTGGTCAGTCTACTACTATTCATCAGTCTTTGCCCCCTCCCTCTTCTACTGATCGATACTGATTTTTCCCATTTGCAGCTTATACTCTTCGCCCACTAGAGGGGTTTTCCCCCAACCTTGCCAAAGCTGCTCTGCATCTCCTTATTCTCTACTACTCTTGGAAACACTTCCTTTACTGCTCAGCTGCTATGGGTACCTACACTCCATTATTAAGTCTGCTCTCCTTCACTCTCTTGGTACAGACCTCACACCAACCGGAACACCTTTCCTCCACACTAGGCACCTCATCCCCAGACTACCCTACAGTGACTTGGCCCTCCCCCATCCTCGACACACCCGTGACCCGCCCAACACCCCCACCATGCCAACACCCCCACTCCCTCTGCCTTTGAAGGCCCGACCTGGACCCAGCTCTCCCCTGCCATTTCCACCCTTTGCACTTTATCTATCCCATGCAACCTGATTATAAAGTCCTCAGCTGAGTGTCAACCCAAGGGTCTCCATCGCCACCGGCCACCAACCAGAATAATTACACTGCAATTATTATTATCTGGTAATGTACACCCAAACCCAGGACCTATGGCTTCCAGTCCTTCTAAACTCTGTACTGTAACTAGCCTCCGCTTTGCATCCTTAAACATTTGCAGTCTTCTAAAGAAATCTGCTGCCCTCCAGTGCTGGGTCGTTCAACATCAACCTGACATAATTGCACTGGTTGAGACTTGGCTCTGCAAATCCAACCCTGACTCTGCTATCACCCTCCCTGGATATACCATCTACAAGGAAGACCGAGTAGGCAAATGCGATGGTGGTTGCGCACTATTCATATGGGACTCCTTTATAGGTCAGTCACTCCTAGCTGCTAAACTTGATTATGGAGCCCAAGTCCTCACCTTAAAAATCACACCTGACCCCACCCGAGGCCCTCTCTTCCTCACGGTCTCCTACGTACCCCCGAAGAATCAAAACCAAGTGATCCAGTCCCTCACTGACTACCTCACATCTCTCCCTCACAAAGTGGAGCAAGTCATCCTAGGTGATCTCAATGTTAACTGGCTTGCCTCCACTGCCTCCCATATAAGGGACTCCTTTGCTGCCCTGAATATGTCCCAGTTAGTCACCCAGCCCACCAGATTCAGCCACTCTACTGGCACCAGCACTCTCCTAGATGTTGTTATATCTAACTGCCCCTACAAAATCCGGGATGTTACTGCCCTCCCCAACTCTCTTAGCGATCACTCCCCAGTCCTCTGTCTCTGGTCATCCTCCACTCTGAAGCCAGTCTCCCAGGCCACTCTATGCCACCGTTTACGCCCCAGTGGCCTCAGAAAATTAAAACAATACCTAGCCCAGTTAGACTGGTCCCCTATCCAGCGTGCCCCTGACACTGACTCAGCTCTTGACTGCTTCACAAATGCCTTCTGTAAGGCTTGTGACCTTTTCGCTCCCCTCACCAGGATCCGCTCCAACAAATGCAATGCCCCATGGATCACCCAACCCCTCCTCCAGAGACTCAAAAAGAGAGATAATCTCTGGCACATTGCTGTAGAATCTGGAAAGGCGTCTGACAAGCCTACAACACAGAACACAATAAGTGCACTTGGGCCATTAAGCAGGCCAAGGCAGAGCGCAATAAGACCACCCTCGCTTCCACTTGGGGTTCAGTCTGGACTTTCTGGGATAATACAAAAGAGCTAAATGGGAAGTCCTGTTCCCCCAACCATCTCAGCTTTCCATCAATGGCACCCCCACCACAGACCCACTCCTTATAGCCGATTGCCTTAACACTGCCTTCTCTGACCTAAGCTCGGTCCTCCCCAGTAGCTTCTTTGACCCAATCCCCACTTCTCTCCCTCCGGTCCTGCATTGCCCACCATTCTACCTGCACACCCTATCCCCCCAAAAAGCCAGGCCACACCTGTTAAAAGCCTTAGGCAGCAATGACCCCAGATGTCACCCCCTCGACTCCAGGATCCACCATATGGTCTTGGATGAAGTCCTAGTCCCCCTGACTGACCTTCTGAACCAGTCTCTATGCCTGGGTCAGTTCCCAGGTGCTTGGAAAACTGCTGAAATCACACCCATACATATGAGTGGGGACCGGTCCACCCCCAACAATTACTGGCCGATCTCCATCCTCCCCCCACTCTCTAAAGCCCTTGAAAAAGTGGTGTTGATCCAGCTCTCTGAATACCTAACGAAGTACGACATTATGTGCCTAGAGTAGCAAGGTTTCCACCCAGGACACAGCACAACCACGGCTCTCCTGGAATTCTCCCAACACCTGCATGCTGCTCTTGACTCTGGCAGCCTTGCAGAAGCAATGTTCATTGACCTCTCCAAGGCCTTTGACACTGTCTGCCATCCCCTTCTACTCGACTCTCTCCCCAACTTGACTTCTCTGGTGGTCCCATTTCCTGGTTCTCTAGCTACCTCTCTGCTAGATCCCGGTGTGTCAAGATCAGCCGCTCCCTCTCTAGCACTCTTCCCGTTCGCTCCGGGGTCCCTCAGTGCTCCATCCTGGGTCCAATACTTTTTTGTCTCTACCTCAACTCCCTCCCCAGCTCATGTACTAGTAAAAAGCTCCTCTACACCGATGATGCACTCCTCATTGCCCCACATCCCAATCTCACCTCCCTCCAATTATCCCTCCAGCAAGCTTACAACCATGCCGAAAGGTCGTTCGGTGACCACAGACTGGTCATTAACCTAAAGAAAACCAAATCAATGCTCTGTTGTAACCAAAATAAAGCTAAACATACCCCCTCCTCATTATCCCCAGCACTCTGCACCTGCTAGAACAAGTCACCACATACAAGTACCTAGGCATCACGTTCAATACTGCCTTCTCCTTCCACACCCACATTAATGCCCTGTCAGCTACCATTAACTCTCAGATTGGCCTGCTATGCCGGCACAGGGACTGCCTGCCTCAGGCTGCCCTCAGGCTGGCCATCACCTCCTCTGTCTTGCCCCTTGTGGACTATGGCTTGCCCATCTACGCCACAGCTGACAACACTACACTCTCCAAAATCCAACTCTCCATCAATAAGGCCTGTAGGCTCCTGACCAGTGCCCCCAGTTGAACTCACACCTGCCTTCTCTATTCTACCACCAATCTGCTCAACTTTAAGGAGTGACTGCTCTACCAGACCTGCCTTCTTGCTAAGAAATCACTGCTAGGACTCCCCCCTCCCCCCGGGTCTCCATCTCCCTACAGCAGTCATCATCGTCCATTACCACCTGTAGCTCTGTTAAGACCACTTTCAAAGTGCACAGAACCAAGTCCTCTCTTGCCCAGAGATTCTTCCTCTACCGAGCCCTCACCTGGTTCAACTCCCTCCCTAGCTGCATCTCCAACTTGCCAAAAATTGGCTCCTTCAAAACCATATCTTTAATACCTGCTGTTGTAGGTGCAACTAATCCCCTGTTGTAACCTGTGGTACACGCCCGCCTTGCCCCCTGGCTCGACAATGTCCACTGGACAGCCACTCCCTCCCCCAGACCCACTCCTTCCTTACTAGGTCCAAACAAGGATGTAACCCGTTGTTTTCTCTGAGGACCTATTATATCCATGAGTGTAACTCACAATTTTGTAACATTATGTAACCTAAGTAACATACAAACTACTACATTATGTAACCTAAGTGTATCTATGTTAAATGTTCCTTTTACTGCACCTGTAATGTTATCCTCTATTTTAATCTGCACTGTAAAAACTATCTTGATGTCTCCCCCCCCCCGCGATAAGGTGCCTTTGTAAATGAGTCTCTGACTCAAAGGTTGTAAACCCGATTTGTAATGAATAAAGAACTGGAGGATGGGTGTGGGACCACCCCCTCTTATAGTTGAGCTGATATCATGTCACCTGACGACAGGGGGCAGTCCCCACTGACAGTTGCTAGCTACAAGTTTGCCGTGCGGACTTGACGCTAGGGGGCACAGTCCTATATATGAAGACCTACTGCAGGAACCTTCTTGAAGTAAGATCTTAAGTTATTTCCTGAACTTGGATCACTGGTGTGCTGAGAGGCAAGGCACTTGACAGCCCCTCAGCCCTCTGTGCTGCCAGGCCAGCCTACAATTTTTTTTTTGTGTGTGTTATACACAGAAATACTGCATTGGCACAATTTTAAATACAAAAACAAAGAGAAATAACAGCATCACACTTACAAAATTACAGATCATAAAACTCATTTCAGGAGTCTTTGAACCTACAGAAACATAGACAATGCCTTCAGATAATGACCAAGGGCTTGATTCTCAAACGGCCTGTAGACTGATGCAAGCTGCAGCAAAAGGCAGCTTGCACCAAGGTCCAATGTGCCACAAACCCTTGACCCAATTCTTTAACCAGCAGGGTCCTGGTGGCAAAGTCCCTAGCCTTGTGGTAACACAAGCCGTAAACCAAACAAATGGCACAGCAAGAGGTCTTGCTGCAAGCTGGGGGCAGCTGTGCATTGGTCCAGCAGGGCCCTAGTGGCTAGCGACCACCCCCTACACTGCCCAGAGCCAATATGCCCAGTATTGACAGTGCTATTTACAGTGAATTAAGTTAAAAAAAAGGAAATTAAACATGAAACAAATATCAAGTCCCCCTGGTGGTCTAGCGATCCTCTCCCCTTCCCCCCATATGCCCGGTATTGAAAATTTTAATATGAATTCACCCTAGTGGTCCAACGGTCCTTCCCCCCACCCCAGTATGCCTGAACCTTTGGCTGGCGACTGGCACAGCCCTTCTTACACCACCTCAGCTGGCCGCTGACTGAACTATCACTGAGTGTATATTACAATACAGTATGTGCTCAGTGTTTGTTCAGTTTACAACTGGCTGAGGTGGTGAGGAGGGCTGTTCTGGTCACAGGCCTGAGGTTCAGGTTGGGGGGCAGGTGGGGTGCTGAGCACTACTTGCCAAGGTGGGTGGGGGGACCACTAGACCACCAGGGTAAATTAATATACACAGACTCAATAATGGGCATATCGAGGAAGGGGGAGGGACCACTAAACCGTGAGCCTAAATTACTATAAACATTCTCAATAATGAGTATATCAGGGCAGGGAAGGGAACACGAGACAACCAAGGTAAATTAATATAAACATTCTCAATAACATGCATATCGGAAGGGAGGGACCACTAGACCACCAGCGTGAAGTACTATTATACAGTACAATACCAAAAAATTTCCTAGGCACTGATTGCTCAGTGTGTGTGCCTAGGACAGTGAGGTTTTCTGAGCATAACCTCACTGTATGAAGTGTAGGCACATACATGACTGCATGACAGTCACAAATCATAGCCCCTTCACAAAGATATCGCCACTCCGAGCTGCTCCTGAGCAGCAGCAGGAACATATAAACCATCATTCACCCCCCCCACCAAACACAGACAAGAGACACAATCTCTTCCTCAGTCCCTGTTTTCCTTCACCACAGTATAACTTACAAAAAGGATAGAAGCTGTTTGTACAACACTGCAGCTTCTACAGAAATACTATGGCTTCTTTAAAGTAAAAGCGCGTGACGGTCTGTTTCTGTTACTTCTCGCCATACAGTGCTCGACTCCACTACCAGCACCAGCTCCTCAACCTTCCATCCCCCGTTTATCTCTCCATTTTGAAAAATAAAATCAGCCGGCAGCAGATCTTTCCTTTTAGTAACTTCTTCTCCCGGTACTCCTATTCAGCCAAGACCGGGAAATGTCCGTGTCTGCCATTAAGTGCCGGAGACCGCCCCTCAATCTGCTCCCTCGGTCCTTGCTCCACTGTCAGTTCCCTCTCATTCTGGAAATGAAAACATTTTTTCAGTGGCACAGACAGGGAGCTGAGAGACAGAGAAACCACAATTACTATTTATTTCCCTCACAAGCTACCGGCCACGTACGATAATTTTCTTAAACCTGGAAGTCTTGCTCCTCTCCTCACTAGTTCCACATCCACTGCTGTCTAGCAGTTTCATATCACAAAAGTTACCCGGTCCAAGAGCAGCAGCAGTGCGGCCAGCTGAAATAAGCTCTGTAGACTTAGATGAAAAAAAAAATAAAACTACCAGACCAAAAAAAAAAAAGTTGGGGACGGCGACGTGTATAGGAGACAGCCAGATGAAGACACAAACCTAGTAATTTACCAGCAGCACCACCTACTGGACAAAAATAGCTATTTTTTTAAATTCTACATACCTCCACACTGATAAATAAAGTAAAAATTTCCTAAAAATGTTTTTTAATCTTTCCTTTTTTTCTCAATATAAATGAGCTATTGTATAATAGCAATAATGCACTTCAGGGTGTGGGTTGTGCTGGGATAACCTCACGCCTGGGGCATTGGACACACTTGGCCTGCAGCCTTGTGCCCAACCACCCCAGGCATGAGGTTATCCCAGCACAACCCACACCCTGTTGTGCATTATTGCTTACTTAACATATTAACACATTAGTAACAGGAATATTGGCACTGTGTGTTTGTGCGTGTCTGTGTGTGTATGGGGCGGGAGGGGGTGACATGGCACATTGCCACAAATTATTAAATCTTTCTCCAGAAGACAGTGCTCTAAGTACCCTTAAACCAGCCCTGGCTGGTCTATAGATGCCAAATGATCAACCTGGGTGAGTTTAGAGAATTCTATTTTCAGGGATGTGGCAGTTTGCGTCTTGCACAAACACTTTATTCCAAGAATACCCCACACTGAACCCGTTACCTTGCTCCCTACACCTACATCCCGAGCTTCTCCTCTTGGAATTATCAGCCTTCTATACTGTACTGTTCCCAGCCATTCACTAACCCGTTTATAGTACCTTGCCCACTACTTATACAGACAGCGAGTTCCATGTCTACACAATCATAGCCTACATACACTTCCTGCCCACTCAGTCTCCCTGCGCTCCACGATAAACAGACTAGCCCTCCTTAAATTAGCTGTTGAAATGCTCACATCCCTACACCACTTCTGACTTAAGGATTGGAGCACATGCACCCCTCGATCACCAACATGCAAAGTATTCAAATACAGGCTACAGTCAAGTTTGCATAACGCAAGGTAACTCTGGCAGTTACTGTATTAACTAAGTGATGAGACTGGCCATTTATTATGTTTGCTGCAGAATGCAATGAGCCAAACATATTTTGGATTTGTCAACAGAAAAAAAAGCCCATTCTGGCGGTTTCTCAGGCTTTGAGCCAGTGATATGACCAGGGCTCCAGATAAGCTGCGTACAGGGTGTGTTTATGCTTGTAGAAGTGGCATTTACGCTCTGTTTTTAACACTAATAGCATATTAAATATGCTTTTGTAATGTTGGTTTGAGTGTGTGTCACTTTGTTTTGGTTCCTCTCCAAATTGCGACCTCCAAAGTTTAGATCTGCTGTACCAAAAAGTCACTTGATCCACCTCCAATAAAACCCAAAATGATCAGTTCCTTCGCCTGCCCCCATCGAGTGTCAGTTAGTGAAATTAAGCGAATATGGCAAGCGCACATTGGTAGCCTCCACAGTGCCCACCCAGGTGCCATTTAGTAACTGACAGTTGTTCTAAACCTGATCCTGCGCTTGGTTAATGGGAGGGAACTCCTCTCAGAGTGCGTCAGGCAGAAGGTGGACAGACAGGCTGATCTGTGGCAGTGGGTGCTATTTTGCATTTTCTTGGGGACAAGGTAATACTCAAGAGGAGACTAAAAACCTACTTTACTTCAAGTTCACACATAGTTAGATTCCCTTCCTGGGTTTCTTGTCATATTTCTGCTTCATCTGACAGTTAATAATTGTGCTGGGTAGCAAGGTGTGCAGGTTAGGAAGGAATGTGATCTCGTGGCTCGTCCGTACGTCTTTGTCAGTACTGTACTTCTTTGCATCTGTGCGTGTGGACACTAAATTTAATAACACATTCTTGCAGCAGTTTCCCCCTTCTCTCATGCAGTTGCTCTTGTTGCTACAGAAGTCATTATTCCTGGGTGTATTATTTTCAGTGCTACCAAAATAAATGGTAAACATTTCTTGACTGCGGTGGCATTGTCAATGACACGTGGTAGGCTGCAGTCTGGATGAGCTACCATGTAAAATCGGAGGCCCCGACTGGCAGTAGTAGCATTATCCTCCGCCTAGCATCAGGTCCTTCATTGCAGTTAGTTTCTCACTGAAGTGCTGTGAATGTGATCATGAGTGGTGTCTAGCTGCAGTGTGCAATGGTGAGCACTGACGAGACAGTTCACCTCAGTCCATTCTGTTATTCAACTTAGAAATTGTCCACAAAATAACCCTACTAGCTTTTTACTTATTTTTTTTTATTTTAGTACAGGCTGTACTAAAATAAAAAAAAATTAAGTAAAAAGCTTAATAAGCCGGCTGGCCCAGTGGCGCTGAGGGTTGAGGCGCTGGATGCCACACCTCGTATCACACCGGTGACCTGGGTTTGGGAGCGAGCTCGGGCTGCCAAGGGTTGGCCAGAGGAAATAGGCTGGAGCGTCCGACGACAACTCGCCTTCTCCAGGGGAGGGAGGGTCTTTCAGCCCAGCAAGCGGCGACTCCTGGCGGAGGCTGGGGGCGCGACAGCAAGCTTGAGCCACTGGGGTATGATTGGCCGCAGGCGGAGGCCGGTGGTCAATCAGCCTGAGGGGCTACTCCTTTGAGGAAGGAGCGGGAGGGACGTTGCTGACGTTGGCATATGCGCCATGATGTATGGTCCGGCAACGTCCCACTGGAACACAGAGAAAAACACCCCATCAGAGCTGGGAAGATGGAGCGCTGAGCCGGTTCCTATGTGCCGGTGCCTGCCTGCAGCCTCGGACCATGACAATGAATGCAAGAGTCGGGGGTCTGCCCACCCCACCCCCACCCGGGGGGGGGTTCCGCGGCAGGATGGAGGGACCAGAGACTGCCAGATAAGGCACTGGCAGGGGCAGGCTTAATAGGTGACTCCTGATGGTGCGGCTCTGATGGGGAGGTAGGAGGGATAAAGAGAAATATAAAAAAAAAAAAAAATAACTTAATAAACTGTTTGTGCAGTAGTGTCACTGTGTACAGATGGCACAGAAAGTACTAGGGGGATGTGGTGGGACCCTCATACAGTACTGTACTGTATGAGGGTCCCACGTTCACCTAGTATTGTCTGTGCAATCTGTGTACAGTGTGGTTCATTCTATATGGGTTTATTACTAAGTTGACAGGTTTTGCATTGTCCCTGTCATATGGTGGACTCGCTTGCTGCATTTCTTTTGACCAGCATAGCAGTGCAGTTTGATTTCAATCATATGCGGTATTACTATTTTCTGTACGTGTCTTTAATAATGCATCACACAAATACACAGCGCATTTGTACGATGCATTATTAAAAACACATGTACAGAAAATAGTAACATTGCATATGATTGAAACTAAACTGCACTGCTATGCTGGTAAAAAAAATTGCAGCAAATGAGTCACACTCATTTTCAAGAAATGTACTCTTCAGACAAATGCACTGCATCATTTGTATGCATCTGAAACTGGTTTTATTCCCCTCATTTTAAAAATGAGTAGTAAAATACTCACGGTCAAATTTCTTATCTGGAGCCCTGGATAAGACTGTAAAGGAATCTATAACCAATAATGCTGAACCTTTTGCAAGCTATCACAGGTACTCAGCAAGTATGGTTTGCAAACAGGTTTCACAGAACCAGTCACTGTGCTGTCTTTTGCCATTCTGAATTCTAATTACACTTTTTGTGTACCAACATCCCTCCGGATGATTTTCCATGTCTTACCCTCTCTTCCCTCTCCCAATATCACTGAAACCAGCAAGGCATTTCTAAAAGTTAGTGATCCACATTAATGAAACAAGTACCTCCATTCTCCCAGTTCACCACACCCTCCAAGCCCAATACCTATTTGTGAAAAATATCTCCTCACTCCCAGCTCACCGAACCCTACCAGCCCATCCCTGATTCTGAAAAATACCTCCCTGCTCCCAGCTCACAAAACTGTCCCAGCATGATCTCCGTTAGTGAAAACCACCTCCCCACTCCCAGCTCACCACACCCTCCCAGCCTGATCTCTGTGACAAAAGAACATCCCCCTCCCTGCTCATCAAATCTTCTAGCCCGATCTCTGTGACAAAAGAACATCCACCTCCCAGCTCACCACACCCTCCCAGCCTGATCTCTGTGACAAAAGAACATCCCCCCTCCCTGCTCACCAAACCCTTCTGAGCCTGATCTCTGTGACAAAAGAACACCCCCCCTCCCTGCTCATCAAACCCTCTCAGCCTGATCTCTGTGACAAAAGAACATTCCCCTCTTTGCTCACTAAATCCTCTAAGCATGATCTCTATGACAAAAGAACACCTCCCTCCCTGCACACCACACTCTCCAAGCCCGATCTCTTAACTTTGACAAAAAAATCCCTCCACTCCCAACTCAATAACCCTCTCAGCCTGAGACCCATTTGTTTATTTAAACTTTATGTTTATTATTATACATAAACAAACATACAGTTTTATCACAAGCATAGAAATACTTAAGTTTTCCCCCAGGAGGGCGCCACTCCTCCACATAACCTCATATTGACTTTCAAATGCTTTGGGATACATCCAATGGGGGAAACCACATTAAACACAAAAGTCCATTAATTACAATTTGCTATATCTGGAGTCCAGGAGCTGCATAGTAATAGTTAACTAATTTGCAAAATAACAGGTTTACAGTCTTCCCCTCAGCCAGTGAGGGATATGACAACTACGCTTGGCCGTTGTGTTTAGGCACGTACTATGTGCCCTAATCAAAACATTTTAACTGTGAAACTCCTACTTTACATTACTTTTGGCGCTAAAAAATTTTTGCTAACTGAATTTAACTGAACTAAACCAGGCAACGGTATCTGTTACATGACACCTATATTCTAATTGTTAAAGCCACAATAAGAAAACAACATGGCAAAACTTTAAGATATCTTAACTGTAAGTCCTGTAATCCAGTGTAACATCAGGGTATATCCTCATCCTCAGAAGAGGAGGCATCTTTCTCCTTTGCTCTAGCCTTGGGTATCGCTTGCCCCTGTGCCCATTTCATAGCCTCGCTGGGATCACTAAACAGAAATACACGGCTTCAATATGCTATGTGTAGCTTGGCTGGAAAAATAAGTCCATGAGCAATTCCGGCTTCTCTCAATAACGCCTGAACCCCATCTAATTTATTTTCTTTTTTGTCGGGTAGCATACCCGAGATCAGGAAACAGGCAAACCTGTTCCCCATCACATAATAAAGTTTTTTTAGCTTGGGCGCTTGCCAAGAAGAAATCCTGTGAGCTAATACCATCAGTGATCACAACTATTGCCCTGGGGGCCTCCGGGTTAACTGATCTGCCACGAGTGGCTACTCGGTATGACTTCTGCAAACGGTGAGCCCGTTCTGTAACCTCCTCCCCTAACTGTTCGATCAGCCATTCTTTAATGAACAGAAAAATATGATCTCCCTCAGACTCTTCCGGTATGCCCAACACATGGAGATTCACCTCCCTCGCCTGATTTTCCAATGTCTCAAGGCGAGTCTTCAGGTGGGTGTTTTCTTTTATAACATTTGTCACCGCGCCCAGCACGGAGTCGGCCCACTTAGTAGCTTCAGCTGTTGCCCCTTGTATGGCACTGACTATTGCTTCTAGACCCGCCACCTTATTTGTTAAGGCATCAAATTTATCGGAGAGCCCTCCAACCGATGTTATTAGTTTATTAAGTTTGATGCCAATCGACTGAAGCGACTCCTCAGCAGGCGCATCCAAATTATCAGCATCAGGGCCTGGTTGGGACCTCGTGGCTACAGGATGGCTTACTGAAGCTTTTGACCTGGCTCCTTCTCCTGTGGTCCAATCTCAACAGGGATTTCCCATGATAGGCAGCTTACTTTCAGACAACAATTTTATCTGGTCCAGCTTGAGGATTTCGCCTGAAAAAGTATATTTTATCTTGTTTTATGTAGTAGACATAAGAGCTCCACAGAAAAGTCACCAGCTTGCTCGGGCTCCACAGTGCCCCCCTCAGCCTGAGACCCATTTTTAAGAAAAATACTTCCCTGCTAACAGCTCGCTAAACCATTCCAGCCCGATTCCCATTTGTGACTAAAATACTGTACCTCCCACTCCCAGCTTTCCAAACCCTCACAGCCTGATTCCAGTTTGTGAAAGATACTTCGTACCCAAGCTCCGTTTGTAAAAAATACCTCTGCACTCCCAACTCACCATACCTTCTCAACCAGATCCTAGTTTGTGACAAATACCTCCCCACTTTTAGCTCACCAAACCTTTCCAAACCAATGCTAGCTATTGAAAAGTATCTCCTCACACCCAGCTCATAAAACCCTCCAAAACCAATCCTAGTTTGTGAAAAATACCTCCTCACTCCTAACTCACCCAACCCTTCCAAACACATTCCAGTTTATTTTTTTTTTTTATACAGTTTTCTGTCCATATATTGTGCAGTTCAATAATTGGGGCCGCATCAGCTCCAGGGAGAACAGCAGGGGATTGTCTGCCCTCTAAGGCAATAAGTCAGTAGCAGCAACTAGGCCGAATCATTTGTTGGTGTAGGAGGAGCTACATGACTGTATTTACAGTCAACCATGAGGACTAGACGCTGCTGAACTTCCCCCCAGCGGTTTGTAACCACAACCCCGCAAGAATATGAACGTGTTTGGGGGTTATTTTTATGCCAAGCCAACTTTACCACAGGAGGAAGTTTCAAAACATAATATGAAGACACTACTAAGCTTTGGGATAATGACTCTGAAGGAAGAACATGAAGAACTTGGCATCTACAACAAAACCAAGAACCTTAAAATCCATGCTAACAAGAAAATCTACTTCACTGATAAACAAGGCAAAAACCACTAGGTAACATTTGATGTCATGCTGGCCATTGCCAGAGTGTTTACACACCTTTTTCCTGTGTTCTTACAGTTGGAGAAACAGCATACAACAATCTGAGGAGTTAGTACACCTGGGCTACTGGAGTCATTGGGCTCATTAGAGGAGGGTCTACCCTGAGAAGAAAGCATAAATGAAGCTGGAAGCTTGAACGCTGCTTACAATTTTTCTTCCTCAACTCGGGACAACCGACGAAATATTACCTGCAAGCCACTGTAGCAGTGGCAGTAGCCCAAACTGAACTAGGTGAACCAAACAAGTTTAATGTATTGCCTTCGTCTCCCACTCACCACGCAGGTGATTTGGATTCAATGACTGGGAATAGGAAACCTTCTTTACTGAAATTTGAACCACCTCAAACTGAGATGACTACAGGTGAACTGATACTACAGATGGAGAGATTATCTCCAACACAGAAGTGACCCTTGAGACTGCAAGAAACTCAAGAACTGAAACTCCAGATGTTTTTCTTAACTGGAGACATCCCTGACAATGATTCTTTACAACAAGGTGAGAAAAACACTCATAATGCTTTAAATGTTTTAGTCAGTGTGATTATAAATGAAATTAATGAAGACAGTCATTCTGAAACTAACTTTTCAAATGACTTACCTAATACATTAATAAATGAGAATGTGGTATCTATACAAACCCACTTAAAAGTCAAAAATAAAAGCATTCCTACTTCAGATCAAGATTCTTCTCCTCAAGGGCAAGCCAACAATATTCCTAGTTTATTAGAGTCAACAAGTCATAAAAAGTCTGAGTCTCAAAATGCGAATTCAGAAAATCCACTGACCTGGGTAAACGGCCTTCTCTTGCAAATCAACAATTTATCTCCAAAAAATGAAACAACTGACGAGTTTACAGGAAAAGTGTGAGATGAATTTTTCTCTTACCCAGAATTTAAAGAAAATGCCAACTGAAAACAGAAATACACCAGTTGCAGCAAACAATTAACCAACTTACTGAATTAAACAACCCAATTAAAAAACACCTTACACAATCAGAAGAATCCAGCAGAGATCTAAAAGTTAAAATACTTGACTTTGAGACACGAGTCAGTAGGAAATACATTCAAATGTTAGGAGTTCCAGAATATTGGGATAGCTCTAGGAGTCTCCTTGACTCATTTAAACAAACTGCTGCTGCCTATCAGTAGACAGATCATAATACTATTAACTCTGATGTTGACCGCATCCACAGAGGGCTCAGAAGTAAACTTGATGAAATGCCCCCCAAAACAAATTATTTTAAAATGTTTACGATCAGGAGATAAAGATGCTTTAATGGCAGCGTATAGCTGGCAGCACCACTGGTAGCCCTGTTCAATGAATTGCTCAACACTGGAGTGGTTCTGGAGGACTGGAGGAGGGCAGATGTAGTCCCCCTTTACAAAAATAGGAGTAGGGATGAGGCTGGAAACTATAGACCAGTCAGTTTCACCTCAATAGTGGGGAAAATTATGGAATCACCACTTAAAGAAAGGATTGTGGAACAGCTTGAATCCAGCAGCGCAGAGGATCCAAGACAGCTTGGATTTACAGCAGGAAGGTCATGTCAAACAAATCTAATTGATTTCTTTGACTGGGTGACTAGGGGAGTGGATCAGAGGGGAGTGGTGGATGTGGCCTACCTGGATTTCAGTACGGCCTTCAATCCTGTTCCACATATATGCGGATGATACTGTGCTGTATACATCCAGACCCACAACCTCTGATGTGGTAGCCAGACTACAGAAGGAGTTTGATGATGTCCAAATCTGGTTTCGCTCTAATCAGCTGTTTTTCAATGCCAAGAAAACAGTCTCCCTAACCTTCAGCACACAGCAGAGACTTTCTCAGCTCCTCTCCAGCCCCTACTTCCACACCCAGGATGGGACTTCTCTGGAGGCCTACTCCTCCTTTAGATATCTTGGGGTCTGGCTAGACCAGCATCTTGACTTTTCTGTACACGTCGAAGCTATCCTTAGAAAGCTATATCCCAAGCTGTGTGCCTTATACTGCAGCCAGGGTTGCATCCCACTGCCATCTTGCCGGGCAATTGTACAGAAAATGATTCTCCCTATCTTTAACTATGATGATGTAGTCTATAGTGCCACTCCTAAGTCCATCCTAGCCAGACTGGACTCTCTCTTTTCCACTCCTTCTGTTGCTACGCCCTCAACTGTCCTACCTCCACCCATCACTGTGCCCTCTACCAGTCTATGGACCTCCCCTCCCTCCAGAATCAGAGACAGTCCCACCGCATAAGTTTCACAGCAAAATTCTGGTCCCAGACCCTTCCATCCTACCTCAACGCAGTCCTGTCAGCCCAAGCGCCTCCAGTGTATGCACTCAAGAACTTCAACTCTCGTCTACTGTCTGTTCCACTCATATCCACTGCCGCTGATCAGGCGGCATTCTCATCTCAGATGCCCAAACTGTGGAACTCCCTTCCTGAGGCTATTTGGGACTCTACCTCCTCTCAACACCTTAACTCCCTCCTTAAAACACACTTCACCACCACCTGCACGTGCACCTGACCAATTCTCAGAACCAGGGCTTAGATATCCAGGTGTACAGTGATTACCAATTTACCGTGGTTACCACTCCTTTACAATGCATTTGATCCTGTAGTCGTCCAACTACTATTGCACTATGTATAGTCTGTAATTGTCCAACTCTACTGTTGCACTTTGTAATGACTGAACTGTTTTGTATTGTTGAAATGTCTTTATGGTGCACCTTAATTGTATGGTGTGCTGTTTTTGCCCGTCATGGCTCGGACCTCCATGTCACTAGGAAGCCCCATGACACCTCTCTCTTAGCTGGGGATTTCAGCTGTGGTCTCGCCAGCACTACCTAGCTGGAATCACCACTTTTTCCCCTCAAAGACGCTGCCGCTGCTCCTCCACAGTGCAGTGTGTTGAAGGAGCAGACTCTGACCACCAAGGACTTCCTCACCCTGAGTGCTCAACTGAGCTGTGGGGTGCAGTAGCTGACTACTTGCCAGGTGTGCCGTTTTTGCCCGTCGGGGCTCGGACCTCCATGTCACTAGGAAGCCTCAGGATGCCTCTCTCTTAGCTAGGGATTTTAGCTGCGGTCTCGCCAGCACCACCTAGCTGGAAATCACCACCTTCTCCCCTCAAAAGATGCTGCTGCTGCTCTTCTGCACTGCGGTTCGTTGAAGGAACAGACTCTGACCACCAAGGACTTCCTCACCCGAGTGCTCAACTGAGCTGTGGGGTACAGTAGCCGACTACTTGCCAGGTACAATCCCGCCGGCACTACACACCAGCTCCCCTCCCTTCCCCCACCTCATCCACCCTGGGTGGGCTCTTTCTTTTACAGGGACACGATAGTCATATGACTAAGTGTCCAAACCTTCATTGGTCCTCATACGGTTTCACCACCAGGGGGATGTTACATCATGAATTCCTTTGTCCAAACAAGTTAGCTCAGCAGATCTTTCAATAACCTAGCACAATCTGTTTCACAGACCAAGTGTTAGCTGCTGCCAACAGTGAGTATCTCTTGGGCTGAGCATTGGTGCATTTTTTTTCTGGGTAAGGTGCAGGTCATTTGCACAAGATAACAGCTACATGGCCTTACTCTACTTATTTCTGAGACCTGCACTTCCTTACACATCTGTTAGTTCCTTTATCTGGGTTCTTGTACTGTAACTACCTAATATACCTCGGTTCCCTAGCTCTGGCTATTAACCCTAGGCAGATGTCCTCTCAAGGGCTTAACTCACACTCTACGGTATACTCCTAACAACTCTCACAGTCACACCATGTCCACCAGCTGTCTGGGGGTTGCCCTCGTAACTCTTCTTGTCCTACTTTGCCTTGATAGGATTACACTATCCTTATGGAATGAGGATGACTCAAATAAATCTAGGACCGAGCCCTATGACTTTACTTTCTCCAACCTTATTGTTTATTATAAAAGGATACTACAAACTAATCTTCTTCTCTACCAAAAGGGATGTCCCTACCATTCTCTCTATATGTTTAGGAAACTACGGGACAAATCTACGTTATCCCATCCTTTTCAAAATGTGGGGCTGCAGTTCCTTGTCATCATTGCCATTCTGCTATCTGGGGATATAGAGACAAATTCTGGGCCACCAGATACTTACTTCTCAGCGGATGACATACATAGCATGTCCAAACATGGGCTGTTAATTGCACACTTACATATAAGAAGTTTGATGCATCACTTTGTGGAACTGGAGACATGGGTCAAACTGTACAATCCTGATATCCTCTGTCTCACCGAGACCTGGCTAAAACCATTGGTAACTGACTCCCTCTGCTCCCTACCAAATTACTCTAATATTCAAAGCGATAGGACATCAAACAAACATGGTGGTGGAGTTGTCCTGTACTATAAAAATAATCTGAATGTCTCTCTTCTCACTGTCCCGGATGCTCAATCGGTATGTGAATACTTACATGCTACCCTTGCGTTGGGAGCCAAGAAACTGCATGTTATCTATGCATAGAACCCCCCAGTGGGACGGATAGTGGGTCTAGAGTACCTGTTGGAAAATACCTCTCAGAATTTTAATCATAATGAAGTTGTCATCTTAGGAGACCTAAACTTAAACTGGCTTGGAGCAGCTCTCAGTTGTCTTCAATCTCTGACTCATAGCTACAACCTGCATCAAATGGTAACAGTGCTGACTAGAAGTCTGTCTTCATCACCACTAGGCACACTATTTGATTGGGTGCTGGTAAACCAGATCGAACACAGATCAGCTGCTGGTACTCTTGCTGATGCCTTAACTGACCACTCTCCTACTTTCTGCATCCTGTCCTTGGGGGCACCTCCATCTCCTCCACCACGTCTCATCACTCCCACAAACTTTGCTCACCTAGACCAAGAGGCGTTTCTGTACGATGTCTCCAGAATTGATTGGTTAGAGATCTATCTATCACATTGTGCTCAGGACACTCTTAAATTTTTCATCGCTAAATTCCTTATAGTTCAATTTAAACATGCCCCAAAGATCACCCAGAGAGTGAGAGGTAAACAAACAAGATGGCTAAACAAAGACTTGCTCAAAAATTTGCACCTTAGAGATAAACTCTGGAATTGTTACGAAACATCAGGCTAGCAAACAGATTTCAAAACCTATCGTATGCTACAGAATTCATGTAAAAGACAAGTTAGAGCTGCTAAGAGCAAATACTATAAAGACCTACTGATTAACTTGGCCAGTGATCCCAGAAAAGTCTGGTCACACATCAAATCCTTCCTAGGATCCTCACAGTGAACTACTCCTGCTGATAAATGATGTCCATTGCAATGACTCACAAACCAAAGCTAATTCTTTCAACCTGCATTTCTCTGATCTCTTCCAATACACTGCTTCCTTTGATCCCACTGCAATGTCCTCCCACTCCTTATCAGGAACCTGTCTGGATTAGCTGGAAGTGTTGTCCTCTGTGCCTCCTTATACTCCTCCATTCTATTTTAAAGCTGTGTCTAGGAAGGAGGTCCTGACGCTCCTGAGGTCTGTCTCTGATAATATCAGCTGTGGCTCAGACTCCCTGGAACCCTGCCTCTTGAAACTTGCTGCTTCCCTTATTGCATTACCGATGGCCAAAATTTATACGTTATCACTTTCAGGTGGAATGGTCCCTGACCTCTGGAAAGCTGCTCAGATTACGCCTGTGCTTAAAAAAGGGGATCCTAAGGTTATCATGAACTACAGACCAATTGCCATTCTCTTGGTACAGAGCAAAATTCTGGAGAAAATTGTTGCAACTCAGAGAATTGACTACTTAAGTTCAACCTGCTCTCAGACACCCAACATGGCTTCAGGAAAGGACACAGCACAATGACTGCACTCCTTAAATTCACTACAGACGCTCTTTCAAAAATGGATACTAGCAATCTGACTGGGGCTGTCTTTATTGACCTCACAAAGGCTTTTGACCTTGTTGATTACACTTTGCTTCTCTCCTCGCTTTATCACCTGCATTTTTCCTTCTTTGTTGTTGACTGGTATGGAAACTATCTGACAAATAGAACTCAAGTGGTGAAATTTAATTCCTCTTTATCGAACAGTACCACTATTAACATTAGTGTACCTCAGGGTTCCATCCTAGGGCCCCTCCTATTCTCTTTTTATATAAATAACATTGGAGCTGCTCTAAAATCCTGCTCTGCTATTCTATGTGCTAATGATCTTGTCATCTATACAAGTTCTACTAATATAGACACTAGCAATACAACCCTTTCCTGTAACTTTAACAATATCCAAAACTGGCTACATGACCACAAACTGGCTCTCAACACTAGCAAAACTAAAGCCATGCTGCCTGGATCAGCCCCGAAGCTCTGATGCTTGCACAATGGCACTGATGGTGCAGGGATTAGAAGGTCAATTACTGGAATGAGTGACTTCTTTCAAGCACCTAGGCATCCTGCTAGATCAATCTCTTGATCTCAATCTTCATGTGCAGTCCGTTTGTAGAGCTGTCAACTCCAAACTGGGTGTTGCATAGAAGACTAGCTATATGTTCACGCCATCGGCTAAAATGGCCATTGCTAGGGGGATTCTGCTCCCCACCCTATAGGGCCCTCTTATTGGGGGCTGCTCATAAAAATGACCTACTCAGATGGGATATTACATATAACATATGTCGCTATGCCTCTTCCGCTCCTCGGCTTAAACACCACTGTCAATTTTACAATGATCTTGGTTGGCTCTCTCCGTTAGCTAGTAGGAAATACTACTTTGGCTCTCTTATTGATTCAATAATTCGAAATCAAACCCCTAGGTCTCTTGCGGCTATGCTTGTTCCTCAGGACACACTCCATGGTCCACGATCAGCTGATAAATCTTTTCTGAATTTGCCGAGGTGCCACGCTAGGAAAGGAACTGTTGCATTTGAACATGCGGTTCCACAGCTGTGGAATTCCCTTCCCTTCAACATTAGACTTTCTAGCTCCCACACATGCTTTAAGAGAAAATTGCTCTCAAATCTGCTGATTGCTGATACCTGTTTCTGCTTTCATCCTACCTAATGACTAATGTCTCTGGTCATACAATAGTATTTCTTCACCTCTATATAACCCTCTTACTGCCTCAGCCTGTCCCGACTCCCTTTCCCTGCCCATATATAATCTTGCACTGCAGGCATCTCCCTTACACTTACATACACTCATATAATCTAATTTCATTGCTTGCTCCCCTCTTCCTCACTTACCGACCTTTTCCTTGATGACACCCCCTGCTCTCAATGGTTATTTCTTCCTGTTTTGGTTTTTGTGCACCTTGTTCTATTCATATGATATGTCACCTGATAATCTATTGTCCAAGGTCTTCTCTACTCATTGCATAGGTAGGCACCTATGAATTTATGAATGGTCTGCTCTGTATGTCTCTGATATATTGTATCCACTTTAACTCACTGTATGTAAAGCACTTTACTTTGTATGTTCTGATATATTGTATCTTCTTTAACTCACTGTATGTAAAGTACTTATAAATTGTTATCCTGTTAGTTTCTGTATGTCTGTACTCTCCCGGGTCATGCCTGAAAATAGTCATTTTATGGCTAGTGCACTTACCCGGTTAACAAAAGCTAAATAAATATCCTCATCCCTCTCCCCCCAGGACACATCTGGAATTGAGCAGTAGTCTGCTCAGTATGCCTTCCTAGCAAAACCTTTAAATAAATAAACACAGAGGACTTGTGAACAAGCTGGGCAGCCTGGGAGTGTGTCACAAAGCGGTAAACTGGGCTACGAACTGGTTGGCTGATAAAAGACAGAGGGTTGTGGTAAATAGTGCTCAATCTGAGGAAAGGAAGGTGACCTGCGAGGTGCCACAGGGATCAGTTCTGGGGCCAGTCTTGTTTAATTTGCCCTGGGGCCCTTTTTCCCCTGCTTACTTGTCCCTGAGTGGGGTCCTCTGTGGCTTAACCCATATCTTTAGCTTTGTGGACAGCGTCTGTATATTGTTGTTGCTCTGCCTAGCTATATGTTATGTATTCTGTTGCTATCTTCCTATCAACCTGTTATGCCTGTAATCCCACATGCTGGTATCTAAATATTCCACTTGTTATGCTGGATGATCTTGTATGTTACCCTGTCTCGGCTTGATGATTTGTATGTACCTTGTAACCTCCCGGGTCACACCTGAAAATAGGCACTTGGCTGTCTAGTGTGCTTTCCCGGTTAACAAAAGCAAATAAATAAATAAATAAATAAATAAATAAATAATGTCTTCATAAGTGACGTTGTGGAGGGGCTGGAGGGGAAGATGTGTCTCTTTACAGATGACACTAAGATCTGCAACAGGGTGGACACTCCACAAGGGGTGTAAAAAATGAGGAGGGACCTAGGTAAACTGCAGGAATGGTCTAGAGAGTATCAGCTGAGATTCAATGTAAAAAAGTGCTAAATCATGAATTTGGGGTGCAAGAAGCCAGGGAGAGGATTACATGATGAGGGGGGAGAAACTGATGGTCACCAAACAGGAAATGGACTTGGGGGGGTAATCATATCTGATGACCTAAAGTTGGCCAAACAATGTGCCAAGGCTGTGGGGAGAGCCAGTGGGATGCTGGTGTGCATAGGGAGAGGTAGGCAAAAGGGGGTATAGTGGAGGAGGGGAAGGAAGGCAAAAGGAGGTATAGTGAAGATTGCTACTGAGGAAAGGAAAACAACAGAAAACATCCCACAAAAAACAGAAATCCTTAACAAGTTCTTCTGTTTGGTGTTTATGGAGGAGGATCTGGGTGATGGCCCAGCACCAACAGAATGCAACACCCCGGACCAGTCGACACCAGCCCTTTTATGAAAATTGAAGTACTGGAGGTGCTGAATAAACTAAAGGTTGACAAGGCCATGGGGCCAGATGAGATGCACCTTAGAATCTTAAAGGAACTGGGGTTGGAGTAGGCAGCCCCACTTGCAAAACTATTCACCAAATTCTTGATGAGCAGAGTGGTGCCTGAGGACTGGGAAAGGACAATAGTGAACCCACTCCATAAATTGGGCAGCAGAGGGGAGTCTGAAAAATTACAGACCAGGAAGTATTATGTCTATAGTGGGGAAATTGATGGAGACACTACTCAAACAGAGGATCATAGTATTCCTCGGAGTTAGCATCCTCAAACAGCACGGTTTCACAGTGGGAAGGTCATGTCAGACAAATCTGGTCGAGTTTTTTGACTGCGTTATGAAGACTGTGGATGATGGTGGGGTGGTGGATGTGGTCTACCTGGACTTTAGCAAGGCCGTCAACTCAATTCCACACAGAAGGCTGGCAAAGAATCTAGACCACATAGGGTTGGACCAAAAGTAGTTAACTGGGTACACACTGGCTGCAGGGCAGAACTCAAAAGGTGCAGGTAAACAGAGCACAATCATCAGAGGGCAGGGTGACCAGTGGTGTGCCCCAAGGCTCTGTTCTGGTGCCACTGCTCTTTAATATTTTTATAGCAGACATCACTAATGGGCTAGAAGGAAAGGTGTGTCTGTTCGCTGATGACACCAAGATATGTAATAGGGTCGACACCGCAGAAGGAGTTAGCAAAATGGAAGCTGACGTCAAGAAACTTGAAGCATGATCTGGAGCATGAAAGATGCGATTTAATGCCAAGAAGTGCAAAGTCATGCGTGTAGGAAAAATAAATCTCCATAAAGCATACTGCTTTGAAGGGGTAAAGCTAACTGCCTCCAACTAGGAGTGTGATCTGGGAATCATAATCTTAGACAACTTCAAAGTAAGAAAACAATGTGAGAAGGTAGCATTGAAAGCCAGTGGAATGCTGGGATGTACTGGGAGATGAATCACAAGCAGGAGGAGAGAGGTGGTCCTGCCACTGTATAGATCAGTGGTCAGGCCTCACTTTGAGCACAGAGTGCAGTTCTGGAGGCCTCACCCCAGAAAGGACATTGACCGAGTAGAGACAGTGCAAAGAAGGGTGACAAAATGATTCAGAAATTGCAGGGAATGTCCTATGGGGAAAGGCTGGGAGAAATGAACATGTACTCATTGGAACAGAGAAGGGAGAGGGGAGACATGATTGAAACATTCAAACACATACAAGGCATAAACAAAGTACAGACACAGGAACTTTTTCATGTTAAGAAGGGAAATAGAACCAGGGGACATAATCTAAGGCTGCAAAAAGGGAGGTTCTCTACCAATGCCAGGATGTTTTTCTCTTCAAAGAAAGAGAGAGAGAGAGAGAGTGGTAGATGCCCGGGATAGCTTGCCCCCAGAGGTGGTGGGAGTTAGCACAGTAGTAGGATTTAAGACTGCATGGGATAGACACAAGAGGGCCCTAACGCCAAAGACCAGCTAGAGGGTAGGATAGGTCTAAAACCCTGGGCAGACTAGATGGACCTGGACTCAGGTCTCCTTCTGCCATCAACTTCTATGTTTCTTTGTATTACCAGTAGAAGGAAGGATGTGGTGATGTACAGATCATTGGTGAGGCCTCATTTGGAATACTGTGTCCAGTTCTGGAGGCTGCATCTCCTTAAGGATGTAGACAGGGTGGAGGCAGTTCAAAGAAGGGCAATAAAGATGATGCAGAGCCTGCACCAAAAGTCATATGAGGAGACACTGGCAGTCATCCAACATGCCCCGCCATTTTTTCCCCCCGTGATTTTCTTTGCTCCCTATAGGTGAAGCGTGCCATGTCTGCAATGGCTGTGCTGTGCACACTTCTGCCCCAGCATGCTATCCGACTGCTCCACCTCCCCTGCAGCACTCAGCCACTGTGAGGTGTCAGTCTGATGCTGCCCCTGCATTGCACCCTCCCCAGGAGAGGAGAATTGTCTTCTGGATGCTCGATCCTCACCCACCCCGGCCAACCTCTGGTGACCTGCTCGCACCGCAAGACACAGGTCACCAGCATGGCAGGAGGTAAGGAATAATGCCTCTGCCCTCCACGCCACTGGGCTGGCTGCTTGCAGGAAACACACTGTGGGGGGGGGAAGAGATGTTCAAGTTAAAAAAGCGATGGATGTCCTGTTTATTATATAGCCCAGGTACAAAAAAGAACTGTGGGGTTCCAATGATTATTAAAAAAGGCACTGATGTGAAAACGTTAGATGAATTTATGGATTTTAGTGGGATAACAATGATTGTTACATTTTTAATTAACAACTTATAAGTAATAATTGGATTCCTCTATGCTCCTTTTAGAAATTACTATTATTTTTTGACAACTACTGCAAAAGGACTTCATAAACTTCAAGCAAAATATCTTATTCTTGCAGGATATTTTAATGGATTAATTAACCCCTACCTAGATAAATCTACTTCCCCTTGATTTGGAAAAATAATATAGCTAATAATTTTAATATATTTTTTTTTAATTCAGAACATTTAATTGATAGTTGGCATACTCTTAATCCACTCAAACTTGAATCTACCTATTTTATAAAAAACACTTTTTCCCATTTATAATATAATTTGACTTCAAAAGGACTTGTTAATAATGTTTTACTAGTAGACACAGATTCAATAGTAATATCAGTTCATGGTTTAATAAGCTTAGACCTCAGAATTATTAATCCCAATAGAACTATTAAAGCAGCATTGCAATGAAAAATATGTTTCCAAAAAAATCTAACTTCAGCTACGATCAGGGGAAATATTAGCATGCCTGTTAAATATACTAATCTAGGTACCTCCTACGCTGACGACTGTGTTTTTTATTTTTTTTTTATTTTTTGAATGCTAATCCTTGCCAGGTTTACAATGCTATGACTTTGCAAATATGGTGGACACTTTTTTTTCTTGACAAAGAAATATATTAAAACATTCACAAAATCCTCAGATTTTGGCAGAATTAGAAAACTGTACCACTAAATAAAACTGGAAGATGACAAATCTTTTAAAGTGAAAACAAGGTAGAGTAATTTTTCTTTGCCCAGTTTTGTTGCACTGCTGCTTTAATAGACAGTGGACTTTTAACAATGAACTATTACAAAAAATCAAGAATTTAGTCTACGTATAAAACAAGCCATTTAGGAATTTTGGTTCTGTAATTACAATGGTCAAACTATGATTGCCTTTTATGGGACCCACTTAAAGCTACAATAAGAGGGGCAATAACATTGTATCAGGTTCATAGAAATAAAAAGCAAAAAAGTAATACTGTTCACCAAAATTTCAAACTTCTAGATTCATGAATACTTCAGGATTAAAATAACTATGTTGATGAGTGTAACAGTGCAAACATTCAAAAACAAGATATTGTTAACCAAGAAAACGTGCAAATTTATAAAAGTATCAAACATGCCAAGTACAGTGTATGCCACCGAAGACGGACACTGTTTATGCGGGTAATAGTATTACACGGACAAAAATCAGTTTTCCAAAACCGAATTCTATGTAATGTGCTGTTAAAACACTGCTTAATGTGGGCCTTATTTACTGGCAAACACTGACAAGTTTGTGAAGCATTTTTGCTGCTAATAATGTGTTGTGTCCTGATCCCAGCAATGGTAACCAATGGTAATCAACTTAATTTAGTATCATTCTGTTTCACGGAAGTGCCAGTTCAGCCCAGTTAAGCTAATGAGGTGTTAATTGTCTGTCAATTTACTGTCCTTTACCTCAGCGCAAGCTTATCACCTTGTTGTGCAGTGCTGTGCTGTGGAGATTGTATCCTGTCCCTGACTGCTGCTGTTCCATTCAATTTTAAAATATCTAAATGACCTGAGATCCCACTAGCACATAAGATTGATCTCCTAAAGAAAATGGAATTGCTCCCTCGAATGAGTGTTCGCGAAATTGCGATACAGTTGTCTATCCCCAAGTCTACAGTTTCAGACTTTATCCACGGCAAAGAAAAGCAGCTGACTGATTGGCATTCCAATCAAAATCCCCAAAAGAAAAGAAAGAGGGAGGGGAAAGATGGAGAGATAGAGGAGGCTTTGTTAGTGTGGTTCACTAGTGTGCGGGAGGGCTCACAGAAGTTGAATTTGACCACCTTTGCTGACTAGGAGAAGCTGATGAACAGCCACAGGCAAACAATGAGATGTCATGGCTTCTGAACATTGTACAAGCCCCTGACAGCCAGAGCCAGTGTGAGGTGGACGACGAACTTGAGGACACTGAGCCAGAGTTAACACCAGTGACAACCAAAGAAGTTTGTGCTGCAATCCTAACTTCAAGATGAGCAATGGAGCAAAGAATAGATGTTAAACCAGACTAGCAGATGATGGAAGGCACGGAGCGCAACTTCAGTTTGTATGCTGCAAATGCTGTTAAGCAGACGACTATTGATATTTTTTCCCGAAGGATGCACGTCAGCAGAACTGAACTGAACAGAACTTAAAAGCACACTAAGCACCAGTACTTTTAACCCGAGCCCCCTCCCGCAACACTGAAAAATAAATAAAGATGTGTATTCCGCAGTACAGTACCAACCACCCCCTCCCGCAACACTGAAAAATAAAGATGTGTATTCCACAGTACAGTATCAACCCCCCACAACATTGAAAAATAAATAAAGATGTGTATTTTACCCCGAATAGCACAATGCAGTATGCAGTATGTGGTACCTAACAGAAACAACACAACACAAAACAAAACACATTTTGCACACAGCACCATCTGCCGCAACTGCGGAAATCGCACACCACGGACATTAATGGTGCACACAAATGTGTCCGCATTAAGTGGCTTACACTGTATTTCCATATGGATAAAACTGGACCTTTTTTGGCAAACTTTCTACATAATGCAAAAGAATGAAATATCATCACCTCTATGAAAGATGAACAAGGTGAAATAAAAACAAATGATAAAGATATAGCAGAAATGATAAAGAATCATTATAACAACATATTTCAAGCCGTCCCAGAGGTGTTGAGGTGCTGGATGCCCACCTCGTGTCACGCCGGCAACCTGGGTTTGGGAGCGAGCCCGGGCCGCCAAGGGTTGGCGGGGAGAGAGGGGATTGAGCGTCCGTAGGACTACCTCTCTCTCGAGGAGGGATCCAGGAAGCCCGCACAGCAGCGGCCCCCGGTGGACACCGGCGGCGTATGACGCACCATAGGCTCATGAGCGGGTAGATGTTGGCAGCTGCCTTCCGGACGGGTGGGAGCACGATGCCGTGGGCCGGATGGCATTGCACGTCCAACATCGAGGGCATAACCAAGAAAATACCCTCGTCCTTGGATAGGCGATGGCCCTGTCAGTGCCCTTGCCACATGCCCAACGCTGGTTTCCCATCACTGCCCCTGCAGTCTCCCCAGGTTGCTGCCTCCTCCCATCCCAGGGAGCCGCGACGAAATTGAAGATGTAGGGGAACACAGCAGGCAGTAGAGAGAGCAGGCGAGTACAGTGGTCTGACAGAGTTCCGAGATGGAGAGGCTAGAAAAATAGTTGAAAAATGAAAGAACATATTTCAAAATAAAATAGAAATAGATTTACAAAAAGTAAAAACCTTTTTAGACAGAGCCCATCTTAAGCAAATACAATTTGAGCATTTGCCATTTTCACAAAAAGAAATACTAGAAACAATAACGTTTTTGCCAAGAAATAAATCACCAGGCCAAGACAGCTTACCCAATTCATTTTATCAAACTTTTGCTGTTAACCTCTCATCATGGTTTTTACAAATAACAGAAAAATTAATAGATGACAAAAACAAATATTCCAAAGTCTATGCAACAAGCCCAAACTGTATTAATTCATAACGATGGGAAAGAGACAGAATTACCAGAGAGTTACACTGACAGCAATACTGAATTTAGACTACAAACTTTTAGCTAAATTAATCAATGACAGAATTCAGACTTCACTAAGTGATCTTATACGCAAAAATCAACACGTTTTTATAAAGGCCATTCAATATCCACTGGCTGAGCGCGTACTACATACAGTACCCGTTCACCGACAGTTCAGTCGGTGGCTGGCCATGGTGGTGTGTGGAGGGCTGGAGCCAGTCACCGCTCCTGTTGAGTCTGCGGGAGCAGGTGGGGTCCTGTCCTGACTGGGTGGGGGTTACTACACTATGGAAATATGGGGATGCTGAATGGTGCTTTAGTGATCGGGATCGGGGCTGGAGGGGGTCACTACACTGAAGACAGGTTCACATCAGGATTGTGCTACAAATGTGGACTAGGGCTGGGGGGGTCACTACACTGAGGACAGGTTCGCATCAGGATTGTGCTACAAATGTGTACTAGGGCTGGGGGGGTCACTACACTGAGGACAGGTTCGCATCAGGATTGTGCTACAAATGTGGACTAGGCTGGGGGGGTCACTACACTGAGGACAGGTTCGCATCAGGATTGTGCTACAAATGTGGACTAGGGCTGGGGGGGTCACTACACTGAGGACAGGTTCGCATCAGGATTGTGCTATGACAGGGAATGGGGCTGGAAGGGGCCACTGCAGTAAGGATGTTCGAATTGGGATTGTGCTATAAACGGGGATCAAGACTGGGAAGGGGGTCGCTACACTATGGGAACAGGGTAGGGTAGGGATTCCACATCACTGGGGACCAGGGCCAATAAGAGGGTCCACTTAACTACAGGGGCAGACAGAGGATGTCACCTGTACTATGCAACATGGGAGAGGGCACTGCACTGTATCCATCATGCTCAGGAATAGGGGACGGAAGGGGGACACCTCTAGCCTACGGGGCTGGCAGGCTGCTGTGCACCTTGCTATACTGCTGCAGCCTGCTTGTGGGTGGCCAGCCAAGTTAGGACTGTTTATTATAGCCTAACATTGGGTGGCACAAGTTCTGGCCCTTGCTGGGCGCATTTCCAATGAATATGCCCATGTGTGGCACATACATGGGAATGCCCCCTCTTCATGCGCAACATCAAGAATGCATGGGACAGACATGAAGCAATTCTTGGGGAGGAGGGGTAGGAGGAAGTTGGCTGTTGGTTAACTAGGATCTGCAGCTTATCCAATAGGTAGGGAAATGGGCAGACTGGGTAGGCCAAGCGGTCTTATCTGCCATCAAAGCCTATGTTTCTATTCATCATTTATGGGCCATGGCTCATTCTCCTTTGGGTGGTGCATCACCCCCTGTTCAATATCGCACTTCGGCGCACTGTTTGGGATGTATGGCACAT
Organism: Neoceratodus forsteri; assembly: GCA_016271365.2. NCBI lineage: Eukaryota > Metazoa > Chordata > Ceratodontiformes > Ceratodontidae > Neoceratodus > Neoceratodus forsteri. The sequence continues at coordinate 355,078,189 of CM057457.1, forward strand.
CCCCATTTTCTGCTAGGATGTGCCGCACATCTCCTTTGAAAATGGGGGCCTAGTAAGGCATTCGATGTCACTGACAGAACATACATGTTGGCAGTCCTTAGAGCCTGGAATTTTCCCTTACCATGGTCAATATTAATAAATCAGTTGCATCTTAAAACAATGGTTAGATTTCAAATAAATGCCTATTTTATGGAAGATTTTTCAATGCTCAGTGGTGTACGTCGCGAGCGTCCACTTCCCCCACACTCTTTTATTTTATGTTTAGAACCCCTATTGCAAATTATAAGAGCCAATCAGGAAATTCAAGGGTTTGTTATGGGAAATGAGCAATTAAAATTAAAGAGATTTCCAAGCTGTGGCTTTGCACCACATATTGTGGTGCCTTACCTCAACCAAATGCATCTGCGCATATCTTAATAAATGTTCTTTGTTAATATAAAAATGGAAGGGATTGTAAATATGCCCCCATGGATCCTTTCCACTTACCAGTATTTGGAGCAGCCCAAGATCCACCCCTGCATTCAGGCATGTAATGATGTATGCCCAGGGAGAGCACGTGGATGCGCTCCATTAAAGCATATGGGAAGGGCATCTTTAACAACATTTTTATGTAGCCTAACGGTCAACTGGTGGTTAATCAAGGGCACTGGGTGACTAAGAAAGCCCATGGGCATACATCAATAAGTGCCTGAGCGTGGAGGTAGATCTTGGGCAGCTCCAGATACCAGAAAGAGAAAGGGATCCATGGGGTGGGTGTGTGTGTGTGAAATGTACAATCCGTTCCATTTTTATAATAACAAAGAAAATTTACTAAGATATGCACAGATGGTGTTTGGTGGAGGTAAGGCACCACAATATGTGGTGCAGTTCACATTTATATAAAGCTTGGTAGATCTCTTTAAGTATCTTTGTAGACAATATCTTATCGATTATCAAAAATTGTCAAACCTCTTTAAAAACCTTTTTACAAGAAGTTGAGGTATTTTCATCAATATCAGGATATAGGTTAAGTAAAATTAAATCTGTAATCATGAAAATGTCCAATAATAAACACACTCAGTTAATAAATTTATTCAGGACTTTAAAAGTAACTCTAAAATAAAATACTTAGGGATTACCTTATTCCGTGAGCATAATAAAAATATTAAGACTAATTTTAATATGGCAAAAGAAACAATTCAGCAGTTATTAACCAATTGGGAAAATGTCACTCTGTCATTGTGGGGGAGAGTGGACACCATTAAGATGATGGCAACCCCCCACTATATATTCATCTTACAAAATACTGTGGGAGCACCACCTCTTACCTGGTTTGAAGGTTTTCAAAGGATACTTAAAACATTCTTGTGGAGAGGTGGGAAGTCATGAATAGTGTGGACAGTACTATTTACCCCAAGGAAACTTGGTGGATTGGGCCGTCCAGAACCTTTAAAATACAATCCCATGTGCTGAATGGGCCCGATATTCAGACTTACACCTGACAATGGCACAAGTGGTGGCACAGAGCAACTGAGTTGCGCTGGAGCAACTAAGGGATATATTCAAAAGAGATGTGCATGGTGCATCTCTTCTGAATATATCAGCTAATATGTGTTGCACAAATACAATGCACTGGTGCATCCCCCCCAACAGGTATGAATACTAGGAATGGAAAATGCGCCAGTGCATCAGAAATACGCCCTGTGGGCACATTCCCGATATTCAGACACTAATATGCAAATGGGGTCATAATGCATGCAAGGTGCAAATGGGGCCATTTGCATGTCATTATGGCCCCATTTGCATCTGTTGTGCAGGGCTGGCCAGTGCAATGTGCCTGGCGCCCTGCACAGCATGCAGTTCCTGTACCAGGAACCGCAGTAGTACCCCCTACCCTCCTGTACCTCTGATTGTTGAAGTCAATTCATTTTAAATAGCCCTGGTGGTACAGTGCCCTCCCTCCCTGCCTGGGGAGGAGGGGTGCCACTAGACTACCAGGAATTTTAAACATATTTACTTCAGTGATCAGAGGGTTGGGATGGAGTGGGGGGGGTGCCACTGGACCACCAGGGAATTGTTTTAGCTCACTTTAAGGGTGATCAGGGTTACTGACAGGGTGGGGGGGTACCATTAGACTACCAGGGAAATCTGTGTCTGATTTACGAGTAATCAGAGGTAAGGGTAGGGAGGGGGACCACTGGACCACCAGGGCTATTAGAATGAATAAACTTCAGCAATCAGAGGTACGGGAGGGGAGGGGGAACCACTAGACTACCAGGGATGATGGTGGGTGTTTGTGCATGGTGTTGGGGGATTGCCACCCATGGTCGCCAGCTGCTGTGCTGTGCTGTGTACTGCACTACAGCAGCCCGCCGGTGGTGGACTGCACTTGAGCCTCTGTTGTATGGATTCAACTTTGAGCCCAAGTATGTGGCACATCTCTGGGTTGTTCCAGCAAATGTGACACACATCCCGGTTTGAATAGCGGGATGTGCTACATATGCATGGGCACGCCCCCAGGAGATGTGCTGCATCCATTATCTTTGCACGCTGGTGCAAGGGGAACTGTGCAATGTAATTCCCTCTTTTGAATATTGCCCCAGGGCACATTTCTGGCATTGCGCTAATGTAACTCAGTTGTGCCAGGTGCAGCCCCTTTGAATATCTCAACCCATATGTTATGGGGATGGTCTTTTTTTAAAGATGAAGAAACATACTTATTCCATGAATTAATGTGTTCAAATGGAAATGAAGAAATCCACATTAAAGATTTATTCTTTGACTTTTCTCTTCTTAAAAGACTAACCACCCTCTGATGACATGGTTTATACTCATTTATAGCCCCATATTCAGAGTCGACTGGATGTGCACACATAATGTTGCGCCATGCACATAAAATGCACCAGATTGCTCTGGTGAAATATTCAAACAGACTGCCCAATCTGAAGGGACTGCACAATCTGTCTGAATATCAAACCCTGAATGTGAGGTGCATAGCAAGTGGCTGCCACGTATGAACAAACACATCCAGGGTGTGGGGCTCAAGACAGACTGTGGGAATGCAAGGTGCGCACTGGTATGTGCCTCAGCCCCCATGTCCGATATTCAGCCTAAATATGCAGATGGACACAATGGCACAATGGGGCCATTTGCATGCTCATTATGGGCTCATCTGCATGGTTACATGGCTGTGCTGTGCGTCAGGCCAGCCCTCCCAGAGCCCCATACACAGTTCCAGTATAGTAACCCCCCAGCTCAGTTCACAGTTTCACTACTGAATACCCCCTTCCTGAGCTCTGTACACAGTTACATTACTGAATGCCCCTCCTTCCGAGCCCTAAACACAGATTCATTACTGAATACACCCTCCCGAGCCCTGTACAGTTTCAGCACTGAATACCCCCCTCCTGAGCCCTGTACACAGTTACATTACTGAATGCCCCTCCTTCCGAGCCCCAAACACAGATTCATTACTGAATACACCCTCCCAAGCCCTGTACAGTTTCAGCACTGAATACCCCCCTCCTGAGCTCTGTACACAGTTACATTACTGAATGCACCTCCTTCCGAGCCCTAAACACAGATTCATTACTGAATACACCCTCCCGAGCCCTGTACAGTTTTCACTGAATACCCCCTTCTGAGCCCTGTACACAGTTACATTACTGAATGCCCCTCCTTCTGAGCCCTAAACACAGATTCATTACTGAATACACCCTCCCAAGCCCTGTACAGTTTTAGCACTGAATACACCCTCTGGAGCTCCATTCATAGATTCATTACTGAATACACCCTCCCGAGCCCTATACAGTTTCAGCACTGAATACCCCCCTGGAGCCCCATTCATAGATTCATTACTGAATACACCCTCCCGAGCCCTGTACAGTTTCAGCACTGATTACACCCCTTGGAGCCCCATTCACAGATTCATTACTGAATATCCCCCTCCTGAGCCCTGTACACAGTCACATTACTGAATGCCCCTCCTTCCGAGCCCCAAACACAGATTCATTACTGAATACACCCTCCCGAGCCCTGTACAGTTTCAGCACTGAATACACCCCTCTGGAGCCCCATTCATAGATTCATTACTGAATACCTCCCTCCTGAGTCCCGTACACAGTTCCAGTAATGAATACCCCCTTCCAAGCATAGTTACAATACTAAAGATCCCCTACCTGTGCACTGATTACATTGCCACAAATTAATTTCCCTCCCAAGCCCTAAACTGTATGACAATAACAACCTGTCCCATCCCCTGGTAGGCAGAAGGCCCCCCCACCCATCCTACCCCCATTATGCATGAACCCACCACCCTGCTCCCATCCCAACCCATGCTTGTGACAGAGATAGTCCTTCTCACCCTGCCGCTGCCAGCCACCGACTGATCATTTCCGGAGTGCATACTATAAATAGTACGTGCTCATTGGTTGTCAAGCATCTCAGTATATAGCAGGTCACAAAGTTGTTATTTGCAATTATATGTTTCATTCACTACTTTCCCAGTCAATAGGTATATGGTAAAAGTCTGGGAGAAAGTCTGAGTGTGTGGTCTGAGGGACTAGTTCTCCCTCCTGGGTCACCGGAAGTATCTTAAGGCAGTTGTATGTCTGATTAAGTCATATGGACTGCCGAGCCCAGCCATCTGCATCTGATCAGAACCATCTCTCCCTACCTTCCTCCAGGGGAATTGGCCTGGGCTTCTTTAATTAGTAGTGTTCAAGAGATAATATCTACTCTGTGGTCCATAATAAGGATGAGCCAGCTATTCCAGTTGTTCTGGGCCAGGATTACAAAACTTTGCTTGGGCACAAACCCAGTGGTGGTATTTATAAAACATAGTTTGCACTTGCAAACTGGGTTGTCTTGAGCAAGGTAGTGGGGCGCAATGCAAATGAGGGAAGGGATCTATATCCCTCAATCCCATTCACTAAGGTTTTATGTCGAGGGCCTTTGCAAAGGCCCTCGCATGGAGCAAATTACCGCCAACCAAAACCTACCACTAATCTGCATAACCCTAGTGGTTGATGGAGGCACTACAGCCCCCAGACCCATCCCCAAGTGCTGAGCTTGGAAAAAAAAAACTTTTACATAGAGTAGTGTACCACCCCCTCCTCATACCCCAATAGTCGAACCATTAACAGAAAACCTCTTTTCCGCTGGCCCATCAGCACAGCGGTTGGATTTCTGCTTGCGACACTGGCGACCTGGGTTCGGGAACGGATCTGGATCATCAGAGGGCTGGCTGGGGAGAAGGATGGAGTGTTCCAGGGACTGCTCTCCTTCGGGACGAGGGTGGGGTGTACGTCCGGCGCTTGACGGACCCCTGGCAGAGGCCGGGGGTACTGCAGCGACTGGTGTCAGAGAGTCTCAGGGAGGCGGGGTGGACGCTGGACGTCATTGCATGTCCCCACCTCCACGAAAATCAGGGGAGAAAATCTGAACCTCACCGTCTCAGTGACACTCTGCCCCCAGTCCTCAATTAGCCTCCGGAGTCAGCTCCCCAACCACTTACTAGTGTTGTGGCACTGCTAGGGGACAGTGTCACAACCCCACCCTCTGGGGGGGTAAGCCAGGGGTGACCAGGCGAGCTCCGGCAACACCAGAGGTGGTGGTATGGTGGTCCATGACCAAAGCTGAAAATCAACAGTGCAGATGCAACATAAAGCATACTAAATAAAAAGGAAAAAAAAAAGAAAATCCCACCCCCTGCCTCGATTCGATGACAGAGCTTTGAAAAAAAACCTTTTTCCATAGAGTAGTGTACCGCCCTCTGTCCTGAACCGAGATCGCCCAGCTGTGACAAACAAACCCTTTTCTGTAGAGTAGTGTTCAACCCCACTCTCTGACCCCGACCACCATCCATGTAACTAAGGTGTAGAACCCCAGCAGTCTAGTGGACTTCCACCTCCCTCACCGATTGCCACTCCTGTAATGGTACACATTGTCCCTGGTAGTCTAGTGGAGTCCCAGACCCCCCTGCAATCACCGATCACTGGTTCCATTAAGCTCAGTATTCTGGTTGGTAGTATAGTTCTCCCCCCTCCACTCCACCCAGCCCAAACCCCAGTCGGTGACCAGCACAGTCCTGCACTCACCAGCATGGCTGGCCAGCGACTGAGCTGAAATTGGGCACATACTCTATACAATATATGCTTCCTTTGAGCTCAGTGGGTAGCCAGTGAAGGGCTGTGCTGGTCACCGACCAGCAGTTTGGGTAGGGGGGAGCATGGTGGGGGATCACACTGCTCAGGGTGTGGGGTGGGGGCACTAAACTACCAGCCAGGATACTGAGCTTAATGGGATTGGTGAATGGTGATGGGGTGGGGTTGGTACTCCACTAGACTACTAGGGACAATGTGTACCATTACAGGAATGGCGATCAGTGGGGGGGGTGGGAGTCCACTAGACTGCCAGGGTTCTACACATTAGTAACAGGAACAGCGATCGAGGTTCAAAGAGGGTGGCAGGACACTACTCTGCAGAAAGTTTTTTTTTCCAAAAGCTCAGTGATCGGGGATTGGGGTAGAGGTGGGACAGCACTCCATGAAAAAGGGTCTGTCACAGCTGGGTGATTGGGGTTCAGGTGGGGAGTGGGACATTACTCTGTAGAAAAGGTTTTTGTTTTTTCAAAGCTTGGCAATTGGAGCAGGAGGGTGGGACACCACTCTATGGAAAAGGGGCTTTCTGTTAATGGTTCTGCAATCAGGATATGGGGAGGAAGTGGGAGACCACTAGACTACCAGGGGATGTGGCTGGGGGGGAACCATACAATGCCATGCTAATGAGCCCATAATGGGCATAGTAATGGCCACTAGCACCTTGCATGCCCAATGGGATCATTTGCATGGCTACTTTTGTGAATAGCACTTTAGCATATGAGCACTATTGGCTGGGGGCAATTTTCTTGGCTGGCTGTGGGGGCAGTACTACTGGATATCCCACTGGCCCCTATTCACAGTTGGATAGTTCACTGCGCTATCCAACTGTGAATAGCACAACTGCTCTTCAGTGCAACCATAAGGTGCTGTGCAAACGTTTACGTGCATTTTGCCTTTTTTGTTTGGGAATCCTGGCCCTGATGTTTTGTCAGTTTATTTTGCAGTTTTGCCATGCGTTTTTCACTTTGTACATGTCCAGATGGCATCCTTCCACTGGGTCTTGGAGGGGTTCCAGTTTCAGCAAATGATGTGTTGCTGTTTTTTTGTCTGCTATGAGTTGGATACTCAAGAGATGCATGTGAATTTTGTATTTCATACACGGGGATAGATGTAGCACTTTGGCAGCTGCAAGGGTAAGAGTGCCACAAGTTGGGGATAGCACTTTCAGTTCTTCCTTGACTGAACCCCAGAAAGGGGTTAGCACTCGGCAGGACCAAATGATGTATGTGTAGTCACATCTATTTTGCATCTCTTCCAACAGGAGGAGTCTCGAGTCTGGTGAAAGTTAGCTGCAATTTAAAGAATCCTGAAAAGCTGGATAATAGTTTCCCAACTGAACTCCCTCCACTGATCAGAGCCTGTAATTGTGTGTTGCCAGTACCACATTGATGTCCACTCCTCTTGTGTGATTAACACTGATAGTCCTACTTCCCATGTGTTTTTTGTTGCCTTGGTCACAGTAGTGAAGCACCCCAGAGATTGTTTATAACACATCGAGATGAAGTGAGGCGGTCACTGGCCACCCAAAACCTCTTGGATGAAATGGATTATTGGTGGAAATTCAGAACTAACTACCAGAAGTCCAGTAAAGGATTGTAGGTGGAGGTATTTGGAAATATTTATACTATTCCATTGGTACAAGGTGGTATTCCATCTGTTGTTGATCAAAGGATTTAAGAAAAACATTTGTATAAAAAGAGAAAATGTGTCCCAAGCCTCTTCTGCACCAGGTTTGAAAGGTGTGGTTCATTTGGGCAGGGAGGAAGGCTAGGTCAATAACTGGTATCCTTGAGGACTTCCAGTGACATCATCCTTCATGGTGGACCACGGTTTCAGAGCTCCCCCTGGTGATGACAAAATTCACCTCCATCCGCACCCAATTTTGCAGCAAACAGATGGCAAAAAGGTCTTTAGCTATAGTAATTATATCTACTCAGCAGTGGCTGTGTGAGTCTGCAGCAAGGACCCCTAAAAGCAGAAACAATTCAGTTCTGACCAGACCTGCAGCACCAGTCAATGGTCTACACAGCAGGATGACTCACCCGACCCAGCTCTGAGTAGCAACTATGAGGAGGAGTAAGTCTCATTTATCATCACATCTAAAAAGCTGTTTAAGGAATTATGCAGACAGGGGGACACCCTCACGAAGATCCACAATGATGTGGCTGATAACTGCTGTGAGCTAAAAGAGCAGGGAAAAAAGATGGCTTTGGTGAAGGTGCATGTCACAGGACTGTGGATCTACACAGTGTACAGCCCCACAATCAAGAACTAATCATGCAGCAAAAACTAGAGGACCTTGAAATTTGGTCCCAAAAAACAACTTTAGAATTTATGGCCTTCATGTATAAACAGACTGGCAACATGGTGGACTTTATGGACAGTCTAGTAAGGAAGCTCCTTAAATTAGAGTCATCCTACCAACTCAATATAATAAGGATCTCATTGTGCCTTGGATGCCAAGTGCACAGATAACAACCCTAGACCCAGGTCTTCTATCCTACCATTTTTGGACCATGGGACAAAGCAAAACATGCTGAGAAGGGCAAAAAGAGGGCTGTGTTTGGGGACAGGTGCCTTTTTTAAGCATAATTACAAATTACTCACAATGGATTGAAGAAAACAGTTATTCCACAGTGTGACAACACTAAGAGAAAAAGGGTATAAAGGCAAATACAGATTATCCTGCAGTCCTGCAGGTCACAACTGATGCAGGCAAGCACACTTTGCAAACTCTGCAAGAGGTGAAAATGACTTTTTCTAAATGGGGGCTAGACGTGGACAAGTTGATTGATCCCCACAAAATTAAGGAATTGGAAAAAAGAATTTGGCAACTACCTGGGAAGGGAGGGAAGAATAGGTACTGCAGCTCTGGAGGCCTCAGCAGGACACTCACCCTGGAAGAAGATGTTGGACAGGGAACTGAAGACATCTGCAATCCCCTGTAAAAAATTAAAATGGCACTGGTATATCGAGAAGGGATAGCTCCCACAGCAGACAGGAGATGGTGGATCACCCCCTGAGGAAGACCCAGGGAGGGGCTACAGGATGCTAACCAGGCACTTCGCCAAAATAAACTTGCACCAGCAATTTGAACACGAGTGCTGAGCATTTTTTGAATGTTTAAACCTTAGCTGGCAGCCGAGCTCAGCACCACTGATTTCAGTGTGCACTTTTGCCTCCTCCAGAAAGCCTTAAAAGGTTTTTTGCTGCAGCAGAAGATCACCTAGACAGAACAGGAGCTACAGGCATGAAGTTCTTTGACTTTCCCAGCTCAGTCCTTGGGATTAAACTCTTCTTGGCCCACGAAGAAAAGTAGTGGGAAGCACAAGCATAAGGACCATTCAAAGTCTAAGTCCTCTCCTACTTGTTCGCCATCCCCGGTTCAACCTGGAGCTGCTTCATGGTCTCCATCCTTTGGGGGCACATCAGCTACTGTCTTGTCAGCCCTCAGCAGCTGCCATTGCTGGTCCTGCTGGCCCTCCTTTCGGTTTCAGATGGAGGTTACTTGGGTCTCGGTTCATCTAAATCCCCTTCAACCCATTCTGGTCTGACCAGTCCTTTCCACAGTTCTGCAAACAAGTGGCTCTGCTGGTCTTCCTTTGACCATCGTGGGATCAGCTAGCTCTGGGTCCTCCTCCTCTGACACCTCTTCATGACCTATGATTGTTTGCAAGGCTTCTGACTCAGCCTTAGGCCATATGCCTTCACCAGCATCACCCCTGATTGGGCCTAGGTTGGCCTATCCCTCGCTGGCAAGGACATTGGCCTCCCCAGAGCCTCAACCAGTTCGATTGTCTTTGAACCCAGAACCTGCTTCTAAGCCTTCTCTGGTGTCTCTCCCTTCGCTGCTTCCTCAACCTTTTTCTGGCTCCACATCCTAGGCCAGGTCTCCTTCAAATACTGGCTCCTCAACCATCGCCAGCTCTGCCTCAGCCAATAGCAGCATTCCTCTTGCCCTCTCCTCCGGACTACCAGACACTGGTCCTAGTGGATTTCAGTTCTATGATTTCCACCTTATGGATGGTTATGCAGGTTAGGGTTCCCCAGTCACCTGACTTGGGGCACCCAGCATGGGGTGGCCCGGCATGGAGCCTTCCACATTGGCAGACCCTCAGTCAGAGCCTGGTGACAAGATGCTCTGCCCTCAGCCAGCTCATTCCAGGGAGGAGGCTAATGGGCCTATAAAGCAATCACTAACCAACTTCCGCCCTATATAACATTACTCTTTAAGTGTACATCAGGTGTTTACTTGCTTAGGAGATATTCCTTTTTTTTTGCTTGACATACCTAGGATAAGATCCTGATATGGTGACTCTGCAATTTGCTATGCCCTCCTAACTGTATGGAATTCCTTCCAAAAATCTTTGAATCTTACTAAAATTATCTGTCTGCAGACTTTCAAAGCCCTGCTGGACTGCACTCAGCAAAAAAAATTTAATTGCTACTCTTAGTCTGTACATTAGTCTGTTTTCCTTGAAGGCTGTTCTGTGTTACACTGCCTGTATAGCACTTGATGATCTGTATTCAGCGTTGTAGTATGTAGATATTATGTCATGTATATCTTAAAGAATATTATATATACCTCACTCTGTTGTCTTGTCATTTACCTAGATCTTCCCTGTTAGTAATGTATACTATTATGTTTCAACCATTGTATATATTGCAATGGCTTTCCCTTCTTGTGTCCTTCCAGGACCAACTTGTAAATAAGCCTGCTCAATGGTGTTATTCCTGGTAAAATAAAAATTGATTGATTGATAATTACTTCCCCAAACCAAACGAGGAGGAGGAAAGGGATGAAGATAATGAAGGGGCATCAGGTTTTCATGCTCCTCTTCTACCATCTCATCAGATGGGGAGGAGACCCCCCCCCAAGTACATCCCCAGGTCTCTCCCAAAGATCCCTCTTTCGCCACAGTGTTGCATCAGATGCAGGAGGTGATGGGGTTCCAGACGGAGGAGCCAGACCACTCCAGACATCGACTCTCCACTTTTCTCAAAAGACCGGAGTCCCCTACAATGGTGCTGTCCTCTAACTGACACTTTTGAGGACACCACCTCTGGCACTTGGCAGAGGCCCAGCATTGTCCCCGCCATGTTATGAAGGTGGACAAGTTGCACAGGGCACCCTGGGGAAAGCCCTTTTTTTGCAGACCTTCCCCCAGGCAGATTCGGTTGTGCTTGATCCAGCTCTCAACCTTAAAAAGCGCCCAAAGTACCTCAGTTCCTTGCCTCCAGACAAGGAATCCTGATGCCTGGATGCCTTTGGTATGAAGATCTTTGCATCCACCATGTTTGCCATCCATATTGTGAATTATATGGCCCACATGCTTAAGTACGAGGATACCCTCTGGAATCAGGCTCAGGAGATAACGTGCTCCTTGCTGAAAGAGTTACAGACCTGCCAGCTGGCCCAGACCCAGAAGATGGGGTCAGACGTGGGTCTTCACCTCCTGCATTTGTCTTATGATGCAGTAGATGCCTTCTCAAGGGGTTCGGCTACCAGTGTCTTCATCAGCCACCACTCCTAGCTGTGGATTTCGGGTTTTGCCCCAGATGTCCAGCAGAACACCTTTAATGCTCCTGTCAGGGGCTATAAATTATTTGAAGCAGACACTCAAGACATTCTGTCTGACCTGCAGGCTGCGGGTAGAACACTTTTGTCTGTCCAAACAGTGTAATGCATGCAGCCCAGGAGTGGACAGCAGGAGACTTTCTGTGGGACACAGACAAAAGGGTGCCTCATCCAAGTCTCAAGGAAGGCATCAGGCCACAGCTGCATGTCCCTTTCCCTTCCGCATCCAAGGCTCCCAGTGGAACCGCCACTAGCGTAGCCCATTCCACGGCCAGTCCCTCAGCTTGACTCCCAGCCCACCCATCCACCCCCTCCAGTATTCCAGCAGGCGGTAGTAGGGCGTGGTTTCTCCCTTCACCTCAACAGGTGGAGGGAAATAACATCAGACAACTGGGTACTCCAACTAATAACTCATGGGCACATCTTGGAGTTCCTGGAATGGCCTCCAAAAGACCTCCAGTTCAGTCCCACATACCAGTCTACCACTGTCTTTTGTGCAAAAACTCCATAGAGCCAGTCCTAGTGGATCAATGGTGTCATGGGTACTGTTCCCAAACCTTGGACCCATCCTGGATCTCAGTTCCCTAAACTTATTCCTAGAGTACAAGAAGTACAGATGGTAACCTGTGAAGGTGTGAGAATAGGCAGATGCAACAAGAGTAGATATGGTGCATAAAAACGCAGGAAATGCGTTGCTCTTTTTATTTAAGTAACCCCAAAAAAATGTAAAAAAAAAGATTACTTGTACAGAAAAGAAAAATCTTCAAGGTTAGTTGGTCCCAGCAGTTTCCTTTGTCAGGATAAACCTACTTGGCATCAGCAGCAATAGGAGACACAAAAGCAAACCCAATCTCCCAGTAACTTCTCTCTCAGGCAAACTGCAATGAACTGGAAACTCATCTCACCAGTCAGCAGGCAACTGACGTCACTGAACTGAAGGCAAACTTGTTCTGATCTGTTCTGTCCTAGTGGAGGGTTTATATACACCGCATGGCATGACATCACAGACATGTGATCCTCCCCTTTTTAGGAAAATGTTCAGAACTTCTTTGATATTATTGCTTTTTATCAAGTAACATTAATTAAATAGAGATAAATAAAGATATTTACACAATATCCTTCTTTTACATAATATCCATAAGAAAACACTATTTCTATGGCCATATGGAATAGGGTATTATGACGGAGTCTACCTCCACCCTCTACTTAGACATCACCCTCTGAAAGAGTATAAAAATGTTCAAGTTTGTGGGCTGGCAGCCCTTAGAGAGACTATATATGCATACAGTTGGCAACTCCAATGTAAGGAATTAATACACATTTTAAAGCTTTGCATTCCCTTTATGGATTTTTTCTGTAGCAAACTCTTAGCATTTGATTTTTAAGGCAAAATATGTTACTACAAGTTCACAGGGAAGGTTTCTGTGAGTTTGCAAGGGAAACTTTTCATTTGGGCTTACTCTCGGCCTATAGCCTGCTCTCTCAGATTACCCCGACACCACTCGACCTAACATCAAAAATCCTGTTTGTTGTACCCTCCTTGACTTAATACTTGTCAATAAGCCCCACAACTTCTCCCATCTGGGGACATTTCACAACAATATCAGTAATCATTTATTTATTTTTGCTTTTGGTGACCGGGTAAGTGCACTAGGCAAACAATGCCTATTTTCAGGCACGACCCGGGAGAAAACAGTTTACAGACATAACAATAAACATGTGATGCAGCACATGAAACAGTACAAATGGGTAAAAGCAGTGTATAGTAAGTACATTGACATACTGAATGGTGAAGGATAAGATACCATGAATACAGAAGGAGAAAACAGGATTGGTATCAAAGGAGAAAACAACGTGGAAGGTAGTAAGTTACAGTGCAGTAAGTGCCGTAAAAGGTAGAGAGGGAGAGAGAAGGATGAAGGAGGGGATGAAAGAGCATGGCAGGTAAAGATCATAAGTAGAGGAAGGGGAAAAAGGGGGGTAGATAGGATGAAGATAAGGGAGAGAGCAAGCATAAGTAAGGGTTCAAGGTGGGTTAAAACAAGTGCAGGGATGTAGAGTGAAGGTGTTCACGTTGTAGTTTCTTGAAGATAGCATGGTGTTTGTTTGACTGATGGAGAGAGGTAAAGAGTTCCAGTATTTCGGGCAGTGTAGGAAAATGCGCGAGCGCCATTTTGTTCTACATCTTGGCACACGCAGAAGGGCTTTATCAGTAGATCAATTCATGAATAGGAGGTTGAGTTTCAGTGCAGAAGAAAGGGATAGGGGGAGACCTGTTCTGATGACAGAGTCAATTAATGATCCAAAGGTCTGAAGACGATAGGCGGACGGGCTGAGCCATTTTAGGTCCCGATAAAGGTGGCAGTGGTGCTTGAAGCGTGGTGAGGCATAGCGACAAATGTTATTGTAAGTGATGTCCCATTTATGAAGGGCAGATTTAGATGCAGAAAGGAAGATCGGCGAGCCATATACTAGAGCCGGTAGAAGGAAACCTTGAGCCACTGCTAGTCTGACTTGAGGGTGTAAGTGCAGTTGGTACGATAGGCACTTCCTAGCTTACCATTGACTGACTTACAAATAGTAGAGATATGAAGGTCAAGGTCAAGTGATTCAGGGTGACACCAAGATATTTGAAAGAATTGGTAGAGGGTAGAGGAGAGTTGTCCCACAGGAGATGATAAGGGGATAAGGATTAGTTTTGAGTCTGGCCTGGGGAACCAAACACCATTGAGTAAGATTTGCTAGAATTTAGGACAAGTTTATTATGAGTAAGCTTGGTGGTTTGGATACTGTAAACCTGATGCAAGAGGATGGTAGGGAGATTGAAGTTTTCGACTATGATAGATAACCAGATCATCCGAGAGCAGAGACGAACAATTCGGTATGACTGAAGGGATGTCATCAATGAATATAGTGAAGAGTAGAGGACCAAGAATAGAGCCCTGTGGCACTCCAATGTGGATAGGTGCAGGATCCGAAATAGCAGAGTTAAAGACCACGGTCTGTTGCCTTTCGGTCAGATAGCTCTCAAACCAAGTTATGGTATCTGGGGAGAAACCAAAGGACCGTAGTTTTGATAGAAGGAGCGAGTGGTTTACCAGATCAAAAGCTTTAGTTAGGTCAATAAAAAACTGCTCCAGTCAAGAGGCCTAGGTCCATGGCCGAGTTAATGTCACTAGTCAGCTTTAGCAAGGCAGAGGTGGTACTATGGCCTTTACGAAAACCGTGTTGAGAACTGGAGAGGAGGTTATATTTTTGAAGGTATTCAATTGTTTGTGTGGCGACTAGTTTTTCCAAAATTTTACTTAAGATAGAGAGTATAGCGATGGGACAATAGTTCTTTATTTCCTTTTGGTCTCCTTTCTTTGGAATAGGAGTGATTTTAGCAATTTTCCATATAGTTGGTACTATACCATAGCAAAGGGACATACTAAAAATTGTGGTTACTGGGGAGGCTATAAAGGGGGCCGCTGCTTTCAGCAGCCTTGGTTCAAGACCATCAGACCCTGGACTACTGTTGTCATTGATAGTGAGAAGTAGCTTTTCAACTTCTCTTTTATGAATGATCCGGAACCTAAAAGGGGGGTTTGAGGGTGGTGGTTTAATGTCACAAGAGGCAGCACAGTGCTAGCATTTTGGAAGGTGGACAGGTAGCTGGATAAATCTGAGAAAAGGTTATTAAAGGTATTGGCTATGGTTAACAGGTTGTTGCAGTGTATACCATTAAGTAACATACTATTAGTATGGGACTTTGATTAGAAACCGATGATAGTTTTATAGTAGTCCAGAATTTCTTAGAATCACCAGAGGCATTTATTATAGGTTCCTACAGAAGGTACTTTTTGATAGACGGATGTTGTTTTTGCAGGCATTCCTCAATGAACGGTAATGGCAGTAGTCAGATTCCAACTTTGTGGACTTAAAAGACTCCAGGCTTTGTTCTGCCCTAATCTGGGTTAATAGATCTTTAGTAAGCCACTTTGTCTGAGTGCCACGAAGCGCCTGGTGATCCATGGAGCATGGACGTCTTGGAGCCGACAGAATATAGTGAGGAAGCTGTCTAGGCGGACTGGACATCCGATGCATTATGAATGGAGGACCAGTCAATCATAGAAAGGTCATTAATAAAGTGAAAGGGTTGAAATTGGCAAGATTGCGAAAGTTACAAGTCTTGGGCAGAGATGTTTTTTTTATGAGCTCCACGTGCAGTAGATTGGGGAGTGATCACTGATTACATCTGGTAAAGTGCCTGCACAGCTAATGCTATCAGGGCACATTAGTAAGGATCCAGTCTATAAGCGTATGACTGCGAGGGGCCCTAACCTTGGTGGGGTCAGAGATCAACTGATGAAAATTATGACTTTGCACTAGGGTATGGAGGGCCTGAGATACTTTACTAGCCCAGTTGAGGTTTAGGTCACCTAATAGTAGGACTTCGTTATGACCAGTGGTACTATCAATGTGTTGGAGAAGTTCTTCTAGGCCTTTTAACCCTCCTGCAGGGGGGTTATAGGCACAGATTAAATGCAATTTATTTGAACCTAATAGGAGCGTAGCATGGATGGCTTCACAAAGAGATAGGGCAGGAAGAACATTTTGGCCTAGCAGCAGGTGCTGTTTGTAGTAGATAGCAACCCCACCTCCACGCTTGGCGGCGATTCTATCTTGCCTGATAAGACTATAGTTGGGTACGGCACACAAGTGGTTAGCAGTAGAGGGCTTTAACCAGGTTTCTGATAGGCATAAGACGTCAGGAAGATTCTGTGCCACCCATGCCTCAAGTTCCGGTAGATTACGAAGAAGGCTCCTAATATTCATGTGCACAATCCGTAGTCCCTTTGAATCTGTCCAGGTCACATTGTTTGGTGACTGGTTCATTGTTATAGGTCCAGGATTCAGTTCAATGTCCCCAGATAGAAGTATTGCTAGGCGGAGGAAGTGCCATAGCTTATGATGAAAGGATAGAGTTAGGAGGGGAAATTTGCAACCTACAGGTTTATGGAGGGAGTAGGCTAAGTGGTAAGCTAGTTTGTAAGGAATAATAAGTGAGAAGGTGTCAAAGGGATAAAGAAAGGATGTTAGAAACGAACTGTGCCTGGGATCAATGTCTAGGAAACAACCCAGTGATTACTTTTTAGTTCTGCAGGGGACTTGGACCAAACAGTGGTTAAATAGGATTGTAATAGATAGAAAGGTTACAATGTATTTAATGTCCATATCGAGTATACGTTTTAGCAGGATATTTAATGTCCGAGAAAGAGCTAAAAAAGGAGACCAGGTTAAAGGAAATAAGATTTTACTTATTACTTTAAACAGTTATAATGCAGGATAAATCAGAACACCCTCTAGTTGTAGACCGGTATAACCTGCAAATGAAAATCTGAGGAGATAGTTATTTTTCGGCCCAAGGGGGCATGTTAGAGGTGTGGCATAGCCCTATAAAGCAAATGCCAGCCAAGGGTGGGTGTGGTGGGGAGCAGTCACGAAGCGACTGCGGGGAACAGAGCACACAGGTCCTACAGTCCAGTACCGAGCGCCGTTGCAGGCCAGGGCTCTGCAGAGCGAGGGGGACGGCTCGTTGAGTCAGGGGAAGGCAGCGAAAGCCGGCAACTGCACTTCACTAAAAGGTGCTTAGCCATGCTGCAACAGCGTTTAAGATACAGCTTGGTGTGCTACCGTTCCGGAGAGCAGCTTTCAGAAGACGCCAAATTTAAAGGCAGACAAAGGAGAAGAATGCTGTACGAGGTGTTCGCTTTCAGCTACAGTTACCTTCAGGTGGGGGGGGCGGCTCAGGATCGTCGCAGGAGCTCCAGGGCAAGATGCCCTCCACCAACTGAGGAGAAAGAAAAGGGGTGAGTGAGGTCTTATATAGGGAGGCTATAATTATAGGCAAGTGTGAGTTGGAGGAGCTTAGAAGGGGGAGGAGAAGGGGGACAAAGAGACAGAGTCAAGGAGGGAGGGAACAAAGAAAGAAGGCGGGTAGCAGTACTTTACAACGGCAGTCTGAAACTTGTAACAGAACACAGCTAATAGAACACTTCTCTACAGTATGCAGTACAGGCACTATTATGCAACGCAATTCACAACAAAAGTGTGCAGTTTGAATCAGCCTTTACAAATAAGCAGCTTTACTATGAAAACTGTATCTAGATTAAATCAGCACTATCAAGTCCATTTTAGCGAGAGTAGGAGCATGTAACATATAAAGAAACGCCTTCCCTAACCGAGCACACAGGTCCTACAGTCCAGTACTGAGTGCCGTTGCAGGTCAGGGCTCTGCAGAGTGAGGGGGATGGCTCGTTGAGTCAGGGGAAGGCAGCGAAAGCCAGCAACTGCATTTCACTAAAAGGTGCTTAACCATACTGCAACAGCGTTTACGCTACAGCTTGAGTGCTACCGTTCCGGAGATCAGCTTTCAGAAGGCACCAAATTTAAAGGCAGACAAAGGAGAAGAATGCTGTACGAGGTGTTCGCTTTCAGCTAGTTACCTTCAGGTGGGGGTGGCATCATAGGGCCGTAGCCTGTGTAAGACACATGCCGAAATTGTGCTCCTTCTCCAGCTTCAGGTTGAAAAGAAACCTCAAAAAAGTATAATCGGGGATGCTAGAGAGCCACGTGTATGACTGGAAGCTTCTCCTCGATGCTCCACAATAAGTGCAGCTAAAAACAATAAAATATACTTTTACTATCAAAAATATCGGGAACCATATACATAAGTTGACAGCTCTTGAGATGGTGAATCTTCAAATACTAAATATGGAATGGGAAGGCAGAAGGCATCAGCATCTGGATCGAGCTAAAAATCAATGGCCCAGCCCTGGCAGATCACACAGGGTGGGCCTGACCAAGCAGCGGACTCTAGTGGAGTAAAGGATGCTCCTCCGTGGGAAAAAGTTCTAAATGCCGTGAAAGAAATGGACCCTAAATTGGAAAAGGTCCTAGACCGCTTGCCAGCACAGGATGCCAAAATGGAAACGACAACTAAATTGGCTAAGGAAGCCGATGATCGCTCCCAAAAAACACAGGCGGCTTTTGCAAAATCTGCTACCAAGCTTAATCATCTGAGGGCCAGAATGGAGCACATGAAGAATTCTGAGAGGGCAGCGAATCTGAGACTGGTCGGGTCCCAGAGGGCACTGAAGGGGAGGACCTGCTGAGTTTCTTAGTGGTTTGGCTACAAAACAGTTTTCCCTCTGAGATGCAAGTAGATAACGTCATCCAAGCCTTTCAAATAAACTTCCATCAGGCCCAAGAAAGTAAGGATACTCCACGTACTATTATGATTATTACTGCAGGCCCGATAATCCACGATCATATTCTGCAATGGGTGTGGGCCAACTATCCAGTTACCACTGAAGGACAGGAATGTAAACTATTCCTGGACCGGCTATTTGCAACCTGGTCATGGCGGAAATTGTTCGACCCGCTCAGAAAACAACTTCGGGGATTGGGAATGGCCCACTCTCTGCTTGTCCTGGCCAGACTCAGTTTAACATATGGAGGGAGAACTTATCAGTTTAACGACCCTGAGGAGGCAAAAAAGAGAGTGGAGAAGACTGTCGATGAATTTCAGATGAGACCCCCCTGTACCCCAAGCCTTGCCTTCAGAGTCTGAGGATGAAGAAGACTGAGGTGGTGGGTAAACTGTCCTTATGCTTTTATAGCTTTTTCACTACGCACCAACTCTCGAATCCAGACAAACTGAGACACTTGGGCTAATCCCTCACTCAGCTTTTTTCTTATTCGGGACTGGACACTCTATTAGACATTTATGCAGGCTTTATGTGTTAATCCATCGTCATGGACTACCCGCCCCCATACGAGACGAGAACAATCCCTACCATTGTATTCAATTACTTAAGGCTCATTTCTCTTCCAACTGCTCCTGCTAGCTAAACTCACTCGCTACCAAAATGTGTGTACAGCCTACTGTCTTACTGTATACCTGTCCCTAACTGTAACTGCTGACCATGGTTGCTAGGAGTAATTTGTATCTAATTACTGTTTTGTATTGTATTGCACAAATGTTTATGTTATGTACCGGGCCTTGGCCCCCAGGTCGCATCTGGAATCTAGCATTGTTGCTCAGTATGCCTTCCTGGTGAATTTCATAAATAAATAAATATAAATAAATAAATAAATAAAGGAGAGATTGGGCTCTCTACCCGTCATGTTAGCAACATCCATGTGGTGTTTGTCACAGCAGAAGCTCTCAACAGGGATTCTCATTTGTTATTAATAAATATCAGCTTTAGAATTAAGAATTAAAACTGTTTAGGGAAAGTTACTCGAATACTCAATTTAACAAGTTAAAATAGAAAGGTTTTTGGTTGCTAAATAAGCAGTAGCTGAAGGGGAGTTCTAATATCCCTTCTAATCAGAAGATTAATTATGTGGGCATAATGATCTTAAGATCATGGCTATTACTACCTTACAAACGTTACCTAATCTTGTTTCATACCCCACAGGTTCTAATGTGGTTAGCTATCCTAAAGGTTTAAAATGATACCCCATATGTTGTATCATAAAGCAGAGAGCACCTAATCCTGATGCTAATATGTGTCTATAGCACCTAATATTGGAGTTTCTCTATCCTAGCTTCTCTGATTGTAACACTTCCAATGTGCTCATTGTAAAATGAATAAAAGAAAGTTAAAAAAAAACAAACAAAAACAAAAAAAAAGTATAACCAATCAGCCTTTCTGGCAGACCTATGCCAGATTAGATGGCAAGACTTCTACTTGGTGCCCTCAGTCCCTGAAGCCTACAATATCTTCCAGAAGCTTGTATTAAAGGTGGTTAATAAACGTGTTCGGCTGGCCCGGAGGCACTGAGGATTGAGGTGCTGGACACCACATCTCACGCCATGCTGGTGACCTGAGTTCGGGAGCAAGCCTGGGTCGTCGGGGATCGGTAGGGGAGGACAGGATTGAGTGTCCAGAGGACTGCTCTCCTGTCCTGGGAGGAAGGGGGGGACCTGATCCTATGCACTGGTGGCTCCTGGCAGTGACTGTGGGGCACAGCAGTGTGGGATCCAGCAACCAAGGGGATTGGCTGCAGTGATCCTGTATGCGTGCGGGAGCGTGCACACGCCAATGCTGGACGCATTGCATGTCTGAGCCAAGGGGAAGGGACGAAAAAGCTAGAAAAGTCCTGGCTCTCAGAGGAGGCAATGGCAGTCCAAATGACTCCGGCCACATCCCAACACCGGACTTTCCTTGCTGGACTTCCTCTTGCCTCACCCCTCTCCTGGCTTGGCTGTACAGATTTCAGACAAGGACACCCAGTAAGTGGATGTGTGGCCCCGCCCTGGGAGGGTATAGATCCAGGGGGCCAGCTGTTGTCAGCGAGTGGGGGTGGGGTGTTCAGCCAGGGGGTTTCAGGTGGGGAGTTAGGAGCTGCAGTCAGGGAGTACACCAAAGAGATGCCCCGAGAAGCCAGGAGATAAAAAGAGAATTAAATAAATAAATTAAATAAAAATAAACATGCTCCGCTTGTTCAAATTAGAACAAGGAAAAGGTCCTGCCCATGGTTTACCACAGCACTAAGAACAGCCCTAAATGATAGAGACATGCTATGGAAGCGGGCTCGCAAAACAAAACTAAACTCTGACTGGGTGGCTTTTAAAACCACCAGAAATTCCTGCACTAAATTCATAAGGGATGAAAAAGCTAGATACTTCCAATCATCTCTCGGTGTAGCCAAAAACAATGCCGCTACGTTATGGCAGATTCTCAGCAAAATAGAAGGTCATACACCTTCATCATCCCTGCCATCCAAAATAAATTCTGGAAGCAATATCTACACAGACAAATCCAGCATTCTAGAACAACTCAACAACCACCTTCATCACTGCTGGCTTAGCCTTTGACACTTCACCTGCAAGCAAGCAAGCTTCTTACACAGACGAACGCAATGATCCTCCTCACCTTCACATCTGAATAACCCCTACCCAACCAACTTTAGTTTCAGCCTTGTATCCTTTAAACAGGCTGAGGACCACCTAACCACTCTGGACATTAAGAAAAGCGCTGGTG
Organism: Neoceratodus forsteri; assembly: GCA_016271365.2. Classification (NCBI taxonomy): domain Eukaryota; kingdom Metazoa; phylum Chordata; order Ceratodontiformes; family Ceratodontidae; genus Neoceratodus; species Neoceratodus forsteri. The sequence goes on from CM057457.1 coordinate 355,099,944, forward strand.
CTGACCAACTAGAACCCATCTTTCTGAAAATAGGATATTTTTACCTGACCTCCCCCATCACACACCTCTTCAACGTAGCCCTTTCCCAAGGTGATCTTCCTGCTATCTTGCAAAAAAGCACATATAATTCCTCTCTTCAAATCCAGTGACCCTTGCGATCTCAACAACTACCAGCCTATTTCTCTGCTCCTTGTCCTGTCAAAATTATTGGAAAAGTTAGTCAATTCCCAACTAAATGACTATTTGGAATCAAACAATCTGTTAAATTCCATTTGATCCAGTTTTAGACCTAAGCACAGTATGGTTTCTGCTCTTTCAAAGTTCACCAAATGAATGGCTAACCGCACTCAATTCGGTGAATCAGGTCTGCTCGCTTTTTTTGGATTTAATCAAAGCACTTGACACAGTCAACCACGACCTATTGTTTTCTGTGCTGCGGGACTTCATTCTAAACAATACAGCCTTGAGTTGGTTCACCTGCTACCTTATAGGAAGAGAACAGGAGGTCAAAGTACAAGGCGATCTCTCTCCACTTAGAAACATGGACGTTGATGGCAGAAGGAGACTGCTAGGTCCATCCAGTCTGCCCATTTGTTTTAGACCTATTTTGACACTCTACTTGTCCTTTGTAGTCAGGGCTCCCTTGTGTCTATCCCATGCATTCTTGAATCCCCTCTCCCCAGTGTTGACCCCCACAATGTTTTGGGACAGGCTGTTTCAGGCATCCACCACTCTTTCTGTGAAGAAAAACATCCTGGTGTTGGTAGAGAACCTCCCTCCTTGCAGCCTGAGGTTATGTCCCCTGGTCCAGGAGCCCTTTTTGAAGTGGAAAAGTTCCTGTGCCTGTACCTTGTTAATGCCTTTCACGTACTTGAATGTTTCAATCATGTCCCCTCTCTCTCTTCTCTGCTCCAGGGAGTACATATTCAGTTCCCTAAGTCTTTCCTCATAGGACATGTACTGCAGACCCTGAATCATTTTTGTCACCTTTCTCTGTACTGTTTGCACCCAGTCAATGTCCTTCCTGAGGTGAGGCCTCCAGAAATGGACTCTGTATGCCGGGTGAGGCCTGACCAGCGATCCATATAGTGGTAGTACCACCTTTCTCTCCTCCTGCTTGTGAGTCCCTTCCCAATGCACCCCAGCATTCTGTTAGCCTTCAATGTTGCCTTCTCATACTGCTTACTAACCTTCAAGTCGTCTGAGATTATGATTCCCAGATCTCATTCCTGGTTTGAGGCCACCAGTCTTTCACCTCCTAGGTAATACTCCTTTCTTGGATTTTTTTTTCATATTTGTAAGACCCTGCACATTTTGGCATTAAATCTCAGCTGCCACACTCCAGACAATTCTTTTAGTTTCTTGTCACTTAGTCTTGCCGAGGGGGGTACCACAGCTATCTATCTTGGAGCCCCTTCTTTTTGCAATACACATAAACAGTATCAACTTCAAAATCAGTTCAGCAAACGTGCATCTATTCGCAGATGACACAGTACTTTACACCGCTAGACCTACCTTTGATCTCACCTGTGAGCTACTGCATGAATGTGATATCCTCCAACTTAATCTCCTACAGCTGAAACTTTTGCTTAATGCTAAAAAGACTAAAACCATGTGTATTTCCTCATACAAAAGCAATAACCACCAATGTGCGAAGCAGTAATCTACAGATTCGGACCCTCCTGGGGGAGCCACTTGAAATAGTGGATACATTTAAATATCTGGGATTTTGGCTCGACAATAAGCTCTCTTTATTAATGCACATTGAAGAACTGGCCAAAAAATTAAGACAGAGGCTGGTCCTTTTCTATTGCATCAAATGCACACTTAACTACGAGGCAAAATTAGAACTAGTTCAAACCACCTTTCTCCTCCTACTGAAGTACGCCAACCTTCTGTATAGCCACAGCCAAAAACCGCCTTAATTAAACTTGACACTCTGTATCATAGAGCACTGAGATTTAGTGTTAATGCCCAATTTAATACCCACCACTACTTACTGTATGCACAACCTGGATGGCCCTCTCTTAGCAATAGGAGGTGGAGAAATGGTAAGGCAAGGCAAAATTTATTTAAAATGCCTCCCTTTGGGTCTACAGAGCTATCACAAATAAACTCCCCCCTTATATTGCTGAACTTTTCACATGTACCACTGAGGCCTACTCCCCGAGACGTTACTCCTACATCAAGTTCAATGCCCCTAATATAAGAACATGTTACGGTGCCTCATCCATAAGTTATGCCCTCCCAACTTTGTGGAATAACCTTCAAAATTCATTAAAGTTCACTCAATCAATAGGGTCTTCCATCTTTAAATCCCTGCTAAACTGACACCTGAAAGAAACATGTAACTGCTACACTTAATGCAAACAGTAGCTGTATCTATAGTCACCTCAGACCCATCTTACTTTCTTCTGCACTTATCGCCCTTTCCTGGTATCTAATCTCCTACCTCGCCTCCCTCTGCAGCAACCTCTTCTCTAGTAGCGTCCATTGAGCGCCTTCCCCCACTTGTCACCTCTTCTTTGCCATACTTTTTGCTGATTAACCTTCCCACCTCCTTATCACCCTACTCCCTCACTACCCCTGTCCCCTATCCTAACATTGCCACACTATCCCTCCCTCCTCCCCTTATATCCCATCACTGTTGTCTTACTCTCTTACTCTCTCTTTCCACCAGCCCAGCATTGTCACTAACAATGGTCTCTACTCTGTCCCACCTTACACTTCCCACTCCCTCCACCCACTCCCCTTGACTGCTTCTTGCCCCATCCCCCTACCTCCATCTATTACTACACGCACCCACAAATCCCTTCTACCTCCTCTACCTTAAGAGTGCTTGTGTTCCCAATTACTCCTGTCTTACCTCATATACAGTGTTTTGTGTCACGGTATTCCCTGCAATACCCTTCTTGTGTAATTGTAACCCATGTATCCTCTGTAAGCATGATATAGAAATATAGAAACAAGAGAATGTATTGGCAGAAGAGGACCTCTAGGCTCACCCAGTCTGCCCAAACTCTCTACCTGAAAGCCAGACCTAGGGAGCTAGCTTTCTAAACTAGTCCTTCTAATAATACTCTTGTGCCTATCCCACAACATTTTGAATCCCACAACTATCCTTGACCCTACCACTTCCTCTGGGAGTCTGTTCTAGCAGTTAACCACCTTCTCCATGAAACAACATTTTCAAATGTTTCCTCTGAACCTACCCTCCCATCTGCATCCCATGACCTCTAGTTTTTGAGTCTCTTCAGCTGGAAAATATCACTCACAGGTTCTCTGTTTATACCTCTGAGGTACGTGAAGGTCTCAACCAAGTTCCCACTTTCCCTTCTTTGCTCCAGGGAGTACATGTTCAGGTCCCTCAGTCTGACCTCATATGATAACTGACTAAGACCTCCCACCGTTTTTGCTGCCCTTCTCTGGACCCTCACCACCCTCTCTAAATCCTTCCTAAGGTATGGTCTCCAGAACTGAACCCCATATTCCAGGTGTAGCCTCACCAATTGCTTGCTCAGTGGCATTATAACCTTCCTCTTCCTGCTAGGGACCCCCTGCCAATACATCCCAGCATTCTACTGGACTTTGCCACTGCCCTCTCACACTGCTTTGCCACTTTATGGTCCCCGTGAAATGATTATCCCACGGTCCCTGTCTAGCTCAATCGCCTCTAGGACTCCCCCCCCCCCATCCTGTACTCTGCCTCTCATTTTTTTCCCTATGTGCATGATCTTGCACTTTTTTGTGTTGAATGACAGCTGCCACTACCTTGACAACTGCTCCAGTTTATAAAGGTCAAAGCACATTCCTTCAACCCCCTCTGGGGCATCCACTGTATTGCAGATCTTGGTATTGTCTGTGAAAATACATACCTTCCACTCCAGCCCCTCTGCTATGTCCCCTATAAAGATGTCAAACAGGAACGGCCCCAGCCTCAAACCTGGTGGTACCCACCACTAGTGACCAAGCCCTCCTTTGACGGCATTCCATTTACAACTACCTTCTGCCTTCTTTCCCTAAACCAGTTTCTCACTCATCTCACTACTATTGGACCCAGCCCTAGGCATCTCATTTTGTGCAACAGCCTCCTGTGCAGCATGGTGTCAAATGCTTTGCTAAAGTCAAAGTATGCAATATCCACTGTTCCCCCTTGATCTACTACCCTGGTGACCCAATGATTTCACTTCATTTATTTTTTATTCTTGTAAGCCTGATAAGCAAAATGACCATTTTCACAGGGGACAAGTTGAGGTATACATAGATACATAAAACATAAAATACATATTAACAATAAATACTATACAAATAACTCAACAAATTCACTTAAAGAGCAGGTTCTGGGTAACTGTTTGCTTCAGCCTTTCAATGGATCGACCTCAATGGTCTGTTCGCAGAATGTGGTATAAACCTCCTTCTGTTAAAGACCATCCTCGAAACTGGAATAGCCCGCCAAAGATTGATCTCCTGGTCTTTGAAAATACCGCCAGTTTCACGCAGTTTGTTTTGTGATGTCATATAAACGAAGATCAGATGAGCGTCCGCTTCATTTATTTATAATCATTATTTTTTAATAGTTTTTATGTTGAGATTTTATTCAATCAAAGCCACTGATCGAGTCACTTGACTCAACAAAATCCCAACACTAAACGGTATAAAACTATTAGAAAATATTGATCCCATAGAAGTAATGGGCTACCACACTGCCTTCGCTTTGTGACATCACAAACAGAGTCTGTGGCTGACGAGGGGGTGTCTAGGCCAGGAAGTCAGTCTTTTTTTGGCCCGGGCTGCATATTTCAGTTTTACGAGGGATGGATCTTTTATAACAGAAGGAGGTTTTATGCCACATTTGGGAACAGCGCTACTGAGGAAGTAAGTCATCGATTAGGCTGGGGGAGTGCAGCACCATGCAGGGTAGGAACCTGCTCTTTTAAACATAATACAATTTATACCACATAACTCTAACAAACACAATGCTGCTGATCTTGTCAATGCACCACCAATCTTCTCTATCAAGTTTGTTTGACACAACTTGCCCTCCATGAAACCATGTTGCTGATGGTCCTGCAGGCCATTGGCTTCAAGGTAGCTAGTGATTCTTCTCTTTATCAGTTTTTCCATAAGCATCCCTACCACCTATGTCAAGCTCACCAGTCTGTAGCTGCTTATCTCCTCCTTATCCCATTCCTTGTGGAGGGGCCACATCTGCCCATCTGTAGTCATCAGGAAGCTCCTCTGTTTCCAGGGACCTTCTGAAGAGGCTAGCCAGAAGGTCTGCTATTACTTTCCATAGCTCCAACACCCTGGGGTGCACCCCATCTGGGCCCATGGCCTTGTACACCTTCAGCCCCTCTAGTTCTCGCAGGACTTTGTGTTCTTGGAACAGGCTACTGTCCACCCACTCTACTAACACCCCCTTTTCCCTGATCCTCCTTCCCTCCTCTTCCCCCTCTAGAATGAAAACAGAACAGAAATCGATGTTTAATATGTCCGCCTTCTCTTCATCATCTTCCACCAACCCTCCGCCTTTGCCTTTTAGTCCGACTATTCCCCCCCCCTTTCGACTTTCTCCTCTCACTCACATACTGGAAAAAAGTTTTACCCCACTCCTTGACAGAGTTTGCTATTTTCTCTTCTGTTCTTGCCTTTGTCTTTCTGACCTCCGATCCTGCTTCCTTCTACTTTTTCTGGTATATGACCCTATCTTCCTTTTTCTGAGTCTGCTTGTATCTCCTGAATGTGGTTCTCTTTGCCCTAACCTTTTCCATCACAACTCTGCTGTACCATAGTGGCTTCCTTATTACATGTTTTTACTGACCTGTTTGATACAAAGGTTTGTAGCATCTAATATGGCCTTTGTTGCTGCCCACTTTTCCTTGACCCCTGTCAGTATCTCCACCTTGCCAGTGCTTCCTGAAGACAGTCGCACATTCTCCTAAAGTCTGCATGCCTGAAATCAAGTACCTTCTCTTTTGTTTGGCGACCAACAGCAGCAGTCTCCACTGTGAACCAAACAGTATTGCGGTCACTTGAGCCAAGGTTCTCCCACACTGATACCCCCCCCCCCCATCTGTCTCCATTTGTAAAAATCAGGTCTAGGATTGCCTCTTCCCTGGTTGGTTCCCTTACAAGTTGCCTCATGAGTGCCCCCTGCAGAGAGTCAATGATATCTCTACTCCTGGCAGATGCCATTGATGGGGTACACCACTTCACATTTGGCATGTTAAAGTTCCCCATCAGCAGCACCACCCTCCTTCTTGCCATCCTCTGAACTTCGTCCAGCATTGCCCTATCCACCATCCCTTCCTGTGTGGGGGACCTGTATACCACCCCAGCTCATGTGACTTCACCATTTTCTGTCTCCAATGATGCCCAAATAGCTTCATCCTCCCACCTTCCCTGCTATTTCATGGCCTTTACGTGTTCCCTCACATATAGTGCACCCCCCCCTTTTTTGCCCTCCTTGTACCTTCTGAATAGCGCATACACTAATATAACCATGTCCCATTCCTGACCATCGTTGCCCCACATCTCAGTGATTCCCATGATATCTAGGTCTGCCTCCACCATGACTGCAGCCAAATCAGAGATCTTATTCGCTAGGCACCTGGCATTGGTGCACATGGCTATCTTATTAGCCCCCCCATGCATGCCCTTTCTCCCTCCTCTCTTTTCATTTCCTGCTGAACTTTTCCCAGTCCTTGCATCCCCAGTGTCAGCCGGGCCCCCCTCTGAAGCTACGATGTCGATCTCCCCCCCCAATTTCTGGCTGATGCTCCTAGTCATCCTAGACTGTCTATGTAAACATGAACTTTTTGTGTTAGTACACTAACATCTTCCCTTGTTAAGTGAAGTCATCCCCCTTGAATAACCTCCTTTCCCAGAATTTGCTACAGTTACAAAATGGTACCCTCTAGACTGACACCCTATCTTCATCCAATTGTTTAGTTCTGTGATCTCAGCCTATCTAATTTTGTCTTACCTACCACCCTTCTCCCATACAGGCAGTACCTCTGAAAATGCTAGAGATGCTGTCCTACCCTCGAGACTCTGCTGCAAGCTGCTACAGACTGTTCCTTGCCTCTTCCACAGACAGCCTTGCTAAGTCGCTTGTGCCTAGGTGAATCAGGCCCCCAAGGCCTCCGTCTTTTCTATCAAGCAGCTCACCAATCCTATGCCTATATTTCTTGGCTGATGCACCTGGCAGCCATCTGACTGCCACCTCAGTCCCCCCCCCAATTTAAAGTCCACCCCCTGACCACTGAGTCTCCTATCACTACTAATTTCTTTATACTCTTATGCCCTTTAATTCTTTCCTTTTTTCTTGACTTCCGGTGATCCTTTTGCATCCCCCGCTTGCTTTAGATTCTCTGATCTGCAGTGGGTCAATTTCCTCAGCCAGGGGTGCATAAAAATTTTGCACCATGATACTGTCAACCCAAACCATGCTGCCCTTGCCCACTTTATTACTCCTCCCCCCCCCTTCCCACCACCTTCCAGCCCCTGTCTCTGTGGGGCCCAGCAGTGGTGGATGTGTTGAAGAAGAGCCCCCTGCCAGCATGTGCCTCAGTCTCGAGATATCCCCCCAAGCTGCCTGCAGCTGCCCCCAGAGCCCATCCACTTTCTAACATATTAGACAACCTCCCATCCTCCAGAGCATCACCCTGGTGTTGACAGCCCAGCACCTGCAGAAATTTATAATTCCCATTTTTCTGTGTTCAGTTACTCCTAGTCTTTGGAGTCTATCTTCTCCTAGCTTATCTTGTTGCTAGCAACCCACAGTTTAGTCCCTTATGATCAAATCCCCACTACATGTCCCCCACTTTTATAGTAATACTGTAAATTAGTGTCCCTGCTCCTCCATATATAGTACTTAGTATGCCGATTCAAAGAATTCACACAATTTCCCCCAAACTGCTCCAGTCCCAAGGTAAATTACTATGAATGCTTTATCCTAGACAGTACCTAAAAAATACTTTAAATATGTTAACCATACAATACATTAGTCCTTGCCAGCCTGGTGGCGCTGAAGGCTGAGGTGCTGGTCGCATTACCTCACGCTTATGCATGTGCCCATGTATGCCTGGGAACTGAGGACGGGACTGGGCTTGCAGGAAGGGAGAGGATTGAGCGCCTGAGGGCTGCCTCTCTGGGGAGGGGGTATTTCAGTGGTCAGTGCACTTCTGACCCATGGCAGTGGCTGGAGGGACAGAGTACCAATGCTGCAAGAAAGGAACTGAGTGGGGCAGGCGCTGGGAGGAACATGTGCAGACATGTGCATGCTCCCTCCATTGACATTATTGCATGCCCCACTCTCGAGGAAAGGAAAATGAGAAAATGGTCCTGGTCAGCTAGATGAGGCAGCCACCCACCGCAGGCCCTGACCACTGAATGGCGCTCCCTGAACTGGATCCTGGTAGAGGTCAGTAGAGATTGGGGAGCAACTTGTCACCCCACCACGGGGGGTAAGCTGTAAGGGAAGAGAGGTTGCAGCCTGTTGTCAGGGTACGAGGCTGGATGGGTGGCTAGGATGGTTGCCGACCTGGGACCCAGGGGAGAAACAGAATATAAAAAAAAAATACAGAGTCCTCAGCCCCCCTCAGGGACCTCTGTCAGTCCTCTTTAGCAGATGAAGCCTCAGTTCAAGTGTTTGTCACGTTGCCACTCCCCTTACTCTATTCAACCCCTTGCTCCTTCTGTTGTGTATAGTGTCTACTGGGGGGAGCTAAGTGGGACCATTTAACCTGGAGGCAGTGTTGGGGAGGGTGGCAGGAGAAAACCAGCAGTAATAGTGTAGTAGTCTGGGGACCAGCAGTTTTTATATCTGGTTCCCTGATTTAAATCTGGTGCCTTTTTCTTTGTGGGTCCCTGACTGGTTGACTCTGGGACACCACCGGCGCAGTCCTCCAGTCAGAGCACCCTGACCTGCAGCACGCCTACTCAGGAGTGGACCTCCTTTAGCAGCTAAGGCTGCAAGTTCCCTTTTGTGGCTACGGCCGCACTGCTTCAGTCGATGGCTATGGCTACAAGTTCTCTTTGGCAGCTATGATCACATGCTTCCTTTAGTGGCAACGACTGCACAGCTCCATTCAGTGGCAATGGCCACGCAGTTCCCTCAGTGGCAATGGACACACAGCTCTGGTCAGCAGCAACAGCCACCTACCTCAACCCCTGCAGAAGAAAACAGCATGATGAATTCCTTTGTTATCTCTCATGTGGAACGTATTGTCGATGTTCCAAAGATGTTTTCATGTGTATTTTACTTTGTCTCTGTATTTTGCTATTGTAACTTATGTCCTCCCAGGACCACTTTGTAAATGAGCTTGCTCAACGGTGCTTGTCCTGGTTAAATAAAAATGTAATTGAACTGTATCTACAAGTGCTTCCACTTGCAGGCTAAATATTTGCAGTTTCCAACAAAATGGACTGCTAAGGCTGATAGTTTTGAAAAGGGAGGATTAAAAAAAAATGCAATTACAGCCAAGTTATCTTTTTTCCAAATGTGTTGGCCTGCTATAGGTTTTAGGCCTCAGGCTTTCACAAACAGGAAGTATGGCAAAAAGCTAAGTGGCTATGGAGTCCCACTTTCAAGTGACCTTTCAATGTCTTTCACTGCTACACAATTTAAATAGTTTTAACATCTCTCTTTTACATTTGGGGAAAACTCTCACAAGTTCCATAAGAAATACAAAAACTGAACATATTTAAAGGAACAGGCATCGCTTATAATGGAAATGAACGATACCCTGCTATTATAACACTCAGGACCAATTTTAGTTGCAAAAGGCACTAAAAAGCACTTTAGGTGGCCAGCCTTACCCTTAGGAGAGAAAAATAGTACAGTGACACAAGAAGAGAAGCACTGTTGCAACAGGTTTTGATTGAAAAAGTGAAGATTATTAAAAGAACACATAAAAAAATAGACGAGATGAGGGGCTTATAGAAATATTGTCCTAATCAGGATTAGGGGTCACCCTATGACATACCCCCCTGCCTAAGAGGAAAACAATTTCATTTGTTTTTCAACACATCATTCCAACATCTTAAACATTTATATTTCTTGTACTGTATTTAACCCCTACGCAATGATGTTTCTTTGGTTACTACCCCGCCTGTACTTCTAACCACAGGTTGAAGGACCTGGTTTCGATATTAAGGTGCCTCCAGGCAGAGTAACTATAGTAGGGTTATCTATCTAGCCTATTATAGCCTTCTTAGAAGCTATAACCACCCACAAACCCACCTAGTGACATTGTATATCAAGCAACAGTTACCACACAGTCAGCAATTAACATTAATAATATGAACAGAAACTTTACATTTACCACCAGGGGCTGGCCTTCAGTAAGTCCCAGGAACCCCCTGTAAAGGCAAGATTATCAAAGCAGGTATGCACTTTTAATATAGTGACCCAACTAATAATATGCTCATATGCCAGGTTAAACATGAAACAACAATCAGATTTATTAAGGGGGACATGAACAAGGAAGGGGTGTGAATTTAGATGAACGATTACTATACTGATTTAATTCAGGTTACTTTGCATGCACTTTTAGTCTCAAAAGATTAGCCCTACAATACTTGTTACCCAGGCTGTTATACTGGCTAGCCAGAGGTGTTACCGGGGGTGGCTGGTGTTGCAGCTGTTGTTGGGGCCCTTGGTGGAAAGAAAAGGCAGTTAGCATGCACAACAGAGCTTTGCTTAGTTGTAATCCTGACCAGTTGGCCCAGTCCCTTTTAACCCCAAAAACTCACTGAAGCAATTAGATTGTACCACACATAATTAAATGATTTGTTGCAGAGAGCGACCCTAGATTTACTCATGCTACCAGGTGACTGTGATGGATCTGGTGATATGGAGAACTCATGTAGTTCACTGAGGAGCATGGAGAAGCAGGGCCAACATAACACACCTCCACATCATGGCCTTTCCCTCCAGGTGGCCGCAACCTGTGAGTTATCTCTGTGCAGGGGCTCGATCCCCGAACCGGGTCTCTCGTCAAAGACAGTCTTGTGTGCAACACAATCGGTCTGGGCCAGTTTGGCAAAGGCCCAGGCTTAATGAACCCTTTGGCAAAGTTCAGTTCATTTTGCTGGTGAAGCCTCTAGCTGGCATAACAATCTGGTCATTGGGAAAACAGCACTTGACCCACGAATACCATTCAGCATATTTAACAAGAACAGGATTAGCTTTTCTTTTCCCACAGTTCGGTTTTAAACCAGTTGCTATTGCAATTGATTCACTGAGCAAACCTCTTGAACATTTAAGGAGCCTCTGATGCAAAAAGTGCAACATTGCAGAATCTGAATAAGCATACCCCCAGTAAATCTCATACCAAAAACTAGATTTCTGCGTTACTTCATTTTAAAGTTATGAGCTGTTTCATAACCCCAATTTCACTACCTGTTCAAAACAGCCTGTATCAGTGAAGGGCTGCTGCTGATGTCATCTCAGGACCTAGGTCTAGTATTCCCTGTCAGCAACCTTATAGGACCGGTTTCTCCAAAGTTTTAAAGATCATGTGAGAGGGTTCCATGATAAAAATATTCCACAAATTTACGAGTGCCAACTCGGAGAAGACAACCTATTACATCTAATGATTTTATGTCTTCTTTATATTCAAGAAAAAAAACTGTACTTGGGTAGTGTATTATCAGTTTTAGACATGGAACTTAAATATCAAGTGAATACATTACTGAAATCCAAACATACTGAGATATTAGAAAGTATTGCACTGTTCTGTAAAAAGACAGAACATAAGAAACAGCATATTATAAATAAGGAATAGGTTACTATAAGGGTGGCGCTTATATTTGTTACTAAATCTTAGATGTAGAGTCATGTGTAATAGTTTAATGATAAATATCTGAATGAGTTTACTGGTAAAAATACCAATTAATTGTACTACTCAATTTCCCTGTATATTTGCTGGTAACTGTACCTCTATGGATGTTAACAATGTAGAATGTTATATGTATATTTATGTATGCCAAAATGTATTGTGCAATATTTTGTAGTGACAATTCTGTCTTGCCAAGCAATAAACTGAACTGAAGATCATGTGCAATAGTTGTCTAAAGTAAAACAGGCAGCACCATTCAAAAAAACATTGCTATAAAAACTATATGTGTTTCAGGTTTTGTAACAAGGTTGACCACATTGTATTTTATAATGCCTTTTGGTGTGGTCCATTTCTCAAGGGTTGCTGGATGTTGAGCCAGCATGCCTACAGGCTGCTGAAGCCATCTGGAGCACTACTCTGCTGTGCCTGTCAGGAAGTTGTACTGCTAGTATTGCAATGTTGGTACCTTCACTGTTTGCCAGTGTCTGCTTTACAATATGTTTTAATAGGGTCCTTATATGTGTTAATTCCTACTAGGCATGGAAGTGTTGGCACTGGTAAAATGATTTTTTTAATTCTGAGTAGAACATAGATGAGTCTGAATGTACATCAGAACAGCCTAACGGGGACTAATTTCTTGAGTTTTGAATATGCCCTGGCTAAAGAATGGGGTCCATTCTTGCCATGGTATTAGAAATCCCTAAACATTTGGAGACACTAACCCCGAGGGAGAATACAATGTGCTGGCTAAATTAGAAACTCCAAGTAAGTTTTCAAAACAGCATTACCTCTCATACCCCCATTGACAAGGAGATGGAATAATTGTTTTAAAGTGCTTTTCTTAGAAATCGCTTCAATTGAATGATGGGTGTGAATGATCTCAGCCTTTCACCACATCAGCAACTAATTCACTGTGCAAACCTCACAACAGTGTGCTATGACCCAGCATCCAGCAACCCTAGAAAAAAGGACCACAGCAAAAAGGCACATCAAATATTGTCAGCTTTGTTACAAACCTGAAACACACACAGTTTTTAAAGCAATGTTTATGGACTGGTGCTGCCTGTTTTACTTGTGAAAACCATTGTACATGATCTTTACAACTCTGGAGAAACAGATCATATAAGCTTGCAGATGGAATACTAGACTGTGAGGTCCTGAGATTATATCATCAGCAGCTCTTCACTGATACCAGCTGTTCTGAACAGGTAGTCAAATTAGGGTTATAAAATAGCTCATAACTTTAAAATGAAGTAACACATGAAATCTAGTTTTTGGTATGAGATTTACTGAAGTATGCTTAATCTAATTCTGCAATGTAGCTTATTTGAGCAGATGGTGTCAGTTGCTCTTTAAATCAGTCTCTCACAACCTCTGGGCACAATGCTTCACAAGACCTTCTTCTCTGTCCAAATCTCAGGCTGGACCTTCAAATATCTCAGAGATTTCTGCCGCAGTTCAAAGTTGCCATTTGGATTATTCTGATTACTGCAATCAGGCAGTCCCAAGCAGGAGAATGGTAGCAAAGTGGCAAGTCGGACTTTACCCGTCAGTTCTCCTAGGCTCCTTTCCAGCAGCAGCTCCTTGATAGCTCGAACCGCTCACTCTTCAAGCTCTATCCCCAACTGACTCACTGTTCTCTAACAGTTCTGGGCTTTCCCAGGGATTCCTAAATTCTGGTTGGTTGGGGGAACCTGTCAGTCACAGTTTGGAGACCCCCTTCAGTTCAGTTTAAGCACTAACCTAAAAGCTACAAAAACTACAGTTTTTCCTTCTCACTGAGCATTTGATCTAAGGATCCTTTGAGGTCCCCTGAGTCCTGTTGGTCCATTTACTGGAAGTCCCAGGCCAAACATGTGGCTCTTAAGCAAAGCTGCAAGAAGGCAGGTTAAAACTCACTCTCTAATTTAAATATAACAGCAAGTCAGAAGTAAATCATCACAGTACCAAGTAGAGCTCCCTCTGCTTTACTATCGACTGCAGAGTGGAGCAAATCAGAGCGGTGTCTGGCCAGTCTCAAGCTCCAATGCACTCAGACCCAGCCCAAACCATTTCCTAGACACACACAGACTACAGTCTTAAGGGGACAGGCATGGAGGCACAGCATGGCATCCTCACATAAAATAACAGGAGCAGACAAATAACCTTGGATTCACAATCTATAAAGGATGTCTGCCTGGCAGTGGGCATGGATGGAACCCCGGAAGATATTCAGGTAAACCCCAAATGATGGTGGTGGGAGGGGTTACATGTACAAAGCAGCAATGCTTCAGCACAGCATTACAGACTTCATTTACCAGTTATATATTCATAAAAACATCATATTTCATCCAGCAGTAATGCTTGCTCCATACTGGGACAAGAAATCAGCATTTTTATACTGTTATACAGTTCTGTATACAACACAAAAATGTTAAGGCTGCAGTGCTAAGTATCATCCCATAATCCTCATGGTTATATCTTTCACTTGGTTCAACCAACACAATGAGTTGTGATTAGTTACTACTGTCAGTTCATTTCCCCATGAGTAATACTTCAAAGCTTCAATGGACCAACATAAGGCTGAGCATTCCCTTTCAATGATCGAATACTTTCATTCCCTTTCATGTAACTTTCTACTTATGAAAATCACTGGGTGCTCTTCTCCTTTAATCTTTTAGGACAACACAGCTCCAGTGCCAGTTGCAGAGCTATTTGTGTGTACCTCAAAAGGAACATCAAAGTTTGGACACAGTAGCACAGGGGAGGAACACAGAATGACTTTAATTTTCCTAAAAGCTTTGTCACACTCTGGAAACCATTGTACCTTTTTGGGATACTTGTTCTTTGTAAGGACAGTGGGTGTATGGCTATTGTAGCAAAATTAGGAATAAATCTTCTGTAATAACTGGCTAATTCAAGAAAAGCATGTACATGTTTCTTTGTACTGGGAATAGGGCTAACAGCAACAGATTCTACTTTTCTCACATCTGGTCTAACCTTGCCTTTATCCAGAACAAAATCTATGTATGTGGCTTCTGTTCTAGCCAATGGTCATATCGGCATCTGTAATAGATTGGATCACTGCTTCGAGGTGTACTAGATGCGTTTTCTAGTCTTTACTAAAGATGACTACATCATCCAAATGAGCTGTGCAATACTGTGTGTGTGTGTGTGGTCTCAGAATTCTAATCATGTATCTTTGAAAAGTGGCAGGGGCACCATGCAAACCAAAGGGCATGGTGGTGAACTGATACAATCCCATAGGCGTGCAACAAGATGTGTTCTCCTGTGCATTTACTGCTAGAGGAATCTGCCAGTATTAGTGATATCAAGAGTAGTGATGTATTGTGCATTTCTAATTTTGTCTAAAATGACATCAATGCCTGGCATGGGATAGCCATCAAATGTAGAAATAGCACTCAGCTTGCAAAAAATCTAGACAAAGTCTGATCCCTCCCTCTTTTTAGGGCTGTGGGCAGACCCTACAGCCCAATTGGGATCGGACTGTAGCTCTAAAAAATGGCTGATCGTGGAACTCCCTTTTTGGACTTTTGGATGTATTCCTCCACAGCTACAAAATAGTGCACTCCCCCTCTGATTTTTGCTATTTGCTGTTCTATGTTAAAGACATCTGAAAGGAGGGGGGAAGCTACTGTATTGTACCTCCAAACATCTCAGGATATGAACCAAAAAAACCTTTTTAAACTGCTGTTTCTATCATCTGTCCAGCTCATTCTAAAAGATGTGTTCTATTTCTTTCAGCAACCCAGGGGTTAACTAGTTATCTGCTGTATTGGAATTTACTGAAACTCTGAAACCGTTTGACAGACTACAGTGTCAGATTACAGACAGTGCAGCTGCACCTTTATCTCTCTCATTCCTATGGGCATGACAGGTTGCATGCTCATATATATGTATGTATGTATGTGTGTGTGTGTGTGTATATTATATATATATATATATATATATATATATATATATATATATATAAAAGACAAAGAACCTCTGTGCGCAAACACTGAGGCAAGGGTTACCCCAAAGGGCATTTGGCTGGGAAGCCAAGTTTCAAGAAAATACAAAATCACACATGCCCACACAATGCAAAGCATCATGGGCTGCATATGCAAATCACCACAGAATGTAATGCTGGTCCAACTTTAAGCAGAATTGTATGGTGCCGAAAGGCCTCTCACACAGTTTGCAAAGGATGCTAACAGAAGACATAGACACGTGTTTTGTCCTACCAGGACTCATCAGTATGCCTCGTCTGTTTGACACCCCAGTGAAATTGACCAGCTACCCTTAAGACAATGTGTCTTGGATATGTTGTGGTGAATCCATTAAAATAAAAAACTATTTAAAAGACAAAGAACCTCTGGACCAGCATAACATTCTGTGGTGATTTGCATATGCAGCCCATTATGCTTCGCATTGTGTGGGCATGTGTGATTATATATATATATATATATATATATATGTGTGTGTATACTATATATATACACACACACATACACTGCTACACACGGCAGCATGTACTATGACTAAATAAATTCAAGAGAACTGAATTAGCAGCATGCCAGTTTTTGATGACTGTGACTAGACAGCACTATACAGCACTAACAAGAAAATAATAAATTGCCATCTGAAATATTTATCCAAAATAATATTTGAGTGAAAGTATGGAAAAAAAATGATAAAAAGATGTTTTTCATATTTGACCATTGCTTCTTAATAGTCATATGTCACTTCAATATGTAGTGTGCATTTTAAATATTTAACCTGTAAATACTGTTTATACTTGTTGTTAAGACCATGTCATGTACAACAACAAAAATAATCTCTTTCAAAATAAAAACTCAAAAAGGGAATGTGTTTGTACTAGAGATAGAGATATTGTAAATGTATAATTTGCCAGTGATGCTGGTAAAAATCTGGGAATGTCACACTTGCTGAAGCTTTGCAAAGTTCCCCATTCTCATAGCAAGTTCGTTACCAATTTCTGAATATTAAAAATTAGCGCATTCACTCTGCAAAATCAACTTTTAGGACATCTGAACAAAATGACACTAGCACTCTTCATAAGGAGGAGTCCCAAAAAGGCCATGTTGAAAATTTGGTGCAATACCTCCAAAAAATTAGCAAGCTACACCCAGGCATTGCATAATTTCTATGCACATTTGTAACTTTGGACATTTGGTCACTCTTCACAGCCCTGTCGGCTGTGGCCAGAGTTTATTTTATTCACCACAACCATTAATCAATTGTTTATTTATAGAAACGCAATTCCAAAAAGAGCAAAGCACGTGTACAATTAAATAATCCTTAAAACTAAATTATAAGTAGCCCCAGCGCCATATGCCAGTGGGATAACTCCCCTTGCTGACTGTCTCTGATACCCAGAAAGGAGCCTGGGTCCTACTACAGTGACTATTGGGGATTCGTTCCCAGAAAAAGTAAAAATAGCATGGTGCCTCCAACCAGAGTAAAGTATTAGTGGGCTGGATATCTGCTTGACACAGCCCCCTGGGATACTGTGCCTACCAACCTCCCCAACCAACCACTTTGCACACTGTGTCCCCGAATACCTTGTCCCACCAGAAACCATATATTTCAGCAACAAGAGCATGCAATTAATTTCACTAACACAGCAGATTCAAACAACAAATTCACAGCTTTATTTGGGGGTAAGGAATAGGGAAAGGGATACCTGGATGTAGGGTTGCTGTGAAGGCAAGAAACATTAGCGAGATATGCAATTTTCAAACATGTGGGCCTGCAAGCTAAGCCCTCCCCTACTGGTACCAGTGTCCCTGTACTGTCCCTAGGGGTGCCCACTAGGTTCAGGTCTAATCAATGTCACGGGTTGGCTGGCTGTTGGGGCCCTAAAATTGTAAAGCATGAACTTTGGTAAATACAACTTCCTCTTCCCTTCCCTTCCCTTCCTAGGAACTGGGCCCTGGGTACTCATAGTTTGAAGCTCTCAGCACCAGGGGAAAATGGAGCTTCTTGGAGTTAGAAGTGTGCAGCAAATTGAGAAGCAGACTGGTTAGGATCCCTCCTCCCAGATGGAACTAGCTCAAGGATCTTGCAGCTGGTTACCTTAATTGCAGTTCTGGCCACTTGTCACCTTCAGCTGCTTCTGGCCCAGTGCAGAGCACTGTGACGGAACACCAAACCCAGAAGACCCAGACCTGACAGTGGCTCCACAACCCAGCTCCCTGGTTGGAAAGCCCTAGTACTCGGGTGCAAGACCCGTGAACTCTCAAGACAGTGATCCCACTTGGAAAGGGCTAGCGAGTTCCCTCCCTGGCTCTGGGTGAGGACTCCCAAACAGTAGGGATCCTCCTGCAATCCCTGCACTGAGCACTCAACAAGTAATATTTACTGGCAGTCACTCCACTTAAATCCAGTGCCAATTTGAGCAGGTGCTAGCCTCCAATTCAATCAGTGTCTATGCAATCCAACAGAGTGTAATTCAACAACTGCACCCCTGCACACCAGTCCACACTTTCAGCTTAGCAAGGTCCAACTCTTTCACTCGGCTGCAGCTGCCAGTCTCAGCCACTTTAACCAGTTCACTCAGGACACATACAATTCCTTGCTAGCACCCCATGACTGGAGACATTCTGCCTCTTTTAAGAAAATGTAGTTGCACTCTACACTGGCAAGCAACCTCTCAGCAGCAATTATAAAGACTCAGATAATCTGTTCAGTCTTTGTGGTTAGCTTAATTTCACAGTGCAGGATATCTGCCACCTTTATTTTCTCTCAGCACTCATTCAGCAACTTTTCATTACCTGGAGAAACAGGATCTCAGTTCAGTTTCCCTTTCTCTCTTTTCCCCTTTGCAATCCAGTCCTACTCTAAGCACTTGGGGAATACTTCAGCAACCACACACTTCAGACTAAGACCTGGGTAAGCCCCTGAAGTTCACAGTCTGATTTCACAACCCAGTCCTGACTCATACAGAGCCAAGCAACAGACTGAAGAAATCCCAGAAAGTCCCCACTATATCAGCCGAAATCCCAGTCCTCTGATTGGCTCTTGAAGCCTTTCAATAATCTACATCCATAGTGATCAATATTTCTTGCTCATTTATTGGGGCATGATCTAGGCACCAGAATTAGTCTCCTCCTTTTCCCAGAGTCCCTCTGCCACAGTTTTGGGTGCCTAGATCACTAATTGGCTAAAATATAGACGTAAAATGTCACCATGTCAGCTCCCATTCAGTCTAATGGAATCCATCTCAGTTTTTATGCAGTCTACCCCCTTCTGACATCTGAGGCAGCCCAATGCTTTGGTGTATTTACACCACTGCCCCACCGGATTGTAGCTTAAACAGTCCCCTCTCAAATGAGCCCGTGCTCATGGTGGTGGCCCCAACCGTTTTGCTGTCATACAGTCGATGTACTAAATTTGGAACAAAAAAATTGAATCAAAAGTGATTTTTTAAAGCTTTTTCAATTGTTTGATTCTCAGAGCTCTGAGATCAAACTGCTTCCAGCTTTCCACTACACACGCTATGCAGAACTGAGGCTGTGCAAGAAGATATAGAGCCCATGTGACCTGCCATCCCATGAACCAATGCAAAATTTGCCTCAAATAGCAATAAACAAGTGAAGCAAAGCGAAGTACATTAAAATCAATGGCACTTTGCGTTAAAATTACGGGGAAGGCTGCAACGCAAGGCGAAGTAACATGAAGTCCATTGGAAACAATGCACTTCACATTCAAATTTATAGGCGGAGTAATTCGCTTCACGTTGCAGAGCACTACGTGGATTTGGGGATAATACGCAAAGTGGGAACACTCTGCTCACCTCTAATCATCACACCTTTCTCCTACTAGGCCCATATAGCCACTAAAACCAAACTTCACACTGTCCATCTACTAGGCCCATACATCCACTGAATCTGAACTTCACACCATTCTCCAAATAGATCCATACATCCACTGAAACTGATCTTCACACCGTTCTTTTACTAGACCCATGCATCCACGGAAACAGAACTTCACACTGTTCACCTACTAGGCTCATACACGTACTGAAACAGAACTTTACACTGTTGCTCTACTAGTCCCATACACCCACTGAACCTGAACATCATACTGTCCCCCTTGTAGGCCCATACATCAACTAAAACTGAACTTCGCACTCTTCCCCTACTAGGCCCACACATCCACTGAACCTTAACTTCACACAGTTCCCTTACTAGTCCCACACATTCACACATCTACTGAAACTGAACTTCACACTGTTCCCTTACTACGCCCATACATCCACAGAAACAGTACTTCACACTCTTCCCCTACTATGCCTATACACCCACTGAAACTGAATTTCACACTGTCCCCCTAGTAGGCTCGTACATTCACTGAAACTGAACTTCACACTGTTGTCCTACTAAGCCCATACATCAACTCAAACTGAACATCACACCACTGCTCTACTGGATCCGTACATCCAATGAAACTGAACTTCATACTGTTACTCTACTAGGCTTGTGCATCTAGAGAAACTGAACTACACACTGTTCCCTCACTAGGACCTAACATCCACTGAAGAGAAACTTCACCCTGTTCCCATACTAGACCAATAATCCACTGAAATTGAACTTCACACGTTTCCCTTACTTTGCCCATACATCTGCCAGTCCACCTTGCTTGATTGATGTACAGCTGCACCCTACACCTGCTCCTGCATGAGAGCAATATAGCAGGAAGGTGTCCTCCAGGGGCATAATGCAGGTGGCATATACAGGTCTGCAGGTGACTCTGTCCAGTCATGAGCACCATGCAGCAGAAGGGCATATTCCAGAGGGGTCATACTGTGGCATCTACATATCAGCAGGTGACGTTATCCAATCATGAGGACCATACAACAGGAGATTGCATTTGAGGGGCTTGTCAGTGTCAGTGGCTCAGCAGGTAGCACACTCACCTCTGAGGCCGGGAGATCAGAAGGCTGTGGGTTCTATCCCCATATCAGGCACTTGGGTTAATCCCAATATTGACACTGCAGTGCAGCATGATGGGGTGCTGCACTCCTGGGGTGCAGTCTTTCAGATGAGACGTTAAACCGAGTTCCCATCTGCCTGTTCTGGTGGTAGTTCAGGTGGATGTTAAAGATCCCATGGCACTTCTCGAAAAGAGTAGGGAATTTTTATTAGGAAGTGGATTTCATTAAATCTCATGACTACAATTGAACAATAATGTATCATACATACAGTACATTATATATACATCTGTATCATACAGTCCTTGTTACCTAATTTGTCCACAGTTATATATCAAACAAATATGCAACTTTCTATTGCACTCCTGTTAATCATGACCATCAACCATGTGTCAGAATGGACCCATAAGTGTCTTTTTTCTTCTGGACCATTCAACCTATCTTTCTGCTGTATTCTCAATAATGTTTTTTTTTTTTTCAATATTAGCAAGAAGCTCAATATAAGAAACAACTTTTTGCTGAATTACCCACATGCATCTAGATTGCCAGTCAGAGATAGTGCCTTATAACTGCTAAGACAATGTACACAGTGTCCTTACAGAAACTTTCCCCAACCCCTCTCGGATGACCCATATAATAGGTCAACACATCTGAAAGATAGAAATTCTGACTCATCCCATTGTGTTGCCAGAAAATTCCAAAAATGCTTTGCATACTGGTAATCTAGAAATAAATGCTGTTGTGTCTCCAGTATTCGTACACAGTCAGGCCTAAGAGAATATATTTCTGATTGCTGCTTATGTTTGTTATTATTACGAACACTCAACCTCCCATAATTACTTAGCCACACACTGTCCCAAACAAAGGGAGGGAGTCTGGGGTTTGTTCTCGGGATATATGGAAAACAAACCTCTGTTTGGTATTCCACCTGTATCATTCCTTTATACATATTCTTCTTATCTGTGGTTTGTATCCTCCTAGGGGTAATTTACCACTTAATGGCATTCTTAATACCAGAAATCCCATATTGTGGTTTTGGAACAACTTTTCCTATCATTCTAGTTTTTGCCACTTCCCATGCTGATAGATATGGAAAAGGCCATTTTTTAACCATTGGTATTCAAATTTCCCCCACCTGATTTTAAAGCATTCCCTAAGTTGTAACACAAGAAAATATTAAAAAAGGGGGCAATGGGATATGTTCAGGCCTTCTCCTGGTATCGTACAATAAATAAATTATCTTTTTATTGGATTCAGACATGAGCTCCAAAAGGCCTGAAAGAAGATACTATATAACTTAGTCCAGATTTCTAGAGGTGGGAGATAAATGTGAATAAGATACAGGAATATTAGGACTAGGAGGGTTTTAATCAAGACCACTCTTTTCTTCTTTGATAGCTGTTGTCCTTTCCAAGTTGATACTAGTCTATTGGCCAGAGTAAAACATTTCTCCCAGTTGGCTGTTGCTATGTCTCCCAGACCAAACTGTATCCCTAAAATTGTAATTGGTTCCTGTGTGATTGCTATACCTGCCAGTGTTCCAGATATGGGTACTGGAGTTACTCCTAAGACAACCCCCCTTACTTTTCTTCCAATTAATCTTGGACCCTAAAAATGTGGAGAATTCTTGAAAAACCTCTACTAAGAACTGTCCCTGGGTTTCAGGAGCCAGTATCATGACTAGGAATGTACGTTTGTCATGGATGAGGTTTTAATGACTCATTGTTTGTTCATTAAATCATTAGTAAACAGTAGTAAATGTTGTGGCACTGTCATCATGGCTACATTCTGATGACACTAGTGAAAGTCATGGAACTCCTGAATAAAGATCAAACGTCATGGAATCAATGACGTGTACGACTGCTATGACAAACTTACATCCCTAGTCATGACTAAGTCATCCGCATAGGCAAATATTTTTATTGTAGGACAATCTGTAGCTACTGTAATCTCCTGTATTTCATTATTTATTGCTATTTTCCTTATCAAAATGTCTATACCAAAGGCATACAAGAGGGAGAAAAGAAGGCATCCTTGTCGAACACCTCTTGAGAGCGGAATTCGTCTACCTTTCCAGCCGTTTACATTTGGTGTTATGCTTGCACTCCTAAACATACCTTTCAACCATGATATAAACTTACCTGGAATACCGAAAGCCTTTAAGGTGGAAAACAGGAATTCATGTGGTACCCAATCAAAGGGTTTTTTCTTGGTCTAATTCCACAACATATGCATTCTTTTTTAATTTTTTTTTATTTACTATACTTTATCATGCTGACGGCCACCTAGCACCTCAACCCAGACTCCCATTTCCACTCTTACATCAGGACCGCGGCTCCCCAATACCCCCTGACTTACCCCCAGGACGGGGTTGTAGTACCCAGGCCTTAGTGTCGCAAACAACGAGATAGATTGGGAAGCCGACCCTGAGAGCTGATTGAAGCCAGGGATGGGCTTCATGTAGGGTGGCCGTCAACAATTTTCCCTGGCTGTACGGGGGAGGGTGGCAGGGATGTGCAATGACGACCAGCATCCGCCCCGCCCCCTGAAGCAGCCAGCGCTGGCATGCTCGGTACACCCAGCTTCTGCTAGTTGTCTATGTTACGCTGATCACTCTACCCTTCCCCCCCCACCAGAGAAGGAGAGCAGTCATCGGACGCTTGATCCTTCTCCCTCCGGCTGGCCCGCCAATGTCTTAAATCCATTCCCGAACCCGAGTAGCCAGTGTCGCAGGTAGGCGCCCTGCCCCTGTGCCAGTGGGCCAGCTACAACATATCCTTTCTGACTGCCTTGCTCTCCTTCATAAAATAATTATCTTAATACAATCAGATTATCCTGTTTTTTCCTTTCTGGCATAGCACAGATTTGGGCTGTGCTAATTAAGTAATGTGCAATATTGGACAGTCTGAACAGGAGGATTTTACTTAAGATTTTCAGATCAGTAAACTTGTAGGTCTCCAGTTTTTCAATACATTTTTTGGTCCTTTTTGTGTAAAAGAACAAGTAAAGCTGTATTCACAGAAGGAGCATATTCAGCTGTATTTAATGTGTGATTATATAAAATTACAAGAGCAGATGTTAGTTCTTCATAGAATGGTTTATACAAACCTGTAACCTGCACTAGGCCATCTGACCTAGGAGCAGAATTCTTATCTGACCAATAGCTCGGGCCACTTATTCTCTAGTAATCTCTTTTGTTGGCTCTAGGATATCTTGCTCCAACACCTGTAGCAGTTCCAGTATATTCATATATTGTGCTATCCCTAAGTTTTTGGCCCAGTCCCTAATAAGTCTTCCATATATTGTTTGACAACTTGGAGTAAATCTCTTGGGGCTGTGACCTTTTGCCCTGTATGGGAAATAGATTCTGTTATGACCCCACTGTCCACCCTGGATTTACATTCTTTGAAGGGGTCCATAGACCCCTTTTGAATATGGGTTCTGAAACTAAGCTCTTGGCTCAGTGATTTAGCCCTGTAGTATTGTAATTCTGCCTTTTTTCTCTTGATTTTCTTAAACTGATCACTAGAATCTAAATGTGATGTTCCTGTTAGTGAAATTAAGTGTTGTAATTGATGTAAATAGTGCAGAGATATTCCTTATTTGTAATAATATCTAATTCTGTTCTGGAATAGAGTTCGCCATGACTTTGTTGTATCCTGTCACCAATCTTGAAGATTCTCATAACATTCTGTTACTCAGAGCCGGGCTAACCATTCTTGTTTCCACATTTTCTGAATAACTATATCTTCCAATAAGGAATCATTTAAATGCTAACTGCTTTTTTTGCACCTTGGGGTGTTATCCCATGTGCACTGCATTAGTAAAACTACGTGCTCAGAAAATTCACTAGCCTTGGTGGAAATATCTAGAATGATCAATATTGATTAAATAAAAATATAGTCGATTCAAGTCTTTAAAGTTTCCCTAAAATAAGTGTGCCTTCCCAATGAATGCTTAATTCTATGTGCATCTACTAAGCCAACTGTAGATATGATGTTTTGAAGAGCTATAGAATCACAAAACATCTTAGAAGTTTTAGTGCACAATCTGCTTGCCCTAACCCACAATTAAAATCCCCTGCCCACACCTAAAGCCGGGGAGTGTGTAAGTTCGGTTATATTTCGTGAAATAATGCCACTCTTTGGGCGTTTGTTTGTGGGGCATATATAATCTATAAGCCAAAATCTCTGTATACTGTAATAGGGGAAATCTAACATCAGAGCTCTTCTTCTATGTATTTCCACCAACCTAGTTACTGCTATGTCGGGATTATTAAGTAAGATCCCCACCCCGTCGCATGTATCCCTTCCCAATAAACCAGAAAGTAGCTCCTGCTGTCCAAGTGTTTGAGGCCTGCTATAACTCCCTGTGGGTTTTTAACCATGTATTTTGTACACAATAAATATCTGCTTTCTCTTCTTGTATTGAAAAAAATGCCCCAACTCATTTCCTTCCACTTTTAATAATATTTACATTTAAAGAAAGTATAGAAATGGACAGCATTTTGTATAACCAAAAATGAGAGAGTTTATATCATACTAGAGGGCTCTTCTCTGCCTGGTCCACATAGGTATAGATTCCCCACCTCCCACTTCCTCTGTATCTGTTGTTAAAGCTATAGAAGAGGTATCCATTCCTTCCCCTCCTGAATCCTCCTCCATGGTCTCACTATGCAAAGCTGCATACCTGTTACTATTGGCCCAGGAGGGTCTCTTTGACTCTTGTTTTCCATTAGTATCTTTCTCAGAAACCGCCCTTTTTTCCAGTTGTGTTTTTTTCTGCACCACCTTTTTAAAGGGTATATCATTAGCCGTGGGGGGTGGCATTTTTTGTGCTTCTTCTAGTCTTATGTCTGCCATACTTCCTGGGACATTGCTTCCCTCTCCATCTTTTTGTTATCTCTGCAGGGGCCTTTAGCTGTACTTCTCCCTGTGTATCTTCAGGTATCGGTGTTTAGCTAACTACTGGAGTGGTAGGAGATTCTCCTAATCTGCTATTTTCCTCCATTCTCCTAAGGCTCTGATCTGCCACTCTTTTTAGCCTGGTGGTGTTGTGCTAAATTTATCAAGCCTTCATGTGAAGGACAATTGTCCCTGTTGTGAGAGGCCCAGGGACACCTGTCGTATGCATGCCCTGCTCTCTCACAAAGAATACATCTGAAGAGGTTTACACAGTTCGCAGACATGTGTCCATAATCTAGGCAGTGGCTGCATCTTGCAGTATCGCAAGCTGAGCTTATGTGGGAGCATGACCCACACTTAAAGCAGGATCAGGGTTGTCCTACATAAAACAGTAAACCTCAGTCTTTCCCTAAATAAAGACAGCTAGGTAAATGTACAGGGCCTGAACTAGTAGAGAACAGCTTAACTTGTATCTTCCATCCCCCATCCCAGATTTGCTCACCGTCTAGAGTTAGAGTGGGCCTTCCCTGCACCTCGCATCTCTGTCTTAACCAGAATAAAATATCTTCAATGTTCACCCCTTCATTCTTGAACATGACTGTGATGTTTTTAATTAAAGGTTTGGAGAGTGGGATCACATGAAGAGGGGTCCAAACTGGGTTATTCTTTTGAACTTGATATTGTGCCCAGAATCTATCTAAACTGGATACTGCTTTAAAACTCACATCATAGTTTGAATTTCCCAAATTAATTAGTGCAAATATCTCTGATTAAAAGAATTTCACTGAGTCTTTAAGTAACACTTTTGCTATATGTAGTCTATCTGGCAGTGTTTTTAAAGCCCCCATATAAAATTCTCACAGCATTTTTACAGAAGGCAGGTTCACTTGTTCTGTTGAAATGGTCTGCTAATTTGAACGTAGGAGCCTGCTCTTCCCTTTGTGTTTTTTTCTGAAGTATTACTTCCGGTGGTCACAGTCTTATAGACCCCTTCATCTATTTGGGATCATTCTTCCTGATTGTTAACAATAATATCCCCTATAGCTGTATTTTGTACACTCTCAACAGCATGATTTTTTTCTTTGTTAGACACAGACTTGGACACAGACAACACATTATCAGGTTGCAACCTATTACAAAAAGTGTTACTCCTGAGGTTGTTGCAGCTCTTTTCTGCTGGTTTATCCTGCTCTTGTTGCCTATTCTCTGCCGTCATTCTCTGATACGAAGTATCCTAAGGATCGGTGACTCAATTGCCACCATTCTGTTGTATCTAGCCCGTGTCCTCCAGGGCCTGACTCAGAGACCAATTTGCTTCCCCTATCTCGATGTTTCGTGGTGAACTAGTCTGTTCTGTTCCAATGTCTTTGAATGAATTTTGGTTGTTTTTACTCCATCCAGTGATATCTTTCTTCGGAAAGAAAAACACTTGCTCTAATGTTTTCTAGTCCTCGTCACCGGGAGAGGGGCTGGTTTACTTGCCATCTTTGTTGCTTGCCACCCTACTCCTAGACTCCTTTTGGTGGATTTCATTTCATCTACAGTTTCGAGGGGAGGTACTCACGACTTTTGGCACACAATCTTTTGAATGTTATTCCTGCCAGCCGCACTCTCCCCTCCTGTATTCTTTCAGTTGTCTTCCTGGGAGTGTCTTCATTCACAGAAGCCTTGTCATGAACGGACCTCCGCCCCTATTGTCGGAATCGGGTTAATCTGCCCAGGGCTTTCTGTATTTTCCAAGGCGCTCCCCCATAACTCTCTCAATTTCATTTCTATCTTGTGTGCTTTCTGGAGGTAATTCTCTCTCCCTGCATTTACAGCTGCTTTATCTGCTCAACCACATCAGATACTTCTGGCAATTTCTTTGTTCCCTGCATTCCTTCCTGCTGTCCCGCAGAGATGGGTAGCTCCACTATTTCCAATTCCCGATCCAAAAATTCTGCTATTGCAGTTACAGCATTAATGGCCTCTTGCATATCTAAAACGGGGAAGGAGGCCTGCTCCCCTGTCTCTTCTACATCCATCCCCTACAGCGTCTCCTTCAGACTGGCCATCTTGAGATAGATGGTTTATGGTTCCTCCTATTGGACGAGTCGGGGAATTTCCCCCTTGCCCTAGCCAAATTTCCACCCATTCACCAAAATATCACCAACAGCTTAATCTGGTTCAAGGTCAGTTGGCATTCATCTGTATCCTCCTTCCCCCCGGGTCATGCCTGAAAATTGGCATGAAATTATCTGGTGCACTTACCCAGTCAACAAAAACTAAAGTAAAATAAATAAATAAATCATACATGAGGCATCTACAGGTCAGCAGGTGACCCTGTCCAGTCACCTGCTGACTAGAAAGGAAAGGGGAAGGGATCAGATCCATTTCAGTGCAGTAGCTGCTCCGTGCTGCTTTAAAATAGTTTTTTGTTGATTTCACTTATTACCAGGTTATTTGTTTTCTTACTACTTCTAAGGGGCTATTGGAATTTTGAAACCTATTTTGATGCGTTGTTAGTGGTCTGATTTGTCTTTTTCACTTGGTAGCAGGCTAAGTTTTTCTTATATCTTAAAAGGGGCTAGCAGGGAACTGTTTGGGAGCTGGTGAAACTTTGAAACCTGTTTTGGTGTGCTTTAAGTTAAGCTGCCATGTCTTTAAATTGGAGGCCTGTTTCTTCCAATTTCAAACCTATTTTGGTGAGCGTTTAGTGGGGCTGTTCTGGTGGGGCTGTTTCTTTGAATTGGAAACCTATATCTTCTGATTTTTGGTATGTTGGTGAGGCTGTTTGAATTGGAGACCTGTTTCTTCAAGTAGCAAACCTATTTATTATGCCATTAGTGGAGTTGTGGTTGTTTTTTGCTGTCTTCACTAGTTGCAAAGTTTAGTGCATAGTGGGGGAAGGGTGCTAACTGTCTGGCCAGGGGCCTCAGCTACCTGATTGTTTCTGGGAGGCATGGGCTGGTCCCATCCGTTCTGCCCCTCACCTCACCTACCCCAGGTACATAATTTCCTTTTTACCAGGGGTCCTGACATCACTTCCCCAAAAGGGCAAAGGACATGCATCTGTCATAGCAGAGGCAGACATCCAGGAAAGGAACAGCAGCGAGTGAAGAGGTGACTGCTATCTCCGTGGAAGGGAAGTAACTGCAACACAGGGAGCTTTCATTTTCACTTATTTGCATTGGTGTTTGCATTGTGGAAAGGAAGGATAGGAGTTAGAAGGAAGTGGTGCAACAGTTGCTTACAGTTTTTTTTTTGGTGTGGACAGGAGGGATAGGAATTTAAAAGGCAGCTCAAGCTATCTAAGGTGTATGACAAAGGGGGTAAGGGAAGTTGAGAAAAGGAGAAGAATGTTTTGCAATGATAGAAGGGGGCGTGGGGAGACTTTGGGGAGCACTGGGTATACATCATCTGAAGGGTTGGGGGGTTGCTGGTGGGCAACGGGAGCAATGGGTAGGGTGGTAGGCTGCAACAACTGCAGTATGCCAGTCTTTCTAAAACTTGCGTGGAAGGTGAGGGGATGCTTCATGTGCAACCAAACAGAGAAACTTATTAAAGGAGATTGAGGGTCTGCAGGAGGAGCCAAGGCGGGCAAGACAGACTGGAGGAGGTTAGAGCCCAACACTGGAGGGAGAAAAGAGAGGAGATGAAGAGGGAGGGTTAATTAGGCCAACAGGGGAGAGGAGAGGGTCAGAAGAAGGTAAACAGAGACAGGGGGGCCCAGGCCAAGAAGAACGGCATAGGGGGAAACCAGGTCAAAGGAAAGAACACAACAGGCAGGAGGACAAGAAGAGGCAACAGTCGAGTTAAAAGGGCTACTATGAGGAGAGAGGAAGCTGACGCTGAAGAAGGGTTTTCAGAAAATTGTTCTGCAGTAGTAGAGGGAAAGGAGAAGGAAGAAGTGATGAAATTGGAGTAGTAACTGATAGAAGTCTGGATGAAACTGGAGTGGGAAGAAGTTCTGCTGGGGGAATTACAAAAGGGGCAGAAGGGGGAACTACTGTGCAAGAGGAAGAGGAGAAGCCAGGAGTGAGAGATGGGGAGGAAGGGAAGCAATCCGTAAGTATGAGGAGTGGAATCTTAGTGCTGGGGGACTCAATACTAAGAGGAGTCCGTTGGGGTAGCAAAGGGGAGAGGCACAGTTGCACTTGGGTGGAGGCCATGACGGGAAGGACAGCAGAAAGGGTGGGACAATCTGTTCTAAAATATGCTAGAAGGGGTAGGGAGAAGTCTCATTTAATTATACATTTGGGGACGAACTACCTGGCTGACAGGATGGTAGATAAAGTCCAGAGGTGATTTGAGGAACTAGGACAATTATGTGAGGGGGCAGGAAGACCATTAACGTTCTCAGAGATACTTCCCATGCCCAGGGCAAACACAGCAAGAAAGCTGAGAATAAAGGATTTTACCAAATGGCTGAGAACCAGGTGTCATACTAAAGTGTATGGGTTGGTTGGGGAATAGGGAGGGAGGGACCTGGGAGGACAGTAGTCTCTATGCCAAGGACAGATCACACTTGAGCCGATGATAGAGTCAAGTGGACGGATATATAGATGAAGTGGAATTTAAACAGGAGCCGGTGCAGCATGACATGCAGAGAACACAGGTGGCAGTTACATGAGCTTACCCCTATAACAATGACAAATGAGCCAGCAAGTACTAGTGGTGATGTTAGGCAGGAGGGCAGAGGGGTGGAAGGTGGTCACCCCGAATGCTAGGAGCCTTGGGGAGAAAATTGCAGAGCTATAGACTCTCATGGTAGAGGGTGAGGTGGACACTGCAGCCATCACCGAAACATGGGCCAACCAATACAATGACTGGGACCTGTCGATACCAGGGTACAGGATATTTTGTAGGGATAGAGTGATTGGGAAAGGGGGGGTGGCACTATATGTGACAAAAGGACTGAAGTGTGTATGGGAGGAAGTAGAGAAGGGTAGTATAGAGTCACTATGGATGCAAATCCAGGATTCCAAGAAGACTTTCAGGATGGGAGTGGTGTACAGGCCAGCCTTTCAGACAGAAAATTTAGTCAGAGAACTAACGGGACAGATCAGGAGGACCTGTGAGAAGGGTAGTGTGGTGATTGTGGGGGACTTCAACATTCCAGGAGTGGATTGGAGTACTCCCAACAACCAGGAATAGAAGGGAGCAGGTACTACTGGATGCTTTCCAGGACAGCTTCCTGATGTAAATGGTCAGTGAACCAAACAGGTTAGGGAATACCCTTGACCTTGTGCTGGCAAATGGGGAGTTTGTGAGGGAACTTAGGGTGGAAGAACTGCTGGCAGGGAGTGACCACCACTCAGAATGGCTCACATTGGATATGGGTAAGGAAGGAGTAGAATCTAGCACAAGGGTGCTGGACTTCAGGAGTGCCAGCTTCGGGAGGATGAGGGAGGTGGTAAAAGGGTGCCTGGTCAGAATTCAACCTAGTATGGGCACTAACCAGAGGGGGGAGCTCATAAAGCTGGGGATAGTGGAGGCAACCAGAATCTGCAGTAAGGCCCAGAGCAAGAAGGCAAGGGCAAAGAAACCTAACTGGGTGAGCAAGGAGGTCATGGAAAAGAGATGCCTTTAGGAGGTACTAGAAAACAGGGAGGAGGGGAGGACAGGAACGAGTACCTGAAGGAATCAAAGGAGGTGACAAGGACAGTAAGGGCAGCCAAGGTGTCTATGAAGCTCAGGCTAGCACAGGGCATTATCAAAGGGGAAGAAGGACTTCTTCAGGTACATCAGGGAGAAAAGGAACTGTAAGAACCATATAGTAAGGATTGGGAAGGAAGGGGTTCGGTGAAAGCAGGGGGTGATAAGGCAGAAGCACTAAACGATTACTTATGCCGGTATTTACAAAGGAGAAGAGGTGGGTGAACCCAAGGGAGGAGGGAGGGTAGAAAAAGAGGGAGAGGGGTGACAGACAGGGAAATCACGGAGGGCAGGGTTCTGGAGGGCTTGAGGGCACTGCGGGTGGACAAGGTGCCAGGCCCAGATGGCATCCGCCCAGGGTACTGAAAGAGCTGGTGGAGGTCCCGTTGGGACCTTTGGCAGACCTATTTAATGCCTCACTACTTTGGGTGTGTACCTCAGGACCAGAGGATGGCTCATATGGTGCCCCTCCACAAAAGCGGCCCCAAGGATGAACTGGGGAACTACAGACCAGTGAGCCTTATATCCATTGTGGGTATGCTGATGGAGACTATCCTGAAGGAGAGGCTGGTGGCCCTCCTGGAGGCCAAAGAACTACAGGACAGCAGATAGCATTACTTTGTAAGTGGCAGATCCTGCCAAACCAACCTGGTGGAGTTCTAGGACTGGGTAACTAGGCAACTGGATGGGGGCCATGCAGTGGGTATCCTGTACCTGGACTTTAGTAAGGCATTTGACTCAGTGCTGCATGAGAGGCTGGAAAATAAGTTAGAAAGCACAGGGCCGGGTGCAAAGCTGGTGAGATGGGTAGTGAACTGGCTTCAGGGAAGGCAACAGACGGTGGGGAGCTCTCATCCCCAAGGGTAGTGACGAGAGGTGTTCCGCAGGGCTCGGTGTTGGGACCAGTGCTGCTTGGGATATTCATTGCAGACACATCATTGGACATCAAGAGAAAGACCAGACTGTTTGCTGATGACACCAAGATGGGAATGGTGGTGGATGACTTAGGGGGACGGCAGGGTTGTAGCACGATCTGTCAAAGCTGGAAACCTGGTCAGACACCTGGCGAGGTGCTGCATTTTGGGTTGAAAAACCCAAGGAGCAGTTACCAGCTGAGGCCACTGGAACTTGCCGAGATAGAGAAGGAGAAGGACCTGGGGTACTCATTATGGAGTCAATGAACAAGTCGCCACAATGTAGGAAGGCAGCTGCAAAGGCCAACAAAATGCTGGGTTGCATTGCAAGAAGTATATCCTTGAGGAGGGAGGAGGTGATTCTGCCACTGTATAGATCATTAGTTCGACCCCACCTGGAGTACTGCGTGCAGTACTGGTGCTCGTATCTGAAGAAGGACATTAAGTTATTGAAGTGGGTGCAGGGTGACAAAGATGATCAAGGGGCTGGGGGACTTAACATATGAGAGGAGGCTGAGGGAGTTGAACATGTACTCACTGGAGGAGAGGAGGGACAGGGAGATATGATTGAAACCTTCATGTACATGAGAGGAATAAACAAGATAGGTACGGAGGGGCTGTTCAAAGTAAGGGAGGGGAGGGACACTTGGAGCCATGATATGAGACTGGAAGGAGGGAGGAAGGTTCAGGAGGGAGATGAGGAGACACTTTTTACAGAGAGGGTGGTAGTTGGGTGGAATGTGCTACTGGCAGGAGTGGTATCCAGTAGAACACTAAACTGCTTCAAAAGGGGCTGGGACAGGGCAAGGGGAGGGTCAAGGGAGGGAATGGTGAGAGGAAGGGGCAGCTACAGAATAAGGGGTGCTAGCTGCACATTCAAGCAGACTTGATAGACCAATAGGCCTTTATCTGCTGGCATATTTTGTATGCTTGTATGCTTGTAATCATGAGGGAAATACAGCTAACATCTACAGATCTACTGGTGATGTTATCCAATCATGAGAGTTGAGCAGCAGGAAGGTGAATTCCATGGGCGACATACAAGAGGCATCTACAAGTCTGCAGCTGACTATATCCAATTATTAGCACCATACAACAGGAGGGCAGATTCCAAGGGCATCATATAGGATGCATCTAGGGGTCTGCAGGTGACTATTCAGTCATGAGGACCATACAGCAGGATGGCATCCTTCAGTGGGGTTGTACAGTTGATGTCTATAAGTCTGTAGGCAAATCTATTCAGCTGTAGTATTGTAATAATTCTATTTGTTTATTATTACTATTGCATAGAACTTCTCATTTAAAATGTCCCTACCAGGGATACATGAGACACGTCTCTCACTCCCTCCATTCTCCTGTAAATAGCTGGCTGGCAAAATAGCCTAGAGGTTAGTGTAACAAGCTGTGAATGAGCTTGGTACATCAAGCAGACCTGGGTTTGATTCCCTTAACCTCCACTTGCATACTATGTGACTCTAAGCAAGTCACTTAACCTCCCCAGTGCTGCCAGGACGCCCCTGAAAACAGGCAGTAGTGCCTAGTGAGCCTTATCCATTTACCAAAGACTAAAATAAAAACAGTATACGTATTTTCAACATTACCCTCAGTCATTATTATGATGTAAATGCTCACCTGCTTTGGCCTTTGACTGATCCATCCTTGTCTGCTTCTTTGTTCCCTGCTCCTCTACCCCCACCTTGTCTGATCTGCTGTCCCGTGTCCTGTCCTCCTTTTGTATCCTTGACTTCTTCTCCTTCTTGCTGCCTTTGGGTTTCTGTTTTTCTGTCCATTCTTTCTTCTGCTCTGAAGGCAGTTCACATGGCTGTCTGAATATTTGGGATGATTTGGGAGCTAAAGGTTAAAAAGACAGTGTTCACCGACTTTTGTTTTTATTTACAGGACTACTAGACTTAGCCAATCTCACAAAGGTCGCTTTTTCTTTTAACGCACTCTCCTGCAGCTCTGCACTGCTCCCTGTGAAATCCTATCTGCCTCATGTCTTTTGCCATCTCAGAGGTGAAAGAGACAGCGGGCCATGTCAAGCTAGCCTCTTTACCTTTGATTCCTTTGACATGTTAGAAATTCTTTTGAACCCAATAGTGTGCCCAGAATCTATCTAAACTCGATACTGCTTTAAAACTCATATCACAGACTGAGTTCCCCCGATTAATCAGCACAAATATCTCTTTTTTTTGTCATTTTTATTTGTAGATTTTATGCAATAATACAGCACTAAAACATCCTGTGCAATGCAGTACATTTCAGGGAATCCAACATAAAAAGGATATACATAAATGTTATCTACTGCAATATTCGGCACAAGATTATGGGTAATTCCAGCTATTAAAGCTTTCTAACATATTATTATCCCAGTTGACTATTGCTATCAATGATTATAATGAAAATCCTACTTGATAACATTTGATTGCTAATAAAGAAAAACAGATCTTAGTGCCCTTAGTTGATATGCACTTCTTGGTTTAAAATGCTTCTTTAACACCTCCCAGTATGCTCCCTCAGCATTCACGTGGAAAAAGGAAGAACACATTTTATATCACCTCCCAGTCCCTTCTAGATATTGCTACTGCAGTTCCCAACTTATGACAAAACCCCCACTGTAATTCTGAGAACACCTTAAGAAGGTTTATCAATGTTTTAACAGTAAATCCACAGACCCAACATCCATAGGCCCCGTGTAAAATAATATCAGTTAATATGGGTTCATTGTCCACCAACTTACTGAACGAATAAAGAAACTTAATATGGAAATTGCAGACCAGAGCTCACTCATTGTGTTCATTTCAGGTATTCCCAAGCCTTGAGTCAGAGGAGGAGTCACCCTCCCGAGCTGCCCTTTCTGCTTCCAGCTTTTTGATTAATTTCACGGCCTCCTTAGGCTCCATGTAAATGTAGGCCTTTCTTCCCACCGTACCGTGCAGTCGGGCCAGCATCAACATGTTGTTGGGGACTTCTAGTGTTCGGAAATGTCTACTAATTGCATCAAAACCTTTCCACTTCATGCAAGTGGAGTAGGACAGGTCAGGCAAAAATAAAACTCTTGAGCCATCCACTTCCAGATTACGCTTCACCCGAACAGCTTGGAGAATACAGTCGTGTACCACCACTAAGACGGTGAGAAGCATAACAGTTCTAGCCCCTCTCAAGAAAAAGTCGGTCTCTGAACATTGACCAGATAGGCATGAATTATCTGATCTTGTAAATTCAAACCCAGGGTCTCCAGCAACCATTCATTTAAGTACAGGGGTAAGTCCTCACCTTCTGTGCCCTCCGGTAACCTGATAACCCTGATGTTGGCTGCTCTAGTTAAATTTTCCATGTGTTCCAGCCTTGAACGGAGCAAAGCATGCTCTTTCAGACAAGTAGGTACTGTTGCTTGGGCACACTGCGAGGATTGTTCTACTTCTTGCGCTGTTTTAACCAGGCTGTGCAGCTTTTGTTCCACCTGCACCGTACGAGTATTGTAGTTATACATTTTTTTTATCCACAAGTCAAACTGTTTTCATTAGATTGAGTACCGCTGATTGTAATGACTCAAGCGTTGCCAGGCCAGACTCCCCGACCATCGCATCCATGGCAGGCAAATTTGCAGGTGTTGGTGGCGGTTTTGAGGCCCTGCCACATGAGACAAAGAAGTTAGCCTTCTGCTCCGTATTTTTCCTTCCCATCTCAGCAGGTTTGGTATCCCCAGAAAGGGCTGGACGCCAGGGAACCAGTAGAGGTAGTTTCTAAGAATCAATTCTGGCAGAAAGTTAGAAAATAAAGCCCAAACTTGGACGCTGACTCGGGAGTTCTCTGGA
Organism: Neoceratodus forsteri; assembly: GCA_016271365.2. NCBI lineage: Eukaryota > Metazoa > Chordata > Ceratodontiformes > Ceratodontidae > Neoceratodus > Neoceratodus forsteri. The sequence goes on from CM057457.1 coordinate 355,136,001, forward strand.
AGTGCGTCCTAACAGCCAGATAGCTAGCCACACCCACAGCACAAATATCTCTGATGAAAAGAATTTCATTGAGCCTTTAAGTAACACTTTTGCTATATGCAGTTTATCTGGCGGTGTTTGTAAACCCCACCCCCCTGTATAAAATTTTCATTGCATTTTTACGTGGGGCAGGTTCTGTTCTATTAAAAAGGTCTGCTAATTTGAACATAGGAGCCTGCTCTTCCCTTTGTATATTTTCCTGAAGTATTACTTTCGGTGGTCCCAGTCTTATAGGCCCTTCATCTATTTTATTTATTTATTTGAAGAGATTTACCAGGAAAGCAACATGAGCTGAAAACAGCTTGTTTCCAGAAGCATCGGAGGGGAGGGACATAGGTGGGGCGATAATACAACATATAGGTGAATACATAGTACAGTACATTTAGGTGAAATACAGAGTACAGAATCATAAACAAAGCATAATACAACGCAGCTATATTGGTAGCTAGAAACAAGTGCAGTAAACAGGGTCTGTCATTGCAGTTGTAGATTGATAATAGAAGTATGAGCATAGGTTAATATGTAGACTAAGGTGAGGAGAGCATCAGTAATGGGTGTTTACTCATCTGGTAAAGGTGATTGTGTTGGTTGGCATCCATGGCACTCCAGACATTACCTCATGGGTTTTAGCCCACCTGATAGGCTAGTGATGCACATGACCCAGATCAAATTTCTAGCATATCTAGGTCCCAGAAACCCCTGCTCTCCAGTTCAAATCTTCCATAGCTGAAATTAAGGTTAATTAGTACAAGAGAAAGAAACATACAGTGCAGGCTCAACCAAGCGAAGGCAATAAGAGAAATGATCAGAGACAAAAAGGGATGCGGACTACGACGTAGTATCAGTGGCCCGTAGGCTGAGTCTTTATTCTTCTCCTACTATTTATAGTCTAATCTTGGTTCTGAAGGTCCATCTGGTAGTTTATCATTAAGAAACAATCATTGATGTCTATCCCCTCATAGGCCTACCATGGGTGAAGATCCCCTAGTTCAGTCCCGGTCACTCTGAGCACTCTGAAGGGAGGGCCTTGGAGTGCCATGGATGCCAACCAACACAATCACCTTTACCAGGTGAGTAAACACCCATTGTGATTGATTGGTTGGCATCCATGGCACTCCAGACATTACCTCATGGGTAGATAAGAAGCAGTGTAGTACCCAAAGGGGGGAAAAGAGTGGTCTAAGAGTGAGGGGTTGAGGATGCTGCTGCCAGGACCTGAGTGGCGAATGCGGGCCGTAAGGCCTATAACTGTTCCAGCCTGTAGTGTCTGGCAAACATGTGGAGGGAACTCCATGTGGCTGCCCTACATATGTCCTCTGAGAACACGTTGGCTTTCTCTGCCCAAGAAGTGGCAATCACTCTGGTGAAGTGAGCCTTGATCCCTTGGGGTGGAGTCATCCAGTTTGCTATGTAGGCATTCTGGACGACTCTCCTTAGCCACCCGGCAATGGTGGCCTTGGAGGCGACTCTACCTTGCCTCTGTCCATTCTATATGATGAACGATCTTTCTGTTTTGCGTATGGAATGAATTCTGGCTAAGTACACAGAGAGGGTGGATCTGACGTCGGGATAATGTGGGACCACACTGGTGCCCTGCTGGGGCCCTTTCAGGAAGGTGGGTAGTTCGATGGGTTGCTCTCTGTGAAAACCGGTGGATACCTTTGGCTGGAAGGCTGTAACCATTCTCAGATGGACCTCTAGTGGGGTGAACACTGTATAAGGTTCTGCGCAGGATAGGGCCCCAAGTTCTCTGATCCTTCTAGCCAAGCAGATTGCCACCAAGAAGCATGTTTTGAGGCTGACCCAGAACAGATCCACCTCAAGGAGGGGTTTATAAGGAGCCGAGCTGAGGGACTCTAGGATTAGTAGGCTGTCCTGCGGGGCGATGGTCGGTCGAGTCCTCGGTTGGAGGATCTCTACTGCCCTTAGAAAACGTACGGCGTCGGGGTGAGCTCCCGGGGTGTATCCCCCTATAAAGCCCGTAGCTGCCTCTATGGCTGATAGTTGCACCCTGAGGGAAGAGTGTGCTAGTCCCTTGTCCACTCCCTGTTGCAGGAACAGTAGGATGGTAGCCACGTTGGTCTGCTCGGGAACCTTGCCCCGTTCCAGGCACCACCGAGAGAAAATAGACCATTGTCTCCCATACGTGGAAGTGGTGGAAGACCATCTGGACTGGAGTAGGGTGCTGATGATGGAGTCATGATAGCCCGCTGCCCTCAGTCTCCTCCTCTCAGAAGCCAGGCCATGAGCTTCAGAGTCCGCGAGGTCGGGTGGAGTACTGGCCCCTGCGAGAGCATGTCTGTCCGGTAGGGTATCCTGAAGTTGGCTAGAGACATCTCTCGGACCGCTGCAAACCATGATCTGCGTGGCCAGTAGGGGGCCACCAGGATAACTGTGTGACTTGACTCCTTCACTTTGGCTAGGACCTGAGGGATCAGGGGGAGCGGTGGGAAGACATAAGCATGCCTCCGCCTCCATGGTTGTGACAGGGCATCCGTTCCCTGGGAGAGACTGTCCCTGAACCGCAAGTAGTAATCTCTGACCTGAGCATTCTCCCGTGTTGCCACAAGATCTATGGTCACGGGCCCCCATGTCGCTTGGATCATCTGAAATAGATCCGGGTGTAACCGCCATTCCCCCGGGTGTACCTGTTGCCTGCTGAGCCAGTCTGCGTGGATGTTCAGCTTTCCTGCGAGGTGAACTGCGCCAAAGGTGTCTGAGGTTGGCTTGGGCCCAGTTCAGGACTGCCGTAGCCTCCGTCAGCATGGCCCTGCTCCTGGTCCCACCTTGCTTTGCTATGTAGGCCACCGTGACTAGATTGTCGGACCGGATCAGGACCGAATGACCGTGCACCTGGTGCTTGAATGCATTTAGGGTGTGAAACACGGCTCTCATCTCCAGGATGTTAATGGAGAGCTCTGACTCCGCTGGTGACCATAGGCCCTGGGCTGTTGTGTCTCCCAGGCAAGCTCCCCAGCCAGAGAGGCTCACGTCCATTTCTATGGCGACTGAGTGAGGGGCCTCCAGTGGGACTCCCTTGGTCAAGTTCGTCTCCACTGTCCACCATGCCAAGGAGAGTCTCACTGCATGGGGTAATGGTACCATGACCTGTAGGTTGTGTTCGCTCGGTGCCCCTCAAGTCAGGACGTAAGTTTGGAGCAGGCGCATGTGCCACCTGGCCAGGGCACGAGGTCAATGCATGAAGCCATGCAGCCCAACAACTGGGTTATCCTTCCCATCGTTATGCGGCGGTGGGCCTTCATCTGATGGGCCAGGTCTATCAAGCTGTGAATTCTCGAGGAGGACAGTTTTGCCCATCCCTGAGCCAAGTTGATGAGCACTCCCAGATGCTCGATCTGCTGTGTGGGGGGCGAGGTGGCTCTTTTCTCAATTTACCACCCAGCCGTGGTCTTCGAGTGCCTGTAAGGCAGATTCCGTAAGTATCCATGCCTGCTTCTCGGACCGGGCCCGGATGAGCCAGTTGTCAGATACGGGATGATGTCCAGTCCCTGTTCCCCGAGTCTGGCCACCAGGGTTATAGAGACCTTGGTAAAGACTCTTGGGGCTGAGGAGAGGCCGAAAGGCAAGGCCTGGTACTGGAAGTGGTGACCTAGGATGTGAAAACGGAGAAATTGTCTGTGTTTCCGAATGATGGGAATATGGAGGTATGCGTCCTTTAGGTCTATGGATGTCAGGAAATCGCCTACCCGAACATAGCGTAGAGTGGATCAGATGGTCTCCATCTTGAAGCGGTGAGAGACCACGTGGCGGTTTAGGTGTTTCCGGTCCATGATAGGCCGGAGCTCCCCTGATTTCTTGGGCACCAGGAAGAATATGGAGTAAACCCCCAGATTCTGTTCTGGCGCTGGTACAGGTTGAATGGCCCTCTTCCGAATCAGTTCTGACAAGATTTGCTGGACCTGATGTGGAGATGCCTTTCTCCTGGCTATGGGGGAGGAGACAAATCTTTGGAGAATGTGGGCATGGGATAGCTCGATGGAGTATCCCTTCGTTACCACGTCTTGGACCCACCTGTCCGATGTTGTGTGGAGCCAGCGATGGGTGAATAGAGTTAGTCTTTGTCCCACTGGTGGGTAAAGGTCCTGGCCTTGTAGTGTTGGGAGGGGGTAGTCACTGTTGCTTTCCCCTGTAGCCTCTACCTCGTCCTCCGGTTCTTTGTCCCCGGGCTCTGAAGAAGGAGGACTGATAGTTCTGAGGGTACGGGCTACGGAAGCTGTGAGAGGAGCCACTGCCTCAAAAGGAGTGTCCCTGTTGTTGTGTGTCCCTGCGGGGTTGGTATAGTTTGTCCCCCCCCCCCGAAACCTCCGCCTCGAGGAGGGGAGGTAGGAGTACCTGGACTTGTTCTTGAGGAGGTCTCTGCCCTCCTCCTTTTGATTCAAATAATCCTGCAGACCCTCCCCAAAAACATGTTTTCCCTGCAGTGGTAAGTTTTGTAGCAAGGTTTTTGACTCATTGTCTGCATCCCACAGTTTCAGCCACAGTGCCCTTCGAGCATGGTTGGTGATGGCGGTAGCCCTGGCATGAAGGCGCAAGGTGTCTACCGCCATGTCAGCTAGGTATTTAGCTGCATCTAAAGTACATTCCAACAGTTCTGCCTCTCTGGACTTAGGGAATGGCCTGCTTCTGGAGCTCCTCGAGCCAGCAGATCTGTGCTTGAACCGTATAGATGGCTATGGTGGTTGCCTTAGCGGCGGTGCCCTCGATCGCGAAAGCCCTTTTGAGCATATCTTCTACCTTCTTGTCCGTCAGGTCCTTGAGGGCTATTGTACCGCATGGTAGTACAGTCTTTTTGCTAAGGGCCACCACCAGGGGGTCAATGGTGGGGCCCTTACACCAGACATCTGATTTTTTCCCTTGGACCAGGTACATTCTGTCTAGGTTCTTACGGTTTGACATTCTGCCCGGTTTGGGGGATTGCCACTCTTTACTGAAGATATCCTCAATCGCGGGGCATACTGGGAAGGTCTCTGTGGTCAACGGTCTCAGTTGAATCATGGGGTCAAGCTTTGACTCGAGCCTGCTTTCTTCAGTGTCGAAACCCATGGTGGCCTTGATGATCTTCATGAGCCTTGGGATCATGTCAAAGGAGCATAATTTTGATGTCAGGGAAGGCGTTGCTTGAAGATACATATCCTCTTTGTCTGATTCCGCCTCGTCCTCTTCCCCTGCATCATCTTTCTCCCGGTCCTCATGTGCATCGTTACGTGGGACGTCCGGAAGGGTGTCCTCATGGTTCAGAAGTTCCTCCGGTTGCTCCCCCGCCTTGCCGGGTTCCGGACTTGGTGGTTTTGCCCTGTGTTGAGTGAGGGATTCCAGTTTTTCCATGATCTTGAGCATAAAGGTCTGCTGGCTCTCTATCATGGCAACCATGACCTGCTGGTTTTGGATTTGAAGGGAGCCCGGGTCCATCCACATAGGATTGCTGGGCCCCGGGTTGCTGGGACCTATGGGCGGAGTTTGCTCCAGGGAGGAATCGTCGTCGTCAAGGAGGCAGGCCATGCAGAGGGGACCCGGAGTCTGGGGCGGGAGGGTAGCGCTGCACGAGGAGCATTTCTTTGCTTTCACTATCTGGGGCAGAGAGAAAGGCATACCTTAGAACGGAACTACACACGACGCCCGGGGGAGATTCCTTTATCCCCCCAGCATGAATGAGGGAGGTCTGCCTAACCTGAGGCTGTAAGCAGATTGTGGGGGTGCTATGAGAGGACCCCCACAACGAGGACCGTGGAGGGAGAAGGCTTGGTGGTCAGCGGTCTGGTCCCATGGCTCGCTATGGGAGGGAGCCGTGGCGTGACAAGGAGGGAGTCCAGGGGGGAAAACTACCTTCTCGGGTCGCTGTGGGAGGGAATCGAGTGGTAGGGGGCAAGAATAAGGCCCAGAAGGAAGAAACGGGTAGTCTCTGTCATGGGGGGGGCGCCACCAAAGGTCGCTGGGAGGGACCCTTCGGGGACTCAGGCATCAGCTGTTGTCCCAGCCGATTTCCTCTTTTTAACCTGTTGCCCCGATGTCCATGGCAACTCGCGGCCTCGCGCAGTGCCCCCCGCCATCCTGAAGAGTGCCACCTACCCCCCCACCTCCTTCCGCGGAGGAGGGCTTTGTTAAGGCCCGAGGGCACCCTGGCCTCCGATTTATTTCCCATTCCCTTTCTTCCTGGGAATGAGGGGACGGAGGATGGTTCCGACGGTCTCCCCACCCCTCTAGAAGAGGCTGGGGGGGGGAGATAATGCCCCAGAGAAGGCTGTCCAATGTGGAAGGAGGCGGCTGTCACTGGAGGTGAGCACGAGAGGCGCTTCCTTCCTCCTTCCTGATGCGAGAAGAGCACTCCCCCCCCCACTCTAGGCTAGGCCCTGAGGATGAGAAAGGAAAACAGATGTCCTCAGCGTGAGCGGCGGCCTAGTGGGGGGAGGAGGAGACGCTGTTGTGGGGAAGGAGCTTCCCCGAGTGCCACCAAGCGAGGAGAGCGACTTGGGTCGCAGTAGGCCCAAACAGAGGCCTACTGGAGGACACGCCTGAAGCGTGTGGAGCAAGAAGGCACCCGCGGCTGGTTCCAGTGCCGCGAGGTGTGGGAGGGGTGGGCTAGACGAGCCTCCGAGAGGGACCAAGGCCAGAGAGGCAGAGGGGAGGAGGGAGGAAGGGGGAGAAGGAGCGAGAGGCCACGCGGTCGTAGCATGGCCAGGACAGGCCGCTGGCCAGCCCGCAGCACTATAGGGCCCAGAACTCTCCCTTTTACTGTGAGGAATCATGGAAACACCAAGGCCCCAGGCCAGAGGTCATGGGGGGGAGGGCATGCAGAATAGGGAGCATACCGTGCCACATAGGCAGCCTGCCCAAACCAAAGCGAGAAGCACATAACTTTATAATGTTTCCACAGAGGCTTTCAACGTCCAAGTACTATAACAGAAAACAAACTGCAATTGTCTTTAGGATACAGCCCGAGGGTTGAACAAGGAGAAAACACATGAGCTAGTTAACACTGAGGCAGAGGGCTAGCTTGGGCTAGTTATATTTCTGGTAAATTCTAGTAACTTGCAAGACTCCAAACTGTAATTGCATACATTGTGCCTCTTTCTTTTGATTTAGCCTGATTAAAAATTATATATCCTTGATTCAAGGTTTTACCTTATAGGAGCAGACAGGGATTCCTGGTGTTCTTGTTGCCTGATCAGATGCACGATTTGAAACTGGAGAGCAGGGGTTTCTGGGACCTGGATATGCTAGAAATTTGATCTGGGTCATGTGCATCACTAGCCTATCAGGTTGGCTAAAACCTATGAGGTAATGTCTGGAGTGCCGTGGATGCCAACCAATCACAACTGAGCACTTAAATATTGGGTTACAGCCACGTGAGACAGCGTGGGCAGTATTTTGAATACATGCTAAGGGTGAGCAGGCAGTCAGATAACAATGTAACCTGGGTGAATATTAAACCTTTTGCTAGGAGGTCACCCCTTATTTTTGCAGTGGGGAGAGACAGGAAAGAGCCCTACCGACTGTAAGTGCTGTAAATTCGGAGAAGTGGAGCCAAGTGAAAATCGGGGTTAGGAGAACTTGTGGTAGAATAAGGGATGGGATGCCAGAGCCACATTACCCTTCAGGATGTAGAGAACCCTGCAAGTCGATATGGTGCTAACAGGGAGAGGGAATGAGGATTAGGGGATATAGGCTGAATGGGGGAGGGAATGCAGAGGAAGTGGAATGGGGAAGGAGGTTTTATGGGGAAAGTGATGGGAGAATGGGATGAGGAGTACTGCAGAGGGATGTGGAGTAGGGGAGGGAGGTTGTGGGGAGAAGGGGATAGAGGGAAACAAAGATAGCAAAAGGAAAGAGGAGAAGAAGGACTAGAAGGAGAGAGGGAGAGAGCAGGAGGAATAAGTGGGGAAGGAGGGGAGATGGGGATGAGAGAAGAGAGATGGGGAGTGTACTGCAGGGGCATGGGAGTAGGGGGACAGGGGTAGCAAGGGGTAGGGCTGATGCAGGGAAAGTACACATGGGGAATGACTTATATTTGCAGAGTAGGAATTAGTTGGGGTAGGCATGATGGTGATTAGTTGCAGCTGCAACAGTGAACTGAGTGTGTCTGGAGGTGGTATGCAATGGAATGGTGAGAACTGGCGGAGCGAATTTCGAGAGGCAGGGAGTTCCACAAGCTGGGAAATAGGTAGGAGAAGGTGTTTCGACCAGATGAGGATCGCCTTGGTGGGAGGGCAAGCTTTCTGAGTGTGGGTGCATGGAGAGAGTAGATGGAGGGTGGGGGTTGACAAGAGGGAGGACAGGTAAGATGGTAGAGTGCCTAACCAGAACTTACCTACTAGGCTGGCGGTATGGGACAAGCACCTGGTAGTGTAGGAGGGGAAGGAGAGAGAGGTATAGAGATGGTAGTGGTGGGTGACAGGGGACAGCCAAAGACAAAGCGACAGAAGAAGTTGAAGATAGTGTCCAATCTGGCTAGGTTGGTTGTTGGAGCAGAGTTGCAGACAGTGTCCCCAAAGTCAAAGACAGGGAGAATAATCTTTTGAACAATTTTGTGCCTGGCTTGCATGGGTAGGCAGCTACGGTGTCTGTACAGGACAATGAGCTTAGGGAGGAGTTTTCTGTGGATGGCATCTATATGTATACTGTAGTCAAAATTCCTGTCTAGCCAGAGCCCAAGGTGCTTAAATGAGTGGATGTCATCCAGTTTAGTACCTATAAGAGTGTGGAAACTGAGGGTGGAGAAGATTGTGGCCAGTTTTTGTCTGGTGCCAAAGGTCATAGACTGTTTTTTTGGCATTCAGTGAGTTGGCTGGCACAAAAACAGCGCTGGACCTTGTTAAAGTCGTGCTGCAGATTGATAGTCACTCCGGTAGGGGATTTCCCAGATAAGAATAGCACGGTGTCTTCTGCATACATGTGTATGCATGCAGACGAACAGATGTTAGGGAAAATAGAATGGGACCAAGTACTTATCCTTGGGTTACACCAGAGTTGATTTTGAAGGAAGGAGAGGAATCTCCGACTCTGACAGATTGGGACCGGCCACTGAGGTATAACCGGAACCAGGAGGTGCCTGTCTCGGAGAGGCCAGCTGCTGTCAGCTTGTGGAGTTGCAGGGTGTGCGCGACAGTGCTGAAAGCTTTGGCCAGGTCAACAAAAATGGCAGAGGTGATTCAACTCTGGTCCATCCCTGTGAGGATGGAGTCAGTGAGCTGGAGGAGGGATGTGGTAGTGGAGTGGTTTTTGCGGGAGCCAGACTGAAAGGGGGTAAAGAAGGAGGAGGAGTTAAGGAAATTAGAGAGTTGCTTGAGCACGAGGTGTTCTTGAACCTTAGCTAGGATGGGTAGCAGGGAAACAGGGTGGAAATTGCTAGGATTGGAGGAGTCACCCTCCCTCGGGAAGAGGGATCATGGTGGAAGATTTCCAAGTCATTGGAACAGATGCGTGCAAGAAGGAGAGGTTCATGAGGTGGGTCATGGGAAGGGTGATAGCATGGGCAGAGATGCGAAGAAGTTTTGGGTCAAGACCATCTGGGCTCTTGCTTTTACTTAGATTCAATGCAAGTAAGACTCTCAGGGTGTTGTTAAGGAGGATTAGTTTAAAAGTGAATTGGAGGGGATTGTGAGTAAGGGCGCACAATGGGGATGGGGTGCGGTATGCTTGGAAGGGATGCAAGAAGGGAGGAGACACAGGACATAAAGAAGTTATTGAATTCCGTAGCTATGGTGGGTGGGTCCTTGAGTAATTGTGTGCCAATCTTTAGGACTGGCGAGGGTGGTTGGAGTGGGCAGGGGAAAACAAGGCATAGATAACCTTCCGGAATTTGGAGGGGTTGTTTATGTTATCTTGGAGGGAAGTATTGAAATATTCCACTTTAGCGAGGCAGATGGGGGATGTGGGTACATTCATTCTGGAGTGTGCAGTAGCATTGGAGATTATTGGGAGTGCAGGAGGATTTGTATGCGGCACATGCCTGATCGCGCGCCCGCTGGCAGGTAATAAGTTCGGCACAGACCCAGGGCAGATGGCTGCCATGGGCCCTTGCATTTCTTAATGGGGCATGGCGGTCCCAGACAGATAGGAATTGTGAGAAGTAGGACAGGGCTGAGTCAACTGACTGGGCATTGAGTAAGGGTGACCAGTCAATGCTGGACAGTTCATTGTGAATGGCAGAGATGACGAGGGAACGGAAGGAGTGGATTTTGAGTATGGAAGAGGGGGTCTTTGTACGGTGGATCTTGCACACACAGTAGATCATGTGGTGGTCACTTAGTGCATCGGGGAGTATTCCGGATATAATGACATGGTGGGGATGAGAAGAAAGGGCCCAGGCAAGGAAGGTATGTTTTCCTGTTTTGTGATTTAGGTGAGTGGGGTCTGCTATCATTTGCTTAAAGTTTAGAGAGACTGCATAGGTGCAGACTTTGGGCTGCTTATTGGCAAGCCAGTGTAGGTTGAAATCCCCGAGCAGGTACAGTTTCCCTGGGGTGACAAGAGATGTGATGGTGGAGAGAAGATCGGAGATAGAAGACAGCGAGAAGACAGGGAGGTTTGGACAGCAATAGACACCTCCAACATAGATGGGGATGGAGGAGGGGATGGATATTTTTATCAGTATTCCCTCATAGGCAGATTCGAAGGAGGCTCAGAGGCAGACAGAATATTTGAGGGAGAGGACAATATACATAGTGACACCTCCACCCCTGGAATCGTGATCGTGTCGGAAAACAGAATACCCTGGGATGGAGACGTCTGTGTCTGGAATTTTATTGCTGAGCCAAGACTCAGATATAATGAGAATAAAGGGCTTTAGTTGCAGGACAAGTGGCTGCAGGAGGTTGATTTTGGAGGTGAGGCTACATATATTTAAGTGAGCTATACTTAGCCCTTTGGAAAAACTCATTATGGGGGTAGGAGGTGGGCCAGGGCTGAGTTCAACGTCACCAGATGTGAAAAGTAGGATTAATATTAGTGAGTGAGCAAGTACTGCTGACCAGTATTTTGTCCTGTGATGTAGGCGCACCGGTGCATGGAGAGGGGTCAGTTGTCCAGTAGTGGCATGTGGTGAAGATACGTATGGTAGCTAAGTGGAGCCCTGTACTATACAGTAAACTGGCAGTAGGGTGCCAGCGTGAGTGGGGGGCAGTGGACAGACAGGATGAGGCAAGAGTAGGGGCAAGCGAGGTAGGGCAGATATGAGGTGGGGGAGGGACAGAGGGTTCAGAGGAGGGAGGAAGGGAAGTTAGGGACAAAGGGAGGGCAGATAAGGAAGAGCAGCAGCATAGCTAGGCTTAGTCGGTATGGTGATAGGAGTTAATAATGACTGGGGCAAGTAGAGCAGAGGTAGGATAGTTCAGCCTTGAAATTTATTATAGCAAACAAGTTGCCTCAGTTCTGGAAGGGTTAGAGTAATTTAACAGATTGAGTCAGGCAGGTACAGATACCATTTTATAAACTGGCTGCTGGTTTGTGCAGGAAACAATTATGTAGTTTACAGTTTAGTTGCAGTCGCGAGACCTACTGTATTGTGACAGGACTGCTGTCATAAAAAAAAAATAGAACCTATTAAGCAATAGGGCATAGCATTTACTAATCAGTAAATAGTATGAAAATGTAAAAAAAAAGAAAAGAGAAAAATAGATTTAGGTTTGTTGGTAGTAGATGATGCTGGTAAAAATAGCAACTGCTAGTGGTGGGAGAAGATAATCTGAACGTGGGAAAGCCGGCTGATAGTTTTTTCCCCACATGTGACCCACACTATAGATGTAGTGGATCACCAAGGGTGGTGGCAACGAGCAAGCTTCCTAATGCCTGACAGCCATACCTGTGTGGAGCTCCGGGGGACATGCTCTTGGGGTGGGCTTCTTCAGGTGGCCCTCATGACCACAGAGGGGAGCTGTTTGGAGCTCTAGAGGACGGTTCTCGGAAGCGCTCATGGCCTCATGACTCCCGGGAGGGAGCTGTGGAGCTCCAGGGGATGTACTGGGAGGGCTTCTTCAGGTGTCCCTCACGACACAGAGGGAACTGTGTGGAGTTCCAGGGACATGGTCTTGGGGAGGGCTTCTTCAGGTGGCTCTTGAGACCAAGGAGGGGAGCTATGTGGAGCTCTGGGGGACGTGCTCTCGGGGAGGGCATCTTCAGGTGGTCTTTGCAACCATGGAGGGAATTGTGTGGAGCTCAGGGGGACATGTTCTCAGGGAAGGCTTCTTCAGGTGGCCCTCATGACCACAGAGGGGAGTTCTTATCACCTGCAGTTCCACAGGGATAATTCTTCCTGACTGCTAACAATAGTAACCCCTGTAGTTGTATTTTGTACACTCTCAACATGATTATTTTCTTTGTTAGACAAAGACTAAGACACAGACAACACATTATCAGGTTGCAACCTATTACAAAAAGTGTTACCCATGGGGTTGTTGCAGCTCTTTTCTGCCAGTTTATGCTGCTCTTGTTGCCTGTTCGCTGCTGTCATTCTCTGATAGGAAGGATCCTAAGGATTGGGGACTCAATTGCTACCATTCTGTTGTATCCAGCCCGCGTCCTTCAGTGCCTGAATCAGGGACCAATTTTCTTCCCCTATCTTGATGATTCATGGTGAACTAGTCTGTTCTGTTCTAATGTCTTTGGATGGATTTTGGTTGGTTTTACTCCACCCGGTGATATCCTTCTTCTTCGGAAAGAAAAACACTTGCTCTAAATTTTTTTCAGTCCTTGTCACCAGGAGAGGGGCTGGTTTACTCACCATCTTTGTTGCTTGCCACCTTACTCCCAGACTCCCTTTGGCGGATTTCATTTCATCTACAGTTTCGAGGGGAGGTACTCGTGGCTTTTGGCAAACAATCTTTTGATTGTTATTCCTGCCAGCCGCACTCTCCCCTCCTGTATTCTTTTCAGTTGTCTTCCTGGGAGTGTCTTCATTCACAAAAGCCTAGTCATGAACAGACCTCCCATCACTATTGTCGGGAGTCGGGTTAATCTGCCCAGGGTTTTCTGTACTTTCTAAGGCGCTCCCCCATAACTCTCTCAATTTCATTTCCATCTCCTGTGCTTTCTGGAGGTAATTCTCTCTGTGCGTTTGCAGCTGTTTTACCTGCTCAGCCACATCAGATACTTCTGGCAATTTCTTTGTTCCATGCATTCCTTTCTGCTGTTCTGCAGAGCTGGGTAGCACCACAATTTCTAATTCCTGATCCAAAAATTCTGCTGTTGTAGTTACAGCATTAATGGCCTCTTGCGTATCTAAAACAGGGAAGGAGGCCTGCTCCCCTGTCTCTTCTACATCCATCCCCTACAGCGTTTTCTTCAGACTGGCCATCTTGAGACAGATGGCCTACGGTTCCCTCTACTGGGTGAGTGGGGGAATTTCCCCCTTGCCCTAGCCAAATTTCCACCCATTCACCAAAATACCAACAACAGCTTAATCTGGTTCAATGTCAGTTGGCATTCATCTGTATCTCCCCTCCCCACCCCGGGTCGTACCTGAAAATAGGCAAGAAATTGTCGAGTGCACTTACCCGGTCAAACAAAAACTAAAATAAAATAAATAAAAAAATCATACATGATACATCTACAGGTCAGCAGATGACTCTGTCTGATCACCTGCTGACAAGAAGTGGAAGGGGTCAGATCCATTTTTAGTGCAGTAGCCGCTCCATGCTGTTTTAAAATAACTTTTTGTTGCTTTCACTTGTTACCAGGTTATTTGTTTTCTTACTACTTCTAAGGGGCTAGCAGGGCATTGTTTTGGAGCTGCTGGAATTCTGAAACCTATTTCGATGCATTGTTAGTGGGCTGATTTGTCTCGTTGTTTCACTTGGTAGCAAGCTAAGGTTTTCTTCTATCTTAAAAGAGGCTAGCAGAGAACTGTTTGGGAGCTGTTGAAACTTTGAAACCTGTTTTGGTGTGCTTTAAGTGGAGCTGTCATTTCTTTAAATTGGAGGCCTGTTTCTTCTGATTTCAAACCTCTTTTGCTGTGCATTTTATTGGGGCTGTTCTGGTGGGGATGTTTCTTTGAATTGGAAACATATATCTTCTAATTTCAAGACTATTTGTTGTGTTGGTGAGGCTGTTTGAATTGGAGACCTGTTTCTTCTGGTAGCAAACCTATTTTTTGTGTTTTTAGTGGAGTTGTGATTGTTTTTTGCTGTCTTCTCTAGCAGCAACATTTAGTGCATAGTGGGGGAATGGTGCTAATTGTCTGGCCAGGGGCCTCAGCTACCTGATTGTTTCTGGAAGGCAAGGGGTGGTCCCACCCACTCTGCCCCTCACCTCACCCACCCCAGGTACATCATTTCCTTTATACCGGGGATTCTGACATCACTTCCCCAAAAGGGCAAAGGACATGCACCTGGTTCAAACCTAGGTTTCAAAATTCCAGCTGGGGAGAGTGGAGCTAGCCAAGACAGAGGAGGAGAAGGACCTGGGGGTGCTCATTACGGGGAGAATGAACAACTCGGCACAATGTAGGAAGGTAGCTGCAAAGGCCAACATAATTCTGGGTTGCATTGCAAGGGGTGTATCCTTGAGGAGGAGGGAGGTGATTCTGCCACTGTATAGATCATTAGTTAGACCCCACCTTGAGTACTGCGTGCAGTACTGGCACCCGTATCTGAAGAAGGATACTAAGTTATTGGAGGGGGTGCAGTGCAGGGTGACAAAGATAATCAAGGGGCTGGGAAACTTAACAAAGAAGAAGACTAGAGCATTCAAGAGGTACAGGAGGACACAAAAGGATGAGGACAGGGAAACCTACAGGGAAAAAAGAAAGGAGGCAGGGCAAAAGATAAGGAGGGCTAAGGAGGCCACTGAGGAGAGGATAGCGAAGCAGGCAAGGAGGGGGGACAAAACCTTCTTTAGGTATGTTGGAGAAAGGAAGAGGGCACAGCATGGGATGAGGAGGATAAGCATGGAAAGTGGAACATTACTGGAAGGGGATTTCGAAAAAGCAGAGGCATTAAATAGCTATTTTGCCTCAATCTTCATGGAGGAAAGAGAGGGCAGGGGACCAAGACGTGCTGGGGAGGATGACAGCCACAGGCAGGTGGGTGTGGCAGAATTCACTGCTGAAGAAGTAGGGGAAGAGCTGGGTAGACTTAGGGTGGACAAGGGTATGGATCCTGATGAAATACACCCAAGGGTTCTTAAGGAGGTAAAGGATGAACTGGTGCCGCATCTGGCGAGGCTGTTTAACTTGCCCTTGGTCACAGGGGTGGTGCCAATGGACTGGAAGAGGGCAGAGGTGGTCGCACTACATAAAGGGGGGTGGAAGGACAAGGTCAGAAACTACCATCCTATTAGTCTTACCTCGGTGGTGGGGAAGGTAATGGAAACACTGCTTAAGATCAGGTTGATAGAATACTTGGAGATGAATGGCATGCAGGACAACAGGCAGCATGGCTTCACCAAGAGCAGGTCCTGTCTGACTAACCTGATAGAGTTTTTTCAATGGGGTGACACAGATAGTGGACCAGGGAGGAGTGATGAACGTGGCCTATCTGGATTTCAATAAGGCTTTCAACACTGTTCCACATGGTGGAGTGGTGCATAAGCTGGACAGACTAGGGGTGGACCTCAGGATCACCAGATGGCTGCAAAACTGGTTGAAGGGAAGGAGTCAGACAATGGTGGTAAACCAGACACATTCCAGGGAACGGGCGGTGACCTGTGGGATGCCACAGAGTCAGTGCTAGAACCAATACTTTTTTAACATCTATGTTAGTGACCTAGCGGAGGGGCTGGAAGGTGGGCATGCCTTTTCACAGACGATACAAAAGGTCTGCAATAGGGTGGATTCATCTAGTGGGGTGCAAGCCATGAGGTGGGACCTGGAGAGACTGGAGAGGTGGTCTGACACCTGGAAATTGAAGTTTAATGCACAAAAGTGCTCGCTGATGCACCTGGGGAGGAGGAATAGGAGGGAAACTTACTCCCATGGGGGGTGATTAAGGAGAAGGAAATGGAAAGGGACTTGGGGATTATGGTATTGCGTAACTTCAAGGTGGACAGCCTGTGTAGCAGGGCGGTGGGAAAGGCAAATGGAATGTTGGCCTGCATTACGAGGGGTGTTAACAGCAGGAAGAGGGAGATGCTATTGCCATTATACAGAACCATGGTCAGGCCGCATCTGGACTATGGGGTGCAGTTCTGGAGGCCTCACCTGCGAAGAGATGTTGAGTTGATGGTAATGGTACAGAGAAGGGCAATCAAAATGGTAAGAGGGATGCAGGATGTACCCTATGAGACAAGATTGAGAGGGCTGAATTTGTACCCTCTGGAGACTAGGAGGGGAGGGGGGCATGATTGCGATCTTTAAGTATCTGAAGGGAATAAATAAGGTGGAGGGTGACAGCTTGTTCAAATTGAAGAAGGGAGTGGACACGAGGGGACATGACCTCAAACTGGAAGGTGGGCAATACAGAGGTAATGTCGGGGCAATTTTTCACAGAGAGGGTAGAGGTGGAGGCCTGGAACAAGCTACCGGAGGAGGTAACGTCAGCTGAAATGGTGGAGGGGTTCAAGAGGGTTTGGGATAGATTTAAGGGTTTGGGATAAGAGGGTGGAAGCATAACAGAAGGGCGAGGTAGGGTGTTTGGCAGACTAGATGGGCTATGGGGCCTTTCTCTGCTGTCACATTTCTGTGTGTTCAAGAGGAGGCTGAGGGAGTTGAACATGTACTCACTGAAGGAGAGGAGGGACAGGGGGATAAGATTGAAACCTTCATGTACATGAGAGGAATAAACAAGACAGGTACGGAGGGGCTGATCAAAGTAAGGAAGGGGAGGAACACCTGGAGCCAAGATATGAGACTGGAGGGAGGAAGAAGATGAGGAGAAACTTTTTACAGAGAGGGTGTTAGCTGGGTGGAATGTGCTACCAGCAGAGGCGGTATCCAGTAGAACACTGGACTGCTTCAAAAGGGGCTGGAACAGGGCAAGGGGGAGGGTCAAGGGAGGGGAATGGTGAGAGGAAGGGGCAGTTGTAGAATAAGGGGTGCTAGCTGCACATTCGAACAGACTCGATAGATCACTAGGCCTTTATCTGCTGGCAAATTTCATGTGTTCATATGTTCGTATCATGAGGGAAATACAGCTAACATCTACAGATCAACTGGAAATGTTATCCAATCATGAGAAGCGAGCAGCAGGAAGGTAAATTCCATGGGCATCATACAAGAGGCATCTACAGGTCTGCAGGTGACTATATCCAATTATTAGCACCATACAGCAGGAGG
Organism: Neoceratodus forsteri; assembly: GCA_016271365.2. NCBI lineage: Eukaryota > Metazoa > Chordata > Ceratodontiformes > Ceratodontidae > Neoceratodus > Neoceratodus forsteri. The sequence continues at coordinate 355,153,264 of CM057457.1, forward strand.
GCAGATTCCAAGGGCATCATATAGGATGCATCTAGAGGTTTGCAGGTGACTATTCAATCATGAGGACCATACAGCAGGATGGCATCCTTCAGTGGAGTTGTACAGTTGACGTCTACAAGTCTGCAGGCAAATCTATTCAGCTGTAGTATTGTAATAATTGTAACTGTTTATTATTTCTATTGAATAGAACTTCTCATTTAAAATGTCCGTATCAGGGATACATGAGACTTGTCTCTCACTCCCTCCATTCTCCTGTAAATAGCTGGCTGGTAGAATAGCCTAGAGGTTAGAGTAACAAGCTGTGAATGAGCTTAGTACATCCAGCAGACCTTGGTTTGATTCTCTCAACCTCCACTTGCATACTGTGTGACTCTGAGCAAGTCACTGAACCTCCCCAGTACTCCCAGATCGCCCCTGAAAACAGGCACTCATGCCTAGTGGGCCTTACCTGGTTACCAAGGATTAAAATAATATATATATATAAATATAATATATATATTTTCAACATTACCCTCAGTCATTATTATGACGTAAATGCTCACCTGCTTTGGCCTTTGACTGCTCAATCCCTGCCTGCTCCTTTGTTCCCTGCTCCTCTTCCCCCACCTTGTCCGACCTGCTGTCTGATGACCTTTCCTCCTTTTGTATCTTTGACTTCTTCTCCTTCTTGATGGCTTTGGGTTTTTGTTTTCCTGTCCATTCTTTCTTCTGCTCTGAAGGCAGTTCACATGGCTGTCGGAATATTTGGGATGATTTGGGAGCTAAAGGTTAAAAAGACAGTGTTCACCGACTTTTGTTTTTATTTACAGGACTACTAGACTTAGCCGATCTCCCAGAGGTCTCTTTTTCTTTTAACGCACTCACCTGCAGCTGTGCGCTGCTCCCCTGGGAAATCCTATCCTCCTCATGTCTTTTGCCATCTCAGGGGTGAAAACGACAGCGGGCCATGTCAAGCTAGCCTCTTTGCCTTTGATTCCTTTGACAGGCTAGAAATTCTCCAAAATGTAATCCCCCTCCCTCCCCACACACACACTGTTCCTGTGAATTCATTGTTGAAGACACTGGGTTTTGTTTTTTGCCAGAAACCACTGTAAAAGTCTGGAATTTTGAATGCTTGTGTAACCCCCCTGCAAATGGGGGTTCCCAAAAGACTTCCAGGAGCTTGCTTGAATGCTCCAAGCCTGAATGGTGTTTGGCATTTAAGCCATTTAAAAGTGAGTGTTTTTAGAGCCTCTGTTACTGTCTCTTTAAGAGCTGTCTGCTTGCAGACATAATTAGTTTGTATGGGGGACTGTGTGTTTCTTCGATTGAGTACCACTCAAGCTGCTGCCAATTCACTTCATTTTTGCAGTCACTAGGAGTGCAAAGGAACCTATCTGAAAGATGTAACTGTTTGCCAGAAATTATTTAGAGTAATAATGAAATTACAGTTTGTCTAACCTGCTTTTGCAGTCAGAACTGTGTCTGCTAGTTCCCATTCTAGTTTTGAACTGCTGAACTGGACCAATCAGTGTGGGGTAAGCTAGCTCTAAAATGGTGCCTTGGACGAATCAGAACTTGACTCATAATCTGAGCCAGCCACAAGAGGATTGTATGGGCAGTGACTCTGGGAGATGTAGTTTAGACTTCAGTGCCTTTTGGACCAACAGCAGCAGTCTATTGTGAGTGACAGCCAATCCAGTCAAGAACTGGGAGGAACTCAAGGAAGTGCCGGTTTTGTCGGTTGGAGTTTCAGTTGAGCTTTGGCAGTGAAGAAGGAAGGAGCCCTGTGCTTTTCAGTGTGCAGTTTTAGTCAAAAACGTGTTAAGGCCAGAGTTCGGTCTGCAGCTTGTGTAACAGTTTGTTAAGACTGAACTGGCCTGTGAAAAGAATCAAAGGATCTCTGAAGAGTAGAAACCAGGCTCACCCTGTAGAAGACTGGAGGAATTGCTGAAATTTGTTCGGTCTGTCAGGAACTGAACTGCTGTGTGTTCTCCGGTATTGTGCAGTAATTGCGATCGGATACAGATGCAGCCTGCCTGGTATAGTGCTTTCTTTATATGGATGTGTGAAGAGGTTTGTGTACCTCAAGTGAGCCCTGCTGACATTGAAGGACCCTATCTTATTTGGAGGTCGTGAGTACTAATTCAGGGTCGCCTCCTGTTGAATTGCCACATTAAATCCAAATGGAATTACTGTACTGCTGACTGTTTAATTCTCCTTTCTCTGTGTGAAAGGGCCCTCACCAGCTGCCACGGTTTGGACTAGCCACTAGGGCTTGGGTACCCAGGACAGTAACTGATAGGGATAGGCCTATGCACAGAGCCATAGGTAGATTATTAGAGTGATAAGCTAATTAACCTGATTTCCCTGTCCTTGTTATATCCCCTAAATAAATCAGAGCTGCTTGTTTCAGCAAAGTTATACTGCCTGAGGTATTTGTCTATGTTAAGGTACTGTACTGTGATTGTTGCACTGTATCTCATTTCACAGGAGGTCCCAGTGCGGAACCAGACCTGGGGAAAGTGTATACTGTGAAGGTAATTTGATATATTGTGTGGGCCACTAGTGGGAAGAAAGGGGAGTTGCAGTGTCCCAGAGGGCTGTGACCAAGTTAGTTTAACTATTGCAAACCCTGACCTCTGGGTGGAGGCACCTGCCATTGGATCCAGGCCCCTCAACCTGTTAGTGGCAAATCAGGCAGGGGTAGTAGCCCCTGGGATAGCGCCATCTAGGGGTTACACCTTGAGGCTCACCGCTGGGATTGTGTGTCCTCTAGTGGCCATATTTACGAACCACTGTTAAGAAAAAATGGGTACCTCACAGAAGTGGCTGTGCACCGCTGGTGGAGTGGTGTACTGGGAGGAGATCGACCCCCAAAATGCTATGCTTATCCTGGACATCCCCCTGGGTATCAATACGGACACTGTGCAGGGAGTACTTTCCAAGGTGGAAGGTTTACAAAACCCTGTGGTGGTGGGTCAGCATGCTAATCTGCTCACCCACACTTTCCTGGCCCTAGTAGAGTTTAAGGATCCCATAGATAGCTCCAAAGTGCCACAGACCATTACCCCAGAGGGAGCCCTCACTGCTTGGAGAGTGATAACTAAGGACAGTAAAGACCCGGGGGGGAATCAGCCCCCACCACTATCTGAAACTTTTGAGGAGAAATTTGCTGAATGGTTGCTGGGAGAGGGAAAACTGTGGAGGACTTGAAGAAACTATTCTTGCCACCTGGGGTGTTCTCCCCAACACCCTCTCCTGCTCCAGTGCCCGTAATGGTGGCTGAACCAATGCAGACTCCTATTTCTGCACCTGCCATTAGTCACGACTCTCACCGAAGGTTGAGGATCTTCTCTGGCACCCTCCCAACCCCCCAAGGGGAGGATGACTGGGAGACCTGGATAGACTATGTTGCCCCCCAAGTGCTAGAATGGCAATGCTCGGAAGGCGAAAAGCGAAAGAGGTTTAGTGAGAGCCTCCGAGGTCCTGCCCTGGCTACCATCCGTGCTAAACGGGCCAGTAACCCTGAAGTGACTGCACAGGCCTATCTTGAGGCCTTGGAGAATGTGTATGGGAGCCCAGATTCTGATGAGGACCTATGGTGGAGAGTAAGAAATGCACAACAGTACCAAGGGGTGTTGTCTGTGTATGTCTCTGCTGGAAAAAATTGTTGCAAGAATGCCTCAGAAAGGGTAGTTTGCCAGCGATTGAACTGGACCGAACCAGACTGGACAGAATCCTTAAGTCTGCCCCCCTTCTCAGAACTGCTTGTTGCTTCAGTTAGCCTAGGAACTCGACTGAACCCCACTCTCCTGATGATGAGTTAATGAGAGAAATTCGAGGAGTTGAGAAAGGCAACCTCGGAGGACCTGCACCAATAGCTGCGGCTACGACCCGAGTGACTGAGGGTGACCCATCAAGTGAAGTTCAGGGCAGAGGTTGGCAGTCAATGAGTGCTCTGACAAGGAAAAAGATATGCCACAATGGGCGAACTGTTGAGAGAGATCCGGGAATTCAAAACAGTCCCTTTATGAAGGCCACGCCTGCAAGTACGGGCCCTGACCTATATCCGACTGCATCTGCTATGGGGTGGGGTACCCACCCATGTATCTCCTGCTGATAACAGCTCCAAACTCAATTCCTTGACCATGGAAGTGGAGAAACTGACAGATGTCTCCAAATGCTTATCACGCCGCAGACAGAGATGGCACCCAGGTTTCCAGTTAGTAATACCCCCGCCCTGGCTCCCAGTGTGGCGCCTCGGCCAGCTCAAACTCCAGAAAGTATGTTTTGCTATAATTGTGGGAAAGATGGGCACATGAAAAGGGAATGCCAGTCCCCAAAAGACGCTGACAAAGTTGCATATAGGCTACAAGGAGAGCTTCGAGAAGAAATCAGTGGTTAAGAGGTGCAGACATATGATCCCAGTGAGGGCACCAAAATGCTAATTCACGCCCTTTGTGGCAAGGTCAGTTGCCCAGGCCCCACTACCGCCCTCCAGACTGGTCCAGAATAGTGGGTCCCTCCATGGAGACCACTGTAAAGGTGAATGGAGTGTCTACAAGAGCTGTATTAGACAGTGGCCCCAAGTGACAATTATGTTCCAGGATTGGTATCAGAAGCATTTGTCAGACGCACTTTACAACCATTAGAAGGACTGCATGTATGGGGCTTATGAGAAGGCCTACCCTTATTCTGGGTATATCCGAATTTGGCTGTCTCTCCCACCTCCGTGGCTGGAGTGGCGAACAAGTAGAGACCCTAGCCTTAGTGTGTCCCCCACTGGACTGTATGATGGTGTCCCTTTGCTGATTGGAACAAATGCTCATATGTTCGGAAGGCTGGCACAGTTGTGTTATGAAAACAGGGTCAAAGACTAGTAGAGCTTTAAGAGTTCGCTTTAATTAAGAAGGCCTATGAGGCACAGAGAGATGCTGAAAAAACAAAACCAGAGGAACCGGTCGAATTGTATGGAAGAAGGATCCTGAGTCTCTGATCCCTGCCAAATGCCCAGTGTACCTTACAGGGAGAGGTCCGTATCAGAAAGGATGTTAAGAATAAAATATTAATGTTGGATGCACCAGGCGATGGAAAATTGCCAGAGGGACTGCTGGTCAAGCCTAGTATTTTGCCCGCTAGAGCCCATGCTTATGCCAGAAGGGTAATGGTCCAAGTTCATAATGTGTCTGAAAGAGACATTCGAGTAAACAGAGGTTGCATCCTGGCTAATGTGCATTGTGCAGACACTGCAGTGCTACCCAGCAGCAAGAGTTCAAGGAAGAATGACAGAGTAACGCCTGACTTGTTTGATTTCGCGACTCCGCTGCCAGCTGAATGGAAAGTGAGGATCAGTGAGAAGCTTGCCCAGAGAGACCAGGTGTTTTCTTTAAAGGAATGGGATGTAGGATGCGTGCAAGGAGCTGAGCACAATATCCGGCTGCATGACGAAAGACCATTTCGTGAGAGAGGTCTTGACGCCTGGCACCTGCTGACATAGATGATGTGAGACGGCATCTGCAAGAGATGTTAGCTGCTGGTGTAATACAAGAATCCAGAAGCCCTTATGCTTCCCATTGTGGTAGTGAGGAAAAAGAATGGAACAGTAAGGATGTGTGGATTATCGCACTCAAACCGGGGACTATCCCTGATCAGTACACAATGCCCCGCATTCAGGATGCTTTGGACTGCCTTAAACGGGAGCAAGTGGTTCTCTGTGCTGGATCTCCGCAGTGGGTACTACCAGATCCCGGTGGCCCCAGAGGACCGTGGAGAAGACGGCCTTTATCTGTCCGCTGGCTTTTATGAATTCATGAGGATGCCTCAAGGATTTCAGGTGCCCCAGCCACTTTTCAACGATTGATGGAGCGTGCAGTGGGGGACATGAACTTACTAGAGTGCCTGGTATACCTAGATGATGTTATTGTGTTTGGCAGCTCACTGGAGGAACATGAGAGCAGATTATTTAAGGTATTGGACCGACTGGAGGACTTTGCCTTAAACTGTCCATTGATAAGTGTCAATTCTTTCAAACATCAGTAAAGTATGTGGACACATAGTATCCACCGAGGAATAGAGACCGACCCAAGTAAAGTTGAGGCCTTGACCACTCGGCCACAGCCCAAAATCTAAAAGAACTGCAAAGATTCCTGGGATTCTGTGGTTATTATCGTGCCCATCAAGGACTATTCAAGAGTGATCCGCCTTTACTTAACCTTACTCAAGGGTATCCCCAACCCAAAAAATACCAAAAGTCAGGTTCCTCAAGACTGAAAGAGTGTATTTTCATCCGAGTGAAGTATTTGGGCCCGCTGGACTCCTGATTGTGAGACTGCTTTCATGAGATCATATATCAACTTACCCATGCTCCAGTGCTGGCCTATGCCGATCCAAGAAAACCTTACGTCCTGCACACTGATGCTAGCTTGCAAGGGTTGGGGCTGTGTTGTACCAAGAGCACGAGAATGGCCTGAGACCAGTGGCCTTTGCCAGTAGAAGCCTGACCCCATCCGAAAAGAACTATCCTGTACATAAGTTAGAGTTCCTAGCTTTGAAGTGGGCTATTGTTGACCAATTCCATGAGTACTTGTATGGGGCTAAAATACTAGTAAAACTGACAATAATCCTTTGACCTATGTGCAGACCTCAGCTAAGTTGGATGCCACTGGCCATAGGTGGCTTTCTGCATTATCTACATATGACTATGCTCTCAAATACCGAGCAGGTCTGAACCACATAGATGCTGATGCTCTCTCGGAGGTCTGTTCCCAGAATGATTGGGTCCGATTGGCAGAACCTGACATTCGGCACTCTGCCGGAAGTTTGACAGGGAGGAACAATGTCCACGGACGCAGTGGACTGCATGGTGGATTGCTTGGGAGCTCTGAGAATTGCATACCTGCTGCTTATTGCCACTTTTCTGCAATAGACATTGGTGCACTGCCTCAGCTGGACAATGACAGTATTCAAGCGGGCTCAACTCACATCCCATGATCAAAGCAGCTTTAGAAGCCCTCTATGCAGGAAAAGATGTGTCCAAATTCGCTCCACTGATTTGAGAACTGCACTGTTATACAAAGAAGGTCCTAAGCTGAAACTGATCAATAAACTGTTATACAGAGAAACAGTAGACAGAGGGGACAAGTAGACAAACAACAACTAGTGCTGCCCACTGCCTTTCGAGACTCAGTACTGAGGTCCTTGCACAACCACATGGGGCACCTTGGTATAGACAGAACACTTGACTTGGTGAGATCCAGATTCTATTGGCCTAAGATGGGGGCTGATGTGGAGCAAACACATTCGAACTTGTAGTCGCTGCTTACAGAGGAAAGTTTGCCCCAGAGGGCTGCCCCCTTGTTAACATCACCACCAGTGCACCCATGGAGCTGGTCTGTATTGATTTTCTAAGTTTGGAGTCAGATCAAAGAAATATCAGTAATGTGCTGGTGGTCACTGACCATTTCCCAGATATGCCCAAGCTTTCCCCACCAAAGACCAGAAAGCATCCACTGTAGCCAAAGTACTTGTAGAAAACTTTTGTTCACTATGGGGCTCCACAAAGAATCCATTCTGATCAAGGGAGAGACTTTGAGAGTCATCTGATCAAAGAGATGCTTTCTCTGTGGGGAGTGCAAGTCCAGAACCACTCCTTACTCCCCCAGGGGACCCACAGCCTGAACGTTTCAACCGCACTTTGCTAGATATGCTAGGCACCCTGCACCCAAAGGACAAGCCTAGATGGAGCCAACAAATTAGCACCCTGGTACATGCTTATAACTGTACCAAAGTGATGCCACTGGATTCTCCCCTACCGCCTGATGTTTGGAAGAGAAGCTCGACTACCAGTAGATGTGTGTTTGGGGTCTTCCTGATGGGGTTCAAGCTGACAACTATTTACAGTATGTGCAAAGTTAAAGGCCCAGCTAACTCATGCGTACTAACTGGCTCAAACCATGGCTGCCAAAAGAAATCTGGCCAACAAAGAAAGGTATGATAAAAGGTGAAAGCACAGGAACTCCAGGAGGGAGATCGGGTATTGCTAAGAAATCTGGGACTGCATGGCAAGCACAAGATTGCTGACAGATTGCACCATCTCCTCACATTGTAGTGGGCAAACTAGATGATCTGCCAGTGTACAAAGTAAGGCCTGAGAATAATTCAAAAGATGTAAAACAATGCTTAGAAATCATTTACTGCCCATTGGACAAATCTTAATTGAGTCTGAGCCCTAGAAGATGCCCCTCTGGACCAGTGACTAGAGCTGCTGCTAAGAAAAGATCAAGAAAGTCTGCACCTACAGAAGCAAAGTTAAAGTGTTCCCCACAAGTCCCAGTTGAGCATGACTGTCAGTCCATATCGGAAGAAAGTGAGAGTGACTTTGAATACTATCCTTCTTACTGAACTGAGTCAATTGTTTCGGGCAATCCCCTAGTCAATACTGGAGATGAAGCTGGGCCTTCTGACTGTCTAAGCCCCAGCTTCATCCCTGGAGCCAATGCTCCCAGAAAGTGAAGTGCAAAGCATCAGATCAGATGAAATGGAATCATTGTGCATGGTTGAACTGTTTGAGCTTTCAGGGAGGAAATGACAGATTGGGGCAGACTGGTGATACACCGAACAAGAAGAGTATTTTGAGTGCCCTGACAGTCCACTGCCAGTGTCCGAAAGCCTCCATGCGAGCCAAATGTTGTGGACTCAGAAACTGTAACTCCTTGAGCTGAAAGTGCCCCAAGTTCTAGCCTCTCCCCACCCCATGGAGACTCCTGACAAGTGAGGACAATGCTGAAAATGAGGCTCAGAGTGCAGAGACTATAACAGTTCCCCTAGAAAGACTGGTCGAGCTGTAAAGCCTGTGGTGCACCTCAGTTATGATTCACTTGGGAGGCCTGTGGACTTGCCTCTCAATGTTGTCCATAAAGGAGTGTATGTGTCCCCGAGCTCATTGCCCAAACTGAGCATCAGTGCTAACTCCAAGTTACTTGTGTTGCCTCTCATATGGTGCCCTTGCCCCATCCAGCCCCAAGGTAACTGATAGGAAGGGCCCCTCTTCAGGTTTCATGTACAAGAGGTAATAACTTGAGTTATGGACAATGTGTATGTAATACTGTGTAAATAGTGACGTACTGCAATGTTTCAGAAATGTGTTCTTGGTAAAATGATATATTGACTGATGATTACATGCGAGCCTAATGCAAATGTATATGGTTGCAGTTGAAACTTATGGGTACTTGCTTGACGCGACGCCAGCTTTCCCAGGCTAGAAGGGTGTAACCGCAAATGGGGGTTCCAAAAGACTTCTGGAGCTTGTTTGAATGCTCCAAGCCTGAATGGTGTTTGGCATTTAAGCCATTTAAAAGTGAGTGTTTTAGAGCCTCTGGTACTGTCTCTTTAAGAGCTGTCTGCTTGCAGACATAATTAGTTTGTATGGGGACTGTGTGTTTCTTTGATTGAGTACCACTCAAGCTGCTGCCAATTCACTTCATTTTTGCAGTCACTAGGAGTGCAAAGGAACCTATCTGAAAGATGTAACTGTTTGCCAGAAATTATTTAGAGTAATAATGAAATTACAGTTTGTCTAACCTGCTTTCTTTGCAGTCAGAACTGTGTCTGCTAGTTCCCCATTCTAGTTTTGAACTGCTGAACTGGACCAATCAGTGTGGTAAGCTAGCTCTAAAATGGTGCCTTGACGAATCAGAACTTGGACTCATAATCTGAGCCAGCCACAAGAGGATTGTATGGGCAGTGACTCTGGGAGATGTAGTTTAGACTTCAGTGCCTTTTTGGACCAACAGCAGCAGTCTATTGTGAGTGACAGCCAATCCAGTCAAGAACTGGGAGGAACTCAAAGGAAGTGCCCGGTTTTGTCGGTTGGAGTTTCAGTTGAGCTTTGGCAGTGAAGAAGGAAGGAGCCCTGTGCTTTTTCAGTGTGCAGTTTTAGTCAAAAAACGTGTGTAAGGCCCAGAGTTCCGGTCTGCAGCTTGTAACAGTTTGTTAAGACTGAACTGCCCTCTGAAAAGAATCAAAGGATCTCTGAAGAGTAGAAACCAGGCTCACCCTGTAGAAGACTGGAGGAATTGCTGAAATTGCCCTCGGTCTGTCAGGAACTGAATCTGCTGTGTGTTCTCCGGGTATTGTGCAGTAATTGCGATCGGGATACAGATGCAGCCTGCCTGGTATACTGCTTTCTTTTATATGGATGTGAAGAGGTTTGTGTACCTCAAGTGAGCCCTACTGACATTGAAGGACCCTATCTTATTTGGAGGTCGTGGATACTAATTCAGGGTCGCCCCTGTTGAATTGCCACATTAAATCCAAATGGAATTACTGTACTGCTGACTGTTTAATTCTCCTTTCTCTCTGTGAAAGGGCCCTCACCAGCTGCCACGGTTTGGACCTAGCCACTAGGCTTGGGCACCCAGGACAGTAACTGATAGGGATAGGCCTGTGCACAGAGCCATAGGTAGATTATTAGAGTGATAAGCTAATAACCTGATTTCCCTGTCCTTGTTATCCCCCCTAAATAAATCAGAGCTGCTTGTTCCAGCAAAGTTATACTGCCTGGAGGTATTTGTCTATGTTAAGGTACTGTACTGTGATTGTTGCACTGTATCTCATTTCACAGGAGGTCCCAGTGCCGGAACCAGACCTGGGGGTAAGTGTATACTGTGAAGGTAATTCTGATATATTGTGTGGGCCACTAGTGGGAAGAAAGGGGGGTTGCAGTGTCCCAGAGGGCTGTGACCAAGTTAGTTTAACTATTGCAAACCCTGACCTCTGGGTGGAGGCACCCGCCATTGGATCCAGGCCCCTCAACCTGTTAGTGGCAAATCAGGCAGGGGTAGTAGCCCCTGGGATAGCGCCATCTAGGGGTTACACTTGCACACAGGTAGAACAAAGAATTCCATGGATTTTGGTATTTTATATGAGATTAGTATATCTACAGAACTTGTATTTTTCTTATTATTGTTTTCAAAACTTCAATTTGTTTAATTTAAGCTGTATGCTAAGCCTTCTTTTATCCTGATTATTCATACACATACTAAAAGAATGATAGTAGAATGCCGGTAAAAATATACAGGTTACTCACCTGTAACAGGAGTTCTAGGAGTGGTATATGTTGTTCATCCACACTTATTAGCAGGTTCCTTGCCACTTTAAATGTTGCCAGAAGGTCTTCAAGCTGGCTACTCCCACCCACCCGAGTGGTAAAACCCTCGGCTTAGCCCCATAACGCCAGATCTAGCCCGCTGGAAGCCAGGTTGTGTGTCGGAGCCGGGGAGGTCGGTGAGGTTAGGTGATGAACATATGCCATTCCTAGAACTCCTGTTACAGGTGAGTAACTCTGTATTTATAGGGACATGGATATGTTGTTCATTCCACACTTATTGGCAGACTCCTAGCAGTTCTCTGGGAAGAGGGAGGCAAGGCGCACACCCCCTACTTAGGGAATAAGAACTGGAGAACAGAGGTCCCACAACCAGCATCCCAGCATGACTCAAGGTCAATGTAGTAATGAGAAATGAAGGTGTGTGCTGACTTCCAAGTAGCAGCCCTGCAGATTTCCTGGATAGGGACATCCCTAGAAGCAGCCACCGAAGCAGCGGTATGGTGGGTAGAACGAGCTCTTATCCCTTTGGGAGGCTCCATGCCCACCAACCTATAGCAGAGATCTATGCAGGAGGTGATCCACCTGCCCATTGTCCGCTTGGCTGCAGGTCTACCAGGTGCGGCTTCAGCGTAGGTGACAAACAGCTGGCGAACTTCTCCCGGAACTTCAGCCATCCGCTCCTTATAATAAGAGAGTGCTCTTCTAGGGTCCAGAGTATGGAGCCTATATTCGGCCTCTGAGGTGTGACTGGGGTAGAACACCAGCAGAGTCAACACCTGGTTTAGGTGAAATTTCGACACCACCTAGGGAAGGAATTTCAGGTGGGGGCACAGGACAACCTTGTCCATATGGAAGACCAGATAAGGAGACTCGATGGAAAGCGCCTAGAGCTCTCCCATCCTTCTAGCTGATGTAATAGCCACCAAGAAGGCAGTCTTCCATGACAGGTGAGACATGTCACACCTGTGCATCGGTTCGAATGTCTTGCCCATGAGCATAGCCAATACCACCAGTAGATCCCACGGAGGTGGAGGTTCTCACACTGAAAGGGATATGTGATCAAGGCCTTTGAAAAAGCGCCCAACCACCTTCTCCTGTGCCACTGACTACTTTACAGCCTGCACTCGGTAAGCAGAGATGGCTGCCAGGTGCACCTTAAGGGTCGTCGACTAAAGCCCTAGCTGAGAAAGGGACCACAGGTAGTCCAGAATGCTAGCCAAGGAACAGGAAGAAGGGTCCAACCCTTTGTTCTGACACCAAATGGAGAATCTCTTCCATTTGAAGGCATAGCATTTTCTGGTCGACTCCTTATGCGACGCCTCCACTACATTGAAGACCTCATCGGAAAGACCTAAGGCCTGGAACTCTAGCCACTCAGGAACCAGGCCATCAGGTGCAGGGATTGAAGGTCCAGGTGGAGAACCTTCCCCTTGTTGACAGAGAGCAGGTCTGGGCAGGCTGGAAGCTGTTTCAGGAGCCTGGAGCTGAGGCTGAGGAGATCTGGGTGCCAGTACTGGCGGGGCCAGTCTGGGGCTACCAGAATCACCTGTGCCTTGTCCCTCTTTGCCTTGAGAAGCACCTTGTGGATCAAGGGAAATGGAGGGAAGAAGCAGAAGAGGCCCAGGGTCCACGGCCTCGAGATGGCATCCCCCTACAGCGAGCCCTGCTGAGGGGGACAGGCATGACACAGCCTCAGCTTCGCATTCTCCCTGGAGGTGAACAGATCCACCTGAGGAGTGCCCCAGTGGGAGAACAGATCTAGTACTACCTCCGGCAGGAGAGACCACTTGTGAGACGCAGCGCCTATCTGGCTGAGGGCATCGGCCAGACTGTTGGAGGCTTCTGCCAAATGGATGGCTAGGAGATCCGCCTCCAGGCTGATCACTAGAGACCAATTGCAGAGAGCCTCCTTGCACAGGGACAAGGAGTGCATTCCACTGTTGAGGTAGTCCATGGTCGTGGTGTTGTCCGTCTGGACCTGGACCACTTGACCCCATACAAACGGAGTGAAGGTGGTGAGGGCTAGTCAGACTGCTCGAAGCTCCAGCAGGTTGATGTGGCATTGAGACTCCTGAGGGGACCAGAGGTCATAGGCTCTGAGCTCCCCCAGATGGGCACCACAACCCATCAGAGAGGTGTCGGTCATCAGAGTGACCGTCGACTCAGGGCAGACAAAAGGGTTACCCTCCTGCAGATGAGCTGGAATAAGCCACCACTGTAGACCGTTCCACATCTCCTGGGTCACCGTCACTGGCTGGTCCAGAGGACTGGAACACTGTGACCATTGGCGGGCCAGCCCCCACGCTGGTGCAGGCTGCCATGAGGCCCTGAAGGCATAGGAAGTCCTGGGCAAGGCGAAATTGCCCAAACAGAAATGATTGAACAAAGGAGGAAAGGACCTCAGCCCTGTCCGCCAGGAGCCGGGCTCTGGCTCGAAGAGAGTCGAGCTCTGCCCCAATGAACTGAATCACCTGCGATGGCATGAGTTCTGACTTGGCCTCCTTGATCAGGAGGCCAATCTGACAGCAGACCTGGAGGGCCAGATCCCTGGACCGCTCCACCTCCAATCTGGAGGGGGCTGCAATCAGCCAGTCATCCAGGTAAGGTTACACTCGGACCCCTCAGCACTGCAGGGATGCTGTCACCAGTGCAGTGCATTTGGTGAAGACCCTGAGAGCTGGAGAGGGGCCAAAGGGCATGGCCCAGAACTCATAAAGGGACCCCTCTGCTCTGAAGCAGAGGAGCCGCTGATGAGACGGACGGACTGGGACATGAAAAAACGTATCCTGGAGATCCAGGGAACAGAACCACACGCTTAGCTCTAAGGATGGAATGACCTGAGCCAGAGTGACCATCCCGAAGGTGCGAGACCTTAGGAACTTGTTCAGGTTGTGTAGATCGAGAATGGGGCACCAGACCCCCATCTGTTTTGGGACCAAAAAGTACCTGGACACAAACCCTAGGTCTGGAGTGGGGTCTGCCACCTCGCTGATCACTTTCTGGAGGAGCAAGGCAATGTTGGCTCGAAGAGCCAACAGATAGGCTTCGGAACCCATAGCCCCACATGGGGCGATGGCTCGATGGGGGGGGGAGACTGCCCAAATTCCAGAGGCAGACACTTGCCTACCACTTCCAACAGCCAGCGGTCTGTGGTGATAGCAGACCAGGTGGAAAGGAAGTGGTGGAACCGTACCCCCATGGGAGGAACACGGGGGAGGAGTGACGAGGTTGGGGGTGATACCCCTCAACACCTCAATGGGCAGACTTGGAGGAAGGGCTTGACTTTGGGGTGCCAAGTGTGAGCCTGCTGGCCCTGATGCTGGTGATGTTGGGCCGGACGTGCTGCAGGGGCTGAAGGACAAAAGGACTTATGCTGCTGCTGGCAGCCTTTGTCCTTCTGGGTAGACGTGACCGAGTCCAAAGTGGCATTGGACTTCTCGATTCATTGGAGATGAACCTCCATCCCCGGGCCCAAACAAAACGGTACCCAGGAAGGGAACGTCTGACAGCTTGTACTGGCTATCAGCCGTGAAGGTGGAGATCCGCAGCCAAGCTCTGCGGTGCATGGCCACTGCGGCCGCTACTCACCGGGCACACGAATCAGCAATGTCCAATGAAGTTTGGAGCTGCTGTTTAGCTACCACCCTGCCCTGGTCCCGCACCTGCTTGACTGTCGTCTGAAGGTCAACCGGGAGATGAGGAATCACCTCATCCAAGGATCCCAAAAGGACGTGTGAAAAGCGTGCCATCAGAATGGCTGAGCTAGCCTGACGAAGGCCTAGGGAGGAAGCAGTGTATACCTTCCACCCTGAGTAGTACAACTATTTTGATTCCTTATCGGGTGGTCTGTCCACATCCCAAGCATTTCTGGAACACCAGAAAATGCTATCGGTTACTAACTCTTCCGCAGAGGGGTGCTCTGAGAAACCGGAGAGTGAACCAGTAGGGACTGCATACTTTCAAGCCATCCTGGCCGAAGGTGTGGGACAAGATGCTGGCCGCTGCCACAACTCCAAGGCCAGGCCAACAATGGCTTCGGCCACCGGAAAGACTTCTGTAGGGAATCCCCTTGGTCCAGTATCTCTGTAAGGGGATACTTGGCCCCTTTCTGAACTGGTTCAAGCTGCATCCCACTCCAGGTCGATCAGCCTGGAGAACAAGGAGTTGTCGTCGTCAGACTCCGAGGAGTCTGCGAACAGCTGCCGAGTGCCTGAGCCACCCTCCATGTGCCGAGGTTGATCGGGAGTCAGGGTGACCAACAACCTATGGGGCAAACCCTGACCCAACCAAGAATCCTTGGTTGGAGCCCTAGTCTTCGGTTGTGGAGGTGGAGGTTCCATCACAATGGGTCGAGCAGCCAGTTTCGTCCAAACAACCGGTGGCGGCTCCTTGACTACTACGAGGGGTTGTTTTGGCCGCTCCGGTGACAGCCACTCAATGGCCGGAGAAGGTGACAGAGTCGGCTCGTTACCTGACAGTAAGAGCTGCTGCCACATCAAGTCCTTGTAGCACTGACACAACTTGCACTGGAGCCTATCCTCCGAAGAGGATGAGCGACGACGCCACTTTCCACGGTGCCAAGACCGAGACCGCTGACAGCGGGACAGGCTGGACCTGGAAGAGGACCAAGATCTTCAGGGATTCTGAGGGTGGGTCAGAGAGGGGGTTGGGGAAACCCATTCCTCCCTCGGTACAGGGACCTTAACTAGGGACTCCGGCACAGGAGGCACAGGCACGTCCTTATTTTCCACCGAGGGAACCAGTGAAGTAGGGTTGTCGACATCTCCAGTCGACAAACCATCCAATGGGTCAAGAAAAATCTTGACCGTGTCAACAGGTGTCTCGCCTGGCTGACCTGATGGGGACACCATGAAGCCAGCGGCCTTAGCTGCAGTCTCAACCGGAGTCGAGAGTCGATGGTCCGGTGAAGGGGATCTCTCTCACTCCCA
Organism: Neoceratodus forsteri; assembly: GCA_016271365.2. Lineage (NCBI taxonomy): Eukaryota > Metazoa > Chordata > Ceratodontiformes > Ceratodontidae > Neoceratodus > Neoceratodus forsteri. Next base: position 355,169,302 of record CM057457.1, read on the forward strand.
CGAACGTTGACGATGGGACTTACCTTTTGAGTCCTTCTTCTTGGACAGACTGGAATGTCCCGATGGTCCTTCTCCCTTGGTGGAGAGGGACTGACAAAGCTCCTTAAAGGAAGCTGTATTGGAAGAGCCCAAGGAGAGCCGGATAAATGCCACAACCGAGGAGGAAGAAGTGGCCTGGGCCGCCTCCTCCTCGAGGGCAATCATCTACTCCAACTGTTCCGCGGAGCCCACCACCACAGGCACCGCCCAACGAGCCTTCTTCGACTTGACCAGCGGACACCATTTTTCAGGGCACCCAAGAAGTAGTGGAGCAGTGCGGTCCTCCAAGACTGAAGCCAAGAAGGAGCTGCACAATTTGCAAGCCTGTGAATCGTGGCCAAGCCCCAGGCAGTAGATGCACATGGAGTGCAGATCGGTCTGGGACATCTTCTGTCCACAGGGGCACCAACGAAAGCCGGGAGTCAATTTGTCCATCGCAGCTGCGAGGGAAAAGGAAGACTGGAGTCTTGTAAACTTTAGAATTAGTTTTGGGTTAACCGAAGAGTGTGGATGCAGGCCTAAAATGCAGAGCGCTAAGGAGGAGACCTGAGCTTCCAAGTGGTAAGGAAGATCTGGCGTCATAAGGTGGAGCCGAGGATTTTACTACCCCGGTAGGTGGGAGGAGCCAGCCTGAAGACCTTCCAGCAACATTTAAAGCAGCAAGGAACCTGCCAATAAGTGTGGATTGAACAACATATCCACGTCCCTAGAACAGGAAATTAAACTGACAATCACTGGTGCAATTCCTGTAATTTCAAGGCTTGAAACTGGAATTTCCCTACTTCAATCACAGTAAATCAGTGGCCTTGTACATTTTCAGTGTTATCTTCTATTGTTATTATTATGTAAATGCTCACCAGCTTTGTCTTTGGGTTGCTCCATCGCTGCCTGCTCCTTTGGCCTCTGCTTCTGTTCCCCTACCTTGTCTTGCGTGCTGCCCTGTGGCTTATCCTCCTTTCCTCTCTTTGATTTCTTCTCCTTCCTGCTGCCTGTGATCTTCCTTTTTCCCTTCATTTCTTTCTTTTTCTCCAATGGCTTCTCACACGGGTGTCGAAATGTGATGAAAAGCGGGGGTCCTGAAGCTTTAAATTAGCACAGGATTAGTCAAAGTACCGATGGTACTGAAAGGTGTCAAGCACTCCTAAGCAGAAGCAAGATTCTACTTTTTTTTCTTTTCCATAAGAGTTTTTATCCTCTGGAGCCAGACTGGGCTGCTTCTCAGCCATGTCTCCCGACACCTTGGACTGTCCATATCCTACCCTAAACTCTAGGGGCTAGTTCCCCCACTGCTTCCCCCCAGCAAGGTCATGCCTCCCCTCCAGAGTATACATATCCATAATTGCCTTACCAGCTGGAGTGGGAGGGTGAGTCCAGGTGTTCGGGTGGGACTTCACAGAGCCTGGTCTGCTCCATTTTCCACTATGTTTTTTTTCCCTCTAGCTCCCAAAGCCACAGCAGTTTGGAGGATGCATATGCATGGAGCTGTGCATCCATTCCACAACTGAGGCTCCCTCCACCCCCCAACCTATGTCTGCCTCCCATATGTCAGCGCTGCCACCAGGCCTCCAACTGGTGGTAGCTAAGAGCCAGGAGGGCCCACCACCGCAGTCTGAGAGAGAATAGACTGCCAGGCAGCTGCTCATTCCTCTCTCGGGCTTCCCCCCGTGACCCAAGCCGGTTCCTGAACTCAAGTCATTGGCGTGGTGAGAGGCGAGGTGCTTGACAGCACCTCTGCACTCTGTACCACCAGGCTGAGCTACAACCTTTTTTTTGCTTTGTTATACACAGAAATATGTATTAGCACAATTGTAAATACAAAAACAAAGAGAAATAAAGCTTCACAATTAGCAAATCATGAAAGTCATTTCAGGAGTCTTTAGTCCTATAGAAACATAGACACTGCCTGTAGATAATGACCAAGGGTCCATCTATAGTAGTCTGCCTTTAAAGAGTATTCTACCTATGCCACTGACCTACAATGTCAAGAGGGCTTAGCCATGATGCCCACCTCGAACCGTCCCCTCTTCCCCTACCTCCACATCCCTAGCTTCTCCTCTTGGAATTATCAATCCGCTGTACTGCACCTGTCTCAGCTAATCATGTGCTTACATTCCACCCCCTACCACTTACACAGACCATCTGTCCCATGGTTACACAGACAATCTGTTTCATAGTTATTCCACCCCAAATCTTCTCCTTCACTCCCTATCTCCACATCCCAAGCTTCTGCTCTTGGAATTATCAACCCTCTATACTGTCCTGTTCCCAGCCACTCATTGACCCATGTATAGTACCTTGACCACCACTTGTACAGTCTGTTCCATGCCTACACAATCCTCTCTATAATGAACAGATCAGCACTTAAAGATTTGGCCCTTGAAACACATCCCCCATTCCAACTTGAAGGTCAGAATACCCAAACCCCTTGATCTCCAACCTGCAAAGGAATACAATCTCAAACCAGCACTTACATTTATAGCTCTCAATGAGCTTTATCTAGACCCTGCCCAACCACTTCCGATAGGCTGAATCCCCAAATGAGCCCTTCACAGCCTACCTAAATGTCCTGTCCACTTTGTTTCCCTGTGCTCCACAATGAACAGATTAGCCCTCCTCAAATTAGCCACCAAAACACTCATACCCTGGCCCATGCTACTTCTGACTCGAGGATCGGCATACCCAGACCCCTCAATCACCAAAACACAAACGGTTCAAATGCAAGCAAAAGTCAAATTTGCATAATGCAAGGTAAATCCAGCAGTTATTTTATTCACAAAATAAATTTTGTAACTATTGTGTTATGTGGCTATAAGAGAGACCTGGTGGTCGAAGCATCACTCCTGGGAATGTTCTGGGATACAGGCTGTTCAGAAGGGACAGGGTAGGAAGAAGCCGGGGGTGGCGGGTGGCATTATATGTTACTGTGGGAAACTGTCTGCGTACAAGTGATCACAACACAGTAAGTTTCAAGATGCAAATAGGGAAGATAACAAATTACACCAGTACGAAGGTTCTAAACTTCAGAATGGTGAACTTTAAAAGAATGAGGGAGATTTTCAGGGAGGAGATGAAATGCGGTGACTAGATAGAGGATTTAGAGGAACTGTGGAAATGTATTAAGGCAGCATTATTAAAAGCAAGTGAACTATACATAAGGAAGGTAGGAAAAAGATGTGAAAAGAAGGCGGCCTCTTTGGTTTAATAGAGAGGTTGTAAGGGCAATAAGATACAGAAGAATAGCTTTTAGAAGATATAAGAAAACAGAGTGTGATAGAATAAATTATAAGGAGAAACTGAGACAGGCAGGAAAATTGATTAGGAGAGCAAAAGCAAAAACAGAAGAGAGAATTGCTAAACATGTCAAAGGATGAGAAAAACTATTTTTTAGGTTATGTGGGGGAAGAGGACAAGACAGGGATTATGACTGAGTTTGAGGGGGGAGGAGGAACTAAGGTTGAGGGGACTTTGAGAAAGTTGAGGTTTTAAACAGTTATTTTTGCGTTGTATTCACAGTGGAAGGGAATGGAAAGGGACCTGAATTAAAGAAGGGAGAGATGAATGTGGGGTGACTCAGTGCTCATTAAGTGAAGAAACATTTAAGGAAGAACTTGGAAAATTAAAGGTAGACAAAGCATGGGGCCAGTCAGTTTGCATCCAAGGGTTCTAAAGGAGTTGAGGGATGTGTTGGCAACACATTTAGCAGTTATTTATGAAATGGGCATCATAAATTAGGAGCTCTGATTGGCTGTTAGGGATGCGATATTCATTCTGATGCACAGGAAAAAGATCCAACACTGGCCAGTGCACATTGATATAGGTGATGCAGTCCACTTCAAAATGTTAACAAAATAAAACGCAGCCATCTTGTTTGTGCCAGAAGTGGAGTCAGCCGAACTGTGAAAAATAAAATAAATACCTCGGACCTCCTCTTCACTTTGCCTCAGTCTTTGAGTATTTGGATTTTTTTCAATCCATCTGCCTGTTTCCTCATGGATGCAGCATGAAACGAACAGCCGTGATCTCTCTCACAGCCCACCTGCTTGGTCATGTATTAAAAAAAACAGAACAGCCACAATCTCGACACCAGCCCGGCTGCTCGCTCTTTAAACTCTATTTTTTTAAATTTCAAAAAAAAAAAGAAACGAAACGAACAGCTGTGATGTCTCTCCCAACCTGCCCTCTTGTTCATCTATTAAAAAAAAAACGGAATAACCGCGATCTCTGTACCACCCACCCGGTTGCTCTATCTCTCTATCAGCCCACCTGCTCACTCCTGAGGTTTTATCTTTTAATTAAAAAAAAAAAAGAAACAAATAGCCATGATCTCTTATTTCTCTCAGGTAGCATGGGGGGGATACCTGCCATGACAACCAGATTCTCCGTGATCTTTGTACCAGCCCGCCTGCTCTATCTCTCTATCAGCCCACCTGCTCACTCTTCAGGTTCTGTCTTTTAATTAAAAAAAAAAACAAATAAACGGCAATCTCTTTTATTTATATCCATGCAGCATTTGAGGGGGAGTTACTGCTATGACAACCAGACCCCCCCCAAAAAAAGAAAAAAAAAAACACAGGACACTTAGGCGTCGGAACTACTTTATTAAAAGTGACACAAACAAACATGTTTTTTTCTACTTAAAATTGGAAATGTAACCTACCAAATGCAGTTGAACTAAAGATAGCCATTTCATAAGTGCAATAAACCAGTCCAGAGTGTGTGTTAGACAGTTTAACATATGGCTAGGAGGCTGGACGCACTCGGCCATTGGCCTCGTGCCTCACTACACCTCCTAGCCATGTGTTAAACTGTCTAACGCACACCCTACCGTGGCTTATTGCTTACTTAACTTGTCCCTAGATACAAGGTGTGTTCCAAGTGACTGGAAGATGGAAGATGTAATACCACTGGACAAAGGAGGCTGCAAGGAGGAGGCAGGGAATTACAGACCTGTCAGCCTTACATCAGTGGTGGACAAGGTGATGGAAGTGCTAATAAAGGAAAGAGTGGTGCAATACTTAACGGACAACAAACTATTAGATGAAAAGCAACTTGGATTCACTAGTGGGATATCTTGTCAAACAAATCTGATATAATTTTTTGATGGGGTAACGAAGGTGGTTGATCAAGGAGGGGCAGTTGATGTTGCCTACCTGGAGTTCAGTAACGCCTTTGGCTCTGTCCCTCACCGCAGGCTGGTAGCAAAGACAGAGAGCCTGGGTGTGGGACAGAAAATACAGTTACATAAGAACTTACCGTAACAGTAGATCTTCGAGAGGAGCTCTTGCGGCAGGCTATTACAATCAGGACTATGCCGCAGGCACTAGGACCCTCTGGTGAAACCTCTGCCAGCAATACACAGCAGGGACCACCCCCGATGCCAGCCCCACCCCAACGTCAGTCAGGGTACAAGAGGGGGGTGGACCCAGCTCCACCTCAGTTCTCCCGCCAAGACCCAGAAAGTGGCCTGACAAGAGAAAGAGACAAAGCCTACCATGAAGAGAGTCGGAGAACAAAACCAAAAATGGATCTGCACACCTCAAGGGGGGAGGCGGATGGGAAGTAGCACCTACTGCAAGAGCTCCTCTCGAAGATCTACTGTTACGGTAAGTTCTTACGTAACTGTACTATCTTACTTTGAGTGGGAGCTCTTGCAGCAGGCTATTACAATCAGGAATGAGTCTCAAGCAGTCCCACAACGAGGTAGATGACCCCGGGAGGTGGAATATGCTGACTCCAGAGGCCTTAGGACAAAAGCCCTTGTAATACGGTTAGGCCGAAGCCAGCTCTGCGTCTGGAGACGATATCCAAGCTGTAATGCTTGACAAAGGTATGCACTGAGTTCCAGGTTGCAGCCGCACAAATGTCCTGTATGGTGACATTTCTCAGGGAGGCGACACTCCTCTGGTGGAGTGACCCCTAACTGGGCCTGGCAGGGCTTTATTGTGATGCTCGTAGAAAAACGAGACACAGCGAACTATCCATCTAGAGATAGTTTGCTTGGACATCGATTGACCCAAGCAATGTGGTGCAAAAGCCACAAAGAGCTGCTCCAATTTACGGTGCTGAACCATCCTTTTGAGGTAATACCTCAGAGTCCTGTGGACATCCAGTGTATGGAGGAGAGCCTCCCCTCTATTGGAGAGGGAAGGAAAATAAACAGGAAGATCAAGCGACTGGTTGAGGGTCAATTCTGAGACCACTTTCGGAAGAAACTTAGGATTTGTTCTGAGGGAAACCCTTTCCCTGTGGAAAACCAAATCAGACCCTTTACACATCAGAGCCTGAAGCTCAGAAACCCTTTGAGCTGAAGTAACAGCAACCAAAAACCAAACCTTCCAAGAAAGGTAGCGTAGCTCACAATCCGCTGCTGGTTCAAAAGGAGGGAGGGTGAGTTTCTCCAACACAAAAAGGAGGTCCCAGGGTAGGACAGGGTCCCAAATAGGAGGTCTCATATGTAGGATTCCCCTAAGAAAGGTGCAGGCTACATCCAATTGTGCTAATGCTCTCTCTCCCACAAGAGCATGATAGGCGGAGATTGCCCACATGTGCACCTTGATAGAGGAGTAACTCAGGCCCTTATCATACAAGGAGGGAAGATACTGTAAAGCTGAGTTCACAGGGCAGGTAACAGGATCCAAATGCTGCAGCAATGCTCAAAGACAGAAACGCTTCCACTTCATAACGTAGGTGGAGCGAGTAGAGGGCTTTCTTGCTGACACTAGGACTGCCGCCACTTCCGGAGAAACCCTGTATCTATGTTGAGCTACGTCTAAAGGAGCCAAGCAGGTAGGTGTAAGGATCAAAGATCCAGATAGACCAGTGACCCTTGGCCCTGGGACAGTAACTGCGAGCATATGGGCAGCGGAATTGGAGGTTCCGTGGATAACCCCTGCAGTAGTGGGAACCAAATATGCCGAGGCCATTTGGGGGCCACTAAGATCATCCAGGCCTCTTCTGCCTGTAACTTGAGCAGTACTCTCTGAATGAGAGGGAAGGGCGGAAAGGCATAGACAAACCTCCCTGCCCAGCAAAGGGATAATGCGTCTGGCCAGAAAACTCCAGGCGCGTGCTCTCATGAGCAGAACGTTGGCAGTTTGGCATTGCGTGGTGACGCAAAGAGGTCCAGCTCTGGAAGACCCCACCTGTCGAACAGCTGATTCGCTACGGATTGTAGCAGCTCCCACTCATGCCCTCTGGAAAGCAACCTGCTGAGGCTGTCGGCCAGATCATTTAGGATGCCTGGAACATGTATGGTGGACAGCAGGATGCCCTGCTCCAGCGCCCAGTACCAGACTCTCATCAAAGAGGATATGAATGAGTGCCTTGTCTGTTGATGTAAAAGACGACCACCATGTTGTCTGTCTGAACTAGAAGACAGCCTGGCACCAGGTCTGCTCAAAAAGCCTGGAGGGTGTAGAGGACTGCTCGTATTTCCAGTACATTGATGCGGAGGGACTGCTCCTTGGGTGACCAAACCCCTGCGTTCGACGTGCACCCAGGTGCGCCCCCCCTACCCCAGGTATGAGGCATCTGTTGTCAGAGTATGACCTAATGGCTCCAGACGAAAGCTGACCCCTTTCTCCAGACTGTTGGGGTCCATCCACCGAAGCAGAGTTCTCCGGACTGGCTCCAAGATCTTGACCGGGGAGTCTAGATCATCGTAGCTTTGATTAAACTGCATCCTGAGCATCCACTGCGGGACTCTCATGTGGAGGCGGGCCAAAGGGGTGATAGGAATGACCACCGCCATGTGCCCCAGTAAACTGAGAAAGTTCCGAGCCATAACTTGAGGAGTTATGGATGTTCGTTCTGCCATCTCTCGCAAGCGAACTCCCCTGTCCTGTGGGAGGAAGGCCATGCCTTGGACGAAATCCGGGATCGCTCCTATGAAGGCGAGCTTTTGGCTGGGCTCCGGGGATGATTTTCGTAAGTTCAGGGTGATCCACAGCTCTCGGAACAGAGTATAAATGTCTTTGAGACCTTGTAAGAGGCATTTGTACTCATTACTCTCCATTTCCTGATGGCCTTACTCCCTTTTGCCCCATCCCTGTCCTTCTTGCCTTTGTCACTTTCTCCATTTACCCCTGCCCTTCTCCCTATCGACACCTCTATGTTGGTGTTTGCCGCACTTACTACCGTGGTTATTTGGGGGAGACTAGGATTTTTCTGCTCCTTTCCAGTGCCTCCCCCCTTGGCTAGTTTAAAAGCTTGCCAATGAAGCATTTAAACCTATCACCTAGGATCCTGGTTCCCCTCCCGGACAGATGCAGCCCATCATGCCAGTATAGGCTTGCATCACTCCAGGTGGACCCCCATTCCCCAATAAAGCCAAATCCCTGAGCTCCACACCAGTTTTTCAACCACTGATTGAATCCCATGGTGCGGAATGCCCTAGCCTCTCCTATGCCATAGATGGGTAGCACCTCCGAGAAGGTTACCGTGCGTGCTACTTGACTAAGGCCCCTCCCCAATTCCATAAACTCTTCCTGCACTTCTCTAATCCCTTTCTTAGCCAGGTCATTTGTCCCTAGGTGGACAATGACATCCAGCTCCCTCCCCTGTGCAGCTGCTCCGGCAATCCTGAGGATTCGCTCCCTGTCCCTCCAAGCCATGGCGCCAGGCAGGCACCTTACCTCCCTCTCCCCTTCCTCCCCCAGTTCTACCTTCCTAACAATGGAGTCCCCCACCAGGAGTTGTTTCCTTCCCCTGCCACCCTCCTGTGGGTCTCCTTTGTGGAGGTTCCCAGCATCCTCCTTGGTCTCCACTGTGGGTGCCTCCATAGAGGAACCACACTTTGCCAGAATGGCATAGGGATTGTGGAGAGGTACAACAGGAGGGATGCGCCTCTGTTCCACCACCCTCACCCTCCCTGAGCCCACTGTGGTCCAACCACTCCTCTTTCTTGGCAACCTCTGAGGCAACGGCAGTGGCATTGGTGGTCCCTGAATGGAAGAGGAGGTCCCACAAATCCTGGCCAACTCAGCCTGGAGATGAGCAACCTCCTCCCTCAGCCCAGAGAGGTGCCTGCAGATGGGACAACACCGCATCCTCCAGAACATCTCCCGGAAGACTGCTGCTCCACAGCCACTGCACTGCACCACTCCAATCACGTCTTATTTCTGGCCCCTTAACTGTTTGCAACCCTTATTCTTTCCTCTGTTTTTTTTCTCTCCCTCCTTACTTTCTGCCTGTGTGCCCTTTAAGCTCCTGATTGCCCTGTTCTGAGACAAGAATATCCTACATTTCTCAGTAGACCACTTACTTGCTCAGAGGCAGACCTCCAGCAGCTAGAGGGGGCCGGAGAGCTACTCTTGCCCTTCTAGGATGGTGGGTCCTTAGTGGTTCTGTGATCACTCACTTCCTGCCCCTAAACAGGAAGTTCCTGTTGTCAGTCAAATCCTGTGCCTATAAAAATAGAACTAGCTTTAGGTGGAGGGGGGGAGGGAAGGAGGACAATATAGTCCCAACAGAGAAGTTCAGTCACACAGCAGTCCTTTCTCCTGGTGTCTTCTGCCAAGCTATTAGCAGAAACTTTCTAAGGCAGTCTTTAAATGTAGCTTCCCTCTAGCTAAGCCACTCCCCCTACTTACCAGATCTTTCTACAAGTAATTTAAACCTCACAGCAGTTAAGTCCTTTCAGTCACCTGAGATTTACACCTAGATAACTCTTCAGATACCCATTCAGTTCAGTTAACCCAAACACACACTTTTTTTTTTGTATGTTAGTTTTTTTACCCTAAATTAAAGGTCAAATACAAAAGTTCTTCTACTTTAGTCCCAGCAGAGAAGTTCAGTCACACAGCAGTCCTTTCTCCTGGTGTCTTCTGCCAAGCTTCAAGAGGAGTCTTTGGAGGATCTCCAGAACCCGAGGGACTGGCCTTTTTGGGAGATGGCTGCGAGTGCGAGCACGAGTGCGACCGTGATCGGGACCAGTGACGGGGCCGACTACGGTCCTTGCTGTGGCGCTTCTTCTCCTTCCACTTCCCCTCCGAGGAGTGCAGATCCATCTTCTGCTCCAGCAGGTAGGCCTTAAGGACCTTCAGGTGGCGGATGTAGGTCTGGCTGGTAAAGGTCTGGCAATCTACGCAATTGATGGTGTCATGGTCCAGGCCTAGACAAAAAATGCACCGCCGATGGCTGTCCTTCACTGGGATCTGCCTCCCGCAGTCACACTTGTTTAAGTGTTCAGGAGATGCCAACGCCCGAGAAGACATTGAACTCAGCTGGGAAAAATGGCTGACAGTACTCGAAAAATGGAGCTGAGAGCGAGGAAAACAACGCTCTAAAGCGGGGAAAATAGCCGACAGGCAGCAGACTGACGTCGGGTACCAGAGTATGAGACAATCCATCGAGAATTGAAGAAAACTGAAGAATAAGTGTTGGTTGGAGATCAAACCTTTAGCTGCAAATGCAAGCAGAAGCTGTTCCTTCGACTTCACGTGCAGGACGCGGCAGGAAAGAACTGAGGTGGAGCTGGGTCTGCCCCCTCTTGTACCCTGACTGACGTCGGGGTGGGGCCGGGGTCGGGGGCGGTCCCTGCTGTGTATTGCCGGCAGAAGTTTCACTGGAGGGTCCCAGTGCCTGCAGCGTAGTCCTGATTCTAATAGCCTGCTGCAACAGCTCCCGCTCAAAGTAAGTTCTAGATGTGCGGAAAACTAGCTGAAGAATAGAAGTCAGAAGGTGGTGGTAAATGGTGTACATTCTGGGGTAAAGGTTATGAGTGGGGTTCCTCAAGGGTCTTTACTAGGACCAATCCTTTTTAACATATTTATTAGTGATATATCAGAAGGAATTGAAGGGAAAATGTGTCTGTTTGCAGATGATGCAAAGTTATGGAATAGGGTCGACATTGAAGAAGGGGTTGAGGCCATGAGGAGGGATTTCAGTACACTAGAGAAATGGTCAGACATGGCAGCTGAAGTTCAATACAAAGAAGTGTGTGGTGATGTACATAGGGTGTAAAATAGACTGTACAAGTACTCACTTGGGGGCGGGACAGCAAATGAGCAAACAGAACAGGAAAAGGCATGCACAGGAAGGGGCAAAAGTAGTAGGAAGAGGGCGGGGCTGATGCCATTATATAAGACCATGGTTAGACCACATCTGGAGTATGAGGTACAGTTCTAAAGGCTTCATTTAAGGAAGGACATAGATGTTGTAGAAAAGGTTCAGAGAAGGGCAACAAAGATGGTGCAGGGTATGTAAGGAAAACCATATGAGACAAGGTTCAGACAATTAAATCTGTATCTGCTGGAGATTAGAACAGAAGAGGAGACATGATAAAGACATTCAAGCATATGAAGGGGATAAATAAAGTTAGGGATGGAAGTCTATTTAAAAGGAAAATTGGAGTTAAAACAAGAGGTTATACTTTAAGATTGGAAGGAGGAAGATTTAAAGGTAATGTAGGGAGGTGTTATTTCACCGAGAGAGTGGTTGAACCCTGCAACAGATTACCTGAGAAGAAACATAGAAACATAGAATTTGACGGCAGATAAGGACCACTTGGCCCACCCAGTCTGTCCATTTCCCTACCTGATGGATAAGCTGCAGATCCTAGTTAACCAGCAGCCTACTTCTTCCTACCCCAACCCCCTAGAATTGCCTTATGACTGTCCCATGCATGCATGCTTGAATTCTACCACTATTTTTGACTCCACAACCTCCTCTGGAAGGCCGTTCCATACATCCACGACCCTCTCTGTGAAAAAATACTTCCTTAAATTACCTCTGAGCCGCCCCTCTTCTATCTTCAAATTGTGCCCCCTTGTTCTTGCACACCTCTTTTTTTGAAAGATGCTACCGTCTTGGACTTTGTTGATTCCCTTGAGGTACTTGAAAGTTTCTATCATGTCCCCCTCTCCCTCCTTTCCTCGAGGCTATACATATTAAGCTCCTTAAGTCTCTCTTCATATGTCTTCCGGTGCAGACCCTGCACCATTTTAGTTGCCCTCCCCTGGACAGCTTCCATCCTGTCTATGTCTTTGCGGAGATTGGGTCTCCAGAACTGCACGCAGTACTCCAGATGGGGTCTCACTAGCTGTTTGTACAGAGGGATAATAACTTCCTGTTTTCTACTGGTGATGCCTCTCCCTATACATCCCAGTATAACCCCAGCCCTCCTTGCTGCCCTATCACATTGCTTGCCCACCTTTAGGTCATCTGATATGACTACCCCCAGGTCCCTTTCCATTTTTGTTGTTGTTAGTATCTCACCCCCCATTGTGTACTCTTCCCCTGGGTTTTTGTTTCCCAGGTGCATTACCTAGCACTTCTTAGCATTGAATCTAAGCTGCCTAAGGAGGCGTTAGGTGTCAAAATGGTGGAGGAATTCAAGACAGCATGGGACAAACATATGAGGTTGGTTAGAGGACAGAGGAAAGGCTCCTTGTAAACCAGTGACAAGTAGGGGACAGGGTAGATGGGCAGACTGGATGGGCCAGGATGGGCCTTTTCTGCGGATACATTACTATGATACACTGGCAGTGTCAGTGGTTCAGCGGGTAGCACTCTCGCTTCTAAGGCTGGGAGATCAGAAGGCTGTGGGTTCTATCTTGACACAAGGCACTTGGGTTAAATCCTAATACTGATACTGTAGTGCAGCATGGGGGGTGCTGCAGTCCTGAGCTGCCGTCTTTCAGATGAGATGTTAAACCAAAGTCCCATCTGCCTGTTCTAGTGGTAGTTCAGGTGGTTGTTAAAGATCCCATGGCAGTTCTCGAAAAGAGCAGATGGATTTTTTATTGAAAATAATATCAAACATTAACTCAAAAAAACAAGTGCTTGTCCCATGTTACCCAAAAGAAGGCCTTTACATTTCCTTAGGTTCGGTTTAGAGTTTGAAACTCCAGAATATTCCTGCAATTGTATCATTAGGGCAGGGATTTGACACAGGTTAGCCATAAACAAGCAGATATCATCCGTATAAGCTTGGATGTTTGTCTAATTTTGTTCTTGGAATCCATGTAGACCTTCCCAGGCCTGCGTTCTATTTAATGTTCTAATCAGAGGGTCTAAGGAGAAAATATATAGGAGAGGGCTAAGAGGGCAGCCCTGTCGAACTCTTGTATTTATAGTGATTCCCTCTACAGCCTTCCACTTAAAAGAGTAGTACACCCAGAATGTGCAAAAAACATATGTTGTGTAGAGTGTTTTGATATGCATGTTAAATCCTAGTGTGTTCTTCCCCTCTGTCTGCTATTTGGAGTTTTTCCTAAATTGCCTGCTAGCTGTATGGTAGTTTTACGACCCCTGTGGATCTCCATAACAAATAGTTTTATTGGCTTTCTTTATCCCAGGATGTCCCCATCTCATGTAACAGTGATGTAGCCATGCCCTTAGATTTAGCATATGTATTGCTTTAAAATTAGTTTAGCAACAGCAGAGCCATGTAACTTCTTATCCAGGGAGCACAAATGGCAACAGTCAGTTTAGCAGATACCTGAGAGCAAGCTAACTGGGGTTTCTGTAAGACAACAACTTTACCTGTAGGCATTTAAGTCCATGCCTGGTACCACGCTGTTATCTACCTCTTGACAAAACCTATGAGCCGATGCTCTTGTATGTACCTAGCTAGCTTAATGTCTGTTGTAATGTACCTTTGTTAAACTCCCCATGCCTGTACTAAGTTGCTACTCCACCTCTCATTCTAATCACTGCTCCTGTTCCTGTTGATTTTGTATGGCCCCTGTCTGCCTGATGATCATCATCCATCTCTTGATGTAATCTATGTTCTGATGCTTTGTGTGCACCCTGTTTGTCTGATGATCTTGTATGTACAATTGTAATCCTCCTGGGTCACACCTGAAAATAGACAGTTGGCTGTCTAGTGTGCTTACCTGGTTACAAAAGCAAATAAATAAATAACGGGGACCACAGAGGTGAAAATTTCACTTGGTTGTATCCTTGCCAAAACATCTTGAGGGTGTAGGATGATCTGAAATGAATGTCATGGTTATCTTCCTCCGAGATGTTGAGGAAGGCAAAAACCTCCTTGGGTGAAAAATGGAGGGAATCCTCAAAGAGTTTCCTCCCCATGCACTGACAAGTCCAGCCTTATCTCCATCCCTCCTTTACACCAGATTCCTCCTTGCAGCTGCCTCTTTTTTTGGATTTAGAAAAAAGTTCTGATAATAATGGCCACTGTGGAGCAGTTCACTCCTGTTGATCCTGTCTGGCTTCTTCTCTGGTGTGGGATCTGGATCCTCCGTTGGTAGTGGGCTGATGGTTTTTTCCAAGGGGGGGGTCTCTCTGAGGTTCCCCTGGATTGACATCCGAGGACACCGATTAGGCAATGTAGTTGTCCCAGTTACTGTTTGCTGCATTTCCTGTGGGTTAAACATGCACACTCTCCCTCCTGGTACTTGAAGCAAATCACTGAGCTGCCATTCCAGGGTGTGTATTTGGAGAGGATCTTGTCAAGCTGGGTCTGGTAACCACTGTCCAGAAGGCATTTCCCCTTCCCCCCGCTTCCTTAAGTGCTTTCTCTGGTGACCAGCTGCTGACGGGCTCAAGGGCCTTTGGCTGATTTGTTTGTCTGGAAAAAGCCTTTTCAATTGCTCCAGTTGTTGTTAAGGCCTGGAGAGGCCACTTAGCTTTTGAAGCATTTTTTCCAGAAGGTCTTATAAAGGGTCCAGGCCTAAATTTCTGTTTGCAAGCTTGATTGCCGCTCTTTATTTTTCTTCTCATCCTTGCAACCAGTTTTTGAGGACCTTGCTGAAAAGGTGAACACTGTGGCGTCAGCCTGAGCTGATGTAGTTGTCTGATATATCACTTTCCCTTTCTCCTGTTGCACAGGCCCTGAGTTTGTTTGCCCACCTGTAGAAATAACAGGAGCTGTAATTAAGTCATTCCTGTAGACACTTGATCCAACCCCTTTGATCTTGTCACAAAGTTCTGAGTCTAAGCTCATCTGTTCCTTACATTTATTTCCTCATTCGTCTTCCACCTTAGAACAGACTTTCCTAAGATAAACTGCATTTTTCACCACACTCGCTGCCTCCCACATTTTCTCCTTTTGGCTCAAACCCTGAGGCTGTAGGCACACCCTCTGTGCGATTTTACTGCCAGCCACACGTTCAACATTCAGTAAAACAATGTAGAGAGGTTAGATTTTACCTGCGGGAGGAACTGATTGTGTGTTTCTTCTGTTCTCTTTGATGATGGTGTGTCATCCACTGTTCTGTCATCTGGACCGTGTCCCCTGTCAGAATTGGAAACCTGCTGGAATCTGGCAAGTTCTGCTCACATTTTCACCGCATAGGCAGTGTACCTGCATTCAGCGTTTTCCAACTCTTTAACCAATTTGTCCCGTTTCTCATTCGCATTTATTTCCATATTCTGTGTATCTGTAACGTTGGGTCCTTCAATTTTACTTAAGTCCTCAATTGAAAGAAAAATGTCTTCTCCTTGATCTTTTTTTTTTTCTCCCAAACTTTCTGCAGAGATTCCTGCTGTTGTAGCCTCTTGTGGTAAGAGGACAGAGGAAGAGGCTTGCTCCCCTGCCTCAGAGATGTCCATCCTCTCTGCAGTGTTACAGCAAGTGGCCATTTTGCAAACAGCTATGGTTGCCCCCTACAGCTCAGTAGGGGAATTTCCTCAGTGTCCTGGCCAAATTTCCCCCTTTCACTAAAAATACCATCAACAGTTTAATCCAGTTCAAGGTCAGTTGGCATTCATCTGTATACCCTCCCCCCGGTCGTGCCTAAAAATAGGCAGAATTTTTCTAGTGCACTTACTTGGTCAACAAAAACTAAAAAAAAATACTATGATAAGCCTGGCCATTTATTATGTTTGCTGCAGAATGCAACAAGCCAAACACATTTGGGGATTGTTAAAACAGCACATTCTAGAGGTGTCTCAGGCTGTGAGTCAATTACATGACTGGAAATTAACCTACAGCCAATGATGCTGGACCTTTTGGATGATATCACGGATGCCCAGCAAGTATGGTTTGCAAAGTGGTTACACAGGACCACTCACTGTGCTGTGTTTTGTCATTCTGAATTCTAATTACACTTTTTGTGCACCAGTGTCCCTAATGAGAATGTCCCTTGTCTTACCCTCTCTTCCCTCTCCCAATATCAATGAAACCAGTAAAGCATTTCTGAATGCCAGCAATCCACAATAATGAAACAAATACCTCAATGCTCCCAGCTCACCAAACTCTCCCAGCACAATATCCGTTTGTGAAAAGTATCTCCTTGCTCTCAGCTCACCAAACCCAACCAGACTGATCACCAATTCTGAAGAACACCTCCACGCTCCCAAAATTCTCCTAACATGATCCCAATTAGTGAAAACTACTTCTCCACTTCCCGCTCAGCAAACCCTCCCAGTCCAATTCCTGACTGTGAAAAATAGCTCTCCACTAGCAGCCCACCAAACCCTTCCAGACTGCTTTCCGTTTGTGAAAAATACCTCCCAGTTATCAGCTTTCAAAACCCTTCCAGCCTGGCATCTGTGATAAAAAAAAATTCCCTCTGTCTACTCACAACATATTCCTAGCCTGATCTCATGTTGTGACAAAAAAGAATCCCTCCACACCCAGTCCAATTAACCCTCTCAGCCTGATTCCCATTTTACTAACATACTATTTGCCAGCAGATTAGGCCTTACAGTCTATTGAGTCTGCTCGAACCTTAGATCCTTAGTTGGGTGCCAAGACCCTCTCATCCCTTGTGCTCCAGAAACCCCTATCATCCATCCCCACCCCCCTGGGACAGGCCATCATCTGATACATCCACTTTCTGTGTCTGTCCCACCCTCTCTTGAAGCCCTCCACTGTGGATCTCTGAACCAGCTCACCACGCAGTGCATTCCAAGGGTTCACCACCCTCTCAGTGAAAAACTTCCTCCTCTTTTCCCCCCTCACCCTTCCACCTTCCAACTTCAAACCATGCCCTCTGGTGATACCTCCCTGCTTCAGTCTAAAGATCCCCTCCATGTTTACCCTATTTATTTCCTTGAAGTACTTGAAGACCTCAATCATGTCCCCCCATCTCTCCTCTCCTCCAATGAAAACAGGCAGAGCTCCTCAAGTCTGTCCTCATACATCAAATCCCCTAGCCCTCGTATCATCTTTGTTGCCCTCCTCTGTACCCTCTCCAGGAGCTGTATGTCCCTCTTCAAGTGTGGTCTCCAGTACTGTACACAGTACTCAAGGTGTGATTTTCTTTTTTTGTATTATTTCTTTATGCTCCTCCCTTGGGCACCAATGGCCAGCCACTTCTTTGGACCACCTAGGTCCCCAACCAGCACCCTGACTCCTGCTGCCATCCTCTGACCCCAACTGCAGCCCCCCCCCCCCGGTAACCCAATATATCCCTTCATCGGAAGGGTCCCTCTCTTCTGGAGGGGAAGTGCCTGCCAGCAAGCCTGCATATCCAGAGTGCTGTGGGGTCAGTCTGGGCTAGCTCTGGGGTTCTGTGAGGGCAAAGGGCCATCAGTCTTCATCTGGCCAATCAGGGGGCACATTTCCCTTTTTCTGACCCAGCCACAACTGTCCCAATGTACCTGTGGGAGAATGGCGGCCTCAGGTGGAGACATGTGGGGGCATGTAAAGGCTTCACATCCCCCTAGCATATTACTCAATCTACCCACAGTTGCCAAGGCCCTGCCCATCCCCCACCCCGGGAGGGAAGCATCTAATGGATGCTCTCACTCCCCTTGCCACCACACTTCACTCCTGGTACCTGGGCCCAGGGTGCAAATCTGGGTTGCCAGTGCCCTGAGCGAACCCCTTCACTTGGTGCCACAGAGCCAGTGCACCCCATTTTCTGGCAAAATACCTCCCTACTAACAACTCACTAAACCTCTCCAGCCCAATCCCCATTTGTGACTAAAATACCTCCCTACTCCCAGCTTGCCAAATCATCACAGTCAGATTCCTGTTTGTAAAAAATGCTTCCCACCCAAGCCTAGTTTGTGAGAAATACCTCTGCACTCTCAGCTTACCATACTTTTCCAATCACAGTTTGTGAAAAATATCTCCCCGCTCCCATCTCAGCAAATCAGTTAATCAAATAGGGCCACTCTCTGGAGTTCCTGAAATGGCCTCCAGACACCCCCCTATCCCAGTGGGTAGTGCAACAGAGATGGAGGTGTTGTCTGGATTCCATTCCAGGGACCTGATATATGCTAAAATGCTTTCCAGGTAAAGACTTGATGCTCTTTACTCTGTATCCAATTATTGAACTGCATAATGGACGGACACAAAACTTTGTTCAATAGAAATAAAGTTTTAAAAACTGAGATTGATTTGGGAGGGTTGGGTGGGCTGGGAGTGGGGGGTATTTTCAAAAACAGGGATCGAGTTGGGAGGGTTTGATGAGCTGGGAGTGGAGAGGTATTTTTCACAAACTGGGGTTGGTTTGAGAGGTTGTTCATCTTCAGCCCCCTCCCCCCGTTCCCTACATTCTTCTCCTTTATGTGTGTATTGTTGTTTTTTTTAACTTGGTTTAACTTGGTGCATCTAGACAAAGTAGGAGAAAGGCAGATTAAGTTATCTCTCACTCATAGTGGGTTTATTAATTTAAAATGTTTTCATATTTTGGTTTAACAAATATTCATCTAACCTTTTTTAAAAAAATATCTATTGCCGGTGCCTCCACAATATTACCATATAGAATATTCCATATCGTAGAAGTTCTTGTATTATAAAAATGTTGACGTCTGACAGTATGTACTTTATTAACTACAATTTGCTTATCATGTGATCTTAGGTTTACTTTCTTTTGAAATCTTGTTATATTACAATGTTCCATTAATGTCTGGTCTTTCATAATTCAGTACATTAATAACATATCACCCCTGATTCTTTTGGCCTCCAGAGAGAAGAGACTTAAAAACTCTCCAATCTTTTACCATACTCCATCATTTTTATTCCTTTAATGGATTTAGTCATTCTCCTTTGGACTCTTTCAACCTGGTTAATATATTTTTTAAGGTAAGGACTCCAAGTTGTGTATCCGTAATCCAGATGCGGTAAAACATAGGTTAACAAAGCATAACACAAGTTTTGTTCCTGGAAATAAAAGCTTTCTTAATAGAATGAATGATGCTATTGCATTTTCCTACAGTATTAATTATATGTGAACCTGATGATAACTGTGAATTTACCCATACTCCCAGGTCTTTTTCACATTTACTTTGTTTTATAATTTTTCCATTAAGACAGTATTGATATTTAGGATTTTTTTTCCCAAAGTGTATTACTGCACATTTGGTTTCACTGAATTTCATGTTGTTAATCTCCCCCCATTGTTCAATTTTCTTAAGGCTATCACTTAATTGTTTATACTTTAATAAAGATGACACTTCCCCACCTATTTTTGTATCATCTGCAAATTTAGTGATGACTGAATCAAGGCCCTTACCCATATCACTTATATATAAACCAAACAGTACCGGACCCAATACTTAGTACTCCACTGCAAGCACTACCTTCATCAGAAAGAACAGAATGTATTCTTACTTTTTGTTTTCTATTCATCCACCAATTCCCAATCCATCTCACAATGTATTTGTTTCGACCTATATCACATAATTTCTGTATAAGTTTGTTGTGTGGTACCATGTCGAATGCCTTTCCAAGATCCAAAAGGATTACATCAATAGGTATTCCTTTATCTAGGTTTCTACTAACAAAATTATAGAACGATATCAAGTTTGTATTACATGAAAGTCCCTTCCTAAAACCATGTTGAGAGGAGTCCTGCAATCACAATGCAACTACATCATTCTCAATTTTATTTTTGATCAAATGTTCTAAGGTCTTGCAACAGATTGATGTGAGACTAATGGGCCTATAATTGGCCACATTTGATTTATTTCCTTTTTTATGTTTTGGGACAACTATTGCATTACGCCAATCAAGTGGAATGTCACCAATCAAAATTGATTTATTAAATAAGGTGGTCAGTGGCCTTGCAACCACATCTGCTAATTGTTTCCAGACTATAGAATCAATATTATCTGGTCCCAATGAGGAAGATATACATATCTTATATAATTCTTTAAGTACCATCCCATGGCTGATACTAAATACCTCCAATATAGCCACACTAGGAGTAATCACATTAGATTTATTTCCTTGATAAATCACTGTAAAATAATTATTAAAACTATTTGCAATCTTCTTGTTATCATTTTTTAATTCATCATTAACTATTTCAGAGTTGATTCTATTATTAGTTTGTTATTGTTAATGTTAATGTAAGCATAAAAGGCCTTATGATTTTTATTAATTGCCAATTTGTTTTCAATTTTTATTTTCTCCTTTTTATTAATGATTTCAACAATCTCTGTTGAATCCTATACTTACTAATATTAATTTGTGATGAATTAGACTTGTATTTTCTAAAAGCTTTATTTTTCTTTGTTATTTGAGTTTTGATTGCCTTACTGAACCATAGAGGAATAGTACCTTTTTTATTCAAATGTTCATGCCTAGGGATGCGGTCATCAGTTATCTCTTGTATTTTGGATTTTAATTTATCCCACATAAGATTGACCTCCATATCACAAAATGATGTTCACAGTTAGTACTATTAAATGCTTTAATAATTTTTGGCCAATTAGCTTTTTTATAGTCAAATGATGGAAAACTTCAATTGCTTTTGGACTTTCTAATATTAAGGGTACATTCGATAGTGTTATGATCGGAACATCCTAATTGAGAAATAACTTCTATACTACTAATTTCTTCCTTGGAGTTTGTGATTACTAGGTCCAAGACGTTTTTCCCTCTAGTAGGAGATTCGACCATTTGAAAACAGCCATGGGATGCTAGGGCTTCAATTAGTGTTTTCTCAAATGCTGTATCTCCTATCATTTGGTCCCAAATAATACCTGGTGCATTAAAGTCTCCTGGAACTATAGTGTCACCTAAACTGCAATCTTTATCAATTTCTCAATTAGGCTGAAGTTATAATTACTATTACTGTTTGGAGGTCTATAGCAAATTCCCAGTATAATTTTAGGCAAGTGGGGAAAGATTATATTTAGCCATAATGTTTCTGTTACTCTTTTGGGAGCACTGGATATGTCTATCTCTTGGCAATGAATATGCTCAGAGACATAATAACATGCACCGCCTCCTTTCCTGTCTGTACGATTCTTAGTAAAGAGTTGATACCCTGGAATTGGACCAGTTACTGCTTTCATCCCACCAGGTTTCAGTTACACAAGCAATATCTATATTGTGTTTTTTTATAAGTATTTTTAATTCAGTCAGTTTAATGTTGTTAAGGCTTCTGGCATTAATACTCCACATCTTAAGTTTATTCAACTTTTTGTTATTATGGTTAGATCTTTTCTAGGTTCCCTCCTCCCCCCTCACGATTAGTTTAAATATTTGTTGATTATATTCTCAAAAGTCCTTCCTAGTTTATAAGTACCTTGCTTACTTAAGTGTAATTCATCCCAACAATGTAACTGTCAATTTTCACAAAACATTTCCCAATGTGGAATAGATGAATATCCCTCTTTGAGAGTCCATTTCCACAACCATTCATTTATACATTTAATTTTTTTTGTTGTTTGATAGTTTGCTCTGGGTACTAGCAGTATTTCAGAGAAATATATCTCACATTTAAGTTCTTTTAGTGTTTTCCCCAAGCTTATAAATTCCTCTTTGATTTCATTAGTAGAAAGTTTTTTAAATCATTGGTACCAGCATGTATTATAACAAGAGGGGTTGGACCCGAGTTAAGTATAATGTCGGTGCACATAGTATGTTTATCCTTAATTCTGGCCCCTCTGAATGATGAGCAGGCAATATTGTGTTTATCCTTCCTGCATACAATTGTATCAATATATTTTATTATTGAATCACCTAATAGAAAATATTGCCTATGTGACTCATTTGTTGGTTGCATTTCCATAGGTAGTGTATTATCTATTGTGCCTAGTTGAGATTCTGTCATGCACTGATGAAGTGCCTCATTTAGTATTGGCTCTGAATGTTTTATTTTTTTTTGTGCTTACCACCCTTATTTTTAGCTGTAGTATCCGACAGGCTAGAATTTCCCCTCATTTCGGGTGTAGGTTCTGGAGTACCAACTAATTGGGAACTTGAATGAGGTTCAACATTGTCAAAATCAGTATATTCTCTTTTACGCTGTTCATCGTTGTATTCCTCAGAATTTTGCCCATGATGACCTTTCGCTATGCTGTCACCTGAGTCAAAATCGATTAGGGTTTTGTATCTGTAACTTAATACAATATTGTTACCCAGTGCCCTAGGTCTTGTTTTGGATTTATGCCCCACAACAACTTCAGTCCAATCATCGGAATCAGTGGTAGTACTGCTCTCATCAAGTGTTATTCGTTTCCTTTTTCTTATTGGGATGTTCCACTCTGGTAATTTAATATTCCTAACTCCACATTATTATGTGTCTTGTCTGAAATTCCCTCAATCAATGATGATCTACCTGTATTCTGACTCAATGCTTCCTGTTGTTGTTCAATAACTGTCACCCGTTTGTAAAAGGTGTCAATATCTTCTCTAAGTACACTGTTATTGACACATTTTGCACAAACATGAAACCGGGTTTTGGGAAGGGAGTCAAACAAGGTGTACATCTGGCAGGTATTGCACTTTAAACCTGACTCCCCATCGAGCATCATAATAATGTCTCTCCTAACAGTTTTTATTGGGTTTGTAGCATTGATACTGGGGCTAGGTACATTATCCAAAGTAATTAAATCACTAATTTTCGACTGTTGTACTGAACACACACTACTCAACAATATGTTGTATATACTTACAAGCGGTAATTTGGTAATGTTGCCCCCTCTTTCCCTCTTACACTCTTGACACATGTGACACGCCACGGGCGCGTCTTTGCGCACACAAACTCACGCTCACCCTGCTTGCTGCAGGTCTTCCTTATAAGGTCTCTAGTGACCCAGGAAGTACTAATAGGGTTCACGGAGTGACGAAAGTGCAAAAAAAAAACCTGCTAAAAACCCACTAAAACATTAAAAACCACAAATTGTGGCTTAAATATCTTACAGCATTCACTCCTGCTGTCCAAAGTGCAAAAGAACCCCAAAATGTATGAGTTGTAGTTCGCAAGTGAAAACTCAGCAAACTACCCTCCTCTTCCTAGTTCTCAATGTAACTAGGGCTCCAGAGCCTCGCGATAGCGAGTGTATCAAGTGCAATTAGAAAACTACACACAATGTTTCATTTACATACAATCTTCTAGTTTGTTTGTTTCAAAATCACAGAAGGCAGTTTTTAAAACTTTTATCTGGCAGAATTTAGGTACTCTAATTGTCCTATTTATGATGTTTTTAGATACATTGAGATTGTATTTAGCATTGCATGTTAATACACTATAGGTGCTTCTTAATTGTTTGTAGCAATTTTAGCCAAGGAACTTGAATTATAGCTTATGATGATGTCACTAACTGGTGGTTATTTAAATTGTGTTCTGCACTAGTCTTTGAAAAAGGACCTTCTGCCCGAAACATGTCAGGCGTGCAGTTTTATTGCTTCCATTATAAAAGCTTTTATCGTTATAGCAGAGTGCTTATTTTGAATTTAGAGGTGGTGAGTGCCAGAGTTTCTTGTTTAGCAATGCTGCGATTTTACCCTGTGCACCTCCATCCTTGTGCTGCCTCCCATGTGTGTCCAAATTATATTTTGTTACCAGAAGAATGGCAAGGACATTCCGGGAGTTGTTCATGACCATTCCACCAGGGGTATGGCTGCCTTGATAGCTTGCTTCCATAATAATTCAGCTGCAGAGATCTGTGCAGCAACCACTTAAGAGTTCAGTCTACACTTTAACCAAGCACTACAGTTTGGACATCGCTTCTAGGTGCAGAGCCAATTATGGCCTGTCTGTATTATAGGGCCTTCTTATTTTTTATTTTATTTTATTGAAATCTAGGATTAAAAATACCTTTGAGCAGGACCTGCTCATTTACAAAGGTTCCACGCCGAAGGAATGGGGGGTATACATACATACAAAGGTCGACATAATAATACATAGTTACACAATAAAAAGAAGCAAGGGACTGAGGTTTAGGAAATTCCAGTAATTCAAAATGTACCAAATGTTATGCAGCATGACATACCAGCCAATGGCAATCTTAGACATAGCGCTGCAGGTGAGGGGATGTGCAGGCAGCAAGGCCATTGTCAGAGGGTAGAGGGTGAGGTAAGAGCTCTAAAGGGAGGGAGGGAGGGAGGAGGGATAAAAGTCAGGAAGTGCTTGGGGGAGGAAAGGAGAGGGGGCAAGGGAGTGAGCAGGTGAGGCAGGTAGAAGGGGGGCAAGGCTCTCTTCCTCACTCACTGGCCAGTGGTAAAGCATCTCTCCTCCCCAAGCAGCAGCAGGAGCCTGGCTAGCATACCTGCAGCTCTCTTCCCCAGTCACTGGCCAGCAGTAAAGCACCTCTCCCCGAGCAGCAGCAGAAGCCCAGCTGGTATACCTGCAGCTCTCTTCCCCAGTCACTGGCCAGTGGGAAAGTGCCTCTCCCCCCTCCCAGCAGGAGCCCAGCTAGCATATCTGCAGGTAAAATGCACAATCGGAGCATTGGACCACACGTTCAGCACCGTATTACCTCGGCAGACTAGTGCTGACTGTTACTTGCACCAGGATTTCTACGCTTATTAAGGGAGCTTTTGAGCCAGACTGACTTGTTACTTTAATGAAATGTATGAGCAGCAAATACTACAGTATTTATTTTGAATCTCAGTGTTGCCTGGTTGTATTACTAATTGCTGTATTAGTCGCTTCTAAATGCTTACTTATGGTAGGTCAGCAGCACTTAGAAGTTACTAATACTTAAGAGAATCAAAACCTGTTGAACAGCTGGGTATGATAAACTAGAATCCAAGCTACTAAATGTAGCAGCCCCAGTCATTGCCACACCAGTCTTATAGCTATTCAACTGATTCCTCCTCAAAGGGAAAATTCCCTTACTCTGGAAAGTTGCCCTTGTCTCACCAATCCACAAAGGAGGATCACGTGAACAGGTGGAAAACTACTGCCCAATCTCTCTCCTATCCATCCTGAGTAAGGTGATGGAGAGGGTTGTGTACAATCAGGTGGTGAACTACGTTGAACCACACAAAGTATTCACAACCCAACAGCATGGTTTTAGAAAGAACCATGGAACAAATTACTGCCCTAGTAAACCTCACCACAGACACATTTTCTGCTCTGGATAAGGGCCTGCTCTCTGGTGCAGTCTTTATTGACCTTACCAAAGCATTTGACTTGGTGGATCATCAACTACTCCTCTCGAAATTTAAACAGATCGGCCTAGACAACATGATGGTACAATGGTTCGCCAACTATCTCCAGGGTAGATCCCAACTAATTAGATGGCAGGGCGCCATATCAGATGAATATCCAGTACTTGATGGTGTCCCCCAAGGATCAATACTGTGGCCTCTGCTAGTTTCTTTATTTATAAATTATATGCCCAAGTTCTGTGGTGAGGCAAAGCTCACCCTGTATGCAGATGATGCAGTACTATATAGGTCCGCTGATGACATCAATATCCTTAATGAATTGTTGACAAAAGACCTCAGCTTGCTGGAGGGATGGCTACTGTACATAATCATAAACTGGTCCTAAACAGCAGAAAAATTAAGGCTATACTATTTGGCACAAAATATCTGGGACTGGACAGGTCAAATGTACTGGTACTCTCTCTATCAAATGGGTCAAGGGTCGAGGTAGTTGAGTCCCTAAAGAACCTAGGAATTACCTTTGACCAGGACTGTACCTTCAAGGCTCACATTGACCTGCTCACTAAGTCAATAAATCAGAAGCTCAGACTTCTATGTTGCCTTAGTCTCTATCAAACACAAGACTCCCAGCTCAAGACTGTGCAAGGTACCCTACTACCACCCTTATTATATGGCTCCCCAGTACTGTTCTCTGTTAAAAACACTGAGATGCAGAAGCTCAGAACCCTTTACTATAGAATCTGCAGATTTGCGGCATCCCCCCCCACCCCCACAAGCGAACATCATTGTCAGGTCCTCCAAGCTCTATCCTGGCCCACTTTGGAAAGCAGAGTGAAATACCCATCTCTCTGCCTGGAGTACAAACTCCAGCTGGCTATCTCCCTCCTCCCCGAGTCTGTCTGAGTTGTTGACAGCAAAAAAGAACAACAGGATGCTATGGTCCTCAAGCAAACAGTTCCTAATGGTACTAAAAGCTAAGTCCTCCCAAGGGTCTTGAGCATTTTCGGCCTTCATCCCTCCCCTCTAGAACATGCTTCCAACAAATCTCCAGGAGTGTCACTCACTAGGGGGATTTAAAAGGGGTCTCAAGGCCCACCTGCTGGAGATTAACCAATGCACTCCTTACTGCTGACATCACAACTTTGTACCTCATGACCCAAATAATTCTAACTGTGAGTGTCTGCATTCACAAATGTATTTAAGCGTATTAACAAGTGTTATAAATTGTTGAGCGTTGCTGAGTGGTATACCTTAGTATGTGATATATTTATAAACTACTGTTTTTGTAACTCTGCAAATGTTGTACTCTGTATGTGTTGCGTTATCTGTAATTAACTTTGAGTTGCCCCTGAAAAAGGGACAGTTACGGGACTCAGTGGGCCTACCCGGTTACCAAAATTAATTAAATAAATAAATAAGGTCAGCAGCGCAGTTATCAACTCTCTAAGTATATACTGATAGCCTGAACAGGTGTAGTAACGCTATTTCATTTGTGAAGAGCTGAAGTTTGAGTTAACTGTAGTGTTGCACTGCACCCATACAGTTTAGCTCCCACAGTGCTAGACGGTAGGAGAGTAAAAACCCCACTCATTAAAATACAGCCTGAAGGCCTCTACTACTGTCTAGCCAGACTGCATAGTAAATATCTCTAATCCCTGCTCCTCCCACAGGTTGTTTGTGGTCCTACCCAAACCCCTTACCTGACTCTCTTATTTGCTCTCCTCTGCAGCTCTCTTCCCCAGTCACCAGCCAGTGGTACAGTATCTCTCCTCCCCAAGCAGCAGCAGGAGCCCAGCTAGCATACCTGCAGGTAAAGAGCACAGCTGGAGCACTGGGTCAGTGCCCACCTCCCAGCCACCCCCCCCCCCAAGCTAGTCATCCTTTGTAGGCAAATAAACCAATCAGTGGAGTTTGCACCCCTGCTGAACTAAGAAAGTGGTATGCTCCACCCCTCTCCCCACACCAAGTCACACTGATAGCTTCCAGCCTCAATCAGTCTATATTGCCACATTTAAAGGGGCACTGACAGCTTTGCCCCTTTGTTTTTTTAGCAAATCTGAGCAGTGTATTCCTTGGCACACACCGATCAAATCTGTACTTTAGAATGCCCCCATAAATATAAAAAATGTGTATTTTTACCTGTTTTGTTGATTTTTAGCAAAATCCCTTACTCGTTCGGTCTCAGCTTAAATAACCTGCCACTGGAAGTGTCTCCACCTTGAAAACGCGCCTCAGGAAGGAGTTCCGAGGTGCAATTGTTTCTCATGCTGACTGTGAAAAGATGTTGCCCCAGAAACTGCAGCATTTCTGAGCCATTCGTGGTGCCTGATAACTAAAATTGAGCACTGAGGAGACCGGAATGTACAGTTTTTAACTGTATGAGGGCTGTGTTTTTGGCTCCACTTTGCTTCACTGACTGTGAAACTGAGGGGGACTATTTAGCAGAACACGGAGAGCTGCTGTGGATTTTCTGCAGTTTTGGTCAGCCCTTTAAAGCACCAAGACAGGTTTACAGTATCTTTTTAAAGGCACTGTACCCTGTAGTTGCACCAGTAAATTGCTAAACTACTTGCTAAAACTTTTAAATATTGCCTCACCGAGACAGAAGTGGATGTGATGTCACTTCCGGGCTTCCTCCCATATATTACTTCCCCCAGTGAGAAAAGGTGAGCGCAGGGTGGAGGCAACGCAGACAGAGGCAGAGGCAAGCAGCATCTGCCAGCCTCTGCCTAGGAAGCACAGGGAGCTAAGCCTGAAACCTTGTCACTTTAATACCAAAGGAGAATCTATCCCTAATATCCTGTTGCTACCAGTAGTCGGTAAGTAGCTCCTCCTATTTTCTATTATGGAACAGAGCAAACAAAATTAGTTTAACATCTTAGAGCTAGGAAATGGAAGCAAAGTAATAATTTGTCAAACTTGCAATACAACTGATCACAAGAATAGCACTGTTGCTGAACCCATAATTTCCTTTTCACATGCTAACTGTGAAGTTATCTTAAGCCTCAAAGGGAAATTACTAAACTGCACACTGAATTGGGGACGGGAAATTGATGGAAATCTTGGCAGGGTATTCTTCAGTTTGGGCCAGTGCTCAGCTGGGGTGGGGTGGGACCACTAGACAACAGGGATGATATATTTTGTTTTACTATTGGCTGGGGGATTTTTATTAATTTTTTGACCCCAGCCATGAATAACGAATACTGAATATTTGAGAACCAAATAACTAATATTCGGTAAATGGTATTCGCACAGCCCTACTAACCATACTGACATTTACTTTGTGGAGTGGCCTGGGCATTATGCTGTTAAACAGTGTTAAATAATTAAAGTGTTGAAATTCTGATATCGCTCATGGTGTCCCTCATTTCACGGTGTGATGTCCTTCATTGTCCCTCATTTCAAGGGTTGGTGTCCCTTATTTCAGAGTCTGGAGGTTGAGAGGTATAAGCGGTTCTCACAGACTCACTCACTCTTTAAATGAGCAGAAATATATTTAATACATGAGGTTTTTTTTTGTTGGAAACAAAAATCAATGGCAACTACATTTGTTGGGGTGTTTTGTGTGTGGCCAACATGTCAGCTCTCACTAAGTGATGATAAAATGGCAGCAGTTTGAAATTATGTGCCCAGTGCTTCAGCCAATGATGAAGCAAGTTGGGCACAAGGATACTTGGCTGGGTATGAGGCAGGTTTGGGCTGGGAGTTTTTATTTGGTGGGCATCTACTGAAAGTTGATGTACCCCTATGGAATGGATGCCTGCCAATCAGATGCCTCCAAATAAAAAGCCCATTTTCTGAGGTATTTCAGTGTACTGTATAGTGCACTGAGCATTGTTACAGGAAATCACCATAAAGGGAATCCTTGACTGATTTATTACCATCTTTACAATCCTGCTTACATTGTCACTTAGAAACACAGAATTTAAAAGCAGATAGGGGTCTCCCTGTCCTCCCAGTCTGCCCATTTCCCTACCTACCTAAACTGCAGATCCTAACTGATCTGCAGCTTACCATCTCTTTCCTACGACTAGGTTTGCCTTCTATCTATCCCATGCATTCTTGACTTCAACTACTGTTTTTGCCCCTACAAGCTCCTCAGGGAGGCTATTCCATGCATCGTTCTGTGAAAAAATACTTCCTCACGTTACCCGAGTCTCTCCCCTCTAGCCTCATATTGGGCGCTACTCATGAATGGTTGAAGGATACACACGAATCGCATGTATCTCCCACTGCGCAGCTCCACACCTGCGAGAGATCTGTGTGGGGACTGCATTCATGAACAGCAGTCCCCCGGCTGGCTCTGGTATGTGGCCCTGCTCCTCCAGTGTGCAGCTACACGGGGGCAGTCTGATGTGGGGCTGCAGACCTAGCCACACAGCCAATTGGTTGCCCGGTGTGGAACCCCAAGTGGATCACTTGTGCCCATCGGTCACCACATTGCCAAAGGGCGCACAGGCTGCCACAGAACCGAGGTGTGGGGTCCCCACCAGCTCATCCCTCACCCTCCCGGAAGTGGCCCACAGCTAGGAGTCGGACACAGTGAGGGGTCCCCTGACCCACGCAATCACTTCCAATCACAGCGGCAGCATCAAGGGGGGTGCGTATCGGGTTCGGCTGCCTCCAGAAGGCATAGTCATCATCTCCCCTCCATACAAGGCACCCACACCTTTGTGAATGGCGCAGAGTGCTACAACACCTCTGGCGCCTTTCCCAGGTCTGCCCCCGTGTGGAAGTGTACATTTGGCTGGTGTGCCGGGCGCATGGGGGGTGTACCGGGTACATGCATGGCACACAGGGGGCAGAGTGTACACAGCCAGGTGCGAGTGGGCTATGTGCCAAGTTTATGCAGTGCGTAACCCATCTGCACCTCTGTGATTAGGGCCCATTGTAAACTACTGTTCTTGCACATCTCTTTTTCTGAAAGATGCTGCCCTCCTGAACCTTGCTTATCCCCTTCCTAGACCCCCTCTTCTGCTGAATGCTTTCATCTCCTGTTTTCTGGAGACAGTAGTTTACTCCTCTCTGAACTATCCAAGTCCTTTCTTTTCAAGAAAAAACATTTTTATAATTTAGATAATTGCCTGCTCACCTACTCCTGAAATAAAGACCCCATGAAGTCAGTCATTTGTAAAATCCAACAACTCCCAGTTCAATTCCATAGCTACTATAACATTTTGCCTATTTCTTTTAACTCTTCTTAGCATTGCTCATTTGTGTCTTTCGGACATCATCACTGCTTCCTCATAGTTCCATACTCTCTGATCCTCTAACGCTACACTTTTTCCCTATTCCTCCTAACCCCCTCTCAACAACAGTTGGAAATATCCCACATAAACTCATTATCTAGCCATCCACTTACTGTTGGGAGTGTCTTCAACATTATCCTTCTGCTGTGAGGTCTTGTTCCTCTTCACATCACCCTGTGGGCATTCCTTGTCACCCTTAAATAGTAATAATAGTTTCTTCTTTGGGATTTTGTATCCTGTATATAAAAAAAAGAGAATACATCTAATAATACAGAGATGTTATTTATATTCAGAGCTGGATGAAAGTAAAAGACTGCCCTCCAGGGAATGTCTGAATCATACTCAGTTGCTCTTACAGGAAAACTAACAGCTGATGATTTATAACTGCACTAGTATTCCATCACAGGTTAGAGGGGTAAAGATCATTGGACACCTCTAAGGTTCAATGACTACTTTCCATACTTGCACATTCCTGTACCCCGTGTTCTCTTCTTACTTACACACTCTTCCAACCTTGTTGTTGCCATACCAATATATTTCTGCACACTCTGTCCTTACCATACTTCCTTATTCTTGCAACCCTTCCTCTTCTCTATACTTGCATATAACTGCATCCCATGTTCTCTCCTTGCTTACATATTCCTTCGCACCCTGTTCTCTCCATACTTATATATTCCCACACACCCTGTTCTCTCCAGGCTTACATATGCCTACACACACTATTTTCTCCATAGTTGCATCTTTTTGCATCTGTTATATCCATATTTTCATATTCCTGCATACCCTGTTCAGTATAGAATAAGAAACAGAGAAATGATTACTGGCAGAAAAAGACCAAAAGCCCATCCACTCTGACCTGGTCCAACCTACTTTCACTCCAGCCTATCACTAGGTGGGCTTAGTCCAAGTCCTCTTTTAGCAGTTCAGTCTGTTTTGTAGCTGTATCCACTCTAACAGCTCCTTATATGTGCCTCACCTCACCTCAAATCCTAGCGCTATCTCTGCTTCAACCATTTCCAATCCACCTCACACTGCATGAAGAAGTATGTCTTCATATCTCTGTTGAACTTAAGTCCAGCTAGTTTGTATCTATGCCCCTTTGCACAGGTCCCTTTGCTGAGTTTGAACAATTTTTGACAATCCACCATGTTGATGCCTTTGAGATGGTTCAGTGTTTCTCTTTTTGGGGGGAGGGCTTGGCCCTTAATTCCTCCCTTCAGAGGTCTGCCCATGCCCAGTCTGTGTCCCCCCATGCCCAGGCTTACCCCAATGGTAATTATGAGCTAGCCGACTTACCCCAGGTTGGGAGCCATGGGAGAGGACCCCTGCAGATATGTAAAGCAGTTAAGGAAGGTGGTAGGGCAGGGATGTCATGCAGGAGGGTAGCAATTTTTTGTGTGCTGATACCCCAGGGGCATGAATGTGCAATGAAAACCAGTATCTGCCTCACCCCCCCATATTCTGGCACCAGCCATGTGGCACCCCTAGCCTCTGGCAGGGGGCAATGAAGCTCCAGACACTGTTCCTCCCCTCCCCCCCAGAGAAGGACAGCAGTCCCATGGACACTCAGTCCTTCTCCTCCGGCCGGCCCTCTGACTCCTGGGTCCATTCCCGAATCCAGGTCGGTGGCATCACAAGTGGAATTCCAACTGCTGAACTGGCAGGCAGGTCTGGTTCAGTGTTTCTATCATTTCTCCTCTTTCCCTTCTAGCCTCAAGTGAGTACTTCAGCTGCCTCAGTCTTTCCTCATAAAGCCTTCTTGCATACAAGTATCATTTTGATGTTCTTCCTTTGCAGTTTCCAGGCAATCTTTGTACCATTTCAGCCCTTTCCCTTTTGGCCTCAAGTGAGCACTTCAGCCACCCCGACCTTTCTTCATGAGATCTGCCCTGCATACCATGCATCAGCTTAGCGGTCATCCAACGCAATGTTTCCTGATGATTGGAGTCTGTCCCCAAACCTGCACAGAGTAATCTAGGTGTCATCCTGCGCATGGTTTCCTGATGATCTGAGTCTGACCCCAAACCTGCACAGAGTACTCTAGGTGTGACCTTACCAGGGATCTGTAGAGAGAAATCCTTGAAAGTACACACCACAAGCAAAACAGTCCAAGAAACAGCCATGCAGCTCCCAAAAATGGGTGGCTAACCCAAGGAACAAAACAAATCCAAAAAGTGAGCGCAACTGAACCTCAGGTACTGGAAGGTAGAAAGTTGTTAGTGAAGACAAAGAGTAATCCACAAATAGAGTAACTTGGAGTACAAGTACTCTGCTATTTAATGTAAGACAAGGTCTCCACAAAAAAATCAAAATGGTAAAGTAGCCAGTGCATAAAAACTTCTGCAGGTATAAAAAACACCCTTAGCGCCTCAACTCTCTTGAGTCTTCAAAGGGGCTACTTTACCGTTTTGATTTTTTTGTGGAGACCTTGTCTTGAAATAAACTGCAGAGTACTTGTACTCAAGGATACTCTATTTGTGGATTACTCTTTGTCTTCACTAACAACTTTATACCTTCCAGTGCCCGAGGTTCAGCTACACTCTCACTTTTTGGATTTGATCAGTAGAGAGGCGTGAGCACGCTCCACCCTCTTACTGCTAAATCCTTTGCCAATGCATCCTGCTGGCCTTAGCATATTTATTTATTTATTTATCTCAGTTTCGGATTTATACCTCTGAGTCTGGGACTCTTTTCCAAAGGTTCCATGTCAGTCAAACACAATACAGTAAAATATAATACAGGGCATAACAATACAGAATGAGTCACACAGACGGTATAGATAATTACAATTAATGTTACAACAACAAAATGAAACAAGAGGAACTCCAGTGTTACAGAACGGAGTTCCAGAGTACATTCAATCAACACAGCATTGGTGCAGTTAAAAAATCTTTGTGAAGTGCAGAGAGACAGGCAGTTTGTGAGGATCCCTGTAGTCAGTGGAGTGGTATTCAGCCAGAGGCTTTGTCAGGGCTAAGACACAGGAGAAGTTCAGCCAGAGTAGACTTTGTTGGGAAAACATAGGGCAGCACGGTGTTGAGCTTTGGAAAAGGGAAGACGGGGCGAGGGGGTAAGGGGGCTTGGGATGGAGCAGGTAAGGAAGGAAGAGAGAGGGGGAAATTAAGGGAGGGAGTGGAGGGAGGAAAAGAACAGTAAGGGGTGTGGAGAGGTTGAGGGAGATCAGGGTAGAGATTGAGGGAGAGCCATAGTTAAGTAGAGCATCAACAGACCTTTTCACACTCGAGGTGGGATGGTAGCTCAGGTTTAAATTGGATGACCCCGGTACACTCTATGAGGGTGGTAGGTAGCTCACTGAACAACGTGGGTCCCTGGTAGGAAAGAGATATCTGGGCAAGGTTTGTGCACTTAAAAGACACCAGGAGCCTGCCTGTAGTCGCTCTTCTGGTTTGTTGTGCAGCTCTGAATAGTCTGCAAGTCGATTCTGGTATGAGCCCTAATACTGCTTTTTTGACTAGTAGGCAGGTCTAGTATTTTACCCTGAGGTGGAAGGGGAGCCACCCTGTATAACAGTATAGGGTTCAGGTATGAGTCAAGTGGTCAGCCCCTACTGCAGGCCTTATTTAAGAGAGTTCTTATTCTTTTTAGGGTGGCGTCAGAGCCAGCCTCATAGATTGTCAGGCTGTAGTCTATTGAAGATAAGACCGAGCTGCTTGTGGCTAGTTTCAGGGCAGCAGACATCACTGAGTTTTTGTGGCAGTAGAGAACACCCAGTTTTATATTTGCAGTTTTGATAACATGGTCTATATGAGTGGTGAAACAGAGTGTGCTGTCTAGGTGTACACCTAGGTATTTAAATGTGCATACTTGTTCCATAAGATCTCCCTGATGGCTCCGTATCAGCAGGTGGCTGTGCTTATTCTTTTTCTGCGGTACAGTGAAGAGCATGCTTTGGTTTTTTTTTTTTTATGGTTAAGCATCAGTTTGTGCTGAGTGAAAACTGATTCCAGCTTAAGGAAGCATTCTTGTAGCTCAGTGGTGATTGAGGACTGCTCTCTGCAAAGTCTGCATCATCAGTGTATAGCACAATATGTGCCGGGCAGGCAGAGGAAAGGGAATTTATAAAGAGGCTGAAGAGAAGTGGGCCTAGAATGGACCCCTGTGGGAATCCTGGGCTCATCTCCTTAGATTCCAAGTGTATGCCGTTAATTCTGAAACACTGTAACCTGTGGGACAGAGAACTGTCAAACCAGGTGACCGTGTCAGTGGACGAGCCTACTGACAGCAGGCAGTTTGAAAGAAACTGATGGTTAACGGTGTTGAATGCCTTTGAGAAGTCTATAAAGATAGACCCCAGTGCCATCCCTTTGTCCAAGGCATCATAGAGTTTGTCGGTGTATTCGACCAGGGCAGTAAGGGTGGAGTGTTTTTTTTGGAAACCATGCTGTTGTTTACAGAGTAGGCTGTACTTCTCCAAATACTCTGAGAGATGGTAAGAGACAATCCTTTTAAGGGCTTTGGATTGGGGGGGGTAGAACAGAGATGAGCTTACAGTTAACTGTGTTAGTTCTATCACCAGCTTTAAAGACTGGGGTAACAATCGCTGCCTTCCATCTGTCAGGGAACACACCCGAACTTAAGGAGGCATTGAACACTTTCGTGAGTGGGTCTGCTATCGTGTCAAGCGTAAGGGCAACCAGCTTCATGTCAACTTGGTCACTCCCCATTCTAGTCTTCCCAAGGATCCGCTTGACATATTTAATCGTCTCAGACCTGGTTATAAGTTAGAAATAGAATGGCGATGTATTGTTGTTTGAAGGTCAAGGAGGTATTCAAGTTGGGGGACTGACCCAGCGGAGATGGTGTGAGCCACTCACTCAGTAGCACAGTGGAAAGGTAAGTAAAGGCTGTGTTGAGTGCGTTAGCAATGTCACAGGGTTCCTGAAGCGACCTAGATGCTGTTATTATCAGGTCGGGTGGAGCTCTTGAGGCCTTTCCTGTAAGTGATTTAATGGAGTTCCAGAACTCCCTACCAGATCCCCAGATGTTGTTTAAGAGGGCCTTGTAGTAGGAGGTTTTTGCTAAATGAATGAATTTTGTACGATTATTTCTAGCTGTCTCATAGGCAGATAGGTTTGACTACATCCCAGACTCCTTGGCCTTGTACCACAGGTTGTCCCTGTGATGCATGAGTCCAATGAGGGATCCAAAGAACCAGGGGTTAGTGGCCCCTTTTGCCTTTTTGGACTTGAACGGGGCGAATATGTCACAGGCCCTAGTGAAGGTCTTAAGGAAGTACTCCAGGGCCTGGTTACTGTCCCTGGCTTTATCAAGCAGGGTCCACTCAGTCTGTTTCATGTAATGCTTAAGCGTATCTAGAAGCTCAGGTCTTAGTGAGATCTTGGGGGGGCACTTAATGAACTTATTCGTCCAGGTACACATCACTGGGGAATAATCATTGCGAAAGTCCGGAAGGACTAGTACCTCAGAGATATGTTCAAGGCAGGAGGAAAGGATCCAATCTATAAGGGTACTTGTGTCCATTTTATAATTTTGTCTTGTGGCTTGTGTTACCAGCTGGGTGAGGTAGAGGCCAGACATCTGGTCCTTGGCTAATGTTTCATCTTGGTAATACCATTTAGTGTTGAAATCACCAACAATATCATTTTCCCACTTTTGCCTGACTGCTGTAGATTATTGATGAACTGTAGAAGGCCAGTGGTGTGTTTACCAGGGGGTAAGTATACTGTGGAGAGCAGTAAGGTGTTGTTCTGTTTGCCGATGGTTAGCTTTAGATTTAAGATTTGAGCTTCCTTGGTATGCAGGCTGGAAGGCAGAGTCTGACCTTTAACATTGCTTCTGAGGTAGACCATACAGCTACCACCCCGTTTAGACAGTCAGTCCTGGCGGAAAGAGTTGTAGCCATCTAGGGAGATGACTGCATTAGCCATTTTAGGGGAAAGCCAGGTCTCCGTAAGAGCAATGATATCGGGTTTTAGCATCTCCACCCAAGCCTGGAATTGTGAAAACTTGGGTAGAAGGCTCCCTGTGTTAAGGGAGGCAATCTTCAGTAGTCCCATTTTCGAGGTGAGTCCTGCGTGAGGGGGTCCAGGGTTTGGATGCATATCCTTTGTTGCAGCTGGTGATTGTCTTTAGGATATCTGCTAATGATTACACAAAGGTTCCTTTTCTCCCTTGTCTGGTACACTCTGACAATTCCTGTGTAGTTCTCTGTTTTCGGGTTCTTTTTGCCAGTATGCCTAGCCTTGCATTTTTTTCACTGAATTTGGGTATATTTTCTAGCTCTATAGGGCCCTTTTCATTGCACTAATCACTTCCTCCAAGTCCACCCTGCTACATAGTTTTATTTAATTTGTGAATATGCTAATCTTTATGCATATTACCTCTCCAATGTGGCAGGTGAACATACTGAAAAGTACCAGTCCAAGTACTTGAACCCTGTGGCACTCCACTTGTCTCCTTCCTAAACCCTGAATGAGTTCCATTTACCATCCCTGTCTGTGTTTGCTCCCTCAGTGCATTGCTTATCCAGTCATAGACACATAGAAACATAGAATATGACAGCATAGATGACCAACCAGTCCACCTTGTCTGCCCATTTCCCTACTTGGTTTGGCAATCCCTACCCTTATCTGGACTGCTGATCCTCTGCTCTGCTGCACAGCAGGGTGCCTTTCTGCTGTTCCCTAGATCCGGCACCCTCTCTGTTAAAAAATACTTCCTAGCATTCCCCTAAGCCTCCTTCCCTCCAGCCTCATGTTATGTCCCCTTGTCCTTGTGCACTTTCTTCTCTGAAATATGCTCCCCTCCTGTACCCTGTTTATTCCTCTAAGGTATTTGAAAATCTGTTATCATACCGCCTCTTGCCCGTTTCTCTTCCAGTGAATATATGTTAAGTTCCCAGAGTCTTTCCTCATAAGACTTGTGGTGCAGTGTATGTATCATTTTTGTTGTTCTTCTCTGGACTGCTTTCATTCTGTCTAAGTTCTTCCTGAGATGCGGTCTCCAGAAATAGACCCAGTATTCCAGATGAGGCCTCACCAGTGATCTGTACAGTGGCATCACCACTTCCCTTCTCCTACTGGTTATGCCCCTTCCTATGCACCCCTGCATTCTGTTTACTTTCCCCACTGCTTTTTCACATTGTTTGGACGACTTCAGGTCATCGGATATGATAACCCACGGGTCTCTCTCCTGACTTGTGGTGGCTAGAACCTGCCCCCCTGCCATCTTGTATTGCTCTCTTGGGTTTCTGTGTCTCATGTGCATAATTTTGCATTTCTTAACGTTGAAACACAACTGCCAAACCCTTGACCATTCCTCAAGTAGTCTTAGGTCATTTCCCATTTTATTTAGACCCTCCTGTGTGTCGACTCTGTTGCAGATCTTGATGTCATCTGTGAACAGGCATACTTTCCCCTCCAGTTCCTTTGCAATGTCACTTATGAAGACATTGAATAGGACTGGAGCCAGCACTGATCCCAGTAGCACCCATTGGTCACCTCCCTCCTTCAGATTTTATGCCATTTACTACCACTCACTAGGTCCTCCCTTGTAGTCAGTTTCCAACCCATTTTACCACTTTGGAGCCCACACCCAGATTCCCCAATTTGTTACGCAATCTTCTATGCGAAATGGTGTCAAAAGCCTTACTGAAATCCAGGAGGGCCATATCCACTGCCCCTCCCTGATCCACCACCCTGGTCATCCAGTCAAATAAATCGATAAGTTTAGTCAGACAGTACTTTCCCTCAGTGAATCCATGCTGCCTTGTGTCTTTTGCATCACTTGACTCTAGGAACTTCACTACTCTCTCCTTAAGCAGGGACTCCATCAGGTTCCCCCCCACCAAGATCAGGCTCACAGGTCTGTAATTGCCTGCCTCCTTCTTGCTTCCACTCTTGTGAAGGAGGACCACCTCTCCCTTCCTCCAGTCCCCAGGTACCTCCCTCGTCTCTAGTGATTGGCTGAAAAGGGTCATCAGTGGTCCTGCTAGGACTTCCTTGAGTTCCTTTAAAACTCTAGGGTGAATCCTGTCTGGCACCATTGCCTTGTCTGTCTTTACTTTCCCTAGTTCCTCCAAAACTCTAACCATCATAAATGGGCTGGTGTCCACCTCTCCCCACTGTAAACCTTTCCTCATGAGTCTTGGCCACTCAGATAAGTTCTCCCTCAGTCCCAGGTCCCTCAGCTTCTTCACAAGTCCCCTGTGCAGCACCAGGTTGAGGACACTGCTGAAGTCCAGGTAGATGACATCCATAGCCTGGACCTTTTCCACTGTCTGCATCACTGAGTTAAAGGAGTCAGTGAGGTCTGGGTGGCACAACCTCCCCTTAACAAAGCCATGCTGCCTTTACTATGTAGGTTATTGGCTTCAAGGAATTCCTGTATCTCTTCCTTGATGAGAGGTGCAAGCATCTTCACCACGATAGTGGTCACTTTGTTCAATCTTTAATTTATGTTTAATCTCTGGCCAGTTTCCTTCAACTTGGAAACTTGCAAGGTTGGTCTCAATCCCTACAAAATCTAATGCTGACAGTCTTGATGATTTTAGACTGATATCCATTCTTAACCCCCTAAGTAAGTTACTTGAAAAACATGTTGCTAATCAAATTATTGAGTGAGTTGTACCACCGCAACCCCAGAAATGCACCCCAGGGCAATATTCAATAGGGGGAATTGCACAGTGGAATTCCCAATGTGCTGGGGCACAAAGATAATGTATGCGGCACATCTCCAGGGGGCATGCCCAAGCAAATGCGACACATCCTGATATTCAGCCCAGGCTGTGTGCATCTGCCAGCACATCCCAGAGATGTGCCGCATGCTTGGGCACAAAGTTGAGCCCGTATAAAATGTCTCAACTGCTAACCACCCACAAGTGTGCTGCTGTATTGCAATGTGCAACACAGCAGCCACCAGCTGTAGGTGGCTACCCCTCCCGAACACTGTTCTCAAGCACCCACATTTTTTTTTATTTAATTTTAAACATTTGTTTACCGGGTAAGTACAATGAGCCAAAGGCCCGTTTTCATGTACGACCCGGGCACTGAATACATATACAGTCAAGATGTTTACAATGAACAAACTCACATCACAATACAATACAATAATTAACATACATTACATAACATAAATATAAATGTAAAATAATAATTAAAAACAACAATACAATTTATCAAGAAAATAAGGGAGGGGGATACCACTAGACTACCAGAGAGATCTTTTTTACACATTACGGGTGAACGGAGGTATGGGAGGGGAAGGGGGTACCCCAGGACTACCAGGCTAATCTTTTTATAATATCATGGGTGATTGGAAGTATAGGAGGGGAGGGGGTACCACTAGACTATCACGGAAATCTTTATTTAACATTACGGGTGAACAGAGGTATGGGAGGGGAGGGGGATACCACTAGAATACCAGGGATTGGTGTTGGACATTGTCTCGCTGACCAGGGTTACGGGATGGGGAGGGGGTACCACTGGACCACCAGGAAATATAACATCTGTTCTGTCAGGCGATCAGGGTTATGAGTTGGGGAGGGGGTACTAGTGCAGTCCTTGGTACGGGGAACGCATGCTGTGCAGGGCGCCAGGTGCATTTCGTTGGCCAGCCCTGCTGAACACATGTAAATGGGGCCATAATGACATGAAAATGGCCCCATTTGTGCCTTGCATGCATAATGACCTCATTTGCATATCCAGGTCTTAATATCTGAATACTGCAACCAGTGCAGCTTTAGTTGCACTGCTGCATTCCCATTCCAGGTATGCAGGCCTGTCTGAGGGATGCGTTGGTGCACTGCAGGCTGTTGGTTAAATAGGATCTGCAGTTTATCCTCTAGGTAGGGAAATGTGCAGACTAGGTGGGCCAAACGGTCCTTACCTGCTGTCAAAGTCTATGTTTCTATGTTTCTATGTATTTGCGCTGCACTCATTCTTTGATATATTCAGAAGAGATGTGCCATGGCACTGCTCTTTTTGAATATATCCCTTTGTTGCTCAAGTGCAACTCAGTTGTGCTGCACAACCACTAGCGCCATTGCCAGGCGCAATTCTGAATATCAGGCCCATGGTGTGTTGTGCCTAGAACAACATGGTTTTAGAAAAAACATGGCACTGAGACTGCCTTGGTCAGGTTCACGAATGCCATCCTCCAGGGCTTTGAACAGGGGCGTAGTCTTCTTGGACCTGACCAAGAGATTCAACCTTCTAAATCATTCCTTATTGTGTTTAAAACTAGAACATCTCAGCTTTTCAGAAAATGTTCTTGCTTGGTGTAGAGATTATTTAACAAGTGCAGTAGGTCTCAGGTTGTTGTTTTGGGGTCAGTGGTTTCGTCTATCAGGCCTATAAAGTTTGGTGTTCCATAGGGGTCTATATTGGTCCCCTTATTATTTTCATGGTTTATTAATTCACTCCGCTCTATTTTCAAGTTGAGTCATTGTTTATTACATGCAGATGATCTTGTTATCTTCTCAGATGCTAAAACTGTACCTCAGATTACTTTATTGTTGGAACCTGAATTTCAAAATATGTGTAGTTGATTTTCTGTTAATTGCTTGATTCTTAATGTTTAAAAAAAAAATCAACGATATTCAGAACTCCCCACTCTCGATTTACAATGATAGGGGAGAAGCAACTGAATTATTCATGAATTTAAGTGCTTGGGAGTCTTGCTGGATCCAGGCCTGAATTCTTCACTTCAGATTAGAGCTGTCAGTAAAAAAGTAAATCAAAAGTTAGGACTGCTTTTTGAGTTCAGAATATTTCACCCCTCATAGCTAAAGCGATTGGGACACTTCTCCCACATTTGGACTGTGTAGCGAGTCTTTGTTATAGGTTACTAGATAAAGAAATCAAGACATCGATAGTCACTTATAACAATGTTTGTCATGTAGTTTTGAATTCTTTATATTGTCTTCATCTTCATCTCCATCACTGTTACTTATATGCCCAATTGCGGTTGCAGTCTCCATACTCTAAAATTATGTATTTCTTTGGCTGCCAAGTGTTTAAATCAGTTTTTCCAAATACTATCTGTTTACGGATTTGGTCAAAATAAGACCCTTTATTTGCGCTTTACGTTCTTCTAATGCTGTCCTTCTCCAAACTATTCCACATCATTCCAAAGTCGGTTCTTGATCTTTTTCACTTGCTGCTCCCCTCTTCTGGAATTCATTTTCTGCTGATATTCATTCTTCTGCCTCATTGAATCAATTTAAGCATAATGTTAAGTTGTATTTATTGTCTTTAGAAATTTGTAATTGCTTTGTCTAATTCTGTTTCATGTGTCATTTTTGCTTACTTGTTTTGTTACATGTTTTGTTTTGTTTATTGTTGGGTCAGACCTGGAACTGGACTAGTTCCAGTGTTTTTACCCAGTTAACACAATTTTAAAAAAAAAAAAAAACATTAAAGGGCCTTTACCTCCACAGGTCCACCCTGTCCCCTCCCTTATAAAGGGTCACTACATCTGCCACTACCAAGTCAATCAGAACACCCATAACCAAGGACTAGTTAAAAAGATTTACTGATGCCCTTGCCATTGCCCCCACTACTCTTCTCTCAGTACCCTAGGAGTGAAGCTCATCCAGACCCTTGCCTTGTTTACCTTCAACCTCCTCAGCCTTTTGAGTACCTTGTCCCCTGTAATCTGCCTCATTTAAAACTAATACCTGTTCTCCTCTGACTTTGAGCTTTCCAG
The DNA here is from genome assembly GCA_016271365.2 of Neoceratodus forsteri. Lineage (NCBI taxonomy): Eukaryota > Metazoa > Chordata > Ceratodontiformes > Ceratodontidae > Neoceratodus > Neoceratodus forsteri. Next base: position 355,211,491 of record CM057457.1, read on the forward strand.
AAGAGGATCACCTTCTTTCACCGTGAATTCCAAGCTGAAGTATTCATTCAGTAGGTTCACCTTCCTGTCACCCTTGGTCCCAAACACCCCTCATTTCTATAGCCTTACTATGTGCTTTCTCTTCTGCCTAATATATCTAAAGAAAGACTAATCATTCTCCTTTACCCCTTCCGTTATCTTGAGCTCTGCCTGAGCTTTGACCTTATTGTACTGCTGCTCCCCCTTCCCATACACTGTTCTGGCAAACCTCCCTACTGTCATCTGTCTGATCCAGTTTGCAGTTTTGGAAGCTGCCTTCTTAGCCATCTGCAGCTTCCCTCTCACATCACTGGAGAATCATGCAGGTTTCATGTGCCTTTTGCCTTTCCCAAATTTTCATGCGACATTTAGAAACAACCAATGCTGCAATACTGCATTCGTAATGGCTTCTTCTTTTGCATCTACTCCATCTAGTTGCCCTATCCCCTTTAATGTAACCTGCATTAATCCTTCTATCCTCCCAAAACCTACCCTCCTAAAGTCTGGCACTAGCGTATTGGTCCTGGGACACTCAGCCCTATAGGTTATGTTAATCCACATGGTACTGCAGTGCAATCACATGACCTCCAGGGGGGCCTTGACCTTTATGCCCTCAATACAAATCATGCTTTAAGAGTACCACATCTATGGTGGCCCCATCTTTATTGTGTTCCCTGACATGGTGTAGAATGAAGCTGTTCTGAAAGTTGTCCATCAGTGCATGGCGCCATGCATTCTTTGCCTCAGTATATGCTGAGAGAGGAGGTTGCCAGACTCAAGGTCAAGACTGACTGAATTAGGAGGACCTACTCACCCACTCATGGACCACCAAAATCTACCTCCATTGCCTCAAAGGATGCCAGGAAAGAGAAGTGGCTGGACAACAGTGGGCTTAAGGCGGGTTGGTTGGTGGAGTGTAGACACATTTCAAATCCTATACCCCTGTGGAACTCCTACACTGCACTGGCAGGGTGGGAATGTCCCACAGACACACCCAAAGTAGTGGCTGGGATGGGTGTGAAGGTCCTCCATGATGGTGATCCCAAGGGGGGGGGGGTAGCAGAGGACCCCAGAGAAGGAAGAAGCAGATCCTGGTTGAGGACTCAATAGTAAGGGGGATACAGTTGGGGACAAGTAGGGATGAGGAGAGGGTGGTAAGATTCCTTCCCAGTGCCACAGCTTGTAGGGATGGAAGAAGGATCCTAAGGATTGCTGGGGAGGCATGGCAGGAGGGAGGAAAGGTTGGACATTGTCCACTTGGGGACAAATGACCTGGCTAGGGAAGAGGTCTGAAACAGTTCAGGAGGAGTTCAGGAATATACGGAGGGGTCTTAGGCAAGTCTGTTGCTTTCTCAGAGGTGCTACCAGTCCATGACAAGGGGGATGACATGAGGTTCCATATAAGGAAATTCAGCTTATGACTGAGGAAATGGTGTGGGGAAGAGGGATTCAGATTCACTAAGGACTGGGGCTCCATCTGGAGGGCTAAAGGACTGTACAGGGCAATGGCCTGCATCCCTCTAGGAGGGGAACTCCGATCCTCAGTGAATAGTTTAAATGCTACATTGGCAAGCATTTAAACTAGCAGAGCAGTGAAGTGGAATAAGGCAGGTTGACTTAGTCTGTGCCCCACCACACACTTACAGGGTCAGCAGTGTGAATCCCAAGGGTGTGAAGTCCCAGAAGGAACAAACAAGTAACCGAGAGGAAGAGGGAGAGGGAAAGAGGAAAGAAACTAGTAGAAGAAAAAGGGGAAGGCAAAAGGGCATGATGAGGGAAGGTGGCAGTAAAAACATGAAGAGCTATGTGTTTGCAATTTATTTTTTTATTTAAACATTTGGTAACTGGGAAAGGCACACTGAGCCATGGCTCATTTCCAGAAGAGATGTGGGGACAGGGTAACAGGGTTACAAACAAATGAGGTAGGTACCTGATCGATGGTCGAAGTTGGGCAACAAGGCAACAAACCTAGAGGTTACCATGACAGCAGGAGACCTGGACACAGTAGCAATTACAGAGACCTGGTGCAAAGAAAACCAGAACTGGTCTATAGCCATACCAGGATATGCTCTATTTAGGAGTGACAGGTAGGAGAAAAGGGAAGAGGGTGGTTCTTTATGTAAGGGACAACATAAAGACCATGGAAATAAAGGGTGGTCAGAGAAAAGTGATGGTACTGTGGCTCACCCTGGAGACAGGGAGAGGGCCACTATTCAAACAGGGGTGATCTACAGACCTACAGCACGTGGGAAGAAGGAAGATAAGGATATGATAGAAGAAATCCAAGGGATAGCTAACAAGGGTGAGGTATTGCTAGTAGGGGACTGCAATCTACGAGATTTGAGCCTCCCTGCTGCAGCAACACTTAGAAGTAGGGAAATCCTAGACTCTCTGCAGGGGGCATTCCTCAGGCAACCAGTTAAAGAACCCACTTTTGAGGGTGATACTGGACCTGGTACTGTCAAACAGAGAGAATGTGACTGACGTCTTAATGGAAAGCCACCTGGGGACCAGTAATCATTGCATAAGGACAGGGCCGGATTCTAACCGCACTAAAATGAGGGTCCTGAACTTCATGAGAGATGATTTAAAGAAAATGGGAGAGTGTGTCAAGGAAGCCCTAGCAGGAACAGGTGAAAATGGATGGAGTAGAGGAAAAGTTGGCAGAAATATGGAAGGCAACTGAGAATGCAACTAACCTCTGAGTCAGGCAGGTTAAAAAGAGAAAGAGAAAAAAGAGACCATTATGGTACTCCAAGGAAGTAGCAGAGAAAGTAGAGGAAAAGAAGCAGGCATTCAAAGGTACACGCTGACACAGAAGGAAGACGATAGGGAGAGTTATCAGGAAAAACAAAGGGAGGCAGGGAAGGCAGTTAGGAGAGCAAAAGCACAAACCGAGGACAACACTGCCAAGTCAGCAAAAAAGGGGAATGAAACATTCTTCAGGTACATAAGCGAAAAGAAGAAAAGCAAGACAGGGATAGTAAGACTAATGGGAAAAGGGGGGAGGGAGTGTGGAAGAGGGCCAGAAGAAAGCAGACATCTTGAACAAGTACTTTGTTCTGCATTTACAAAGGAAAGGGTAGGTGATGGGCTGCAGATAGGGAAGAAGGGCATTGGGGAAAGAAAGGCAGATACTAGCCCTTTTAGATAAGGGGAATCCTTAGGGAATTAGCAAAGCTAAAAGTAGACAAGGTAATGGGGCTGGATGGGGTTCACCCCAGAATACTGGGGGAAGTAAAAAATGAACTGTCTGCACTCCAAAATGACCCTGTCCAATCTATCATTGGATACAAGGGAAATTCCAGGGGACTGGAGGAGGGCAGATGTGGTCCCACTACTCAAAGTGGGAATAAGGAGGAGGCAGGAAACTACCGACTAGTAAGCCTGACTTTGGTAGTGGGCAAGGTCATGGAAACACTACTAAAAGAAAGAATTGAGCAATACCTAATAACCAGTGGATTGCAGGATCTTAGGCAGCATGGGTTTATGGGGGGAGATCTTGCCAAGCGAACCTGAGAGAGTTCTCTGACTGGGTCACCAGGGAGCTGGATCAAGAAGGAGTGGTGGATGTGGCCCGCCTGGATTTCTGTAAGGCCTTGAAAATGATGAGGACCCACCTGGAGTACTGCATTCAGTTCTGGAGGCCCCATTTCAGGAAAGACAGACTGGGTGGAGGCAGTACAGAGAAGGGCAACCAAAATGGTACATGACCTGCATCAGAAGCCCTATGAGGAAAACTCAGGGAACTAAATATGTATTCTCAGAAGGAAAGGAGAGAAAGGGGAGACATGATAGAAATGTTCAAATACCTCAAAGGTACCAATAAGGTACAGGAAGGTAGCATTTTGTACAGCAAAAAATGCTCAGGGACAAGGGGGCATTATATGAAGCTGGAAGTGGGGAAACAGAGAGGATGTGAGGAAATACTTCTTTAAGGAAAGGGTGGTGGACATCTAGAACAGCCTCCCAGCAGAGGTGGTAGGTACTGGAACAGTAACAGGCTTCTGGAACAGTAACAGGCTTCGAACATGCATGAGACTGACATAAGAGAACCTTAGTAAAAGGGGAGTGGGGGGGGCAAGGCCGGAGATCAATTATGGTCTGCGGTAGCACAGTAGCCAGGGACATAGTGCAAACTAGGTGGACCAGGAGGTCCATTTCTGCAGACAGCTTCTATGTATACCCTAGTCCATGTCAGGCAGATTTAGGTCTCCCATCAGGACCACATTCCCCATCTCAACAGCCATCCTAATTTCTCCTTTCAACAACCTTTCTTCAGCCTCAGTCTGGTTTATGGGGCCTGTAGGTAGCCCCCAACCTTATGTTCTTCCCCGCTCCACCACCAGTTGTACCCCATAGTAATTTTACACACCCTTGACCCAGATGAAGATCTCCTTCATTCCCATTATGTACACCTACCTGAATCACAGAATCAGAGAAATCTGATGGCAGAAAAAGTCCTCATCGGCCCATCAAGTTTGCCCTTTCCCCCTCCCCTACTCAAATCCACCCTTACGGGACTCCATCCCCTCACTTCTCAACCCCATATGTTTGTACCATGCCCTCTAAAATCCCTCCACCATTTCGGCATCCACCACCGCTTCTGGTAGTTTATTCCAAGCCTCCACCACTCTCTCTGTGAAGAATTGCCCTGTCACATTGCCTCTATATTCTCCACCTTCCAATTTCAGGCTATGACCTCTAGTCTTAGCCCCTCCCTTCCTTCCGAACAAGCTCCCCTCCTTCACCTTATTGATACCCTTTACATATTTAAAAGTTTCAATCATATTCCCCCTCTCTCTTCTAGTCTCTAGTGGGTATAGATCCAATTCCCTACACCTCAGTTCATATGGTTTCCCCTGCATACCATGTACTAGCTTGGTTGCTCTTCTCTGAACCCTTTCCATTCCATCAATGTCCTTGTGTAGGTGCGGTCTCCAGAACTGGACCCCATACTCCAGGTGTGGTCTCACCATGGTCTTGTAAAGAGGCATCAGCACCTCCTTCCTTCTGCTAGTTATGTCCCTCACAATGCATGCCAACATTCCATTTGCCTTCCCCATTATCTTTCTGCACTGGCTACCACCTTAAGGGTGATTGATACTATAATCCCCAGATCCCTCTCCTGCTCTGCTGTTTTGATTTCCTCCCTCCTAGAGTGTAAGCTGCTTGCAGGTTTTTGCACCCCAGATGCATCACAGCACACTTTTTGGCATTTGGAATTTCAGCTGCCAACCCTATTACAGATTTTCATATCATCCATGAACAGGCAGACTCTTCCCTCCAGCCTCAGACAGCTAATGTTGGAACCCACTCAAGAGGGAGCAATCTTAAACCTGGTACCATCAAATGAGGATGGAGAGTGGATCTCAGATTTAGAAGTGGGTAGCCATCTGGGAACAAACGACCACCAAACAGAGTGGTTCAGGATAAACACAGCCATAGAGTCAAGTCATACAAAAGTGAGCGTGCTGGACTATAGGATGGCTGACTTTGGCAAAATGGGGGAGTGCCTCAGAAAAGCACTAGCAAATGGGCAAGAAGGAGGGGTGGAGTAACCATAGAGAAAAATCAAAACTGCCATGACAGAGGCAACAAGCCTCTGTGTGAAGCAATGAAATAAAAACAAACGAAAAAAAACACTACGGTTCTCAAAAGAGGTGGCAAGGAAGGTTAGGGAGAAAAAGATAGCATTCAAGAAATATAAGGAAACTCAGAAGGAGCAGGACAGAGAGCACCAGTTAAAGCAGAAGGAAGCGGGAAAGGCAGTCAAAATTGCAAAGGTCAAAACTGAGGAAAACATAGCCAGCTCAGTTAAAAAGGGGGATAATATCTTTCATAGGTACATAAGGGAGTGAAGAAAGACCAAAGGAGATACAGTGAGACTTAATAAAGGGGAGGGGTGGGCAGAGGGGGGCAGTGAAAAAGGAGGGGTACTGAACAAAGCTGCAAGTTGAGGTGCTAGCTACACAATTAAGCAGACTAGACAGATCAGAGGCCTGTTTCTTCTGGCAATTTGTATGTCTGTAAATACTTCTGCTCAGTATTCACAAAAGAAGAGAAGGGGAGGTCACTAAACCAATCAATATAAACACTCTGGATTGGGGGGGGTTGATACCAGTCCATTCACAGAAGAAAGGATCCTAAAAGAACTCCGAAAACTGAAGGTGAACAACACAATGGGGCCTGATGGGATTCACCCTGGAATTCTAAAAGAACTAGGGGGAGATCTAGTGACACCACTGACTACCCTTTTTAACAAATCATGGGAGGATGGGGTGGTACCTGAGAACTGAAGAAGGGCAGATGTGATTCCCCTTCACAACAGTGGGAGCAAGGCAGAGGCAGGAAACTACAGACCTGTTAGTTTGACCTCAGTGGTAGGGAAAATGATGGAATCACTTCTGAACGAAAGAATTGTTGAGTACCTAGAGGCCAGCGGGGTACAGGACTCAAGGCAGCATGGATTCACAGAGGAAAGGTCATGTCAGATGAATCTAATCAATTTCTTTGACTGGGTGATGAAAGTAGACCAGGAAGGGGCTGTGGGTATGGCCTACCTAGACTTTAGCAAGGCATTTGACACAGTCCCACACAAAAGATTGATAAACAAGGTAGCCAGCCTAGGAGTGGGTCCCAAGGTGGTCGCTCGGGTAAATAATTTTCTGGATGACAGGACACAGAGCGTAATAGTAAAAGGAGTTCACTCCGAAGAAAGTGGGGTTACTAATGGGTTACCGCAGGGTTCAGTACTGGGACCGGTCCTCTTTAATGTCTTTATAAGTGACATTGCAGAGGGACTGGAAGGAAAAGTATGCCTCTTTACAGATGACACAAAGATCTGCAACAGAATTAATACACAAGGGGCTGGAAAATTATGAGAAGGGACTTGGCAAGGTTGAAGGAATGGTCAAAAGTATGGCAGCTTACATTCAGTCCAAAAAAGTGCAAAGTAATGCACCTGGGAAACAAAAAAACAGGGGAAGAGTACACAATTTGGCGGGGAGGAAGTACTAACAGTAACAAAAATGGAAAGGGATCTGGGGGCAGTCATATCAGATGACCTTAAGGTAAGCAAGCAATGTGAGAAGGCAGTAAGGAGGGCTGGGGGATACTGGGATGCACAGGGAGAGGCATCACCAGTAAAAAAAAGGAAGTTGTTATCCCTCTGTGTTGGCAAGACCCCATCTGGAATACTGTGTGCAGTTCTGGAGACCTCATCTCCACAAGGACATAGGATGGAGGCAGTCCAGAAGAGGGCATCTAAAGTGGAGCAGGGTCTGCACCAGAAGTCATTCGAAGAGAGACTGAAGGAGCTTAATATGTAACTCCTAGAGGAAAGGAGGGAGAGGGGGTATATGGTAGAAACCTTCAAGTACCACATGGAAATCAACAAAGTCCAAGAGGATAGCATCTTTCAGAAAAAAAATGTTGAAGAATAAGGGGGCACAATTTGAAGATAGAGGGGGGAGGGCTCAGGGGCAATGTAAGGTAGTATTTTTTCACAGAGAGGGTGGTGGATGTATGAAACGTCCTTCTTGAGGAGGCTGTGGGATCAAAAACAGTGGGAGAATTCAATAATGCATGAAGCAGACATAAGGCAATTCTGGTAGTGGGTAGAAGGAAATAGGCTATTGGTTAACTAGGATCTGCAGTTTATCCAACAGGTATAGAAATGGGCAGACTGGGTAGGCCAAGCATTCCTTATATGCTGTCAAAGTCTATGTTTATATATCACTGATGTATATATTGTTTCTCTGTCTTTCCAGAAGAAAGTGTATCCTGGTTACAAATCCGGGCAGCTTATAACTCTTTCTCTCTCTCTCTCTCTTTCTCTAGTTTAGCGTATAGGCATACTCTTCTAAACCCATACATTTTGCACTGGACTAATTTATCAGTAAAATTAAATAGCTCCATTTACAAAGACATTATTCATAATCTATCTGATCAGTCTATACAGCCCAAAAATAAATGGAGTACTCTTCTTAACTACAATATTTCAGACGTACAATGGAGTAATTGTTAGCGTACTGCACATAATACATTTAAAGATGCCCGTAGTTCTTTAAATCAAACTAAAATCCTACATCTTTGGTACAGAACCCCCTCTGTGCTTCGGTGAGTGGGCCTATTAAGTAATAATAATTGCTGGCGCTGCAATTTGGCCTATGGGGATCTACTTCATATCTTGTGATCTTGCACTCCCATTAATAAGCTCTGGCATAAAGTCTGTTTACTTGCCTCCAGAGTAACAGGACAAAAACTACCTTTTGACCCCAAACTATTCCTTCTAGGCATCCTTATCCCCAATAGCTCTCTCCTCTCACATGCACATTTTAGATGGCTAAACATACTTTCTCTTCTGGTCAAACGTCTGATTCTTATGAAATGTAAATCAAGTCTGGTGCCTTCTCTTTCAAATGTTCTTCAAAGCCTCTCTCAGTATGCCTCCCTAGACCGATTATCTCATGTTGCTCATAACCGACTCACTGTATACGACAGATGTTGGCAGGATTACTTCAAGTACATTGAACCTAGTTCTTCTAGACCCTAATTCTAAGGGATATTTAGCCCTCCTTCTTATTTTGCTCTCAGATTAGTTTTTCTCGAAACTTTTGTGCACAGATTTCTCCTCTTTTTTCCCTTCTTCCCTGTTTTCTCCCTCTCTCCTTCCCTTCTTCCTTGCTTTTTTCTCTCTTCTTTCTTTCCTTGCACACTTTACTCTTATCTTCACCTCTCCATTACTGAACATCATTCATATTACTACATTTATCACTTTTTGCAATTTACTGAATGCCTTGCCATAGCCTGCCCTAGGTTGTATTTCATACATGGTTGCTATTTCTGATCCTATAATACCCTATTGATTGTAACCCTTCTGCTCGCCACTTACATCCTGTCTAGGTTTGTGTTTTATTATCAATACATGTATATAAGGCTTCTCCAATATGTTTACCCTAAATACTGTGTCTTGTTAAGTGATATTTTATACCTTACATGGAGGATAGTCTTCTATCGTATTAGATGTGTGTTTTCTTAAATACTCGAATTTCAATAAAAAAGATAAAGTGAAAAAAAAAAAAAGAAAGTGTAGCTCGGGACTGAGAGGTACAAATAATAATTAGGTGCAACTCACATTTCTGTTACAGCTATGACTTGTCCCTCCATAACCGATGCCAGTTACCAGAACTACTGGCATTTCTGCTGCTTACCCTCCATACTTCATTTTCCTCTCTCTGCCCTGACTTCTCTGCTAATGTCTCCACCTTATTCACTAACTCCTCCCACCACTTTGTCTTCTCCTTACTATTATTGCCACTCTGCTACACTTTGTTGGTTGGTGGGGTGCTAACTAGGTCCCCTACGTTGCCAGTATGCCCTGGGCCTTTAAATGCCAGCCTTGCCTGCTCCTACTTTAAATATTAAGTAATGAAGGCATCAAACATCTGCCCCAGGGAGGGGGCGCTGTGGAGTCCGAGCAAGATGGCCGCTCCAATGTAAAACTCTGCAAACGCTTGGAATAAAATATACTAAAAGTGCCTTTCTTTGTAACGAAAGTAAACTTTCACAACACCCCAGAGAATAGTGAAAGACTACTGCAGACCATAAGGAGTCCTAAAAAAGATAAAGTAACCAGCGTCGGAGCTACAATGAAAATGTCCTCTGGAGCTCTGGCCATGAGGTCTGTGCAAGGCCGAAATATAGAACTGGCTGATCAATCAGGAAAAGAAACCTTGCAGTCTGTGGGAATACAGTTAGCTCCGGCCACAACGTCTGTACAAGGCCAAAATATAGAACCAGCTGATCAACCAGGAGAGGATACCTTGCAATCTGTGGGAATAAAGTTAAATAAACTACTTTCATTGGTGTCTGGACTCTCAGATAAAATTGACACCCTGACTAACTGGGTGGTTAGTATAGAACAAACTGTTGAAACTGTGCAGGGAGCATTGGAGGCCACTAAGAGAGTTGATGCAGCGATGGGGGCCGTCACGGCAGTTCTCAAAGAAAACCATCAACTTAAGTCCTGATTGGAGACTCTTGAGAATCAGGCAAGAGCAGTGAATATCTGCATACTGGGGCTCCCAGAAGAGTGTGAGGCGGGGTCACCTCCTTTTGTTTATTCAGGACTGGTTGGTGCATCAGCTTGGCACAGAAGTCCAATCCTTGGTCCAACATTTCTAAAAAGTTCATCAGGTGACTTCAGGGGGCCACCTGGATAACCCGGACGCTCCCTGCACCATAGTCGCAGTTATGGATGGTATAGAAACATAGACTTTGACAGCAGATAAGGACCACTTGGCCCACCCAGTCTGCCCATTTCCCTACCTACTGGATAAGCTGCAGATTCTAGTTAACCAACAGGCTACTTCCTGCCACTCCCCACTACAATTGCCTTATGTCTGTCCCATGCATGTTTGAATTCCCCTCACTGTTTTAGACCCAACAACCTCCCCAGGAAGGCGGTTCCATGCATCCACCACTCTCTCCATGAAAAAAACATTTCTTCACATTACCCCTGAGCCATCCCCCCTCTATCTTTAAATTGTGCCCCCTTGTTCTTACACGTCTCTTTTCCTGAAAGATACTACCCTCCTGGACTTTGTTGATTCCCTTGAGGTGCTTGAACATTTCTATCATGTCCCCCCTGTCCCTCCTTTCATCAAGGGTAGACATACTAAGTTCTCTCAGTCTCTCTTCATATGGTTTCTGATGCAGACCCTGCACTATTTTAGTTGCCCTCCTCTGGACTGCTTCCATTCTGTCTATGTCCTTGCACAGATGAGGTCTCCAAAACTGTACACAGTACTCAAGATGTGGTCTAACCAACTGTCTGTACAGAGGGATAACCACTTCCCTTTTTCTACTTGTGAAGCCCCTTCCTATGCATCCCAGTATCCCCTGGCTCTCCTTACTGAATTCTCACATTGCTTACCAACCTTTAGATTATCTTATATGACTACCCCGAGGTCCCTTTCCATTTTTGTTGTTGTTAGTACCTCCCCTGCTATTGTGTACTCTTCTCCTGGGTTTTTGTTTCCCAGGTGCATTACTTTGCACTTCTTTGTATTGAATCTAAGTTGCCATATGTCTGACCATTCCTCCAACCTTGCCAAGTCGCTTCTCATCCTTTCTACCCCCCCCCGTGTATCAACTCTGTTACAGATCTTTGTGTCATCTGCAAAGAGGCATACCTTTCCTTCCAGACCCTCTGCAATGTCATCTATAAAGATGTTAAAGAGGACTGGAACCAGTACTGAGCCCTGAGGTACTCCACTAGTGACCCCCCTTTCTTCGGAATGTGTTCCATTCACTATCACCTTCTGTGGCCTTGATGAGTATGAGCTTGAGGGACTTTGTGCTTGCAACTGCCAGGCAGAAACAAACACTCCTTCAGGATGGGGAACAAGTGAGACTGTTTTCTGATATAGCGTATGCCATGCGACAGAAAAGAAAACAAATTTGATGGTACAAGAGCTATGCTGCAGGAGGCCAACATCACCCACAGCCTAATTTTTCCAGACCACTTACGAATAGTGCACCAAGGCTGGATTTACATTTTCTTGGATCCGCAGGAGGCCCAGAAATGGGCTAGGAAGTACACTGTATCCAGGCCATGGTCAGAAGAAGACAGACAGGAATTGTCTGAAGAGGAAGAGGACTCTTAAAGGCTTGATTTTATTGTGTACTTATTAGATTAAAATGGGGTGGTGGGGGAGATCACGTGATGCAGAGTGCTGAGTAGCAGCTCCCTCAAGAAGCTCCTGCCTCCCGTTTATTATTTTATCTCGTTTTGGTGTTCTAATTCACTATTTTCCCTTGTTTCTGAGATTTACCGCTGTGTAATAGCTGTCGCACTCTGGTCTGGTTATATCTCGAAAGGATGGAGGCTTTCATGAAGAAAGCCCCACAGAAGCATACCCCTCCAGCAACTCCCAAGAAGGCCCCTAAGAAATCCAGGGCCTCGGGTGGTTCTGGGCCTGATCTTCTGAGCCAAAGTGGTGACCAGGAGACTTTAACGCTTTCCAGATTTCTTGAGGAGTTTAAACCCTTTCGAGAGGAAATGAAGGATATGGCAATGGATTTGAAATCGCTATCTAGAAAACTGGATGAACTCTCAATGAACTCTTGCTGTCTGTGTCTGATAATACAGCCCAAATTGCTTCTATTGAGAAAAGAATGGGTAGCCTCGACCCTGAACTGGTTTGGGTGCGCCAGAAATTGTCTCGTTTTGAAGCTAAGCTTGAGGACCTAGAGGGTCAGAGCCGAAGAAATAACATAGTGATTCTCAGTTTACCGGAGGGAGAGGAAGGCCAATATGTTGTGGCATTTGTTCAGAAGCTGGTTGAGTGGGTGGCTGGCCCATCTCCATTCGGCCCCAGCTACATTATAGAGCATGTCCACAGGGCTTTACGGCCAAAACCATCCCCTGAGGAACAGCTCACCCCCGCCCTATTGTGTGCTGGTTCCTGAATTACTTGGGGAGACAGCATTTCCTGCAAAAAGTGTGAGCTTTGCAAGAGGTTCGCTGGGAACATATAAAGCTGAGAATCTCACAAGATCTACCCGTCTCGGTCCGCTTGAAATGCAAGGCATTCCACCCTATTGTTTCTAAGATAATTGCTGCAGGTTTGAAGTTTAGGATGGGTTATCCGGCCAGACTACAGATTTCAACTAATGGATCCTGGAAAAGCTACGAAGACCTTGAAGAAGCTTTGAGGAGCCTTAAGTCCATGATGCCAGATCTCTTTAAGGACTCTTGAATGGCTGTAGCACAGTATGGAGTACTACATGGAGTCGAGAGTTCAAACGTATGCTTTTTCCCTTAGAGAAATCTTCTAAATGTGAAGACTTGGGAAATTGCATCTACCACTTTGGACTGGGGGGATCATTGCAGACCGCCTCGACTTTTCTTTTCTTTCCGTCTCATAATGGGCCCATGCTGGTCTGAAGCAGTGGACACTCGGGTTTGGGGCCTTCGGGGGTTAGTAGCCAGGTTTTGCGGCTACTTTTGTTTAGGGTTGAAAGAGCCCAGCTCGATTTGTTGTGGGCTAGTTTCTCATTTTTTCTTGCTTGGACTGGTACTAGGATGGTCCTGGGCTTTCTCCATTCCTGCTTTTCATTTGGTTGGGTCAGGGAATTGGCCACTGGAGGGCGTTCCAGCTTTTCGGGACTCTAAAGGAAACACTACTTGAGGAGGAATTGGCAGTTGTTTACTATTTAGCAGGGGCGTAGCACTCTCAATTTTCCAGGGAGGACCTGTGCATTTGATATAGGCTCGTAGTGGGTAAAGGCAGTTTTTATGCCTTCCCTTCCGGTGGAGTGATCCCAGCTTTTAACATCTCAATTCTCGCTCTTAATACGAGCTGGGGTATCTTTTCCTTTAGGAGTTTCTGGTCCGGTTCTGGTTTCAGGTGGCTCACCCTGCGCTTCTTGTCTCAATCCGGGTTATCACGAACATCTGGGTGATGAAATGGTTTCATTATGGTCCCTCTATGACAAATTCTCTTATGTCCATGCTCTGGCTGGACCGAGGTGAAGGCCCAGGACCATTCTCCTTCGTTTGGGGTATAACTTGCAGTGTTTGGTTTCTTCAGACAGCGATTTGTGTGCAACAGCGCTAACTATCTGGGTTCATTATCGGGGGGCGGGAGTAGAGGGATTAGAACCAGTACTGTGGTGAATGTTGCTTGTGACAGTTTTTGGGGGTGTGGGTGGGGTTTGGGGTATGGTTTGAGGGTGGGGGATAGGGATGGGGTGGTATCTACTTTTGGGGGCTAGGAGGAGGGTGGGCGTTACTGCAGTAACCCTGGGGATACATGTAAAGGGGATACACATCTCATGTGCTGAGTGTAATTATTTTAGTCCATCTATTTTTCCTAGATGGATAATGAGCTAACATTTGCATCTTGGAATGTTAAGGGGATCAGAAAGCAACCCAAGCAATATCAGGTTCTCAAGCATTTAAGTTTGTTCAGTTCACAGCTAACCTTTTTGCAAAAAACCCATTTATTAGAAGCGGAAGCTTTGCAATTAAGGAGGCAACAGGTGGGATCGATTTATAGTGCCCAGGGCACCACGAATAGTTGTGGGGTCATGCTCATGATTAACAGGAGCAATCCATTTTCTTCCACACAAGTGATTAATGTAGGTTCATCCTGGTTAAAGGTACCCTCTGGTCTGTCCCAATATTATTGGGCTGTGTTTATGGCCCTAATCTGGATGACCCTGGATTTTTTATGAGGCTTATATCTATCATTCTCCCAATGCTTCCCATTAAAATGATTTTAGATGGAGATTTCAATCAAATACTTGATCCTCACTTAGACAGACTGGGCAGTGGCCTGGGTGGGGCTACCCCTGAACAGAAGGCATTTAGGGATTTATCAGATCAATGTGGGCTCTGCAATGTCTGGCATGTTTTACACCCTGATTCTAGGGAGTTTACCTTTAGGTCTATGGCACATGGCTCGCAGTCCCGCATTGACTATTTACTCATTTCTCAGTGTCTTCTGCCCGGGGTGAAGACCTCCTCGACTCAACCCGGCCCAATCTCCAATCACTCACTACTGGTATGCAATTTGGTACTGCTCAATTCATCTACTAGGGAAACTAGATGGCAACTTAACGACCAGCTCCTTAAAGATGTTAAATGTTGCAAACTTATTAGGGAAAAAATAGAATCCTTTTTTTTCATTAAACCCTCTAGATGGTGCAAAACCTGATATCTTGTGGGGGGTCTTCAAAGCTTTCATGAGAGGGACACTGATTAGCATGACGGTTGGTAGGAAAAGAGAGCGGGAGAAAGAGCTTAAATCCTTATTAACCCAAATCAGATCTCTGGAAGTGAATCTTCCGGCCAATCCTCTAGATGAGGATACTCAGAAACTCCTGAAGCGAAAGGATAAATACTTACGGTTACTTCAAGAAGGAGCAGAACTAGCCATTATTCGTACCAGAGCTAATTACCTTGATCAGGGTGAGAAAGCAGGGCGTTTACTGGCATTGCATATTAAACAACAGGAATCAATGAGATTTATCCTGCCCATCAGGTCAGTGGCAGATGGATCTCTTAAGGTGTCTTCCACTGAGATAGCTCAAGAATTTGCTGCTTATTATTCTAAACTGTATAGCGACATGAAGCACCCTCCCCGGCCCTGAAGACATAGAGGGTTGCCTAAGGGACTCCCACTTGACCCCTCTCCCTGACCGGTGTAGTGACACTCTGATTGTCCCTATTTCCCAAGAGGAAATTGCTAAGGTTATTAGTGAGCTGTCTGCTGACAAGGTCCCTGGTCCAGATGGATTTTCTGCTTTATTTTACAAGGTCTTTTGAGACCTTCTCTTACCATTACTTGGTTGCTTATTTCAGCAAATCCTATCTGGGGCGGAGACAGATCCGTATCTCTATGAGGCCCTGATTGTCCTACTTCCCAAACCTGATAAAGACCTCAAACAGGTTCAAAGTTACAGACCTATCTTGCTTTTAAACCAGGATATTAAGATTCTCTCTAAAATACTGGCTAATAGGTTGGCGCTGGTTCTTCTTGGGTTAATAGGTACAAACCAGGTTGGATTTATGAAAGGGCGCTCATCCTCCGATCATTTACGCACCTTGTTGCATGTCTTCTCGGCTACCAGGGATGCGGAGTTCCCTGCGGGCTTGGTCTCCCTGGATGCTGAGAAGGCATTCGACCGTGTGAACTGGAACTTTTTGTTTCACACTCTGGAGGCCTTCCACTTCCCCTCTCTGTTTATCTCTTGGATTGCCGCCCTTTATAAAAATCCCTCTGCAAGAATTTCCACGAATGGGGCCTTTTCCCATTCTTCTCACTTCACTTGGGTACCAGACAGGGGTGCCCCCTTTTCCCTTTATTATTTAACTTATATCTGGAACCTTTTATTCAAAATATTCTCAATAATGATTCTATACAAGGGGTGAGAATTGGGCGGCACGAAGTTAAAGTCACTGCATATGCTGATGACCTGTTAATACATCTGTCCCATCCGGTATCCTCTGTCCTGGCCTTACTAAGGGAAGTAGCAAGGTTTAGTGCTCTGTCCAACTACAAATTGAATGCCAGTAAGTCCCTATTTTTCCGATTAAATCACAAAGTTTTCAAGACTGACATTAGCCCTTTTGGGCTATGTTGGACACCCAGGTCTTTCAAATATCTGGGTATCAAACGTTCACGTAACCCCCTAGCATGGTTCAATGAAAATGTGGATTCCCTATTGCAGGGGATTACACATGACCTTGAGAGGTGGTCTAAACTCCCTAACTCTCTGTGGGGCTGAATCAACATAATTAAGATGAATATATTTCCTAGTATTTCTACCCGTTGTCCCTTCTCAACGCCTTTATTCCTTTACTCTGGTTCAAAAAGGTACATGGCGTTTTCACTAGATTCATCTGGGCCAACAGGTATCCCCGTTTGGCTTATCATAAGCTGGCAGCCCCAAAACTGGAGAGGGGGGGCTGCGAACCCCCCATCTGGCTATATATCACTGGGCTAGTCATCTTGCAAAATGTTTGTGGTGGGTATCTCCCGGCCCAGAAAAAACGCAACCTATCTGGCTCAAAATAGAACTGGATGCAATCAATGCCAAAAATCTGGATCCTCTCACGTTATTTTTTCTTAGGTTATTCCAAGTAAGTGTGGCCGTAGAATGTTCCACGATAAGGACCTCCTTAAAGGTCTACTCACAGATACATTCCCTTTTGCAGTATTCCCCCCATCTGGACCTGGCCCAGTCTATCTGGAACTCTCCATCATTTACTATTAACAAGAGTCAAATCTCCCATCTTTGGCTGCCTCAATTGGGAGAGGGGAAGCTTTTGGCTTTTACTGATGGTGGGGGGCATTGGTTATCAGTGGAAGAGATTGTTAGGAAATTTCTCATCCCGACCTCTTCTTATTTCAAAGTCCTGCAATTGAAACACCTACTTGTAATTACCCTGGGTAGTACTCGTCCTTCTCAGAATATCTCTTCTCTGTTACCAGAGGTATCCCCACTTTCTGGATCTCCCGGTGTAATTTCTAAACTATATCAGGTTTTGTTTCATAAAAAGTTTGGGGGTCCATTTGGGCCATCAAGATTTTGGAGTAATTTTTCCCCCCACCTTCAGCTGGATTGGCATTCTCTCTGGAAGTCATGTCATAAATTTATTTCTCAAGATAGACAGCGTCTCATGCAATATCATGTATTGCACAACTTATATTACTCCCCGGCTAAACTTCACAAGTGGGGCTACCTAGACTCAAACAAGTGCAACAAATGTTTGCAGGATGAGGGTACACTTTTTCATATGCTTTGGTCTTGTTCAAGAATCTCCACCTTATGGGTTTCAATCCAAACTTCCTGAGACCCCTTGTTGGGCCCCCAAGAATATTTTACCCCTGAGATATGTGTGTTAGGGGACCTGTCCTCTATTAGAGTCAAGGCACGTAAATTTCACATTTCCATGGTTGCCTTGTCGGCTAAGAAAATAATTCTCCATCACTGGAAAGACAGCTCCTCCCCTTCTTTCCAGGAATAGGTAAGAGAAGTATTATCCAACTTGTGCACGGAAAAAACAATAGCCAGTCTGCACAATAGTCTGGCAGTTTATACTAGAATTTGGGATCCCCTTCACTCACTAATCTCTCTGGTTCCAAACTAAACCTATATTAGGGTTTTTGCTTCTATATGGTGTTTTTTGATTAGAGGCTCGGCATCTTTGGGTACCGAGATGGGTTACTGCAGTAAGTGGAGGTGGGGGCAGCATCCTTTCACTATGTATCAATGAGTCTCTGTCAGTTTTCTCTGTATGCTGCCTTTTATGGTGGAAAATGTATGAATAAACTTTCAATTAAAAAAAAATAAAATAAAATGGGGTGGTGGATTATCCTGGGTAAGTTGGCTAAATTTGAGAACTCTTGATCCAGACAGAAATCATTTAATACTGGGAGAGGAGTTCACCCTGTCAAGATCATTTGGATTAAAGATCTTATAGTCTGTATTAAAATTATCTATAAGTTCCGTTTCATACTGGTTACAGGTCACACGTCTGTGACAACTTGAATTGATTCAACCTAAAGAATGTCATAGTTTCTACCTTTAAAGAAGTAGTGCTTTTATAGTATAACAGTTTTGGATAATACAGTGGAAGGATGTAATCTGTTTATTTATAATAGGAAGGAATATTATTTCTAAATAGAGTATTGAAATGGCGCTATTGAATTGAGAAACATAAAGCCTACTTTTGGGGGGGGGTGATTTATTTGATCATGCACAAAAATGCAATATATTTTGTAGGGGAAAGCGTGGTGGATATCCTCAGTCCTAAGGACGAGGAGATGGACTGGACTTGATATATAATTTTCACAATGGTTTAAATCCACACAGCTCATGAGCTCTTTTAAGCAGCTTAGCAAAACAACTCAGAGATAAATACAGTACTTTACCCCTCGATGATTCATCTTAAAGCATTAGATAACAAAATATGAGTATAATAAGAGGAGTGGCACCCTCATTGTGATAAGCTGTATAATGGAGATCAATGATTGTAATTTAACTGTATGTTTGTCATGCAAATAATAAACAAAGTTAAAAAAAAAAATCTGCCCCAGAGCACTTTCCCCCATCTTCAGTGGGATGAACATCATCCTTTATAAAGATCCTTTTATCCCAGAAGTGCCACCAGTCCCCCACATATCTGAACCCCTCCTCTCTGCACCACTCCCTCAGCCATGATGAATTTAACTTGTCAATCTTCAGAAGCCTCTCATTCCCCATATGCCACACCAGTAGGATCTCCAAAAAGGCCACTGACGTGGATACAACCCTCAGCGTGCCTCCCAATATCCAGAAATTAGCCTTCCAATCCTCTACCTCATAGCTAGTGAAGACATTGGTTCCCATAAGGACAATCCCATCGCGCACATTTACCACATGCCCAAGTATCCCCAGTGCCTTATTGGTATCCCTCCTTGCTGTAGCTACTATTAATGAACTACATGCAGACAGGCACACTAGTCACAATACACCAATGAGTTATATACCAATAGTGAACAGTATATAAACATGCACACTAGTCATAAAACACCAGTGAGTTATATACTAATAGTGAACTGTATGTAAACATGCACAGTAGTCATAATACACCGGTGGGCTATATACCAATAGTGAACTATATGTAAACACGCACTCTAGTCATAATACACCAATGAGTTATATACCTATAGTAAATTTGTCCTTAAAATTCTGATAGCCCATGAAAAAATATCATTTAAATGGGGAATGGGACTACCTGTAGGAGTCAGTAGTTGTAAGACATGGGTTCCTTCACAGAGGAAAGGGTCCTGGAGGAAATAGACAAATTAAATGTAGATAAAGCTATGGGACCAGATGGGATACACCCAAGAATACTGAAAGAACTAGGGAGGGAACTGGCAGCCCCTTAGCAGTGCTCTTCAACAAATCATTAAGGAGTGGGGAGGTGCCAGAGGATTGGAAGAGTGAAACAGTAGTACCACTCCACTAGAGTGGAAGCAAGGAACAGCCAGGTAACTATTGCCCAGTTTGTCTAATGTCAGTCATGGGAAAACTGATGGAGTTCCTGCTGAAGGAAAGAATTATAGCTTTTTTGGAGCAAACTTGTCAGCTCGACAAAAATCAACACGGTTTTACGGCAGGGAGGACAGACAAACCTGGTTGATTTTTTTCAATTGGGTCACCAAAACAGTGGATCAGGGTAGGGCAGTGGATGTGGTTTACCTGGACTTCAGCAAAGCTTTTGACTCTATTCCGCACAGGAGACCATTTAAAAAAACTGGAGAACATGGGAATTGGGCCCGAAGTTACAAACTGGGTCAGAAACTGGTTACATGGGCGAACTTGGAGAGTATTAGTAAATGGCACTCTGTCTGTGGAAGGGAGGGTGACTAGCAGGGTTCCACAGGGTTCAGTTCTGGGGCCGATCCTCTTTAACATATTCATCAGCAACACTGCAGATGAACTGAAGGGAAAGGTGTGCCTGTTTGCAGATGACACGAAAACCGGCAACAGGGTAGACACAACAGAGGGACAGCAAAGCATGGAAGCTGATCTCCAAAAACTGGAGACGTGATCCAAGACATGGCAAATGAAATTCAATGGAAATAAATGTAAGGTCGTGCACCTGGGACAGCGTAACCAAGGGAAACTGCACTCAATGGGAGGGGAGCAGCTGGTGGATACCAGGCAGGAGCGAGACCTAGGGGTGATCATATCAGATGACCTCAAGGTCAGTAGACAATGTGAAAAGACAGCACTAAAGACTAGTGGTATCCTGGGATGCATAGGGAAGGGCATCATGAGCAGATGGCATTAAGTAATCATGCTTTTGTATCAGTCCCTGGTCAGGCCTCACCTGGAGTACTGTGTCCAATTCTGGAGGCCACACCTCAGGAAGGACATAGATAGGCTGGAGATGGTACAGAGAAGAGCAACAAAGATGGTGCAGGGCTTGCATCAGAAACCATACGAGGCATGAATGGATGACCTTAAATTATACTCCTTAGAACAACGCAGAAATCATGGGGACATGATAGAAACATTCAAATACCTTAAAGGCAACAGCAGGGTGCATGTGCAGAACCTCTTTCAGCTAAAGGACTACAGCAGGATTAGAGGGCGCAACCTTCGACTTAAGGGAGGAAAGTTCAGAAGCAATACGAGGAAATTCTTCTTCACAGAGCATGTTGTGGAACCATGGAATAGCTTGCCAGAGAGGGTGGTGGGAGCCAAGATAGTGGGGGAATTCAAGCAGGCATGGGACAGACACTGTGGAATACACAAGCAGGCAGCTAAGTAGGGGGGTAGGAAGCCAAGGGCAGACTTAATGGATCATACGGTCCCCATCTGCCAACAACTTCTATGTTTCCATGTAAGATAACGAGGTCTCCAAGGGTTGCCTCTTATAGTATGACAGCCTTTGAGTCTGAGGTCTGGGCAAGAAAGCAACGAAGTAAAGCCAAGTGATTCTGTCTGTTCAAACCCCATGAGAGAAGTCCTACACCATAAGAGAAACCCTTTGAAGGCTCTATTTTCTTATTGTAAATCAGAGGAGTTTAGCTTGAGCGATTTATAGCAAGACCGGAGTCTTTTTAAAATGCATTATGCCTTCCTCCCCCCAGCTCTTAAGTGGTGCTCCCATTGCTGCTACACAAGAGCATACTGTACACAGGAGAAGAGGTACAGTGGCTCTACATGCTGACCGAAATTTCATTAACGATTTATAACAGTACATAATTTACTTCATGGGTAGTATAGATATTTTAAGACTACAACCATTTCATGGAATCCTGAGTAAGAAACTGATGTCATGGATGGGACGGGCAACCTGTATGTTTATGCAAGTTTGCCCCTCAGTGACACACATTTTTATCTAAAGATTTCACAAAACAGTTGGAACCTTGGTAAAATTTATGGATAGTTCACATATTGGTGCAACCCTTACCCCCACCAAGAGCAGTGTCTTGAAACCAGGACCCCCTAAACTTGTACCTAGACAAGGCAACAAACCACAAGTTGGCAATAACAAAGGTATCACTCCTTGCACTGGGGCAAATACCTGGCTTGGTATATAGAGGTCAGGGGGTTAGGGTGCAAAACAACATTTATATTTACACTGAGTTCGAGGAGAGAGGTGCTAGGGCTATGCTATGTCTATCTTCTGAGGGGGGCCCATAAACAAGTTCACACTGGAAGCATAGATGGAATGTCCAATACTAAAAATATGGGATTGTACAGTATGGCTTTATTCTGAACAGATGGCAAAATGGAATGGGGTGATCCCACAGGCTGGAACTGGTACATGTAGGCCACCGCACTATTTCCTTCTTCAGAACAGGTCTTTGGGTTTTATACATTGTTCTTGTTGCAGTCTATGGCTGCCAGTCCATCCCTCTGTACTAGGGATATAATGGACATTTCTCTCATAAGTGTCTTTCTTGTAGGCGCTGCAACACACTTAAAACATTTCCAATCCTCCTGACCTGATGGGCTTAATTAACATCCACAGGTAACTCTGTGCTCTTCAATGAACCAGTTATGCACACCCTGGCCCCAACCAGCCTCTACCATTACTTCTGGCTTACACAAATTGAGTCTTCAGTCTCTTCAGATTGCTAAAGGACTCTGCAATCTTAAACTTCTTATTCAGCACATTTTTGTGGTGATATAGGGGCCCTGAAATGGTGTATTCTAGCCTTATCTCTGGGCACATACACCTCAGACAACTCACTCAGGAAACAATACCATGTAGCTGTAATCACGGTTTTGTTTGTCCCTTTGTTACAGACTTGGATACTAGAAGAAACACCTCTTCCCTTACAGGTGGCTTTTCATAGCTTCACTCGCAGACACTCTTTGTCTCTTTCTAGGCAACTGAACACTCTTCTTGTCCCTCAGGGGATTACCCCTTGGACCCAAAGAATTGCAGTCCCACTTTACTTTCTCTGGCATGATCCACTGGGGTCCTGTAATTACAGCTCTCCACCACTTCCCTTGGCAGTTGGCACTGCTGTATTTTCACTAACTTGGGTGAGAAAATAACCAGAGGTCCTTCGCCCAGCCTCAGAACAGGTTGGCAGACACCTCTACACTGAGAGATCCCTCCTCACAGAGCTCCCACACTCAGACTGACTCTGAACTGCTGACTCCCATCTGAACATTCTAAAGTGCCCCAAAGCAGTTGATTCCACTGTGGCTCATGCTGCTGCGGGAGTTCTAAATGACCGGATTCATTTCTCAGTCAGCATAGCTAGGTAAACAATGGGAGGTCTGTAGCGAGCTTCTAATAAACCCTCTACCAGCTGCCCAAATTACCTTCCTAGTCCAACACTGATGAGATTCTAGAAACCTCAGGGGACTGGGTGGTTATACTGATATCTGCAAATCTCTGACACCAAAAGGTAAGCTCATATGGAAGATCTTTTCATTGACTATTAAATGTGAGGGACCCGTCACATACTTACTTTCTCTTTCAATTAAGTTAACCATCATATGTGTACAGTTTGGCACGCATAAATGTGCTTTAGTATCTCCCATCTCCTGCAAAGTCTTACCACTCTTCAACGACACAGAGTCATAAGATGAAAGTGGTGGGGTAAGCTTAGTGTACATCACACACTGCTTCAGTTTTCAAAAAAGTACAATATTACACAAAAAAAAAGTACAAGAATATTACAGCAGAGCCCCTCAGCTGATCCATTCATCCATTACTCCTGACACAGCATCAGGCTTCCAAGCTGCAGAAAAACTGGAAGGGAGGGTAAACATTTTTGCTGGTAACACCAACATCTGTAATAGAGTAGACACTCAGGAGGGGATGGAGAGAATGCATAGGAACTTTGTGAAATGTGAGAAGTGGTCAAGAGCATGGCAGGTGGGGATCAGTGCCAGAAAGTACAGAATAATGCACCTTGGGCATAAGAACCTAGGAACTGAGTATCAGATGGGGGGTTACTGACAATCACTAAACAGGAAAAATACCTTGGGGTTATTATATATGAGAACCTCAAAGTGGCCAGGCAGAGTAACAAAGCAGTGGGTAGGGCCAGTGGGCTGCTAGGATGCATAGGAGAAATATCTCCAGCAGGAGGGAGGGAGGAGGAGGATGTGTTGCCATTGTGTAGGCTCACATGTGAGCTCCCGAGTATTAGTATGCAGTTTGGAGGTTGCCCTCAGAAGGCACATAACTAAAGTGGAGACAGTCCAGAGGAGGCCAACTAAAATGGAGCAAGGAGGGTTGCATCACAAGCCCTATGAAGAGAGACTGAGGGGGCTCAATATATATACCCTTAAATCGAAGCGAGCAAGAGGGCTATGACAGTGATCTACAAGTACCTCACAGTGGTGAAAAGGGTGCAGAAAGAGAGCCCCCTTCACATCAGAAAGAGCACCAGAACCAGAAGAAATGGAATCAAGCTGGAAGGGGAGAGGTTTTAGAGGGATGAGAGGAAGTACTGTACTGCTTCACTGAAAACCTCTTAACTGTGATCCATTCCTGTAAGGATTTGGCTCCAAGGTTACATTAAATTTCTTTACTATGCTCCTCAGATATGCCACTTGTATTTAAATGCATATTTCACAGGTATGATATATTTAACTGTACGTTATGTTACAAATGCGACTGTATAATTATTTAAAAGACAAAGAACCTCTGTGCGCAAACACTGAGGCAAGGGTTATCCCAAAGGGCATTTGGTTGGGAAGCCAAGTTTCAAGAAAATACAAAATCACACATGCCCACACAATGCAAAGCATCATGGGCTGCATATGCAAATCACCACAGAATGTATTACAGAATGTATAATTATTTGTTTGTTTTTTAACTGTATGCCTTGTTACAAATGTAACTGAATGTTTAATTTCTCAGATATGTTAAATGGTAAACTGTATATCTAATTCTTCATCCAATTTTACCCCCCCCCCCCGGTTGCACCGGGAGATGAGCAACATGTTGTTCAGTGTGCCTTCCGGTTAAACATTTCAATCAATCAATAAATAAATAAATAAAAAGCACTGTGAACACCTGGAACAGACTGCCATCAGGGCTTCAAGAATGTGTGGGATATGTATAAGGGAATATTATTTATTTGTTTTTGTTAACCAGGTAGGCATACTAGACAACGAGTGCCTATTTTCAGGTGCGACCCGGGAGGTTACAATACAGAAAACGTGGTACAGAGTCAAGGTAGCATACAAGCACAATACAGAAAACATGGTACATAGACATGGTAGCGAACAAGCCCATAATACAGGTGAGCCAGAGAAATTACAATACAGAGAACATGGTACAATGTCAAGGTGGCATGCAAGCCCTCACGCAGGGAGGTGCCTGGGTACAAAGTGAAGACATGTGTACAACAACAACTAGAATTGAAAAAAGAGAGAGTATATTGCAACTGGTGTGTCTAGTCTATACAAATGGAAAGGTGGTAATCCACAGATGGGAGCAGGGGGAGATTAACAGGTAGCCAGGGAAGGGGTAGGCAGAGCAGGGTGGAGGTGATAGTCAGGAAAGTAGGCAAGGGGAAGAGTAGGCAGAGAGGTAGGTCAGCAGGGAGCTAGTGAGTACAGAGAGGGGTAGAAGATGGCAGGAGGACCACTACGACAGGACTGGCTAGGCCTGCAGGGAGAGCAGCCCTACAGTTGCGAACCCCCAGAGGGCAGGGCAAGAGATGAGGTTCGTCCTAGTGCTACAAGGAGGGAGCTAATGGCATCTGGTGAGGGGCACCTCCCAGAGGAGGGTGGGGCTGGCGTAGTCTAAGTGCTGCAGGGAGAGAACTAAAAGGGGTAATGAGTAAGGGGTGCCAGGCAGAGGAGGGAGCTAAAGGGTGAATAGGGTAAGGGGACGCCTAGCAGAGGAGGAGGAGAGGTGGTAAGGGGGAAGGTAGTCACAGGCCGATGTTCAGTATGTGGGAGGGGTGTAAGGGGAGGGGGGAGTCACCCAGCAACTAGTGGGCACAGAGACAGGTGGAGGCAGCCTTGAGGAACTTCCAAAGGAACATTTTGAAGCCAGGGTGGGAGGGGGTGGCCTGGACTAGGGCGGGAAGGGAGTTCCAAAGTCTCGGAGCATAGGCAGAGAAGGCCCGATCACTGGTAAGGGAGCGGGTCCTTGGGATCAGACAGACCTGGGTCGAGCTGGATCTAAGTTGATAGGCCGAGGAGCAATGTTTGAAGGGAAGGGCAAGAGTGAAGGGGCAGGCAGTACGGACAATATTGTTGACCATGCTGTCAAGGACAAAGGCACGGTGTTTCTCAGGGGGAAGCCACCCCAGTTGGGCATAGAGGTCACACCGATGCGTAAGGCGAGGCGCAGCGAGGGCGAAGCGACATATGTTGTTATAGGCCATATCCCATTTCGCAAGATGGGTGCTCGGGACCGGCGCGAAGGCAACCAGCCCATAGCAGAGCGCGGGTAGGAGGATACCCCTTGCTATGGCAAGCCGGGCAGCTGGAGTGAGGCAGTCCTTGGCTCTATATGCTAAGCCGAGCTTGCTGTTAGATGCTTTGCAGATGTTCTGGAGATGCTCTGCAAGATCAAGCTGAGGATCTAGGGTCACCCCTAGGTACCTGGTGGATTTCAGGACAGGCAGGAGGGAGCCATTCCCCCCAAGGATGGAAAGGGTGGAGGGGCATGATGTGGTTTTGGCCACTGACCCAAATAACATGGCGTGGGTCTTATTTAGGTTAACCGTGAGCTTATGACCCACGAGCCAGTTTTGGACTTGCCCAAAGTCTGAGTTGAGTTGAGTGTTAATGGTTGAGATGTCCTGCGAGCTAAACAGTAGTACCAGGTCATCCGCATAGAGTGTGGTGGACCCGGAGGTAGCAATGCAGGGGAGTTCATTGATGTAGAGGGAGAACAGTATAGGACCAAGGACGGATCCTTGAGGGACACTGCATCTGACTGGAGAAAGGTCCGATAGGGCACGGTTGAAGCAGGTGTATTGTAATCTACCCCCAAGGCAGCTGGTAAACCAAGTGAGGGCTCAGGGGGAGAAGCCATGTGAGAGCAGAGTGGATTGAAGGAGGCTGTGGTCGACACGATTGAAGGCCTTAGAGAGGTTGATAAAGATGGCTCCAGTCAGTTTGCCAAGGTCGGTGGCAGATCTGATCTCTGAGGTGACAACGGCGATAGCAGTGGCCAAACTGTGCCCCTTCCTTAACCCATGCTGCGCAGAGGAGAGAACCACATACTCCTGAAGGTAATGGGAGATTTGTGCAGATATGGCCTTTTCGAGTAGCTTGCTGGTGGCAGAGAGTATGGCAATGGGGTGGTAGTTGTTCATCTCCTTAGGGTCACCATGCTTAAACACCGGGACAACCTTGGCCACCTTCCACATGTCAGGTAAGATCCCCAAGGTGAGGGAAGAGTTGAAAATGTGGGCAATTGGCAGGGCGAGAGGGCATCCCCAGATAGAGGAGTTTAGGCTCTAGATTATCATGTCCCGCCCCGGTGTGGTGTGAGAGACCAGCAAGCAGGGCTTGAGTCTCCCAAACAGAGATTTGCTTTAGGTAAAATGGAGGCCAGGGGGGATGCGCGGAGGTTTGAGGGTGGAGAGTGGAAGGGGTGAGGTGGCCAGCAGAGTGGAGAACAGGCTGTTGAACGCTGAGGCTATGGTCAGGGGGTGATTGCAGTTGGCCCCCTCAGCATTCATGTCGGTGCCCGAGTTAGAGGCGGACCCTCCGACCATATTCTTAATGTTTTGCCAGAAGCGGCGGGGGTTGTAGGCCGAGTTGAGCATGGCAGATTTGCAGAACTCACTCTTGGCGACCCGGATGGCAGCCTTGCAGGAGTTTCTGAGCCGACGATATTCAAGAAGGTCATGGGCGTTGCTGAAATTTTTGTGATTGAACAAGCTCTTGTCCCTCTGCATCATTAGAGCTAGAAGACTACCATGGAGCCACTTAGTAGCCGTGCCCCGTACCCTCCTTTTCGTGAGGGGAGCGTGTCTGTTTTGCAGAGGGATGAGAATCTCCAGAAAGTGGTCCAAAGCTATAGCAAGGTCATTAGAGCTGAGTATCCTGGACCAGCTGGCGTGGCGGAGGTCGTCCAAGAGTCATTGAGGATAAACCTGGAGTAGTCCTTCATCTGAATCACTCTACAAGGAATTTTGGGGGCCATGGATCCCCAAATGCAGTATATGGGAGAGTGATCAGAGATCGCATCCGGGAGTGTGCCAGTTTGGATGATTTTATCCAATCTGTTGCTCAGGAGCCAGTCAATAAGGGAGCCCTTGACTCCTTGGGGGGGGGTCCTAGTAGTTTCGGTGATGGTCTGATGGAAGGCGAGGCCTGAGAGGAACGGCTCATATAGTTTGGTATTAGGGCCCAGCCAGTTGAGGTTGAAGTCCCCCATGATGAGCACCTCATTTGAACCAACCTTGCCTTTAAGGTGGTCAAGAAGGAAGGAGAGTCCTGGCAGGCCTCCTTTAGGGGGATTGCAGGTGCAGACCAGGTGCACCTTTTTAGTGTTTCCGAGCAGTAGGAGGGAGTGAATGAATTCACAACCGGAGGGGTCAGGAGGAGACAGAGACAACGAAGATATGTTTAGGTATCCCATAGAGTATAGGAGTACACCTTCCCCACGTTTACTACCACCCCTGTCCCGCCTAATAAGGCTATAACTCGGAATGGCACAAGCAGAGTCAGGAGTACAAGGCTTCAGCCAGGTTTCCATGATCCTTAAGATATCTGGCTCATAAAAGGCAGCCCAGGCAGTCAGTTCCGCAAGGTTATGTAGGATACTGCGGATGTTTAGGTGGGCTATTTTTAGGCCTTTTTTGGATAGCCAGGCCGGAGGGGGCTTAGGAGGGTGGGGGTTAGCAGAGGGACCTGGACCAGAGGAAAAGATGACTGGCTGCAGGAGAGGAACCATCCCTCGGATTTAATGGGCAGCCAGGTGACCTGAGACAAAGGTGCAATGTCCAGAGATCCAGAGGGTGAGAGTCTGACCAACAAGCAGAGTCAGGAGTACAAGGCTTCAGCCAGGTTTCCATGATCCCTAAGATATCTGGCTCATAAAAGGCAGCCCAGGCAGTCAGTTCCGCAAGGTTATGTAGGATACTGCGGATGTTTAGGTGGGCTATTTTTAGGCCTTTTTTGGATAGCCAGGCCGGAGGGGGCTTAGGAGGGTGGGGGTTAGCAGAGGGACCTGGACCAGAGGAAGAGATGACTGGCTGCAGGAGAGGAACCATCCCTCGGATTTAATGGGCAGCCAGGTGACCTGAGACAAAGGTGCAATGTCCAGAGATCCAGAGGGTGAGAGTCTGACCAACAGCCCCAGACCCGGGGACAAGTGCAAGATTGTGAGGTGTCTGAGGTGGGGCTCCAGACTGTGTAAAGGCAGAGGGAGGGATCAAAGGACAGCTTGTATCCTAATATAAATTAAGCCATAATAGGGCTCAGACAGTCCTATGTGAATGAGCAATGGAGAAGCACAGGAAGCAGCCAAGCAGGTTTCACCCTGAGAGAGTAAGAAAAAGTTAGATGAGCCCTCTGGTGGTGACTAGGAATAACCAGAAAATGGCAGAGTGGGCTGATAGGCTAAATCTGCCCATGTGATAGCAGCTATAAAGCTCAGTGACCACCAAGGGTGGTGGTGGGGGCAATGGGGGCAGCCGGCAAAGCAGGCGGGCTAGTTCTTCCACGAGGCAGTCGAGGAAGAGCCGCGGAGCTTACACCGCTTGGCTGCATGCAACGCTAGCGTCTCCGATATTGCTGGCGATACAAGGCACAACTGATGTTCCGGTAAGCCACCCTGGGTTGTGAAAGCCTCTCCAAGTTTGTTTAGTGGCAGATAAATACTGCGCTGTACTACTGAAGTCCAAGCAGTCAGGCCAAACTTTGGAAGTCTTTACCTTCGGCGTTTTTGGCATCTCGGTGGGGAGGGGTGAGAGAGAGTGTCTAGGACTGCCCTCGCAGAGTCCCTTCAGCGTTCTCGGCATCTTGGGGGTTGGGGGAGAGTGGCTAGGGCTGCCCTCGTGACCAGTGGACCACGGAGTCCTCACAGCATCCTTCGGCGTTCTCAACATCTCGGGGTGGGGAGGCGGCTAGGGCTCCCCTTGCAACCAGGGGGACCACGGAGTCCTTCGCATCCCTACGTGTCAGCCAAGGCCTCGGGTGGGGAGAGCAGCTAGGGCTGCCCTCGTGACCAGGGGACCACGGAGTCCTCGCAGCATCCCTTCGGCGTTTTCGGCATCTCGGGGGGTGGGGAAGAGAGGCTAGGGCTGCCCTCATGACCAGGGGACCACAGAGTCCTCGCAGCGTCCCTGTAAGAGAAACATAGAAACATAGAATTTGAAGGCAGATAAGGACCACTTGGCCCACCCAGTCTGCCCATTTCCCTACCTGATGGATACGCTGCAGATCCTAGTTAACCAGCAGCCTACTTCTTCCTACCCCCCCCCCCTAGAATTGCCTTATGACTGTCCCATGCATGCTTGAATTCCACCACTGATTTTGACTCCACAACCTCCTCTGGAAGGCTGTTCCATACATCCACAACCCTCTCTGTGAAAAATACTTCCTAAATTGCCTCTGAGCCGCCTCTTCTATCTTCAAATTGTGCCCCTTGTTCTTGCACACCACCTCTTTTGAAAGATGCTACCTCTTGGACTTTGTTGATTCCCTTGAGGTACTTGAAATTTCTGTCATGTCCCTCCTCTCCTCCTTTCTCGAGGCTATACATATTAAGCTCCTTAAGTCTCTCTTCATATGTCTTCCGTGCAGACCCTGCACCATTTTAGTTGCCCTCCTCTGACAGCTTCCATCCTGTCTATGTCTTTACGGAGATTGGGTCTCCAGAACTGCACGCAGTACTCCAGATGTGGTCTCACCAGCTGTCTGTACAGAAGGATAATAACTTGTTTTCTACTGGTGATGCCTCTCCCATGCATCCCAGTATCCCCCAGCCCTCCTTGCTGCCCTCTCACATTGCTTGCCCACCTTAGGTCATCTGATATGACTACCCCCAGGTCCTGCTCCATTTTTTTGTTGTTAGTATCTCACCCCATTGTGTACTCTTCCCTGGTTTTTGTTTCCCAGGTGCATTACCTTACACTTCTTAGCATTGAATCTAAGCTGCCATACATTTGACCATTCCTCTAACCTTGCCAAGTCCCTTCTCATCCTTTCCACCCCACCTTGTGCATCAACTCTGTTGCAGATCTTTGTGTCATCTGCAAAGAGACATATTTTCCTTCCAGTCCCTCTGCAATGTCACTTATAAAGACGCTTGAAGAGGACCGGTCCTAATACTGAACCCTGTGGTACCCTACTGCTAACCCCCTTTTTCAGAGTGGACTCCATTTATTATTACTCTCTGTGTCCTATTCTCCAGCCAATTCTTTACCAGGCTGTCATCTTGGGACCCCTCCCAGGCTGGCTAACTTGTATACTAATCTTTTGTGTGGGACTGTGTCAAATGCCTTGCTAACGTCTAGGTAGGCCATGTCCACAGTCCCTCCCTGATCAACTACTTTGGTCACCCAGTCAAAGAAATCTATCAGATTTGTCTGGCATGACCTTCCCACTGTGAATCCATGCTGCCTTGGGTCCTGTGCCCCTCTGGCCTCTAGATATGCAACAATTCATTCCTTCAGAAGTGATTCCATCATTTTCCCTACCACTGAGGTTAAACTAACAGGTCTGTAGTTTCCTGCTTCTGCCTTGCTCCCACTTTTGTGAAGGGGAATCACATCTGCCCTCCTCCAGTCCTCAGGTACCATCCCATCCTCCCATGATTTGTTAAAGAGGGTAGTCAGTGGTGTCACTAGTTCTACCCTTAGTTCTTTTAGAATTCTGGGATGAATCCCATCAGGCCCCATTGCTTTGTCCACCTTCAGTTTTAAGAGCCTGTTCAGAACTCTTTCTTCTGTAAATGGGCTGGTATCAACTTCTGTATCCAGAGTGTTTCTACTGTTTGTTTTAGGTGCCTCCTCTTCCTTTGTAAATACCGAGCAAAATATTTGTTTAGTATCTTGCCTTTTCACAGTCACCCTCTGCCCACCCTCCTCCCTTTATTAAGCCTCACTATCCTCCTTGGTCTTCCTTTGCTCCCTGATGTACCTATAAAGGTTTTATCCCCTTCTTAACTGAGTTGGCTATCTTTTCCTCGGTTTGGGCCTTTGCTGTTCTGACTGCCTTTCCAGCTTCCTTTTGCTTTAACTGATACAGTTCTCTGTCCTGTTCCTTCTGTGATTCCTTGTACTTCCTGAATGCTTTCTTTTTCTCTTGAACCTTCACTGCCACTTCCTTTGAGAACCATAGTGGTTTCTTACCTCGTTTTGTTTTGTTTATTTGCTTTACACAAAGGCTTGTTACCTCTGTGATGGCAGTTTTTATTATTCCCCATTGTTCTTCCACCCCTCCTTCCTGCCCATTTGCTAGTGCATTCCTTAGGCACTCACCCATTTTGGCAAAGTCAGCCCTCCTAAAATCCAGTACCTTTGTCTCTTGCTGGCTTGGCCTCATTGCTGTGTTTATTGTGAACCATACTGTTCAATGGTCGCTAGTTCCCAGATGGCTACCCACTTCTACATCTGTGATCCTCTCTTCATCTCCATTTGAGAGAACCAGGTCTAAGATTGCTCCTCTCAGTGGGCTCCAATACTAGTTGTCTAAGGCATGCCCCTGTAGGGCATCTAGAATAACCCCACTCTTAGAAGTGGCTGCTGCAACTGCACTCCAGTTAACATCTGGCATAATCAGATCACCCATCAGCAATATCTCCCTTATCTGCCATTCTAAGTATACTTTCTATCATTTTCTTGTCCATTTCTCCCCTGAGAGGGGGTCTATATACAACCCTGTAGCGGATGTGGTGCCATTGCCTGCCTCCAAATTGACCCACAGTGCTTCTTCTCCTCCCTGTTTACCCTTTTGTTCTGTTGCTTTGATTTCTTCTCTTATGTAGAGAGCTACTCCTCCTCCTCTTTTACCCTCCCTGTCCCTCCTGTAGATAGTGTATCCTGGTATGTTTACATCCCAGTCATGGTTCTGTGTGTACCATGTTTCTGTGACTGCCACAATATCCAGATCTTCCTCCTCTATCAAGGCCACTAATTCAGGAAGCTTGTTACCCAGACTACGGGCATTGGTACTCATTGCTCTCCATTTTTTGATGGCTTTACCTTCTGTAGCGGCAACCCCCACTGACCTTTCTACCTTGGTCTTTTTCTCATTTAGTACCCTGTTTTGTAGGGGGAGGCTGGGATTTTCCTTCTGCTTATCAGTGCCTCCCCCATTGACTAGTTTAAAGGCTTGCCAATGAAGCATTTAAACCGATTGCCCAAAAGGCTTGTTCCCTTCCTGGACAGATGCAGACCATCCTGCCAATATAGGCTGGTGTCCCTCCAGGTGGAACCCCAGTCCCCAATGAAGCCAAACCCCTGTGCTTCAACCATTTGTTAAACTGCATGGTGCAAAGTACCCTTGCCTCACTCATGCCACTGACAGGCAGCACCTCTGAGAAGGATACTTTGTGTGCTACTTGTCTTAAGCCCCTCCCCAACTCTACAAAGTCCTTTTGCACTGCTCTAATCTCATGATGAGCCAAGTCATTTGTCCCTAGGTGGACAATGATGTCCACCTCAGAATCCCGTGCAACTGTTCTCGTGACCCTAAGGATGTGCTTCCTGTCCCTCCAAGCCATGGCACCAGGCAGACACCTTAAGAGGAAGGATAACAAGAAACCTGTTCAGATCTGCAAAGACAGAGTAGTCAAGGACCATCTAGGCAGACTGGGTGGGCAAGCAGCCCTTTTCTGCCGAAAGATTCTATGTTTTTATTTTTCCAGGCTAAGCATTTTAAAAGTAAGCCCCACCACTCAGAATAAAGATCCCACTTTTCAGACTGAGTATCCTTACCTACTGAAACCATGGTTTCATAATTCTGCACCATAACTTCCCTGTGAAGCTCCCTTTCTTGTTTGCTTAACATCTTCCACTCCTCGTCTGAGAAAGTGACAGCAATATCTTCAAAGGTTTCTGGTACCTGAAAGGACATGAGACATGGTTAACTGATCTTGATTTCACTGCACACAGTGAGAGATCTGCAACTTTTTTTTTTATTTATTTGCTTTTGTTAACCAGGTGAGCACACTAGACAGCCAAGTGCCTATTTTCAGGTGCGACCTGGGAGATTACAAGGTACATACATGTACATCAGGTAAAAACAAGTGAAAGATTACATTAAAGAGCATTAGCACACAGGGTCAATACAAGTAGCAACAGGGGTTTACAATGCAAGCTGTAGGTAGAAGAAAAGCATGGTAGTCTTATGTAAGTCAGTGTTCATCATGCCAGGCAGCAATGCTGCAAGGATGCTCCCTTTTACCCTAGTAGTTAATGGATTGCTGACAGCTCAATGATCTAGCATGCAAGATGGAAAATCCTTAAATTAAGTAGCACTAATACAAAATAAATGATGGCTTAGCAGTACAGGACTTTGAAATATTTTATTTATACTGTAAAACACCTTCTAACGGTAGGGGAAGGAGGCAGTTACCTTATGTGCACAGCAAAGACTTGCCTGTGTGTTATCCTTTATAGGTAAATCTGATGGTGGAGGAGCTACAGGGAGTATATCGACAGAGTGCCCTCAGGGTGCTGGCATTCTTAAGGTTCTGTGTTCTTGGGGCTACGACTTGGTGCTCTTGCGGGGGCAGCTAGGTGCCTGAAAGCTGGTAGACAGCAGACAGTCCAAGTGTCCTAGCTGGGTATGTGCCCTGGGGGTGCAGGCAATAGGTCAACTGAGACACTCAAGGTATGGGTGCCAGCTGAAAGGGGTAACCAGGCACTGCCATCAAGATGCTTCAGAGTCAAGGATACTCTTGTGTGATTGGCTGAAGTGGGCACACACCATGCTTGCTAAGAAACGGACTGTTGAACTTGGGCAGGGGGCACAGGAGACCCTCAATGTATGCTCCCATCTTGAAGTCTGCTCCCGAGAGTGGCAGAATGCCGTGGATACTGTTGCCATGGTAATGGCATCAGTGTAACATTAAGTAGCATCATGGAGGTGGACAGGGAGGGACCTCAGCAGGACTCCACATGAGGTGAGTACCGACCTGTTTTACTCACCTCATTTTAAGAAATACTCTTCAGAACATTTTTTAATGAGTACCAGTACTCACCCAACATTTGTAAATGCCACCTGGTCAACAAATGCTCCACCCTGCATAGAATGGTGCTGCGTAACATAACTGGTGATTCAGAAGTCACAGTTTCTTCCACAATTACAGCACTTGTATGCATCCCAATTTTGTTTTGCTCACTGTATTTTAAAACTGGTGAGTAAATTACTTCTGCCTGCCAACAAAGTTTGGAGCATTGTTGGCACCTGATCAAATCTCAAATACTAATAAAAATATCTGGGTAATGAATCCACTTCTTCCAAAATGCTTTTCGGACTCCAAAAGGTGTGCAGCAAAATTCTCAAAGAAGAAATCTGGAGTCACTTCAAATCATTCTATTTTCTTTTTATTTCTTTGCCATTCTTTTCATTTTCTGTTTATGGATAGGAACTGAGCAAGAGTTAAAAGATTTTCATAATTTATTGAATGCCTTTGATAGTAATTTGGAATTTTCAATAAATTACCATGAAACAACAATTCCTTTTTTGGATTTAGACATTAAAATTGAAAATGGAATATGCAGTACAACTCTATTTAGAAAACCAACAGATAGAAATACATTATTGCATAATAAAAGCTTCCATGAGCCGAGATTAAAACAAAGCATCCCATATTCCCAATTAGTTAGAGTCAGACGTAACTGTAAGGAGAATGATGAATTTGAGAGACAAAAGGAAGAAATGTTGAGAAGGTTTAGAGTGAGAGGATACCCCCACAGAACTTTATATAGAGCTAATCAAAAGATTTTAGAAACAAGTCGAGTTGAACTATTAAAAAGAAGGCAGCGACAGAAACAGGAGAGATTAGTATTTGCTACGAAATATAATCACAAAATGAATGAGATCAGAAAATTATTAGTAAATATTGGTATTTAGTGGCTACAGACAATCAACATATTAATATATTTCAAAAGAAACCAATTATAGTCTCTAAAAAAGTGAGGAACTTGAAAGATAATTTAGTGCACTTGCAGTTCTTAAAGAAAGTTGAAGATGAAAAACAATTACTTCTGGGACCCCTGCAACCAGGAATGACAAGATGTGGCAAGTGTGCTGTGTGCAATAACACAAGTAAGAAAATGTTTTTTAAACACCCACATTATAATCTGGAATATAAAATTAAGGACCATATAGACTGCAATACTGAGGGGGTAATATATGTGATTCAATGCCCATGTGATAAACTATATGTGGGACAAACGAAAAGGGCTTTGAAACTAAGAATAGGTGAACATAAAAGTGATATTCGTAATAAAAATGATAAATCACCAGTAGCAGTCCATTTTAATGAAGCACAACATACGGGAGCATCCCTAAGGTTCTGGGGCCTGGAATTAGTTAAAAGTTCATTAAGAGGTGGTGATTATAAGCGTATACTTGACAAAATGGAAATGAAGTGGATATTTAATTTAAAAACTTTAGATAAAAGAGTGGAATGAATGTTGAAAGTAATTGGTTGGCATGTATGTAATTCAGTCTTTTGACAAAGTAATATTAGTGTATTAAAGAATGATATTGGTGTGTCTCAAAATAGCTGGAAAATAGTTATGATATAAAAATTAGGTAGAAGATCATTTCTAATCTAAAAGTTTTGTTATGAATGGGATGATTTGCATACTAAAGTGAAAGTCTGTGATGCATTAAAATTTTTTTATAATTGGTCTGTTTTAAGATATAAGGAAAATAGTGTGTGCTTTTAACAAATAAATTGCCTGTTTCTTTAAATACTAACAGATGAGGCTAAAACTTATGTGGATATAGATATTGTGGACTATATTAGAAACTATAATTTGATCATTTAAGTTCATTATAATTGAAGGATTTATATGTCTTTTACTGCTACTCGATTTTGATTTGGATGTATAAAACCAAGAAGCAAGTATCAAACCTATCAACCCACTATGAAACTGTTTATTGAATATTAATAATAAAAGATTATATATAGTTGAGTCCCATTAAATTATAATTATTGTATAAAGAAGGAAGATAGTTTTGGTAGATGGGGTAAATGGGTATTTTCGAAATACAATATATAATATGTATTTGATCGCTATGTTAATTTATCAGATTATTTATAAAAACATCAAGTTAGGAAAGGATGAATGGGATCGCATTATAAGATAAATACAATTTGTCGATATTGAAGAGAAATAATTTACGCTATATTAGTTTATTTCTTCCTTTTAGATTATAATAATTATATTGAAAAGTTCAGTATAGCTTAGTGTATTCTGTAGAGCTTTGCAAAAGAAGGAAATTAAAGCCCCATGAAAAGATTGGAGTAAGAGTTTGGAATTCATGAATATATTAATATTCATTAGCAGTGATACGAATCAGGTAGCTATGAGGGTGTTAGCGAATAAGGGTGTTTCATCCTTTGAAAAGCGGTAGCAAAATACGTGCCTTGTGCCAGAAGAAGGTGAAATACTGCGCTGAAAGCAGCATTCTGGGCAATTAACGTTAAGTTGTATGCTTAACGCCATAATAAACAAAGAGTGGTTAGCGCTTAAATAATCTGAGAACGCGGGGAAGATCATATACAAATATAGTGCTTTATTTTAAAATTACACTTAAAACTAAGTGCTGGAGAGATTGGCGAATTTAAAGCGCATGAATTAGCGGTCTCAGTAAATCCTTTGAACAATTTTTGGTGACAGTAACCTTGTAAAGGTGAGCGGATCTCAAAATATTTAAATTATTTTTTGAAATATAGTTTGAAATTGGAGAAATGCATCTGAATATTGGGATAAGAGACTAAAAGTTCTTCCTTCTGTTCAAATTATAGTGAGAAAATTTGATGTTTAAAGGGACATGCATGGTCTAGAAAGGTACGAGTTACTTGGTAATTTCATTATAATGATTTATAGATAGAATGGGACTTTTCTATAAACTTAACAAACATTTTGGTTTGTTTTAAAGTTTTTCTGAATAAAAAATTTTTTTTGATTTATAAAACAGAGAGAAGACTATTAAGTTTGGATTAATATTAATGAGATGAAAGTGGGTGATACGTTTTGATTGCAGGTAGAGAAACAATTATAAGTTGGTATTCATATTATTTAACAGTGAGAAGTGGCATACAATGGACAATTAATTGTAGTTTTTATATTTATAGAAGCCCCGTGAACAAGCTGGAGACAGCGAAACATAGGGGCAGTTTTTGGCAAAGAAATATAAAGAAAATAGAATGATTTGAAGTGACTCCAGATTTCTTCTTTGAGAATTTTGCTGCACACCTTTTGGAGTCAGAAAAGCATTTTGGAAGAAGTGGATTCATTACCCAGATATTTTTATTAGTATTTGTGTATTATTGGGACTTTGAGTGGGTCCTTTTATATCTGGAGGTTGATATATATAAAGTAACAAAAGTTTGTAACTGTTTTGATTATATTGGATAATTGTATTTTTCTACCGTCTTAATTGTAACATAAGGAAAATGGAAGAAGGGCTAGCAGTCTTTAAAGACATTGGTAGTAGTGTACAGAATGTTCTACATTTTACTAGCTATACAGAGGATGAAAAACAATCTTTGTTTCAAAAAATGCATGGAGATAGGGACCTTAGTGCCCAGATGGGAACTTTACCATGAAATATTTTACAAAAACTAGAAAATCTTAGATTCAGGGACACGCGTCTGGAATGACATGGACTCACACTAACCCAGTATTTGGAACATAATAGAATCCCTAGAGGTTTACATATCACAGTGGAACCGAATATTGGAATAAATACAGCAAAATTATACACAAAATGGGACGGTATACGGAACAGAGCAAGCTGTGATTTCATGTATGCCCTTATTGAGGCAATTATAGAAGAGAGGATATTAATAGGAGAGGAAATACAGAAATATCAAGATTTATTACAGCAACACTCAATAGTAGAAGAATATAATGTTTCATTGGAGAGTTTAAAACAAAAAATCATGGATTATGAAAATAAATTGAAACAACAAAAATAAGAAGTTTATAAGGGATACAATGATTACAGGGACAATAGGATATACACTTACAAGCAATATAGAAGACAAAATACAATTTATCGCGAGGACAGTGGAACAGATAGTGATAACAGTTATACCATAGACAGATCGGTGCGTTCTAGAGAAGATGCTACTGGGTCGGGTGAGTCCGTGCCTTCCAGCGGTGCTCCTGAAGAGAATTCAACACATAGGTACGATTTAAGGACTTCTAATTATGATCCACAATTTTATAGAGCACAAGGGGTTTTCGAGGAGGCAGAAGGGTCAGAGGGGGAGGACAAGGAGGAAGAACAAATATGGACAGGAGATTAAACAGAGAGATACAGAGATAGTTCCTATATTTAATTTAAGTCAAAGACATATTAATGAGACAGAATTAAAAGTTTTGAGCTTTGGCCTTAGTTTTGCTCCATCTCAGCCCATTAATACTTTTGAATTAATGGTTGATTTGCAAGCATTCTTTAGGAATCTGAGAATAAAAAATCTTTTTGGGGATCATGATATAGCTATCAGTGAGGAAAGTAAATTAAAACAAATATTAAGTCTTAAATCTCATTTTAATCCCCCCATAGGAAAAAACAATGGTATAGAATGCTTTTGCAAGTTAGTAGAAAGGGAAGTTATGGAGTTATTTAAAGATCAAACTTCCCTTTGGCCTCCTTCCAAAAACCTTAGTAAAGAAGAATTTAAATCTATGAAGGAATTGAGTAATGACACGAGTATTATTATTAAGCAGGCAGATAAGGGGGGTGGAATCGTTATACAGGATAGGGATCAGTACAGAAATATGTGTCTGAAATTATTACATAATCAAGAGAACTACTCAATACTTGATATGGATCCTACAAAGAAAATAATGAATGAACTTAGAGAAATTTTAGCTGAATTTGTAGACTTAAACTGGCTCCATGATTGGGAAATGAGGCTGCTTTTAGTAGAATATCCAAGGATTCCCACATTCTATGCATTACCAAAAATTCATAAGAACTTGTTTGATCCTCCGGCAGACCCATAATATCAGGTATAAATTCAGTTTTGAACATATTTCTAAATATGTAAATTATTACTACACCTTTGATTGAAATGAATGCTATGTATATACAGGATTCTGGAGATTTTATTAGGAAATTAGAAACAGCATTAATAGGAGATGCTGCAAATAAATATATATTAGTTACATGGGATGTTAAAGATTTATATCGTCAATTCCACATGAAGAAGGGGTGAAAGTATGGGAAAAATATTAAGGAGAAGACCTGAAGGAAGCATCCCAAAGCGATACTATTACAAAATTAGCTAAATTCATATTAAAAACAACTATTTTGAATTTGAAGGCAAGTTTTATCAACAGGAAAAGGTACAGCAATGGGTAATATGATGGCACCAGGTTATGCAAACTCATATATGTTTGTTTTGAAGAAGAATTTGTATTTAATTCAGGAAAAATAAATATGTGAACAATATAGGCTTCTGGAAGCGTTTTATTGATGACATTTTCTGTTTATGGATAGGAACTGAGCAAGAGTTAAAAGATTTTCATAATTTATTGAATGACTTTGATAGTAATTTGGAATTTTCAATAAATTACCATGAAACAACAATTCCTTTTTTGGATTTAGAGATTAAAATTGAAAATGGAATATGCAGTACAACTCTATTTAGAAAACCAGCAGATAGAAATACATTATTGCATAATAAAAGCTTCCATGAGCCGAGATTAAAACAAAGCATCCCATATTCCCAATTAGTTAGAGTCAGACGTAACTGTAAGGAGAATGATGAATTTGAGAGACAAAAGGAAGAAATGTTGAGAAGGTTTAGAGTGAGAGGATACCCCCACAGAACTTTATATAGAGCTAATCAAAAGATTTTAGAAACAAGTCGAGTTGAACTATTAAAAAGAAGGCAGCGACAGAAACAGGAGAGATTAGTATTTGCTACGAAATATAATCACAAAATGAATGAGATCAGAAAAATATTAGTAAATATTGGTATTTAGTGGCTACAGACAATCAACATATTAATATATTTCAAAAGAAACCAATTATAGTCTCTAAAAAAGTGAGGAACTTGAAAGATAATTTAGTGCACTCGCAGTTCTTAAAGAAAGTTGAAGATGAAAAACAATTACTTCTGGGACCCCTGCAACCAGGAATGACAAGATGTGTCAAGTGTGCTGTGTGCAATAACACAAGTAGGAAAATGTTTTTTAAACACCCACATTATAATCTGAAATATAAAATTAAGGACCATATAGACTGCAATACTGAGGGGGTAATATATGTGATTCAATGCCCATGTGATAAACTATATGTGGGACAAACGAAAAGGGCTTTGAAACTAAGAATAGGTGAACATAAAAGTGATATTCGTAATAAAAATGATAAATCACCAGTAGCAGTCCATTTTAATGAAGCACAACATATGGGAGCATCCCTAAGGTTCTGGGGCCTGGAATTAGTTAAAAGTTCATTAAGGGGTGGTGATTATAAGCGTATACTTGACAAAATGGAAATGAAGTGGATATTTAATTTAAAAACTTTAGATAAAAGAGTGGGAATGAATGTTGAAAGTAATTGGTTGGCATGTATGTAATTCAGTCTTTTGACAAAGTAATATTAGTGTATTAAAGAATGATATTGGCGTGTCTCAAAATAGCTGGAAAATAGTTGTTATGATATAAAAATTAGGTAGAAGATCATTTCTAATCTAAAAGTTTTGTTATGAATGGGATGATTTGCATACTAAAGTGAAAGTCTGTGATGCATTAAAAATTTTTTTATAATTGGTGTGTTTTAAGATATAAGGAAAATAGTGTGTGCTTTTAACAAATAAATTGCCTGTTTCTTTAAATACTAACAGATGAGGCTAAAACTTATGTGGATATAGATACTGTGGACTATATTAGAAACTATAATTTGATCATTTAAGTTCATTATAATTGAAGGATTTATATGTCTTTTACTGCTACTCGATTTTGATTTGGATGTATAAAACCAAGAAGCAAGTATCGAAACCTATCAACCCACTATGAAACTGTTTATTGAATATTAATAATAAAAGATTATATATAGTTGAGTCCCATTAAAATTATAATTCTTGTATAAAGAAGGAAGATAATTTTGGTAGATGGGGTAAAATGGGGTATTTTCGAAATACAATATATAATATGTATTTGATCATTGCGGTTAATTTATCAGATTATTTATAAAAACATCAAGTTAGGAAAGGATGAATGGGATCGCATTATAAGATAAATACAGTTTGTTGATATTGAAGAGAAATAATTTACGCTATATTAGTTTATTTCTTCCTTTTAGATTATAATAATTATATTGAAAAGTTCAGTATAGCTTAGTGTATTCTGTAGAGCTTTGCAAAAAATTAAAGCCCCATGAAAAGATCGGAGTAAGAGCTTTGGAATTCATGAATATATTAATATTCATTAGCAGTGATGCGAATCAGGTAGCTATGAGGTGTTAGCGAATAGGGAATGTTTGCGTCATTCTTTGAAGAAACAGTGCGAAAATACGCCGATTACCTGTGCCAGAAGAAGGTAGAAATACACGCTGAATGCAGCGTTCTGGGCACTAACGTTTAAGTTTTGGCGTTTTAACGCCATAATAGATAAAGAGTGGTTGGCATCTAAATAATCTGAGAGCAGCGGAAAGATTAAGTTGTGGCGTTTAACGCCATAATAAACAAAGAGTGGTTAGCGTTTAAATAATCTGAGAACGCGGGGAAGATCATATACAAATATAGTGCTTTATTTTAAAATTACACTTAAAACTAAGTGCTGGAGAGATTGGTGAATTTAAAGCGCATGAATTTGCGGTCTCAGTAAATCCTTTGAACAATTTTTGGTGAGAGTAACCTTGTAAAGGTGAGCGGATCTCAAAATATTTAAATTATTTTTTGAAACATAGTTTGAAATTGGAGAAATGCATCTGAATATTGGGATAAGAGACTAAAAGTTCTTCCTTCTGTTCAAATTATAGTGAGAAAATTTGATGTTTAAAGGGACATGCACGGTCTAGAAAGGTACGAGTTACTTGGTAATTTCATTATAATGATTTATAGATAGAATGGGACTTTTCTATAAACTTAACAAACATTTTGGTTTGTTTTAAAGTTTTTCTGAATAAAAAATTTTTTTTTTTTGATTTATAAAACAGAGAGAAGACTATTAAGTTTGGATTAATATTAATGAGATGAAAGTAGGTGATACGTTTTGATTGCAGGTAGAGAAACAATTATAAGTTGGTATTCATATTATTTAACAGTGAGAAGTGGCATACAATGGACAATTAATTGTAGTTTTTATATTTATAGAAGCCCCGTGAACAAGCTGGAGACAGCGAAACGTAGGGGCAGTTTTTGGCAAAGAAATAAAAAGAAAATAGAATGATTTGAAGTGACTCCAGATTTCTTCTTTGAGAAACCTGATCAAATCTCGTCTAGAAACAAACTGCATTGTTTTTAAAAAGTACTCCTCACTCCATTCCGTCCAGGCATTTGCACACATCTGAATTTTGTTTTACTCACCTCACTTTCAAAATTAAGAGTACAGTACTCAACCCCAAAAAATCTT
Source organism: Neoceratodus forsteri (assembly GCA_016271365.2). NCBI lineage: Eukaryota > Metazoa > Chordata > Ceratodontiformes > Ceratodontidae > Neoceratodus > Neoceratodus forsteri. The sequence goes on from CM057457.1 coordinate 355,254,756, forward strand.
ATCTGGAGCCCTGGACCTCAGGTACCCATGATGTACCCCATATCATGGGAACTGGTGGGTGAGGATCTGGGGCTTTGCCCACACAGTAAGACTTTAGAGAGAACATTGACAGGGTACAGGAACCCCTGTTGGTGTCTCCTCATGGGACATCTCCAGAAGGTCTTCAGGCCTTAAGCAGGTTCCCCTTAAGCTCACTGTAGCCATCCTAGTGGAGGTGGAAACCCCAAGACCTGTGTCCTGATACCATCGAGAACTTGAGAAACAGGTGAAGCAAGTACTGCATAGAGACAGCAGTAGCAGGTAGAAGACTCATCCCCATAACTTAATTGGGGAGGGCAAAGTCTCCAATCAACATTAGAAGATCCTATGGCCTATGCCATCGGAATGCCATCCTGGTAGAGTGGATTGCAGGCTCTTCTATGTATGCACCGAGAGAGTGGTGTGGCTGATGTCCAGGAGGTCTATAGACCTGATGAGGGAAGTGCCAGCCTGATATGTTCCATGACTGAGAGTTCATCCTGACAGCCGCTCCCAGTGGCGCAGCGGGTTGAGGTGTTGGGTGCTATATTGGCAACCCTGCTTCAATTGCTGAGGGTTGACAGGGGAAAGAAAGAACTGAGTGTCCAGGGGACAGTTCTCCTCTCCCAAAGAGGGGGGAAATGGTACCCAGTGCAAGTCTGGCCTCTGTCAATATCTGCAGGCAAGGCAGCCAGGGACCATTACATAGAGGATCAGGGGTGTGGTGGCTGCCAATGTTGTGCTTACGGGAGTGTATTCAGGGCATACTCGGTGACACTGCATACTCTCTAAGTGGAAAAGAAAAGTGGTGGTTGCTTTTGGTTTGGCTGGCCATCCCAGCCACTGGCAGTCCCATTCACTGAGCACCTGCACTGCGCTGCAGGACATATGACCATAAGTCCCAGCAGAAAGTTAGGGAGATGAGCTGGGGGCATTTGATCATCTTGGGGAGTACTGTAGCAAGGCAAAAGTAACTGCAAAAAGAGAGCTCACCATGATATTATTGGGTGCCTTGCCAGCATGCTGTGTTCTGTGACAAATAATGGGCCATGTGTGAAGGTAATGCCATGAGAAGAAAGAGCAGAGAAGCCAGGTTTTAGCATTGAAGGGGGACAGGGAATCTGCACACACCCCGTTACTCAAGGAGTACTGATAGACAGTAAGAAGGCATCTTGCATACTGAATGGGAAATGATACAGAAGCCAGAGACAATGTTCTGAGGATGAGCTGCTGGGGGCAAGGAATGGATATCAGGTGGCTGCTGTGCAGCTGGCATGCCATATAATCAGACAATAGGCAAAATGGCTCTACAGCAAACCTGAATTACTATATTGAATGGTGTATGAGATGAAGGTATACTGGTCCATGACTACTCAACATGCAAATAAACTTTGACCTGAAGCCTTCCAGTAAAGTTCAGTTCTTGAAGTTCAGTGGTCCAGTGTATTTTGTCCCACTATCTAAGGTGCCCACATCCACCAACTTCAGCACAGTCAAATCAATCCACACTACTGAATGCAAGAGGTTCCCAGCAAGCAGTCTGACCAAATAACTCTAGATACAGGCGTTCCCTGGGCTACGCCCACCCCCATCCAGGCGGTGATGCAGGTCATCACAGTGCTGCTCCAAGGGGGGGGGGAGTTGCATTTACATTCTTCTCAAAGTTTTAAATGATACAAAACAATGTTAAACATCAAACTTCAGGTAAAAATGCTTACCTATCAGTGCAGCAGGAGTGCTTCTGCTTGTGACGCCACTGGCTGGAGTTAATGAACATGCCTGGGTACTCAGTGGCCAGCATCAGTGAGGGGGATCAGGCATCCCAGAGGGCACTCTCAGGGCAGCTACCTCCATTGCCATACTACCTCCTTTGGGTGTTACTACACACATTGCCAGTGACCCAGGTTAGGGAACATGCCTGGACAGCCAGGGGCCAGCATCGGGGGGGGAGCAAGCATCCCAGAGGGCACTCTCAGGGCAGCTACCTCCATTGCCATACTACCTCCTTTGGGTGTTACTACACACACTACCAGTGACCCGTGTTAGGGAACGTGCCTGGACAGCCAGGGGCCAGCATCGGGGGGGGAGAGCAAGCATCCCAGAGGGCACTCTCAGGGCAGCTACCTCCATTGCCATACTACCTCCTTTGGGTGTTACTACACACACTACCAGTGACCCAGGTTAGGCTACGTGCCTCAGCAGCCAGGGGCCAGGATCGGGGGGGGAGGATAAAGCATCCCAGAGGGCACTCTCAGGGCAGATACCTCCATTGCTATACTACCAACTCTGGGTGTTACAGAACACACTGCCAGAGACTCAGCTTAGGGAATGTGCCAGAGCAGTCAGTGGCCAGCATCAGGGAGAGGGATCAAGCATCCCAGAGGGCACTCTCAGGGCAGCTGCCTCCATTGCTATACTACCACCTCTGGGTGTTACTGCACACACTGCCAGTGACCCATGTTAGGGAACGTGCCTGGACAGCCAGGGGCCAGGACTGGGGGGGGGGAATCAAGCATCCCAGAGAACACTCTCAGGGCAGCTACCATCATTGCTATACTACCACCTCTGGGTGTTACTATGCACACTGCCAATGACCTGGGTTAGGGAATGTGCCTGGGTAGTCAGGGGGGCAATATTGGGGAGATGGTTGAAGCATTCCAGGGGGCATGCTTAGGGCAGCTACCATCATTGCTGTACTACCACCTCTGAGTGTTACTGCACACACTGCCAGTGACCCATGTTAGGGAACGTGCCTGGACAGCCAGTGGCTAGGATAGGGGAGGAGGGAGGAGATCAAGCATCCCAGAGAACACTCTCAGGGCAGCTACCTCCATTGCTATACTGCCACCTCTGAGTGTTACTGCACACACTGCCAGTGACCCATGTTAGGGAATGTGCCTGGACAGCCAGGGGCTAGGATAGGGGAGGAGGGAGGGAGGAGATCAAGCATCCCAGAGAACACTCTCAGGGCAGCTATCTCTACTGCTATATTACCACCTCTGAGTGTTACTGCACACACTGCCAGTGACCAGGATGAGGGAATGTGCCTGGACAGTCAGGGGTCAGCATCATGAAGGAGGAGGATCAAGCATCCCAGGGGACACTCTCAGGGCAGCTACCTCCATTGCTATACTACCACCTCTGAGTGTTACTGCACACACTGCCAGTGACCCATGTTAGGGAACGTGCCTGGACAGCCAGGGGCTAGGATAGGGGAGGAGGGAGGAGATCAAGCATCCCAGAGAACACTCTCAGGGCAGCTACCTCCATTGCTATACTGCCACTTCTGGTTGATCACATATTGCAGTGAATCTGAAGCAGCTTAGGGGAAAGGAGAACAATGGCAGGTGCCAGGGTACACAGTCTTTTGTCCTATGGGAAAGAGATGAAGAAAAGTGGAAAGCTCTGCCAGTAACAAGATTAAAATCTGGCCATCTACAGGCCCCACTCCAGCAAAATGGTTCTCCTTCAAGCTAGATCCCAAACTGTGGTTGAAGCTGGGGAGCTGTGCTACCCCATTCATAAGGAGAAAACATTGAGAGATGGAATACTGGTAAACCTGTGAGAAGCTTGGTGAAGGGGCTAGGGAGGATGGACTACAAGGAGGTGTGGCCAGTGCAAAGGGGTATTAACAGAGCACTCCCAATAAAACTAAGGTAAATACTTAGATAATCTATTACAGCTGTCAGTAGGTTACCTTTGTATAGGAGGGTTTGTAAAATACCACTCCCCCACAAATTCCCTGTTTAGGTGTCCTTTAAGGGCCTAGACCACAGTCATGAACATTAACGTCTTGGCCCCAACTACTTGCAAGGGGGGAGTTAAACTTGTATTTATCTCAGTGTGTACCTGTTTAACAAGTATTTATTGACAAACTTGGACAGCCTAATGTACTTTTAATAATTAAATTATGTTTATTTATCCTTTTGTATTACCACTGGATGTGCTTTGTCACGGAATACTCAGAAACATGAAAAGATACAGACAGAAAAAGATACACAGTCAATCAAGTCAGGGCACAGAAATAAAAACATATTTAAAGCAGCAGTGCAATGAACTTCATTTTTTATTTACTACTGCAATAACAATATTAAGAAGGTCCCTGTATAAATGATTTACCTTCCTTTTATATATCATATTTTTTTTTTTACTTTACATGCTCCACCAGTGTCCTGAATAGCACAGACCCTCACCAGGATCACCTTTTGTAATCAGGGTGCATCGTGGTTATTTTAAGACTGGATACGATAACTGTGATGCACCTCTAATTTCCTGTGACGCACTGTTTTGTAGTTGCATGTGTACTTGTGCGTGTTCATGTTTCAGCTGCCATCCATTTCAAAATAATATACTAACACACATGAATGCTTGTGCTACAGACTCAAATGTATTTTTTTCCTTAATCTTATTCCCAATGTTTTCAGTCAGTCTCAGTCACAAACTGATTCCGCTATGTTGAACTACTGACTACTCTCTGTAACACATATTTCAGAGTAGCCAGTAGTGAGAGTTGTATCATGGTCTCACTTTGCAAACTGTCTGCTGTCGTCAGCACTGCCAGTAGGGCTGGTGTCCTACAATCCCTGTCAGTACAAGATGATACATCAGTCAGTGTCACTATTAGTGGAGATTTACCCCGGAGATTTACTCATGATTTTACTTCTGGAACCACCGTCAACCTTAGTAAACAACAAGAACACCAGAAATGAGAAAGCCTTCGAGCAAAACTGTCAGGGTCAGCACAAGATTTTTGTCCACCACTACACGTATTTACCTGATGTGTGTTTTTAACTTAACAGAAAGTCTTGAAGTAATTCCTTAAGCTTGGTGCCGGTGTTTTTGTTGCTTTCTATTTTTTGACTGTGACCAGGCACATGTGGGTATCGTGGCATGGCATGTTTGCTGTTTTCACGCTGTCATCCTTAGTGTCGATATGTTTTCCTTACACTGGGATGACCGCATGAATCATATCTCACAAACACCCTGAGATGTTTACAACTGCTGCCTACTAACAGTAAGTATCCCGCAGTGTTTACTGCTGACATCCTTGTGCATTCTTTCAATCACAATAGTGTACTTTCCATCCATTCAAGATTTCTCAGACATCTGTCAGTGCATTATTCATTGCTGACACAGAGTAAAAATTAATGCTCCTCTCCTGAATAAAACATCACAATACGTGGAAAAACAGTTGCTTACAGTTTCAATAAATATCAGGCTCCCTTTCTGACTAAATCGACCAGCATGGAATGTTGTTGTTTCTCCTGCTTTGCTCACGGGAGGATTATGTATAAGCTGCGTTACATGTTAACAACAGCATTATGGGAGATGGTGGAAAAAGAAACATCTTGAACGGGCAGTTCACTCATGTGAATGAATTGTACATTTTTAATGTAAAATCTGTTAGTGTGATGTATCATGCAGAATAATTGTCAAACTGTAACTGGAATATGAAGTAAGTCTGACACATTGATTTAAGAAAACATTTTATTTTAAAAGTCTGTTCATTGCACTGCTGCTTTAAAGATTTGAAAAAGAACAAACAGCCTTGAAATGCCACTGTCTCTATATAAATTAAGTTTGATATGAAATAATGCTAAACTAAGTCCACGTGCCCAGTTTGTACATGTCTTTTTTAGGGCTGCAGGTAGGCGGAGTCTGCAGCCCTCTAGCATCAGCTCTAAAAATGAGCTACCATATTCACACCATGGGACACTTCCTTTGGAGTTTTTAAATGATCCTTCCACATCTTTGCAGCCCTTCAATTTAACCCTTGCAGTGCTGCAGACTGAACATCTGTCCAGGGCTCAATCAGATAGATTCATTCTAGTTCTTTCAGCAACTTAGGGATTAAAAAACAAATGCTCTGGACAATCACCTCTCCTCCCCAACCTTGCAGTGCTTCAGTGAGTACAAGAAACACATGTTTTCTTTTGAATCCAACTTAGTAAACAGCATTTTTAGAGCTAATGCAAGAGGGTTGTTGAGTAGAACAATTCCAACACTATTTTCTCAGCTTTTTTTTATTACAATGTGATTTGCTATCTTCGGAGACTAATAATTTACTAACATGGATTTTAACAAATAACAGCATCTAACTGCAGAGTCATTTCAAACTACAATTTTAGTCATCTCTCCCAGTGTGTGTGTGTGTGTGTGTGTGTGTGTGTGTGTGTGTGTAGCAATGATTTACAGTATTTCCTCTGAAGAGACGATTTATGCTAACCCTTTCTGGACCCAATTAGCGGCACCGGAACTCTCATGGTTTTATATCTGTAGGAAGGGTAAATAAATGCTACGCAGCTAATGTTTTAGAGGTTTTCAGAGGTTGCAAGGGGCATCCTATGGAATTACAAAGAATAATAGCAGTGTCAACTGCAGTGTTCCCAGACTGAACAAAGCATTTCCCTGTACGGCACCCTCCTTTTCCTTCTATTTTCTATGCAAAATTGGGACAAAACTTCTGTACATATTTCTGTATGCTTAAATCAATACATGTTCGCAGCTGACTTCATTATGCCTGTCAACAAAATCACTATAACAAATGCTAAGGCTGTTTTTATTTTTATAAATGGTAAAACTCACCTGCAACATTATCACAGAGGCTCTGGGAAAATGCTGAAACCTCTTAAGCATTGCTCTCAATGTTCACGTCTCCAGAACCTCTTGATGGTATTATAGCACTGTTACAATGTACTGACGCAGCCGGATAGCCTAGCTGATATGCAGTGTGTCATATTCAATGGGGTCATACTTTTATCCATTGTACTGACACAGGATAGCTTTGATGAGATGTAGGATCTCATTTTCAGTGGGGTCCTAATTGTATCCACGTCTACAATGTACTGATACACATTAGCCTGGCTAAGATGCAGTATCTCATTTTCAGTAGGATCTTACTTTTACCAGTGCTGACTTAAACTATGCATATAGGAGTACGGCGCATATGTAGTCATGTCAGTGTTGCCATGATATGGCTGTCTATGGGGCAAACTGCAGCGGGTATCATGCATGCACAGTTCTGTAATTGCAGCAGTATCAGTTACATCTGACTCTGGTGCGGTGAGAGCACCTCATAATCTTTTCAATGCTCTTGCCACTCCTAAAAGCTCTCCACAGCTATATCAGCTCAGTGCTGGCAAAAGCTAAAGGATGGGCAGAACTGGGGACCGCTCTACTAGTAGTAGTAGTAGTAAATCATTTTTTATTCACAATGAATAAAAGGATACATTCAACTGAGCAGAGCTCATTTTCAATGAAGTTCCATGTCACAAATGCTGTCTTCATGTTCACAGTCTCTATTGGCAGGTCAGTTTAGAAGACCATAACATTCTGGAACAAAATATGCTTCCTAATGTTACCCCTAAACTTGCCATCTGTGACCTTCAGAGCACGTCTCTGTGTCCTGCTGGAGAACATACCCACATGTTCAATCCTGTCAATACCCCTGAGAATGGGAAGACTGAGCTCATGCCCCATCTCAGCCTGCTGTTCCACAGGGACAAGCAAAAGGATGAGGAGCACCCACATATGCAGAAAGCACCAGGACCACAAAAATATTATTCAAAGTCCTTTAGTTAGCCAAAGTGCATAGTGTACCCACACATAATGAACATAAAAAAGTGGTGGCTGAGCCTTTCAGCAACTAACATTTCTCCTGACCCGTGCCAGGCACCATCACAGTGATTCACTCTGATTATGCCTGGCAGGGGCTGGGAGAGGCATTACTTTCAGAGCAGCTCAGCTGTCATGTTTTTATGCTCACTATGTGTGGGTGCACTATGCACTTCAATTAAATAACTCTGAATAATATTTTGCGGTCCTGGTGCTTTCTGCATATGTGGGCGCTCCTCATCCTTTTGCTTGTTTCAGTTTTTTCATTGCTGAGCACCATATTATTTGTTCCACCACTCTGAATCCATTTTGCTTTGTTCCACCGGGAGAAGACGGTAACAACTACTAGTCAACATAAATGTGGATATTATCAGTTGGATCCTTCCAGGTATTCCTGTTTTAAAAATGCAGTTTCCTGTTAACAGTGGTATCTAAGCAGAAAGCCCACGAGCAAATATCTTTTTATTTTTTAGTACTAAACACATTCTCTTTATAGCTACAGTAAATGTAAACACTGAAGGAAATATGAAGAAACTGATAGAGGGAAGCTTACAAAGGATGTCCATTGGCATTTTATGCAGTTGTATAAATATGCAGACCTAAAAAATGCTACATAAATTCACTGCCACTAAGCAAATGGCAGACGGGGTGGGGAGGGGTGGGTGGGATTTGTCAACACAAAAAGGGGTCTTGGTTTGCACTCAGAGAGGAATGAGAAGGTCAGTTTTCCAATGTGGGACAGTGACCCACAGGGTGTAAAAAGTTGGGGTTATTGAAAATATGGTGGCTCATAACGGTCTTAGCCCATTTTCTTAAATCAGCAGTTTTGTCATCAAAGAAGAAAAAAGGTGGGTTGGAATTGACAACCATCTGACATTTTTCTCAATCCCCCACTCAAAAATGAATACGGACACAATTTAACTTGCTGCACTATAAGACCGCACCAAAGAATTTAGCATCTATGCCAAGCTGGTGCTTCTCTGCTTGACATATGTGTTGCATCCTTTTGGCAGGATCGGTATAGAGTACAGTACCACAATACATTTTCTTTACCTTATCCTCACTTCCATCTGAATGCACCCTAACCCCCTTTCTGCCCTGATTTCATGATATTTAGGGTTTGATTAAGTAAAGCTGTATCTAAATTTCCTCCCTGTGGAGCAAGTTAAACTTTTTCAATGCCAAATAAAAAGACTAGCAATGCATGCCTTGGCTTTGAATAAATTTAAAATGGGGTGATATTATACTTTGCACATTCTTGTGTGGTATGATTCTAGTATGTTCATCTATTAAAGCAGTAGTGCAACAATCTGGTTAAAACTGTGACCTATCCTTTTCTATGCTATTTTAGATTGCCACTTACCTTCTGACTCGTACGATTCCCTGCTTTCCACAGTTTGAGTCTGCTTTAGTACTTTTTTTAAGTCTGAAATAATAAAAGGAGCACTCCTTTTAATACAGTGCGGACCAGATCATCAATATTCTCTGCTGTTTTTGTCCATCATCTGTTTATATATCACTTCTGTTGTGACTAAAATTAACTATTATGCAGCAGGCAATGCTCTCTGCCCTTACAGAACAATAGCTGGGCCTCTCACTGCTTGTATCCTGCGATTGCCCATATTAACATTTCCACCGTTCCAGCTGCACATACCCCAGCACCCAGCACTTACAATCAGTCTTTGCACCCCTAACACCTTACCTGGCATATTCCCTCGACAAGGCCCCCTGGCTGCACTGTCTCCCACCCTCATCCACCTCCCCGATATCTCACTCCTGCCCCCCACCTCCCATACTCCCCTTATCTCCTGCACATCCCATTCCCTTGATCTCCTACCTCACTTCTCCCCATCGACCACCCTCCCCTTGTCTTGCTCATAGCTCAAGTCTTTGTACTGGTTATTACATGTCTGTAAGTCAGTGATGTTATGTTTGTAACTAAAAATGATGACTGTTGCATACACTGATGTGGAACCTTTGTAAAAGAGCCTCGGCTCAAAGGTATTGTAATCCTAGATTGAAATAAATAAATAAATAAAATAGTTGTTCAAAAACAGCTGCAAATACTGATGAAAACCTGATTCAAGCCATATTAAAAGGAGTGCTTCTTTTATTATTTCAGACATGAAAAAAAGTACTCAAGCAGACAAACTGTGGAAAGAAGGGTATCATACAAATCAGGAGGTAAGTGGCAATCTAAAATAGCATAACAAAGTATAGGTCAAAATGTTCACCAGATTGCCAACCCGGTGGCGCTGAGGGTTGAGGCACTAGACGCCACACCTCGCGCCACACCAGTGACCCGGGTTCGGGAATGAGCCCAGACTGCTGCGGGTCGGCAGGGGAGGGAGAGAGGATCGAGCATCCAGAGGACTGCTGTCCTCTCTTGGGGAAGGATCCATGGGCAGCTCGGCGCAGCAGCGGGTCCGGTGGAAACCGGCACCACTGCGGCACACAGGGGCTCACAAACAGGGAAGACACTGGGCAGCTGCCTTCCAGACGTGAGTGTGAGCACCCACGTCGCAGGCTGGACAGTACTGCATGTCCCATGTCTGCGGCGTAAACTCTACGTAAAAAGCCCCACCAGCCTGGATAGGCAACGGCCATCCCAGTGCTGAACCACCACACGCCCAACACTGGAGCCCTGCCACTTCCCTTTCAGACTCTTAGGGCCCTTCATCCCCCTTGCGACTCGGGCAGAAAGTAATGCCCTTGGAGATGACAGGGTTCACAGTGGGTGATAGAACGGCATAAGCAAGCAGAGAGGCCCGAGAGAGTTCCAGTGCCTGGGGGAGATAAACAGATTTGAAAAAAAAAAATATTCACCAGATTGTTGCACTGCTGCTTTAAGTTCTCAGGCTATGCTGAATTCTGAAATGCGGGCTCATAACTCTGGTAATATTCAGTATTTTTACCACAACATTTCAACATAGCGATTTTGGTACAGTGACTCATTAATGTAACAGCTGTCATTTTTCAACTCCTGCCCAAAATGTGTGTTTGCAGCCCAAAAGTTTATTTTGCAGTCCCTGCACAACATTACCTTTAGGACAGGAGTTGAACATTTTCCCTGTCCTCCTTTATGAGGCAGGCTCATCACAAGGCTGTGTTGAAAAGTAGGTGTAAAAACAATAAAAACAAAATAATTTTCAATATTTTTAACCCAGATTTCTCTCCTGCACTCCTATCAGCTCAGTCCAGAGTTTGTTTTATAAGCACTGATTTATGCAATACTTCTTACCTCCAACTTCATAATCCTCTATTTCTGTTTCCAACACCACCTCCTCACCTCCTCCACACTGTTCAGAAGTGTGTACAGATGTAATTATTCAATGTTTAGAAGCCTTTGGATTTAGAAAATAATTACAGTTCACAGAAAAAAAGTTCCCTTTGTGCTCAGCTCTGTGCTCCTGTCTCCAGCAGTTTTTGGAGACTAAACTGTACTTGCTGTCGCCTGTGGAATGTGTCCCTACCATTCATACAATTCATTAATATTCACAGTGTGCTGCAGCAGGAGAAAAGCCAGGAAAGAGGTTCCTAAACATGGTAATCCCTTAATGTGGCGGGACCACATTGCAGTGCTTGGCTCCCAGTACCTTGGCTTCCTGCCCAAGTGTTCTGCTTTGTGGAAAGAAAGGCACCCAGGTACCAACTTTTGGGTTCAAAAAAACTGCAGAAAAATTTTATTCAGAAATCAATCCACACAATTTACATACACAGCAGATTGTTTTCATAGTTGAAATTTTTACCATAATTCATTGGAAATCCAACCCAATGGCAGAAGAACCTCAGAGACAGATGCACCCTTAAGCCAATCCACCCCCAAAATTTGCATGTAATGTAACCCTGGTGCCATTATACCAAGGGCTACTACCTCTAATTTGCTGGCCAGACCATGGTTGTGGGACCTGGGTTCCCATTTTGACTTTAAACTGGTTCTTTACCAAGGTAACATAAGTGTGCAGTGCCTCCTCCCAGAGTACACCTTAATGTGGGCTAGATTAAACCTGGTACAACCCCCTGGGATGCTATACCCACCCATAATACCTTAAGGCCACCCCAGAGATGACCCATTAAACAAAACCCTACATTTCAGACATTTTGGAATTATTGACTTGTGCTAATAATATGCTCACAACAACAAAATTATGCAAAATAGCAAACAATAATTTATTTACAAGGGGTGAGGGTTAGGAAGGGTAAATTGGAAGCAGAAGTTAAGCTATTTACATTTAGTTTGATTTAGCTTTGGTGTAGCTGAGAATCAAAATAATAATTTTGCATTTAAATTTAACATCAATCTCAGTGGCCGCTCACCAACCCCTGATAGAATCAGATTCTGAAATGCTGTCTAAACTATCTAGCTGCATAAAACAGTTTGCACATTTCCCATTAGTACTCACACTGGTACCTGTCCCGAAATGTATTAGTTATTCTGGGTACCCAGTGCTAAAGTTCTTAAAGGTGCAGGCCTCTTAAACATTGCAACTGTGGGGGACAGCTGAGTCAGAGCCCTTGAAAGAAAGCAGGTTAATTCTTCTATTTTAATCCTAAAACACATTATCCTTACAGTAACTTGCCAGAAATGTTCTCTCTCTCTTTAATTATGCTGGCTCAATCTATTGATTACTGATCCTGACAAACTTAACTATTTACAGTTCCCCAAGTTGAACTGTTGGTAGAGGGTGAGTCTGCCTACTCATAGTCTGAAGTCACCATCTGGCTCTGAGAAGGACTGCTGAGAAATAGGCAGAAGCTGAGGAAGACCACAGCATTTAAGGGCTCTTGCAGCTTGCATTTCTGGAGACTTTTCCCAGCAGGAAGTTGGTACTGTGGCAGAGATAACTACACCCTCAGAAAATGACTGATGAAACACTTTCCTATCTCCTTGTATTCCAGTTAAAAAAACTTCTGTTGCACTACAGTTAATGTTTTCCTCTATTCTTTTTTTTTTTCACCCTACCCTAGGTCAGCCACCTAGAGTAGCAGTTTTCTATACTGCCAATGCCTATCAAGGCTGTGCAGAAGCCCAAACGATCCAGAAACACCAATATGACCTAAAGGTGGGAGATAAAACATTTACCCCTGGAGAGAAAGTATTATTGTTATTGCCCTCCTCAGAGCAGAAGTTGTTAATGAAGTTGCAGGGGCTGTACACTGTAGCACGTCAGACAGCTCCTGTCACGTATGAGATAGCGACCCCTGGATAAGCGAGTGAGTAGAAAGAAATACCATGCCAATTTACTGAAGAAGTGGCATGAGAAAACAGAAGTGAAGTCAGCAATACACCTGGGTATGATAGTTATTCCAGAAAGAGAATTTGAACTGGATACTGCATATAACAGGTTGGAAAGCAATGAGGGACCTAATGAGATAAAAATAAACCTTACACTCACAGACACCCAAAGAAAGGAAATGGAGAGTCTAACCAACTCTTTTCCGACGACCTTCACAAGTGTACCTGGAAGGGCAACTGGGGTCAAACACTGTATCAGAACTGAATCCCCCTCCCATCAGGCAGAAGCCTTATCAACTATGCAAAAGAGTGCAGGCAGAAGTCAAGAAAGAGACAGACAAGCTGAGACAGTTGCGAATTAAAACTCCTTCTACTAGTGCTTGGGGGTCACTGATAGTGGTAGTCCAAAAAGAAAGAGGGCAGAATCTGGCTTTGTTTAGCCTTTCAGAGGTTAAATCAAGTGTCCCAGTTTGATGCATATCCCATGCCCTACACTGATGACATCATAAACCACATAGGGAATGCTGGGTACATTACAACATTCGATCTGACCAAGGTGCATTAGCAGATACCATTAGACCAACAGGCAAGGGAACAATACCTTTAGTACCCCTGTGGGATTGTATGAATTTGCCACGATGCCTTTTGGGTTGCATGGAGCTCCAGCTATGTTTCAGCAGAACATGGACTGTATATTAGCCCCCACATTCTGGATACTGTTCAGCATACCTAGATGATGTTGTGGTATACAGTCCTAACTGGAGTACCTATCTGGTGCTCTTGGCTGAAGTGGATACATCAATAAAAGCAGCAGGGCTTACCGTTAACCCCCCAAATCTGTGGCTGCCGAGACCCACTATCTAGGCTTTCTATTAGGCAACAGGCAGATCAGGCCCGAAATAAATAAACCAAAAGCAGTGGAGAAGTGCCCCATCCCCACAATGAAGAAACATCTAAGGTCACTCTTAGGGCTTGCTGGGTATTATCAATGCTTATACTAAACTTTGCGTCAACTGCTACACCACTGACAGACCTGACAAAGAAACAGTGTGGCAATAAGGTACAGTGGAACCAAAAATGTGAAGAGGCCTTTCAAACCACCAAGGCAGCTCTTTGTTCATCCCCTGTATTGAAGAGCCCTAATTTTGAGGTAGGCTTCGAGGTGCAGACAGATGCCTCGGAGACAGGAATAGGGACAGTTTTGAGCCAAACGATTGATAGGAAAGAAAACCCAGTTTTGTATATATCTCGAAAACTGCACGACAGGGAGCAAAAATGCTCCACTGCTGAGAAAGAGGCTTTGGCAGTTAAATGGACCATAGAAGCCTTAAGATTTTATTTGTGGAGCTAATTTCACCTTAGTTACGGACCACCATTCTTTATGTCGGATCCACCAAATGAAGGATAAAAATGCTAGAATAATGAGGCAGTATTTGGCATTACAGCCTTATAGCTTTGTGGTCAAACACAGATCTGGAACCTTACACAAGAATGCAGATTTTATGTCCCGCTGTGATGCAATGAATGAGGATTTATGAAACAGAATGTGACAACTGTTACGTATAGCTCTAGGATACCAGGAAGTATCTGTATGAATTAAGTCCCAGGGTATGTATTTATGAAGGATGTTTATATGATGATGTTTTGTCATCCTTCTTATGCTTATGATTAAGGCACCCTGAGATGGAGTTTACATAGTGGGTGGGAGAAAGCTCCAACCAACCCCAACTCTGCTGTTACAGTGGAGTATTTATGACTGAGGGTTTTTTTCTAAACACTAGTATAGTTTGAGGCCTGTTTTTATGGCTGTGGGTGTAGCCCAGCAGACGTTTTGCATTCAGAAAAGGGCTGATGTCATTTTTGCTGCCAAACAACATGATAGAGTGTTAAAAATACATTCCTCCGCTGAAGCCTCATTACTACGCTGCCTGTGTGTGTATAGGAAGCTGTAGAGCACTATTTTTTCTCTGGCTTGAGGAGTTAATTGAGCTCACAGAAAGTTAACTCATTATCTTCTGGCAGTCATTCTATGTCAGATTACCAACGGATAGTACAGACATCATAGAAAACTAATGGAAGTAGAATGGGTTAAACACTTCCTGGAGCGTTCTGCATAACAAATAAGCTCTGCTGTGCCCTCAGCCCCTATGAACACCTCATTAAGCCATTTGACACCACCATCCTAAGAGCAGTCATGCTGCTATTTTGCAGGACATTCCATAGCAAAGAGTCCCAGTGATGCCCATTTCCAAATAATACACCAACTTCATTTTCGTAGGCAGTTCTGGGCCACTGTTTATATTCTACTGAATGTTCTTAGCCTGCAATTTGAGAATATAGGTGTTTGCAACTGAATGATAATAACCACATTTGCTTCACTTGCAAATAGGCATGTGAAACTCTAATTTTTGTTTGACTTAGTTTACACATAAACTCTGACCAGATCATACCACGCTGTATTGTGATTAAATTAACTGATAAATGGGGACTTTGGTTTCTTTTATAAATTCATTTTTTCCTGACCATGGATATACTAAAACAATAATTTCTCAACAAAATGTTTAAAAATGAGTTTAGCAGTAATTTAGCTGATGTGGTATAAAGAGCTGCTCCCTGAAAAATGACCTGGTTGGGGGGGCTGCCATAAGCAGAACAGGACTTCATGGATGGGGAACTCACGGCAGCAGAACAGGCATGATGGCATTCAAAGCTTAATGGTGTGGATTTGGGGGCATCAATATTTGAGCATGACTTTGGTGGAGGACTAAGTGTGATTTGGGGGTGGGGGTCATCAGAAATGGAGCTAGTCTTGGTATTTTTAGCATAATGGTTTTCTGAAACTTTAAACTTCAATGGGTTAGACTCTGCATCCATCAGTACAATATGTCACTAACCCACATGCAGTGGGATATGGGTAAAAACCAGATCACCAGACCTGGACCAGAGCTTTAAAATCTGAACTGGGTACAGCTTGGGCAAATATTGCTGATCCACTCACTCCAGATGATCTGGTCTGGTTTTACCTATCTACTCTGGTACTGATGGTTCCACTTTCAGCCATGCCAAGGAAGGGATGAAAAACAGACTTCCAGGAGTGGACTAGATATGTACAGTAAAGGTCAGACTGAACAGTGCAGCCAGAGTGACTGGACTAGCAGTAGTTGTACAAGTTGCACCCAGTATGGCCAGAAAGATGGCATTCAGGAAAGATAAGGAAACACAGAAAGAGCAGGACAGAGAACTGTACCAGTTAAAGCAGAGGGAAGGAGGGGGGAAGGCAGTCAGAATAGCAAAGCCCCAAACCAAGGAAAAGACAGCCAACTCAGTTAAGAAAGGGTCTAAAACCTTTTATAGGTACATTAGTGAGTGAAGAAAGACCAAGGGAGGGCTAGTGCGGCTTAATGGGGGGGAGGTGGACAGGGGGTGACAGTGAAAAGGCAGAGATACTGAATGAATACTTTTGTTCAATATTCACAAAAGAAGAGGAAGGGAACGTACCTAAAGCAAACAACAGAAGCACTCTGGATAAGGGGGGTCGATACCAGTCCATTCACAAAAGAAAGGGTCCTGAAATAACTCCTAAAACTTAAGATGGACAAGGCAATGGGGCCTGACAGGATTCACCTCAGAATTCTAAAAGAACTAAGAAGAGAACTAGTGACACTACTGACTACTCTTTTCTCCATACCCAAGGACTCCACTTTAAGTGGATAAGCGACCTAGTTGGCCTCAGAGTCTCATCCCGCCCAGGCAGTGTTATGCAATGCCAGATCCATTAAAAACAAGATGGCTCAGTTGTGCCCTCTCGTAATCGGGTTGTTGGATCTCATAAATAGTTCTGAGTAGGGTACTTTATTAATACCTTTTAGATATGTGAATGTCTCAATCATATCCCCCTCTCCCTTCTAGACATGAGTGAGAATAACTTCAGCTTTCAGACATTTGTGGTACAGCAGGTCATTTGTAATCCTGTAATCATTTTTTTTGCCCTTCTCTGATCCGTCTCCAGCCTGTTGATATCCTTCCTAAGGTGCGGGTTCCAAAACAGTAAACAGTACTCCAACTGAGGCCTCACCAGGGATCTATAAAGAGGCATCATGATGTTTGTGCCCCTGCTGTTGAAGCTTCTGCTGATGCCCCCCAACATTCTGCTGGCCTTGCTATATGCAGGGTTGCACTGACTGGATACTTCAAGGGTCTCGATGGTTAGCACTCCTAGATCTTTTTCCTCATCTGAGGTGACAAGCTAAACTTTAATGAATATGTAGTCTTGGGGTTGTTGTGCCTCACTTTACATTTCTTTGCATTAATGCTGACTTGCCATTCTTTGGACCATGTCTCAAGCTTTTCTAGGTCGGCCGGAAGTTTACTAATAGATTCTTCATTATCCACCCTGTCTTCCAATTTAGTGTCATCAACAAAAAGAGCATTTCTACCATTTATGTCTTTACCAATGTCGCTTATGAAGAGATTGAAAAGCACTGGGCCGAGGACGGAGCAGATGTACCCACACATATGTGGGAGGGATCCTCCATGGTTCTCATCCTTCTCATGCCTCAATCACCTAGTAACCTAGCCCCGTGGAACCCAGTCTATCGTCTATTACAGCTGTTCATAGGCTGCATGTATTTATTTATTTATGGCATTTTTCATAACCGGATCAGCCCACTGAGACCATGGGCAATCCAGAATTAGTTACACACAGTGCTAAAAGGCAGTTCATGTCACAGTAGATTACATGATACAGAAGCGAGGGCATGAGATTATAAACCAGAACACAGGAACAAAATAATTAGTTACAAGCATTAGTTACACTTTAGCTGAAATTTTTATTAAAACGAATGCATCTTTTTGTTTTGAAAAATTGTATGCTGACCCTGTAGGCAGATTTGTGATAGCCAAGGTTCATAGCTCTATGGGACCTGTAACTACAGCAAACATTTACGAATCATATAAAATGATCAAAAATTATTTAGCGATTTTTTTCTGTTACTACACACATTCAATAATCCCTATATTGTGGGAGGTCAATTTTAATTTGGTCATGGATGTAAGACTGGCAAATCCTCTTCATATTCGGATAATATGGCCTCTGCCTGTAAACTCTGTAGAGAATATATGGAGGATCTTGGTCTTAATGATCCATAGAGGAAAACATTTCCAAATGCCCAGACTTTTACATATTTTTCACCCCCTCATCAGAGCTATACCCGTATTGATTTTTTTTCTGATCTCTCAGAGCCTGTAACACCAACTTCAAGAGGTTAACTACAATAACATTCACATATCAGATCATGCCCCCATTCAAATATATACATAGGTTTAGAACCTCCACAAAGAAATATTAATTTGTCTAGGAATTGTACATATTTAAAAGATAACAGTTTCAATAAAATCCTTCGGGACATCATAATAGAATATTTTCAGTTTAATACTAAGGGTGATACCTCCGTTGTTGTCATCTGGGAAGCCTTCAAAACAGTTATTAGGTAGACCTGCATCAAGCATGATTCATTTATTAAAAATAAGCTGAAATTTAAATTGAAACAGTCAGAAGATGAACTTCACAGCTTGGAGAAACAGCATATGTTAACCCCAACCCCACAGATAGTTACAGATTTTTACAAGCTAGAGTTGCATAAAATAAACTATCTTCGCTGGAAGCAGAGAAGAATATTTTGCGTATTCTAGCAAATTACCACATGTTAGGGGATAAACTGGATAAAGTTATGTTGTTACAACTACAAAAAGAAAGACAAGCTCGGACAATTTTGTCCATAAGCAAACAAAATGGTGACGTGATTTCTTGCCCCAAGGGGATTAATGACATCTTTACTGAGTTCTATAAAGATCTGTATATAACTGAAAGGCCTTCTTTTCCTAATGTTATAAATTAATTTTATTATAATATTAGGTTATCTACCCTACCTCAGGAACATTTAGAAACGTTGAACAGACTTCTCGCACTAGAAGACGTATTGGATGAAACAGAAGAGATGTCATCTGGGAAAGCTCCTGGAGAGGATGGGATACTGACAGACTTTTATAAAGCCTATAAGAAAATTTTAGGGCAACCTATACTTGACGTTTTCAACTCTGCAATCCAGATAGGTACCTTCCCTTTTTCTTTCTATAAATAAGACAAAAATCTGCAATTAGTTAGAAAAAGTAATTCCCTGTCTCATTCAACCGGATTAAAACGACTTCATTAAGAATAGAAAATTATGGGCCAATACAAGGAGGCTGATCTAAATAAAAACAAGGAAATTATGATCTTGACCCTAGACGCAGAAAAAGCCTTTGATCAGGTTGAAGGAGACTATTTATTAACTACGTTAGAAAGATTTGGATTAAGCACATTGTTTATGAATTGGATTAAAATTACATACAATAAACCACTGGCTAATGTTGTAACCAATAATAACACGTCTGACTACCCTGAATTATTTAGGGGCACCAGACTGAGGTGCCCTCTAAGAAGTTTACTAATAGATTCTTCATTATCCACCCTGTCTTCCAATTTAGTGTCATCAACAAAAAGAGCATTTCTACCATTTATGTCTTTACCAATGTCGCCTATGAAGAGATTGAAAAGCACTGGGCCGAGGACGGAGCAGATGTACCCACACATATGTGGGAGGGATCCTCCATGGTCCTCATCCTTCTCATGCCTCAATCACCTAGTAACCTAGCCCCATGAAACCCAGTCTATCGTCTATTACAGCTGTTCATAGGCTGCATGTATTTATTTATTTATGGCATTTTTCATAACCGGGTCAGCCCACTGAGACCATGGGCAATCCAGAATTAGTTACACACAGTGCTAAAAGGCAGTTCATGTCACAGTAGATTACATGATACAGAAGCGAGGGCATGAGATTATAAACCAGAACACAGGAACAAAATAATTAGTTACAAGCATTAGTTACACTTTAGCTGAAATTTTTATTAAAATGAATGCATCTTTTGTTTTGAAAATTGTATGCTGACCCTGTAGGCAGATTTGTGATAGCCAAGGTTCATAGCTCTATGGGACCTGTAACTACAGCAAACATTTACGAATCATATAAAATGATCAAAATTATTTAGGATTTTTTTCTGTTACTACACACATTCAATAATCCCTATATTGTGGGAGGTCAATTTTAATTTGGTCATGGATGTAAGACTGGCAAATCCTCTTCATATTCGGATAATATGGCCTCTGCCTGTAAACTCTGTAGAGAATATATGGAGGATCTTGGTCTTAATGATCCATAGAGGAAAACATTTCAAATGCCCAGACTTTTACATATTTTTCACCCCTCATCAGAGCTATACCGATGTTGATTTTTTTCTGATCTCTCAGAGCCTGTAACACCAACTTCAAGAGGTTAACTACAATAACATTCACATATCAGATCATGCCCCATTCAAATATATACATAGGTTTAGAACCTCCACAAAGAAATATTAATTTGTCTAGGAATTGTACATATTTAAAAGATAACAGTTTCAATAAAATCCTTCGGACATCATAATAGAATATTTTCAGTTTAATACTAAGGGTGATACCTCGTTGTTGTCATCTGGGAAGCCTTCAAAACAGTTATTAGGAAGGCCTGCCATCAAGCATGATTCATTTATTAAAAATAAGCTGAAATTTAAATTGAAACAGTCAGAAGATGAACTTCACAGCTTGGAGAAACAGCATATGTTAACCCCAACCCCACAGATAGTTACAGATTTTTACAAGCTAGAGTTGCATAAAATAAACTATCTTCGCTGGAAGCAGAGAAGAATATTTTGCGTATTCTAGCAAATTACCACATGTTAGGGGATAAACTGGATAAAGTTATGTTGTTACAACTACAAAAAGAAAGACAAGCTCGGACAATTTTGTCCATAAGCAAACAAAATGGTGACGTGATTTCTTGCCCCAAGGGGATTAATGACATCTTTACTGAGTTCTATAAAGATCTGTATATAACTGAAAGGCCTTCTTTTCCTAATGTTATAAATTAATTTTATTATAATATTAGGTTATCTACCCTACCTTAGGAACATTTAGAAACGTTGAACAGACTTCTCGCACTAGAAGACGTATTGGATGAAACAAAAGAGATGTCATCTAGGAAAGCTCCTGGAGAGGATGGGATACTGATAGACTTTTATAAAGCCTATAAGAAAATTTTAGGGCAACCTATACTTGACGTTTTCAACTCTGCAATCCAGATAGGTACCCTCCCTTTTTCTTTCTATAAATAAGACAAAAATCTGCAATTAGTTAGAAAAAGTAATTCCCTGTCTCATTCAACCGGATTAAAACGACTTCATTAAGAATAGAAAATTATGGGCCAATACAAGGAGGCTGATCTAAATAAAAACAAGGAAATTATGATCTTGACCCTAGACGCAGAAAAAGCCTTTGATCAGGTTGAAGGAGACTATTTATTAACTACGTTAGAAAGATTTGGATTAAGCACATTGTTTATGAATTGGATTAAAATTACATACAATAAACCACTGGCTAATGTAACCAATAACAACACGTCTGACTACCCTGAATTATTTAGGGGCACCAGACTGAGGTGCCCTTTGTCCCCTCTTCTGTTCGTTGCAGCAATAGAGCCATTAGCTGCTGCTATAAGGAACAATCAGAACATTCAAGGTATAAAAGTTAATTCCCTAGAACATAAAATCAGTATGCATGCGGATGATACATTAATATATCTTAAAGACCCTATTAGGTCTTTACCTATATGTTTGGACTCCATTTCTCAATTCGGTAAAGCATCAAGCTATAAAATCAACATGGCTAAAACAGAAGTATTATTATTCAATCTTTCACCCGCTTCATAGATTAAGATAAGAGTATGAAGATATCATAAAAAGCTAAATTAAATACCTTGGGGGTCACAATACCCCAAGATATATCTAGAACTTTTGAGCTTAATTCTACGCCTCTATTAAAAAATACTGAAAAAAAGACTGCATGCAGTTTTGGAGGCCACACTTAAAGAGGGTCATTAAACTCCTGGAGAGGGTCCAGAGGAGGGCAACCAAAATGATTTGGGGCTTGGGGGACAGAACCTATGAGGAGAGGCTCGAAGAGCTAAATATGTTCACACTGGAAGAGAGAAGGGGCCGGGGGGACATGATAGAGGTCTTCAGGTACATGAAGTGGGTAAATTGTTCTACTGAGACTATCCGGAATGGAGCGCCAAATCCTGTGGATAATAATGGCTGGCATGTAGGCAATAAAGCCGGGATGATATAAAGCTGAAAAGCCGACAAGCTTTAATAAGCAGTTGCAGTCATTTAACAGCAATTACTAAAGTATTGAAAAGTTTTTCCAAACAGCAGCAGCTCAACATTATTCGTCTAAATGAGCTTGGTTGTACGTGTAGCAAATGAGATTTTGTCATGCTAGTACAATAAAAGTAAAATGAAAAGAAAATTAAATATTTTAGTTGAGTATGAAGCAGTTTAAAAGTGGCTGGTGGAGTGTTATGAACCCAGTAAAGAGTTTCTGCTTTTAAGCAACTAGTAAAAGCACCCTGTAAATAGTTGTCCTTAAGGGAACCAGCAAAAGTATTGAGAATGTATATTGCCAGCTAAAAAAGAAAACAATGGAGCACTTAGCGGCATATAAATGACAGGTGGAGTGTTGTGAACCTTACGACTAGCAACTACTTTAAAGTACCTGCTGATTCAATTAAAAAAAAACGTGAATAGAATTGAGAGCATTTTTGCACATAAAAAAGAAACAGGACTTGAATATTTCAGTTGGTTTTAAATGAAATTATAGAATTGTGGATAGCCAGTATACTGTGGGATAAATCATGGAAATTTATTTATTTATTAATTAAATTTTGGTAACCGGGTAGACTCACTGGACCACGGAGGTCTCTTTTTCAGGGGCGACCCGGAGTTAGTTACATAGAGTTGAGCAAATACAAACAGATAATGCAGGGGTAGGACATAGCATACAGGAAGTTCATTGACAGAATACATATTTCATAACAGAAGATGATGACATTGGTTATACCAGCAGTAAGTCCTGCTAGGCTTATTCCAATAGACTGAGAAGTATAGACATATAGTACACATAGTACAATAGGCGAAACAGGCATTATAAGCAAGCAGAGCAACTAACTATGCAGCTGCTACCATTTAGGACATAATCAGTACAGAGCAGAACATAAGGTAAGGTTAGCATATGAGAGGTTGTAGAAGTGCAGGGAGGTAGTACAGCATCGTATACAAGCAATTCGGTATAGGACATTGGAAGGGGGTTACATTGGTAGAGACCGGTTTCATAGACAAACTTAGTTGTGGCAGCTTCCTGTTGGCTAAGGCAAGGTAGATTGTTTTGTAGCCTGACTATAGGGGCCAGGTTTAGCTATCCTTCAGGACAGGAGCAGCAGCTGAGGTTCAGGAGGTGAGCGCGTAATCCCGTCTGAAAAGTCACTAGGGAGGGGGCTTTCTGGAGCTGACAGGGGAGTTTGTTCTACAGTGTAAGGGCTGTGTGGGCAAAGCATTTACTGCCTGCTGCATGTCTAGTCCTGGGCACCTCTAGTAGTGTTTTTCCCAAAGTGCAGAGAGGCCTGCTGGTTCACTTTGGGGCAAGTAGCCCGATGAGCCCTGTAGAAGGGTCATCAGAGAGAAGCTTATAGGTCCAGCTTAACAGGGGGTACTGGAGCCTATGGTTCAGGGTGGGCCATTTGAGAGAGGTGACGGCTTCACAGTGATGGGGTCCTTGGGTGGGCATTTGCGGCATATCATGCGATTTTGTGGTACAGGGTCTGCAGTCTCCCTGCTCGGGTTTTGCAATGCCGAGTAGGGTTGGGGCTGCATAGGTGAGAGTAGGTAGGAGGACACTCTTGGAGATTGCCAGTCGTGTCTCGGGTATCATGCTGGTGCTTAGATGGTACAGCAGCCCGAGTTTTGGATGGATGTTTTTTGTCACCTGATCCACATGCTGCTCTAGGGTGAGTCCCAGGTCTAGAGTAAGACCCAGGTATCTAAAGGACTGTACTGCCTCAATTGTGGAGCCAGTCACGGTGGCCAATGGCAGGAGATGCGCCCGGGATGGACCCAAGGATTTTGGACCAAACAGGAGTGCTTCTGACTTGTTTGGGTTGAGGACCAGGCGATTCTCGACCAGCCAAGCTTCTGCCTGGGAGAGGTCTGACTGGAGCAGGGGTCCGAGATCATCCAGGTGTGCCGCTATTCTGTAGAGTACTGCATCATCAGCGTACTGCACCATGTAGCTGCTGCCGGAGTGGTGGCGGAGGTCGTTGATGAACAGGGAGACCAGGAGCGGGCCCAGGATGGATCCTTGAGGTATTCCCTCATTTAAAGGTGGAGGATTGGGGGTTGCACCTCTCCATTTAATTTGCTGGGAGCAGCCAGTCAGGTAGTTGCAGAACCAGCCCAGGGAGTGTTGATCCAGCCCAAGTGTTTTCAGCTTACCTAGTAAGAGTGGATGGTCTACTAGGTCGAAGGCCTTGGTCAGGTCGATGAAGACTGCCCCCGTGGGGAAGCCCATATCCAAGGCAGCCAAGACATCAGTAGTGAGTCTGATGAGGGCTGTATCAGCCCCATGCTTTTGTTGGAAGCCGTGTTGTGTCGGGGCCAAGAGCTGGTTGGCTTCAAGGTAATCCCTTAGTTGGCCATACAAGAGCCGCTCCTGGATCTTTGCAAGGTGGTAGAGGATGAAGATGGGTCTGTAATGGACGATTATTTCTCTGGATCCACCCTTGTAGATTAGGACCAAATGGGCCTGCTTCCAGGTTTTGGGGACTACCCCCTCCATCAGGGATCTGTTTATTAACAGGGTAACAGGTAAGGATATGGCAGGGGCAGCAGCCTTGAGCAGCCATGGGTCCAGCCCATCAGGTCCTGGTGAGCCTGTGGGTTTTAAAGATTGCAGAGGGGTTAGCACTTCTTTGATGCACATGGTCTTTAGGTGGAAATGGGGGGGTCAGTGGGTCCTGCGTTTCAGTGACTGGGGGACCTTGGTTATGTTTTTGGTGGCCATTTCTGAGGGTGCCTAGGTCCATGAAGAAGCTGATCAATGCAGCGGCCTCACCTCCATCGGTTAGGGTTTGGCCGTTGCAGGTTATATTGCCCTGCTGAGGTTTACTTGTGCCTTTATTGATAACATTAAAGTGATAAAAAGAAAACCAAAGTGTGTGGATGGTAATTGTCTTTTGAGGCAAGAATAGAATTTATAGATACACCCCTGCCATTTTCAGAAGCACCTTTTACCTCTTCTCACTATAAGAGGAAGGAAGCACAATGCTGCACAGAGATAATGAATTGAAAAGAAAGATGTTAGTCATCAACAGGTAACGAATTGAACACATTAAGTTGCCCCTGTTTACTCACTTCTACTTTCACCTCGGATGTTAACCTTTGGGGAAGGGATACAGCCTCTACTATGGGTGCAATTATTTTGTGCACCACATGGAGGGGCATAACAGATAACTCTTCAGGCTGATCATAAGTTGTGATGTTCTGTCCTGTTGAGCATACTGCAGTGTCCTCCCCGACCCCCAACTTGTTTCAGGACTTCTCTGCTTTAACTATTTCTGTTTAATTCTCAGCCCCTCCCAAACTGTTCATTTCTTTTTTGTTTTCTGACTGCCCTCCCCTCCAAGCCTGCTATTTAATTTCATCCTCTCACCTTATCTCACCAGGGGACAACTCTGCCCTTTCGGGCTCTCTCCTCTCAAACAAACTGCATTCTGCAGTTTGGTAAGCAGAACAAAGAGAAGCTGCCCAACGCTCACCCTCCAAGCAAGATACGGGTTGGAACACTGAATTTTGGCATCTACCCCGGAGGAACATCACTTGTCCCTGTTTGCCAGTGTTTCTCACACTTTGTGCAGCAATCCAGATGTCTTCTAGGAACTGCTGCCAAGAAATTAATACTAGAACTGACCTCTGCTAGACATGTTCTTGATTTCTCACTTTAAGTAATGTTTAGTCTGATATAGAGATTTCTTAAGAGTTGATTTAAGTTTTGAGAGAGGTCAAAGGTAGTGTGATTTTGCTATCTGCCCTGAGTGCTGTGCCCCTTCTCTTAGAGCTGGAAGTCTGTGGGCTGCACCCTTGACATCGGTGTCCCATTGAGGCTGCTGCAGTGCCCCCCCAAAAAATAAACTTGCTTCAGAACCTCCCTGCCTGTTCTTTTTTTTTTTTCCATTAGCAGATTATATCCTTCAGCCACTAGAGGGCCCAGTTATAAGCATATTTACCCAATCCAACGTAATATAGTTCCTGTCTCACTTCACTTATTGTGTGGTCAGTCTATCACTATTCATCTGTCTTTGCCCTTCCCTCTTCAACTGATTGATACTGATTTTTCCCATTTGCAGCTTATAGTCTTTTCGCCCACTAAAGGGGTTTTTCCCCAACCATTCCAAAGCTGCTCTACATCTCCTTACTCTCTACTACTCCTGGCACTCTTCCTTTACTGCTCAGCTGCTATGGGTACCTACACTCCATTACTAAGTCTGCTCTCCTTCACCCTCTTGGTAAAGACCTCACACAGACTGGAGAACCTTTCCTCCACACTAGGCACCTCATCCCCAGACTACTTCACAGTGACTCGGCCCTCCCCCACCCTCGACACACCCGTGACCCCCCCAACACCCCCACCCTGCCAATACCCCCACTCCCTCCACACTCTAAGGCCTGACATGGACCCAGCTCTCCCCTGCCATTCCCACCCCTCACACTTTATCTATCCCATGCACCCTGATTCTAAAGTCCTCAGCTAGGTGTCGACCCAAGGGTCTCCATCGCCATCTGCCACTAACCAGAATAATTATACTGCTATTATTATTATCTGTTAATGTACACCCAAACACAGGACCTATTGGTTCCAGACCTTCTAAACCCTGTACTGCAACTGGCCTCTACTTTGCATCCTTAAACATTTTTCAGTCTCCCAAAGAAATCTGCTGCCCTTCAGTGCTGGGTCATTCAACATCAACCTGACATAACTGCACTGGTAGAGACTTGGCTCTCCAAATCCACCCCTGACTCCGCTATCACTCTCCCTGGATATACCATCTACAGGGAAGACCGAGTAGGCAAACGTGGTGGTCGTTGCGCACTACTCGTATGGGACTCCCTTATAGGTCAGGCACTCCCAGCTCCTAAACTTGATTATGGAGCCCAAGCCCTCTCCTTAAAAATCACACCTGACCCTGCCTGAGGCCCTCTCTTCTTCACAGTCTCCTACGTACCCCCGAGGAATCAAAACCAAGCGGTCCTGTCCCTCATTGACTATCTCACATCTCTCCCTCACAAAGTGGAGCAAGTCATCCTAGGTGATCTCAATGTTAACTTGCCTCCACTGCCTCCCATATAAGGGACTCCTTTGCTGCCCTGGACATGTCCCTGTTAGTCACCCATCCCACCAGATTCAACTACTCTACTGGCACCAGCACTCTCCTAGATGTTGCTATATCTAACTGCCCCTACAAAATCTGGGATGTCACTGTCCTCCCCAACTCTCTTAGTGATCACTCCCCAGTCCTCTGTCTCTGGTCATCCTCCTCTCTGAAGCCAGTGTCCTAGGCCACACTATGCCGCCATTTACGTCCCAGTGGCCTCAGAAAATTAAAACAATACCTAGCCCAGCTAGACTGGTCCCCTATCAAGCACGCCCCTGACACTGACTCAGCTCTTGACCACTTCACAAATGCCTTCTGTAAAGCGTGTGACCTTTCCGCCCCCCCCCACCAGGATCCACTCCAAGTAATGCAATGCCCCATGGATCACCCCACCCCTCCTCCAGAGACTCAAAAACAGAGATAATCTCTGGCACATTGCTGTAGAATCTGGAAAGGCATCTGACAGACAGGCCTACAACGCAGAACGCAATAAGTGCACTTGGGCCATTAGGCGGGCCAAGGCAGAGAACTACCAGACCACCCTCACTTCCACTTGGGGTTCAGTCTGGACCTTCTGGGATAATATGAAAGAGCAAAATGGGAAATCCCACTCCCCCCACCATCTCAGCTCTCCTTCAATGGCACCCCCACCACAGATCCACTCCTCATAGCCGATTGCCTTAATACCGCCTTCTCTGACCTAAGCTCGGTCCTCCGTAGAAGCTTCTTTAACCCAATCCCCACCTCTCTCCCTCCAGTCCTGCATCGCCCACCTTTCTACCTGCGCACCCTATCCCCCCAAGAAGTCAGGCCACACCTGCTAAAAGCCTTAGGCAGCAATAACCCCAGCAGTTCTCCCTTCGTCTCCATGATCCTCCG
The DNA here is from genome assembly GCA_016271365.2 of Neoceratodus forsteri. NCBI lineage: Eukaryota > Metazoa > Chordata > Ceratodontiformes > Ceratodontidae > Neoceratodus > Neoceratodus forsteri. Next base: position 355,282,896 of record CM057457.1, read on the forward strand.
TATGGTCTTGGACGAAGTCCTAGTCCCCTGTCTGACTTTCTAAACAGGTCTCTATGCCTGGGTCAATTCCCAAGTGCTTGGAAAACTGCTGAAATCACAACCATACATAAGAGTGGGGACTGATTCACTCCCAACAATTACCGGCTCATCTCCATCCTTCCCCCACTCTCTAAAGCCCTTGAAAAAGTAGTATTGATCAAGCTCTCTGAATAACTAACCAAGTATGACATTATGTGTCCAGAGCAGTACAGTTTCTGCCCAAAACACAGTACAACCATGGCTCTCCTGGAATTCTCCCAACATCTGCATGCTGCTCTCTACTCTGGCAGCCTTGCAGGAGCAGTGTTCATTGACCTCTCCAAGGCCTTTGACACTGTCTGTCATCCCCTTCTACTCAACTCTCTCCACCAACTTGGCTTCTCTGGTGATCTCATTTCCTGGTTCTCTAGCTACCTCTCTGCTAGATCCCAGTGTGTCAAGAACAGAGGCTCCCTCTCCAGCACTCTTCCCGTTCACTCGGGGGTCCCTCAGGGCTCCGTCCTGGGTACAATACTTTTTAGTCTCTACCTCAACACCCTCCCCAGCTCATGTACCGGTAAAATTCTCCTCTACGCCGATGATGCAGTCCTCGTTGCCTCATATCCCAATCCCACCTCCCTCCAATTATCCCTCTAGCAAGCTTACAACCAAGCCGAAAGGTGGTTCAGAGACCGCAGACTGGTCATTAGCCTAAAGAAAACCAAATAATGCTCTTCTCCCACCACCAAAATAAAGCTAAAAACACCCCCCTCTTGATTATCCCCAGCACTCTGCACCTGCTTGATCAAGTGACCATGTACAAGTACCTAGGCATCACGTTCGATACTGCCCTCTCCTTCCACACCCACATTAATGCCCTGTCAGCCGCCATTAACTCTCGGATTGGCCTGCTATATCGGCACAGGGACAGCCTGCCTCGGGTTGCCCTCAGGCTGGCCATCACCTCCTCCGTCTTGTCCCTCGTGGTCTATGGCTTGCCCATGTATGCTGCAGCTGTCAACACTGCCCTCTCCAAAATCCAACTCTCCATCAATAAGGCCTGTAGGCTCCTGACCGGTGCCCCCAGCCGTACTCACACCTGCCTTCTCTATACTACCACCAATCTTCTGAACTTTGAGGAGTGACTGTTCTACCAGACCTGCCTTCTCGCTAAGAAATTTCTGCTAAGACTCTTCCCCCCTTCCCCGGGAGGTCGCCACCTCCCTATAGCAGTCATATTCATCCGTCACCACCCATAGCTCTGTGAAGGCCACTTTCAAGGTGCCCAGAACCAAGACCTCTCTTGCCCAGAGATCCTTCCTCTACCAAGTCCCCATCTGGTTCAACTCCTTCCCTAGCTGCATCTCCAACTTGCCAAAAACTGACTCTTTCAAAACAGCCCTTCGGAACCATATCTTTAATACCCACTGTTGTAGGTGCAACTAACCCCCTGTTGTAGCCTGTGGTTCCCACCCGCCTTGCCCCCTGGCTTGACAACATTCAATGGACAGCCTCTCCCTCCCTCCCCTAGACCTACCCCTTCCCTACTAGGTCCAAACAGGGATGTAACCCACTGTCTTCTCCGAGTACCTACTATATCCATGAGTGTAACTCACAATTTTGTAACATTATGTAACCTAAGTAACATACAAACTACTACATTATGTAACCTAAGTGTATCTATGTTAAATGTTCCTTTTACTGCACTGGTAATGTTATCCTCTGTTTTAATCTGCACTGTAATAACTGTCTTGATGTCTGTACCCCACTGCGACGAGGTGCCTTTGTAAATGAGTCTCTGACTCAAAGGTTGTAAACCTGATTTGTAATGAATAAATGAATAAATACAAGATGTAAGCTGTCCAGAGGAGGGCAACTAAAATGGTGCAGGGTCTGCACCGGAAGACATAGGAAGAGAGACTAAAGAAGCTTAATATGTATAGCCTCAAGGAAAGGAGGGAGGGGGGGAACATGATAGAAGTGTTCAAGTACCTCAAGAGAATCAACAAAGTCCAAGAAGGTAGCATCTTTCAAAAAAAGAGATGTGCAAGAACAAGGGGGTGCAATTTGAAGATAGAGTGGGGGCAGCTCAGAGGTAATATAAGGATGTATTTTTTCACAGAGAGGGTTGTGGATGCATGGAACGGCCTTCCGGAGGAGACTGTGGAGTCAAAAACAGTGATTGAATTCAAGCATGCATGGGACAGCCATAAGGCAATTCTAGGGGGTGGGGGTAGAAAGAAGTAGGCTGCTGGTTAACTAGGATCTTCAGCTTATCCATTAGGTAGGGAAATGGGCAGACTGGGTGGGCCAAACAGTCCTTATCTGCCGTCAAATTCTATGTTTCTATGTTAATGGGTGCTTGTGGGCTCTTTCTGATCTCCTAGGCACCCGTGAGATTTCTGGGCAATTCATAGGGACACTGTCCTGTTCAATGTTCATTTAGGGGGGTATCAATATCTACAGGGCCTTCTTGCTGAGCATCCTCAGGAGTTGTACAGTCCTCCAGCAAGCTAGTAACATTTATATCCACAAATCGGTGATCAATAGTGGTGTCCAGGTCGATCTGTGGAACAAAAGGTTCAGCATCAACATCCCCGGCCCACTCTACATTCTGAGCAGCTGGAGCTTTCCAACTGGTGGGGGGGTTGATACCACAAAGCCTCAGGATCTCTCTGGCAATCACAGTATTCATCCTCTGGTTACACGGATGATTGTGGAATATTTCTGATTTGATTTCCCACTTGAGTGCTGCTCCTAGTTCTGGGGGCTCTTGGGGTGATGGGCTCATTTTAGTTATGACTTGCTTTAGGTGTCCTACTGGTAACAGGTAGTTTTGGTGAATGGTTTTAATGGTGTGAGGCCCCCTCTCGTCCGATTTTATAAATAGGTAAGTTATCCAATTTCTCCAGGATGACATAGGGTTCAGATGACCATCTGTCCGCCAGTTAGTGTATTCCACAGACTCCAGAATTCCATAGTAGTACTCAGTCTCTCACAGTGAGCAGTTGGGGTCTTAGTTTCTGGCATATCTGGCCTCATTTCCTGCATTTGCCTTCCCAGCACATTCTGTTGCTAGCTTGTATGCCTCCTGCAGCTGACTCATTAGGTGCTGCAGAGATGACTCCTTACTGGTTCGTTCAGGTGACAGACCAACAGCCAGGCCAACAGGCAGCCGAGCCTCTCTTCTGAACATCAGTAGATAGGGGGAGGTGTCTGTGGCACTATCTTGGTGCAGCTGTAAGCATGCATTAATTGTGGCACATGCTGGCTCAAGGTCTTCTTCTGCTTATGGTTCAGAGTGCCCAGCATGTCCATGAGTGTCCGATTAAATATTTTGGGCTACGGTTCCCCTTGGGGATGATAAGGGGTAGTTTTCAATTGTTGCATCCCATGTGCTGTTAGAAATTCCTTAACTGGTTTGCTCTGGAAGTCAGGACCTTGATTGGAATGAATGCTCTGTGGTACGCTGTAATGGGTGATAAATTCAGATGTTTTCACAGCTGTACTGGCTTTCTGGTCCTTGAAACATAGAAACATTGACTTTGACAACAGATGAGGACCGCTTAGCCCACCTAGTCTGCCAATTTTCCTACCTAGAGGATAAGCTGAAGATCCTATTTAACCAACAGCCTATTTCTTCCTACCACCCCACAAAAATTGACTTATGTCTGTCCCATGCATTCTTGAATTCTCCCACAGTTTTAGACCCCACAACCTCCTCAGGAAGGCTGTTCCATGCATCCACCACCCTCTCTGTAAAAAAAATACTTCCTCACATTGCCCCTGAGCCGTCCCCCCTCTATCTTCAAATTGTGTCCCCTTGTTCTTGCACATCTCGACTTTCACACCAGGTCTTCTTCTGCTTGTGGTTCAGAGTGCCCAGCATATCAGAAAGTTAGTCAATGGGTGAGAAACCTTAAAACAATCTTGACTATACCTCCGATAGTAACCACAGAATATCAGGAAGGATTGGACAGTCTTTAAATTGTGTAGTCTCCGCCAGGCTGTCAGGGCTTGCACTTTAGCAGGATCCGTGCTCACTCCCCTTCGCTGATACCATATGTCCCACGTATTTAACGGACGGCTGGCAGAACTGACATTTGTCCACTGAGATTTCCAGCCCAGCTTCCTCCAGTTGTCCCAGAACCTTCATCAGCCTCTCTTCATGCTCTTCGATGGTGTGGCCAAACACTATGTGGTCATCAAGGTAAACCAATACTCGCAGAAGGTTCATATCTCTGACTACTCACTCCATTAACCGTTGAGAGGTGGCAAGAGACCCTGTGACTCCCTGGGGCATGCTCTCCAATTGATAGAACTGCAGTATGCAGATGAAAGCATTTTTTTTCTTTGTCTTTCTCTGCCATCGGTATCTGGCAATACCCACTTCTGAGGTCCAGGACTGAGAACCATTTGCTCCCTATCAGGCAAGCCAAGGTGTCTTCTATGCATGGCATGGCATATTCATCTGCTGCTGTTCTCTTGTTGAGCGTCCAGTAGACAGTGCACAGCCTCACTGCTCCATTCTTCTTCTGTACCACCACAATGGGTGAGGTGTACGGACTCCTGGACTCAGAGATAATGTCGGCAGCCAAGAGCTCTTGAAGGTGATTTCATACGGATGATTTTTGCCAGCATCCCCCCTCCTATCTTCACCTCCCCTGCTGGCCCATGACAAATGCCACCCAGCTGCACTACCTCTATTCTTATCCGCCTTCCACCTCTCCTCTCTCTGTCCCCCCAACCTACCTCCCCTTTTCTCCCATCCACTTAGTCTCCCCGATTTCACCCTCCTCCTTTCCCTTTCCCCTCCCCAAAGTTTCACCTTATTGTTCTTTTTCATCTACAAGACTATGTGTTTTTTTTTTTGTTTTTTTTTATTTTATAAACTGTTATCTTTGCTTATGATTGTCTCAATTGTACCAATGATGTGGAACCTTTGTAAAACAGCCTCAGCTCAAAGGTATTTGTAATCCTAAAACAAATAAATAAAAAATAAATAAATACATCTTCTACGTCAGCAGGTGCCAGACATCTGGATCTTTCTTGGAGGGGCCTCTCATTTGTCATCATTATGTGATGCTTGGTCCCCTTCACATACCCCACATCGAGTTTGTTTAGAGAGAAAACCTTTGTGTGTTGTGCCATCTTCTGATGTATTTGCTGTTGGTACTCCTCCGGCAGTGGGGAATCCTCAAATTGGAATACGCTGGGGTCCAGTTGGGTGGTAAGCAGGCTTCTGGAGGACAAGCTTTGGACCGTCTCTGTAGTGTACACATGGGCCAGGGTTTCTTCCTTTCCTGATAGTCCCTTGTTGTTACTCTCTTTCTTTACCAATACTGTAATCCTTCGGGCCTTTACTGAACGCTCTGAATGGGGATCACCCCTGCCTGGATCAATAAGGGGCCAGACAGTTCATTGCTCTGAGAACCATCAATCAGCGATTGCCAGGCTCTCTGGGATTCTGTGTAGCTCTAAGACTCCAGTGACAGTGACTTCAGCCCCTGGGAGCACTGTGAGGGGCTTCACCTCTGCATGTTTAATTATGCTAACTGAGTCTTCTTCCCCCCTCGAGGGCAGAATGGTCAGTTTTCTTAAGTAGACTGTTCTAACAATGCAGTGCATTTGAATCTTGTCAGTGCACTGAGGTCCCCACAACTCTTGACATAATTCGGCTAACCTTTTGAACATGTGGGTATTCGTGCCCACACCTAATGGGGTCTCCCCCTGGATTCCCATATCCAGACATAGTAGACCCCAAGGTGTCCGGGGGGGGGGGGCTTGAACTCCTGCTACCTTTTGGGGGAACCCAATATGAACTACTACATACCCCAAATAAGGAAACAGCTGATTACTCAACCCCCTCCCCCAATATAGCCCGCCAGAGAAATTAAGAAACTGAGGGATCTCAACACGTACACTCTGGAAGAGAAGAGTGAGTGGAGACAAGATAGAGACCTTCAGGTATCTCACATGAATGAATAGGGTGCAAGAGGGGAGTCTTTTTCAAATGACAAAGAGCACTGGGACTGGGTGGAGCATATCATGAAGCTGGGAGATGGGAGTTTAAAAGGGATGGGAAGAAGTAGTACAGTACTTTACTGAAAGGGTGGTAGTCATCTGGAACAGACTGGCAGCAGAAGTAGTGGAGGCAAAAAAGGTGGGCGGCTACAAACATGCATAGGATAGACATAGGGGAATATTAGTGCAAAAGAAAAGGCAGCTCATGGTTACAGTGTACTAGTTTAAAACAAATAACTTAGAAAATGAAAAAAAAAATAGCACTCACGCAGAACAGTCTAGTGGTAGGACACACTTATTGTGCTACAGCAAAACAAGTGCAATAGTAGGCCAACCCCATCACCAAGTCTCAACCTTTTGCACAGCCTAAGGGAGAAACAGGTGCAACAGTAGGCCAAACCCACCACCAAGCCTCATTCAGTTGTGCAGCCTAAGGGAGAAACAACTGCAACAGTAGGCCAACCCCTCCACCAAGTCTTGACCTTTTGTGCAGCCTAAGGGCAAGACAAGTGCAACAGTAGGCCAACCACTCCACCAAGTCTTGACCTTTTGTGCAGCCCAAGGGAGAAACAAGTGCAACGGCAGGCCAACCGCTCAATCAAGTCTTGACCTTTTGTGCAGCCTAAGATCTAAGGCAGAGACAAGTGCAACAGTAGGCCAACCCCTCCACCAAGTCTTGACCTTTTGTGCAGCCCAAGACCGAAGGGAGAAACAAGTGCAACAGTAGGCCAACCCTTCCACCAAGTTTTGACCTTTTGCACAGCCTAAGGGAGAGGCCTAAGGGAGAAACAAGTTCAACAATAGGCCAAACCCACCACCAAGCCTCAACCTTTTGTGCAGCCACACTTTATCAATAGGCACTGCTGCTCTCTAGTGCCCAGGATGTCTATACAGTGACCTAAGGGTGCAGTAGAGGATCTGCTAACATTGAAAATACAGTGTTATATGAGCTTTAAAAAAAACGTTTTAGTATTTGCTAAAAATTGATTCTATCACTAGTAGAATTAGCTAACTGCTTAAAATGCTATATTAATGATTGGAGACAAAAACAAAAACAACATGCTGAAAAGTGAATAACATTATTCAAATTCCTCTGTGGACTTATTATGTTATTTCAAAGTTGATATTAACAAAGAAATGTTTCAAATTACTAAGAAGATGAATTATGAAAACCTACCATTAATGATTCTGCACGTGGCTTGATATACGGGATACAGTGTTGCCACATCGAACAGTACCTGTTGGAATTGACTGTGACAGCGAATGAACCACACCTCGACCACGGCCACAACCACGTGGAGAACCTCTACCACGACCACGGCTATGTGTTGCTCGAGTACTGATGACTGGATCGCTAGCCAAAGTTTCCTGCACTGGTTCCACCATAACACATGAATCCAAGGATTGCGGACAATAATCATGACTCTTGATACTGGGAGATGGAGGAAGATGATGAGTACTAAAGAGCATTGAAATGAGAAAACAAAACACAATTAATAAATGACATATTCGGCAGATAGCCACTGAACATTTGCAGCAGTCATTCCGCATTAAAGAAAGAACACTAAAGTACAGTTACGTAAGAACTTACCGTAACAGTAGATCTTCAAGAGAGACTCTTGTAGTAGGTATTAACCAGTAGCACTAAGCTGTCAAGCATCAGGACCCCACGGAAAAATCTTCAAGCTAGCAGTCTCTGGTGGGGACCACCCCCGACATCACTTGACCTATGCCAGCGTACATCAGTATAAAGGGAGCGGTCCCCACGCCCACCTTCCAGTTCTCCCATCAGAGGCCTACAGGACATGACAGGAGAAGAGGAGATGCCCCTGAAGAAAAGAAGAAAACTCAGGGGATGAAGGGAGGAAGGGAAAGCAATACCTACTGCAAGAGCTTCTTTTGAAGATCTACTGTTACGCTAAGTTCTTACGTAACTGTACTATCTTACTTTGAGAGGGCTCGTGCAGTAGGTATTAACCAGTAGGACTGAGTCCCAAGCAGTACAGAGAATGTCTGAAGCCAGGAAGGGGGAGAAAAAACATCCACATACAGAAAGGGCTGACAGATAATGGAGCTCAAGAAAGAAGCCCCTATAAGACCGCCAAACCGAAACCCGTCCTGTGGTGAGAGGCAATGTCCAAGCAGTAATGCTTTGTAAATGTATGTCTAGATGTCCATGTAGCAGCTTCACAAGTTTCTGCAGCTGATACATTCCTGAAACAAGCAGCAGAGGCAGCCACGCCTCTGGTGGAATGCCCTTAGACGTGACCTGAAAGGGTTTTGTTGTACTTCTCGTAACAGAATGTAATGCAATTGGCCAACCACTTGAAGAGACACTGCTTGGAAACAGCAGTGCCTTCGCTCTTAGGTGCGAAGGAAATGAAAAGGTGGTCCGTTTTCCTAAGGTCCTTGGTTCTGTGAGTATAGTATCTCAAGATCCTATGAACATTGAGAGTATGTAAATGGTACTCTCCCTGGTCGGAATGCTCCAGGAAAAAGACCAGGAGCTCGACAGACTGGTTCAAGGTGGACTCAGTGACCACCTTAGGTAGACATTTGGGGTTGGTACGCATGGCGACACGGTCTTTGCGAAAAATCAAATACAGGATTTTCCACATAACAGCATGAAGTTCAGAGATTCTTCGAGCTGACGTAATGGCCATCAGAAAAAGCATCATCCAAAAGAGGAAGTGCAAATCAGCATCGGCCACTGGCTCGAAGGGGGGCAGAGTGAGCTTCTCCAGGATGAAACTGAGATCTCAGGGGGGGGCAGGGTTACGGATGGGGGGCGTCAATTGAAGAACCCCTCTGAGAAAGGTCTTGGAGACCTCCAATTGAGCAACCGACTTGTCCCTCACTGGGATATGGTAGGCCGAAATGGCCAACAAATGGACTTTTACTGAAGAGTGGCGGAGACCCAAGTCATAGAGGTACCTTAGGTAATCCAGGATCTTGGTCACCAGACAGGAAAAGGGTTCCAGATCCTTGGATTCTGCCCAAGTGGAAAAATGGCATAAGCAGATCTGGTGGAGGGCTTTCTGGCCTCCACCAGAATATCAGCAACCTGGGGAGAAACGCCAAAGCAAGCGGCGGCTACATCTGTAGGAGCCAGGCTTGTACTGTAGATGGAGGGATTTGAGACCTGGATGGACTAGCATCCCCAGATCCTGGGTCAGCAGGTCCTGGGACATTGGAAGAGGAATGAGAGGCTCTTCTGAGAACTGCTGCAGTAGAGAGAACCAAACTTACCTCGACCAGAAGGGAGCAATGAGAATCATACGTGCCCCTTCCGCCCATAGCTTGTTCAGAACCCTTGGGAACAAAGGTATCGGAGGCAAGGCATAAACAAATCTGTCCCTCCAACACAGAGACAGTGCATCCTGCCAGAAAACACCGTGCCCTAGAGTGAGCCAGTGAGAAAAAGGTGGGAAGCTTGACATTGCTGGGGGAGGCAAACAGGTCTATCTGTGGAGTACCCCAGTGAGCAACTACGTCGTCTACCACCTCCGGCTTGATTTTCCACCAGTGAGCTCTGGCCAAAGACCAACTGAGAGCATCTGCCAGAGTGTTTTGTATGCCCAGCACGTGGACCACTGTCAGATGTAGGTTGTGCTGCGATGCCCAATACCACACCCTCATCGCTCCCCGGCAAAGGGGGTAAAAAAGAGTTCCCCCTGTTTGCTGAGGTACCAGACCACACACACACACTGTCTGACTGTACCAGAAGATGTCCAGGAAGAATGAAGGGATAAAGGGCCTGAAAAGCATACAGGACTGCCTGCAGTTCAAGAACGCTGATGTGCAACTGCTTCTCGACATCTGACCAACTCCCTGGGTCTTGTGTAGCCCGAGATGGGCTCCCCAGCCAGTCCCCGAGGCGTCCATGGTCAGAGTCTGGAAGGGATGGGTGGAGCAGAAGGGAACCCATAGGTTGAGGTTCTCTTGAACCAACCACCGTTGAATGTCCCTGATCATCAGGTCTGAGATGAGGACCTCATGAACTAGATCATCCAGAGTTTGGTCCCATTGAGCTCTGAGGGTCCACGGGGAGACCTGTATATGAAGCCACGCCAGAGGGACACTAGGAATGGTGGCTGCCATAAGGCCTGGAAGGCGAAGGACCTTCCAAGCCAAGGTCCATTTTAGAGATGTCAGGAAATGAGCCTGAAGTTGCAGAGTCTCGATCCTGTCTGGGGGGGAGGAAAGCCCTGCCCAGGGTAGTGTCCAACACCACCCCAATGAACTGCAGCCATTGGCATGGGACCAAATGAGACTTGGCATGACTGATAGCAATGTCTAGATTGGAAAAAATCCGCAGAGTGAGGGAGCGCGAATGCCGAAGATCCTCCCTGGAAGGGGCTGCTATCAGCCAGTCATCCAGGTATGGAAATACCGGGACTCCCCTGGTACGCAGGAAGGCTGCCACCACCGCCAAACATTTGGTAAACACTCAGGAAGCTGAGGACAGGCCAAATGGAAGGGCTCTAAACTGGTAATGTTCCCCCTGAAAACAAAACTGGAGGAATCTGCGGTGGGAGGGGCATACAGGGATATGCAGGTAAGCATCCTGCATGTCCACAGCGCATTGCCATAGACCTGACCTCAGCAGGGGGAGGAGGCTCTGCACAGAGAGCATTCTGAACCTCTTGTATTCCACATACAGATTGAGACAGCTGAGATCCAGAATGGGCCTCAGATTGACCGTTTTCTTGGGCACTAGGAAGAAATGGGAATAGTAATCTATCCCCCAGTACAGCGGAGGGACGGGTTCTATTGCCGCCTTCCACAGAAGGGCACATATTTCCTCCTGCATCAGAGGAATGTGCAGTGGAAAATAAGAGGACTGGGGAGGAGGTCTGTGTGGGGGTGGGGGAGTTGAGTGAAGTCTATTGAGTGTCCCTCTGAGACCAGCTGGAGCACTCAAGAGTCAGTCATTATCCTCTCCCATGCCGGCAGGTGGAAGGAGAACCTTTCCCCCACCGGCTCCTCTGGATTGCTGGCCAGAGGAAGGGGGAGTGGCAATGAGTCAGGAGGCCATGGGCAGACTGACAGTCGCAGCTCTGGAAGCCTTGCAGGACTTGGTCAGAGGGGCTTTAGCCACTGACACCGTTCTATGCTTGTTTGGGTGTTATGACTGCATCTGCATCTGCTGTCAATGATTTTGATGTCAAATGGAATGCTTCTGTCCTTGGGGAGGTTTGTATATAAATGTCACCGCCCTCAAGGCTTGACCTTTATCTTGAAGTTCGGGGATAATATCTTTGACATCACCCCGAAAAGGACCAACCCCGGAAAGAGGGCATCCTGAATGACTGCTTGCACCCCGGGTGCCAGAATGGAAATACGGAGCCAGGCATGACGGTGTAATCCAACGGTGAATGCCGAACTCCTGCCAGCCGTGTCCACCGCATCATAGGTGACCCAGAGCATATGTCTGAAGGCAGACCTAGCCGAGCGAACAAGGTCCACAAGCTCTTGCTTGGTCGAAGCCTGGGAAGAGAGTCCAATTTTGACTCCACCTGGCTGACAATGGACTTCTGGTAATCTACCATGTGAGCCACATAATAGAGGGCCCTAATGCCCAGGGTAGAGGAGGCAAAGACCTTCCTCTTATATTGGTCCAGAAGCTTAGATTCCTTGTCAGGAGGAGAAGAGCTCAGGTGCTTAGGATAAGTGGTTCTGTTGTGGGCAGCACTGATAACAACACAATCCGCCTTGGGCTGAAGGCTAAGGAAATCCTTGCCTTCAGGGGATTGATAGAGCCTGTCCACCTTGCGAGCGAGTGGAGTTAAGGAGGAAGGATGTTTCCATATAGTCATGACTAGATCTTCGTGAGGTTTGATCCAGGGTGGACTCAGGGTGGGGGAGGTTTCAGCCAAATCTAAGTGTTCGGCTAACCTCTGCTGTTGGGGATCCTGCTCCACCATCTTCAAGTCATAAGCCACCTGGATCTTCTTCAACAATACCAGAAAGGAAGGATCTTTCAGAGGGGATTTAAGAGAGTCCTTCAGTTTGGGGGTCTCTGGAGTGTGAGGTTCATCTCCTGAGTCTGAGAGTTCAAAGTTGCTGTCGGACTCAGAGGATTCAAGGGAACTCAAAGAGGATACCGGTGGAAGAGGGAGTGTGACTGGTCTGGACACATCCACAGGATGGAAAAACTCCCTGGGGTGAGAGCCAGTAGATGGTTCTGGTCTGATGTCTGGTAAAGTTGGGAGGGTCCCCACCAGTAGATGTCCGGGCCCGGTGTCAGCTGACATTTGTCCAGCTCTGATGTGAGCTGGGATTTGGCCTCAGTCCACCATGAGGACACGACCACTGTCAAGTCCACCTGTGGTTGTGGAAGAGGACTCAGGAACGGGTAGTTCGGGAACTCATAAAATTGGTACCCGAAACCCAATAGCGGGTAGCCTGGGCCAGGAAATCCTGGCATCGGGTACTGTGGCGTCGGGTAGTCCAGTGTCAGATGGCCCAAAGGGACAGACAGTCCTGACGGAGGCCCAACTGGGGGGGCGATGGGTCTGGCGTCAGCCCGGTAGGCAGTGGGGGTGGAAATGAAGGCCCATAAGAGAGTCGGGAAAAACAGGCCCTGCCGGCCCAGATGGCGGAGTTGAAGGTCGGTTGTTGGACAGCGGCACGCCGGAAGGTGATGGCGGGGGATCCGTCATCAGATCCGGTGTCGGAGGCTCTGGCGTCGGGGGGGGGGTGGTGCCCCCAATGGCAGAAGTGTTCCTTGATCCTCATCCCCCACAGAGGAAGGAGGAACCGACTCTGAAGAAGAAGGTCTAGACGGAGGAACCTCCGATGGCAGCTGGTCAGACGTCAGCTGCAGTGACCCCGAGATGTCAGGTGTAACGTTAGGACCTGATGGGGGATTGCAGGCTGGGTACCTGTCGGGCAAGCCAACAGGTGACTTATCAACCTTGTCCGGGCAGGAAACGACAGAGCCGGAGCCTGACTTATCTGACCCACTCGCACTGCTAGGCCGGGGTGTAGAAGCGGCCATAGTGGGAGTGGAGGCCTCCTTTGCCCCCGAGGCTCCAGTTGGGCCCAAGCATGAGCCCGATTGGGGGGGGGGGGGCTGATGCATGCTTGGACACCACCAAAGCAGCCGTCGGAGAATGGCCCCTCATGGGGGAAGATACCTGCAAGGCCGCGACTCTAGCTGGAGTTGGCAGGGCTGTGGATGAAGAGCCCCAGTCCCTATGCTTCCCCTTGTGTCATTTCTTCTTGTGGTGGCCCTTGGGAGAGGTCGACATCTGCCTAAGTTTCTTCAATTTTTTCTCCATGGATGCCATCTTTTTCTTCAGAATATGGGCTTTCAGGGACTGCTGCCGCCATTTACGGATGGCCAAACTGAATTTCTTGCAGTGCTTGCACTCCTCCACGTGGTGCTCCAGGCCTAGACAGAAGAGGTACAGGGAATGGCCGTCCTTATGTGGGAGCAGAGTTCCACATGAGTCACACTTACTTTTATGCGATTCCAAGGGCAGCGGGGACGACATACACAGCCGTTGGTGTAAGAACAATTTAAATTGAAAAACTGGAAAAAAACTTCAAAGACGTTAAAAGAAAGAGGAATACTCTTCCAAAATGGTGATGCTAGTAGTGCTGTTCTTCTGTGAGGTACTTGTAATAGGCCGACGGTGGGAAAGAACTGGAAGGTAGGTGTGGGGACTGCCCCCTTTATACTGACATACGTTGACGTAGGTCAGAAGATGTCGGTGGCGGTCTCCGCCGGAGACTACTAGTTAGAAAGATTTTTCCGTGGGCTCCTGACGCCTGGTGGCTTAATCTCACTGGTTAATACCTACTGCAAGAGCCCTCTTGAAGTAAGATCTATAATTTAGAAGTGCACAGCAGCCATCCTAAGTATAATAAGCACGGATATACCTGAACAATGTTAACACGTGCACCACTGCAAAAAGTAATCCTTCATGTCTGGCAACAGTCACTGTCAGATGTACAAGATTGCAAAACACATTGGTGGCAGACCTAGTTATTATCTGAAAACACAGTCTAACCAATGGGAAAGTTTACAATGCTGTTTTGGATCCAGCGATTACAATATGGTATGGTTTAACGGGAGGATAGTAGAGGAATTCAACCACACAAGGGCAAGGGTCCTGGATTAAAGAAGGGCAGATTCTGCAAAGCTAGAAGTTTGTCTAAAGAAAGCCCTAGGAGGAAGAGTGTGTAATGGGGACATAGAGGAACAATGGGCACATCTTAAGGAAGCCATAATGGAAGCCAGAAGCCTATGCACTATGCAAATAAGTAAAAAAAAGAAAAAAAGAAAAAAAAAAACAGCCTGGTTCTCAAAAGAGGTGGCAGGGAGGGCGAGGGGGAAAAGGTTAGCATTCAGAAAATACAAAAGAACACAGAGGGAGGAACACTGAGAAATGTATCTGGAAAAGCTAAAAGAGGCAGGGAAAGTAGTTAGAAAAGTCAAAGCACAGACAGAGGAAAGGATAGCCAAGGCAACTAAGAAATGAGACTAGACCTTCCTGAGATACATTAGAGAAAAGAGAAAAAACAGGGGAGGGACGGTGAGACCAATGTGAAGTGGAGGGGGAGGAGCAGAATTATAACAGGAAAAAGCAGAAATCCTGAACAAATATTTTTGTTCACTGATTACAATAGAAAAGGAAGGGAAGTGTCTACAGCTAGGTGCGCGATACACTGCGGGGGCAGATACCAGTCCATTCACAGTAAGGGGAATCCTAAAGAACTAGAAAAAACTGTAAGTAGATGAGGCATTGGGCCCAGACGAAATACATCCCAGAATTTTCAGAGAACTTAGAAAGGAGCTAGCAGCACCACTGGCAGCCTCGTTTAACAAATCATTGGAAACAGGAGTGGTTCCGGCAGACTGGAAGAGGGTGAATGTTGTCCCTCTCCATAAGAGTGGGAGCAGGGACGAGGCTGGTAACTATAGGCCAGTCAGTTTACCCTCAGTGGTGGGGAAATTGATGGATTCATTACTTACAGAACTCCTGACACAGTTGAGACAACTTTGAAAAAATGTAATATTCAGACATAACTGTAGCTTATATTTTGTATTTTATCTTGTAATTCTCACCCTAATTTCCTAAAACTAAAGCAATGATGTTCACAAATCAAAGCTCCACCAGCACCTCCTCTTCAATCATTGTCCCCCAGCTATGCACTATACTTGGAGAAAATCTGGAGTATGTAGAAAAATTCAAAGACCTAGGTGTGTGGATTGACAGCAGACTCGACTTCACTCATCATTCAGAAGAACTGCTAAAAAAGCTTCGCCAAAGGCTTGGCCTTTTCTATAGATTAAAACCCTTCCTAAACAGAGATTCAAAGATGAGGTTAGTCCAGGCCATTTTTCTCTCAGTTGTTGACTATGCAGACTTCCTTTATAGTCACTGCCCCATCTCCTACCTACACAAGTTGGATACCTTATACCATAGAGCAATAAGATTCATAACAGATCTGCCATCTAATACCCATCATTGCTCTCTTTATGCTACACCTCAGAAGGAACAGAAATACAGCTCTATGGACTTACAGAGCGTTATCAAAAAAACTCCCAAACTATATTCTGGACTGCTTCACCCAGACCATTCCTAGCTCCTATGCCCTAAGAAGCAACAACATCATCCTGTTCAAATTGCCCAAATTCAACACCTGGCTAGGGAGGGCAGCAATCAGCTATTCTCTAGCTATAGCATGGAACACCCTACAAAAATCCTTAAAACTGTCCAATCTTATACCAATTGCATCCTTTAAACAGCGTTGTACAGTTTTCTTCACAGAGAAATGCAGTTGCTACCGCTAGAGTTAGCTTTGTCATCTCACAATCTCTCTGCCAAAAATTCACCATATATGGATAATATTTGTTCTTCAGTTCTCCCTCCCAGGCAGGCACCCCATCTTATGGCACCCAGTAATACCTTCCACCATCCTAGTATTACATTATGCTGTGTGTTTGCCATGGCCCCTCCACTGGGATATGTATATACTATAAATATTAGCTTAACTTTCCTATAACCCATTTTATCATGTGAATTTTACTGTACATCACTGTGTTTATAAATGTTTTTTTTCCCCTGTATGTATAACTGTTTATATAAGTGTATTGATGTATCTGCTGTGTATCAACTGTTGAACCTTGACCGTATCAGGTCCATCTTGTAAATCAGCCTTGCTCAATGATGCTCACCTGAATAAAGATTTGATTGATTGATTGATTCTAGGGACATTTGCATCAATTCAGTATCTCTGCTCTTTGAGCTCTGGCTGCCTGCCTACACCTGACATCATAATTCTGTTTATGACATCAACATGTGTTGCTGTGGAGATAATTATGATGTCATGAACAGGAGATAGTAATATCATGTGTAGAGAAGCAGCCAGAGTAGATAAAGTCTAGGAACAGGGATCGTGTTTTCATGCAACTGTTTTCAGTAATAAAGAAAATGGGGAATTAATTACTGAAAATATATGAAGCACTAAAGAAACTGGGATGGAGCTGAATATAAATCTTACTTTTTTCAAAAGTTTTGCAAATGATGTGAGAGGCCCTTTAAGGAAAATATTGTGACGTACTTTGAATGCAACAGTCAGCAGGATCCAAGACAGCATGACTTCACAGCAGGCAGGTCATGCCAAACAAACCTGACAGATTTCTTTTACTGGGTGAAAGGGGAGATGGATCAGGGAGAGGCAGTGGGAGACAGTGGATGTGGCCTGTCTGGATTTCAACAAGGCCTTTAATACCATCCCGCACAAAAGGCTAATAAACAAGTTGAACATCCTAAGAGTCGAATCCAGAGTAGCAAACTGGGTCAGAAATTGGCTGAGCTGTAGGACACGAAGTGTGGTAGTGAACAGAGTTCAGTCAGTGGAAAGGAAGGTTACCAGTGGGGTGCCGCAGGGATTGGTGCTAGGTCCAGTCCTCTTTAATGTCTTTATAAGCTTCATTGCAGATAGGCTGGAGGGAAAGACGTGTCTCATCACAGACGACACAAAGATCTGCAATAGGGTCTACATGCCCAGGGAAGTGGACAGAATGAGAAGAGAACTGGGCAAGCTGGAGAAATGGTCAAATACTGGGTAGCTGAGATTCAATGCAAAAAAAAGTGCAAAATGATGCACTTGGGACACTGAAACCCATAGGAAGAATACTCAGTGGGGGGTGGAGGTACTGTCAGCCACCAACAGGATAGGAATCTGGGAGTGATTATATCTGATGACCTAAAGGTGGCTGGACAGTGTGAAAAGGCATTAAGAAGGGCCAGCAGGATGTTAGGGCACATAGATAGTGGCATCACCAGAGAAAAAAGGGATGCCACTGTTTAGATCACTAGTGAGACCACATCTGGAGTACTGTGTCCAGTTCTGGAGACCTCACCTCTGGAAGGACACAGACAAGAGTGGAGGCAGTACAGAGGAGGGCAATAAAAATGGCACAGCGGCTGCAGCAGAAATTACATGAGAGACTGAAAGACCTCAATATGTATTCTCTGGAAATGAGACAGATGGGGGACATGACAGAGAAGTTCAAATACCTTAAAGAAATAAATAAGGTACAAGGAGTGGCATCTTTCAGAAAAGAGGGTGTACAAGAACTAGGAGGGACATGACATGAAGTTGGAGGGGGGGTAGAATCAGGGTAATGGAAGGAAGTACTTCTTTACAGAAAGAGTGTTGGATGTATGAAATAGTCTCTCAGAAGGGTTAAAAATGGAAAAGGAATTCAAAAATGCATGGGGAAGACACATGAGAATACTAGAAAAAGGAAAGGTTGGTAAAACCGCAGATCAGCCACAATCTGTAGCGTTAAGTCAAGGGTAGGAAGAATGGGAAGACTAGATTAGCCAGGCAGCCCTCATCTGCCGACAAAATCCATGTATCTATGTTTTCAATTCTGGTTATTGGTTTTGAATCACAGTTAAACTCCGTCAAATGAAGACGACACAGCAAATGAAATATTTTAATAATACAGCATCATGTAAGACCCCACTTGGGGTGTTGTGTCCAGTTCTAGAGGCCACTCCTCAGAAAGGACACAGAGTGGAGGTAGTCCAGAGGAGGGGGACTAAAATGGTAGGGTTGTACTAGAAGCCCTAAGATGAGAGACCGAGAAATCTCAACATGTACAACCTGAGATAGAGGAGAGCAAGAAGGGATATGACAGAGACCTTCAAGTACCTCACATGTGAACTGGGTGCAAGAGGGGAGTCTCTTTCAGATGAGAAAGAGTACCAGAACTGGGGCATACAATGAATCTGGAGGGGAAAGTTTAAGATGGATGGGAGGAAGTACTACTTTACCGATAGGGTGGTAGATAGCTAGAACAGGCTGCTAGTGAAAGTGGTGGAAGGAAGAAACAGTGTGGGATTCAAGCATGCACTGGATAGAAATAGGGGGTTGGCAGTATAGCCTAGAGGGTAAAGTAATGAGCTGTGAATGAACTTGGCACATCCAGCAGAACTGGGTTTAATTCCCACAGCCTCCTCTTGCATACTGTGTGACTGAGCAAGTCACTTAACCACTTCACAGATCCTGGGTCACCCTTGGAAACAGGCACTTCTGCCTAGTAGGCGTTACCCAGGTAACAAAGAATAAAAACAAAAACAGACGTCGGGAGTATTAGTTAAAAGGAAGAGAGGAGTTGGGTTGCCAGAAACCAGTTAGGAACTGCAGAGATGGAAAATGCAGGGAACATCAGGGCAGACTGGATGGGCCAAGCCACCCTTTTCTACTGACAAAGCATGTTTTATTTCAGTCCCAATAGTCACCCAATCAAGGATGTCAAATACTGTAGCTTCATCTGGCAAGACCTTCCCCTCATGAAACCATGCTTCCTTGTATTCTGCAGTCCATTTCCCTACAGGACGTCCACTGGTTCCTCTCTCTCATTACCTTTCCCAAGAATAGGTATCAGGCTGACTAGTCTATAGTTCCCTGGTTCACCTTTTCTTTTGTAGTTAGGTAGAGCAACCACATCTGCTGTCCTGCAGCTCTAGGACTACCTCTGTGACCAGTGAGCAGTCAACTTTGTCTGCTCTTGGTGCTGTGGGGGACCACATCTGCTGTCCTCCAGTCTCTAGGGACCAGCCCTGTGGCCAGTGAGCAGTTGACTATGTCTGCCCATGGTGCTGGGGCCCATCTGCAGTCCTCGAGTCCCTAGGGACAACCCCTGTGGTCAGTGAGCAGTTGACTATATCTGCCTGTGGTGCTGGCAGACCCCATCTGCTGTCCTCCAGCTCTAGGGACCACCTATGTGGCCAGTAAGCAGTTAACTATGTCTGTCCATGCTGCTGGGGGACATCTGCTGTCCTCCAGTTCTAGGGACCACCCCTGTATCCAGCGAGCAGTTGACTATGTCTGCCTGTGGAGCTAAGGAACCCAATCTGCTGTCCTCTAGCTCTACAAACCACCCTTGTGGCCAATGTGCAGCTGACTGTGTCTGCAGTGTTGCTGGGAGACTACATCTGCTGTCCTCCAGCACTGGGGAACATCCCTGTGGCCAGCAAGCAGTTGACTATGTCTGCCCGTGGTGCTGGGGGACCCCATCTGCTCTCCTCCAGCTCTAGGGACCACCCCTGTGGCCAGTGAGCAGTTGACTATGTCTGCCTGAGGTGCTGGGGGACCACATTTGCTGTCCTCCAGCTCTAGGGACCACACATGGAGCCAGCAAGCAGTTGACTATATCTGCCAGTGCTGCTGAGGGACCACATCTGCTGTCCTCCAACTCTAGGGACAACCTGTGTGGCCAGTGAGCAGTTGACTATGTCTGCCCATGGTGCTGGGGGACCCCATCTGCTGTTCTCCAGCTCTGGGAACCACCTCTGTGGCCAGTGAGCAGTTGACTATGTCTGCGCATGGAGCTGGGAGACCACATCTGCTGTCCTCCAGCTCTAGGGACCACTCCTGTAGCCAGTAAGCAGATCTCCATGTCTGCCCATGGTGCTGGGTGACCCTATCTGCTGTCCCCTAGCTCTAGGGATCATCTCTGTGGCCAGTGAGCAGCTGACTATGTCCGCCAATGGTGCTGGGGGACCACATCTGCTGTCCCCCAGTCCCTAGGGAGCACCCATGTAGCCAGCAAGCAGCTGACTATATCTGCCCATGGTGCCTCTATCACTTCCACAATACATTGAGCATTCAAGGGTACAAGCCGTCAGGTCCCATTGATCCATTGATATATCTACTCTCAACAATTTTAGCTTTCCCAACACCCCTTCCTCAGTTATTTGGCCCTTGCTTCTTGTGCCCCCCCCTTTCCTCCTCACCCCACATTCTAGCAGTGGATAATCTTTCTCTGTAGTAAATACAGAACATGTTTCTGTTCCTTTGCCCCCTCTTCTCATCCTTCCTTTCTCCCGAGCCTCACTATTCCCATTTGATTTTTTGCTTCTCCAAAATGTACCTAAAGAATGCCTTTCCCCTTGCTTCACCCACTTACCAGGTAGATGTCTGTCTCCACCTTGGTATTTCTACCAGCTTCTTTTGCTATCTCCGGGTGCGCTTCCCTATCCTTTCCCTTTGACCTGTCTTACATTTCATTAACACCTTCTTCTTAGCTCCTACCTTCTTCTCTACTTCTGTCATGAACCGCACTGGTCCTTTTGACCTTTTCCCCTTTGATACCATCACAACTGAGCTTTCTGCTGTCTGTAGCATTTTTTTTTTAATTGCATCTAATTTTCCTGTCCATTGTGTAGCTGCCTTTTCTCCTCTGTCCACTGTGTAGCTGCCTTTTCTCCTCTGCCCACTGTGCAGCTGCCTTTTCTCCTCTGTCCACTGTGTAGCTGCCTTTTCTCCTCCGTCCACTGTGTAGCTGCCTTTTCTCCTCTGTCCACTGTGTAGCTGCCTTTCCTCCCCTGTACACTGTGTAGCTGCCTTTTCTCCCCTTTCCACTGTGTAGCTGCCTTTTCTCCTCTGTCCACTGTGTAGCTGCCTTTTCTCCTCTGCCCACTGTGCAGCTGCCTTTTCTCCCCTGTACACTGTGCAGCTGCCTTTTCTCCTCTGTCCACTGTGTAGCTGCCTTTCTTCCCCTGTACACTGTGTAGCTGGCTTTTCTTCTCTGCCCACTGTGTAGCTGCCTTTTCTCCTCCATCCACTGTGTAGCTGCCTTTTCTCCTCTGCCCACTGTGTAGCTGCCTTTTCTCCTCTGTCCACTGTGTAGCTGCCTTTCCTCCCCTGTACACTGTGTAGCTGCCTTTCTCCTCTGTCCACTGTGTAGCTGCCTTTTCTCCTCTGCCCACTGTGTAGCTGCCTTTTCTCCTCTGTCCACTGTGTAGCTGCCTTTCTCCTCTGTTCACTGTGTAGCTGTCTTTTCTCCTCTGCCCACTGTGTAGCTGCCCTTTTCTCCTCTGCCCACTATGTAGCTGCCTTTTCTCATCTGTCCACTGTGTAGCTGCCTTTCTCCTCTGCCCACTGTGTAGCTGCCTTTTCTCCTCTGCCCACTGTGTAGCTGCCTTTCTCCTTTGCCCACTGTGTAGCTGCCTTTTCTCATCTGTCCACTGTGTAGCTGCCTTTTCTCATCTGTCCTCTGTGTAGCTGCCTTTTCTCCTCTGCCCAATGTGTAGCTGCCTTTTCTCACCTGTCCACTGTGTAGCTGCCTTTTCTCATCTGTCCACTGTGTAGCTGCCTTTTCTCCTCTGCCCACTGTGTAGCTGCCTTTTCTCCTCTGTCCACCGTGTAGCTGCCTTTTCCCTCAGCTTTTTCCCTATCTCCTCATCATGTCAAAATCCGCTTTCCTGAAATCCCACACCTTCACTGTATTTGCCCATTTCACTGTATTGTGGTTGCTGGACCCCAGCAATTCCTGAACTTCTATATTTTGGATTATCTCACTGCTGGTGAGCAGCAGTTCCTGTGGATCCCCTTGTCATGTCAGGCCCGGAACCGTTGTACTAGGAATGCCTCCTGGCTAGCATTCGCCAGGAGCTAGTTCCTAGTGCTTGCTGCAACTAGAACAGGACAGTCCATATCAGGTATGTTCCCAACCACTAACACCTTCCCTAAACTGATTGCCGTTCTTAGTAAATCCCCCCATTCTTTTTCCACAACCTGGTCCTGACCTGGTGTTTGGTAGACTCCTCCAATCCTAATTTGGTTCCTATTCCCTGCTGCTGCTAATTCCCATCCAGTTTCTAGTCTTCCTGACTTTGCCAGGCTACTTCCAGTGCTGCTATCTCGTTCCTGATATACAGTGCTACCCCACCTCCCCATCCCTTTATATACAGTGCTACTCCACCTATCCTTCTCTTTCTGTTTTTGTTGTTGAAAATTTTTTTTTTATTGTGACTGTAGAATAGCTTACAGTACATCCAGATTAATACATGGCTATACAGATGATACATATGTGGCCATACAGGACAGAAGGCAATCAGTCAACTGCACAATATATAAGAATAAAGAGGGAAAGTAATTAATATAAGATTATCTTTGATCTTCATACAGATATAAAACCTGAGATACAATATATATGCTCTAGTAAAACTGGAAGTACATAGTAAGTGTGCAAATGTTCAAATGTATGAAAGGTGCCCCCTAGAGGTCAAGTATTTCCAGACCCTTGGACCATAACAAACTAATCAGGAATGAGACCCACCTCCATAGTCATTAGCCATGGTTCCCAGGTTTCCCAAAATTGTGCTGTTTTACCTTGGGCTCCTAACTGTGCCCGTTCTAACACCATACAAGCTTTCACATTTTGCACCCATCTTGTAATTGTTGGTGGGGACGGGGACATCCATAGCTGTGCTACAGTTCTCCTAGCATTAATCAGTGTGATGGACCATAGGGGGTCAGCTTTTCTCTGGGTTAAATTTGAGGGATCTGCGCCCAATAGCAGTTCCAAAGGGGATATAGATGGGGTGTACCTCAACACTTGAGACACAATGTTATGTAGTTGATGCCAGAATGGGGCTACTTTAGAACACATGAGTGCTAGATGGAGAAAATCAGCCTCAACAATTGTACATTTGGGGCACATAGGTGACCTAGTACTATCCACCCTATTTAGCCATCTAGGGGTCACATAGGCCCTGTGTAAGAAGCGCAACTGAATCTGCCGCAGTTTATTGCTGCGAGAACAGTGCAGATAATGCGAGCAAGCCAAGTCCCACAATTTTTCGTCCAGTGTCAGGGAGAGCACCCAAGAGAGCCTGGTAGTAAGTAGTTAGTGGTTTACTGATAGACTGGGGGCGGAAAAGCTCTTTCTTCAAAGGCAATGGATCAGACCACCATCTGCAGCTGACAGGGAGATACCACACTTCTGTTGAATTGACAGATAAACAAAGAAATTGCCGGCAGTGATATTCCACCGAGTTCGCAGTTGTGCAAAACTCTGCATCAATCCCCCATTATACAACTGATTAACTACTGCTAAGCCCCTTTTCCTCCAGGCCCACAGTCTCTGCACCATCCTGGCTGTGCACCCCCCCTACGAACTGCATGTAGGCGAGTATACTCATTAGGGGAGTTACCCCCTGCAAATCCTATTCATTTATGAGCACATATCCAGACAGACCGAGTAGTGGCGGTGAAGAGATTACATAAACATATCACTCCGGAGGTCCCTTAGGCTCCCAACCAATGTGTCGTTTCTAAGATTCCCCATTAACATGTCTTCCTCTATGCTTAACCAAGGGCAGTTAGATTCTATTTCCCCAATTGCCCAATTGGTATAAAGGCCAACTGTTCTGCCCAGTAATAGAATTTAAAATGGGGCAGTCCTCCCGGTTTCCTTTGCAATGAGATCCGCGGGATCTTGGTCCACCCAGCTTGCCACAGAAATGTATGCATGATCGCGTCTAAATGTTTAAAATGGGTTTGTGGAATCCTGATGGGAAGGGTCTGATACAAATATAGAAGGCAGTGTAATATTGACATTTTAATGGCCCCCAACTCTGCCCAGCAAACAGATAGGCAGAGCCGCCCACCTGTCACAGTCTTCAGTAATAGCAGTCAGGAGAGCTTTCAGGTTTAATTTATAGAGGTCTCTTGTGGTGGCAGATATCTGTACCCCTAAGCATCTTAATTTCTGGACCAATTGGAGTCCCCCCAGTTGAGCAATTAACTGTGCACGGTCCCAGATCCCACCGGGAGCAGCTCACTTTTAGACCAGTTGGCCTTGTCACCCGAAATGGCTCCAAAGGCACACATCAACTTATGGACTGCTGGCAAGTCCTTTGCAGGGCTCTGTAAATATAGCAATTGGTCATCAGCGTACATAGCAATTTTATGTTCCCTGCCCCTGCCCCAAAACCCCCTTATCCCTTTATGTGCCCATAGAGTTGCTCCCAGAGGTTCCAGGGATAGGACATATAACAAGTGGGATAGCGGGCAACCCTGCTGTGTACCCCTGCCCAGATAAAAGGGGCTGGACAATTCACCCCCGACCAAAACCTGAGCTAATGGGCCATGATAAAGTGCCCACACTCATGAACAAAAAGTAGGGCCTACACCCAACCTACCCAGGGTATTAAACAGGTACCGCCACTCCACACGGTCAAAGGCCTTCTCGGCATTGAGTGCCACCACTGCTGCACCATGTGATCTCTTAGTTCCAGCCTACTGGAAAATAATGTTCAGGGTTTGCCTAATGTTGTGTTTTCCCATATGGCCTTTAACAAACCCCCGACTGATCTGGGTGTACAACATCTGGCAGTAACACCTCCAATCTAGTGGCAAGGGCTTTGGCCAATATTTTATAATCTGCTGTGAGTAGCGAAATCAGCCTGTATGAGGAACAAAGATCCGGGTCCTTACCCAGATTGGGCAGTACGGTAACGGTTGCAGACCGTATGGATGGGGGCAGCTCTCCTTTCTGTAGTCTCTCCTCCACTGTGTCAAACAAAGGTTCCAAAAGTTGGATCTGAAACACTTGATAAAAGTCTATAAGGAGGCCATCAGGCCCCAGGGCTTTCCCACTTTTTAAAAATTTCATGGCTGCCCAGATTTCTTGTTTGGTGAGTGGCGAGTCCAGGCTACCTGCAGCAGTCTCACTGATCTTATTAAAAGAGGCCCTTCAAAAAACTGGTCATATGCATCTTGAGCGGGGTTACATTCAGAAGTATAGAGAGTTTTATAATATGCAGCAAACGTTTCCCCCATGTCCCTGGTGCCCCTTACTAAGTTGCCCTGAATATCTGGAATCTGACCAATAGATTTCACCACCTCTTTCCACTTTAACTGCCATGCTAGGTATTTCCCAGCTCTATCCCCATCAAAGTACTGGCCTGCACTGGACAGAAGTATATTTCTCTCCAGCTGGGCACTGGACAGTGCATTAAATTTCCATTTTAACTTTTGAACAATGGCATAGAGGGCAGCAGTGGGGTTTAACATATGTGCCCTCTCACAGGTTGCAATTTTACTCCTAAGGAACTCTAGGTCTCTAGTGGCAGTACGTTTAGTTTTCACTGCAAATGAGATAGTTTGCCCCCTTACAAAAGCCTTCAGTGCCTTCCAGTGAGCACAATGAGAAGTGTCTCCTCGACGACTGAATTTTAAAAATTCTTGTAGAGTGGCCTCCGTATAGGAAAGATATTCTTAACTCTGCAAAAGGAGTGGGTCCAGTTTCCAGGCCTAGTGCCTGTCGCAGATCCAAATCCCCGAGTGCTAATATAATAAAGGGCGTGGTTTAAAATAAGGATTGGTGAGTACCCTGCATCCCCCACTTGGGACATCAAGATGCTCAAGAGCAGTAATCAGTATATGTGGGCACAGGAGTTATGGGCATGGGAATAAAAGCTATACTCCTGCCCCGAGGTATAAAGGTGACACCATGCATCCACCAAATTGAAGTCGGCTTGTAGGACCTCAAGTGCCTTTGCATTTGGAGATTTATGTGTAGGGGTTCTATTAGACCAGTCTAGGATTGTGTCTAAAACACAGTTATAGTCCCCACCCAATATCCAAGGCCCTCCCAGCTGGACATATCCAATGGTAACTTCTGAAAAAATCCAGGATTGTCTACGTTTGGGGCATAGATTGAGCCAATCAAGATGCTTCCTTTACCTGGAATCTGTACCTTTGCTAATATATAGCAGCCAAATTGGTCCACCAGTTTATCCTGGATTTGTATTGGGGACCCTCTAGGAATAGAGATGGAGGCACCCGAGCCTTGGAAGAAAAGGTTGAGGAAACCCATGTCCTGCCCATGAAGTCAGCTGTTTTCTGTGACTCAGAGTGTGAGAAGTGGGTCTCTTGTAATAAGATTACCGACCCCTTCCGTCTCCGAACCTCAGCCATAGCCCTCTTATGCTTTATGATAGATTTAAGGCCATTGATATTCCAGATCCAAGCCTCTGACCGGGCTTCACCTGCCCTCTGAAGGCGCGGCCGCAGCCCTGGAACCTGCCGCTCACCTCCTGGCCGAAACTCGGATCCACTTGAGCTAGATCCAAGCCTCTGACTGGGCTGCACCTGCCCTCTGAAGGTACGGCTGCAGCCCTGGAACCTGCCGCTCCGTCGCTCGCCTCCTGGCCGAAACCTGGATCCACTTGAGCCGGATCCAAGCCTCTGACCGGGCTGCACCTGCCCTCTGAAGGCACGGCCATGGCCCTGGAACTTGCCACTCCACCTCTTGCCTCCTGGCTGAAACTCAGATCCACTTGAGCTGGATCCAAGTCTCTGACCGGGCTGCACCTGCCCTCTGAAGGTGCGGCTGTGGCTCTGGAACCTGCCGCTCCACCGCTTGCCTCCTGGTAGAAACTCGGGTCCACTTGAGTCGGATAAGAAGTCCTCCTCTATTCGGTGAAGCTGTGAGTGCCACCAGTGGCCCAGCGTGCTCTGTGCTGAACCCTAATTGGACCCAGCTGTCTCCACTGAGCCCTTATGGGCTGCACCTCCTGCTGCTACTCTAACCTGTCTCAGGGCCATTGTGCCCATTGACTTTAGTGCAATTCAGCCAAATTTTTTTTTTCTCTCAGCCCGTTCCTCAAGCTGTAACTGCCGCTGCCTTTAGGTGGCCTGTTTTTACTGTTAGCTAGCTAAAAAGCAGATTCTGAAAAAATCGTGACTGTGTTAAAAAGTCAATTCCGAATTAAGTAAATACTGTGCTGTGTAACTGCGTAGACTGCTTTCCTGTGCTTCTCCCTAGCTCTGACCATCTTGGTTTCTCAGGGCCTGAAAAGCCCCCTTCCCCCCATGCTTGCCCAGTCCTCTCTTCTCCCCCCCAACATCGTGCTTTTGCCCCAACTGTCTGTCTGTCTCTCTCTCTCTTCTCCCTTCCCTCCAGGCGCCAGGTCAAGTTTCCTCCTCCTAAGCACTTGTCACTACCCCCCCGCCTCTTGCTTGCCTGCTCCATGCCCCTCATTTTTCTTTTGCACCTCGTCACTGTCCCTGTGTCCCTAGCCCTTTTACTTAATAACCTCTCCCTTCTCCTCCCTCTCTCTTCCAGATCCAAGCCTCTGACCAGGCTGCACCTGCCTCTGGGGGCACAGCCAGAGCTCTGGAACCTGCCGCTCCGCTGCTCGCCTCCTGGCCAAAACTCAGATCGACTTGAGCTGGGTAAGAAGTTCTCCGCTATCCAGTGAAGCTGTGAGTGCTGCCATTGGCCCAGCGCACTCCGTGCTGAACCCTGATTGAACCCAGCCATTTCCACTGAGCCCTTATTTACTGCACCTCCAGCTGCTACTCTAACCTGTCTCAGGGCCGTTGTGCCCATTAACTTTAGTGCAATTCAGCCAAATTTTTTAACCCCCCCCCACCTCCTACCTTAATTAAATAGACCTCTCGCCACACCCACCGGTGTTGTCAATTCCATTCTTGCTCTGAATTGGGCCCTGTTCTTCTCTGCCTTCTCTCACTCCACCCTCCCTCCTATGCTCGCCCTGTCCGCTGCTCCTACTGCCTGCCTGTCCCTCCCCTCGCCTCTACCTCTGTTAAATATGCATGCCATCCCTTGATGTTCTACCTCCTCCTCTTCCTCCTCACTGCCCTCCCCTGCTCCATTTTCCTTCAACCTGTTTCCCATCCCCTCTCCAAAACTGAACTGAATTGCTTTTATTGCTGCACTGGCACTCTTCCTTACCAAGTTAACCCTGCCCACAGGGGACACCACCTCACTACAAACCTGCACCTTCGTACAAGTGTGCACTTGACCCCACTATCTTCCCATTATACAATGCTCCTGCTGTACCCCCACACCAACTCCTCAGCTTACTCCCTCACAAAAAAGTCTTGCAAGCTCTCCCTAAGGGAATTTCGCCTGGCCACCCTACAACTCCTGTTCCTACTCCTGCTACTATCGGGAAATGTTCACCCCAACCCAGGTCCAGTGACAGCAAGGTTTCCCACCCAAACCAAGCAACTGGGCACTCTCTCAATCATATGCCTGAACATCTGTAGTTTACTACCAAAGCCTGACCAACTGCAAGCCTTTGCTAGCATTCACCACCCAGATATTTTGGCAGTGGTAGAAACCTGGCTCACCCCCTCTGTGCCTGATCAAGCAATCTCCCTCCCAGGCTACAATATCTTTAGGCTCAATTGAAAGTCTAAAAGAGGGGGAGGTTGTGCACTGTACCTAAAAGACAATCTTCTGGGCCACCCTGTCCACTTAGACCCACCAACATCCTCTGCTCAGTTACTATACATCAAAATCCTACTTGGTGCCCAAAATAAAGCTCTCATGTCGTTACCGTTTATATCCCACCTAAAGAACAGGGACCTGGCCTCAACGCTGTGGTGGACCTCATCAAAACACTACCACCTGACTCCGAAACCATCCTACTCAGTGATTTCAACGTAAACTGGCTGATAGCTGAGAAGGGAGCTGTCGGGGATTCTGTCACATCGGCAAATCTTACCCAGATGCTGGACTCCCCAACCAGAAAGAACTATAAAACTAGAACCAACACACTACTGGACTGGATCCTGACCAGCCGCCCAACTAGGATCACAAACTCCACCGTCCTCCCTGACTCACTCAAAGACCACTCCCCTATCAGCTGTACCCGGTCAAACAAATTTTGTAAACCCCATCAAAAATTATCCTCAGCACAGTCCTACCCCAGGGACACCTATCCCATCTAAAATCACACCTACTCCATCAGGACTGGGCCCTCATCTACAGGGCCACTGACACAAATACTGCCCTGGAACAATTCATCCTCTTGTTTAATGAAGCCTATAACACCTACACAATGCTAAAAAAGCGCAAAGTTAAATCTCCCTGTAACCCGTGGCTATCTGGTGCCCTCATAAAGAAGTTAAAACTTAGGGACCATCTCTGGGAACTGGCTAGATCCACCAGGAAGCAAGCTGACATCCAAAAATATAAAAGTGCAAAGAATGACTGCACCAAATTCATTCGCCAACAGAAATTGGACTACTACAAGAAAGCCCTCACTGACTCATGGGGAAATGAGAGAGTTTCTGGGATAATATAAAAGACATCACTGGGAAGCAATCCAAATCACCACTGATCATGCTCCCGGTCAATGGGAGAACTACACTGGACCATAAAATCACTGCTGATACATTCAACAATGCGTTCACTGATCTTAGCAGTGTTCTCCCTCCAGATTTTTTCAACGACGGTGACACTCCTCTATCTGCCCATCCCTCTCAAACCAACAACTGCCCCTTTCTACTTCAAAGCAGCAAGTAGAAATGAAGTCCGCAAGTACATCTCCAAAGCCATCTGCAACACCAGAACAAGCACTGATACTCTTGACCTACAGCTTCTGTCTCTCACACTAGAGGAAGTCCAGGGGCCTCTCACCAGGATTTTTAAACTCCCCCCCCCCACTCAGCCAGTTCCCAGACAAATAGAAGTCTGCTACAGTCACTCCTATCCATAAAAGTGGTGGCAGGACCACACGGGAACTACTGCCCAATCTCTATACTTCCACCTCTCTCTCTAAGGCCCTGGAATGGATAGTAGCTGACCAGCTCACCGACTACCTGGGCAAATATAACATTCTCTGCCGGCAGCAACATGGCTTTAGAAAAGATCGCAGTACTGCCACTGCCCTACTTGAGTTCATGGGTGCCATCCCCAACTATCTGGACAAAAGTCTTCTAACTGGAGCAATATTTATAGACCTGACCAAGGCTTTTGACACTGTCCACCATCGACTCCCGCTTAGTCAACTACAGAACACTGGACTGTCCACTGAATCTGTCGCCTGGTTCAAAAGTTAACTGGGAAACCTTTCCCAATGTGTAAAAATTGTGGATGTGCTCTCTTATACCCAAGAGGTCCGCTCTGGTGTTCCCCAAGGCTCCATCCTGAGCCCACTACTTTTCAGCTTGTTCTTCAACACACTTCCAGACTCTTGTGCCCAACAAATCATACTATACTCAGATGATGCAGTCATTCTTGCCTCTCATCAGGACTCAAACCACCTACAGCTGAACCTTCAGCATGGTTTCACCTCGGTCGAGAACTGGTTCATAAAACATAAGTTGATCCTTAACCAGAAAAAAAACAAGACCATCTTTCTTAGCAGCTCCCATAACAAACATAAGCATCTCCATCTCTCCATAAACACCAGCTAAGGTGGTCCTCTGGATCAGGTCCAATCCTTCAAATATCATGGGATCACACTAGACTCCCACCTATCCTACACTGCCCACATAAATAACATTGCCAAAACTGCGAACTCCAGACTGGGACTGCTCTACTGCTTTCGGCACCACCTAACACAAGACATCCTAGCAGCTGCTGTCCAGAGCTCAATCAGCTCCCTGATTGACAATGGCCTTGTTATCTACAGCTCTGCCACTGCCACAGCACTCAGACGAGTAACTACCACGCAAAACAAGGCCTGTCGACTCATCACTGGTGCCAAATGTGTCACACACACATGTGACCTCTGCACTCAAACAAATTGGCTGCAACTGGAAAACAGAATAAAATTCCAAACTTGTGTGGTTGCTAAGAAAATCCAGATGGTTCTTGCTCCACCTGGAGTCTGTACCCTCCTTCAACTGAAAACCAACAGTCGAACCACCAGGGGATCCGAGCCACTGCTGTTTCAAATTCCTTGCTGCCGCACAACACAAGGCCAAAGATCCTTTGCCTATAGAGCTCCCACCTGGATAAATGGTCTTGCTAGTGGCACTACCTCTACCACCTTACTCGGTGCCTTCACATTCAGGCACCGAAACACCCTCATTGCCTCCAGCAACTGTGACTGCGCTGGCTGACAAATTCAACAGTCCTCTTGATACCCATTGTGCGGGGCCTTGGCCCAACCTTGGCCCCATTTCGCACTTGCCCTCCTTGGGCCCCCTTCTCATGCTCTTATTCCTCTGACAATGCCACACTGGCCACTTGACCCCACCATCCCTGACCTCACCTCACTAGCCCCCCTGTCCTTCCCTCACCCCCATCCCATCCCTTGTTTCCTTCTATTCTTTCCTGCTACCCACCCCATTTCTTTTTTTCCTCCCATCCTCCTTCTTCTATTCCCTTGTTCCCCCTCCCAGCACAGTATTGTATGTAGCTTGTCTCTAAATCAATTCCAATCTTTTTTTTTCCTGTTGCAATTTATGTTGTCTACTGTAACATGAGACGTGGAACCTTTGTAAAAGAGCCATGGCTCAAAGGTACCTGTAATCCTAGATTCAAATAAATAAATAAAAATAAAAGATATGCAGTTGATATCATCCCCCATTTATAAACAGCATCCTAAAGCAGTTCTCCTTTCTGGTATGTGGCAAGTAAGCATCCACATTCATTGGTTGTCCAAAGTAGCAATGGCAACTTAAAAAAAGGCCACACCTTGGTACACACCAGTGGCAGCAAGTTAGGGTGTCTCAGAGCAGGCGCCCACCCTTCTCTCACAAGGATAAAGGGCTGCGTGTTCTTAGTCTCCTTAGTCTGGCTGCATCTCCCCCACCCCCGAAGAGGAGTAACCCTTCCCACCCACCCACCCCCAAAACATAAACATCTAAGCCCTGCTTCAGTCCAAATGGGACTGAAAGCCACCCCCCTCGTGAGTTAAATACCTGCTAGCATTCCCACTACAAATTATAGGCAGCTCAAACAACTCCTGCCCATACTGCTAGCCCAAATGATGGAAAAAGGAGAGGGGACAGCCCATACACAAAATAAAAGTTTTAACTCTGCTGAATATCCAACATTATTAAATATAAAACCCAACAGCATCAAAATCAAAAACATTTTAGTTAACATTAACAATAAATGTTTAAACTACGACTTCAACAAATATAGGTAGCCATGGTTCATTAAGTCAAGTAGCCTGAAGCTTGGAATGTTCCACCAGTTTCCAACTATATGGTTGGTTTCTTACAGTCACGGGGCAATTACCCGCAATAGGCCTCCTGTGAAGAACATGGCACCTACCCGCTGATACCTGTGCCCCTAGGCAGGATCGGGTTCACTGTTCCAGATTAGGAGAGAGCTAAAGTTAGTTTACAAGCCGTCTTAGAATATCTCAAGAGGACTCAGGTTAGGCCTCCCATTGATGTGAGGGGTTGTTAAGTTCTCATGTCACCCATCCAGGTTTGTTATAAGTTCTTCATCTCCCAGGGTAATAACAAACATCTCTCCACTGCTGAAGGCCCAATCGTATAGAGCACCCCGTAATATTACCTACGGTGTAGGGCTGAAACCACAACAAGAGCCAAAATTAAAGAAAGAAACTTCCTGCTGGTACCAGAGACCCCAGACCCGGCTGGTGGTTTAAAATGGAAAATACAGTTACACGTAGCAGGTCCTCAGAAGCATATCAGCATGTTGCATCTACAAAATGCACTGGACACTCAAGGAAGAAATAAGAGCCCCAGGGAGCGTGTGCAAGATAGCTACTAAAATAAAATAAGCAGGCAGCAAATAAACAAGTGCTTAACAGAAGTAAATAATAAACTGAATTCAGCTCACTCAGCATTAGGTCTTGTTCTGCCCCTCCTGGTCTCCTCCTCCTCTAGTCAACTCTCCGCCGACTTGTGGCATGTGAAGAAACATGGACTCTGCCCAGGCCTATCTACTCGGAGCCATGCTGGATATGCTAGTGAAAATTTCCATCCAAGCTTATAGAGTTTATTTTTCACCGGATTGAACTTTTGGTGTTTCATCTGGAGGTCCCGACTATAGTCCTGATATACATACGCAGATGAGTTCTCCACCTTTATAGGGCCAACTTCTCTGGCTTTTTGCAATACCATTTCTTTGTATCTGAATTGCTAGTATTTAATCAGACAATGTCTGGGGCGATCCCCAGGGTTGGGAGGGGGTCCCACCCAGTGTGCTTGCTCAATTTCAAAACTCATGGCCTCCTCCGGTAGGCCTAACTGCTTGACGAGCCATCAATGTATTTCTGCGTTTGGATTCTGACCCTCCAGTCCCTCAGGCAACTCTATAATCCATATATTGGACTGATGTGAGCAGTTCTCCTGATCATCTAATCGCTCTCACAGTTCAGATACTGTGGACACTAGGCCATTTATCTCGGCCGTGACTTCCGCATAGGAATCCTCCATATCACTGATTCTGCGCTCTAACTCACAGATTTATGAGGCATGGGTGGAAGTGGTTTCTGTCAGGCTGGTGACCAACTGCAGGTGAGTGAATTGAGTGTTTAAATTGTGGAATCCGGCTTTCATGTCGCTCTGCATCTGTGCCAAGGTATCGGGAACCCCTGCGAATGACAGTGAGTTCCATCACATTGCTTCCAGCCTGCGAGTCCTCAGTGCTAGCACCTGGTGAGGGAGGCCCAGACCCATGAGAGTTACACTCAGTTTTATTAGTTGGAACCCTGGAATCAAATTGCAGTTTTGCTTGCTGATTTTTAGATTTGTTTGAAGCCATCGAATCAGCGAGTTAAAATATCACCAGTAGAGTCACCCCACTTCACTCCTTCTGCTGTAAGAGACCATTAAGAGCCACCACCCCAGGGAGCTGAGTTAGCAAGCGTTCTCCATGCTTGCCAGCTAGTCATGCCCCCCTTCCCTTTATATACCATGCTACTTGACCTCCCCTACCTTTCATATACAGTACTACCCACCTCCCATATCCTTTATATACTGTGCTACCCGATGTCCCCTACCTTTTATATACAGTGCTACCCCACCTCACCTACCCTTTATGTACAGTGCTACCCCACCTCCACAACCCTTTATATGCAGTGCTACCCCACCTCCCCAACCCTTTATATACAGTGCTAATATACCTACCCTTCCCTTTATATACCATGCTACTTGACCTCCCCTACCTTTCATATACAGTATAGTACTACCCACCTCCCATACCCTTTATATACTGCGCTACCCGACATCCCTTTCCTTTTATATACAGTGCTACTTTACTGCTGTGGAAAAATGGTTCCTTCAGTATAAGTTCTTGCTCAACTACACTAAGACTAAACAATGTTGTTTGCATCCCATCAAAACCGTCGTAAGTCACATCACCACAATACCTACAATAACAAGTTTGAGTCACTCGAAATGGTCACCACCTTTAAGTACCTTGGCGTCTACCTTGACAGCTGTCTCTCCTACAGCCAGCACATAGACCATGTTGCCAAGGCAGCTAGTGCCAGACTAGGTCAGCTCTATCGACACTGGCAGTGCCGCACCGGAAGTGCCATCAAGCTTGCAGTTAACAGCTCCGTGCTCTCTATCATAGATTATGGACTGGCAGTCTACGGAGCCAGTACTAATACAGCACTTAGGTGAATCAAGATTGTCCTAAACAAAGCCTGCAGACTAGTCTTGGACATGGACCATTTAACTCACACTTGTGAACTATACTCAAGCACTGGTTGGTTAAACCTGAATAGCAGAATTCAGTACCAAGTCTGTCTATTAGCTAAAAAAATCCACCCTAGGTCATGCTCCTCCTGGAGTGAGGCAACTGCTAAGAAACTCCACTTCCTCCAGACTAACTAGGGGGTAGAGTAAAGCTGCCTTCATTATCCCATTCTGCCGGACTTCACTAGGGCAACGGTCCTTTGAGTACAGGGCCCCCTGCTGGCTAAATTCCCTTAACTCTGAGCTGACTGAGGAAACAAAACTACACCCGTTTAACGCCAAGCTGCTGCAGTACCTGGCCACTCTTAGTAACTGCGACCACGTCACCTGTGCATAATCCTACTGTTATGGAAAGCTTATCTGTCCTGCATAGCACCCATCCCCCCCACTTCCTCCCCTGCCTGGTGTGACCCCACTGAGCACTTACTCCCACATCCCCTCTTTATCTGCCTTCCTGCTTTCTCTTCACAAATGTTAATTCCCACCCCCAATTTTCACCCTCCCCTGGTTTCCCCTCACCTCATCCCCCACCTTATCCTCTCTTTCCCACATTACCCAGCCCTGTCCTATCACCTACTTACGTAACCCTGGTAGATTCCTATCCAATCCCACCCCTCTGACTACTCAACCCCTTATTCTGTCACCCCTTGTCTCTGCCCCCACCCTCCCCTGCTCTCATCTATTCTGTCCTCCCCTCCTTTGGTCACCACCACTCTACCTGCACAATCTAAAGCTCAGCTACCACTAGAAATTGCTTGTCCACCTTAGTTATGCTCTTAGTACTGTTGCAATAAAGTTGACCTCTCCTACCTGATGTATTTTAACTGTACTTGCTTGAATCTGTATTTGTATGTACCATAATGTACTTGCCTGCCATATATACCCCTATCTGTTTTGTAATGTCCACGTACCTTGTCTATTGCCTTTCAACATGGAACCTTTGTAAACAAGCTTTTAGCTCAAAGTTGTTATCCGAGATTCCAATAAATAAATTAAAAAACTTCACCTACCCTTTATATACAGTGCTACCCCACCTCTCCAACACATTATATACAATGGTACCCCACCTCCTCTACCCTTTATAGACCTGCTACCAGATCTCCCTCTACCTTTTTATATACAGTGCTAACCTTCCCAAACATTTATATGCAGTGCTACCCCATCTCCCCTACCCTTTATACACAGCACTACCCACCTCCCCATCCCTTTATATACAATTCTACTCCACCTCCCCTACCCTTTATATACCATGTTATCTGTCTTCCCCTATCCTTTATATACAGTGCTACCTCACCTCCCCTACCCTTTCTTTGCAGTTCTACCCCACGTCCCTACCATATATATACATATATGTATACACACACACACTATATATATATATATTTTTTTTTTTTACTATATATATATATATACATATATATATACAGTACACACACACACACACACACACACACATATATATACACGTATGTATCTATGAATGAACAAGTTACTCACCTGTAATAGTAGTTCTAGGAGTGGTAGATGTTGTTCATCCGTACTCTTTGGCATGTCCCTTTCCCTTAAAATCTCACCGGAAAGTCTTCAAGCTGGCTCCTCCCACCCAGGTGGTAAATACCTCGGCTCCACCCTATGACACCAGATCTTAGCCCGCTGGAAGCAAGGTGATGCGTCTAAAGCCGGGGGAGGTCGGGTGGGTGCATGTGAATGAACAACATATAACACTCCAAGAACTACTGTTACAGGTGAGTAACCTGTTCTTCTAGGAGCGTGGATATGTTGTTCAGCCACACTCTTTGGCAGACTCCTAGCAGTTCTCCGGGAGGAGAGAGGCAAGATGCATACCCCCTACTTAGGAAACAGAGATTGGAGAACCGAGGCCCCAAAACCAGCATCCCGGGCGTGACTCAAGGTCGATGTGGTAATGGGAAATAAAGGTGTTTGCTGACTTCCAGGTAGCAGCCCGACAGATTTCCTGGATAGAGATGTCCCTGGAAGCAGCCACCGAAGCAGCTGTATAGCGGGTACAATGAGCTCTTAACCCTCTGGGAGGCTCCTTGCCTGCCAACTCATAGCACGGACCTATGCATGATGTGATCCATCTTGCACTGATCCGTTTGGCTGCAGGTCTGCCAGAAGTGGCTTCAGCATAGGTGACAAACAGCTAGCGAACCTCTCCACAAATTTCTGCCATTCTTTCTATATAGTAGGAGAGAGCACGTCTCAGGCCCAGAGTATGGAGCCTGTACTTGGCATCCGAGGTGTAGTTAGGGTAGTACACCGGCAGAGTCAACATCTGATTAAGGTGAAACTCTGAGACCACCTTCGGAAGGAATTTCGGGTAGGGACACCGGACAACTCTGTCGCTATGAAAGACCAGATAAGGGGAGTCCACTGAAAGCGCTTGCAGCTCCCCTGTCTTTCTGGCTGACGTGATAGCCACCAGAAAGGTCTTCTTCCATGACAAGTGTGAAAGCTCACACTTGTGCATGGGTTCGAATTACTTGCCCATGAGCTTTGCCAAAACCAGCAAGAGATCCCATGGAGGTGGAGGTTCACGCACCGGAGGGGATATGTGATCCAGGCCTTTGAAGAAGCGCCTGACCACTGTCGCCTGTGCCAATGTCAGCTGACCGGCCCACGCCCCAGTAAGCAGAAATGGCTGCCAGGTGCACCCTAAGGGTCAAGAACCGCAGACCCCCTTTGGAGAGAGACCAAAGGTAGTCTAGCATGTTAGCCACAGAGCAGGATAAGGGGTCCAGACTCTTACCCTGACACCAAATGGAAAATCTCTTCCATTTGAAGGCATAACATTTCCTGGTCGATTCCTTGCAAGATACCTCCAGCACAGTGTAGACATCCTCGGAAAAACCTAGAGCCTGGAACTCTAGCCGCTCAGGTACCAGGCTGTGAGGTGCAGGGATTGAAGGTCCAGATGGAAGACCTTTCCCTGGTTTAATGATATCAGGTCCGGGTGTGTGTGCAAAGCCGCTTTGGGGGCCTGCAGCTGAGGCTGAGGAGCTCTGGGTACCAGAATTGGCGCGGCCAATCCGGGTCTGCCAGAATCACCTTCACCTTGTCCCTTCTCACCTTAAGTAACACCTTATGGATCAAGGGAACTGGAGGGAAGGTGTAGAGGAGGCCTGGGGTCCATGGCCTCAAAAAGGCACCCCACTGCAGCGAGCCCTGCTGAGGGGGGGTGGTGGGCATGGTACAGACTCAGCTTGGCATTCTCCCTGGAGGCAAACAGGTCCACCAACAATTTGCCCCAATGGGAGAACAGTCTGTAAGCTACCTCTGGATGGAGGGACCACTCGTGGGATGCCTGGCCTAGGCGGCTGAGAGCATCCGCCAGTTGGTTTGAGACTCCTGCCACATGGATGGCCAGTAGATCTGCCTCCAACCGGCTGATGAGGGTCCAGATGCAGAGCGCCTCCTTGAACAGCAGATGGGAGTGTGTGCCGCCCTGTTGTTTAAGGTAGTACATGGTCGTGACATTGTCCATCTGGACTTGAACCACTTGACCCCGGAGCTGAGGAGCGAATGCTGACAGTGCCAGTCTGACTGCTCTGAGCTCCAATGGGTTGATGTGGCATCAGGACTCCTTGGGGGTCCAGAACCCATGGGCCCTGTTGTCCCCCATGTGGGCTCCCCAGCCCATGAGAGAGGCATCAGTCATGAGGATGACCATCGGCTTGAGGCGCACAAATGGGATCCCTTCCTGCAACTGTTCTGGGATGGTCCACCACTGGAGAGCATCCCACATCTTCTGGGTTACCATGATCAGCTGGTCAAACTGACCATGGCACTGAGTCCACTGGGTGGTCAGCTCCCATTGGAGGGGTGCATGTGCCACCTGGCTCAACGGACCACTGAGGTGCACACCGCCATGTAACCCAGAAGGTGCAGAAAATCCCGGGCAGGGTGCAAGAGCCCAACCAGAAAAGATCAGGCAACGGAGGAAAGAACCTCTGCGCTGTCCACCGGGAGCCGGGCTCTGGCCTGACAAGAGTTGAGCTCTCCCCCGATGAAGCCCATCACCTGAGAAGGTACAAGTTCCGACCTGGCCTTGTTGATCAGGAGGCCAAGCTGACAGCAGGTTCTGAGAGCCAGATCCCTGGATCTCTCCACCTCCTGAAGGGAGGAACCTGCCAGAAGCCAGTCATCGAGATAAGAGTTAATTCGGGTTCCTCGACCCCGAAGATAGGCTGCCACCACTGCAATGCACTTGGTGAAGACCTGCGGGGCCGATGACAGGCTGAACGGCACGGCTCAGAACTTGTACAGGGTCCCCTCGACCCTGAAGTGGAGGAACAACTGGTGGGATGGATGGATTGGGATGTGAAAGAATGTGTCCTGCAGATCCAGAGAACAAAACCACATGTTTTGCTCCAGGGATGGTATGATCTGGTTCAGAGTTACCATTCAGAAGGTGCGAGACCTGAGATACTGATTCAGGTCGTGGAGATCTAGGATGGGGTGCCAACCCCCCATCCACTGGGGCACCAGGAAGTACCTGGATATGAAGCCTGGGTCTACAGGCAGATTCGGCACTGGAGCTACCACCTCCTTGTGGAGGAGCTGAGCTATGTCGTCCCGAAGGGCCAACTGCATGCGAGCCGAGATCCTTTCCTCCCAAGGGGTGTTGGCTCAGCTGGGTGGGTACTGCTCGAATTCCAGAGGCAGTCCCTGCCCAACCATGTCTAGAACCCACCTGTCCAAAGTGATATCGGACCAGGCGGAAAGAAAGTGTCTGAACTGACCCCCCACGGGGGGACCCAGGGCGGGCGTGACGGGAGTAGGGGTGGCAACCCCCAACCCATCACTGAGCAGGCTTAGGGAGGAGGAGGAGGAAGCTCCTGGACCAGCGCCTTGGCCTCCTTTATGGGGCTGTTGAGGGCCCTGCTTAGGCCTAGGGTGCCAAGCTTGAGCCTGCTGCTGCTGCTGTTGGTGCTGCTGACCTCCTTGATAGGAGGGAGAGAGGTGATATGATCGAGGCATTCAAACACCTTAAGGGCATTAACAAGGTGAAAGAGTCTAACATGTTTCAATATAAGAAAAATAGCAGGACAAGAGGACACAGCGTGAGATTAGAGGGGGCCGATTAAGGGGGAATGTGAGGAAATTTTTTTCACAGAAAGGGTGGTGGATGCATGGAATGGCTTACCACAAGAAGTGGTGTCTATGAATACAGTGCAGGGCTTCAAACAGGCATGGGATAGGCATAAGGGAGCAATACAAATGACTATAAATAGATAGGCCACTGACAAAGCAAAGGCCGATGGCACATTTATAAGGTAGAAAAAGAAATGGGCAGACTGGATGGGCCTTGTGGTCCTTATCTGCTGTCAACTTCTATGTTTCTATGTTTCTATGAGGGCTGCCTGACCACAGGGTAGGATTGCTAAAAAGGCTTCCTCTTCTGCTGGTTCTTGCCCAAGAAACCCTTAGCAGAAGTGGCGTCCAAAGCGGCACTGGACTGTTCAATACGCTGAAGGTGGCCTGCCACTCCTGGGCTGAACAAGTCAGTACCAAGGAAAGGCACATCAGCTAACTTGTGCTGGGTATCCGCTGGAAAGGAGGATAACCGCAGTCAAGCCCTGCGGCGTGTGGCCACTGTGGCTGCTAAAGAGCAGGCACAAGAATCCCTGATGTCCAGGGCCATCTGGAGCTGCTGTTGGCAACAGCACGGCCCTGATCACAGACTTGCTTGACCGTGGTCTGCATGTCTGTGGGGAGGTGAGGAAGTACTTCATTCAATGACCCTAGGAGGGCATGGGAGATATGTGCCATGATTACAACCGAACTGGCCTGATGAAGGCCCAAGGAACAGGCTGCGTAGACCTTACGGGCAGAGTGGTCCATGATCTTGGACTCCTTGTCCGGAGGTCGGTCGGTGTCAACCAAGCTAGCAGTACGTCTAAAGATGGAAGCAGTCACCAGGCTCTCAGCCGAGGGATGTTCTGTATATCCCGGTAGGGATCCCATAGGCACCGCATACTTATGGGCTATATGGGCAGACGGTGCTGGGCAGGAGGCTGGACGCTGCCAAAGCTCAAGGGCTGGACCAGTAATGGCTTCAGCCACTAGGAAGGCCTCAGTCAGGGTATACCCCCTGTTAAGGATATCCGTAAGGGGGTACTCCGCCTTTTTCTGGATAGACTCCAGGGGCATTCCAGTGGAATCGGAATGAGGCAGAGGATGCCCGGAAAGGAGGAAGGACCTTCCTCCTGGCCTGCCATGAGTGACTCCTCATCACCCAGATGGGAGTGCAAACCGGTGGCATCCGAATCTGAAGAGTTGGGGTACAGCGGTCTCCCACCTGTGTCCCTCTTGATACGCCAAGGGCGGTCGGGGGTAACCGTGATGGACAGGTGGTGGGGAAGTACGGTGTCTGTACAGTCCCCTTTTGAGGGAGCCCCCAAGATAGGCTATTTAGGTTCCACCCTAATCGGTGGTGAGATCAGTATGAGCTGAGGAATAACGGCCAGCCCCACAGGTGGAGGAACCGAAGATTACGGGTCCGAAGGGGTTGGCGTCGGCCCTTGAGGTGCAGGCCAAGTAATGGCTGGGGTGGACAGCGTAGCCGGCTTCTGTCTGGCCAAAATCAGCTGTTGCCACATAAGCTCCTCATAGTGTCGACGGAGTTTCTGCCGAATCTCCTCGCTCGGGAGGAGGATGAGGACCTGTGGCGGCTCTCTTTTTGAATGTCGGTGGCCTTCCTTCGGTTTTCCCACCGAAGAAGGACACCGAGTCCTCGATTGAGACTGATGGGGTCGACCAGGATTGAGCGAAACTGGACTCAGTGAGAATGGAGTCTCCAGATCAATTCCTTGGATGGGGACACCTGAAGGAAGTGTCTCGTCATCGGGAATAGAAAGGACCGGGGTCCTCTCTAGAGAATCATCAACCGGAGACGGTGAAATCGGCTCAACTGGCTCGAGAACAATCTTTGCCAGATCAGCAGATCCCTGGGTCTCCACCTGGCCAGACGGAAGATCCATGAAGTCGGCGGCCGAGGAGGCAATCTCGACCTAAGTCAAGGTCGCAGTGTCCTGGGACTCGGACCTCTCTTGGTCGCAGGAACGTCTCCTTTTTGAAGACGTTGGATCCTTGTCCCTCTTCAAAGGGTGGGAGGAGTGTGAACCCGAGGGCACCTCACCCCTGGTGGGGAGAGACTGGCACATCTCCCTGAAGGAACCTGTCAAGGAAGAACCGAGGTTGAGAGGCACAAAGAAACTCCGGCTGGCCGAAGCTTGGGCAGCTTCTTCTTCGAAGGCCTTCATCTGCTCAAGTTTTTCAGTGGATCCCGCGGTTGCGGAAACCACCCACCTTGCTTCTTTCAATTTCACCGGTGGGTCCCTTTTCTCCGGTCTCCCCAGTTAAGGCGCACCATGCGGTCGTCAAGGATGTTGGGATGGAAAGCCAAGCAAAAGGTACAGGTGGTGGTGTCATGACCGACACATAGGCAGTACACACAGCTAAGGTGGGGAGTGGTGCTCGACATTTTCTGGCCACACATACACCAGCAAAAACCAGGGGATGACCTGTCCTCCATATCTGATGCGCTATTATCGGAATCAAAAACTCTGATGAGTTTGAGAGTTCAATTCGTTAAAAACCAACTATACGAATCCAGGGCCTACGATGGCTAGAGTTAGCACGAGGGAACCTGAATCTTCCAGCAGAAAGGAAGATCTGGCATCATGGAGTGCAGCCAAGGTATTTACCATCCGGTTGGGTGGGAGGAGCCAGCTTGAAGACTTTCTTGCGAAATTTAAAGGGAAAGGGACATGCCAAAGAGTGTGGATCAACAACATATCCACGCTCCTAGAAATATTATATATCTCACACACACATACACACTGCTACCCCACCTCCCTTACCCTTTATATACAGTGCTACCCCACAAATCCATCCTTTATATGCAGTGCTACTCAACTAATCTAACCCTTATATACAGTGCTACCACACCTCCCCTATCCTTTATAAAAGAGTGCTACCTCACCTCCCCTACCCCTTAAATACAGTGTTACCCCACTTCCCCACCCTTTATATGCAGTGCTACCCCACCTCCTCTATCCTTTATATACACTGCTACCCCACCTACCCTACCCCATATATACAGTGCTACCCCTCTTACCCCACCTTTTATATACAGTGTTACCTCCACTACCCTTTATATACAGTGCTACCACACCTCCCCTATCCTTTATAAAACAGTGCTACCTCACCTCCTCTACCCCTTATAGACAGTGTTACCCAACTTCCCCACCCTTTATATAGAGTGCTACCCCACCCCTCTATCCTTTATATACACTGCTACCCCACCTACCTTACCCCTTATATATAGTGCTACCCCCTTCCCCCACCTTTTATATAGTGTTACCTCCACTGCCATTTATCTACAGTGCTACCCACCTCCCCTACCCCTTATATACAGTGATACCCAACTTTCCCTACCCTTTATATATAGTACTACCCACCTCCCTTTCCCACTCCCCTACCACTTATATACAGTGATAACCAACTTCCCCTAACCTTTATATACAGTACTACCCCTCCTCCCCTACCCCACATCCCCTTCCCATTATATACAGTGCTATCCCACTTTCCCTACGTTTTAAATACAGTGTTACCCCACCTCATTACCCTTTATATACAGTGCTACCCAACCTCCCCATACTCATTATATGCAGTACTGCCCCACTTCCCCTACCCTTTATATACAGTGCTACCACACCTGCCTTACCCCTTATATACAGTACTACCCCACCTCCACTACCCTTTATCTACAGTACTACCCCACCTCTCTACCCTACATACACACTGCTACGCCCATCTTAGGTGTTGAAATTGGCACTGGCCCGCTAGCCAAATGCTGGTAGATTTTGCATTGGGCTATTTTCATTTAACTACCCCTGTGGGCTTATGCTGGAGAAGGCAACACTTCAGTACGTACACCACCTGGGCTAGTGCAAAAGTCTGTGGGGCCAATGGATTTTCCCAGTCACTAGCCCTGCTGTCTAGCACCTCAAAACATAATTTCGCACTACAAAGAAGGATAC
The DNA here is from genome assembly GCA_016271365.2 of Neoceratodus forsteri. NCBI lineage: Eukaryota > Metazoa > Chordata > Ceratodontiformes > Ceratodontidae > Neoceratodus > Neoceratodus forsteri. The sequence goes on from CM057457.1 coordinate 355,326,725, forward strand.
TGCCCCTGCTCTTTCCTTTGCTACCTTCCACACAACACGGAAGTCTGACTTTACTTGTCTCATGTTCTGCCTGCTCTTTGTATCCATGTGAATAAATAGATATGGCCTTCCTTCCCCTCTCTCATGAGTTCCACTACACTGACTATAAGTCTGTCTGCTGTCACCCCAAAGAATTAGCAAATCACCCCCTTTCCATCGGGCATGAGACACAATTCCCTTCTGGTGCCCCTCAGAATTGAATCCTTCAATATATGCACCATTTTCTTGCCCTCTTTGGGACTGCATGTCAGTGGGCATGCCCACTGGCCTGCTTTACAGCAGTGCCTGTACATTAGATGTACCTCTTCCCTTGTGATGGTAATTTATGTCACCTGCTGTTGCAAAGGGCTAAGCCTATTTCTTTCACACAGCCCAGTTGCATAAACTTGGACTTCCCTCCATACTTCTTCCATTTTTTCCAGTTCTATAATCCAGCCTCCTTCTCTGTTCTGTGTTGCCTTGGAGGTGGCTGTGACAGTAGAGCCAGTGACTGCAGCTCTCAAGCTGCATATTTCAGCCCTTGAGCTTCCAGCTCCACCCTCATGGCCAGGAACCTCTTGCAGTTGGGACAGTGGCTGATCTCCCATATGTGTGTACTGTATACTTATTAATCACAGCTTTCAAAGTGTATTGGGGGAATGTTACATGGCCAGGAACCTCCTGCAGTTTGGACAGTGGCTGATCGCCCACATGTTTGTACTGTATACTTATTAATCACAGCCTTCAAAGGGTATTGGGGGAATGTTACATGGCCAGGAACCTCCTGCAGTTGGGACAGTGGCTGATCACCCACGTTTACTGCATGCTTGTAACCCCTAGGTGGCGCTATCCCAAGGGCTACTACCCCTGCCTGCTGGTTTAGTAGCAGGTTAAGGGGCCTGAGTTCTGAAATGGGTGTCTCTACCCGGAGTTCAGGGTTGGTAGTGGTCAAGCTAACCTGGGCACAGCCTTCCGGGACACTGTAACCCTCCTCTCTCCTTACTAGTAGCCAGAACAATACACAATAATTACTTTCACAATATCCCTGATACACCATACAAGTACCCACACTGTTTGCACTTACCACCAAGGCTTTTCTCTGGCTCGGCCCCGGGAACCCCCTGTAAAACAAGGTCATACACAGCAAATAACAGCAGTACAGTACTTTTGCACAAACTGGAACCACAGTCAGGGTAAATGCAAAAAAAAGAGTTAGATCTGATTTATTTAAGGGACTTGAACAAGGGAGGGGTGTAATCAGGTTAATTTGCTTAGAGACTCTATCATTCAAACAGTTATGCATGCACTTCAGGGTCCATAAACAGTCACACACTCTGGGTACCCAGATGGACAACGGTGGGCTAGCCAGGAGCATTGCAGCTGGTTGGGGCCCTGTGATAGAAAAAACAACATGCACAACACACACTATTTATAATCCGGAGCCGGAGGGCTCAGTTCGTGAAAAGAAAACAACAAGACAATCAGATGACACACTTTTAGATAAGGCTGTTGTTGCAGGGAGCTACCCTGATGATTACTCACGATACCCAAGACTAGACACAGGCTGGATGAAAATCAAGACAGCAGGTGGTTAATCTGGAGTACCAGGAGAAGCAGGGCCCACACTAATTGCCGAGGCATCGTTCCTGTTCAAGCATGGAGCAGGGAGCTGATTCCCAGGCAGGTATCTCGTCGATGGCTTTCTCTGTGCAGCAGATAGTCTGGCTGGGCCAGTGTGGCAAGGCTCTGGCCAAATGGAGACAAATTTGGACACAGTCCGTTTTGGACTGGATACAGCTCCCAGCAAGCAGAACACAGTTCACATAGTGGGGAACCAAATCATGACCCACTTTCAATACACAGCACATTTACATGTAAGGAAATTCTACTGTACCAGGCAAACCGCTCTCCGGTCATGACTGCAACGTCTCTGCACAAACCGGGGATTCAAAAGCAGCTGGGAATCCTGACAGTCCGATCGCATTCAGCAAAATCTTCAGTCTTCTTCAGGTATCCGCCTGGTAGAAAATCAGTGGCTTACATCATTCTCACAAACTTGGATTTAGTCCGAAATAATTATCTCTTCTCCCTCTCAGGGGTAGCAGGCAGACATGCAGGCCAAAACTTAGCCCTTTCACAGTTCTCCCATGCGAATCCAGCAGGATTGCTGCTCAAAAAACACTTGAGCTCTTACTCATTTCACTTCCCAGCTCAGAACTAACTGAAAATTGCAAGCAGTCTGGGATTTCCCCACCCAAGATCCAAAAGAATTGGTTGGCTGATCTGTCTGTCAGTCACAACAAGAGCTCCACCTTCAGTTGCAAAAAGGCACCAAAAACCCAAAACTATAATTCCTCCAGATTTCGACTCCAGACAGCTCCTGTGGTTCGGCTTCATTTTAGGTCCCACCAGAATGCTTGGTCCAATTCAACAGTCCAGGACCAAGATAATGGAGACAAACAAAACAGTCCTTGCTGCAAAGAAGGCAGGTTAGACAAACTACATTATCACTCTAAATGATTTTCAGCAAATAGTTACATCTTTCAACAGAGCTCCCTCTCAGATTACTTGTGACTGCAGTCCAGGCAGCTCTTAAAGAGACAGTACACAGAGGCTATACAGTCACTCTCTGGCAATCACATTTAAACTGCTAAAACGCAGGACACCAACCTGGCAGTGAGCATTTTGACAAGCTTAAGGAAGACTTTTGGGAATCCCCATTTGCAAGGGGTTGCATGCTTATTAATCACAGCTTTCAAACTGTATTGGGGGAATGTTACATGGCCAGGAACCTCCTGCAGTTGGGACAGTGGCTGATCGCCCACATGTGTATACTGTATACTTATTAATCACAGCTTTCAAACTGTATTGGGGGAATGTTACATGGCCAGGAACCTCCTGCAGTTGGCACAGTGGCTGATCGCCCACATGTGTGTACTGTATACTTAATAATCACAGCTTTCAAAGTATGAGAAAAAAGTAAGGCATTCAAGAAATACAGAGAGATACAGAAAGAAGAAGACAGACTACAATATCTATAGAAGCAGAGAGAAGCTGGGAATGCTGTCAGAGGGGCTAAGGCAAGAACAGAGGAAGGAATAGCACAGGCTACTAAGAAGGGGAACAAGGCCTTCTTACGTTATATTAGCGAGAGGAAGAAGAAGACATGAAATGGCATTGTTAGGCTAAAGAACGGAGAGGGTGGGTGGATGGGTGGGTGGGTGGAGGAGGACCTTGAAAAATCTGAGGTAGTGAACAAATATTTTTGCTCAGTATTTACCAAGAAAGAGGCAGAGGAAGTGCCAAGACTCACGAGGAAAGATGTACGGGGGGAGAGGTGGACACCAGCCCATTTACAGTGGATAGAGTCTTGAAAGAACTAGGAAAAGTAAAGACAGACAAGGCAATGGGGCCAGGCGGGATTCACCCTAGAGTGTTGAAGGAACTCAGGGAAGTCCTTGCAGGTCCGCTGACAACCCTATTCGACCAATCACTAGAGACGGGGGAGGTACCGGGGGACTGGAGGAGGGCAAAGGTGGTCCCCCTGCACAAGGCAGGAAGTAGGGAGGAGGCAGGCAATTACAGACCTGCAAGCCTGACCTCAGTGGTGGGGATGCTGATGGAATCCCTGCTTGAGGAGAGGGTAGTGAATTTCCTGGAGTCAAGCGGTGCAAAAGACCCAAGGCAGCATAGACTTACTGAGGGTAGATCCTATCAAACTAATCTTATCGATTTCTTTGACTGGGTGACCAGGGTGGTAGATCAGGGAGGGCAGTGAATGTAGCCTACCTGGATTTCAGTAAGACCTTTGACACCATTCCTCATAGAAGGTTGCTTAACAAATTAGGGAATCTGGGTGTGGGCTGTAAAGTGGTAAAATGGGTTGGTAACTGGCTAAAAGGCATGGCCCAGAAGGTGGTAGTAAATGGCATAAAAATCAGAAGAGGGGGAGGTGACCAGCAGGATTCCACAGGGATCAGTGCTGGGTCCAGTTCTATTCAATGTCTTCATAAGTGACATTACAGAGGAACTGAAGGGGAAAGTATGCTTGTTCGCAGATGACACCAAGATCTGTAACAGAGTCAACACACAGGAGGGGCTAGATAAAATGAGGAATGACCTAAGACTACTTGAGAAATGGTCAAGGGTTTGGCAGTTGAGTTTCAACACTAAGAAGTGCAAGACAATGCACCTGGGACACGGAAACCCAAGAGAGGAATACAGGATAGGGGGCAGGTTCTAGTCACCACAAGTCAGGAGAGAGACCTGGGGGTTATCATATTCAATGACCTGAAGTCAGCCAAACAATGCAGAAAAGCAGTGGGGAAGGCAAATAGAATGCTGGGGTGCATAGGAAGGTGCATTACCAGTAGGAGGAGTGAAGTGGTGATGCCACTGCATAGATCACTGGTGAGGCCTCAACTGAATACTGTGTCCAATTCTGGAGACCGCATCTCAGGAAGGACATAGACAGAATGGAAGCAGTCAAGAGAAGAGCAACAAAAATGATACATGGACTGCACCACAAACCTCATAAGGAAAGACTCAAGGAACTAAACAGCTATCCACTGGAAGAGAGAGGGGATAAGATAGAGACTTTCAAATACCTTAGAAGAATAAACAGGGTACAGGAGGGGAGCATATTTCAGAGATGAAAGTGTACAAGGACAAGGGAACATAACATGAGGCTGGAGGGAGGGAGGCTTAGGGGGAATGCTAGGAAGTATTTTTTCACAGACAGGGTGGTGGATCCGTGGAACAACCTACCAGCAGAGGTGGTGGAAACGAAAACAGTACAGGGATTCAAAAGTGCATAGGATAAGCATAAAGGCACCCTGCTGTACAGCGGAGCAGGGGAAAGGCAGTCCAGACAAGAATAGGGATTGCCAAACCAAGTACGGAAATGGGTAGACTAGGTGGATTGTATGGTCCTTATCTGTTGACAGAGTCTATGTTTCTATGTTTCTAAAGTGTATTGAGGAATGTTACATGGCCAGGAACCTCCTACAGTTGGGACAGTGGCTGATCTCCCATATGTTTGTACTATATACTTATTAATCACAGCTTTCAAAGTGTATTGGGGGAATGTTACATGGAAATGAACCTCTTGCAGTTGGGACAGTGGCTGATCACCCATGTTTGTACTGTATGCTTGTTAATCACAGCTTTCAAAGTGTATTTGGGGAATGTTGCATGGCCAGTAACTTCCTGCATTTAGGACAGAGGCTGATCAGTGATCATCCACATGTGTGTACTGTATACTTATTAATCACAGCTTTCAATGTGTATTCGGTTACTCTGTAGTGCACTGCCCCAGAGTGGAATGCAGGGGCAGGGGAGTGGCCATCTGGTTTTGATCCGAGCTGGGATTCACCATGCACCCAGTGAGAAGACCAAGTTCTTGTGAATGTATGGCCATTCGTAGGAGTCCAGGTGCAGGCCTGCCCCCCACCCCAGGCGGGCGGGAGAATTTCTGCAGGAGGAAGCGATTATCATCGTTGAAACATTGGAGGCCCCCAGATGTTTAATTCTGGGGTCTTCAATGTTTGGGCCAACGATGAATCATCCTCACTCGATTATAACCTCCTCCTCACTATGTCATCTCTGGGCCTGTCGCAGGAAGCTTCCTCTGTGACCCACCAGGGTGGTCACTTGTTGGACTTGGTCTTCTCTGTGGGGTTTCAGATCAATAGTCTCAAGACTGATCGGGTTGTTTGGCCTGATCAATGGTGGCGTTCTCGTTTGAACCCCCCGAGAGCCCTCCCACTGCTGAGATGGTAATCTACCGCCCTTTGAGGAGTTTGACCCCAAGGGCTTTCTGGTGGTGCCTAACATATCTAGTGTGGGCAAAGCATGCGAGAAGGGTACGTGTGCTGCAGCTGCCACCTATAACAAGGTGATGTCTGATGTGCTCGACTGCCTTGCACCGGTCCATGTACGACCCAAATCTTCTCACTTGAGGTCCCCGTGGTTTGATAGGAAGCTCAAGGTAATGAAGATTTTGGGTCGGAGGATGGAGTTCTGCTGGCGGAAGACTGGCCTGGAGGTGGGCAAGCTGGCCCTGCGTGCTCACTATGGTGAGTACTAATGGGCAATCAACCGTAAGAAGGCAGAGTTCCTGTCCAGGAAGATTGTTAATGGGAAGAATCGACCAACAATGCTCTTTCGGGCTGTATACAGGCCGTTAAATCCAGCCTGCCTACAGCTGAAAAAAAGCCTTTTCTAATGCTTTATGCGAAGAGTTTGCTCAGTTCTTCTCGGACAGAGTGTCCGCCATCAGGCAGGGAAATCCGCCAGTGAGCCAGTCCTTGGCCAACAGGGATCGCCTTGGGAGCCCAGAGAGTGCTTCATTTGGTTGGGGTGAGTTTAGACCAGTGGAGGTGGCTGAGGTCATTGAGATTGCTTCCAATCTGAGGCACACATTTTGTGAACTGGACCCGGTGCCGACACGTTTCTTGATGGGATGTGTCGATTCCGTTGGCCCAGTGTTTGCATTGATTATCTGTTGCTCCTTCTCGGAGGGGGTCTTCCCAGATGCCTTGAAGGAGGCACTGGCGAGATCCCTTCTGAAGAAACCATCTTTGGACCCTGACGAATTTCCGTCCTATCTGCAACCTTCCATTTTTGGGTAAGGTTGTTGAAAAGATTGTGGCGCTTCAGTAGGAGGAGCACCTCGTGGCCTTTGATCTATATGAGACTCTCCAGTCTGGGTTTCGGGCAAGGCATAGCAGAGAAACTGCGTTAATTCAGGTGCATAATGACCTTCTCAGGGCAAGAGATAGAGGGGAGGGGACAATTCTTGTTCTCCTTGATCTCGCTTCAGCTTTTGACATGGTGGACCATTGTGTGTTACTTGACTGCCTGAGGGAATTTTGTGGACTCGTTGGCACAGTCATCTGCTGGTTTGAGTCCTTTCTCACAAACAGGAGGTAAAGGATAGTGATGGGAAATTTCTCCTCCTCCCCTAGCCTCCTGTCTTGCGGAGTACCCCAGGGTTCGGTCTTGTCATCAGTGTTGTTCACAGTGTACATGCTGCCCTTGGGAAGGCTCATTAGGAAGTACAGCTTGGGTTATCATTACTATGCTGATGATACCCAGCTGTATCTTTCCTTTGCTCCAGGATATCCAACACAGTGGATGTGCTTAACAAGTGTCTTGCAGAAATACAATGACTGGACGGCCTCCAGCTGGTTGTGATGAACCCCGATAAGATGGAGGTACAGGTAGTGAACAGAGGGGGTGATAGGATGGCCTTGAGCACAGAGAAAGGACTTGTCTTGGGATCTGTGTCTTTGAAGGCCTCCTCTAGGGTGCGTGATCTAGGCATTATTCTGGACAGTGGACTAGCACTTGAGGCTCAGGTGTCGGCCGTTGTCTGTACCAGTTTTTATCATCTGAGGAATATCGCCTGGATTAAGCCCCTAGTTTCACCGCTGGACCTCCCTACCTTAGTGCATGCCTTTGTGATGTCAAGGCTGGATTACTGTAATGCGCTCTTCCTAGGGGTCTCAGGAGGTACCCTTTGGTGGCTTCAGCTAGTGTAGAATGAAGCTGCCAGGTTGTTGACAGGGTAGCCTAAATACTGTCATGTCACCCTGGTGCTGCGTGAACTGCACTGGCTGCCAGTCAGGTGGAGGGTCCTCTTTAAGATGGGCCTGCTCGCCTTTAGGGCCCTACATGGCCCAGGCCCTGGTTACCTGGCGGACCTTGACACCCTGCTACCTCAGTCCACTCCCTCCGTTTTGTTCCTCATGCGGCCTCCTTGCAATTCCCAGGATGAGGCTAAAAATGGCTGTTGATAGAGCCTTTAGTGTCACTGGCCCCGTCCTGTGGAATTCGTTCCCTCCAACTATAAGGGAGGCCCCTCGATGAAGGCATTCAAGGCATGCCTTAAAGCATTCTTTTTTAGGCAAGCTTTTCCTGATCCTGTTTTATAAATATCACCCCATTCTGACTATTTATATTGCATGTCCCTGATGTCCCTCTGTTTATTCACAGAGTTTTATTTATTTATTATTGTATTTTTAATTATTGCTATTTATTTATGAGGTTTTTTTTTGTTGGTTTGTTTTTATGTACGGTGCCCAGTGCCTCAGGGATTGGGCGTCTTTAAATAAAATTTGCCTTGCCTTTCCTACTGGGGGAATGTTACATGGCCAGGAACCTCCTGCAGTTGGGACAGTGGCTGATAGCCACATGTGTGTACTGTATACTTATCAATCACAGCTTTCAAAGTGTATTAGGGGAATGTTACATGGCCAGGAGCCTCCTGCAGTTGGGACAGTGGCTGACCGTCCACATGTTTGTACTGTATACTTATTAATCACAGCTTTCAAACTGTATTTTGGGAATGTTACATGGCCAGGAACCTCCTGCAGTTGGGACAGTTGCTGATCGCCCACATGTTTGTACTGTATACTTATTAATCACAGCTTTCAAACTGTATTTTGGGAATGTTACATGGCCAGAAACCTCCTGCAGTTGGGATAGTAGCTGATCACCCACATGTGTGTACTGTATACTTATTAATCGCAGCTTTCAAAGTGTATTGGGGAATATTATGTAGCCAACCATACAGTTATGTTTCTTAGTATCGCATCTAAACTTAACATTATCATACTGTATAATAAATGCACCGAGCACACTGCGAGGTAACATGGCATTATCAGAATTAGTACACAACAATCATTAGTACCTTGAGAACAGAAAGTATCTCATATTATTCAACAGGCATCTATTCAAAGCCAGTAAGGATCAAGAAAAAGACAGTATTATACCCTAAAGACTTTGATTTACTATTGAGCAGCAAAGAAGGGCAATCAAAATGGTGCAAACGTACAAGGGAAACCCCAAAAGGAGAGACTGAGGAATCTCAACATGGACACTCCGGAGAATGGAAGAGTGAGGGCTGATGACTGAGAACTTTAAATACCTCACAGGGGTGAACAGAATACAAAGAGGGAGTCTCTTCCACAAGAAGATAAGCTCCAAGACTAGGAGACATGCCATGAAACTGAAGGGGGGAATGTCAGGAAGGATGTGAAGAAATATTTCTTTACAGAAAGGGTGGTAGAAGCATGGAACAGACTGCCAACTGAAGTTATAGAACCTAGAATGGTGGAAGGCTTCAAGCATGCATGGTATAGACACAGGGGCACATTAGTACAGAAACCAGGAGGGGAACGTTCCAGAGACCCGTTAGGGTCTGCAGAGCTACAATAGACACAGAGACGTATTAGTACAGAAACAGGGAGGGGAAGGTTCCTGAGACCAGTTAGGGTCTGCAGAGTTACAACAGACACAGAGACATATTAGTACAGAAACAGGGAGGGGAAAGTTCCTGAGACCAGTTAGGGTCTGCAGAGCTACAATAGATACAGGGACATAATAGTACAGAAACAGGGAGGGAACAGTTCCTGAGACCAGTTAGGGTCTGCAGAGCTAAAACAGACACAGAGACATATTAGTATAGAAACAGGGAGGGGAAAGTTCCAGAGACCAGTTAGGGTCTGCAGAGTTACAAAAGACACAGAGACATATTAGTACAGAAACAGGGAAGGGAATGTTCCTGAGACCAGTTAGGGTCTGCAAAGTTACAACAGACAAATTAGTACAGAAACAGGAAGGAGAAGGTTCCTGAGACCAGTTATGGTCTGCAGAGCTACAATAGACACAGAGACAGATTAGTACAGAAACAGGATGGGGAATGTTCCCAAGACCAGATAGGGTCTGTGAAAGTGCTGTAGGCTGGGAGACTCTTGGGCAGAGTGGGTGGGCCTAAAGGTCCTTTTCTGTTGACAAATTCTATGTTTCTATGTTTTGTTGACCTGCAAGCCAAACAAACACAGTGTGCACTCACTGCATAACACACATACCCATATATTCAGTACAGCAACTACCCCAGGCAGATTTTTCCATTTATTTTTTTATTTCAAGTATTTCAGCAGGAAGGGCATACTGAGCGAGTAACAGCTCATTTCTAAATGCATCCTAGATGAATGGGAAGTAGAGAATAACTGTGCAGGAGATTATCAGTATAACACAACACTATATAGGAAGCAGCCGCCAGAGACAGTTACGATCATAACCATGTCCCCATAATCGGGTATCCAAGTCTAATCTTCTGTAGTACAGAAACAACAATATTTAAAGTTTTGACCTCCTCTGATCTTCCATTTTCCTCACATCTGTACCCAAATCCAATTAAATGCGTTATTCTTTGAATACATATACTAGTAATAACATTCCATTTGCTGGTAATCTTTTCACAGCAGCTGACTACTGTGTATGTAATAGGGCATGAGGGTGCATGAATAGTTATTTTACCACCACATATCCCACAGTATAGTAAGGCAAAAGGCCGCAGGTTGATTTCCTTCCACCCCTGAAAGTGCAGTTCTGACACAGCCACTATCACCTTGAAGTGTCTTACTGCACTTATAAAATGGGTAACTAGATAAATAAAAAGACATCATGCTGTTTAGATGCATTAAAAAGACAAACATATAATTAAATTTAATCTAAAATAGGTTGAGAGCCCTTGGAAGCCACTAGAAAGTGCTGGCAGGTTTTATTTTAGAGAATTAGTTGTTTTCAGGAAAAAAATACTGCTTTTTAAAACCGGAACATGCGAAAGGGTTGTTAGCACATAGATTTCACTTGCATTGTGCCAAGGCTGGTGGAGTTTCAAAAAGTGTTCTATAGACACTGTGCACCAAATGCAGAGAAACAAGGTATTTTATTGAGAAACTGCAGCAAATAGCTTGTTCACATGGCACAATCTGTGCCAGTTCTGGCGGTGTACCTCACCTCAGTCACTGCTGCAGATCCGTCTGAACGCTTTCATTTTTCCAATTTCTGTAGTGGAATGTTGTGGACATGATCCCCGTTTTCCTGGGATCGTGTTCTGGTTTAGGTGGTGTCACTGGCTGTGTGACCTGCCAGCAACCGCTGAACCATTCCTGAAAGCTTTTATTTTTATTTATTTATTTATGTCTTTGATAACTGGTTAAGTGCACTGGCCCAAGGGACCATTCATAGGCATGACCCGGGCCGAGAGGCACATGTTGGACATTATTACAGAGTAAAGGTACAAACAGAGAAACAGCACTGGTAAAACATCAATAGTCAAGACAGTGGAAGGACATAACAATATAACAATAGCTGTTTCAGAAAGGTACATATTACAAAGAAAGTAAGCAAATAATTGGTAGATGTTGTGCAATTACAAAACATGTAAGCAGGAGTAACACCACCCAAGTGAACTAGGAACCTGCTAACCCCCCCCCCAACACAGTAATAAGCCCAACCAATCAAGTGACCATATAAAAAACAGAAAGGAGGAGAATGAGTCTAGACAGATTGAGTAGGAAAGAACAAAGCTTGGGGGGGGGGGGGTGCTACCGGCAAGCAATTGCAAGTGTCTCTAACAAGGAGCCAGGATTTGAGGTTTCGCTTAAAGGTTTGATGCATACTGGAGGATCAGAGGGGTGCGGGAAGCATATTCCAAAGTGAGGGGGCCACAACCGATATGGCATTGCCACCCATTTTGGTAGATGTTCTCAGACTCACCAGGGAAGGGACAGCAGAGGACCAGAAATTCCTTGGAGTAGTGCGGTGCTCACGAAGTGAACAAACTCTGGCCAGAGCCAATAGGGCTGCAATTGAGGAGTTTGAGCCAGATTGGTTCCATTGTAGGATGGCGGTCCCTTGTGAAACACCACAACCAGCAAGATGCTAAACCCGAGCAATAAGAAAGAGAACAAAGCCAGAGATCAAGTAGGGTCTGTGATTTCTGCAGCAGGTAGAGAAAAGGGGCAGACTTGGTGGGCCTAGTGGTCGTTATCTGTCATAGATTTCTATGTTTAAAGTGTGGCTCTATAAAGAGGAATTGCTAATAATAGCGACTGAAGATTTCCATAACAAATGGAAAAACCTTTTGATACCCCCATAATGATATCACTAGAAATACGGTGTAGCAGAAATTATGTAAAAGAAGTGCATATAATAAGGGGTGGGTCCAAGGGGTAGGGAATAATGACATGATATATTTACGAATATTGTATTATAACTTGCTAACTGATTTTAAAACAAAAAGTTATTTGACTTTTGCATTAAGTTCCATGGGATCTTTAACTTCCATTGGACAACCAGAAAAGATGGACAGAAGGGACAGTCGTTTAACGTCTTATACAAAGGCTAGCACCTCAATATCAGTGTACTGTAGTAAATCCCATACCCAGGCGATACAATACAGTATCAATACTGGGTATTTGTCCAATTTCCTGGTGTGGGGCACCAGTCTATGTCCTTCTGACCCCAGAGACAAGGATGTGACCTACTGAGCTAATAATACTAAATATCTAACATGTTCACAAAAACAAAGAATTGGATATTGATGAGGATTGGATGGCCCTTCAAGGCCCACCCCTTTCACTAATCCAAAGCCAGTGTTCATTATCTCTGCAAAGGTGAGAGTAATGATTATTAACCATTCACTCCAGAGCAAGAAACAAATTCAAGTTATAAAAGAGCAGTTTCGTTGTTCCTCCATTAAGGGTCTAGATCACAGCCATGAAAGAAAAGGGAGGAGTGAAGGCACCGAGGTTTGGCATAAGGTTTCAGCGCTATGATCTGAATCTGCCTCAAATAAGTGTCTAAAATGAGTATTTTCTTGATTTTTTTTATTATGAATGTAATGTATATTTAACAGATCAGAGTGACAGCATGAAAGTGTTGAATGGTCATTGAGTATGAATGACCTCCTCAGCCACTAGGGGTGGTATCTCACACAAAAGATTAAATTCTAGCACTAGACTCGGGCTGCTGGAGGTATCGGACTGGATCTTCGATCCTCCCTCACCCTGCCAGCCCTGAGCAACCACAGTCTATTCCCTACCTCGGGTCACCAGTGTGGCAGGAGGAAGATGCCCAGAGCCTCAGCCCTCCATGCCACTGGGCTAGCATGCTAGGTGCACCTTGAGGATCATCAATCTTAGCCTCAATTGAGAGATGGAACATAAGTAATCCAGGATGCTGGCCACAGGGCAAGAGAGGGGGTTGAGCTCCCTGCCCTGGTACCAAATGTAAAAAGCGCTCCCATTTGAAGGCATACCACTGACAAGTTGACTCCTTTTGTGAGGCCTCTACAACATGAAGGATCAGATCTTGTCAAAGAGTCCCAAAGGCTGGAACTGTAACCACTCAGGAACCAGTACAAGTGGCAAAATGGCAGACTGCAGGTAATTGCATAAGATACAAATCATGTGACATACTCCCATTATCACCGTTGTGTTCCTTTGTTGTCAATAACAAGAAAAACAAGTGATAGTTGGTGGGTACATTCACTTTAAATTAGCTCTGTTTTAATGTGGCTCTGTAATTTGCAAGATATAGTAAATCGTAGCACTCACTATCAGAACAAAAGGGGTTACAAATGCTTACATCTTCTGTTACTGCAAATCCCAGAATCTCCTGCAGCTGGCCTTAGAACAGTATGCAGCAGTGAGAGATTTAGTAGCCTGCACTGTATGTCAGAGATTATATACGTTATGATATTTTGTTTGCCGGGTCCTGTCATCATCCCTGGGCCATGTACAGTCACACTGGACTGATCTAACTGAAGATTAAACAAAAGTTATATCATGCACTTTGGGCTACTGAATCTCCCCACTACTGCTTACTGTTCTGAAACAACGGACAATGCAACTCCCCCCCCCACACACACACACATACTACAAAGCCATTCATAGCAGTTGTTTTATGATCAGTATACTTGTTGGAGTTGCTTCAAAGAAACCGGACTTGACTATGTATCCCCCCCCCCCACACACACACACTTTCTACTTGAAATGAATGAGAAAAAAAGTCATAATTCAAGCAAGGCAGTCAGGCACAGTGTGCAGAACAGTGGGTGGAAACTTTGGAAGGAATGTGGAGTCCCTTTACTCATCCTAAAAGGCAGTCAGGCACAGTAGATGGAACAGTGGGTGACAACTTAGGAAGGAATGGGGAGTCCCTTTACTCATCCCAAAAGGTCTACAGGGCTATGCCCACTGCAGCCCTAAAAAAAGGGGAGGAGTTGGACCACTGTGAATTACAACAGCTGTGAGGCATCTTAGGGTAAAATCAAACCGGCCTTTCATTGAGAGCCATCCAAGGGAGCTATATAGGTTGCAGTGGTGAGAGGAATAGGGGGTCAGACTGGGCAAACTGGTAAACGCTGTTGAAGACATACAAGTCTGACCTGAAGGGCGGTAAAGATGTAAGCGTAAATTGAGGAGCAGTAGTCCAGGATTGGGAGCAGATTACCACTGGCTATGGCCAAGTGTGCCTCAGCAGTCAGGTAGTGTTTGATGCGATAGGCAGCACCAAGTTTCTGACTGATCCGATGGACGTGATTTATTTATTTTTTTTAACTTTATGTTTAATGATTATGCATCAAACACAGAGTTACATTCACTAGCATTCGCTATCACAAAAGAATTCAGGAAAAATTATGAGGGTGCCACTCCTCTTAATACACTCAGATAGTCCTTCAATGCTAAAAGATGCATCATATGGGGGTATTCTGAAACAAATTCTATGCAAGTAGTTATTTTATACTAAGCAGACTGTGATCTGGCCCATGAGCTACATGGTATATGTAACAAAAGTCTACAGTACGCAGTTCCACATTTTTATCCCCACCTGGGAGAAAAAAAACACCATGCTATTTCTTAATTAATGCACATGTGCATTCCAAAGTTAGCTAGAACGCCTCACAGAATGAAAAGTATACAAATATCTGCACACCAAATTACCAGCTCTGTCATTTATACGGGTTATTGTTGGTGTATTTCTTAACCTATGAGCTTAAAACACTTAAATATTCTTCACTGAAAACGACTGTAGAGGCGCAATTAAAACACAGAATGTGGATCTGTTATTAGAGGTCTTACATTTCGAGACCTATACCAGAGGGATTTAAAAAATTTTTCCATTTTAATATAGCCAACTAGAAACTTAGGGTGGGATGTATACTGACGCAAGGTTTTTTAGGTTTTACTATGATAGATTAACATCAAAAATGTATTAATACCTTATCTGGGTTTCCAGTCATCCCCCTACCCTGTATTACTAAACCAGTTAAACTAAATGTTCATGTTTCTTCTTCTTCTCATGAGGAGTCTTCTCTGGCCTCTTCCATGGGACAGGCTGCAGTATTTCTCTGACACCATTCAAGTGCCTTGGTTGGATCGGTGAAAAAGAAGAAGATTTTCCCCTTGTGCACTATCCGCAGTCTAGCAGGGAAAACCATCCTGTGCAGCATGTCTGCTGCTCCTAACATCGCTCTAGCCAGTCAAATTTTTTAATGTTTTTGTCTGGTTGTGTATCCTAAAATCAAGATACGTTCATATCATATCTTGCACCATGCCAACCGTAAAAGGTAATCTCTGGAACCCACTCTATTGGTGGCAACTACTACAGTCTGTGGTTCCTCCAGGTTGTCCGGCCGACCTCTGGATGTAACCAGGCATGCCTTCTGGAATCTCTGGACCGTAGAGGTTACCTCGTCTCCAAGTTGATGCACTAGCCACTCTTGCACATAAAGCAGCAGATGGCCACCTTCACTACCCCCGACCAACCCAAGCAATCTCAGGTTGTGTGCTTGCGCTTGGTTTTCCAGAGTTGTAATCAGGACTTGAGGTGCAATTTCTCTTTAATGATTGCAGTAACTGCTCCCATTGCTGCATCTGCTTGTTCTGTGGCATCCGCCGTTGCCATCTGGACCGATTCCACTGTTGTTTCTATAATTGCAACCCTAGTCATCAAGTTATCAAACTTATCAGATAATTCAGCTACTGATTTGATTAATCGGTTTAGTTTTGAACCAAGAGTCTGTAGGGTTTCTTGTGGTCCTTCATCGACTGGCTCCAAGTTGTGGCCTTGTGTGGACCTCATGGTTGGAGCTCTGGAGATGTTTTTAGCTTTTGCTCCATCACTAGAAGACTTACTTTTAAGCAGATTCACCATGGTAATCAGTAGTGTTTCCAGCACACATCAACATAAAAAGTAGTCAAGTTACTCTGTTATTTGCATAGTTTTAAATTGTATTTTTAAACTTCAAAATGGAGAACTCCATCTAGTTGCATCCATTCTGCTTGGGCTCCGCCCCCCCTGCCCACACTACGAGATTTATATGATCGGTGAAGGAGAGGGTGGGATCAAGTGTAACCCCCAAGTATTTGAAGGAGGGGATGACTTCATGGGTAGGGCCATTGGGAGGGAGGATAAGGAGAGAGGAATTAGTTTAAGAGTTCTTGCTAGGTATAGCTTAGACCCAAACAGCATAGCCTTGGTTATTTGGGCATTAACCAGCGTCAGGTTAGAGGAGAACCAGTTATGGATGGCGCAATAATTCTGGATGAGGACAAGAGCGTAAGGGGCTGGTCACTTTGGAAGATGGCAAGGTCATCTGCATAAAGGAGAGATTCACAGGAGAGGCAGTCAGAGGAGAGGGTATTAACAAAAACTGTAAAGTGCAGGGGGCCCAAGATGAAGACTTGGGGTACCCCAGAGAAGACTGGCAGGGCAGGAGAAGTGGCAGTGCCAATGTACACAGATTGGGAGCGATCAGAGAGGTAGCTCTGAAGATAGTTAGTAGTCCCCATGGAAAAGCCCATAAAGTGTAGCGTGGAGAAGAGGAGTGGATAGTTTACAAGATCAAAAGCTTTAGATAGGTCCACAGATACCACAACAGTGGCATGCACATGATCCATATTCATGAGGATATGGTCAGAGAATAAAGCCAGAGCAGTAGGGATGCAATAGAGCCTATGGAAGCCATGCTGCTGGTTGTATAAGATATTGTAGTTATCAAGGTATTCAGATAGCCGCTGGTGAACAACCCATTCAAGGAGCTTACTAAGGTGTGGAGAATGGATATAGGGCAATAGTTGTCAGGTAAGAGTGGGTTTCCAGATTTGAAAATAGGAACCAGCATGGCAGATGTCCATGGAAGAGGCATGCAAGAGGTAGGGCAAAACTAAAGATGAAGGAGAGAGGTTTGGCAATCACTGAGGAAACAAGCTTGAGAAAAACAGGAGAGAGGCCATCAGAGCCCAGACTACCCTGATTGGGTTAGGCCCCTTAGGAGTTTAAAGGTATCTTTGAGGGAGATAGTCTTGAAGTAGAAAGGGGGCGAGGAGAGGTAGCAGACGGGGGGAGGTAGAGGACGGGAGGGTACAGCAAGACCCTGGGTCAGGGGACCGATTTGGTGGAGGGTGGCCAAAGCGAGGGGAGGTAGGAGGAAGCACGTGACCACTGACTAGAGGGACTGCAAGAGAGGAGTTTGCTTAAGAGGGATGACAGGTCTGAGAATTTATTGTTAATTGCCATGGCTACTACGGCTGGGTCCGTCAAAAGGTTTGAAGGGGAAGTTAGCTGTGCTGCTAGTGCAGGAAGTAAGAAGTAAGTTAATGGAGTCCCAGAATTTTCTGGGATTTCCAAAACTCTCACTCTGCAGGTTGGTGTAACAATTCTTTTCCGGGGTTCTGGTCAGAATCTTACATCGGTTGCGCAGGTGCTGGTATTCATTCGACAGGGCAGTGAAAGGAGTCAATGTATGGGCAGACCACTTTCAGTCACTCTCAGTCATGATTGTGAGGAGTTCTTTAGTGATCCAACGGGTGCAGCCACCGCTAACTCTCTGACTGGTAACAGGGCAGTGGTGGTCCTGGATGTCCAAGAGAACATCTTTGAAGTAAGTGACAGCAAGAGACACATCAGTAAGAGCATATAGGCCCTGACAGTTAATTAAGCAATAAGGCATGACAAGGTGTGTGTTTTCATGTAATGACGTCATTCCTGGGGTACGTTGAAGCACAAGGCAAAGCCAAGTGCTTCCACCACCCCAGCAGTGACATTATTATACAATAACACACACCTTGGAGTGCCTTATTGCAATTATATAATGGCTTGAAGTTATACAAAATAAAATTAAAAAAATTAAAATGATTTTAGTAGATTTTTAGTGAGGAAGTATATCTCTGTTCCTTAAGAGAAAATAATCAATTGGTAAATCAATACAGTGATGTTATTGTATAATAACATCACTGTCTCAGGCATACACTGACCAATCAGAGTTCAGGATTCTTTCTTGCCATTGTATAACAGCCCTGAAATCATCAAGTAGTAGGAAGTGTCAGGGTGGTTAAAGTTGGCAAAGGTAGGGGAGTGGTTGCTTAGGGAGTCAGATAATGTGCCAGCTCGTATTTATTTATTAATTTATTGGAATTTCAGAAACAACCTTTGAGTAAGAAATCTTTTACAAAGGGTCCACATCTGTTAAACAGTACAAATACAGACATAGTTGAAATATCAGTACATAATTGCAATTCACAGTACAAATACAGACATACTGTAGTTGAATTATCAGTACAGGAAGTAAAAAAAAACATACAAAACAGCTAAGAGTTTCTTGTGAGTTTCATTAAGGGCGTAATACAAAGTGCTGTGTGACATAAGGGAGTATATGAGAGAGAGAAAAATGTAGGATAGGGAGAGAGTGGGTAGTGAATGGAGTGTGGGGATTGAGCAGCCCAGAAGGAGCATTGTCACACTGCATTACAGCTTTGGAGCTGAGGAGCTGGGGATGGTACATGTGAGAGTGTGTGGGAAGGTGGTTAGACAGAGAGAGAGAGAGAGAGAGAGAGAGAGACGGGGGAAGGAGGGAGAGACCAAAGGGGGTGGGGTCGTATCATGAGAGTGGAGATTGATGGAGAAAAGGGTTGGGGGGGAGAGAGAGGGGTGATGAGGCATGAGACAAACGAGGGAGTGCAACCACTAGCTGAATAGAAGCTACAGAGCAGGAGATGCCACAGTTGGTAATCACCCAGTCAATTAGGGAGTGAGTAGAGGTATGAGGGTTACGTAGAGTAGGGAGGGTGATGATTTGTGACATGTTATACTGCTTAAGCATGTTAGCATAGTCAGATCTTCTTCGAGATACAGCTCTTGCAGCAGGTTACACCATTAGGACTGAAGCCGGCAGGCGTCAGGACCCCACGGAAATTTTCTAGCTAGCAGTCTTCAGCGGGAACCACCTCCGACGTCGGTCCGGCCCCTGATGTCAGGCGTAGTACATAAGGAGGCAGTCCCGCCGGAATCCCCAGTTCTTTCCTGCCATCGACTTTGCATGTCTCGACTCTCTTCGTTTAGTCTAGCGTAAGCATTACCAGGAAATCTATTCCAACCTAATCCTATCTTCAGAGGAAATCCATTTTTCAGCCGTTGTTTCGTCTGATGTCCTCCCCAACTTCAGTGGAGGACCATTCTTCGAAGTGTGCCTGTGGGAAGCAGATCCCTTTCAAAGACCCTCATTTGACCTTCGTTCAGTGCCTGGGCCTGGATCGCGACACCCAGGCTTGCTCCTTCTGCCAGGGCTTTAACAGCCGAACGAGAATCTGCTGACAGAAGGCTCTCCAGGCTTTCCTTCTTGAAGAAAAGCTTAAAGTCATGGAACCTTCCTCCAGAGAGGAATCTTCGGGGAAGTCACACAGGCACCACAAGAAGCACCGGGAGAAGGTGAGACCTAGATCCCCCTCCAGAGCCTCGGACTCCCGCAGCTGCGACTCCAGGTCGGACTGCTCCCCGTCTAGAGCCCACTCTCAGCCTCCCCCGGTTATGATTAAATCGGCCAGTGGTTCTTCGACTCTGCAGCCAGCCAAGACCTCCAGGCCCGCCTTCTGGCTAAGGCCCCGCCCAGGTCAGGGAGTATCACAGTCCCTTCCCGCATTCAGCCCCTCGACCGGTGTCAGTCTTCCTGCCGCCACCTCCCCAATGCAAGACCAGTAGCCGGCCTCCCTTAAGACGTCCGGATCCGGCGTCGGCCAAGATACACAAACACTCCAGGGAACCGGCGGCACTTCACCACCCATCGCCAGTAAGGCATTCACCCCCCAGGATGCCGGCGGGGGGACCGACGTCAGATACTGCAGCCAGAAGGACCACACCGCCGCCTACCGACGTTGATCAGGAGGCGTTGTCGGAGGAGGAGTCTACTCAGCCCGAAGACCAGGCGGGCGATTCCGGACCTGTCGAACTCCCACAGGAGCCCTCTCCAGAACCTGAGACCCCCAGGGAGCCGATGCCCGGCCCTGATGACAGGCCACCGGCACCCAGTCCATCGTCAGGCCTAAACTTGGTAGAAGTGAAGGAGCTCTTCACTTTCTGGTGTGACACCATCAAAAAGGATGTGGTCACCATGCACCCTCCTCCCACACCCACGGCACCACCAATGCATGCGCCCCCTCTTTCTCCAAAAGGGGCAGCAGGCCGAGCACCTTCCCCCCCAGGAGCCAGCAGCACCTCCTGGGGCAGATCTACAGAAAAGAGAAGGCCTCTGTCAAGATCCTCTTCAGGGTCACCCAGCTCCAAGAGACCCAGAAGACGTCGGTATTTACCGTGTACAGAGAATTCCAGATCTAACATCTCTGAATGCTCCAGGTCTCCTTCTCCAATTAGCATCCCCTTTCTGGACCCATGTGACCTCCCTAGGTCTCCTCTGGATGACCCCTCATTTGCCGAGATAATGAGACACATCCAAGAGAACATGGGATGGGATGTGGAGGAACTCGACCCTGAAAGACTACGCCTTGCCAGCTACCTTCGCCAAAAAGATCCCAAGCCTGTGGTAGTGCCACCCTTGGTGGACACTTTCGTGGACATCACCAAGGCAGCGTGGAAGTGTCCACATTCGACCCCGGCAATGCCGAAGAAGGCTGACCGCCTGTACAAGGCCCCAAGGGAGGACTAGTACCTGGCTAATCATCCTCTGTCCGACTCCCTGGTCATTACAGCCTCTCATGACCGGTCTCAGAAACTGCAACATCTGAGCACACAGCCACCGGGACCCGGAGTCCAAGCAGTTGGACGTGCTGGGCAAGCACACTTACGCGGCTGCGACTTGCGCCATTAGATCGCTGAATTACCTGACCCACATGATTGAGTTCCAGAATGCGCTGTGGGAACAGGGACAGGAACTGGAGGAGAAATTGCCAGACGGTGGCCAAAAGGATGAACTCCTTCAGCTCCTCTGCACGGGTTCAGACATGGGGACCCTGGTGCTCCGAGATGCGTACGACTCCATGGACTCTTTGGCCAGAGCGGAAGCCTCAGGCGTATGTCTCCGGAGACACTCATGGCTCCGTGTCTCCGGGTTCACCCCAGACGTCCAGAAAAATGTTATGGATGCTCCCTTTTCATGGCAAAGTTTTGTTTGGTGAAGCCTTGGAAAAGGTCATCACCAAATTACAGGAAGCTGTGAAGGCTGTTAGATCTTTCCAGGCCATGTACAGATCTAGACTCAGTTCCTTTCATAGGAACCAGAGTCGGTTTCACAGCCGGACTCAGAGGCAACAACCTCGTTCTGGCCAGCAATAGAGGGGTTCCTTCTCCAGGAAAGCCCAGGCCATGACGTCCTCAGGTAGCGGCCAACGTGCTACCAAGTCGGCCCAACCTGCAGGACCCTCTGCTGCCACAGCATGACTCCTTCCCAGCCCCCGCCCCTCCTCAGGATCAACGGGAAACAAAGGCCGAGGGTCGCATCGCAGACCACCTGCCAGGGTGGCGGTCGATCACCACCGACAGGTGGGTGCTACAGTTGGTCGAAAAAGGCCACTATATATAATTCCTAGACAAGCCCATCACAAGGCCTCCTCTGCTCTCCCGTTACTTGGGTCAGCACGCTCTGATCATAAGGCAGGAAGTGCTCATGCTTCTACAGAAAGAAGCTTTGGAGCATGTTCCAGGGAACCAGAGAGGAGCAGGTTATTATTCACACTTCTTCCTGGTTCCAAAAAGAACAGGGGACCTCCATCCAATCTTGGATCTCAGCGACCTCAATATGTCGGTCGTTTACAAGCGCTTCTGCATGGTGATCCTCCTGGGACTAATCCCCATGCTGAAGAAGGATGCTTTCTTGGCATCCCTAGACATGCAGGATGCCTACCTGCACATCCCTATTGCTCAGGCGCACAGGAGGTTCCTGTGCTTCGAGTTTCTCGGTCGCCACTATCAGTTCCGAGCACTTCCTTTCGGGCTGTCATCAGCACCCAGGGTATTCACCAAGTGCATGGCAGTTGTGGCAGCGTCTCTGAGGAGACAGGGCCACTACGTGTTCTCATACCTGGATGACTGGCTTCTCATGGCCTCCTCCAAGGAGGCATTGCTGTTAGCCATTCAGCATACCCAGGCTCTCTTTCAGTCTCTGGGCATCTTAATCAACTACGAGAAGTCTCTCCTGGTACCGTCTCAGAAACTGCAGTTCATAGGGGCAGTTCTGGACACCGTCAAGGGGAAGGCCTTTCTTCCCGAAGACAGAGCGGAATGCATCGATCCCTCATAAGGGACCTGTTGGAGAAGACCGTCCCGGCCAGATTGGTCCTTCGCCTGCTTGGACACACACAGCTGCCATTCCAACAGTCCCGTTGGCAAGACTCCAAATGCGGGTAACCCAGTGGATGTTAAGGGTGCAGTGAGACCAAAGGCAAGACCATCTGCAGCATCCAGTCAGAATCACGAAGACCATGGTTCGGGACTGGCAATGGTGGCTAGATCCGGGAACCCTCTCAGTGGGGGTTCCTTTCACAGCGCCGTCCCCGGTGATAACTCTCTCCACAGATGTCTTAGGGCTGGGGTGGGGAGCGCACCTGAATGGGGTGAGGTCTCAGGGAACATGGACTACCCAGGAGTCTCATCTCCATATCAACATATTGGAGATGAAGGTGGTCCTTTATGCCCTGCAAGCCTTCCAGTTGGAGATTCCACTGAGTACTCTTCTGTTACAAACAGACAATACTGCGGTGATGTATTACCTCAACAAACAAGGAGGCACACACTCCTACCCCCTTTGCAGGGAGGCCATGAGGGTGTGGGAATGGGTAATAAGACACGGCGCAAACCTCACTGCAGTTCACGTTCCTGGGGTGGACAACACTGTCGGAGACAGCCCGAGTCATTCCCAGGCCAGAGTCCATGAGCGGGAACTTCTACAGGAGGTGGCAGAGGATCTGTTCCACAGATGGGGCACTCCAAAATTAGACCTATTCGCCTCCCCATCCAATGCAAAACTGCCCAATTTTTGCTCGCTAGATCCAGGGCCTGGTGTTTTCTGGCAAGACGCGTTGTCCCTCTCCTGGGCGGGCAGATTCCTTTACGCCTTCCCTCCTTTCCCGTTGATCCAGAGAGTCCTTCTCAAACTTCGCAGGGAGCATGCGACGATTATTTTGATTGCGCCTTTTTGGCCCAGGCAGATTTGGTTCCCGCTTATGAATCAGTTGTCCCAGGAACCTCCGCTTCCGTTGCCAATCAGCTCCCACCTGTTGTCTCAGGAGGAGGGTTCACTAGTCCACCTGGACATACATCCACTGAACCTGCATGCTTGGCTCCTAGAGACATAGCCATGTTGCTACACAGGGTTTCGCAAGGGTGGCAGAGGTTCTTTCACGCGCAGAAAATCGCTGACACGCAACATACGCCATGAAGTGGCGGAGGTCTTTGCCTGTGTTCTCAAGCTCACGGGTTTCTCGCCTTAGTCTGTCCTGAGAAGCTGGTTCTGAGTACCTGCTTTCCTCTCAATCCGGGCTAGCTAACTCCTCGATCAAAGTGCACCTTTGTGCAATCTCAGCTTATCATGCCCCCATAGGCCACCGCATGCGGGCTCAGCTGGATAATACCCATGCCTTTCTAAGGGGTCCTCCACCTTAGGGCGCCCATTAGGGACCCCCGTCCCTTCGTGGATTACCCTTTATCCTGGAGAGCTATACATACCTTTGAACTCGCCGCAGATGTAAGCTACGCTTTCTGTCGTGGAAAACGTTGTTTTAGTTGCTGTCATCAGCGAAAGAATCTCCAATCATGCTCTCATGTGCAAGGAGCCTTATTTAATTTTTCATTAGGACAGGGTGTCCCTGAGGATGAATCCTAGGTTCCTGCCTAAGGTGGTTTCAGCCCTTACTCTTAACCAGGACATTAATTTACCAGTGTACTTTCGTAAGTATGCCAATCGAAGAGAAGCACTGCTCCACACTCTGGATATTCACCGGTGTCTCAGATATTATTTGACCAGATCCAAACAGCACTGGAAAATGGGGCAGCTGTTCGTTTCCTTTGCTGAGAGGATGAAAGGTGCCCCAGTCTCGAAACACACCGTTTCACACTGGCTCATTCAGTGTATTTCATTTTGTTACGACAAACGTAAGAGACCCTTACCAGGGGTGGTCAAGGGCCATTCCACAAGAGCAGAGGCTACCTCCTTTGCAGCACTGAAGAATGTGTCTATATTGGCTATATGTGCTGCAGCCACCTGGAGTTCGGTGCACACTTTTATCAGGCATTATAGCCTGGATATCTCCTCAAGGCGAAGAGCTGGTTTCAGCCTAGCCGTTCTTCAGGGACTTCTGTCTTAGGCCCAGGACAGGTCTCATTTTCAGTCTTGCCTCCTCCCAATGGCTTTTCAAATGCACCATTGCTGGGGAATCAGTCCTAATGGTGTAACCTGCTGCAAGAGCTGTATCTTGAAGAAGATAGTACAGTTACATAAGAACTTACCGTAACAGTAGATCTTCGAGAAGAGCTCTTGCAGCAGGTACCTTCCCGCCCACCATTCCCCCTAGGTTCCAGCCTAACACTATCCTTAGGATTGGAAGGGTCGGTTCTTAGTCTTGACCATCTGATGGCAGATCCTCGGTCTCCTCTTCTGATGTCCTCCAGCGGCCGGAAGTCTCTGGCAGGAGAACTGGGGATTCTGGTGGGACCGCCTCCTTATGTACTACGTCTGACATCGGGGACGGGACCGACGTCGGAGGTGGTCCCCGCTGAAGACTGCTAGCTGTAGTGTAATTTGTGGGTCTTGACGCCTCCCGGCTTTAGTCCTAATGGTGTAACCTGCTGCAAGAGCTGTTCTTGAAGATCTACTGTTACGGTAAGTTCTTATGTAACTGTACTTTTCTTGGGCATCCAAGCAGTTGAGGTTGAAATCATCTAGAAAGATAGCTTCCCTGGCAGGGGAGAGAGACCCAAACCCAGTAAGCAGGCTTTGGAGGCCAGCTATGCCTCCCGTTTAGGGGGTTGTAGCAGCTGTCCAGATAAAGTTTCTTAGTTTCACCTAACATAACATCAACAATAAGCCATTCACTGGATCAATCACTGTCAGCACAGTGGGAGGTGGAGGACAAGGATATCAACGCCACTTTTTTTTTTTTTTAAGCAGGCCTGTCTTTGCGCAAAATGGTGTAGTCAGGAGGTAGGAGTGTCAGTATGGTGTGGCTTAAGCCAGGTTTCTGTGAGACAGAGTAAGTGGGGTTATGTAGAACAAGCCAGGCTTTGAGATCAGTGAATTTAGCAGGGAAACTGCATACGTTCACGTGAGCAATTTTTATTCCAGGAGTAATGGCCTATATGCTACAGGTAGATGTGATAGGGGTATTTGAAGGGTCAGGGTTGGATTCAGTGTCTCCACCCAGTATGAGTAAGGAAAAATGGCAGAATTAAGAGCACAGTGTCCCAATAAATGAAGGGGGGAAAAGAAAGGGAGTACAGGAAAAAGTCTAGAAGGCAATGATCAAAGTAGGGAGGAAAGCCAGAGTTTGTGGTCCAAGGAGGGTACATTCACACCTTAGAGGAAGCGGGAGGGGATATTGGGTGCATGAAACTTCAATGAAATACTGGAGGTCAGCCTGATCAGAGGTCATAATAGAGGCTGTGAAACTGACTGTCAGGAGAGTGCCTAAGACAGAGGCAGCCACAAGGGGCAAGAGTAGGGGCTTCATGTTGAAATAGATAAGCTATTGAAGGATGCAGCAATTACAGAGCACTGTCAGCCAGGAGAAGATGGGAAACCAAATAACGACAGGATAGTAAAATTGGGCACGTGATTAAAAGGGAGATTGTGCCTTTAAGGGAGAAAAGCTTCTGGTATTAGGCCAATTAGGAAGAGGGGAATCAGGAAGAAGAGGTGTTTGGGAAAATGTCTATTTAAAAAAGTGGCAGGGGCAGGAGAAAATTCGTTATACTAATATGAAAAAAGAAAAGGGAGTGCCCAAGCTTCAGACACTGCAATGGATAGAGGGTCGATTCAATGGGAAGCTCCAGGCAGAAAAATTCAAGTTTATTGCAGGAAAACTCCATTGAGCAAGCTCATTCACAAGGAGGTCCTGCAGCATGTATACAGACAAGGAATACAATACATAGAAAAAACAAACAAACAAACAAAAGCATCACAGTAGATAAGATAAAATAAAGTTTAGGTTCACATGGTACATAGTGCTCAACTTAAGGCATAACAAGGTAGATATCAACTGCATAAACCTTGTGATAAACATTAGTAGTTGAGAGTTTACATTCAGGAGAAGAGAGTAATTACATAGGAGCAAGAGTCTGAGGAAAAAGCATACAGGGGAGTAGAAAAAGGGATGGAGGGAGTGAGGGGTAGGCTATAGATGGAGAGTATAAGGGTAGAGAGGAGTTTTAGGAGAAGAATAAATAAAAGGAGGAGCAGGTGTGATAAGTGACAAAGATAAGTGTAGAAGAGAATCTTAAGATCAGCTGAAAAGATCATTATGATTGGCCACAGTAGACATTTCTGAATAGTAGTCTGGGCAAGTCCTAGAAGGATACCAAAAGGACTAAGGCTAATACCAGTACATTGTGAGGGCATGGAAAAACTTATAGGTGGAGAAGAGACTTAAAAACAGTTACAACTATCTCTAAATTTAGAGGTAGTTAGCTTTTTATAAAAGTTAACAGAGACAGTACTAGATAGTTTCAGTGTAGATTGAAGCAGATTCCAAATGGTTGGGATAGCATATGATATGGCCCGTTTACCAAAGGTGGTGCGAGTCCTAGGCACATCAAGGGCTATAAAATCAGAATTCCTAAGTGAGTATACACTATGGGAGATGTGGATAAGAGATGTAATATGGCTTGGTAGCTTATTCGGGTGTTTTTTGAGAGTCCAAGCACCAGCATGGAGCAGACGTCGAGTGGTAAGTGACGTCCAACCAACGGCTGCGTACAGGTCACAATGGTGGGTTCAGTATGGAGAGTTTGTAATGAACCTCAGAGCATGATGATAGAGGACATCCAATCTATTTAGGTTTGTGGTTGCAGATGAAGTATAAATTAGGTCCCCATAATCAAGCAGAGGAAGGAATGTGGCTTAACCCAGCCTAGTTCTAGTCTCTATGGGAAAGAGGGCCCTGTTTCGGAGGAAGAAACCTAACCTGAGTTTTAATCTTCTGGAAAGGTCATCGAGATGGTCATTAAAGGAGAGCTTATTATCTAACCAAATGCCAAGATATATAAATTTAGAAGTGACTTCCAATGGTTCACCTAGGGAAGTGACAACAACGTTTTTAGGTATGTCAAAGGGAGCGGTAGGGGTAGTATTAAGAGTGAAGATCATAGCTTTGGTTTGCTTGGCATTTAGAAGGAGTTTAGCATTAATAAGATTATGTTCATGTTGGGCAAAATCAGCTTGGGGCACATCCCATAATTCAGACACTGATGTGCCAGAGGCACACAGTACTGTGTCATCTGCAAAGAAATGCAGTTTGGAGTGGGTTATATGTGAGTCAAGATCATTGATGTACAGGGAGAAAAGGATAGGGCCAAGGATGGAGCCTTGCGGGACTCCCCTGGCAATCGGCAAGGAGGTTGAGAATAGGCCATCAGCTTTAATTTTCTGTGTCCTTCCTGTTAGGTAACTGGTGAACCACTGGGCGGTGGAGGGAGTGGCACCTAATTTAATGAAGCCAATAACTAGCAGATTATGGTCAACAATATTGAACGCTTTACTAGGGTCGAGGAAGACTGCACCAGTGATCTTCTTGGCATCCTTAGCAGATACCCAGTCATTGGTGACTTTAGCCAATGCAGAGATAGTGCTATGATTAATGCGAAAGCCAGATTACGCTGGGTTAAAAAGTGAATACATTTCAATATGGTGTTTTAATTGAGTATTAATCAGTTTCTCAAAGACTTTAGAGAGAATAGGCAGAACAGAGATGGGCCAATAATGGTTTAGGTCACATGGGTCTCCTGTTTTAAATAAGGGAAGAATGTGGTTGGATTTCCAACTGGAAGGAACTGTGGCAGTGGTGATAGAGAGACTGAATATATGTAGAATGGGGGCAGTGAGATGTGTGTCACCTAATTTTAAGAAAAAAGGTTCAAGACCATTGTCCTCGGCACTTTTCTTGGTGTCTAGGTTGATGAGCGAGTCTTCAACTTCTTTATAGTTGAGTGGGAGGAGCTGAAAGGGACAAGTCGCAATTTGTTGGGTGGTAAGTGAGCTGGTTTGATAGTTGGCACGGCTTGAATAGGTGGTGAGTCGAAGGCTAGGCCCACAGTGACAAAATGGGAGTTAAGTTCTTTTTAGGATCTGGTAATTACTTTATACAACCCTACCATTACTGTGGATCTTAGTTGGAATGGAGGGAGCAGCAGGCCATCCTTCAATGGACTTAATTGTCCTCCAGATTTTATGAGGATTCCTGTTTGCCTGTTCCAAGGTGGAAACACAGTACCCCGCTTTGTCAGCATGAATGCATTTGATGCAGGCATTCCTAACTGTTCTAAAAGCCTGCAGTCTGCCGGACTCTTAGTTCTCCTAGCCTGAGACCAAATTCTGTCACGGTTTGTGAGTGCAGTCTTAAGATCTGAAGTAAACTAGGGGTTTGAGGTGTTGCATGTCCTAATCTTAGTAAAGGGGGCATGCTTGTCAGCAAAGGAATTGAGTTTGCCATTAAGGACAGTGGCAGCCTCATCGACGGTTTTAGCAAGACAGAGATCTTGCCATTGAATCTTGCCTAAGTCAGCCAAGTAATTTGATGTGTTGAACTTCAGATAGGACTGTATAGATATAGGCTTAGGCTGTAGACAAGCTTTTGCTTGCGATCTTATACAAACAACAACAACCCATGATTGCTCAAGTCATTATGGAAGACCCCAGAGTGTGAAATTTTGTGAGGATGCGTGGTTATTATAACATCAAGTAGCGAGCTATTGGCCAGAAAAGAGTGTCCATTGGTGAGCCTTCATTGAAAGGAAGTGGCCAATGGAAAAGACAAGCAGTCCCTGGTTCAGGATTCACACAGCATACCTGGGTGGTTGCTTTGCGAGTTGGTGGAGGTTCGGGGGTGACTGGCAGAAGAAGCCACATCCCCCAAAAAAGCAGTGGTCCATGGAGGACAGTGCATCCCATTAGGAGCCACTGAGGAATTCAGCTGTAAAGGGGAGAGATAAAAAGAAAGCGTTAACAAAGGGATAGTTGCAAGGCAGAATCAGTGGGTGTGGAGCAGATGGAGACTGGAGGCAAGGGAAACAGCAGGGTAGAAAGTAGCAGGGGCAGGGCAAATCGTGGGAGGGACCCTAGGCGGGCCGTGGGGGGGGGAGGCGTGAAAGGAATGAGCAGAGAATGTTGGAGTGGGAGGCTGGGGGCTGGAGAGAGATTAAAAAAATAGCAAAAAACAGTAGCAAGCACAGAAACAAAAAAAGTGCTGCAAATCACTTTTAACACATCCCAAAAATCAACACAATTAGTTACTGCACAATGCAGCTAGTAACTTAACCCTCTATATGGTTTGAAGTTGGAAGGTGGAAGGGTGAGGGGGGAAAAGAGGAGGAGGTTTTTCACTGAGAGGGTGGTGGACCCTTGGAATGTACTGCCTGGCGAGCTGGTTCAGAGATCCACAGTGGAGGGCTTCAAGAGAGGGTGGGACAGACACAGAAAGTGGATGTATCAGATGATGTCCTGTCCCAGCGGGTTGGGGATGGATGATAGGGGTTTCTGGAGCACAAGGGATGGGAGGGCCTCGGCACCCAACTAAGGATCTAAGGTTCGAGCAGACTCGATAGACCGTAAGGCCTAATCTGTTGGCAAATAGTATGTTAGTATGTTATATTCACAATAAAGGTTTTGAAAATTCAAGTTAAACTAGTACGAAAAAGGAAAATGGGGTGCCAGAGATTCAGACTCTGCACTGGATAGAGGGCCAATCCAATGGGAGGCTCAGTCAGAAAAGAGCATCCAATGGTGAGCCTTCACTGAAAAGAAGTGGCCAATGGAAAAGCCACATCAGACCCTGCTTTAGGATTCACTCAGTGTACCTGGGTGGTTGCTTTGCCGGCCAGTGAAAGCCGGATGGCAGATGGCAGAAGCCACGTCCCCCCAAAAAGCAGCACTTTACCCAGACTGTACTGTTCTTTTCCTATGGTGCACTGCTAACTTAACTGGAAGTGACCCACAACGTGGAAGTTCATTGTGTATTTACAGTGCGTGTTATTAAACTGGATGTGGCTTAAATTTTAACTGCAGTTAAGTCTTTTATGTGTGATCTGTCATTGTGCATTTGACCAGAAACTGTAGTGTCCATTTGTACTCAAGATAAACAGACTTGCTAAACTGAGTAATCTGCATTTGCTTCCACCCACACAGCTGTGAAGCTCGCAGTATTCAGTTTTCAATTTCTATATATGTAATGAAGTGCCTAAAATTCATAGATACATAGGTACATAGACAGTGTCGGCAGATAAGGGCCTATGGCCCACCCAGTCTGCCCATTTAAGTTTGTAAGTTCAGTTTATGTTTTCCAGGAAGTCTGTTGCCCCTAACCCCTGACCTCCAGAATTCCTTTATGTCTATCCCATGCATTCTTAAATCCCGTGATTGTTTCAGCCCCCACCACTTCCTCTGGCAGGGTGTTCCACTTGTCCACCACCCGTTCTGTGAAGAAATTCTTCCTCACGTTTCCTCTGAATCGTCCTCCCTCCAACTTCATCCCATGCCCTCTAGTCCTGGAACATCTTATTTGCTTAAAAATAGTGCATTCCTGCACCCTGTTCCTCCCTGTAAGATACTTGTATGTCTCTATCATATCCCCTCTCTCCCTCCTCTCCTCCAGGGAGTACATGTTCAGTGCCGTCAACCTGTCCTCATAGGACTTGTGATGCAATCTATGCACCATCTTTGTTGCCCTCCTCTGAACCTTCTCTACCCTGTCTATGTCCTTACGTAGGTAAGGTCTCCAGAACTGCACAGTGTACTCCAGGTGCGGCCTCACTAGAGTCTTGTATAGTGGAATTATGACCTCCTTTTCCAGCTGGTGATGCCCTGCCTATGCATCCCAGCATCCTATTTGCTTTACCTGCTGCCTTGTCACACTGTTTCCTGCCTTGAGGTCATCAGAGACGATAACTCCAAGATCCCTTTCCTGCTTGGTGCATGTTATATCCTCACCCCAACTGATATATTGTGCCAAGTTTTGTGCCCCATATGCATTATCTTCTTCCTTGCATTGAATTTCAACTGCCAAACCCTGACCATTCTTCAAGTTTCTGCAGGTCCCTTCTCATTCTGTCTACACCCTCTGGTGTGTCTACTCTGTTACAGAGCTTTGTGTCATCAGCGAACAGTGAAATTCTGCCTCTAGGTCCTGTGCAATGTCACTGATGAAGATATTGAATAGTACCGGTCCCAGCACTGATCCCTGTGGTACCCCACTGGTCACTCTTCCCTCTGTGGAGTGACAGCCATTTACCACCACCCTCTGTGTCCTGCTGCCCAGCCAGTTACCTACCCACTGCACTACTGTCCTGCCCACACCCATATTCCCCAGTTTGTGCAATAGTCTTCTATGTGGCACAGTGTCAAATTCCAACTTACATTAAAGATTCTAATCACGTTATAGAAATAATAATGGAACTTAATCAGGAATTGGAGAATTTGAATGATATTATTTTGGTAACTTTTGATATTAAGGATTTATATACTAGTATAGAACATGATTTAGGGCTGAATTCCTTACGGAATACGTTAAGGTAAAGGTCTGATTTACATCCTCTGAGTGGGTTTTTGGTTCAGTTGGCAGAGATAATGTTACAGCAAAGTTACTTTCAGTTTGAGGATGAATTTTATATTCAAATTAAAGGTACTGCAATGGGTAGCACTATGGCACCCTTATATGCTAATTTATTTATGTGGGAATTCGAAAAAACATTTATTTTTGATAGGGAATTTAATCCATATTTAAACAAGATTACCACTTGGAGGCGCTATATAGACGATGCCCTGATGCTGTGGAGCAGTAATTTACAAGATCTTCAAATTTTTTTATATATATTTAAATCAGTGTAATAAAGACCTTTCATTTACTATGCAATTTGACACCCAGAAAGTGGCATTTTTAGATCTTGAAATCTATAAATGTTTCACAACATTAGAAATGAAATTATACAGAAAGAAAATAGCAAAAAATACATTATTACACTATTCCAGCTTTCATGACTCCAAACGTAAAGATTATATTCCGAAATCACAATTTATACGAGCTAAAAGGAATTGTAGCGAAGATGCTATCTATCAGGAGATGGTTCAAGTAATGGCACACAGATTCATTGACAGGGGATATAATAGGCAATTAATCAGAAGGATAGAAAATGAGATATCCACAGTCCCAAGACAAGAATATTTAAAGAAGAAAATACCAAATTTGAGTAAGAAAGAAAGAATTGTATTTTCAACTGCATTTACTCATCTAAATAATAAGATTAAGTCTATTATCAATAGTAATTGGTATTTATTACAGTTGGGTCATAATGAGAATAAAAGATTTTCTCAGATACCACTTTTTTCTACTAGAAAGAATCGTACGTTAAAAGATAGGCTAGTACACACACAACATTATAAAATTCAAGAGAAAACAAATCAATTATTATTGGGACCATTAACACCTGGCAATGTTCCGTGTGGCCATTGTTTTCAATGTGGCAACACCAGCAAAAAAACATTTTATGAAGATCCATATACCAATAAGAAATTTTGGATTAAACAACATATCACCTGCAAAAGTCATCATGTGGTATACCTATTACAATGTCCATGTGACAAATTATATATTGGAAAGACTACGCAAGAACTACGGAACAGGATAAGTCAACATAAGAATGACATCCGACATAAAGTGAAAACATCATCTGTAGCAAGATATTATGCAGAAGCCAGACACACAGCAGCATCTTTACGTTTTTTGGGGTCTTGAATTGGTTCAAGAACCTAAGATTGGAGCTAACTTCTGGGACTTTATTTTAAGGAAACGAGAAGTCTATTGGATTTATACACTTAATACTATAGATCCACATGTGGATCTTAATAAAGAATGTGATTGGAGTCTTTATTTTTAATGTGTTCACTTTCAATGTGCCAGTTTTGTGTAGATAAATGTTAGTCAATTCCTCCCATAATGTATCCTCACACTTGGTCCTTGGGCTATTAATACTGTATTTTATTTATGAGATTTACATTGGTATTTTTTTTTTTTGTCCTTATTTTTATCTCCCCGGGCCACTGATCTGCTTACCTGCACGTCCTGGCATCACCCGCAGGTCTGTCCGGCCGCCTACCCCTTGGAACTTCCCCCGGCCACCTAATTAGGCCCCACGAGTACCCCCACAGCTTATCCCCCGTGGCAGGGGAGTGGGGAGCACTCCCTCCGGAGCTCAACCCACCCAGCCCAGATCCAGCATTGTCACATGCCCAGGTACCGGGAGAGTCCAGCACGGGGACAGCCATCATGCCGCCACAACCAGTGCCCTCCTTTTTCCACCTTTTCACCCCCCCATGTCGGCAGGTGTGCACTGACGCCAATGGCCCCGAGCATGCGCGCATCCGCCCACGCTCTTGGCCAGGCATCTGCCTCCGGCTACGCTTTAGATCCCAGTAGCTGAGGTACCCCGGTTTCCACCTGGGGTCCTCCCGCGCTCGGGATGCCTTGATCCCCAGGAGAGGAGAGCTGTCCCACGGATGCTGAATCCTACTCCCTCCTCTGACCCCCAGCTCCTCGGCTTCGCTGCCTCAAATCTGTGGTCGAGGCGGACGCAAGGTGTGACGTCCAGCGCCTCAGCCCTCAGCGCCACCGGGCCGGCTACATTGGTATTTGTTAATTGAAATTTATTCCATAAAAAAGATTATTGGGATTCTATTCCTGAGGTGGGGGGCAAACCGCTGGCCAGTCAGAGACTATTGGAGTGCAGGTGTTTCAGGCTGTGTGGATCTTCCTGGCTCTAACTATTCTCTCCCTTTTGCACTCTAAGGTTCAGAGACTGACTAAAAGCCTGATCTTAGTCAGTTAACGTCATTTTGTTATTTTCTCCCCCCCACCTTCACAGTTTAAAATGTGGCAATATATATTTATTTTGGAATATTTATGTTTTAATTCATTGTTATGACATATGCTTCAGGAAGATGTCAAATGAAAGGGATATGTTAATTAAAATAAATAAAGACCATTAGGATTATATTCCTAAAGTGGGGGGCCAACCCCTGCCCAGTGAGAGACTATTTGAGTGCAGGTGTTTCAGGCTATGTAGATCTCCCTGGCTCTAACTACTCTCTCTCCCTTTTACACTCTAAGGTTCAGAGACTGACTACAAGCCTGATCTTAGTCAGTTAACATCATTTTGACACCCCCCAACCTTCACAGTTTAAAATGTGGCAGTGTGTTTTTATTTTGGTATATTTATGATTTAATTTTACTGTTATGACATATGTTTAGGAAGATGTTAAATTTAATGGAATATATAACCTTTTGAAATCAACTTAGTGTCTGTCATCGAATTAAGTGGTATATTTATGAGTCCATAAACTGAGTTATTTAATAATTACTCGAATTGATGAAGTTTTAAAATGTTTCAGGATTTTATCCTGAGTTGGTATTAAAAACAGTGATTTAAAGAGACAGCACGAGTGTTTTCTGCCTCAGGCAGTGGTCATTTCCACTAGTCTAGTGGTTGTGCTCTTGTTTTGACACTTAGTGACTACAGGTTACATTAATACCTGGAGAAAGGTAGCTTTCGTCATGCATGACGTTTTGTCTCCTCCCACGAGTCGCGGTATTTAAACGCAGTGTTTACAACAGCTCATTTTAATAGTACCTATGAGTGGGGCACATGTACACCAGTTATATTATTTGAATCCGTTTAAACTTTCTTTTCAGGAGTAAGCGTAAATTATTCATTTTTTGCATGAATGCTTAGAGGCCATTTAAAGAAAAGAAAAGCAATAATTTGCCTAGAAAGTGCCTTTTATTTAATATGAAAGAAGTTTTCATTCATTTTGACTTTTAGAAAACCGCTTGGTTCAAACAAATTGTTTTTTTGTATTTGGTTCATAGATTTGAAACGTGTACATATTTGGCGTTTTTACTCCAGAGAGAGCACTTTCCGAACTGTTGAGAACACTATAAAGATGCTAATTAACATTTTTTGGGTATGCTTCATAATATTTAGTTACTTTTAAAATGATTATATTTCTTTAAAAACTAATTTTTGATAATGACAATATATTTTGACAGACTTTCATGCAGCTAATTATGTTAATGCATTATGTTTTATTTTTACAGTAACAATGATTATGGACTACGTACTGAGTCTTTTCTGATTACAAGTAAGTTTGATAATTTAGTCACATAAAAAAAATTAACATTAAATATCAATATATGATACAATTTAACACAAACTTTGTTTTTTTAGGGAATTATTAACAACAATTGATCTTGTTAGGATCTACACTTCATTGGATTTTAAATTACACTAAATTGAGGTAATTTTCTGAATCTGAAGTTATGGATTCTATTATATCATTGTTCAATGACTGAACTTTATGAGTAAGGGGATTTTAGTTTAGAACTTTTCTTCATTGTATTAATAAAATGCTAATTAAGAAATGATACAGTATTTTGATACCCTAGTATGCACAAATGAATATACACCATCTAATGCATTAAAACATTTTCTTTTTCTTTTTTTGCATTGTAGCAACACAGTGGCCTGATGAAGTGGTTTACCACTACCACAATACTGTTGCCTTTTTGTCTGTGTGAAGAAAATAAACACACACCATATAAGTATATGTAAAGTGGCTATCATCCATTATTTCATATTTTTATGATAAACAGGCTTCTTAAACTGAGTAATCTGCATTCGCTTCCACCCACACAGCTGTGAAGCTCGCAGTATTCAGTTTTCAATTTCAAGTCAGTTCTGTTATTTATTTAACCAGGCAAAACACCACTGAGATGTACTCATTTGCAAGGTAGACCTGTTACAGTTATCAACTGGTTAAAGAACTATACAGTAAAAGTAAGACTATGCGAAAAAGATACTAAGTCAAGTAGTATAATGCAAGAAATTAGACAGTTATATACACTATTGGTCAGGAAAAAGGGCTAGTGCCACTTACTTACTTGGTAGCAAAAGAAACATACATTGGTCAGAAACAGTGTAGTTATGTTATTGATAGCTATGCTTAACACTGGTGAGGCACAGTATGTTCTTTGCACAATAAGTGCAGTCAGGTAAAAACAACTATACACAATAGCAAAACAACTTGTACCAGGGACCCTGATCACCTGCAAGCACAGCAAGGTTAAAGGGGGAAGAGGAGGACATAGTAAGAGAGTAGTAGTGAGAGGGGACCAGTGGACATAGAACGTGAGAGAAGAGTGAAGTTAGGGGAGGGATGAAATGCAAATATGAATATAGTTCATACTATGATTGGTTTAATGACGGAAACAGTTGCAAGTTTCCTTGAATAGCTGAAGGAAGATAATTTTGAAAAATGACAATGTCACTGGGGTAGTGAGGTGTAACACTTTTTGGACTATGTTCCAGATTTTTTGGACTGTGTGACTTATTGCCACCAGTGCATGATGTGTTCTGACCTTGGGGATTGATAGGGTAAATATAGGAGTGCTTTCTTATAGTATAACCACAATCAGCACCTAAGGGCAAGCAATCAATGATATATAGTGGGAGCTTTTTGATAATGGCCCTGTATGTCCAAAGAATAGCATTTTTGTGTCTCCTGAAGCCCAGGGAACTCCAACCCACTGAAGCATAAAGCACACAGTGGTGGGTAGTAAAGGAGGCAGCAGTAATAAATCTAAGCGCACAATGGTACAGAGAATCTAGTTTAGCAAGAACTGCGCTTGAAGCATGCCCATATTAAGAAGTCTGCATAATCCAGTAATGGCAAAAATGTAGTTTGTACTAGCCTTTTCTTAGTGTCCTGGGTAAGTAGATGTCTTATACAAAAGAAGACCCCAATCCTCTGTTTTAATTTCTTGGAAAGCTCCTCTATATGATCCAAGAATGCCAGATTAGAGTCTACCCAGATACCTAGATACTTGAATTTCTCCACAAACTCCAATGGCTCCCCCAAGAGTGTAAGCACTTTGGGAACTGCCACATGGGTGTGGAGTTTAGCGTTACGTGATGAGGGGGAAATGAGCATGGCCTTCATTTTTTTGGCATTAAGGAGTAGCTTCAGGTACAACAGATTTTCTTGCAAGTGGTTGAAATCAAGTTGAAGGTCACTGCATGCAAGCTCAGGGAAGGGTCTACTGATGTACAACACCGTGTCATCAACAAATAAGTATACTCGCTGAGTAAATACCATTATGTAAATTATTAATCTAGATGGCAAATAAAAGAGTGCCCAGGATAGATCCTTGTGGAATGCCTCTTTAGATGGTTTTCAAAGAGGATAGTTCACCATCTATCCTAATTAGCTGATTACGTTCAATGAAGTAGTTGCTGAATCACCACAGAGGCAAGACATGCACACCAACGTTCTTCAGTGCCAGATGGCATAACTTATGATCCATAGTATCAAAAGCTTTGCTTAATTCTGGGAACAAAGCACAAACATATTTTTTGTCATCTAGCGCTTTCTGCCAATTGTCTATGACTTTGGTAAGTGCCGAGAACGTGCTGTGCCATGGATGAAAACCAGATTAGGCTGGGTTTAGCATGTTATGCTGTTCCAGATGATGCCTGAGCTGAGTGTTGACTACCTTTTCAAGCATCTTAGACAAAATGGGTAGTAGGGATATTGTGCAGCAATTGTCAGAATCACTTGAATCACCAGAGTTAAACAGAGGGATAATGTGTGCGACTTTCCACGCAGAGGAAAGGGTACCCTGAGAAAGGGACAAATTAAAAAGGTGGGTAATTGGGGGGTGGCAAGGATAAAGAACCTGATAATTAGAAAGTAAAGCTCGATGAGATCAGCCCCTGCACATTTCTTTGTGTCCAGCTGAAGCAGAAGGTCCTCAACTTGCTTTATGATAACAGAGCTGAATGAGAAACGATCATTAATCATAGGTGCAGCTGAACACAAGGGATTGAGGAGTTGCCCAAAAATCTGTGACTGAAAAGCACTAGCAGGGGAAGCATAAAAGGCAGCCTGGCTATAATACAATGATTATTAAGTATATCAAGGGTTTTACTTTTGTCTGAGGTGACTCTGCCACCGACCCGATTTTAGCTGGGATCTGAGAGGTTGAATGGCAACCTTCTATGTCTTTAAGGGTTTTCCAGAATTTGGTTTCATTACTTGAAGAGGAATCTAGTTCAGAGTAAAAGAACTGAGCTTTTTCAGATTTTCAGATCCGATTAATCTGGTACACTGGTTCCTGACAACTCTAAAGGCCACTCATACTGCTTAGGTTTCCTGACCTTTTTCCAAAGAGTGTCTCT
Source organism: Neoceratodus forsteri (assembly GCA_016271365.2). NCBI lineage: Eukaryota > Metazoa > Chordata > Ceratodontiformes > Ceratodontidae > Neoceratodus > Neoceratodus forsteri. Next base: position 355,365,320 of record CM057457.1, read on the forward strand.
ATGTAACAATGCAGCTTTTAGGCTTGCTGTAAACCATGGACAAGACTTATTCTTCGCTCATAGCTTAACTAGGGGTGTATGTTGGTTGATGGTCCCCGTGACAATATTGTGAAAGGACTCGTAGGCTTTGACAACCGAAGGTGCCAAGTAGAAGGCTCGACAGTCTGCGTCCTATAGGTCAGTGAAGAAGTGGTACTTGTCTACGCTGTGCCGGTTTCTCTTACATTTGTACCTAGAGGATGAAACTACCTTAGGGGCAGATCTGATATAAGCTATAGTGCAGTGGTCACTAAGGTAAATTGAAAAACACACCTACATGCAAAAAGAGATGAGGCTTATCACTAGAATCAGGTCGATAAGTGTGATGTGGCCTGGGTTTCTACTATTGGGGTGCGTCACTTCCAATATCAGCTTTGTTAGTCCAAAGTTGTCTCAAAGGGCTTTTATAGGCTTTTCGGCTTTAGAGTACCAATTCATATTGAGATTGCTTAAAATGATGACCTCTGAAGATAGCTTAGCTAGTGCATTACCTAGGTGGGCCAGTACCGCATGTCCTGCAGAGGGAGGTCTTTAGCAGCCGATGATAAATACTGGAGACTGTGCCAGTTGCATCTTTAGTGTAATGCACTCAAATTCCTTAGTAAGTGAGGTCAGTTCCACTACTGACACAGTGAATTAGTCGTGCACAAAAACAGCTACTCCCTATCCCCTAGTGGTTCTGCCTGCTCTATAGATGTTATAAGAGGGGATGTTGAATTCAGTGTCATGGGTGGCTGGCTTTAACCATGATTCGGTCACAACAAGAATGTCAGGCATAGTGTGGTTAGTCCATGTCTGTATGCCATCCAGTTTTTTTTTTGTTTTTTTTTTAAACAAGCTGAAGGCATTTATGTGCATTAAACTTCAACCCTTTAGCTTAGGAAGGTCCGATGGGGCTGGGATTGGGAGCAGGGGACCAGGGTCAAGTTCAACGTTACCTGCACAGAAAAGCAGAAGCAGTTTTATGAGTGCATTCAATAATAAGCTGAACAAGTGCATTCTCCTATTTTTTTCAGAATGCTGTAGTCAGAGGCTACGGGATACTTGCACTTTAAATGGACCCACCATGACATACAGTAGTAACTGGGTGAAAAGGACAAACGGTAGAAGTGGGGGATAGGTAGCACTTAGATGTCCTTTAAGGATGGTGCAGTGTGCGGGTGCAATTAATACAGTACATACAACCACCCTTAGTAAAGGGAGGGGAATATATACTGCAGCTCATACATACAGGAGTAGGCTCAAATATGGATCACAGATTCTTGGCGGTCCCCTCTGCTTTCTTTACTTTTGGTAATTTATTTTCTGGGCAGTCAGCAACTTTTATGTTATAAGTATTAACCGGCTACAGCACTGTACGGGGCTCCCCCGCCATTACAGTTCCATGGGGGGGGTGATAAGTTACACAGCCAGCATTGCACTGTGTTGTGACCATTATCTCTCTCTCTCTCTCTCCCCCATGTCAGTGCCTCTTTTGTAGGGTTTGCTGCACATATTCACTTCATGATTCTCCAGCTACCTGGTGTTAAAATGGCTTGCATGGTAGCCACACAGAATAGCATGTCCTCTCACGGATATGTAAGGCATGGGAGGAAGCCCATACACTGGAAGAAGTTCTGTGCGGGCTTACTCTGCTGCCAGCATACATCATAGGTGCAGGTTTAGTTAGTAAATTTTTCACTGTGTTCATACCTATTATTTTTTCTGGTGCGTAGTTACCAATCAATAAGCATAACAAAAGCAGGAGGGGTGTATGACACAAATAATAGACATAGCCGTTATGTAGAAGCATTCCTGTTTGGAACAAAGCACAGAATGTTTGTCACTGTAGTGTCCATGTAGGAAACAACATTAGGAAGGGGAGGAGGGGCTCTGTTCATAAGGGGTATATTTCCTGAGACCATATTAGCTAGCAGCAGCAACACTACTGACCACCTTTCTTGCTCTCCCGATTATCTAGCTACCCCCCATGTGTAAAGACTATACCAACACTAATTGGGTATGACACACATTGTTTCATCACGATCGGCAAGTACTGTAGCGTGGTGCGTAAGTCACCTGAACTCTCTGCCACAACCAATTTTGAAGGGACGTAGAAGGCAGAAATGTAGAAGGTGGTGTTAGAGATGGACTGTGTGGCCCACCTAGTCTTCCCCTTTCCCCTACCTACTGCAGTACCACAGACCCTGGTGTTCTGCAGATTACCTCTTCTTCCCTACTGCGAGAGTACTCCTATGTCTATCCCATGTACTCCTGAATTTACCTACTGTTTTTGCCACATCACCTCTGCAAGTAGTCTGGTCCAAACATCCACTACTCATTCTGAGAAAAAGTTCTTCACGTTACCCCGATGCCTACCCTCCTCTATCTTTGTATCATGCCTTCTCATTCTTGTACACCTTCTATTCTGAAAGATGCTGCTACCCTGTACCTGGTTTATATACTGTACCTGAAGTACTTGAATGTCTATCATATAACTCTTCTCTCTCTTCTCTTCCCAGAGAGTCCTTCTAGTCTTTCCTTGTATGAATTTTGGTGCAGTCCTTGCACCATTTTAGTCGTCCTCCTCTGGACTGTCTCTAATTTGTATATGTCCTTCTTGAGATGCACCCTCCAAAACTGGACACAGTACTCCAGATGAGGTCTCAATAGTGATTTGTGCAGTATCATAACTACTCCATTTTTAGGTTTGCTTGTGCACATGCGCAAGAAACATTATGTGGCAGCTTAGGAGAAAAGTGGGTTGTGGAGGTGCAGCACTATGGCAGCCAATGGATGCACTGCATTTGGGGGCTTGGCACTGGTGGACCAATGGAGGCACAGTGTGTTGATGACACTGGTTTCCAAAAGTGCCACCAAGTTAAAACATTTTCACCGCAGCCATCAGAGGCCACCTCATCACTGCAGCATCAGCCATTCCGCTGCAATGAGGGAGTGTCCTGTCAATGCAGGGTGGTACCTTGCCTTGTGTAACAGTGTTTGTGAACACGGCTGCAAGCCTCCACCATGTTTGCAAATATTACACAGACCGAGGCCGGTAAGCCCAATCCCTTGGCATCATGCGCCCTCCCAAACAGTCTGTTTGCCGACGGGAGCTCAGTCCCCATTGGCTTCAGTCCCTCCCTTTCCCAGTTTAATTTGCTGATGGGGAGCCTACTCCCCAGTCGGTATAATGTCCCCCAAAATTTGTTTTGTGGCCCTTGGCTCTTCCCCTGTATATGCCGACGGGGTGCCTAATCCCCACTCACAGCCCACCCCCCAAAAAAAACCACTCAAGTGGCACGCTGGGGAGCCCACCCAGCATGCCAAATGTGCCTGTAAAAAAAAAAAAAAGTCCTGAATGTTTGCCTTATTTTTAAAGACCTGTCAAACAGAAATAGTCCTCGTTGAGTCCGTGGCCCCTCTCAACCCGTGCCCACCCTCTGCGTGCACCCTGCCTCCCCACACCCTCCCTCACCCTATACTTACCTTTGAGTCCAGATGCGATGTTCTTGGTGGACCAGGAACACGCCTGCACTCTTCAAATCTGACCGCAAACTGAAGCAATGCTGGTAAGCTGTATAATGGCATAAATAGGGTTTTTTCAACTTTGGTGCATATCTCAGGCATTTTGGGGAATTTTGGCACCGAATTTTCAACATGGGGTTATTGGGACCCCTCCTTATGAATTCAGCCACTGTTGTGGTGTTATCCATTCCTGAAAGGTGATTTTGCAGTCACTGCACAGAATAACCTTCCAGGACCGATTAACAAAACAATAGTGCCAGTGTTCATGAGGTAGGTTCTTACAAAGTCTGTGCTGCAAATATGGCAGAACAAATCCAAAAAAAGTGACTGTTTTACAAGTGTGCATTGCCCAGTTGCTAAGCACGCTCATAACTTCACGAATTTGCAATATTTTCACTCCAGATTTTCAACATTGCAATTTTTCCACACCTCCATATTAACAATACAGCTGTCATTTTTCACATCGCCAAAATGTGTTTTTGCACTTCCAGTGCAGAATAGCGTGGTTGTTGTGGGAAATCAGTGTTTGGGATACATTAAGAAAATCACAGTGACACTGTTTTTGAGCAGAGGTCCTAAAATGCCTATGTTGAAAATTTGGTGATGAAAGTCCATAAAATGACTGCGTTACTCGCATGCGTTGCGCAGTTTCCATGTATGCTCGGAAGTGCGAGCATTTTTAATATTCCCTCTACTGATTTTCAACATTGCCATCTCTTCACACCTCCCTATGGATGGTACAGCTGTCATTCTTCACATCCTGCCCGATCTGTGTTTTCGTACATGTGGCGCCGAATGGCACGGTCGCTGTTGGAACTCAAAGTTCGGGACACACAGACAAACTCACACTGCCACTCTACATGAGAAGAGGTCCCAAATGCTTTCATGAGGTGGGATCACAAAAAGGCCATGTTGAAAATTTGTAGTGCAAATTCCAACAAACTCCCCAGGTGTTAGGATTTCTAACCATAACATCCCACCCTGTACAGACTGACAGGCATCACGGTGTGCCTTTGGATTGCCAACTGTACTGCTTATGCCATCCCACCCCCAGCCCCCAGCCACTGACAGACATCAAGGTGTACCTTGGACTCTTCAGCTGCAGAGTTCACCCCATTCTCCTATACTGCACCCATTTCAGCGTATGTCCTTATGGAATGGGGTGACTGTAAAGCCAAACACCTCAAGGTACCTCAACACATGTCGGTGTCTGCAGACTAGGGTGAGGTGACATGGTATGAACATCATGGGCGACGACCCAAACACTTACCCCAATGCCTGTCCGTCTCAACAGGATGGAGGTGGGGTTGACGTGAAGTTCAATATTTCACTGCCATACCTATTCTGCATCTGTCTAACTCCTGCATTTCCAATGCTAATACCAGCAAGCAAACATTCGGCACTGACAAATGCTTGTTTTTTCTGCTATTGATACCTCTCTCTATGCACCCTAGCATCTTACTAGCTCTCCTCTCAGCTTTCTCACATTGCTTGGTTACATTTAGGTCATCAGATATAATTACCCTAAGGTCCCGGTCTTTTCTGGTGGCCATCTGTACCTCTTCTACCATCTTGTACTCCTCCCTTTGATTCATGTGCACCAAATGCATGATTTTGCACTTGTTTGCATTGAATCTTCATAGCCGCACTCATGATCACTCCTCAAGCATGTATATGTCCTTTGTCACCCCCCCAAGTGTCAACCCTGTAGCACATCCTTAGTGTCATCTGCAAAGCGCCATGCCTTCCACTACAGTCCCTTTGGCAATGTTGCTTATGAAGACCTTTAAAGCGTACTGGCACCAGCACTGATCCATGTGACACCCCAATGTCACGACTGTCTCCCCAGATTGCATGCCATTTGCCACCACCCTCGGTGTCTTATCACTCAGCTAGTCTATGACCCAGCTTACCACATTGGGGCCCACTCCCAGGCAGCACAACTTATTCAGTTACCTCCTGTTTGGCATAGCATCGACAGTATGGCTGAAATCTAGGTAGGCCACATTCTACGCTCCTCCCTTTTTCAGGTACTTTTCTTCCCTAAACTTACATCTGCCCTCTACTGAAGCCCCAGTAACCTCCCATATCTGCAGCTACACTGACCACCATCCTAAGTGGAATTCGAACCCTTGACCTTTTACATCGTAGGCAGTGCTCTAACCACAGCAGTATTGTGGCCACCCTAATTTCTCTAACTACATTCACATAATCTTAGACATTTCTACCCTGAGGTTACAGTGCAGTGATCTCACTAGATCTACTAAGCAATCTCACTAGATTCTAACACACCCAGAATTATGGAGAAACCCAAAGCCTGGCTCCTCCTTGCTATGCTGGAAATGTTTCAACTCCTCATGCTGATATATATGGTTCAATGCTATATAAACAACATAATTGCTCCCTAGATAGGTATGCAACCTGCCCTAACTCGTGTTCCACCCATGTGATCTGAATATTCCAAAGTCAAACAAATATGTGTGGCCTTGCTTTACTGAAGCCCAGCACCACCTACCCCCTGCCCCCTCTGACATCAATATGACCCTAATAACAGTACAAAACTCGAAATTTAATTCTAACAGCCACAAGCACACACAGATCTAAAAACGTCTTAGGGTACAAGTAATAAGGCTAGCATGGTTACTGCTGCTACTATGTGGGAACATTCATCCTAATCCTGGCCCAATTACAATGGGCGAGGAAACATTAAAGTATCATGAAGTCTTAAACATCGCCACCATTAACATCTGTAGTCTCGTAGCTAAATTAGACTTGTTGCAGATGTAGGTTAAACAACATAAATCAGACATTTTGTTAGTGGTAGAAACACGACTCACCTCAAGGACCACTGACCTAGCTATTCATCTTGAAGGGTATACATCCTTTCAGCTGGACAGAACCCAGAAGCGAGGAGGTGGATACATCATCTATGTTAAGGACCCCCTCCAGGGCCAGGCCCTCCCGCACATAACAATAGGCAATTATACAGAAATACTATTAGTACAAATACTCCTCTGAACGCATGGGAAAACCTTAATGATAATATCAGTATACATATCATCTAATGAGCAAACCAATGGGTTCAAAACTGTCACAGACTACCTCTCTGACCTCAACCTTAACTCCGAAGTCATAGTCTTAGGGGATTTACTTTAACTGGCTATCTCCTGATGCATCCCCATACAGAGATATCATCTCAACTCTAAATACTGCCCAGTTAGTAGACTCATTTATCTGCACCAACTATCGTACAAGAACTAGCACCCTAACTGACTGGCAGTTAACCAACCACCAGGGCGAATAACACACACAGTCAACCTCCCTGACTCCCTGAGTGACCACTCTCCCATCCTCAGTATCTGGTGCAACAAAACACACAAGCCCCCTGCAAGAGTCATCATATCCAGAGTGTTTGAAAAAGGGCAACCGGCCTTCTTTACTGCACACCTTAACCAACAAGAATGGTCACCCACAGTTTCCGAAACCAATGTGGACAAAGCACTAGAACTAGTCATAAAGACCTTCAATGCTACTTGTATCATATATGCCCAATTCACTAAACGGAAAGTCAGCGGGACATGTAAATCCTGCATAATGCCCCCTCTGATTAACCAAGTGAAGGCCTGAGGCAACCTCTGGCTAAAGGTCAGAAGCACAGAAGCTCCAAAAGACATTCAAAATTACAAAGCAGCTTGAAACAGCTGCACCCAGGCCATTCGCCAAGCAAAGAGTCAATACTTAAAATCGGAACTGTCTAATTCTTGGGGAGACCGCCGCAAAATCTGGGATAACACCAAGACCCTTACAGGCAACCCAAATAAAACACCACCAGCAATACTGAACATGGAGAGGAAAATAACTTGAGACCCTAAAAGCATAGCAGACATTTTTAATAAAGTCTTCATAAACCTCAGTGGAGTGCTTCCCCTAGACTTCCTCAAACCCTTAAGTGTGGCACAATGCAAACCCGAAAACTCTCTGCCCTCTAACACCCCCCCTCGCTCTTCCATCTTAGAGTCATCACCAAAATGGAGACAAAAAACATACCTCAAGCAAGTATTAGGTAAAACCAGAAACAGTTGAGACAGGCTTGACCTTAAGCTAATCGCACTCACAAGGCAATAGTGAGGGCTACATTTATTGACCTCACCAAGGCCTTCAGCATGGTCAATCGTGAACTCCTGTTAGACCAGATGTCCTATTCATGTCTGTCTCTAAAGTCCATTGGGTGGTTCCATAGCTACCTCTCTGGGAGAAATCAACAGAAAAAATCCAAAATGCTCTATCTGACCAATGGGGTATCAGTACAGGGGTCCCCAAAGGATCTATCCTGGGTGCCCTGCTTTTTAGATCTCCCCCAGGCTTACAATGATCAGATACTATTGTATGCTGATGATGCAGCACTGTTCACTAGTCACAGACACCCTACCACCCTGGAAAAACAAATGCAGGAGGACTTCACAAGCATTGAATCCTCATTCCTGTCATCTAAACTCATGCCAAACTATAAGAAGACAAAAACAATGCTTTTTGTCTCCTCCCACAATTGACACAGGACTCAATATCTTGAGTATATATTTGAATAACAAAGGTGAAATACTGGAAATGGTCCAGAATTTCAAATACCTGGGAGTCACTTTGATAGCTCCCTTACCTTTTCTAAAGCACATCAATCTAGTAGTCAATCAGCTAATGCCAAAATAGGCCAACTGTAAAGGCACAAAAACTGCCTAACAGATGATGCTCTCAAACTTACAATAAATAGCTTAGTTTTCTCTGCAATAGACTATGGGTTGGTAGTTTATGGGGCAGCCACAGTCAAGGCAGTAAAACGGATCACCCTAGTGTCGAACAAAGCATGCAGGCTACTATTAGGAGCAAATAGACTAATTCACACCTGTGAGCTTTATGCTCAATCTGGGTGCTAAACCTGCCCATCAGAATTAAGTACCAGGTATGTCTGATTGGCAAAAAGATTACCCTAGGTCTTATACCATCGGAGGTCCAAAATCTACTGTGCCAAGCGGCTTTACCTAGTTCAACGTGAGTGACTACAAGTAATACCTTCAAGGTACCTTTTAGAAGGACCATTCAAGGGCAACGGTTGTTTGGGAACCGTGCACTAAGCTGGCTGAACTCGCTCCCTTGCGACGTGGTACTGGCTACTAAAATCAGGCACTTTAAATTACATGTTCGCTCACACCTGACTGCCCACAGCATCTGAGATTGTAGCCAATGATACCCCTCCTGTTTTCACCAGGAATTCTATTGTGTTACCTTAGCACTTACTGAGGACCTACTAATTCTGGGACTCTGTCATTTCTCTGCCATCTCCCCACCCTTTTCCTCTCCACTTCCTACTCCAATAATCCCCTAGTCACACCCCCTATCCCAACCCCTCTATCTATACCCAAGCCTTACTCACCCATTTTCTATCCTCAGAACCCCACATACACCCTCCTCAATTCTCATAAGCCCCTCCTAACTCTGACAAGGCCCAACAGCTGCTTCTTCTCACTACTCTCTTACTCCACATCTCCCCCAACCCTCCACGGCTGTCTTTAACAGCATAGCTACCTTTATTGTATTGCAACTATAAGGAAACCTTGTTGTAATCTCTTACTTTGTATTTACTTATTTATTGAAATGTTTCACCAAGAAGACACGCTGAGCAACAAGTTGCTCGTCTCCCGGTGTGACCTGAAGGGGGCAGGGAACAATGGGATAGAATACAGAGAGATGTTACAATGTTGGAGTACAATTTGCTTACTTGCATACAATGAGAGCAGGACAGATTACAGGTGGATAACATTGGTTAACAGTACTGTATTTTCTGGGCCCCCAGTATGTATTTACTCTACTATGGAAGCATTACAACAATCTGTTTTGTTATTGTTGCTCTATATTTTGCATTTCTCCACCATATAGGTTATTATTCCAATCTGCTTTGTACTAAATTGGTTTGTATTTTATCATGACATGGAACCTCTGTTAACAAGATATCAGTTCAAAGGTGTTACTCTGAGACTTCAATAAATAAAAATATATGTTTGTATACACACACACACACACTTTTTTTTTTTTTTTTTAACACTTGGCCAACAATTCTGTGTCAAGTGCTATGAATTTGTGCAGCTGATTAGCAATTTAATGTGTTAAACTGCTAATCAGTGTTTCCGGTTTATTTAATACCCTGCTGGCTGTGATCTGTGCGTATGCATAGTACTCATGTACGCATACCTCATACCTTTCATTTGCAATATGCTTCTGTGTCTTTGCGCACTGTACCACAAGGAAGGCTGCTGAACAAGTAGTGCGGTATTGGGCTCATCCACAACAGAAACAACTATTATGAAAACCAGATCATAGAAACATAGAATTTGACAGCAGATAAGGACCGCGCTTGGCCCACCCAGTCTGCCCATTTGATCATGCACTGCTGAAACTGCTATTGGATATTGCATCTGTGCCTGTACCCAAATGCCACATGGCTGTGCCAAATAAAGACGTGTCGACTCTCTGTGCCCGTACCCAAATGACACACGGCTGCACCAAATAGTGACGTTTTGACTCTCTGTGCCCGTACCCAAATGACACATGGCTGCACCAAATAATGACGTGTCTACTCTCTGTGCCCGTACTCAAATGTCACATGACTGTGCCAAATAATGATGTGTCTACTGTCTGTGCCTGTATCCAAATGCCATATGGCTGTGTCAAATAATGATGTATCTACTGCCTGTGCCCATATCCAAATACCATGTGACTGTGCCAAATAATGGTGTGTCTACTCAGCACTGCACTTGTTATACTTGCCATTTTTGCTGTCTACCACTACTGGTTGCATGGCAAAGAATCGCAAATATGGTCTCTGATCTAGTGTGACCTGGCATTCCCTGGGTTTCATGTACTGCCTATTGCCATTTGCTGCCACTGTCCTCATTACTGCCCCAGGTGACACTTACACTCATAATGCTCTTCGTCATACCCAATGTCATGTCCCCTGCTACCCACTGAAGCCAGTTTACACTCGGGCTAGCAGTCCACATGTAAACGATGTTCCCAGGTAACTGACCATACTGTGCCTGCTCTTTCAATACATGTTGCTTCTGGGACAGTTACGTACTGTGCTGTGTTCCTTTCACGAGGTCTGTCTTGGTGCACAACATTGTGCTTGCTTTACAGTACTGGCAACATACAATTTCAGTGTCCTTTTCCTGTGTGGTTATTCATACCGTGATGTCTGCCACTCATTAGATGTGACACTGTCCCTTGTTCACAACTACAACTATTATGTTACTGTAGATCAACATGAGTTTTTTTTTTTTTTTTAACAAAGGGGAACTTGAGATGCATGTTGTGTGTCGCATGTCTTCTCTGAAGAAGTCTCAGAGGAAGGACTTGGTTGGTCTGAAAGTGTAGACATTGTTTTCTTTTTGTAACATCTCTGATGGTCCAAAAGAATATATCAAACTGTTTGCTCAGGATCTGGAGAAGTCTGTAACTTGTTTGCCTGGACTGTGCCGCTTATGCTAAGCACCACAATGGCGACACTACTTAAAAAATATTTTACTCATGACTGCATGCACACTGTAAGACAATGCATCTGTCACACAAAGCCCTAACGTTCCATTTTCCAGTTTTGTTGTAGGGCATCAACATGGACTTTTGAATGTGGCAGTACTTTGCACCTGCAAGAGAGACTGAAGCTCTGCTGCCACTAGTAGACATAGATGAGGCTTTCTGCGACCGTCTACACTGACATCTGCAATGTGGACCAGAAGTTATGGTCTGTTCTATGCTGCTTATGCCTGTGGCACTTAATAGCCAGCTGAGAACACTGTGGACATGGGAACATTCCTCAGCATTTTGGAATTAAATGACAACATTTAATCAATACAAATGGACTGAAAACTTCAGCATGAGTCGTGAAACCTTTTACTTTGCACAAACTGTTGGTGCAGAAAATGGCACACATATGCCAGTTCAGGCACCAGTAGAAGATGTGGCAGACTTCTTCAAACATAAAGGCTGTCACTTTGTAGCGATGCAGGCAGTGGTGGATTACAAGTACTGCTTTTGGGATGTTACCATTGGATGGCCTGGTAAAGTTCACGATACCCATATTCTTGCAAACAGTGGCCTGTATACAAAACCTATGGATGGGCTTCTTTTACCCCCAACGTGACACGTGAAATGTGTGTTGGGTACAGGTGCCCATTCATTTACCTGATGACCCAGCCTACCCATTGATGTCATGGCTCATGAAGCCATTCCATGACACCGGAAACCTCACAATTGAGCAGAAACATGTCAACCATTGTCTGTCAACTGAGCGTATGGCAGCAGAGAATGCCTTTGGTCAGCTAAAGAGAAGACGGTGAAGCCTGATGAAAAGGCTTGATATGCACATTTCCTTTGTTCCACCTATGATGCCCATGTGCTGCATTTTACACTATATTTAGGGGTGAAAGGGATGTTTTTCATTTGGAATGGCTTAGAAAGGCTGATGGTGAAGACTTGCAGCAGCTGGCAGGCACTGAAATGCAAGACATGCAAAGGGCCAGAGCAGGGGATCAGGCAAAACAAATCAGAAATGCTGTTGCTCAACATCTCAGTAGACCATACAATGGCTAAGGTAATCTGTGGCATGTACATACATTGGGCAATAAAGAGGATTCTAAAGGTACACCATACCAGTTGTTACGCGTGTTTCATTACTGCACTGTTTTTGCCATATGTCTAAAAAAGATCACGTGTGGCCTGACAAGCAAGTATGGAGTCAGTAGATGAGCTGGCTGCATGCAGCCACCAGTGCATCACGTGGTTCTTGCGGGTCCACAAACCTCACCGAAGCTGTTACACATAACACACATAGTATGAAAGTTGTCATCCTGGTGTTGGCAGATGAACATGCAACATTTGTCACTATGCATGCCATGTATGCCATTATTGACTCACAGAATGCACACAGTGTTGACGTCCTCTTGCCATTGACACTAACATGCTAGTGTCATGTGCGACCACCTTTCAGTGTGCCACCATAAGGCATGTGGTGACAAGAATCCTTATTAATAGCTTTGGTTCATACAACAAGCCATTACTGGAGCCCTTGCCATTGCACAGGCTTAGATTTGCCATTCTTGACGTGAGTATGAATCCCATTAGGACACTGGTGGATTGAGGCGTAGCAAGCTGAACTACATGGGAGGCTGCACACAATTGAACAGATGCACAATAAGGTGTGTTGGACATCGAAAAAAGCACAGTACATGAGCGAAAAGTCACAGTATCTGACAGAAACTCTTTCAGCCAAGAAATGGAGTTTGAAATCAGGAACTGCAATGAACTGATAACACGGACTGCATGGCTGAGATTGAACACAGTAATGTATTTAACATGGAAACACAGAGACAAACACAGAACAAGAAAAAAAACACAGCACACATTGCACACTTAGAACAAATACATTACACACAATTCCACATTACAATAGTACCCTGTAAAACACCTATGATCCCAGTCCATCATTCAGTGATAATACAACCCCTATGCTGGCATGTCTCACCACCAAAAGCAACACAGTGACGTCACTCATCATTTCTCTGTAAGTTCCCACCACCTTGATACATTAGGCAAACATCCTGCTAAACAGACAGGGGTGGTGGAAGCTGGCACAAAAGCACACCAGCACTGTGAGCAACCCCCCATTTGCATTTACCATGTGTTTAGGGAATTGCTAAGAGCAAGAGAGAAGAATCTCTACTGGGGGAAAGCCAGAATCATTGTCGCTGCCTCCTGTGTGATTGACATCAGGACTGCATGGTTGGGATAGTTGAAATAAATTCTAAAAATGTTTTGAGTTTCCCAAGGTTCCTTTGAAAAATTATTAGAAAGTGGAAATAGATGTGGGAGAATCAACAAACTTGTGCGAAAGAGTCTATCTCTAACCCTTATAAGATATATGATTTATAACATGACTGTAATACTTATATTTCTTTATAATGCATGAAAACATATAAATATAGCTCTTGTCAACATTTCCAATATTGTGCATTTCCTCGATTTAATTAACGCTTCAGAATCTCAAAGTTCCTTCATCAGACTGGATGAAGGAACTTTGAGTTCTGAAACGTTACAATTAAATTTGGAGTGGCACAAGTATATTTGGAGTGTTGTTACAAGACATATATTTATACGTTTTCATGCATTATTAAAGTATGAAATTTATTTTTGAGTCATGTTTAAATCGTATTATCTTATAAGGGTTGAGATAGATCTTTTCATACAAGTTTTTTGGGATAGTTGAAATACACACATGTAGGGAGTTGATGCATAGGGATACATTGGTGGTGCTCACAGTGGTTGCCAATCTCATTCGGTCAGGAGCTGCAATACTGTACATTTATGATCCAATGTGAAAATGTTCCATGCACTCATTGTGCTTCATGCATCACTGCTCCATTTCCATGATAAACTGCATCCGCTGCCTATTCATGTCGAAATATTTTGTGGCGGACTGGACCATAAACTTAGCAAAGTGTTCTGACATCGCTGAAACAACAGAATCAGCACAATGTTTGTGATCATGGCGCATGCCAAGTGCCGGCTGGGTAGCTTAGCTCTGGGGCGCCAGCACATTAACTCAACATCCATGGCCAATGACGCTGTGGAGTGACTCTCACCCGGATCAGGGCTTGCTGGATTTTTTCTTTAGTGTCTCATTAACCCCTCAACTTGTCAGGATCATGATCATCTTCAGCGGCCCAACTGAGTCCACAGGAAGTATCCCGTCACCACTGTTGGCATGGCAGCAGTGTGGGTTTCTAGAATGGCATTGATAGGACAGGGTTGGGGGTTACTACGATATGGGAGGGAGGGCAGCCACAGAGTACTATCTGATAGCTGCACATTCAAGTAGACTCGACAGACCATATGCACTGTATCTGCTGGCACATTCTGTATGCTTATTTCTTTATTTGTTTATAATTGGTGACCGGGAAAGGCACACTGAGACAAGGCTCATTTCCAGGTACAAAGAAATTCACAGGAGTAAAACATTTGTTACAATACGATTTGAAAAATGTAGAAGCTTACAATAGTTTAAAAATAACTGGGTGAGACACAAATATTAACAAGGTAAGTTGAAAATATTTAACGCTAACAAAGTGGTCAAATACTAGAATACAAAATTGTTCTCAAGTGAGAGGATCTGGAGCAAGTAGGGGATTGAACTTGAGAACAGGGAGGCATACCAACACTGGTCCTCAGAACTGAGGAAAGAGCACAAGAGGCATGAGGAGTAGAGAAGTGGAGGGAAAGGAGGGACAAAAGGGGGGTGGGGAGGTGTTAGGAGCATTGGGGGGGCATGGACAGCACGGAGGGGAGTATATATTTGGTATTGGAATCTGACACTCCCCCACCCCAAGATTTGACTCTGCAGTCTCTCGATGTTTATTCTTGGGTGCTTTCCTTGCAAGATTAAACCCAGAAATGGCACTGTACAATGGTATGTGCCAAACAAACATGTTGCAAGCACCAAGAAACAATAGTGATTAAAGTTTAAATCACCCACTTCCTGTTTACACCTTGACAGGATGCAACATACGCAGACGCCCCTCCACTCTCCAGCTTGAACCGGAACAGTAGTAACCATGCCAGAACTTGAATGTGGACCTTCAACATCGGTGTGCAGTGTGCACAATGGTGCCATCTGAACAGTGGTCATTCAGCATTTCTGAACCGGCTGATGGAACAACTTGTTGGGCTGCACTATAGCAAACACCCATGTGAACCAGCTTAAAAATAACAAACTGTACAGCGCCAGGAGGCAGACCACCAGCTCTAACATTTCACATCACAACACACTTCCAGAGGAGGCCTGGATCACAGCGTTCACTGCAACATTTAAGTAGCCAGATAATTTAAAGTTACAGTAAATCTTTAATTAGCACAATTAGATGTGGCCTGCTACTGATGGAACTGCTGATAAATCAACTCTTGTAGTACTACTGTGGGCCGCAGGTTTTTTTTTTTTTTTTGTCTGTTTTTTTTTTTTTTTACTGTTGGTAGTGGTCGTACCATGCATGGCTGTGTGCCAATCAGCTTGCAGTTTGTTCCCTAACTGTTTCACAAGGGGAGTTACATGCTTTAGCCTGTCAGTCTCAAGCCACCCTCAACACCTGGGTATGTTTGTATACCCCAGCAAATTGCTCGTTATTACTTAAATATGTGCTGCTAAACTTAAGATTAGTACATTTCATAAACTAGTCAGAAAGCACTTGATTCAAATGTCAATCATTTTCCTCCTCTACCTACCTTTAGGGCCTCCACCTTGGCAACAGTACTGTGGCACACATTCTCAGAAGACTTTTCAGAGGCTGCATGGCCAGGTTTATGTTTATCCGATTCCTCACAAACCCATCCCAGTGGCTGTTGCTGCTGGTAACAGGTGTTGCTCTTTTCGGGTTCCTCTTTATTTACAGTAAGACATTTTACAATCTCCACTATCACTGCAAGTTTCCTGTTTGCTCGGAGTACCTTCTGCTCTAACACATCATAGCATTCACCGCAGGAGACATTTCCTTCTACGTACTCCCAGTACTTTGTGATACAGGCTCTGCAAAAGTTGTGCCCACAATCTATGATGACAGGATCATTAAAATAATCCACACAGATGGGACACATCACTTCATTTTTCAGTAGTTCTAGCTCTTTTGTTGCTGCCATGTTCACTGCTGTCTGTTAAAAGGTATGTACTTCCCTTCTGTTTTCTGGAACAAGAAACATATAGACATAAAATGAGTTTTTTCCGCTTTCAATACTGACCATATCATGCACCATTAAAAATTCTTGCACTGTTACTGAACCTTATTATGGTCTTCTGTTACTGCTTTCAGATCTGACCGTGTCATATGAACATATGAACGTGCCAGCAGATGAATGCCTTTCAGTCCATCAATTCTGCTTGATTGTGCAGCTAGCAGCCTTTATACTGCAACTGCTCCTCCCTCCCTCCCTCCCTCCCCTTCCAGTGACCCTCCCCTTACCCAGTCCCATCCCCTTTGAAGCAGCCCATCATATTACAGGCTACCACTTCCTCTGATAATGTGTTCCACCCTGACACCACCCTCTCCATAAAAAAGTGTCTCCTCATTTCCCTCCTGAACCTTCCCCCTCCAGTTTCAGCTTGTGCTTTGTGTGTCCCTCCCTCTCCTTAACTGGAAAAGCCCCTCCATGACCAACTTATTTATTCCATTCATGTACTTGAAGGTTTCAATCATGTTCCCCCTTTCCCTCCTCTCCTCCAGGGAGTACATGTTCAACTCCCATAGCCTACACTTATAGGGCAAGTACCCTAGACCCTGGATCATTTTGTTGCCCTGCACTGCACCTCCTCCAGTAACTTAATGCCCTTCTTCAGGTAGGCCACGAGAACTACACACAGTACTCCAGGTGTGGTCTAACCAGTGACCTATACAGTGGCATGATCACCTCCCACTCCTGGAGAATATGCCTCTGGCAATACAACCCAACATCCTGTAAGCCTTTGCACAGTTAAAAACTCTTGCACTGCTACTGAACTATATTATGGTGTTTTATTATTGCTTTCAGTACTGACCACGTCATGCACAGATGAAATCTCTTATAACATGGGGTAGACAAAGAAAGGTCCCTGATTGGTACAGAGTCATCATGTGACTGTTGATTAATCTACAATATAACTACAGCAAGTGATGAAGCATCTGCCCTGAGTGATCAGTGAGTGGACCAGATCTCGATATTGTGCCCAAAACACACTTTGAAAGGCAGCCATTAATTCTGTCGCTAACCGAGACAGACGTCCTAAGCTACACAAAATGGAGGTGACTGTCTCTGTGAAGGGCAAGCTCATAGTACATGAAGGTGTACAGCAGGAGAAGCCATCAGTACCCCTCACAATGGGTCCACCACCAGAAATCAGCAGTACCACTAGGCAATGGGCATCTCCCCACCCACCAGCCCCACAGACCTCAGAATGCCAGACCTCAGGGCACCAAAAGCAAACTACTACCATTTCTGGCCATTTTTTTATTTTTATTTTTTTTATTTTAGTTTTTATTAACTGGGTGGGTGCACTAGCCATGGAATGACTATCTTCTGGCACGACATATGCAACACCATGCAGCATGTTATCCCTGTCTGTTTCTACTAGTATAGCCATCAAGCACACTGTGGCACAGTGAGGAGTACACCACTAGGGAACATGTTGCTCTGCCTTACTGGTGTGTGAGGTCTATCACCTACATCTCAGTTGCTCTCAGTGATGTCATCAGCGTCTGTCTTTGCTGCCCCCCACCCTCTCCCAACCCTGATACCCAGCAGTAATGTCCCAGCAGAAGCTGCCAGCACCAGGCAGTGTGTCTGTGTACCACACACACATCCTGTCGAACAGCGGCACTCCAGCAGTCAGTGTCCCGGCAGCACCACAAGGATACCCACGCACCCTGCAGATCACTGACATTTTGCTGTATGTGTGCAGAAATGCGAGCATGCCACCTTGTCCATGAATCACCAAATGTTGCCCACAGTCCTATCGCACCACTTGCATGTTGCTTGGTCGGAACAGGAGCCATGGACTTCAGTGACTGTGTGATGCTGTGTTCAGCATGCAGCCAGTTTGTTGCTTCCTTCTTCTGACATCGGAGCAGTGGCAGAGACAGAAGCAGTAAGTGTCATTAGTGTCTTGAGAGAGCAAAAGACACACAGTGGGGTATCCTGCAGCTACCCCCTGTATAGTCCACCCCACGGACACACACAGGCTGAGGACCTCGGGGTGCGCAGATACAGCCACAGGTTGTGGGAATCCATGTGTGCCCTTTATGCAGTGTCTCTGTCTCTCTCTGCATTGCTCCCTGGTCCACAGTCTGTGTGTGTTGCTGCTGACCAGAGCAGACCGTGACACAGGGAGAACACTGCTGAATTTCTGTATACTGCAGAGAGTGAGAGAGACATACATAGACACAGTCACACAGGACACTGCAGCAGCTGTGGGACATCGAGTGCCTATGTCTCCCAATCCCACTCTTGCTCTCTGTTTCTGTTTTGCCAGATGGATGGCTCAGTACAAGAGTCAGTTCCTCAGATAGGAGATCGCAGCAGCTGTGCTTCACAGTGATTCTCTGTGAAGCCATAGTGAATTGTTCCTGTGAAACATTACTTGTTTTTTTTTCTTTTTTAATATATGTAGTGTGGGAAACTTCTTGGTGAGTTGCTTGTGTTGATTCAGCAGTGTATACATAGCAGCACTTCAGCACTGTCACCTCCACAGTAGTTGTGGTGGTGGCAGAACACATAAAAAAGTCCCTATGTTTTCATGACTTAATCATGCTTTCCTCATATTTTTTTCACCTCTGGTGACGCCCCATGTTATAAGCACAATAACCCAGTCCAGGGTGTGCAGTTACTGGGGATTAATCAACACCCTAGGTGCTGTGAAGACACTCTGCCTGCAGCCTTGTGCCACACAACGCACTCGGGGTATTGATGAATCCCCAATAAACGCACATCCTACTGTGGGTTATTGCTTACTTGCACTGCTACTGAACCTTATTATGGTGTTTTATCATTGCTTTCAGTACTGAAAACACCATGCACAGTTAAAAACTCTTGCACTGCTACTGAACCTTATTATGGAGTTTTATCATTGCTTTCAGTGCTGACCACGTCATGCACGGTTAAAAACTCAGTACCAGAAGTCATGGCACACCCCACACATTTTTCCATAAGAAAAAGTCTCAAGCAAGTGGTTCTTTTTCCAAAAGTTTTTGGGTTTTATTTTCTCACCACAGGATCAAGTTATTCAAGTTTTAGGGTATTAGAATATAGCAATAAAACTTCTAACGTTACACCAAACCATTGGCTTTTACAAAGATCTTCATAAAAGCCAAGGGTTTGTTGAAAACATTAAAAGCTTTGCTGCTATATTCCTATACTTGAGCCTGAATATTAGAGAGTTTTATTTTCTAGTGAAGATGGTTATTTCTGTGGGCTGTGCCAATATTCCTCGCCAAGTCACATCTAAAGGAATAATTTTAGCTGGACTAATCTTAACTAGAATTATAACTCTTACCTCTTGGACCAAGGAAGAGTTTTTCAAGGATCAGAATATGGCAGGCACTTCCCTTTAAGCCCAGTCATCTGCTAAGGACTTTCTGAGGACTTTCCATCATTCTTGGACATACGGGGGGGGGGGGTCCATTTGTTTCTCGTGGTTCTGATCAAAGGAGTCCAGCGGAGGTGCTTGAAGGGACGGAGTTACAGCGAGTTGCGGGGGTAACCAGGGCAACATGGAGGTGAGAGCTTTACTGTCTCCCCCTCCTGGGGAAAACCCCATTTGCCACCACTTCTGCCTGGACTAGAGCCATCTGCTGATTGGAGAGGAGAGGTCCTCTTTTGTATCAGTTCCCCATGTTTGGCTCTGTGTGGGCCAAAGGTTGGTGGCTGTGCTTGTGTAGTGGCCTTTCATCTGGTGTGAGCTTGATCACTGGGAGATTTGTTCCTGCCTTCGGACTGTGCGGCTGGTGACCTTGTAAGCGTTAGCCCCAGTGTTGACTGGTTGGGTCCTATCTCTGACTCTGGAGCTCTGGATTATGGAATTAGTACTGGTGAGAGCTGAACTTTTTTCTTCTATTTGGAACTGCATTTGGTCCTGAATGGGGAAGAGTTGTAACATGAAGAGTTCATGTTGAAGTTGATTATTGCACTTGTGAGAGGAGTGTTGTTTTTGGCTGTATTCTTTGGTCCCAGCAGTAGAGAAGTTTCATCTGGGTTATGGTGAAGTGAGGGCCATTTCTCTCTCCTTCAGTGCTTCGGAATGGATATTTTATACCAGGACTGAATTGACTGAACTGCCTGCTGGTGCCCTTTGGTTTGACATCACTTTACTTTATAATTTGTTTTTAAATTCCTTAGCAGTTTGGGATTACTGTCACAGCACAGTGCACATTATTTTATTTATTTATTTAATTATATCGTTGATAACTGGTTGAGCAAACTGATCCAGAGGACCATTTTCAGTTGCGATCCGAGCCACCAGGGTGACAAACACAACAAACATCAATACAATACAGAGATACAATTAGAACAAAACAGGATTGCTGAAAACACGTGATATGAGGTCAAATTACATAGTACAATTATTTCAGAAAAATCAGTACATATTGGTGTAGTGACATACATTAAGTGGCTGTGCAATATACTAAAATGCTTAACATGGTGATTATGGCAAAGTATTACATGCAATGTATGCACAGTCACTGAGGAGCCAAGGCCAAAGAAATAGATAGGTTATCACCAGGAATGGTAGAGGCACAAGTCATGGGCAAAAATGCAACTTGAGTTAAATTGCAGAACCTAACACTTCAGAAGAAAACAGGTAGTCATATCCAGATTAAAAAGACAAGCAGAATAGTGCATGAGGGTAGGGGCACTTGAGGTAGTGTGAGGATATGAATAGGTGCTATGCCAGGATATGGGCCCTGGCACCACCTGGGAAACAGCTGCAGATACAAGCAGCCTCAGTCAGAAGCCACGCCTGTAAGTTTGCCTTAAAAGACTGATGTGAGGGGGATGTGATCTCTCCCTTTTGCATTTTATTGCTGTGCATTAGTGTGTGGGGGTGGATTGTTTTTGGGGTGGGGAAGCTTGTGGTCTGTGGGAGGGGTAGTATTTGGAGTTAGATTATAGAAGGTGTATATATGTGTGTGTGAGTAGTATATTTGGTTAGGTAGTTTTTTTGGGGGTGGGATTGTTTGGAGTTAGGTTATAGAGGGGGGTGTGTGTGTGGTATATTTGGTTAGGTAGTTTTTTTGGGGGGGTGAGATTGTTTGGAGTTAGGTTATAGAGGATGTATGTACAGTATGTATATGTGTGTGTGTGTGTGTGTGTGTGGTATATTTGGTTAGGTAGTTTTTTGGGGGGTCTGGGATTGTTTGCAGTTAAGTTATAGAGGGTGTGTATATATGTGAGTGTGTGTGTGTGGTATATTTGGTTAGGTAGTTTTTTTGGGGGGTGAGATTGTTTGGAGTTAGGTTATAGAGGGTGTGTATATATGTGAGTGGGTGTGTGTGGTATATTTGGTTAGGTAGTTTTTTTGGGGGGCGAGATTGTTTGGAGTTAGGTTATAGAGGGTGTGTGGGTGTGTGTGGTATATTTGATTAGGTAGTTTTTTTGCAGGGGTGGGATTGTTTGGAGTTAGGTTATAGAGGGTGTGTGGGTGTATGTGGTATATTTGGTTAGGTAGTTTTTTTGGGGGGGTAGGATTGTTTGGAGTTAGGTTATAGAGGATGTATATGTGTGTGTGTGTGTGGTATATTTGGTTAGGTAGTTTTTTTGGGGGGCTGGGATTGTTTGCAGTTAGGTTATAGAGGGTGTGTACATATGCGAGTGTGTGTGTGTGTGTGGTATATTTGGTTAGGTAGTTTTTTTTTTGGGGGGTGGGATTGTTTGGAGTTAGGTTATAGAGGGTGTGTGTGGTATATTTGGTTAGGTAGTTTTGTTTTGTATTAGTTTGGTTGTATCTGGTTGTGCTTGTGATTGGTTTTTAACTAAGAGCGAGTAAGAAAGTAGTGCTTGTGGTGCTGGTCACATAGGATGTGCCACGGCTTTGGACCATTGTGGATTGCTTATAATGCTTCCCAGCTGCGTGACTTCTGCCCTTTTGCTGACCTTCCTTGTCAGCTATGACAGCTAGGTGCTGTGAGGAGGTCAGCATCACCAAAGGGTGTGGAGGCTGTCGGTGGTGGGAAGCTGAGGTCCCAGCAGAGGTGAGAAGAACTGGGGTGGTGAGGTGCAGGAAACACCCTGGGTCTACGCAGAGCCTAGGGAGAGGCCAGATATGCTTGGTTTCCATCCCCAGGGTTCTCACCAGACCAAGAGGGCAGATAGCCAAAAGGGCTGCAGTGCCTACCAGTCCCCTACAGGCAGTGCTATGCAATGTCAGATTGAGGAGGACAAAGACCACAATTATGGCAGACTTAATTTCCTCGGTTAATTTGGCTTGCATCACAGAGACCTGGTTGGGTGACGATGCCAGGCCGATTTTGGAGGCATCGGTTCGCACTGGGTACTCTGTGGTGCACTGCCCATGGTGGGCATGTAGCGGTGATTAAGTGGCCATTTGTTTTAAATCTGACCTCGGACTCACTGTGCACCCAGCAGGGATGACCAGGTCTTTTGAGTGTGTGGCAGTACGTGGGGGTCTGGGCGCAGGATGCAGGATTCTCCTTATGTACCACCCTCCTGGGCAGGGGGAGAATTCCTGCAGGAGGTGGCGGATTTTGACGTTGACAGTGTCGGTGTTCCCCAGATGTTTACTACTGGGTGACTTCATTGCCTGGGTTGACGACGAGGCCTCGCATTTTGGTTCCCACCTCCTTCAGTTGATGTCATCACTGGGCCTTACACTGATTACCAGGGGGGAATCAGCCATAAGAAGGCAGAGTTACTGTCTAGGAATATTACTGCCGGGAATAACTCATCTGCTCAGCTTTTAAGGACTGTCGACAGATGTCTTCATACTGTCTGTCTAAAGCCCAAAAAAGCATTTTCAATCACTTAATGTGATGAGTTTGCGCGGTTCTTCTTGGACAGAGTGTTCTCTATCTGACAGGGGGTCACATTAGGAGCCACACTGTGACTCACAGTGGTCATTTTGGGGAGAACAGGGGCACTCAAAGTGTCTGGGATGAGTTCAAACCAGTGTAGGTGGCCGAGATCTCTGAGGTCATCTCAAAACTGAAGCACACGTACTGTGAACTGGACCCAGCTCCAACTCACTTCTTGATGAGATGTGTTAGTTCTGCTGGCCTGGTGTTCGCCAGGATTGTCTGCTGTTTGTTGTCAGAGGGGGTCCTCCCCGGAAGCTTTCAAAGAGGCTCTGGTGAGGCCCCTTTTGAAGAAGCCATCTCTCGACTCTGACACACTGGTGAACTACTGTCATATTTCCAACCGCCCCTTTTAGGTAAGGTTGCTGAGAAAATCGTGGCACAGCAGCTTGGGGAGTACCTCGTATCCTTGGACATCTATACGCTGCTCTAATCAGGGTTCAGAACTAGGCACAGCACCGAAATTGTGTTAGTGTGTGTAACGACCTCCTCAGGTTGAGAGATGGAGGAGACAAGTCAATTCTTGTGTTCCTCAGTCTCTCCTCAGCCTTTGACATTGTAGATCACATTATGCTTCTTGATTGCCTGAGAGAGTAATGTGGACACACCGGTACTGTCATCAGCTGGTTTGAATCCTTTCTCTCTGGCAGGAGACAACAGGTGGTGATGGGAAATTTCTCCTCCACCTCAAAGTTCCTGCTATGTGGAGTATCTCAGGGTCAATCTTGTTGCAGATGTTATTTGCAGTGTCTATGCTGCCCCTGTTTGAGCTCATTAGTGTGGGATTTTAGTGTTATGCAGATTATACCCAACTGCACCTGTCCTTTGACCCAGGAACATCGGACACTGTGGAAATGCTCAATATCCAATTGGCTGAGATCAATGATTGGATGTTCTCCAGGGGGTTATGACTTAACCTGGACAAGGCAGAGCTACTAATGATTGGACCACGACAAAAGCTTGATGGGAGTGCCTCCAATGAGGTTACTGTATTATCCCTGGGACCCACACTGTTTATGGCCTTCCCTAGGGTGTGAGATCTTGGCATGATCATTGATGAGAGACTGACACTTGAAGTTCAGGTGTCGACTGTCCTCAGAAGTGTTTTTTACCACTTCAGGAACATTGTCAGGATCAAACCCCTATTTCTGCCCAAGGACGTGCCCTTTCTGGTGCATGCCTTTGAGACATCCAGACTCGATTAATTTAATGCTCTCTACTTTGGGGACCAGGGTCTCAGGAGTTACCCTTCGCCAGCTGCAGCTGGTGCAAACTGCAGCTGCCAGGCTGCTGACTAGCCTACCTAGATCAAGCCATGAAACTCCGGTGCTGGGATCTCTGCATTGGCTGCCGGTCAGGTGGAGGGTTATCTTCAAGGTGAGTTTACTCACTTATAAAGCCCTGCATGGGATCAGCCCTGGCTACCTGGATGATCTTCTGACACAATCCACCTCAGTCCACTCCCTCCATTCCTTGACCAGGGGCCTATGCGAAAACCCTAGGACCAGCTTAAGAGCTTCCAGAGACTGGGCTTTCAGTATCACCGGACTGATCCTATGGAACTTGCTGCCAGCTGATATCCGGGAGGCCCCATCGACAGAAGGGTTCAAGAGGGGCCTAAAACCCCATCTTTTTTCCCCTGGCCTTCATGGCGTTGAGAGCTGATCTGCCAACAAATTCTAAAGAAAATCAGCTGTTTATAATGCTACTGTTTTAATATTTTGATATTGCTGCTGTTTTGTTATTTATTTTATATATGATATTTTTGCTGATACCCTGCTTATTGTTTGTTTCCAACTGGGCTCCTTAGAAATAAATTTTGCATTGCCTCAGTAAATACCTTAGAGGTGATGCCAGGGGGTGAGGGGAGGCACCAATGGAAAAATACTGAAGAGGGAATAGCCAAGGCAACAGAATGATGTTTGAAGGAAGTAAGCAAGGGAAGGAGGAGGACTAGGCTGCTTTGGTTTAAGGAGGAGGTGAGTAAGGTGGTGAAGGAGGAAAACAACTGCATTTAGGAAGTACATGGACACCCAGATGGATGTGAACAGGAAGATGTACCTGAAAAAAACAAAGAATGTCCGAAAGGAGGGTTAGGGCAGCTAAGTCAGAAACATAAGAGAGGATCACCAAGGAGGTAAAAGGGGGGTAGGACTTTCCTCAGACACATGTGTGAAAACAGGAAAGAAAGGGTGGGATAGCATGAATCAGGAGGGTGGGGGTGTTCTTCATAGTTGGGGGGGTGGACCAACATGTATCAGCAGGCACCGGAGGGAGTGAACACAAGTCCATTTTTGGAAGAAAGATTTCAGAGTGGACTGGAAGCTTTAATGGAGAACAAGGAGACAGGACTGGATGGGATTCACCAAGGGTTCTAAAAGAACTGAACATGGCGCAAGCCATCTCTTTGACAACACTGTTCAGCACCCCTACTGAAGATGGAGGTAGTTGCAGAGGACTGGAAGGAGGGCTGATGTGGTCCCTCTGCACAAGAGCAGTAGCAGAGAGGAGGTTAGCAGCTACAGACCAGTCAGTCTCGCATCAGTGGTGGGGAAATTCATTCAGACCGTGCTAAAGAACAGACTGATTTAGTACCTGGAGGCATACAGGCTGTAGAACCACCACCAGCATGCCAAAGAAATCCCATAGATTTTTTTGACTGGGTGACTAGGGAGGAGGATAGGGGAGGGCAATGGATGTGGCCTACCTGGACTTCAGTAAGGCCTTCGACACAGTGCCACACAGGAGGCTAGTAAAGAAACTAAGCAACTTGGGGATTGGGGAGAAAGTGGTAAGCTGCATATTAAATTGGTTGAAGTTGGTTGAAGGCTGGGAGGCAGAGGGTGGAGGTAAATGGCAGACACTCGGGGGATGAGAGACCAACTAGCAAGGTACTACAGGGATCAGTGCTGGGACAGATCCTCTTCAATGTCTTCATAAGTGACATTGCTGAGGAACTGGGGGGAAGGTGTGTCTTTTTGTGATGACACAAAAATATGCAACAGTTTGGACACTCAGGAAGGGGTGGGGAGAATACAAAGGGATCTGGGTAACCTAGAGAAAGATTCATGGAGTGGCAGCTAGGTTTTAATGCCAGAACATGCAAAATCAGGCACCGAGGGCAGGGAAACCCAGGAGCTGTGTATAAGATGGGGGGAGGTACTGACAGTCATCACACAAGAAAGAAACCTCAGGGTACTCATATCTGATAATCCCAAGGTGGCAGGGCAGGGAAACAAGACAGTAGGCAAGGTTAGTTGGATGCTAGGGTGCATAGGGAAGGGGATTTCCAACAGGAGAAGGGACGTGGTGTTGCCACTGTACCACTCACTAGAGAAACCCAACCTAGAGTACTGCATTGTATCCAGGTCTGGAGGCTGCACCTCTGAAAGGACATGGACAGGGTGGAAGCAGTCACGAGGAAGGCTAACAGAATTGAGGAGGGGTTGCACAAAAAGGCCTATGAGGAGAGGTTGCAGGATCTCAATATGTACTCCCTGGCAGAGAGGAAGCGTACGAGAAGACATGATTGAGATATATACTTCACAGGGGTAAAGAATGTGCAGATGGGGGGTTTCTTTAAGGGGAGAAAGAGTACCAGAACAGTGGGGCATACATGAAGCTGGGGGGAAGAGTTTAAGAGGGATGTGAGGAAATATTTCTTTACAGAAGGGGTGGTGGACACATGGAACAGCCCCCAAGTAGTGTCAGTGGCTCAGCAGGTAGCACACTCACCTCTGAGGCTGGGAGATCAGAAGTCTGTAGGTTCTATCCCCACACCAGGCACTGAGGTTACTCCCAATACTGACACTACAGTGCAGCATTGTGGGGGGGGTGCTGCACTCCTGAGGTGCCATCTTTCGAATGACACGTTAAACTGAGGTCCCATCTGCCTGTTCTGGTGGATGTTAAAGATCCCATGGCACTTCTTGAAAAATAGCGGGGGAATTTCCCTGGTATCCTGGGCAAATTTCCCCCCATTAACTAAAAATACCACCAACAGCTTAAAGTGGTTCAAGATCAATTTGCATTCTTCTGCATCCCCCTCCCCCGGGTCATGCTTGAAAATAGGCAGAATTTGTCTCATGTACTTAGCTGGTTAACAAAAACTAAAATAAAAAATAAAATAAATGTGATGGGGAGAAAACAGTGGGGAGCTTCAAACATACGTAGGATAGGAACAGTTGCATGATACGTAGAGAAAATGGAGGACGGATGGGCGCTGGAGACCAAATAAGGGCTGAGGTGTCAGAATAGGCAGTACTAAATAGGGTAGACTGGAAGGGCCTGTCAGTTGTTTTCTGACAACATATTCTATAAGGTACAGTAAAAATGGGAAGGGGAGATTACAAAGTCAGGGCAGGATTAATTCAACTCTATAAATCAGAATGCAGGAATAAGAAATGAATTTATTTTACACACCTGGGAGGGGAGGGAAGGGTGCTGTACCCAGGTCAAGAAAAGTAGTGTAAAATAGAAGGCTACAGTGTATGGGTGGGGTGGGGTGGGGGGAGTAATGTCCAAGACAAAATGGTTACATGCTTCAGGTGACGTCTGCTGAGGGTCTTACCAAATTAAGTTAGAATACTCAGGTTAAAGAAGGTAAAAAGAAGAGAAAAACAAAACTATTTATAGGTGCTAGTGACCCTTCTCTGGCAAGAAATAAATCTGTCACAAAGATTCATTTGTAGTTTTCAGTTGGGTATCTTCCTATAATTGATTTACTGCACACATTTGTAAATACTACCCGATCCTTTTTGTCTTTTTTAAATTTTCCTTTGACTGGTTTACACAGCAGCTCAGTTTTTCATTAACTCCAACTTAAAGATCCTCTATTACAGTCTCCATCACTACAAACTGCACTGTTCAGAAACAAAAGCAGCTGCAGCTCTTCTGAGTTTGGGATTACAAGAACAAAGGATATCTATTCACAGAAAACCAGCTCCCGGTGAGCTCAGCGTTCCTTACCTCCAACTTCATGATCCTCTGTTTCAGTCTCCGGTGCCTCAAACTGCACTGTTCAGAAACACAAGCAACTGCTGCTCTTCAGAGTTTGGGATAAAGAATGTCGATCCACAATAAAAAACTGTCATCTCTGTACTCATTTCAAGGTTTCAGAGCCTAACATTCACTTCCTGTCTCCCTCTGTTATGTGTCACACGCCACACACACCCACCACTCAAAACAACTCATTAATATTTATAGTGTGCAGCAGCAAGGGGAACAAGAGGAAGGGGTTGCTAAATATTTACAATTACATGCTAGCAGATCCTGTTTTGACTTGTCACTGTTAGGAGAAAATACTTTTATTTAAAATTTGGTGACTGCAAGGTACAGTGATCCAAACAAAGCTTATTTCCAGGGGTGTCCTGGAGACTGAAACTAGGAGATGCAAGTCAGCATACCTCTCAAGTGTCCCTCATTTTGCCCCTTAAAATTGCTCTGTCCCTCATCCGTTCCTCATGGAAAAGGTGCTGCACACAGAGAATGTGCTGTAAATTCAGATTTCAAAGCAGAAACTCTTAATATTCTAAAATACTAACTCCAAAGTAAACTATGGACAAGTAAGCACTATGGTTTTCACAGCGTTCTGAGCTTGTATCTCCATGTTTAAGGATGTGTCCCTCATTCTGAGGGTCTGTGTACCGCGTTCTCCCTCATTTTGAGTGTCCAAAAATCTTCATGTCCCTCATTTCAGTGACAAAAGGTTGAGAGGTATGCAAGTCAGCAGTGCCAGTTCTTTTAAAACGGTTGATGCCTTAAAAAAATATTAGAAGATACACTTAATTAATACTACATAATCACATTTTCTTGTAGTTCACTGTTTTTCAGTATTTCCCAGCCTCTTGATGACCGGAGTTGTATGGTGTAGGACACATTTCAGAGTCAGACAGGAAATGACTTCAGACTGACAGCAGCTACAGCCAGGAGCAAAAGGGCAGCTGCTAAGGGAATGGTGAAGATTGCTTGTTCTTCTAGTCCCAAGGCTTCCAAGTACTGAGGAACTGAAGCTACTCCCACTTCTGTGTGGTTTTGAATAATTATCAGGAGGTAGTGTGTTGGAGACTGAAACACGGATCATGAAGTTGGAGGTAATTACTGATTGCAGTGAGCACTATGTTAGAGTGTGTTTAAAAAGGCAAGGCAGAAATTGGCCAAAATGGGATCAGTTTGCAATGCTTTTCAAACCACAATAATTGCATGTGTGCAAAAACAGACAGTGTTATTGCAAGGCTTGCTGACAAACTGCTTTCTTTATTTTGTTTTCACCTTCTCTGCCCACTGTATTCTGGCTGCATTTATCATCACCGTCTCTCTGCCACCAGTGCTGGTAACCTATAGACAGCAAACAGGGCAGTTGTAGAGGGACCTTGTTTTCTGTGGACATGGTACCCATTGTTCTTCTGAATCCAAAGGATTCCTAATGATTCTGAACAGAGCAGTTTTTAATTATCAGGAGGTGCTACAGACTGACTGAGACTCGTAATATTGGAGATGAGAAAAAAAATGTTAACTTGTGCAGAAAACAAAGGCAAAAACTGTGTAAAGTAGGGTTAGTTTAATACTTTAAGATCATGTGCAATGGTTTTATACATTTTTAAGAAAAGCTGAAATTCATGTCCCTCTGTCGTGATCAGTGTTTCCTGAAAATTTCATGCTGTTTGGTTTTGTGATTTTCTTTAGATCAGCATTTAACTTGCTCTACAGTGGCTGAAAACAGTGGAGTTATTTCTGTCCTCTCAGTCTGGTTTGGAGAGCGCTAACATCATCTTGGCGTAGCTTGCTGTTTCAGATTCCCAATCAGAGCAGCACTCTGTAGAGCTAATGGTTTGCTGAGCTTTTCGGGGGCCAGACAGTCAAAACTTTGTACTGGGCACAAACAGTTTGCATCAGGTTTGCACCAGGTTTGTGTGGGGTCCCCATATTCAAAAGGGCAAGTAAGCATTAATCACCAACAGAGGAGGGCTCTACCGGTGAATTAATGCCCGCTGGGGGGGTGTTGTTGCACAAGGGTGAAGTCCGAGGGTTTCAACCCCCCAGCAGGCATTAATCACCGGTAGAGCCCGACGCTGGAGGTGATTAATGCCCTTGTAACACGGAGGAGGTCTAGGGCTCCCTACCTCTCTCTCCGTATGTGTGTCCTGCATTCCTGTGGCACAGTCTCGCTGCTTGCTGGCTCTGTCCCCCATTTCTCTCGCTAACCCCCAGCCGGCACAGCGCCACTTGCAACCCAGAGGCTGTCGTGGCCACTGCAGGAGCAACACGGCATTATGAGACGATAATGCCATGTTGGGCTCATGAACGCGCAACAGCAGCACGGCATTATGAGAAATAATGCCGTGTTGGGCTCGTGAAAGCGCTTCCCACAACAGCAACACGGCATTATCGTCTCACAATGCCGTGTTGCTCCTGCACCACGTGACGCCCTCCCACCTATCGCGTGGCGCCCTGGCATGGCTCTCCATAATGCCGTGTTACAAACTGCATTAGCACCAGGCAAAGGTATAATGTATGCAATGTGCAAAGAGAGGGGGTGTGTACATGGATACAGGCGCTATGCTATATTCAGTTCATTAGCACTGTGCAAAGTGTGTTTGCACAACTTTGCACAACACTTTGTGCAGTGCAAATTACCACCCAGGAAAAGGTAGTCTAAACTCTAGCCAACCAAGGATGGGGGGACATGGACACAGCAGCAACAGGGAACAAGGCTGTATGCAGCCAAGGAGAAGGCAGTGTGGGCGGTCGGCCACCCTGGGCCACTCTATATGCACAGGAAGCCAAACTGTGGAATACAATGCGGTAATATTGCTTAGACGATAACCATCCTGTCATTGATAGAACTGAGATGAAACAGCGCCTGCAGCAGAAATGGTTTGCAATGTGACACTATGTTGCACATTCTGAATTGTATGTTGTTGTTAATGGTATGTATTTAGTGTACTCTGTATCATCTCAGCTGCATATGTAGTTGCTCTGGGTGGTCACTGACAATATGCCTTAGCCCAGTGAGCTTACCCAGACAACAAGGTAATAAAATATTGAATAATGCATGCAGAAGTGTGGTAAACAAGGATTTTATGCACACCCAAGGTGTATGATGTCCCATAAACCCCGAGGACGAAGCCCAAGAGGTGTATCTTTAGGCATCACACACCAAGGGTATGCATAAAATCGGAGTTCTCAAACTTCCCCATGTTTTAGAGGGTTTTAAATAATTGATTAGCAGTTTTTTTTCTGGGGACTATACTAACTGTACGGAAAGTATTTATATACTGTGGATTTTCCAGAAGTGCTGTGTTTGTTAAACACAGTGAGACAAGAGCTATGCATTTTCACAAAGACTTAGCACTTTTATGAGCAAAACGCTAATCAATTTTTAGAGTTAAATAAATCCCTGTTTTACATTTTATATTTAATGATTGTTAGTGCTGTGCAAAGGTGAGTTTGCGTGATGGTGTGAATTATGGAGTTTGGTGGGGCCTGTAAGCAGTGGTTTATTGACCCTAACCAGTAAACATTAAACATAGAAAGAAACTAGACATGGAGAAACATGTTGCACATGGATGGCACCTCCTATGTTGCCATCCTCTAGCACTAGTCCCAACCATACCAGGCATTATTGGGTACCTCAGAACCCAGTGGACACCACGGTGGTGTGTCCATTAAAGCACACACCCCCAGTCCCCCCATTAGGGTACACCAACACAATCCAGCACACACACATGCAGCACGGGGGGCATGGAGGGTGTTCATGGAAGGGTGTACAGGTGGCCAGCATGCACCACATATTGGGTGCTGCCACAAGGCTGAGACCATCCACGCAATGCAAATGGTCCAGTGTAGGGAATACCCTGACAGCAGTGCACCTCTCTGATATGTGGTCCTACCCGGGCCACATACCTAACATCTGTACAGACACCAAAAGACACACAGCCAGCCATGTGCATGTCACTGTGAGTATCCCATGCAAGTGAGGCAGCATCTATGGGTCACATGACAGTAATGTCCACGGTCACAACACATCTGCCAGATCGGCTTGTCACTGCGTGTAGTGCAGCAGTCATTGCTGCCCTACACACCATAGGCATTGCTGTGTCCCTTACACTACCAGCCACCTTGTTACTGTAGCGTCTGCTATGCACTGTAGCAGGAACTACAGTTTGACTATTGCATGCAGCACCACCACCTCTACCTGTGCTGTGTAGTCCCATGGGACACAATAGTCTATGTAGCTGTGTACAAACGTAGTCTGCAGCTACCACCATGCTCTTCCAGACTGACTTACAGGTGGAGCTATGAGCAGACTCAACCTGCCCCTGTATGTTCAAACTGACCAACAGGTGGAGCTGTGGAACCCTGCAATAGCGCTGGGCTATCTGTATGCAAATCGGGCCATAATGAGATGCTAATATGGATGTTTGCCCATGGACTGCCTAAGTAGGCTCATTTCCATATCACTTTTGAAAATAGCAAATTTTTGCCCTAGGCAAACATGTTAGCCCTGCGCAGACACTGTGCAAATGTACTTGAGCCGCACAACCCTGTCTGAACCATAACACAGTTCTGCAATATTTGGCCTGCACTGCTGTTTGCAGCTTTAGTGCATCCACTTATTTGCTAGTACACACATTGGCCACATAGTTCACCTTTTCCTTCCTCCATGTCTGTTTGCACTGGGCTGCTGCTATGGTTTGCACTTCCCAAATGTTGTATTTACAGCTGGCTTATTTGCTGGGCTATTGTTGCAGCACACTCCCAGCCCTGTTGGCATGACTTCATTTGCACGCTATATTCATCTTCTTTGGCCCTGGGCCTATTCTTTTAAATATAGCATGCAAATGGTTCCAAGTTAATTTAGTACACCGTGCAGCGCTAATTTTGCCCCGGGGCAATATTTTGAATATCTGGCCCCAGATATCTTACAAACCCAGTCTCTAGTTTGTGTTTAGATAGAGCAACTTAAAATATATCATTCTCTTATTATAAATAACTGATCATTAGAGTTTCAGTGCTAAACTGAATTGAGGCCTTTATCTGCTGGCAATTTCGTATGTTCGTAGTGGAAATCTTTCTCTGTGAAAAATCAGCTTGTATCACAGTTCTTAGTGCTTTCTAATCAAAACTCAGATTTTTTTTCTAACTATATAACACAGAGCTGTTTAATGAATATAAAAAAAAATCTAAATTTTGCTCATTCACAGAAACAGTTTGTCTTTGATGTAGCCTTCATAAATACATACGTGTATCAACATTTTTTGTCATGTCAGATTGACAAACAGATGCCTGTCACACACTGCTACAGTATTTTAAGCACATGTACAGTACAGTACTGTCTAAACTCACAAAGTTCAGTTCTTTGGTGGTTTCCGTATGAAAATACATCACGCATGTGTATAACTTAAAACACTGTATGGCATCCTGATGCACAGAGTCTCTGCCCCACGGTTAATGTAGTAGCTGCCTCCTGTCCCCTGCCCCACAAGCCCCTTGTCTTCTGCTCCACTATTGAGGCTACTGCATCCTGCTGCCCACTGTCTTCTCCCACACAGTCGGGGATTGTGCACCCTGCTGCCTCCATCCTCTGCCTAGGGAATCAGGGCTGCTGCACCCTGCCCAAACAGATAGGGTCACTGCATTCTGCTGCCCTCTTTCCCTCACCTTCACAGTTTGGGATGCTGCGCCTGTTGACCCCTGTTCCTGTCTTCACAGTCAAGGCTGCTGCGCTGTGCTAAGCGCTAGCCACCAGAGGTGGGGCTTTTGCTGCACCCTGCTATCCACTTCCATTGCCCAAAATGGGCAGGGTTGCTGCAGTATGTGTACCCCATCTCAAAGTTAGGGATGCTGTATCCTGATGACCCCCATGTGCTGCCCCACAGTCAAGACTTCTGCACCATGCTGTCCTTTATCCCCTGTCACCACAGACAGGGCTGCTGCACCCTGCTCCTTTCTACACAGTTGTGGTTGCTGTGGCCTGCTGTGCCCTACAGTCCCTTGCCTCTGCAGTTAGGGCTGCTGCACCATACTGCCACTTGCCACAAGATTCAGTGCATTTACTACACCTGTTGCACTCCTCCATAGTTGAGGCAGTTGCACCCTACTATTCCCCTGCCACCAGATTCGGATCCTTTGCTACTCCCTGCTGAGACAGGAACAGAGAGCAGCAGGTTCAGTATCATTGATTATGAGGGTGGGAGAAAGAGAGAGAAGGCAACAGGGTGCAGCAACACCAACTGTTTGGTAAGGGTGCAGCACAAGAGTAAGGGCATTACTGCACCCTGTGCCTTGTCTGTGCAGGCAAGGGTTGCCATGGTGCAGCGAGGCACAGCAGTGGTAGGTGACGGAGGACAGCACAGTGCAGAAGCCTTGACTGTGGGACAGGACACAGGTGGACTTCAGGGTACAGCAGCCCTGACAGTGGCACAGGGGGTACATTCTTCAGCAGCCCAGCCCATTTGGGGCAATGAAAGTGCACTGCAGAGTTCGGCAGCCCCAACTGTGGAGGCAGGGACATGAAACTCTAGGATGTAGCATAGCACAGCAGCCCTGACTGTAGAGATAAGAACAGGGGGCAACAGAGTGCTGTTGCCCTGACTTTGAGGGTGGGGACAGAGGGTAACAGGGTGCAGCACCCAGGAATGTTTGGGCAGGAGATAAGGGTGGAATCAGGATGCAGCAGCCCAAACTGTGGGATAGGGGGAGCAGCCATGCCTGTTTGGGACAAGGGATGTGGGCAGCAAGCTGTAGCAAAGGATCTAACTCTCGTGGCAGGTGGACAGCAGGGTGCGACTGCCTCAACTGTGGAAGCATGCAACAGGGTGTAGCAAATGCCCTGGGTGTTGTGGCAAGTGGCAGCATGGTGCAGCAGTTCACACTGCAGAGGTATGGGCTCTAGGGCACAGCAAGTCACAGCAACCCCAACTGTGTAGAACGGAGCAGGGTGTAGCAGCCCTGTCTGTGGTGACAGAGGATAGGGGACAGCATGATACAGAAGTCTTGACTCTGGTGCAGGACACAGCAGCATCAGGGTCAGGGCATAGCTACAAGGGTGCAGTGGCACCCAGGCCCATGAGGTTTGAGGGGCCCAAATCATAATTTTGATGTTTATTCAAAACTGGGGAGGGGCCCTGTAACATTGCCTTGCACCCAGGCCCTCTAGGAATTTGCTGTGCTACTGATCATAGTATAGAATCCCTGACTGTGAGATGGGGAACATGTGGTCCAACAGCCCTGCATATTTTAGGATAATGGAAGCAGATAGCAGGGTGCAGCAAAAGCCCCACCTCTGGAGGCTAGGCAGCATGGTGCAGCAGACCCAGTTGTGGAGGCAGTGAAGCTGGCACTCTAGGGCTTAGCACAGCAGTCCTGACTGTGGAGACAGGAACAGGGGCAACAGGTGCAGCATCCTTAACTCTGAGGGCGGGGGAGAGAGGGCAACAGGGAGCAGCAACCCCAACTGTTTGGGCAGGGGGCAGCAGCCCTGATTCTTTAGGCAGGGGATGGAGGCAGTAGGGTGCACAGTCCCTTACTGTGTGGAAGAAGACAGTGGGCAGCAGGGTGCAGCAACCCCGATAGTGGAGCAGAAGGCAGGGGGGCTTGTGGGGCAAAGGACAGGTGGCGGTAGACTGCAGCTGCCTCAACTGTGGGAAAGAGACACGGTGCATCAGGA
Source organism: Neoceratodus forsteri (assembly GCA_016271365.2). Classification (NCBI taxonomy): domain Eukaryota; kingdom Metazoa; phylum Chordata; order Ceratodontiformes; family Ceratodontidae; genus Neoceratodus; species Neoceratodus forsteri. The sequence goes on from CM057457.1 coordinate 355,401,182, forward strand.
TGCCGTATAGTGTTTCTAGTTATACACATACATGATGTATTTTTACACACAGAAACCACCAAAGAACTGAAATTTGTGAGTTCAGACAGTACATGTGCTTGAAACACTGTAACAGAGTGTGACAGGCACCTGTTTGTCAATCTGACATAAACATTCTCTTACACCAATTTACATTGTATTAAGTGGATAATTGATGTAGGTTAGTGCACTCTCTCTTCTCACGGTGCTTGGCTCCTGTGAGATGGGCTGGGGGGTTGAGGAGAGAGCGATGGAAATGCAACAAGGGATTCTCACACGCAACAAGAAAAATGAGGGATCAAATTCCTATATTTAGTCTCGGCAGAAAGGAACTGAGTACAGAACAAATGAGAATATTAAGTATTGGTCTATCTTTTGCCCCGATTCAACCCATCAACTTGTTTGAATTAGAAGTTGATTTACAATGATTTTTTAGAACTTTGAGACTAAAATACATGTTTGGGGAACAAGAGAATAGAAATGAGGAACAAGGGAGATTAAAAAAGCATTACAAGTTAAATCAGATTTTACACCTATAATGGGCAAAAATGTTGGAATAGAAAGTTTTTGCAAGGTAACTGAACAACAGAGTATGGATTTATGTAAGCAAAAGAATGACCTTTATCCCAGGTATCAAAATTTAATGTGACATCAAAAAAAAAGATATTGAAAGAACTGGGCGAGAACCAGGAGACAGTAATTAAACCAGCTGATAAGGGAGTGGGATCGTGATACAGGATAGGGTACAGTATAAAGATATGTGCCTTGAACTGCTCTGGGACGTGAACAATTATCAGATTCTCTATAGGGACCCCACAACAAATATTTTGACTGAGATACAGAATATGATCGAGGAATATACAGATGTAAGCTGGCTTGAAAGTTGGGAGGCAGACTTACTTATTAATAAACATCCAAGAATCCCTACATTTTATTGCTTGCTGAAAGTACACAAGAATATGTCCAAACCACCAGGGAGACCAATTGTATCGGGTATCGGCTCTGTATTTGAGCCAATATCCCGATACATTAATTATTATTTGCAGTCTATAGTCGAACTCACAACTACATATGTCTGAGACTATACAGATATCATGAACAAATTAAAAGAATATGCTGATAAAAATGCAGTGAAAGGTTCATGGTTAGTAACGTTTGATCTATTGAGTTTTTATACCTCGATTCCACACAGAGAGGGGGTAATTAGCGTGGGAAAAATGTTAAAAACTAGGCCGTCGGGGGCTAAACTGAGAACTTTGCTATTACAGGAACTAGCCATATATATTTTAACCCACAACTACTTTGAATTTGATGGGTGTTTTTATCAACAAGATCATGGTACGGCAATGGGCAGCACTATGGCCCCAGCCTACGCTAATTACGCTAATGCATACATGTACAATTTTGATACAAATACTGTATTAAACGAAAGGGACAATGGATATTTTAATAACATTGGGTTCTGGGATAGATATATAGATGATATTATATGTCTATGGACTGGAAGTGAGGAGCAACTGTTAATTTTTACAGATCGTTTAAACAGATGGGACAGAAATTTGAAATTTGACATTAAATGTAGTAAGGAACAGTTACCATTTTTAGATCTAATGATTGGTATAACAGATGCAGGTTTTGAAACCACATTGTATTGTAAGAACACAGATTGGAGTACTATACTACATGGCTAAAGTTTCCATAAGAACAAACTAAAAAACAGTATACCCTTTCCTCAGTTAACCAGAGTTAAGAGAAATTGTAGTGACCCTACGACATATCAGTATCATAAGGAAGAGATGCTGAAGAAATTTCAGGACAGAAAGGGTGACACTTAGGCAGCTGGTTCTGATCACTGTATTATTTTTTGTAATATAAAAATGGGTTATGGACTGTCTCTCTTGAGAAATGCTGAAACAAGCGTGTGAGTATGACACACACACACACAGGTTTTAGATACAAGGTGTTACCTGGAAGGCCTGAAGCTAATTACAAACTTTAACTAAGTTAATTATAGCTGTAGTTGCTAAGAGGGAAAATCATAAACTTTGATAACGCTTAGAGAAAGAAGAGCAGGTTGTGACGTTTTAGTGCAAAGTCATAAAAGATGCTTTCATGTCCTGAAAGGGGGAAGCTTATCATAAGATCAAAGAGAGTCATTTGAAGAACATGAGCTATGCTGAGGTTGCAGAATTTAATACTTGGAAAAGACATCCTGTTTTTATATAAATATATTTTCTTATATATTCTGACAGGGAGGAGCTAGATGACCTCATGCATAGGTGGGGAAAACCAGCTTTTAAACATTATTCTTTTTTCCTTCAGATGCACTTCTGTCTAGACTCTGACAAAGAAACATCTGTGAGCACTTTAAGCAGGTATTTAGAGAGAGAGATAAATCTAAGTACTGTAGTAGGAATTACACTGTTAAAACCTGATTTGTATAGAAACATAGAATTTGACAGCAGATAAGGCCCGTTTGGCCCACCTAGTCTGCCCATTTTCCTACCTAACAGATGAGCTGCAGATCCTAGTTAACCAACAGCTTACCTCCTCCTACCCCCCACTAGGATTGCCTTATGTCTGTCCCATGCATTCTTGAATTCCCCCACTGTTCTTGACTCCACAACCTCCACAGGGAGGCTGTTCCATGCACCCACAACCCTCTCCATGAAAAAATACTTCCTCACATTGCCTCTGAGCCATCCCCCCACTATCTTCAAATTGTGCCTGCTTGTTCTTGCACATCTCTTTTTCTGAAAGATGCTATCTTCTTGTACTTTATTGATTCCCTTGAGGTACGTGAAAGTTTCTATCATGTCCCCTCTCTCCCTTCTTTTCTCAAGAGTATACATATTAAGCTCCTTTAGTCTTTCTTTGTATGTCTTCTAGTAAAGACCCTGCTCCATTTTGGTTGCCCTCCTCTGGACAGTCTCCACTCTGTCTATGTCTTTGCGGAGATGGGGTCTCCAGAACTGCACACAGTACTCCAGATGGGGTCTCACCAACTGTCTGTACAGAGGGATAACAACGTCCTGTTTTCTACTATTGATGCCTTTCCCTATGCATCCCAGTATCCCCCCAGCCTTCCTTACTGCCTTCTCACATTGCTTGCCCACCTTTAGGTCGTCTGATATAATTACCCCCAGGTCCCTTTCCATTTTTACTGTTGTCAGTATCTCACCCAGTGTTCCCATTCACACATAAATGTACGTGAATTACATACAAAATACAAAATTCACGCACATCTGTGTGTGAAGGGGGTACATTGTACGTAAAGAAGCTGTTGTGACTTTTTGAGCTCCATTATACAGTCTGTGCTCATAGAAATGACGAGCATTTTTTTTGTTCATGTTTTTTTTTCCTAGTTTTGAGCCGCCGTGCAATTGGTCCACATTTAGCTGCCTCAGTGCCTTACACCCTATCTATTTCAAGCAGTCACAGCAGGTGGGCGTGGACAGACTGCACTGTGTGGGGTGGTGCTCAGTAGAATTGCGGGCTTCATGTGCTGACGCCAAGTGGAAAATTGTGACTTGCAGTTTGTGTAAGTAAAGAGGTGCTGGATTTGGATTCTCAGAGCCTCGGCACCAGGTAGAAGCAGCAGCAGCCTAGAGACTCCGCAGTGAGATGTATCTGACGTGCAATACAAAAGGTCCATGGACAGCACGCAGGTATGGGTCCCTAATTAGTACAGGCCTCTGCTGGTACAGGAGACAAAGACTGCATGAGTGTGCCCCGCTCCGTCTGCCCTACTGCGATCAGTGGTCAGAACAGATCCGTCATTTGAACTCCGGAAACCATTTCAGCAGTCAGATAAATATCCACCAGCTACTGTCATTAAAACAGAGCCCCCGGGAACTGCATGGGTCTGAGTTTATTTTTATCAAAAAGTTTATGTTATTTCCCTGGTTTTCCACCTGAACAATTTGTGGTCCAGATTCGAGCTGGGACTAGGATGTGGGGAATAATCTTGTTGAATTGGCAGCAGAGCCGGTGGGGCATGGGTTGGCTACAGATTGTACCCTAGAACAGCAACACCAACTAGCAGAATCAGAGGGCATGTAATAAAGTTGCTGAGGCGTGTATTGCGGGGCGGGAGAAGTTGCAAGCAGCTGAGAATAAAGCAGATGTTGACTGGTATACAATAACCATAGATTGCACCTGTGGGCTCGGTTGTGGTATGTGGTCATAAGTTTTTTTTTTTTTTTTTTTTTTGTTTTGTTTTTATGACTACAGAGCTTGGTGCCAGATTTGTTTGCTGTCATTATAATAAAAGTCCAGTAAGATTTACAAGATGCAGTAAGGTAACATATAGGCTGTGAATGAGCATGTGCAATGCCATCATGTTATCTGCTTCTTCCCTAATCCCTAGTATTAAAATGACTGCTACTGACAGTTACACTGACTCCCTCTTTTCTACTCTGTTACTGCTGCTGTCACTTATGTAGTTGTTGTACTACCTGCATTAACTAAACCAGCTTGCTGGCATGGCTTTCCAGATATTTTGTACTGGTTTGGTTAGAAATTATACTGTCTGTGACTGTGCCACTTTCTTGTTTAGATTGCTTAATTGCACTTACCAACTAAGTTTTTCAAAAACAGTACGATGTACCCTCAAAATTAATTTTATACCCCTGAAAAAGTTTGATAAGGGTACACTGCACCCTCTGTTACATGCCTGCAGTGGGAACACGTATCTCACCCCCACTGTGTACTCTTCCCCTGGGTTTTTGTTTCCCAGGTGCATTACCTTGCACTTCTTTGCATTGAATCTGAGCTGCCATACATTTGACCATTCCTCCAAGCTTACCAAGTCCGTTCTCATCCTTTCCACCCCACATTGTGCATCAACCCTGTTGCAGATCTTTGTGTCATCTGCAAAGAGACATACCTTTCCTTCCAGTTCTGCTGCAATGTCACTTATAAAGACACTTAAAAAAGGACCAGTCCCAGTACTGAACCCTGCGGTACCCCACTAGTAACCCTCCTTTCTTCACTGTGGACACCGTTTACTACTACCCTTTGCATCCTGTTGTCTAGCCAATTTTTTATCCGGGCTACCACCTTGGAACCCACTCCAAGGCTGGCTAACTTGTGTATTAATCTTTTGTGTTGGACTGTATCAGATGCCTTGCTAAAATCTAGGTAGGCCATGTCCACAGCCCCTCCCTGGTCTACTACTTTGGTCACCCAGTCAAAGAAATATATTAGATTCATCTGACACGACCTTCCCATTGTGAATCCATGCTGCCTTGGGTCCTGTGCTCAACAATTCTTTCCTTCAGAAGTAATTCCATCATTTTCCCTATCACTGAGGTCAGACTAACTGGTCTGTAGTTTTCTGCCTCTGTTCTGCTCCCACTTTTGTGAAGAGGAATCACAACCGCCCTCTTCCAGTCCTCAGGCACCACCCCATCCTCCCATGATTTGTGAAAGAGAGTAGTCAGCGGTGTCACTAGTTCTACCCTTAGTTCTTTTAGAATTCTTGGGTGAATCCCATCCGGCCCCATTGCTTTGTCCACCTTCAATTTTATTAGTTCTTTCAGAACCCTCTCTTCTGTAAATGGACTCGTATCGACCACCATCTTCAGATTGTTTCTCTTGTTTGGTTTAGGTACCTCCCCCTCCTCTTCCTTTGTGAATACTGAGCAGATATATTCTTTCAGTATCCCTGCTTTTTCACTGTCACCCTCTGTCCACATTCTCTCCCCTTTATTAAGCCTTAGTATCCCTCCTTTGGTCTTTCTTCACTCCCTAATGTATCTAGAAAAGGTCTTATCCCCTTTCTTAACAGAGTTGGCTGTCCTTTCCTTGGTTTGGGCCTTTGCTATTTTGACTGCCTTCCCTGCCTCTTTCTGCTTTAACTGATAAAGTTCTCTGTCCTGCTTCTTCTGTGTCTCCTTATAGTTCCTGAATGCTATCCTTTTCTCCTTAACCTTACCTGCCACCTCTTTTGAGAACCATAGCGTTTTTTTTCCTTTGTTGTGTTTGGTTGATTTGCTTTACGCAAAGGCTTGTTGCCTCTGTGATGGCTGTTTTGATTACTCCCCATTGTTCCTTCATCCCTCCTTCTTGCCTGTTTGCTAGTGCTTTTCTGAGACACTCTCTCATTTTCCCAAAGTCAGCCCTCCCTAAAGTATGTCTTGTGATATAATAGTTCTGCATTTTATGTGTTACATATTTTTTATCTAGTGTAGTAAAACTCTATTTTTAGAGCTTACTTGGTCTGTCTGATTTCTTTCCTTTACAAGTAGAATATATATGGTTAAAGTAGGCACTGTACATAAGCTTGAATGGTGATATCAAACTGGAAAAAGGTAAGCATTTTAAATCTGAGGTCTTTTATTACAGTTTTTAAGGGTTCATTTCTGTACACCTAGTTAGGTGCCCGTAGGCAAAGATATCTGGCCCCCCAAAGACAGAATTATCTGAGCCTGTACATTGGGTACGCTAACGAGAGGTTGGTTCACAGTTTGAATCCCTCCAAGACTTTAGACCAAAGGTTGATTCGAATCCACAAAAACAAACAAGAGGGTTACCTTGTTCTGTTAACTGTTCACAAGACTGCGCTCGGAGGTTGGCATTTGGGAGTAGAGAGCTGACCTGCTGAGTGGGTTTGTGACAGAAAGATTCTAGAAATGTACTTAGACAAGCTAACTTTAGAGTAGAAAATGTGGATAGGGCAACATTACTACAAAATGAAAAGAAAGAATGATCTCTAGACAGGGTAGTATTGGCTGTCAAATATAATCACTAGATAGCGGAGATTAGGAAAATTGTTAATCGAAACTGGCATTTAGTTAAGTTGGACAATTCCAACATTTAGGTATTACAAAATTATCCTATTATAGCAGCAAAAACGTGTTATGAACTTAAAAGACTGTTTGGTACATGATCAATTAACACCTAAGAAGCAAGAAAAAGGCCAGTTGCTTCTAGGATCCCTATGACCTGGTATGACTCCTTGTGGACGTTGTTCAGTATGCAACCATACAAGTAAAAAAAGTATATTTAAACATCTTCACTTTGGTAAAACTTTTGAAATAAAACAGCACATTGACTGCACCACAGAGGGATTCATTTATGTGATTCAGTACCCTTGTGACCAACTGTATGTTGGACAAACAAAGAGAGCCTTAAAGGTTCATATACTTGAACACAGGGGGAATATAAGAAGAAACAATGAGAGATCTCCAGTAGCACAGCACTTCAATAAGGTGGGGCATAATGGCTCTGCACTAAGGTTTTGGGGGCTGGAAGCAGTTTCCCCACTAAGTAGAGGTGGAGCTTATAAAAAGTTATTAGAAAAAGTAGAAATGTGATGGATATTTTACCTTAAGACCTTACAGACAGGGATTGGGATGAACCAGGAAACTAACTGGCAATCATGTACCTAAGAATACTGTTAAATAATAAAAATCCAGAGGAACAATATCTAGTAACAAATAAAACCTTATAAGTACTGGTTAAATAAAAAGTATGTCTAATTACAACCCTGCTAAAATGAATAATTATTGTGCTAGCAAGTGATTAAAATTGATGTGGTTGCCTTTTTCTGTTCCTCCCCCCCGTTCCCCTTCCTTTCTTTTCTCCTCTGCCCACCGTTTCTTAAAGCTCACCCCTTCCCTAATACACTTAATATATAAACTGGTCTATTAACTTGTGTATTGGTATTTACATTTTGTCTACATTTTTTCTTCCCCCCCAAACTTCTTCTTTTTTATTTTAAGACTTTGAAGACTAATGCCTTTTTGTAAGATTACGTTATACTTTATTATGATATAATGTATTAATATATGTTGATAGAAATCATTAAAGTTTTTGTAAAGAATTAGATATATGTAAGGACCCAGGTTCCTTGTTGGGCCAACAAATTCTGATAGGACTAGTGTTTTGTATGTTCGGCCAGAAGAAAATCGCTGCTTTAAACACACGCTTTGCCCCAGTACATGGATGGGCCTGCTTGTGAAAGCCCGGTTCCAGTTTAAATGGACTTGTGGGTTGCATAGCAACCATCTGCCCTCGCGGGAGCACAAGAGCTGTGATGTCATGGCTCCGGCTAGTCACAAGCAGGCCCAAGAGGATAGCCCGAGTTATAGTACTCAAGTGTTGTTTGAGACACCATTCATTCGAAACAAAGAAAATACAAGGTAGAAGCTGTTTATATACTTTAAAAGGCATCTGTTGAGCAAGTAATAAGATAACTTAAATTGTTTTTATGAAAGATTGACATTGTGGGGTTATTTCATTACAGAAAACCCACAAATTTACTTGGAAGCCTTTTGGGCCTCTGTGTTTTGAATGGCACCATTATCTTGTTTAATCAAGAGAATTTATGAGACAGAATATATTTTTAAACAAGCATCATATGCTGATTCAAGGGCCTAGCAGGTATGTGGGTTCAGGCTATATGAGCAGATGATATTTGTAACATGTATGAAGTGGCAACTAGATGCTTAAAAAGTTTGTATATGGAGTGTTCTAATGCAGTGTACGCTCAGAGCAATAGATGTGGTAATGAATTTGTATATGGAGTGTTCTAATGCGATGTGCACTCAGTGTAATAGATGTGGTAATGAAACGTTTCTATTATTTATAGGTACAATCGCTGAATACTGATAAACACAAATTTTAAGTATCTGAAAAGAAATATATGTTATATGTTGAAGTTACCTTTTAGTGAATAGTGATTCTAAACATTTGGACAGCACTTTCTAATGCTAAGATGGATTATACACATTTTGTACTATAAACATATTTAGAAACTGAAAAAAAAATTGTTGCTTTTTGAATAGAGAGAAAACCTCGTGAACAAGCTCTATTTGAGTGAAATGTAGGGGCCAATAAAAAGATTTTCAGATTGGATTTCAAAAGTGGTATTCAGTGAATTTATTTGTTGGCTCCTTCATATTTCTTATTGGATAATAAACATTCTCTTACATGAATGTATTTATGAAGGCTACATCAAAGACAAACCGTTTATGTGAATGAACAAAATTTAAATGTATTTTGTATTCATTAAACAGCCCTGTGTTATATAGTTAGAAAAAAAATCAGTTTTTTGATGAGAGCTGTGATACAGACAAGCTGGTTTCTCACAGAGGAAGATTTCTACTACTACAGTTCAGCATTGAAACTCAAATGATCAGTTTTTATAAGAAGAGAATGATAGATTTTACGTCTATCTAAACAAAAAGCAGAGGCTGGGTTTGTAAGAAACCTGGAGAGCTCAGCAAACCATTAACTCTACAAACTGCTGCTCTGTTTGAGAACGGAAATAGCAGGCAACTCCAAAATGATGTCATCACTCTCTAAGCTTGACCGAGAGGACAGAAATAACGCCACTGTTTTCAGCCAATGTAGAGCAAGTTATCAAATGCTGATTTAAAGAAAACCACAATGCTGTCTGCAGCATTTGATTTGGAGAGAGGTACACGGCAGGGGTGCCCGCTGTCGCCACTGCTGTCCGCTGTGGCATTGGAGTCCTTAGCGGTAGCAATAAGGCAGTGTCAGAGGATCCAGGGTATTAAAGGGGAGAGGGAGGTTATGCATAAGGTCATCCTATATGCAGATGATATGTTGTTATTTGTTAGAGACCCTCAGAAGTGTATGCCATCACTATTGCAATTGATAGAGAAATTTGCCACATTTTCTGGGTATAAAATTAATCTAAATAAATCTGAAATGTTTTGTTTCCCTAAGGCGGAGGCTATTGATATGCAATGGGGAATACAGGGTCGGGAATCATGCCTCACCTATTTGGGCATTAAAGTGGGTAGGACAATTGGGTCCTTGTATGGATTAAATTACACACCACTTCTTAAGGTGATAGAAATGGATTTGAGGAGATATATACAGCTACCTATAGCTTGGTTGGGGCAAATCAATTTATTGAAAATGAATATCTTGCCAAGGATGTTGTACCCTATGCAAATGATCCCTATGCACCTTGATAAAGGGGGCATTGTGAAGATAGGGAAATTGGCTACTTAGTTCATTTGAAGGGGGCATAAACCGAGAATTCAATTGCAGAGACTTAAGGCCGAGATGACTAGGGGAGGTCTAAATTTCCCCGACATAACAACCTATTATTTAGCCATCCAACAGCGTTACATTGCTGACTGGGTATACTGCCCGGCAGTGGCAAGTTGGGTCACGATGAAACAATGGGGGTGTCAGGCATGCCTATCTGCATACCTACATTCTAAAGGCATACAGGCTTATGCTGCCCAAGGGGGTCGTAGCCCCTTAGTAAAATCAGTACTGGAGGCGTGGAACCTTCTTAGGAAATCTAGAGGGATTAATAAAGGGGAAACATTATTATTACCAATAGAGGGAAATCGTTCTTTTTGCTGGGACTAGAGGATAGAGGGTTCAGGGACTAGGAAAGAAAGGGAGTTAAATGTGTGGGTAATCTGGTTAGTAAGGATATAGTATGTGCATTGGAAGATATTGTAAGAGAGAGGGGCCTACAAGGACAGCAAACCTTGCAATATCTGCAATTTCGGGCATTCTTATCAAAGATAGAGAGAGGCAGGGGTGAATCACATGGGTGGGAGCCAGTGGAGACGATGATACATAGGACACAAATAGACCCAAAAGGGTTTATTGGTAAGGTGGTAAAGGTGGGGAGAGAGATATTCCCGGACTATACGCAGAAAGTTGAACAATTGTGGGAAAAAGACTTGGGCACCCAAATTTCAGAGAATAGTTGGAGACAAATGTTGGTGGGTAACATGGGACTCTCAATTTGTAACAGGTTTATGGAGGCCTTTTATAAGTTCCTGCACAGAGCGTATTATCCACCGACGGTGGTGCACAGGGCACACCCATCCATCTCTCCTCTCCTCTCTGTGGCAGATGTGGAGAGGATAGGAGAGAGAGGGACATGCATTCATTTGTTTTGGAACTATAGGGTTTTAAGGGTCTTTTGCAAAAAAATATGTAAAGAAATAACACAAATGGCGGGGTTCCCCATTGAAACGGATCCTGTAGTGGGATTGTTTGGTATGTCTCCAGGAGAGGCAGGTGAGTGGGAGCAACCGCCATGGTGGATCAGAATAATGTTGGTGATGGCCAGACATTGTATTCAAAATATCTGGGTTAGCCATGTAGTCCCTACCAGACTTCAGTGGTGCCAACTAGTGTTACAAAATCTGGCTTTGGAAAGGTTGTCATTGAAATTGAGTGATAGGCAGGATACATTTTATAGGGAATGGACCCCTTTCCTGGTAACATTAAATAATGAAGAGATGATTATCTTGCATTGTGGCTTGGAGCAGGAATAGGATTGGATATTGAGGGACTTTTTCTTGGGGGGGGGCTTCTCCATGCCTCATCGCCTGGTTACCTCATTGTTATATTACTGTCTTAATGAGAGGATACGATAGTTAAAGGGTTCAGTAAAAACAACTGTGAACACATGGAATTAAATGCGAAAAAGAAAAATAATGATGAGAAACCCCAGAATGCAATAACAATGAATTGTGAGATGCATTTATTTGTTTGTATGTTATTGTGTGATGTCGTTGTTGATTCTTCTATAAAATCAATAAACAAATTACGCAAAAAAAAAAAAAAAAGAAAACCACAAAACCAAACAGCATGAAATGTTCAGGAAACACTAATCAAGACACAGGGACTTGAATTTCAGCTTTTCAAGCTTTGATGAAAAACATGTAAAAACCATTGCAAGTGATCTTTAAAATACGTTAATTTGTACACACAAGCAGTCAGTGATATTTCAAGGCTTTTTTGTTCTTTGCCAAACATTATTTTATTTATCTTTTCTACATTCTTTGGCCTGAGAATAATGGTTGCATTTGCTAATCTCACTAGCAAGACATAACCTTACTTTTGCCTTGGGCATTCCCCTTCCCCCTTCTGTACACTTCACCTCCTTCTGGTGGACACAGCATTTGCTGACCTAGATATAGACTCTCTTCCATTACTATGTACCTATTGTCCCTGCACTCTGCCATTTAGAAACAAGTCTGTCTGGCCTCCCACAATCAGGGCTCTCGGGGACGCAGACGCGCGTGCTCTTTACGCACATTTTGAGCATCGGGACGCTCTGACTTTTTCAGCAACAGTCCCCGAGATGCTCAGCCACCAAGCCCAGGGAGTCACTTTAGGACATTTATTTTATGTTACAGAGGGGGTGTTATAACAAATTTGGGCCACTGCTTAACTAAAAAAAAAATCTCTTTGTTAGTTGAGCAGTGGACATAATTTGTTTGGATATACCCTCTGAAACATAAAATAATGTAGATTAAAATGCCTCAACAGAAACTATTGGAGCTTTCTGCAGAATACTACAGTAAAAGCAGTGCTGGCACAGGGGCCGGATTCCCATGTATTTGAATGGGGAACCCTAGACATTTTCCAAGGACTCCTACTTTCCGGTTGTGGACCCCCCTTTTTTTTCATGGCCAGTCCTGGACCCCCAGTCAAAAAATCCTACCGAGAGCCCTGCACACTCTTTTTGTGCCTGCTTTTGTTATCTGTATTTCCCTGTAATGTCCATTCTATCCTGGTAGCAGTAAGCTTAGAGAGAACAGACCCTGCTGTGGGCAACAGAGGCACACCCTATCCAGACGAACAGGTAAGGGTCTCTTCTGTGGCATGAAAGCCCTTCTGCCCCCACCAAAACACCAGTTGTTGCTAGCTCCTGAAGACATAGCCATAACCCATTTTGAGGTTTCCCAAAAAGTAGTGGATGTTCTGGTGGCTGCTAGAAAACCGTCCACCAGAACTACTTGCTCCATGAAGTAGAAGTGGCTTACTTTATGGGCTGCTTCTCACCATCTGGATCTATTCACCTGTCCAGTTAATCAGATGCTGGAGTCCCTGCAGTCCTTACCAGATTCAGTCCTGCAGTATTCCTCAATCAAAGTGCACCTGGCTGCCAAATCAGCTTTCCATGTGCCTATAGGTGGACATACAGTGGCTCTGCTGGAGATAACCTGTATGCTTGTGGGGTATTCTACATCCACAGCCTCCTATTTGCTATCCAGTCCTGGCTTGGGACCTCAATTTTATTTTGGAAAAGCTCAATCTGGCTCCTTTTCAGCTAACTGCAACTTATAGCTTATGGCATAAAGCAAGGGTACTCTGCACCATGGGATTCAAATAATTGCTGAAAAACTGGTACAGAGCTCAGGGTTTTGGCTTCATTGAGGACTAGGGGTTCTCATGGAGGAATACAGACCTATATTAGCATGATGGTCTGCATCTGTCCAGGAGGGGAACCAGGATCCTAGGTGATAGTTCTAAATGCTTCATTGGCAAGCATTTAAACTGGCCAAGGGGGGATTTGCTGAAAAGGATCAGGGAAATCCCAGTCCCCCAACACAAAACAGGGTAGTTAGTGAGCCAAACAACAAGGTAGAGAAGTTGATATGGAGCAAGACAGGGGTAAATGGAGAAAAAGGCAAAGGTAGTAAGGACAGGGATGGGGCTCAAAGAGGTAAGGCCATCAAAAAATGGAGGGTAAGGAGTACCAATGCCTATAGTGTAGGTAAGAAGCTCCCTGAACTAGTGGCCTTGATGGGAGAGGGACATAAGGATGTTGTGGCAGTCACAGAAACATGGTACACAGAGAACCATGACTGGGATGTCAACATAGTAGGGTACACAATGTACATGAGGGACAGGGAGGGTAAAAGAGGAGGAGTAGCTCTTTATGTGAAGGAAGTGATCAAAGCAATAGAACTAAAGGGTAAACGGGAGGGAAGGAGGCACTGTGGGTCACTCTAGAGACAGGAAATGGCACCACAGTCCAGCCAGGGGTTGTATAAAGACCCCCATCTCAGATGAAGGACGTGGACAAGGAAATGGTAGAAGGCATTCTTGGAATGGCAGAAAAAGGGGAGATATTGTTGATGGGGGACATCAGTATCCCACATGTTAACTGGAACACCTTCGCTGCTGACACATCCAAGAGCAGGGTCGTTCTCAATGCCCTACGGAGGCATGCCTCAGTCAGCTAGTGTTGGAACCCATTTGGGAGGGAGCAATCTTAGACCTGGTACTCTCAAATGGGGATGAAGAGAGGCTCTCCGATTTAGAAGTGGGTAGCCATCTAGGAACAAGTGACCAGCAAACAGTGTGGTTCACAATAAACACAGCTGTAGAGTCAAGCCATACAAAAGCAAGAGTGTTAGACTTTAGGAGGGCTGACTTTGGCAAAATGGGAGAGTGTCTCAGAAAAGCACTAGCAAACGGGCAAGTAGGAAGGATGGAGGAACAATGGGGAAAAAATCAAAACTGCCATTACAGAGGTAACAAGCCTTTGTGTAAAGGAAATAAAACAAAGGAAAAATCCACCATGGATCTCAAAAGAGGTGGCAGGGAAGGTCAGGGAGAAAAAGATAGCATCAGGAAGTATATGAAACACAGAAGGAGCAGGACAGAGAACTGTACCAATTAAAGGAGAAGGAAGTGGGGAAGGCAGTCAGAAATACAAAAGCCCAAACTGATGAAAAGAAGATGGCCAACTCAGTTAAAAAGGGGTCTCAAACTTTTTATAGGTACATTAGAGAGTGAAGAAAGACCAAGGGAAGGATAGTGAGAATTTACAAAGGGGAGGGAGTGGGCAAAGGGTGACCGTGAAAAAGCAGGGATGCTGAAAAATGCTGCTCAGTGTTCACAAAAGAAGAGGAGGGGAGGTACCTAAACCAGACAATAGAAGCACCCTGGATTGGGGGGCTCAATACCAGTTCATTCACATAAGAAAGGGTCCTGAAAGAACTCCTAAAACTGAAGTTGGACAAAGTAATGGGGCCTGACAGGATTCACCCCAGAATTCTAAAAGAACTAAGGGAAAAACTAGTGACACCACTTACTACCCTTTTTAACAAATCATGGGAGGATGGTGTGACACCTGAAGACTGGAGGAGGGCAGATGTGTTTCCCCTTCACAAAAGTGGGAGCAAGGCACAGGCAGGAAACTACAGATCTATTAGTTTGACCTCAGTGGTAGGGAAAATGATGGAATAGAAACATGAAATTTGACAGCAGATAAGGACTGCTTGGCCCATCTAGTCTGCCCATTTCCCTACCTAATGCATAGGCTGCAGGTCCTAGTTAACCTACAGCATACTTCCTCCTACCGCCATTAGACTTGCCTTATGTCTGTCCCATGCATTCTTGAATTCCTCCACTGTTTTTGAGTCCACTACCTCCTCAGGAAGGCTGTTCCATGTATCCACAACCCTCTCTGTAAAAAAAAAAATACATCATCACATTACCTTTGAGTCAACCCCCCATCTTCAAATTGTGCCTCCTTGTTCTTGCACATCTCTTTTTCTGAAAGATGCTACCATCTTGGACTCCGTTGATTCCCTTGATGTACTTGAAAGTTTCTATCATGTCCCCCAGTCCGTCCTCTCCTCAAATGTATACATATTAAGGTTCTTTAATCTCTCTTCGTATGTCTTCTGGTGCAGACCCTGCACCATTTTAGATGCCCTCCTCTGGACAGCCTCCATCCTTTCTATGTCCTTGCGGAGATGGGGTCTCCAGAACTGGACACAGAACTCCAGATGGGATCTCGCCAACTGTCTGTACAAAGGGATAACAACTTCCTGTTTTCTACTGGTGATGCCTCTCCCTTGGCATCCCAGTATGCCACCAGCTCTTCTTACTGCCTTCTCACATTGCTTGCCCACCTTAAGGTCATCTGATATGACTACCCCCAGGTCCCTTTCCATTTCTGTAGTTGCAAGAAATAATTGTTGAGTACCTAGATACCAGCTGGGCACAGGACCAAAGGCAGGATTGGTTCACAGTGGGAAGGTCATGTCAGATGAATATAATAGATTTCTTTGACTTGGTGACCAATGCAGCAGACCAGGGAGGGGCGGTGGACAAGGCCTACCTAGACTTTAGCAAGGCATTTGACAAAGTCTCACACAAAAGAATAATGAACAAGTTACAGTAGCAGGCCTGGGAGAGGATCCCAGGGTGGTAACCTGGGTAAAAAATTGGTTGGGCAACAGGACACAGAGGATAATAGTAAACGGAGTCTGTTCTGAAGAAAGGTGGGTTACTAGCGGGGTGCCAAGGATGCAGTACTTGGACCAGTCTTCTTTAATGTCTTTATAGGTGACATTGCAGAAGAACTGGAAGGAAATGTATGCATCTTTGCAGATGACACAAAGATCTGCAACAGGGTTGATGCACAAGGTGGGAGGGAGCCGGAAAGGATGAGAAGGGATTTGGCAAGGTTGGAGGAATGGTCAAAAGCATAGCAGCTTAGAGTAAGTGCAAAGCAATGCACCTGAAGAAACAAAAACCCAGGGGAAGAGTACACAGTGGGGAGGGAGGTACTGTCGACCATGAAAATGGAAAGGGACTTGGGGATTGTCATACTGGATAACCTAAAGGTAAGTAATCAATGTGAGAAGGCAGTAAGGAAGGCTGGGGAGATACTGGGATGCATGGGGAGAGGCATCACCAGTAGAAAACAGGAAGTTGTTATCCTTCTGTACAGATAGTTGGTGGGACCCCATCTGGAGTACTACGTGCAGTTTTGGAGACCCCATCTCTGCATGGACATAGGCAGGATGGAGGCAGTCCAGAGTACAGCAGATAAAATGGTGCATGGTCTGCACCAGAAGCCATGCAAAGTGAGACTAAAAGAGCTCAATATGTATACTCTTGAGGAAAGGAGGGAGAGGGGGGGACATGAAAGAAACTTTCAAGTTCCTCAAAGGAATCAGCAAAGTCCAAGAGGGTAGCATCTTTCAGAAAAAGAGATGTGCAAGAACAAGGGGGGCACAATTTGAAGATAGAGGGGGGATGGCTCAGGGGCAACATGAGGAAGTACTTTTTCACAGAATGGGTGGTGAATGCATGGAACAGCCCTCCTGAGGAGGTCTTGGGGTCACAAACAGTGGGGGAATTGAAGAATGCATGGGACAGACATAAGGCAATTCTTGTGGGAGTAGGAGGATGTAGGTTGTTGGTAAACTAGGATCTGCAGCTTATCCAATATGTGGGGTAATGGGCAGACTGGGTGGGCCAAGTGGTCCTTGTCTACCATCAAAGTTTATGTTTCCATGTTGCTTTTTCTCTTAGAAAGTATTATTTTTTTTTATTGCCATCGCATCTGCTCAGCGGATTTTAGCATTACAAGCTCTAATGTGTGAACTTCCTTGTTTGATTCTCCACAAAGATATGGCTTCAGGCAAGTGAGGGCCATTTCTGCTGGTGTCTATAGTTAGCTGTTTTTATTTCTATGTTTCTGTGTTTCTATGTTACTGTTAGTTTTTCTTCAAGGTGGTAGTGGAGGCTGTTGCCCTGCTGCAGTCCATGTGGGACACAGCCAGGGACTCTCCAGGCCTGCAAGCAGGGACATTGTGTTTCCATATAATGCCGGTTCATGTAAGTCCTCTCTGTTTTTACATTTTGGCCTGTCACAGGGCAGATGTCTGGTTATGCATGTCCTGATGCAGGGCAGAGGTCTGGTTTTGCATGGCCTTGTTGAAAAGTATCTTCTCCAGTGGCAGTAATTTAGTCCCACTCTAAGGATAGTAGCCAGGAATGTAGCAGGAGGCACCAAGCTTCATGGTTCACAAGGGCCTTGGTTGTGGACCCTGATGGTGCAGCTGAGGTGGTAATTTCAAGTGCTGGTTCTTTTTGTCACTGATGCTTAGAGGCACTTTGCAATAAAATGAGCATGACTTATTACAGTGAGGGAGACGGAGTTCGCCTTTCATTAATTTATCAATCAGGCATTCTTTTTGTCCAAGCAAAGGAAGCCACACATGCTGGTTCAGATTCCCCAGGGGGTGGAGGAAAGGGTAGACATCATGGGTAAAAGATGCGCTCTCCACTGTATAAAATTCTGCTCCTGTCAGAGGGACCATGGGCACAGAAAGGCTCAGGGCTCTTAGAAGCTAGCAAGCTACATGAAGGGGAGACTTCATTCGGATGAACCATACTGGGTCAGCCATCGTTTTAGCTCCGTGTTTAGCTATTTGTTTTAGCGGGATTTCAGTTATTCACTGTGTTTTTTGCAGTTTTATATTTTATTTTGCTTTGCTGTAGTTTTGTTTATTTGTTTTACTGATTTACAGCATGCTTTATTTTATCCAACGTTGCAGGTCTCTTATTGGTTTTTCGGCTGTTTAATATCTATAACTTTGCTTGGTCACTGTGCCTGTTTAATCTGAAGTGACTCTGGCAGATTTAATTGCTTTATGCCGCTTTTGCTGACATCTTAATCAAGGGAGTCTTAAACTGTCGTCTGGAAATAGCTTCTGATTGCTTTGCCCTTTTACTGTTTCTCCCAGATGGACTATCTATGGAGGATTTTGGATTACCTGTCTGGACTGTGAGCAATAGTGTTTGCAGGTGGTGGACTTTGGTTGAATAAGTGGCCTGGATCTATCTTTTATTCCAGTCATATTGTCGAGGAGAGTGGTTTGCAGTTAGGCCCTGCTTGCTTTGGGGGCGATTGCTTGATTTTTTTGAGTATTCCCACAGGGATTATCAGTGCCGGCCGGTGAGGTTCTTTCCCCTTTGCTGCGCTACTGCCTCCAAGGTTACTGGGTGGCATTGGTGGGCTGGTGGGGTATCTCTTTTCTGAAAGTTTCTCCTCCAAGCAATATTGGGGCTGGTCTGTCTGCTCTTAAATCATTCACGCTTTGGTTTGACCGGGAGAGGTTTGTTGTGCTGGACTTATTTCAGTCTGCTTCAGTAACAGGTACTGTAACCATCTTCTATAACTTCCAGACCAGAGTGAGAAGACCGGGAGAATAATCTGTAGAGCATTATTTTCATAAGACTTAGTTTTGTGGCTGTGAGAGGGCCACATTTTTTCTGGACGTCTTGCAGGGTTGGGTGAGAGCCATCCTGCTATGCTATATTGACTTTAAAGGACTTGGTGATCTCTTACAGTACATTCATGCTGTAATCATTTAAAATTGTTTATATTTTAGTTTCATTTTTGTTTATTGTGGGTTGGATGTTTGTCTGATTTGGGTTTTATTTGTTTTGGGGTATTTGTAGGGTATTACTGATTTTATTTGTTGTGATTATATTACTCCTCGACTAATGTGTTGGGGAAGTCTTACGACAGGCAGGCGTTATTCCCCCACCAGGCTTAGGGATTTACGTCCTTTGAATGTCCCCCAGTTACATCTGCTACCTATTTAGGTGCCGTACATTGGGGATAATTAGGGGGTGCAGAAGGAGGGGGAGATTGGGTACTGGTGGGGGACTGGAAAGGGGGGGGTGGATTGGGATGCTAGGGTCTAGAAGACGCCCTGGGGTGAAATGGAACCAGGACATGGGTCCTCCCTGCCTTGTTTCTATACCCAAGGGCTTCTCTGTTTGCAGGCAAGTACTGAGGTCTTCCCCGATGACTCATCCCACCTGGGCAGTATTATGCAATGCTAGATCGTTGAGGAACAAGACAGCTATTATAGCTGATCTTGTTGGGACAACCAGTCTGGCTTGCATTACCAAGACCTGGCTGGATCGGAATACAGGCCCTGTATTGGCCTCTGCAGTTCCAGCTGGGTACTCGGTGATACACCGCCCAAGGTTGGATCGTAGGGGCGGGGATGTGTCTATTATATTTAAAACTGAACTCGGTTTTGTGGATGTGCCACTGGGAAATACCAGATCCTTTGAGTATATCCTGGGTGAGGGTGCAGGTTGTGGAATTCTCCTCATCTACCATCCACCAGGGGATGGTCGAGAATTCCTGCAGAAGATTGCAAACTTCATCATCGATATGGTGTTGAGGTCCCCCAGATTGTTGGTTCTGTGGGACTTTAACTCCTGGTCAACGATGTAATCTCACATTTTGGTTAAGAGTGGGTCCCAAGATGACAGCCTGGGTAAAGAATTGGCTGGAGAATAGGACACAGAGAGTAATAGTAAATGGAGTCCACTCTGAAGAAAGGGGGGTTACTAGTGGGGTACCGCAGGGTTCAGTATTAGGACCGGTCCTCTTCAATGTCTTTATAGCGACATTGCAGCAGAGGGACTGAAGGAAAAGTATGTCTCTTGCAGATGACACAAAGATCTGCAACAGAGTTGATGCACAAGGTGGGGTGAAAGGATGAGAAGGGACTTGGCAAGGTTAGAGGAATGGTCAAATGTATGGCAGCTTAGATTCAGTGCTAAGAAGTGCAAGGTAATGCACCTGGGAAACAAAACCCAAACGGAAGAGTACACAATGGGGATGAGATACTAACAACAACAGAAATGGAAAGGGACCTGGGGGTGGTCATATCAGATGACCTAAAGGTGGCAAGCAATGTGAGAGAGGCAGCAAGGAGGGTTGGGGGATACTGGGATGCACAGGAGAGGCATCACCAGTAGAAAACAGGAAGTTATTATCCCTCTGTATAGACAGCTGGTGAGACCCCATCTGGTGTACTGCATGCAGTTCTGGAGACCCAGTCTCCGCAAAGACATAGACAGGATGGAAGCTGTCCAGAGGAGGGCAACTAAAATGGTGCAGGGTCTGCACCGGAAGACGTATGAAGAGAGACTTAAGGAGGTTAATATGTATAGCCTCGAGGAAAGGAGGGAGAGGGGGGACATGATAGAAACTTTCAAGTACCTCAAGGGAATTAACAAAGTCCAAGAGGGTAACATCTTTCAAAAAAAGAGGTGTACAAGAACAAGGGGGCACAATTTGAAGATGGAGGGGGGCAGCTCAGAGGTAATTTAAGAAAGTATTTTTTCACAGAGAGGGTTGTAGATGCATGGAACAGCCTTCCGGAGGAGGTTGTGGAGTCAAAAACAGTGGTGGAATTCAAGCATGCTTGTGACAGTCATAAGGCAATTCTAGGTGGTGGGGGTAGGAAGAAGTAGGCTGCCGGTTAGCTAGGCTGTGCAGCTTATCCATTAAGTAGGGAAATGGGCAGACTGGGTGGGCCAAGCGGTCCTTATCTGCCGTCAAATTCTGTGTTTCTATGTCTACGCTGGGCCTGACAGGGGTAGTTGCCTCCTCAACCCATGTAGGGGATCACTCATTGGATCTGATCTTCCTACTGGGTATGGAGATAGCTGATTTGGGGGTGGAACCAGTCAGCTGGTCAGACCATCACACCATAAGGTTTGGCTTCAGAGCCCCGAAATAGGTCTGCCCCAACAGAGATGGTCCGGTACCGCCCTTTGAGGGGACTTGTCGGTGGTGCTGGACCTATCGGGTTTGTCGGGTGAATGCTTGAGTCCAGGTGACTTTTTATTGGCTATAATAAGGCGGTGGGAGATGCCCTGGACAAGATTGCTCCCGTTCGTGTTCGAACTCTCACCCTTCGCCCAAGGATCCCTTGGTTTGATGGCTCCTTGAAGGAGATGCAGCGTGTTGGTCGAAGGATGGATAGGGCGTGGCGTAAGTCCAGTCTCGATGCCAACAGACTTAGGTTGATGACACATTATGATGGCTATCAATCAGAAATCACCCGTAAGAAGGCAGAATTCCTGTCCAAGGAGTTTTCTGCGGCACGGAATCGACCAGCTCAGCTTTCTCGGACTGTTGACAGACTGTGCAATCCAGTCTGTCTCCAGCCCAGGGAAGCGTTTACTCAGCTGAAATGTGAGGAGTTTGCTCGATTCTTCGCAGATAAGATTGCTGACATCAGGCCTGGCATCGCCTGGTCTTCTCCTGTGAAAGATTGTGATGATCGGTGGGAGGTGACATTCACTCAGCCTGTCTGGTCAGACTTCGGCCAGCCGGAGTTCGTGGATATTATTGAGATTGTCCAAATATTGCGTCCCACCAGTTGTAATTTGGATCTGCGCCTTACACCCCTTTTGGCAGGCTGTGTAGATGTTATCTGTCCAATTCTTGCTGAGATTGTCTGGCAGTCCTTGGAAAGGATTATCTTTCCTGATCCCCTTAAGGAGGCAGTCGTTTGACCACTCCTTAAAAAATCTTCCTTGGACCCAGACTGCCTAGCTAACTACCGACCTATCTCTAACCTGCCATTTGTTGGTAAGGTTATAGAAAAGGTAGTGGCACGGCAATTGGATGATCATCTTACAACATACAATATCTATGATACTCTCCAGTCTGGTTTCAGGAAGAAGCATAGCACGGAGACTGCTCTGGTCTGGGTATTGAATGACCTCCTAATGGCCTTAGATCAAAAGGCACATACCATCTTGGTCCTTGATCTTTCTGCTGCATTTGACACTGTAGACCATGGTGTCCTTTTGGACCACCTGCAGCTTTTTTGTGGGTTGTCTGGTACAGTCCTCAAGTAGTTTCATTCTTACCTCATGGGCAGGTCGTGCAGAATGGCCACTGGAATTTTTTCCTCTGGTGCTCAACCTCTGCTCTGTGGGGTCCCACAGGGATCCATTTTGGCCCCCCTGTTTGCAGTGTACATGCTTACATTGGGAGATATCATCAGGTGATACAGCTTGAGTTTTCACTGCCGTGCAGATGATACTCAGCCGTATATGTATTTTCTACCTGGACTGAATGATGCGCTCTCCATGATAAATAATTGTCTTGCTGAGATCAGATGCTGGATGAATACCAGTTGGCTAAGGCTGAGTTCTGATAAGACTGGGGTGTTGGTAGTGGACTCTGATCGTCTTGGGGTGGGTATGAGGGTTAGACAGCCATCGGGTTTGTTCCTTGACGACGTCCCACTCATTACCTCAGGCCAGGTGTATATCCTGGGTATTATTTTTGACAAGGGTTTGACACTTAAGTCTCAGGTGTCGGCCATCGTCAAAACCTTTTTACCATCTGAGGAATATTGCCCAGGTGAAACATCTGGTTTCCCCTGACGATCTTCCAATGTTAGTCCACGCCTTTGTTACTTCCCGCTTGGATTACTGTAATTCCCTCTGCCTAGGGCTACCTGAGGTTGACATCCTCCGCTTGCAGCTAGTGCAGAGCATGGCGTCCAAGCTTTTGACTGGGACTTCTCAGTCTAGTCATATTGTGCCTGTGCTCCACGAACTGCACTGGCTGCCTGTTCAGTGGTAGATCACCTTTAAGGTTGGGTTACTGAACTTTAAAGTCCTACACGATCAGGGACCCGGTTATCTGCAAGACCTCCTTGTACCCTATTGTCCCACCAGTGAGGAATTGCTGGAGATTCCCAAGGTTTGCTTGAAGACATCTGGCATGCATGCTTTTTCTTTTTCTGCACCAACCCTGTGGAATTCTCTGCCTCATCGGTTAAGAGAGTGCCTGACCATTGATAGTTTTAAAACTGAATTAAAAACCTATTTATTTGAGTTATCCTTCCCTAACTTTGGCTAATTCTAATTCTGCTGTAGTTTTATTGTATTAATCTGTTTTAATGCTGTTTTATCTCATTTTTGTTTATTGTTTGTTCAGCGCTTTGGTTATGAAAAGCACTTTAAAAATAAAATTGATTTGATTTGATTCCTTGCTGACAGGTCCATCCATGTCTCTGAAGAAACTAAGTGATAATCATTCTGTTTCCCAGTCTTTCTCGGGGTTAGTGATAGCATCACTGGGAGTGGGGTGTTGAAATATCTTCCTTCCTCTCTCTAAGTCCTTCAGCTGAAAGCTCCGAGGACAAGGTCCTAGCCAGGGAATGTTTTCTCAGAACTGATGACCTTGAAAGTTTAATCAAACCCATATATGTGGCCCTTGATTTTGAAATCTTGGCCCCTCACAGGGCCATCAGTTCCATTTTGCCCCCCTCCCCGCAAGCGATTAAGTTCCATGAAAACCTTACCCATAAGTTCAGGTTAGATATGAACCACATGGGCTGCACCTCCACAGTGCTGGGTCTCTTTCTCAGCTGTGCTGGTTTGACAAGGATGACATGGGGGCATTTTTTATATCTGTATGTGCTACTATACTTCGTGTTAAGACAGAAGGAGGCTGAAGCCCAACTAATCTGTTTCCTGCCTTAGCGGGGCCACTTTGTATTGTCCTTACTCAGCATATACAGTAGCAATTCAGTCTATTTCTGAATATGTCAAAGGAATCCCTCCCAGATCCAGCCCTTGGTACTCTAGTTCAGAAAGCATTCCTGCCATTGCAAGCACTTTTAGTGCCAAAATATCCCTCTAAAAGAGGTTGGACACCATATGTGACTCTCACAGGTCGGCAGCCATGTCCTTGTGTGTGTGACTGTGTATTGAGCCTATGTGGCTTGCTCCAGCAAGAAGTGGCTTTTGTGGCACTACCCAGTGCTATCCAAGGCTCAAAAGAAATCCTTAGCTATCTGCAAACTCCAACAGAATTTGGACAGGGCAGTGGTATTTCTCTCTGATGTGTCCTTAGACTTAGCCGCTCTGGCATGTCACCAGGTTTCTGCATATGTCTTGGCTTACAGGATCATCAAGCCTGCATCACTGGGTGAGCAGGCAAATAACTAAATCCACTTGTCTTTTAGTGGCTCAGACCATTGAAGGGGCCTTTGAGACAGGACATTACAGAACTGTCTGATATCAATCACTTGTATTTTCTACCCCTTCTGTGGTCACACGGGACACCAGCAGTCCTTTCAAGACAAAGCTCAGCATAGTCCTTCTGTGGCTAGGAGAACATCAAGCCCAAGGCTTTGGCCACAAAGGTATGTACTGCTCTCCACCTCTGAAATTAGCAGTTCCTAAGGACAGAGCTGTCACAAAGTCCTGCTGTTGAGGATTTGCAGGCTTGGTCAGAAGACAAATGAAGACATCTTCACTGGTTTGCAGCAGAATGGGCTGCCACCAAATTAGACCAGTGGGTTTTTCTGAGAGTCACTTCAAGCTGTTCTGTTCATTTCTGATCAGTCAATCTGGGGAATTTTTTTCTCTAGAACCCACTGTGTCCGCAACTCTTCCCAAGAGGTCAGTAGTACGGAAGCCACCAGCAAACTCCTGGAAATGGAAGCCATTGTCCCAGTTCCCCTACAGGAGAGATTTACAGGGGTGTAGTCCCTCTTCTTTGGGGTTCCCAAGAGAACAGGTATTTCGGCTGGTTCTGGACTAGTCCAGAGTAGAGAAGTTTATCTGAAGTAAGGTTCAAGGTGGAGACTACATTGGGGCCTGTGCAGTGTCACATCTCCTGCATGACAAAAGGGATTGGCTCCAACTGAAATTGCCTTGTTTCTCTGCAGTAGCTGCTGCAGAATTCTGCAAAATTAGGTTGTACTGTGGGGGGGAGGGCTTCACTGTATGTGCAAGGCTCCAATTTCTTTGTGGTACTTTTGCAGCAAGTACTTCTGTTGCTGCAGAACTTCTGTGGCATTAGTTTCCTATTTCTGTAGATGTTCTGCGGTAGCAGATGGGGACTTCAGCAGCCGATTGGGACCTCCTACAGTGAGGTAGAGGGGGAAAAAATGTTTGCTTTGAGGCTGGGACCCACAAACCAGAGCATGATATCTGTTAATTACTTACACGTACTGTATTTGGAAGTAAAAAAAAAAAAACTCCATTTCAGCCCTCTAACCTCCCCACCCTGCTCTGAGAGCCCTCATGATCTTTACATTTGAAGTAGGAATATTTTAATCAAGTCACATGCTGCGGAGCGATCCTCATCCTTCTAGTTTCACTGCCCGGTACTAAATGTTAGTTTGTCACGTCAATAGTTCTCTGTGTAGCTGTGTGCATAGCCTGTCTGAGTCAAGAAAATGGAAATCGGTAAAGAGCACTGGGACAAAATTGGAAACATAAGGACTGCTGCACAGCATGGGCTCTGGTAAAAATATTACTACATCAGATAATATGACTTCGGGAGACTCTCGGGTAGGTAAGGTGGTTGGGATGAGCTGGGTTGGGTGTTTTACTTGTTTCATTTTTATAGGTACAGCATGAGCAGGCAAGCTAATGGGCAGGGGGTGTTCAGAGGCAGAAATAAGGTTTTGCCAATAGGAAGCCAGGAATAGTTCCTGGTCATCGTCATTTTGTGGCCAACCAGGAGCTACTCGGGTCAACCAGGAGCTACTGCCAAAAAACAAAGAACAGTTTAAGTCATATGAGAAAACAGCAATTATTTGTTTTTTTTTATTTTGTTTTGCTTTGGCAGGGATAAACAGCTAAGACTAGTACTAGGCAGAGCAAGAGTAGCATTATGAAGAGAGAAGAGAAAGCAGAAGACCAGATTCTGGCCAGGAAGACTGGCAGAGAGCAGAATTATGTAGAAGAAGGCAAGCACCAAGCAAAGAACAGTTGTTCAGAAATGCTGCTTAGAAGATTATAAACTTCACAGGAAGACAGAGACTCGCATTAAATAAAGATAATCCAACTGTGTGACTTTTTTTTTTTTTTTTTTGCATATTGTGATTTGCACATTTTGTGTAATGTGAGTCATGGTGGGGGTACAAATAATTTAAAAATCCTTAACAGCAAGCATCACAAGCAGCTAAAATTCTTCACAAGCTATAAAAGTCTTCATCTGAATTTTGTTCCAAATGATGGTGGAGGTCCTCCTCATTCTCGCCTTCACTAGATGTGATGTGAAATTCAGTACTGATACTTTGCTTTGGCCTGCTGATGACCTGTGAAATTTTGCTCCCAACTTATGTTTTGTTTTTATAAACCACTCTTTTACTGCTGGTGTACTGCAAAAAACTTGTGGCTCTGGGCCCTCCATGGAGATTAAACATAAGTTTGCTATAGTGCTGGTCTTCTGGTTAGCCCTCCAGCCTGAAAAAATCCTTTTCATAGCTGAAAATGCCCTTTCTAGTGTGGCATTAGATACTGGATACACAAGTACTATAGCTATGACATGAAGAATGTTGCTGAAGTGTTGAGATTTTCTCTGGAAGATTACATGCCATAACTCATGGAATGAGAGCTGATTGTGATACTGGCTAATATTCTGCTTCAACGGTTTACATTTTATCGTAGCAGTATGCACATCACATCCATTCTGCAGCAAGACAGGAGAAAAGTCGTTAATAAGAAACTGGATCTCCTCATTTCCAAATTCCCAAATTCTGTGATCATTGTCAGGCCAGTTTGCAGGGTCAGTGACAGTGCCATTCTTTAACAATGGGTCTTCTGCGAAACCCAAGAAGCACTGGTTGACACAGTCTATTACACTGTTTACAATCACTTCATGTTCCTTTGCAAGGGCTGAAAGAGCATCCCTCATTTCCCCTTGGAGCTCAATTTCTTTAAACACTGTTGTCCTTTCCTCATTGATAACCACTTCTCTCCTGAACTTGGCCAGAGTGGTTCCATCCTCTGTTGTTAGATTTTCTATTTCTGAGAGTACTGTACTGACAGTGTCCATTGCAATGGGAAGGATACATGGGCATCCTGGAATGCACGTGAGCCAGTGGAAAGACCTGTGAGTATGTCAGGATAGAAGTATGAGAGTATCAGAAATTTTATATTGCATATTTGTTTTCTAAATCCCTTAACTTTCACATTGTCTGCTGCTGGAATATTCAGGCTGGTGTCAGACACAGGCTCATCCCAGTGACCCAGTATCCAGTTGTAATTATGAAGCACAGCGTGGAGAGAGTCCTTTTTATGTGAGAGCAGTCGTGTTCCTTGTGATTTTTTAAATGTGATGCAGGTGGTCTAAACAGCTTCAACTTCTTGTTTTAACTCTCTATAATGTTTTGGGGAGTTTTCATAAAAAATGGAATATTGAAATTAATATGCTGTCAACGGTCTGTAAAAAATAGGTGTTCCCAAAAGCATCCATAGCTGCTAATTCAAGCCTGTGAGAAATAGTGAATGGCAAGAAGCCATGGGCACTCTTCTTTCAATAATGCCATCAAACCCTTATTACATCCAAAGTTGACAGATGCACCATCTGCTCCTGCACCAATGCAGGATAACCATTTTAGGTTAACCATGTCCTGTCCCAACAACTGTGAGTATACAAAGTCATTGCAGACCTCAGACCACTTGCATCACCAGAGTCGACATCAATTAATCCTATAAACTTCATAGTAGGTTGCCCAGTTTCAAGAATTTTGGCATACACAATCTCCTTCTACATGGTGATCCTGTCAGTAGTCCCATCCATAAAGGCAGAGTGATATCTGTATGGTGTTGCTTCTCCTGTGAAATGACTCACAGTTGGTTTTCTTATTAAGTGACCGGCAATAGCTGTGACGAATGTATCGCACACTTTCTCATTGGCATAAACTTCACCAAGTTCTACACCATGTCTCTTTTTTCCAGTGGTATTAGTCCCTTGAATTTCAGAAAGGGGGTCCTCCTTTTTAGCAATGTAGTAGGCAACATGAAAAGGTTTTTCTAATATGAACTGAGATTTTTTTATTCATTTTTAAGACACATTTTTCTGTTTTCCCACCTGAGGGCATACTGTGTTCTAAAGCAGCAGCCACTGCTTGTTTATGTCTTTCTGATACTGCATGCCTCTCACAGTTAGTCATTTTAACATTGTTAGTTCCGCTGATGTACAAATCCACATTGCTCATTTTACCAGCTCTAGTTGTCCACTTTCTGAATACATCGGGTTTCTCATGACAAAACTTATACCAAATTTTAGTGGCAATGCCATCTTTTGCAATAAATTGTAACCGTGATAAATCTGGATTTTCCTTTTGGCACTGCCAGGAGCGCACTGTGGATACGTGACATGAATGAGCCTGTTTTTTCTTTTCCTTATTTATGGTAGCAGCTGGAGTAGTACTATCGGGTGTTATGGTCAAAGATGTCAAAGAAGAGGAGGAGGATGGTGGTTCTGTCACATCAGGCTGCTTGCATTTTCATGAAGCAGTGAACCCAAAACTTTAAAGTGACATGATAACCACAACGGGAAGGAGATAGGTTGGGCCCACTAGATATTTTTTAATTAAGAAATGTTATAGCAGTACGAACAGCTGATAGGGATGAACCGAGATGTTTGTTTCAGTTCACAGTTAGAATAATGAAATGAAGAAAATGACTCTCTCTGTCTTTTTTTTTTCGTTTTGTTTTAAATAAAACAAAGGGCAGCAGGGATATCACCAGGCTAAGGAACCCCAGTGCTCACATGGTACAAGTAGTGTCAAGGGATGTCCAGATCAGACAAAACTTTGCCAAATAATGTTTTATAAAGACATGGAATTACAAGAACAGGCAGGATTTATTAAAGTTCATGAGGCTAAGGCCAAACAGGCAGCGGGTAATTAAGAAAAATCACAAGGCTAAGGAGCCTTGTAATAAGTCATGCAGATGCTCACAGGTCCTGGGACCTGTTAGACAAGCCAAATATTTGTTTAAATCAAGGTACAACAATTAACATGTAGACCACAAGACTAAGGAACCTTGTAATGTAGTCGTGTCCAGTCCTGGGACCAGTTGGAGAAGCTAGATTTTTTTTTTTAATTCAAGGTACAACAGTAACAAGCAGACCACAACAGTCTATTATTAACAGATCACAAGGCTAGGCACCTTGTGATATAGTACAAGCGTCACAAGGTACTAAGACCTGTCTAGCCAAGCTTGTTTTTGGTTTTTTGTTTTTATAAAGAACAGAATGTGCACAGGGTCCAATATAGTGTTAAGGCACATACAGATGGTACTGAACTTGCCAAATTATAACACAAGGCAATGAATATCTCCCCAAGAACAACTGTCAAAGAGATCAGGAAGGCACCTTTCTAATGTAGTTACACAGAAACATAGACTTTGACAGCAGATAAAGACCACTTGGCCCACTTAGCCTACCCATTTCCCGACCCTACCTATTGGACAAGCTGCAGATCCTAGTTGACCAACAGCCTACTTCTTCCTACCCCCCACTAGAATTGCCTTATGTCTGTCCCATGCATTCTTGAATTCTCCCACTGTTTTTGACCCCACAACTTCCTCAGGAAGGCTGTTTCGTGCATCCGCCACCCTCTCTGTGAAATAATACTTCCTCACATTGCCCCTGAGCCGTCCCCCCTCTATCTTCAAATTGTGTCCCCTTGTTCTTGCACATCTCTTTTTCTGAAAGATGTTACCCTTTTGGACATTGTTGATTTCCTTGAAGTACTTGAGAGTTTCTATTATGTCCCCCCTTCCCTCCTTTCCTCAAGGGTATAAATATTAAGCTCCTTTAGTCTCTCTTTGTATGGCTTCTGTTGCAGACCCTGCACCATTTTAGTTGCCCTCCTCTGGACTGCCTCTATCCTGTCTATGTCCTTGCGGAGATGGGGTCTCCAGAACTGGACACAGTATTCCAGATGGGGTCTCACCAACTGTCCATACAGAGGGATAACAACTTCCTGTTTTCTACTGGTGATGCCTCTCCCTATTCATCCCAGTATCCCCCCAGCCCTCCTTATTGCCTTCTCACATTGCTTGCTAAACTTTAGGTCATCTGATATGACTACCTCCAGGTCCCTTTCTATTTTAGTTGTTGTTAGTACCTCCCCACCCCATTGTGTACTCTTTCCCTGGGTTTTTGTTTCCCAGGTGCATTACTTTAACAACAATAACAGTAATTTTATTTATAAAGCACTATTCCAAAGTATCAAGTGCTGTACAGTACATACAAAATACTTAAAAAAATAAAATGATAAAAACACTCATCCAATCAGTTATTTAAAAACACAACACACAACTACAGTGATCCAACATAAACTAAATGATATCTCCAAAGGCAAGCCCAAATAAATACGTTTTTAAAGCTCTCCATTGTCAGGCACTCTCGTATCTGACAAGGCAGAGAATTCTACAGGGTTGGGGCTGCAAATGAAAAAGCAGACAATCCACAAGTTTTTAACCAAACCCTGGGAATCTCCAGGAATCCCTCATCAGCCGAGCGGAGTGGTTGGAGGGGGCAGTAAGGATGCCGGAGATCTTGCAGGTAGCTCGGTCCCTGTCCGTGTAGGGCTTTATAGGTCAGTAAGATGAACTTGAAGTTGATCTACCACTGAACTGGCAGCCAGTGCAGTTTGTGAAGTACTGGTGTGATATGGCTGGATCGAGATGATCCAGACAACAACCTTGCTGCAGCATTCTGCACCAGCTGCAAGTGGTGGATATCAACCCCCGGAAGCCCTATGTAAAGGGAATTACAGTAGTCCAGGCGTGAGGTCACAAAGGCGTGGATCAGAGTTAGAAGGTCACCATACGGAACTTGGTGCTTAATCCGAGCAATATTCCTCAGATGGAAAAAAGAGAACTTAACCATGACCGACACCTGAAAATGAAGTGTCAGCCTGTTGTCAAGTATTACCCCCAGATTTTGCACCCATTCAGAGGTATGCGACTGGGCACCCCCAAGCCTAAGCCCTGAGAGACATCCTGCCACAGACCCCTCTATCTGGCGACCAGGATCCATTACCAACACCTCAGTCTTGTCTGAATTCAGTTTCAGCCAGCTGGTCTTCATCCACTCCTGGATTTCTGCAAGACAGATGTTAAACACTTAGAGCGCATTAACCTGGTCAGGCTCAAAGGACAAGTAGAGCTGTGTATCATCTGCATAGCAGTGAAAACCCAGCCCATACTGCCTCACAGTATCTCCTAATGGTAGCATGTACACTGCAAACAACATGGCGACATTACGGAACCCTGAAGCACCGCATGTGGCAGAGAGAACGCCTCAGAGGAATAAATCCCCGAGACCACTCTCTGAGATCTGCCAGTGAGGAAAGAATGGAACCATCTGAGGACCATACCAGACAGACCACAGATGACTCGCAGACATTCCAGCAGTACCCCATGGTCCACGGTGTCAGAAGCTGAAGAGAGATCTAAAAGTACCAAGATGGAATGGCGTTTCTGATCTCTTGCAATCAGGAGATCATTGAGTACCCGAACCAGAGCAGTCTCTGTACTATGCCATTTTATGAAAATCAGACTGGAGAGGGTCATAGGTATCATGGATGGTATGGTGGCTGTCCAGTTGTAGTGCCCCAACTTTCTCAACAGTCTTTCCCGCAAAGGGAAGGTTAGACACTGGTCTGTAGTTAGTGGGGAAGTCAGGGTCAAGCAAAGATTTCTTGAGAAGGGGAGTTACCACCGCTTCCTTCAGGGAGCATGGAAACTCACCCGACTCCAGCGAACACCAGACTAACTCTGCAAGGACTCCGCTGATGACATCAGTACAAACTAATAAAAAGTGAGTAGGGCCCAGGTCCAAACTACAGCAAGTCAGGTGCATACTTTGGAGAATCTGCATGACATCTGCGATCTCCAGCCACTCAAACTCCATCCAGCAGAACCGAGGAATAGCGACCCCGCACTAACCTCCAACCCCCCCAATAGAGTGTGCTAAGCGGATCTCAGACCTGATGTCAGCAACCTTATCAGCAAAGAAGTGTGCAAATTCCTCACACTCATCCTGCGAAAACGCTCTTTGAACTTGTATGCAGGCTGGGTTGCACAGTCTGTCCACAGGTTGAAAAAGCTGAGCTGGTCATTTCTGATCGGCAGCAATCTCCCCAGACAGGAATTCTGCCTTCTTACTGGAGATTGCTGACTGATAGTCTCTATAATGATCCATCAGTCTAAGTCTGTTGGCATCCCAGATGGATCTCCACCAGCAACGTTCCAACCTTTACCCTACTCACCTCAGCTCCCTCATAGCCCCATCAAATTAGGGGTACCAAGGGCGAAGGGTGAGAGGGCAAACATAGACTGGAACCAGGGTATCCAGAGCCCCCACCACTGCCCAATTATAGGACTGTAACAGATTCTCTGGACCCTCGCTTGCACCTGGAAATCCTGATAGGTCCAACCTTGCCAGAAGACCTCCTGGGGTCACTCCCCGCAAAGGGTGGTATAGAACCATCTCCACAGAGGCAGGCTTATAGGGGGGAGCAAGGAGATTGAACTTTATAGTGTGGTGATCAGACTTTCCGTCCAGTTCCACCACCAAGTCAGAGGTCTCCATCCCCAGGAGGAAAATCGGGTTCAACGAGTGTCCATAATTGTGAGTCTCAGAGGCAACTGCCTGTGTGAAGCCCAACAAAATTATGAGTCGGAGGAAGTCCTGACCAAATTGCAAGAGTTCGTCATTGACCCAGGCATTGAAGTCGCCCAGTACCTTCAATCTGGGAGACTCCAACACCATGTCAACAACGAAATCCATGACTTCCTGCAGGAACAACTTCTCGGCTCCGGATGGACGGTAGATGAGAATGATCCTGCACCCCACACCTGTGACCACAGTACACTCAAAGGATCTGACTCCTTTAACTGGCACATCTACAAGGTCTAATTCCGATTTAAAACAGATTGCTACACCCCTGCCCCTGCAATCTGATCTTGCATGGTGTATTACAGAAAACCCGGCCAGAATCGCAGCTGCCAAAATGGGGCCAGCATTCTCATCCAGCCAGATCTCGGTGATGCATGCCAGATCTGTTGACCCAACAAGATCAGATATGATAGCCATCTCGTTTTTAATAGATCTGGCATTGCACAGCACCATGTGAGTTGGATGAGACACTGGGGCCGACCGAGCGATTGGCCCAGTTAACATGGAGCCCTTGGGTATGGGCAACAGGCAAGGCAAACCTCGATCTGGATTCCATTTCACCCCAGGGCATCTCCTGGTCCTCACTACCCCAATCCAGCTGCTTCTGTCTCCCCCCTCTCAGGTCCAGGACCCCCATCCCTCCTCCTCATGCCCACTATCCGCAGTGCTCTGCAGCGACTATAGACCGCTGCAGGTAATGGAGGACAACTAAAAGGGAAGAGGTCCCGGAGCTCGGAAGGGGAAGTAGCACCTGACAGGGAGAGCAGCCTGCAAACACATGCTATTAAAAGCCAGAGCTCCAGCCCACAGTTCCCAAAGTAAACCTGACATACTCCCACTCCACTACAAAGAATAAATAAATAAAACCCTACTCCCCCCAACAAAACCAGACTCCACAATAACTAAAACTACAATACAACCCTTCCCCACTAAAAAATAACCCCACAAACAACTACTACAACCCCCATAGTTCAGGCAGAAGATTAAAGGTGTATATTAAGATCAAATTCAATCCAAGGCGGGTGCTAGTCTGATTTGTTGGGGCTCTCAGCTCCAACAGGCATAAATTATAAGTGCCCGAGGAAAACACCAGTCTCTTACTCTGCCAGTTTTTCAATCTAAAAAAATTGTGCAACACCACTTATCTGGAGGCTCTTTCACCACCTCCCCTCAAAATAATAGGCAGAATGGAGCAATCAGTCGATTATCATATGGGAGCGACTCACTAACCACAGTCCCCTAGTGAAGTGCAAAGAGATGGAAATTCAGCCCACAATTAAAGCCTCACCAAATGACCAGGGCTCGAGAGGGCTACCGCCGGAAAATCAGGGCCCCCAAAAGGAAGCCCACCAGCCACCAATTAGGAGATTCCCTCAGAAACCAGGATTCTACCACCCTCTTTTTGCACTTTGCACTTCTTTGCATTGAATCTAAGCTGCCATACGTTTGACCATTCCTCCAACCTTGCCAAGTCCCTTTTCATCCTTTCCACCCCACCTTGAGTATCAACCCTGTTGCAGATCTTTGTGTCGTCTGCAAAGAGCATACTTTTCCTTCCAGTCCCTCTGCAATGTCACTTATAAAGACATTAAAAAGGATTGGACCCAGTACTGAACCCTGCGGTACCACACTACTAACCCCCCTTTCTTTGGAGTGGACTCCGTTTACTATTAACCTCTGTGTCCTGTTGTCCTGCAGATTTTTTTACCCAGGCTACCACCCTGGGACCCACTCCCAGGTTGGCTCATTTGTTTATTAATGTTTTGTATGAGACTGTGTCAAATGCCTTGCTAAAGTCTAGGTAGACCATGTCCATAGCCCCTCCCTGGTTTACTACTTCGGTCACCAAGTCAAAGAAATCTATTAGATTCATTTGACTTGACGTTCCTGCTGTGAATCCATGCTGCCTTGGGTCCTGTGCCCTGCTGGCCTGTAGGTGCTCAACAATTCTTTCTTTCAGAAGTGATTCCATCATTTTCCCTGCCACTGAGGTCAAACTAACAGGTCTGTAGTTTCCTGCCTCTACTTTGCTCCCACTTTTGTGAAGGGGAATCACATCCGCCCTCTTCCAGCCCTTAGGTACTACACCATCCTCCCATGATTTGTTAAGAAGGGTAGTCAGTGGTGTCACTAGTTCTTCCCTTAATTCTATTAGAATTTTGGGGTGAATCCTGTCAGGCCCACATTGCCTTTTCCACCTTCAGTTTTAGGAGTTCTTTCTTCTGTGAAAGGACTGGTATCGACCCTCCTATCCAGAGTGTTTCTATTGATTGGATTCGGTACCCCCCACCTCCTCTTTTGTGAATACTGAGCAGAAGTATCCATTCAGTATCCCTGCTTTTTCACTGTCCTTCTCTGCCCACCAACCTTCCCCTTTATTAAGCCTCACTATCCATCCCTTGGTCTTTCTTCACTCCCTAATGTACCTATAAAAAGTTTTATCCCCTTTTTTAACCGAGTTGGCTGTCTTTTCCTCGGTTTGGACCTTTATTATTCTGACTGCCTTCCCCACTTCCTTCTGCTTTAACTGGTACAGTTCTCTGTCCTGCTCCTTCTGTGTTTCCTTATACTTCCTGAATGCTATATTTTTCTCCTCCACCTTCCCCGCCACCTCTTTTGAGAATCATAGTGGTTTTTTCTTTCGGTTTTTTTTTCTGTAGACTTTATTTCTGCACCCTTACCATATTGGACTCTCTCCAGCGTGTTCCTTCGCTAACTGGCTGTTCCCATCCTCCTGAAGCCTGTCCACTCCTCCTGCCATGGCATCTCTTCTCTCATCGTGTCACCAAACCTCCCTGTATGTCTGTTCCCCAGGAGCAAGGACCATCATTACTGCCTGGTGCTCTATGTACAGTGTCAGGTGGGACGGACAAGAGGGAGCCAGAAGGGCTTCGTGGCCTGGAATTGGACATGGTGCCGGTGCTCTAGACCCGCCTTCGCCTACCAATGGGAAGTTTTTTTTTTCCTTGTTTCTTCCCCTAATGGCCTGATCGTACAATGCACTCCAGCGTGATGCATGAGTGCTCCCTCCCACGCCCACAGGAGGCTGTCGTGGCCATGCCCTGTTCTGCCAGACTAAATGCTGCGGACCCCAGCCGACGCTAGGGGTTGCTAGACGGCGAGACCTTCATCCCCCGCCTCCAGGAAAGGAGAGCTGTCCTCCAGATGCTTGATCCTTTCCTCCCCTGCCAACCCTCGGTGACCTGAGTCCGCTCCTGAACCTGGGTCTCTTTCGTTTTGATTTGTTTATTTGCTTCACACAAAGGCTTGTTGCCTCTGTGATGGCAGTTGTGATGTTTCCCATTGTTCCTCCACCCCTCCTTCTTGCCTGTTTGCTAGTGCTTTTCTGAGGCACTCTCCCGTTTTGACAAAGTCAGCCCTTCTGAAGTCCAGTGCCCTCACTTTTGTATGGCTTTACTCTGCGGCTGTGTTTATCGTGAACCACACTGTTTGGTGGTCACTTGTTCCCAGATGGCTACCCACTTCTAGATCTGAGATCCTCTTTCCATCCCCGTTTGAGAGTACCAGGTCTAAGACTGCTCCCTCACGAGTGGGTTCCAACACTAGCTGTCTGAGGCATGCCCCCTGTAGGGCATCGAGAATTACCCTTCTTTTGGATGTGGTTGCAGTAAAGGTGCTCCAGTTAACATCTGGCTTATTCAGTTCCCCCATCTACAATATCTCCCCTTTTTCTGCCATCCTAAGGATGCCTTCTATCATTTCTTTGTCCATTTCCTCCCCCAAGACAAGGGTCTGTATTCAACCCCTGTGCGGATTGTGGTGCCATTTCCGGTCTCCAGGGTGACCCACAGTGTCTCTTCTCCTCCTCCCTGTTTACCTTTTAGTTCCATTGCTTTGATTCCTTCCCCTACGTAGAAAGCTACTCGTTCTCCTCTTCTTCTACCCTCTCTCTCCTATAGATTGTGTATCCTCCTGTAGATTGTTACAGCTCTAAACTACAGCAGATTTATTTATTTTTATCAGTGTAAGTCAGAACAGGGTGAGATAAGGCGGTAGGACTCAAGGATAAACCTATTTGGTTACATGCTCATAAGGTCAGGGACACAAACCAGTGATGCCTGTTTTAATATCTTTCCTTTGTGTGTAATCACACCCAGAACATGAAACAACTAGTGTGTTTCAGATTTAGTTCCTTGGCAAGACCTTAGTCTCCTGCAAAAACAGGTAAGAGCACACAAGTATGTTGTGCTAAAATACAGAAAAACAATTACTTGCAACAGACTACATAGTCAGGCTTTCATTCAGCCCTGTGTGCTGGCAGACAGAGATCTGTTTCCCCTCCGCCTCTCAGCAACAAATTCCTCTGCTGGCTAAAACAAAAGAAAAAAAAATCTGTTCCTGATGTAGGGCTTCACTATGCCTTTCCACACTTTCACTCAGTTATGCCTGAGATCTGAGTATTAATACACAATTGATTTAGTTTTCCACACAGAGTAGAACATTATTCCGAGTCTCTCCCAGCGCTCACTATCAAATGCACCACAAGTAAGACTGCTGGGCTGTTTCTGTCATGCACATCCCACCTTCCAGTCATTGACTGGCTGAAAGAAAGTGTGTGACAGACAGATGCAGTAATAGTCTTCACACATTATCTTTAGCAAGCGGAATCTGCACTCCCGATTGGCTGACAAAATATGCCAGCATTTGATCTTCACTTTGGGGCAAGTAACCCCACCTCCCAACACACAAGGTGTACAGGAGCTCAGCCACCTGCAGTCACGTGATGGCACTCTGTCTCTTTTACTTCACCTGCCACTCAAGTTAGTTCATGCCCTCTCCCCGTCTCCCCACTCCGTAGCTGTACAAAAAAATGTGGCTTCCAATGTATTTTTAGTTAGTCAAAACAGCCCTAACATCCTAGCTTGAACAGTGTACATTGGGCTCCGACTTACAGGCAAAGCACCATTACCCCTGCCGAGGATGAGTTGGAGCCTTTGTCCAGTGATGAGTGCTGTCCTTATTTCAACCCCTTTCATCAGAAGCTGTCTTAAATACTTCCTCCCCACCCAGGGAGACCTTTGGCTGATGCACACTGCAGATGCCAATCCTTTATTTCAGCCCCGTCGATGACTGAAATTTAATTTGGTCCACCTTCCAAACACTTTTTCTTCCATTTCTCCCATTTGGAGGGTTGCCTGTTTTGCTGTTAAAGTCCTGCAGCTATGAGGTATTGCCTCTAATTCTAGATCATTTAATTTTTATTTTTTTTTTTTTATTTTTAACCAGTTGGTGTACTGGGCACAGCCCTTTTTCAGCCAAGCCTGACATTTAAACAGTAACAAAACGTATAGCCATATACATAAAAACACAGATACACAGAGTACAATAATTTCACGTACAATTGCACACAATCCCATTATTTAAATATGTAAGAAGCCCTTTCCTAAAGTGCGTTAGATTATGTACTCCTGTCAAGTGTGTGTATTCATTCATGAGAAGGGGTGCATACCAAGAGAAGGCCCTCCTAGTCATCTGCAGCTTGTATCTCGGAACCTCATAGTCCTGAGCCCCACTACTTCTTGTTATTCATTCCCTTTTCATTAGACCCAATGCCCCAGAAAGCACCTTGGGATCATTAGCTCTCGATACCCTAAATGCAGAATTCCCCAGTTGGTATCTAATTCTCATTTTTGGTGGCAATACTCCCAGTTTCTCATAAAGCACACAATGGTGCGTACGTTTTGGCGTCCGAAGTGCAAATCTACAGATGTTATTAAATAAAGTCTTGTGCTTCGTCTCAAACACCCTATTACTATTAAAAAATGATATACTCCCATATTTCAGTGTAGGCATCAGAACTTGCTTAGCTATAACTGTCCAGGCTTCTTCAGTCAGTGAGTTTAAGTTCCTGTACAAGTAGCCTATTTTTTGATTAAGTCTTTTTCCTACTTTTTCAATATGTGGAACTAAGCTCAAGCAGGGGTCCAGAAAAACTCCTAAATATTTTAAAATAGTAACTGTAGAAAGACTTATCCCATTTTGACCAATTATTTGTAATTTATTTTCCTTTTGCAATTTCTGTTGGGTTCCAAATAGCATGATATTTATTTTTTTCCCATTTAGGGTCAATTTATTGTCCATTAGCCATTGAGCCAACATGTTATATCTGTGCTGCAGGGACACCTGAATAATACTGATCATAGGTGCAGAGTCCCATATTACAGTATCAACAGCATAAATAATGCTGTTTTTAGTTGAGAATAAACTAAATCTATCATTCATGAATACTGTAACTAATAGTGGCCGTAACACGAATCCTTGGGGCACCCCTGTCTCAACTTTCAAAATCTGTGAGGTTGTGTACCTGATCTTAACTCTCTGTCCTCCATCACACAGATAGCTCAAAAAACACTCACTCTCTAGTCTGGTAATCCCTAAGTT
The DNA here is from genome assembly GCA_016271365.2 of Neoceratodus forsteri. Classification (NCBI taxonomy): domain Eukaryota; kingdom Metazoa; phylum Chordata; order Ceratodontiformes; family Ceratodontidae; genus Neoceratodus; species Neoceratodus forsteri. The sequence continues at coordinate 355,440,435 of CM057457.1, forward strand.
GACAAGCTTGTATAAAAGCAACTTATGGTCCACTGTATCAAAGGTGCTGGCTAGGTCAACGAACACTGCAGCCGTGGCACAACCCTCCTCACAAGCCACAAGCACAGCATTTGCAAACCTAGTGAGCGCTGTCGCAGTGGGCCATCCCTTCCCCAAATCCAGGCTGCTGGTCAGTGATCAGAATGTGCCCTTCCAAATGGTCAAGCAATTGCTAGCAGTTTACTAACTACTGCTAGGAGTGACATAGGCCTATAATTTGACATTTCCAGCCTGCCCCCCCCCTTTATAAATTGGAACAACCCCAGATACTTTCCATTTTAGGGGTACTAGCCCCTTTTACAGTGACAAATTAAAAAGTTTGGTTACAGGAGCCACTGTGTGTGTGTGTGGCTGACAATTTTAGTATTTTAGGATGTAGTTCCTCTAAACCCCCACTTTTATCCTCTTTTAAACTCGTTAACAGTTCCAGTACCTCCTTTTTTTTATTTCTCAAAATTTAAATACTGGTACTCCTTGTTCTTGATTAACTTCATAACCGTTATGTCCTTCAACTCCTGGACTGATTTCATGATCCCTACCCCTTGAACATTTAAATATGAAAAATCTTGAAATCTTTCTGCCATTTTTCTTTTTTCTTGTATCCCTGTAGCGCAGACTGCTTAGTGCATTTGTTGGCAATTTTCATACGCTGCTCATATTTTTAGCCTAGCAGCCCACTCTGCGTGCAGTAATCTATGGGCACAAAGCTTAAAGTGCAAGGTTCTGTACCTGGGAGTCAGAAATCTAGGCCGGGGGTATACCCTGGGCGGAGTCATGATTCAAGTCACGGAGGGTGAGAGGGACCTGAGGGTAGTTGTAGATATCAAAATGAACAACTCAGACACCTGTAGGAGGGCAGTGGCAAGGGAATATAGGATGCTGGGATGCATCACCAGGGGGATTACCCCCAGAAAGGCGGAAGTGATCCTTCCACTGTATCACTGCTTGGTTAGGCCACACCTCGAGTATTGTGTGCAGTTTTGGAGACCACATTTAAAGAGGGATATTACACTCCTAGAGAGGGTCCAAAGGAGGGCAACCAAAATGATCTGGGACCTGGGGGAGAGGACCTATGAGGAGAGGCTCAAGAAGCTCGGCATGTACACCCTGGAGGTGAGGAGGGACAGTGGGAACATGATAGAGGTCTTTAAGTACATGAAAGGGATCAATAAGGGAGACCCAGTCAGGGTGCTCCAAAGGAAGGAGGGTGGGGCAACAAGAGGTCATGGATGTAAGCTGAAACGGGGCAGGCTCAGAGGGGAGAGGAGGAGATGTTATTTCATTGAAAGGGTGGTGGAGCCATGGAATGCACTGCCCAGGGAGCTGGTAGTTGTGGAGACTGTGGACGGGTTTAAGAGGGGATGGGACAGGTACAGTGGAAGGGTAAATCTGACAAGGCCCAATATAGGTGGAACATCTGGGACTGGGGACTATATAACCCAAGGGGGGGGACACCAAAATCGGCCCTCAGTGCGGGTGCTGAAAATCGAGCAGACTCGAGAGACCGTTAGGCCTATTTTGCTGGCATTTTAATATGTTAGTTTGTATGTTAGTAAATAACTACTTGTTAAATCTCCAGGACAGGGGGCAAGGAAAACCCAGATCACAGCACTGCTCATTTTTACTCCAGCTGCAGTTTGTCAAGACAAACTGCATCAAATACTTTGCAGTGATGATTGACCTTTGTTCCTTGCGGAGATGGAGCAGTTAATAGTAAAGGTTTGCCCCGATAAACAAAAAGATGCGTCTTTTCATTTCTCTGCCCTCACTCCTTTACCCTGTCCCAGTGGTGTCTCTTGCCACTCCCTGATCCCTCACTGTGCCCAATCCAGCTGAAGAAATACTCCTCTGCTCCTTATGAGTGACAGCTCGCTCCTGCCTATATTGGACTGTGGTCTTGCAGCCTTACTGAGCTGATTCGGCTGTCCATGCAGACCACTCCTCCTCTCTGTGACTGACACACAGACCACGCCTCCTCTCTGTGTGACCACACCGATTACGGCTCCCCCTCAGAAGCGGTCTGTGTGTGAGCAATGTGGTCAGTGCTCCTGCTTCACAAATAAACAATGAAGCCAGTGCTAAATCAAGATTACGTAGCATTATTTGATGCCTGGTGCCCCGTTATTTCGACCCCTGGAGTTCCAAAATACTTTCTTTAGTTTTTTGTTTTATATTGTACAGAATTCTGTAAAGCATTCTGCAGAATTTAATATAAGGAATAGTATTATGTGGTACATAAATACATACACACCAGGGAAGGAGGGTGTTGGAGGGGTGAGAGTGGGATTCCTCATCAAAAATGTATAGGAGGTGGTAGGGGTGGGAAGTTGCATCACAGTGGGTGGGGAGGGAGTTTGACCCTTTTGGCCTTTTTTAATGCCAGAGGCTGTCAGACAGCAACGGTTTACATAGTTTTCACTGGCATTGTACCCATATCTTTTGGTGAAAATTATGCAAATACTCTATCCTAATTTGCTGGCTGGCAGTTCATGCAGGTTTGGAGCATGAATTTAGGGCACTTCACTGGGCAAAAACTATGCAAAATGTGGTAATCTGTGAATCAGTCCGTGAAATTCACAAAGCACATTGCAAGTGAATTTTCCAGACTTCATCTTCCATTGCCTGAAGCCCCACTTACAGTCAGTTGCAGAAGGCTAGGCTGTGCTAGTGACTCAGATGGGGCTGCCATAAGTGCCTGCATCATCAGGTTGAGATACCAGGGAGGTATCTGTTCTTTCTACCTTGGTTTAGCTAAAGTCACTAAGGACAAAAACAAGCCATTTTGGGTACGCCAACACAGTACTGGAAGGGCCTTTTGGTAAGATCACAGAGAAGGCCGAGGCATGCATTTGGAGTGTTGCTGGTACCAGTCCTCTGGCAGAATCTGTTTTGTGGGATTCCAGGCCTTTCATGACGCTGTCTCTCAAGGCCATATTCTTCTGCTGTCTTCCCAGGAGGAGAACATGGCCCAGCCCTTATTGTACACCCATGAAGTTGAACCTTTCTGAGCTTTTAGGAGGCTGTCTGCTGCAGTGTTGTTTGACCTCTGACCTGGGAATTTCTGGTGTTCAGCCTCCAAACCATCAGATGCAGTGTCTCTGGGTTGGGCTGCTGGAGAGACCTTTGTGAAAAGGTTCATCCTGAGCAGTAATGAGACCAGCAGATTCACTACCAGATCTGGGAGATCTGTGAACCATAAGTGGCATTACCAATAAGAGGCAAATAACTGAATCTATACCTTACTGACTCGCACTAACCTAATTACCATTGGGATTAGGGGAATTGGGAGAAGGACACTGGGCAGACTTGAATTTCCTGGAACAGATAAAGTGTTAATTGCCCTTGTCCTTGAGCAGAATTGTGGCAACTGTGTGTGTGTGTTGCGTCTGGTGGCAAACAGATACACTAAGGGATTCCCATGTCCAGGTCCTCTGGCACAAACCTCTGGGTTGAGTTGACTCTCTCTCCCGGGTAGATTTGGTTGTGGCTGAGACAGTCACCTTCCCAGTTTTCTTTCCCCTGCAGACCAAGAGCTTTGTGCTGTAACAGGCTTGGCTCTGCCCACAGCATCAGGAGGGCAGATTTCCCTACGCATGCCTGAGTTTCTTGTCCCCCATGAAGCCTTATGTATGCTACCATGGTGCAGTTATTGGACTGAACCAATACTGCCCTACCTGTTACTTGCCTTTGGAAAGACAAGAGGACTAGACAGACTGTCAAAAGGGACTGGGAATTAAACATCAGGGTCTGGTCTGGTGTAGGGATGCAGGGGTGAGTTTTGGCTCGTGGGTGGGGGAGTCAATTATGTATATAAATTCACCAGGGCAGAAGGAGGGAGGTGAGTGCTACTGGGGGGATTCATTATCAAAACTTTCTAGGAGGGGGTGGAATGTTATGGCACAGTGGGGTGAGTTGACTTTAAGCCTTTTGGGACTTTTTGTCTTAAAAGAAAGGGGTAGTGAATCTAGTACAGATTGTCATGAAATTTGTGAAGCTTCACAAAGCATGAAGTTTCTAACTTTGCACTAACTTCTCCGTTGAATTAAATCTTCACTGCATCTCTAGTTTCTAGTGGCTCTGACCTTTTTTTTTTTTCTTAACTTTCTCCCATTCCCTGTCCAAGGAGTCCAATCCTCGGGTCTCTTCGGCTGGGTCCCAATGGACCCAGTGTCATTTAGCATGGGACCGGGAGATGTTTTGCCTTTGATTTTCTCCCAGTCTGATCCCCCTGAGGGCTCCGACGCAGAAGACTGACATCCAGAAGTCATGCGTCCACAGTGCCCTCCCCAGCCCCAGCTCCCATATAGAGAGACGTTTTTATGCCCTGCCGCCCATGCTTCCACCGGACGGCAATGCTTGTGGCCATCACTGCCCTGGAACCCGCCCTCCCCAGAGGAGGAGAGCATCTGTGGGAACGCTCATTCCTGCCTCCCTTGACCAACCTCTGGCAGCCCGAGTCCATTCCCAGCATAACATGAGGTGTGGCGTCCAGCGTCTCAACCCTCAGCACCACCAGGTCCTGCGGCTCTGACCTTTTCTAGTTAATTTTATTCATTTATTTCAGTGTCAGATTACAACCTTTGAGCTGTGAGCTCATTTACAGAGGCTCCACGTCAAATTGTAAGAACAGACAAGAACAATAAACAGTGTACATAAAATAAGAGTTGGATAAATAACAGGCGAGCAAAACATTGCTTATGCTGGACAAACTTTTAGTATTGAGATGGAGAAGTAATCAAGTTTACAAGAAAAGACTTTGTTCAGAGAAGCGGGATTGAATCCCATGGCTCTCTACGATATGGGATTCGACAACTAGGTTATCTAAACCACCATCACAACAATGGTTTATGTTGACCACAACCTGCAGTTGACATAAATCTGACTTGAGACCCGGCCATTTTTCATTGGGGCTTCACCCCTGGACTCTCCCCATGCAGGGGCTTTCCAGCACCCCAATCTTTGGGATTCTAACTCCGAGTTGGAGTTTAATCAGGAGGGTGCAGGACCAGGAGAGAGTGCTGGGTCTCAGCAGTCTATTACAGCAAAAACGTTGATGTTGTTGGCATCAACATTTTCACTGTAATAGTGTCGCTGTCAGGGAGGTATACCGCATCTTATTGTTGTTAAGGTGGTGGGAAGAGGAAGGAGACTGAGATGAGTGAGGTCAAGATAGGTAGGGGGAAGATTATGAGAGGATGTAGAGGGTAGTAGCTAGTTAGAGAGGTAGGTATAGTTGGGTAATGTTCAGAAGGGATGAGGTGGGTGAGAATAGGTAAAATGGGATGAAGGTAGTTTTCAAGGGAAAAGGAAGGATGGGGCGAGTAAGTGCAATTAGGACAGTGGTTCCCATTTAGGGAGTAAGTACATGTGCTTTTAAGGCAAGTCAGTGGTCACTAGGAATTGTTATTAAAAGCAGGAACACTTTGTTAGGCCAATGAAGTGGGAGCAGATGTTAGCCTTAAATGGACCCAATTTGATTTCTGCAGGTAGATTCATAGGGACGGAGTTGAGCAGATTTGGGGCACGGAATCCAAAGGATCGCTGGCCTTGTAATGTACGGTATAAAGGCACCTTAAAGGGGTGTTTTGAGTGCCTCTGGTCAACCTAGTTGGTGCAGCTGTGCAGAGCATGGACTGGACCCCAACAGGGGTCAGACCCTGGGATGTCTTTTTAGCTAGTAGACATATTTGATAGCAGTGTCTTAGTTCTAGGTCTAGCCAGCCCATGAGTGAGTATAAGTCGCAGGTATGGGTGAGATGTGGAGCTCCGAGGAGTAACCTACAAGCCTAATTCAGTGTCATGGCTATTCTTTTTAGTGCCATGTCAGAGGCCGCGCAATAGACGGGAAGCCCGTAATCTAGAATGGAAAAAACTGAGCTAGGAATGGCAAGCCTGAGTGCGTCCTCCATAAGGCAGTACCTGTGTCTATAAAGTTCCCAATCACCCTGTTAGCTTTCTTGGAAACTTGGTCTGTATGTAGAGAATAAGACAATGACCCATCCAGGGTGACCTCCAGATATCTGAAGTTATTAACCATTCGGAGAGTTTAATTTTGCTTGTTCCAGATGTCTAAGATGGATGATTTGTATTTAGAAACATAGAATTTGACGGCAGATAAGGACCACTTGGCCCACCCAGTCTGCCCATTTCCCTACCTAATGGATAAGCTGCAGATCCTAGTTAACCAGCAGCCTACTTCTTCCTACCCCCACCCCCTAGAATTGCCTTATGACTGTCCCATGCATGCTTGAATTCCACCACTGTTTTTGACTCCACAACCTCCTCCGGAAGGCCGTTCCATGCATCCACAACCCTCTCTGTGAAAAATACTTCCTTAAATTATCTCTGAGCTGCCCCTCTATCTTCAAATTTGTGCCCTTGTTCTTGCACACACTCTTTTTGAAAGATGCTACCCTCTTGGACTTTGTTGATTCCTTGAGGTACTTAAAAGTTTCTGTCATGTCCCCTCTCCTCCTTTCCTCGAGGCTATACATATTAAGCTCCTTAAGTCTCTCTTCATGTCTTCCAAGCGCAGACCCTGCACCATTTTAGTTGCCCTCCTCTGGACAGCTTCCATCCTGTCTATGTCTTTTGCGGAGACTGGGTCTTCAGAACTGCACGCAGTACTCCAGATGGGGTCTCACCAGCTGTCTGTACAGAGGGATAATAACTTCCTGTTTTCTACTGGTGATGCCTCTCCCTATGCATCCCAGTATCCCCCCAGCCCTCCTTGCTGCCCTCTCACATTGTGAGAAGAGGCGAAAAGCATCATTTTAGTTTTTTTACAGTTTAGCAGAAGTTGGGCATTACTGAACCAGTCTTCAACCAGTTTGAAGTTTATCTGCAGACGTTGTTCAAGGGTGTCAGGGTCAGAATGTCTTGTGTATATAACTGTGTTGTTCGCGTAAAGGAGGTTTCTATCATGACATATTTGTAGGAGATTATTTAAGAATAGACTGAACAGTAAAGGGCCCAAAAGGGACCCTTGTAGGACACCTGTGCAAACACTTTGGCTGTCTGAGAGTGTGTTCCTGGTTTTGACTTTTTGAACACATTGAGCGGTAGCTTTGAAACCAGGCCAGAGCAGCCAATGATACCGTGGAATTACCTAATTGGGTTAAAAGAAGCTCATGATTCATTGTATTGAAGGCCTTATTGAGGTCTGTAAAGCTGGCCCACGCTGAGTGCCCCCACTCCATGGAATTGTGAATAAAGCCAGTAAACTCGATTATAACTGTTGTTGTACTATGCTGGCTTCTAAACCCATGTTGCTCTTTGCATTGCAAATTATATTTGTCAAGGTGGTTGAACCTTGGCTCGCAGGGTTGGAAATTTGAATGCTCTGAAGTCTTTAGAGCTTTTCTGTTCTTTTCTCCCAGACAGGGTGGTATTGTGATCACAGTTCAGGATACAGCCTGTGCTGAATTACGCATTTGTTGACTCTGACTTTGATTCGCATGGTTTGTAAATTGAGTGCTCTCTAGTCTGGACAGCCATTCTGTTGCTTTCTGACAGACAGCATGGTATTTTGTTCACAGTTCAGGATACAGCCTGCACTCAGTGGTGCTTCTGTTGGTTCTGACCTTGGCATGCAGGGAGAGGGGAGAGTGAGAGAGGATGTGATAGACACCTACAGGTACCTGGGGTGGACATGGTGCAGGAGGGCTTCTGTTGGCCCTGATCTTGGCCTGCAGAGAGAGGGGAGAGTGAGAGAGGTCATGATAGACACCTACAGGTACCCCACAGGAGTGAACATGGTGCAGGAGGGCTATTGGTTCTGACCTTGGCATGCAGAGAGAGGGGAGAGTGGGAGAGGACATGATAAACACCTAGAAGTACCTTACAGGGGTGGACATGGTGCAGGAGGGCTTCTATCTGTTCTGACCTTGGCATGCAGGAGGAGGGGAAAGTGGGAGAGGGCATGATAGACATCTACAAGTACCTCACAGGGATTGACATGGTGCAGGAGGGCTTCTATTGGTTCTGACCTTGGCATGCAGTGAGGGGGGAGAGTGAGAGAGTACATGATTGACACCTACAGGTTCCTCAAAGGGGTGGACATGGTGCAGGAGAGATTCTATTGGTTCTGACCTTGGCAGGCAGGGAGAGGGGAGAGTAAGAGAGGGCATGATAGACACCTATAAGCAGGGCCCCAGATAGGGGGAGTACCAACCTGTTTTACTCACCTTATTTTAGGAAATACTCTTCAGAAATTTTTTTTAATGAATACCAGTACGCACCCAACATTTGTAAATACTCCACACTCCAAAGAATAGTGCTTCATAACACAACTGGTGATTCAAAAGGAGCAGTTCTTTTACAGATTTATAGCACTCATATGCATCATAATTTTGTTTTACTCACTGTATTTTAAAACTGGTGAGTAAATTACTCCTACCTACCAACATTATATGTAACATTGCCTACAAGTATCTCACGGGGTGGACATGGTGCAGGAGGATTTCTGCTGATTCTGACCTTGGCATGCAAGGAGAGGGGAGAGTGAGAGGACATGATAGACACCTACAAGTACCTCACAGGGGTGGATATGGTATAGGAGGGCTTCTGTTGGTTCTGACCTTGGCATGCATGGGGAGGGGAGAGTGAGAGAGGACATGACAGACACCAACAAGTACCTCACAGGGGTGGACATGGTGCAGGAGGGGTGTTTCTAACTAATAAGAAAGAGCACCCAGAGCATGCAGTGAAGCACCAGAACCAGTGAGCATGCAATGGAGCGGCACCAGAACCAGAGAGCATGCAATGAAGTGGCACCGGAACCAGAGAGCATGCAATGAAACTGGATCAGAACCAGAGAGCATGCAATGAAGCTGCTCCAGAACCAGAGAGCATGCAGTGGAGCACCAGAACCAGAGAGCATGCAGTGGAGCACCAGAACCAGAGAGCATGCAGTGAAGCAGAAGGGGGAGGAGTTCAGGAGGCATGTGAGGAATTACTACTTCACTGAAAGAGTGGTAGATGACACCTGGAACAGACTGTCAGAAGAACTGGTGTAGGTGAAAGCAGTGGCTGGCTTCAAACATGCATGCGATGGACATAGGGAAATAATAGTAAAACTAAGCAGGGAGGAGGAAGGGTCACAGGGATCAGGTAAGATCTGCAGAAACAGACTAGACAGGGACCATCTGGGCTGACTGGGTGGCCAAAGAGTCCTTTTCTGCTGACAAACCATGTCTCCATTCATTCTGCACTGATATTCATATCCCCCCTCCCCCTAGTACCAGGGTTCGAAATTGGCACCCGTCCACCAAATGCAGGTGGATTTTAGGTCGGGTGGGTAAAGGTTGCTGTATTGTGTGCCCACCGGGCACCTTTCCAGAGCCAGAACAAAGTCGAATGCTACCACATGGAAACCTTGCTAAGCTAAAGACCTGCCTCCTACAACAAGACTGGTCCCCTATCTACAATACGCTGGATGTGGACGCTGCCCTAGACTTCTTCATTAAACATTTCAACACTGCCTGTGACACCTACGCACCTTTCAAAAAACGTAAAATCAAAGCCCTCTCTATTCCCTGGCTAACAGCCAAACTACTGGCTCAGCTTAAAGCACGTGACCATCTTTGGCTATATGCCAGGGCCACAGGCTCCGTGAATAGACTCACTTAACTATAAACAGGCACGCAACCTATGCACTTCACAAGTCAGGCAAATGAAGAGCTCCTATTTCAGAATGCTGTAGAAACCACCTGGGGTGACGGGAGATCCTTCTGGGACAATATGCGTAATATTACGGGCAAACAGTCTAAATCCTCTCCCACAGCAATGAACATTGATGGCTCCACTACCCATGACCCTAAGACTGTGGCCGATGCCCTAAATAAAACCTTCACTGACCTCACCAGACTTCTTCCAGGACTTGTCAGTTCCAAAACACGTATCCCAAACCACCTCGCCAGACAAACTGCTATTTCACTTTAAAATGGTTAAGACATATGAAGCCTACAGATACATAAAAAAGGCCTGCTCTAAATCTAGAAATAGCAGTGACACCATTGATCTAAAACTTCTGTTCCTCACCTTGGAAGAAGTGATCCACCCCCTCACCAAAATTCTCAACCTCTCCTGTGCCAAAGTCAATTCCCCAACACATGAAGGCCGCTATAGTCACACCAGTGCATAAAGGCGACAAATCCACACCAGGGAACTATCGCATATCATACTTCCACCCCTCTCCAAAGCTCTTGAACGGATCGTGGTGGATCAACTATCAGACTACCTGCAAAAGTAATGATCTACTCTGCATTCAGCAACACGATTTAGCAAAGGACACAGTACGCCGTGACGGCCCTGCTTGATTTCTCTAGTGAAACTCACAAAGCCTTGGATAAGGGTTATTTAACCGGAGCTGTTTTCATAGACCTCACAAAGGCCTTTGACACCGTTCACCATAGCCTTCTAATCTCTCTTCTGCTCAACATTGGGCTAGCCGAGGGACCTGGAGCCTGGGGAAAAAGTTACCTGGCACAATGTTCTCAAACAGTAAAAATCTCTGAGGTTCTCTTTGACTCCAAACCGGTCCTCTCTGGTGTCCCCCAGGGCTCAATTTTAGGTCCTCTCCTCTTCAGCCTATTTCTAAACTTGCTTCCCAAATCCTGCCCTGAAAAATTAATACTCTCTGCTGATGACGCTGTAATTCTCTCCTCCCATAAGGATCCAAATCCACTACGACAGAGCTTGCAGCTTGCTTTCTCATGTGTTGAAAAGTGGTTCCTCGAGCACAAACTGGTCCTAAATAAAAAAAAAAAAAAAAAAGTCATGCTTTTCGCTAGTCATCAAAACAGAAATAGGCATACTCCACTCGTCATAAAAACTTCTCTTGGAAATACACTAGAACAAGTGAACACCTTCAAATACCTTGGTATCACTTTTGACAAATGTCTTACTTTTGCAGCCCATATCGATAACACTGCAAAAACAGTGCACCAACGCATTGGAATTTTGTACCGGAACCGTCAATTTTTCAACCAAGCTGCCTTGAGGATTGCTGTTCAAAGCTCCATCATCTCAATCATAGACTATGGTCTAATTGTCTATGGCTCAGCTACTACCACTGCACTAAAGCGCATCTCAACAGCACTAAACAAAACATGTCGACTCCTCACTGGAGCACAGAGACGGACCCACACCTGTGACCTCTACACAGAAACCGGTTGGTTGCATCTTTCCAATCGCCTCATGTGTCTCACCTGCGTGATGCAAAAAAATCAATCTTAGGACTCATTCCTCCATGTATCCGGGACCTGCTCTGCCTGAACAATGGCACTTGTACCACCAGAAGATCTGACCACCAACCTTTCCTTGTCCCTAGATGCCGGACTGCTCGGGGACAAAGATCTTTTACATACTGTGCCCCTACCTGGTATAATGCCCTTAACCTGCCCTTCCTATCCTCCACGACATTGGGAGCTTTCAAATCCATACTTTACGCTCATCTCATAGCCTCCAGCTCCTGTGACTGCTTTGACTAAAGTCTCATCCCACTGAGTGCACTTACATTTGTTTCACTCAACCACCATGGTCCCCTCTTTGACAAAGACAACCTGAGTACCACTAACCTGGTTCTGTGCACCTAAACTTCTTATTTCTCCCTCTCTTCCCTCTCAAGCTCTCCAATCCTTATTCCTTGCCCTTAATACTGCTTCTGAGTTCCTTTTTCTTTTCTGTACATAAATGTTACTGTTTAAGTTGTGGCCTTGTTAAACGGCTTACTGATTATTTGTAACACTGTCTACTATGTTTTTGTACTTAATGACGTGGAACCTATGTAAAAGAGCCTTGGCTCAAAGGTATTAATTCCTAGAACAATAAACTTCAACTTCAAACTTCAACTGATTGCTGCAGTTCCAAGGATGGCCACTAGCATGTAGCTGAGGAAAATTGTTGAAGTGAGGTCCAAATGCTCACGAAGAACACCAGAGTAGATGAAACCACCAAGAAACATGAGAGGAGAAGCTGGGGAGTAGAAACATACACTGAGTGAGTGCCAGCCTTGTCATGCATTGAGGAGGGAAGAGGAGATCTTGTCAGCACCATACTGAGCCTCGGGATGGTCCAGAGACAAGCAGCATGATCTACAGTGGTTGAGAGGGGAGTTGCAATCTAGGAGTTCAGCCAGCCACAGGAAAAAAACAGGAAGGTCTGCCGTAAGACTGCAGTGCTGTGGGAAAGCTTTTCAAACTGATGGGGAACGGTTGCTGCTCACTGAAGTTACCTAACTGCAGGGGATAGGAGTTCCATACAAATCTAAACCTTTAGATTCTGTTCTGCTGTCTAGCTATACATTCTTTTTTGCTCCAGTTACCAGTGGTGGGGCATCTCTCTGGCGGGGCCCACTCAGCCTGCCCATCTACTGTCCCACCTGAATCCCTTCCCCTGACCGAAGAATCGTGGGCTTGCCCCCCTCCCCACAGACCCCATATGGGGAGGCAAGGATCAGTTAAGTCAGAGGTTGGAGCTGGCACTGGAGTGTGTGAGAGTGGCCCTGGAGCGTCCGCTATCACCTCCCCACCAACTGGGGCTTTTCCACTGTGTGTGTGTGTGTATTTCCCCCTGAGACGCTGAATGTGCAGTAATGTCTGCACGATGGGCATGCCCTCACTGATGTCAACCGGCGCCTCCCCCAAAATAGTTTGCTTCTTGTGGTACTGCCCAGTCTGCATCGGGTGTCACTGCAGAGTGAGACGTCTCCACAAACCCACCCCAGGAGAGGAAAGCAGTCCTCTCCTCCCCCTGCCGACCCCCGGCAACCAGAGTCTGTCCCTGAACCCTAGTCACTGACGTGGTGTGAGGTTTGGCATTCAGCACCTCAACCCTCCCCACCACCGTGCCGATGCCATGCATTTTTTAATTTTTCCTGCTTGCCACCATTCAGAGCTAGTTAATTCTACCCTAATTTTGTAATCTCTGCCTGGGACCATACACTCCTTTATTGTCCCTGAAACATAGAATTTGCTAACAGATAAGAATCACTTGGCCCACCTAGTCAGACCGTTTTTCCCTGCCTATAGTATCACCCCAGATCCTACTTTTTTCAAAATTCAATTTACTTTATTAATTATATAATAAACCCAACAAGCAACATACAAAACGCTGTCAGGCCAGTGGATCGATACAATTACATGTCGGAACAATAAAGAAATCTCCCCCCTCCCTAAACCTTCAAAAGCCCACTTCCCCCTCCCCCTCCCCCCAACAGAGTGCGCTCAGTGATGAAAAAAAAACAAGTAAAGATACAAGGTCTGAATGGAAATCTGGGTAGGAGGAGCGGGATCTACTGATTAGCAATCTAAGTGAAGAGTACAAAGCTTACCCCATTTTTTGTCAAAAAGGGATGTCTTATGCCTAAGACTGGCAATCATCCATTGAGTCTGTAGGGAGAAGGAAAGTTCCTGTAACCATTCTTGATAAAAAGGAAAGCCTGATCTAACCAGTGCCGAAGGACCAGTTTCTTGATGGCCTAAGAAATTATGGCAGTATGATATCTCCGTTCCTTAACCGAAATTGAGCTATAGTCCCCCAGCATGCAAACCTCTGGAGTAAAAATTCCTGATAATCCTAATAACGGGTTGGCTTGGTCTTCTGTTGCCTGCCAGAGAGGGCCTACCCTGTCACATGACCACAAGAGATGCAAAAGAGTGCCTTCCTCGGGGCCACACCTAAAGCAGCTAGCTGACGAACGACGTCCCATCCAGGCAAGTTTAGTAAGAGTATAGCATAGGTTGTGAAGAATATACAATTGAGTGAGACAAAGTCTATCCTGAGAGACATACCTATAAAGATCTTTCCAGATGTGGCCCCAGTGGGGGATGGAATCTGGCAGGAGCTCCTCCCAAACTCTGAGGCAACCAGGTGAAGTTGGGGCAGCCTTGTCTAGGATGAGTGAATAGATTTTGGAAATTCCTTGGGGTTTTACTACACAAACTTGCAGTTGGTCTAAGAGGGTTGCATGACTGGCAGTGGCACAGGAAGATCCAAAGGATTGAAGAAGGTGTCGTAGTTGGAAAATTTTAAAGATAATTGTAGAGCTTAAGTGGAATTTCTGTAGAATGTCTGAGGAAGGAAGCAGAGAACCTTGAACGAAAAAATCCGCCGCGCTGGTTCCTGCCAACTGTCCCAGATCCTACTTGATATCCAGCCCCTTTCCCACTTCCCTTTCCTTAGGATTCCCTTATGCTTATCCCATGCATTCTTGAACTCCACCACTATTAACACCTTCAGCACCTCCGCTGGAAGACTGTTCCAGGCATCCACCACTATTTCTGTGAAGACATACTTCTTCACATCTCTCCTGAACACAACCCCGTCCTGCTTCATGGCATGTCCCCTTGTTTTTGAGCACCTTTTCTTCTGAAAAACATTTCCCTCCTTTACCTTATTTATCTCCATGAGGTTATTAATTGTTGGGGTTTCGATGCAGACCCTGCACCATGCTAGTTGCCCTCCTCTGGCAACCTCCACACTGTCTATAACCTTCTGGAGATGTGATCTCCAGAATTAGACACAGTACTCTTGGTGGGATCTTACTGCCGATCTATACAGGGGCAATAAAACCTACCTCTTTTATTGATGGTGATACCCCTTCCTATGTACACCAGCATCCCACTAGCCCTCCCAACTTCCTTGTTACACTGCCTGGCCACGTTTAGCTCATCAAATATGATTACTTCAGGTTTGCTTCCTGCTTGGTGGTCATCAGTAATCCTCTTCCCATTTTGTACTCTGCACCTGGGTTTCTGTACGCAGGTGCATTATTTTGAACTTTTTCACATTGAAGCCCAGTAGCCATACCCTTGACCACTCCTCTCATTTTCCTTGTTCTGTGCTCATCCTTTCCAGCCCCCCACCCCGAGTGTCCACCCTGTTGCAGATTAAGTGTCATCCACAAAGAGGTAGACCTCTGCTTCCAGCTCCTCTGCAATGTTACTTTCTCTGTGAACACTGAACAAGTATTTCTCCAGGATGTCTGCCTTTTCCTGGCCCCCCTCTATACTGTCTTCCCCCTTCCCTTTTTAAACTTACAATCCCACCCTTGGTCTTCCTTTTGTTTACATCCCTACAAAAATGTCTTGTCTCCCTTCGTCACCTCCTGGGCTATTCTCTCTTCAGTTTGTGCCTTTCTGTGCTTACATTTCACCTTACCTCTCACAGCTGAGAGAACTCTGCCCTGACTTTGTATTCTCCTCTCCCGCTGGTGCCATTAATTCCTTATTATACCATGAACCTCAGACAGCAACCAATCAGAACGGCAGGCTGGCACCTTACCTCCGTTGTAAATCCTCTGATAATCACCGCAAAAGGTGGCAGCCAGCCACATCTTTAAAAAAAAAAAAAAACAATCCGATGCTGAAATCATGGAACTGCAACCACCATCTTGTTATCCCGCTAAGCAGAGATCATAAAACAGCAGCTATGTACATCAGGAAAAGAAAACAAAATAAAAACACTGCTTTAATACTGAGTGCCTTATTAAGCATTATACCAAGTACTGCTTTTTTTTAAATAATTAAAAAGCGCAGTACTTGGTATAATCGTAATAAGCCACTTTGGAGATCTGGGTTATCGGGGTATTTACCATGGCTGGCATGGATTTACCCACTCGGTCGCGCCTCATGGGCAAACCACTCCAGCCGTGGTAAATCCCCCAGTAACCTACACCCTCTTGTGGTTTATTACTTAAATAGATGCTGCACTCTTTTTTTTTAGAGCAGAGGTGATGCTACCCTGATTTTGTAATCTGCCTCCTCCCAGTATCGTGCATCTTCCCTCCCCATGTAAAATTGATTCCTTGTTTGTCCCTGCACTCCATCATTTAGAGCTGATATAATTCTACCCTAATATTGTAATCTCTGACTAGTACCATCCATTCATTAATTGACACTGTACTCTACCGGATTTGAGATAATTCTGCCCTGATTTTGTAGTTTTCCTTCGACTTTTGCCATACATTCCTTATTTGTCCCTGTAGTCCACCATGTAGAGCCAAGTTAATCCTGTCCTGATTCTGCAAACTCTGCCTGGTACCATACAAATTCCATAGCTGTCCCTGCACTCCACCATACAGAGCTGTGTCAATTCTACCGTGATTTTGTCATCTCTGGTTTATACCATAGATTCCTTAGCTGTCTCTGCACTTTACCTTTTCAGTAATCTTTACCTGGTTCCATAGATTCCTTAGCTGTCCCTGCACTTCACCTTTTGAGTAATCTCTGCCTGGTACCATAGATTCTTTAGCTGTCATTACACTTTACCTTTTGAGTAATCTCTGCCTGGTACTATAGATTCCTTAGTTGTCCCTGCACTCTACCTCTTACAGCTGAGTTAATCCTGCACTTTTACTAACAGGGCACAGCCCCCTCCTCCAACTCCTAAGTACCATAAAGGTGCACTGCACTCTGCATTTTAGAACTAAGTTAACCCTTCACTTTTGTTAAACTGTGTACAGCCCCCTCCTCCAATGACTAAGTATGATAAATTCCTTAGCTACCCCTGCACTCTACCTTTTGTGGTAATCCTGCCATGATATTGTAATCCCTGCCCAGTACCAATTATTCCTTAGCTGGTCCTGTTACACTCCACCATTTAGAGCTGAGTTAATCCTGTCATAAGTTTCATAAGTTGAATGTGAGACAGTAGCTTTCACCAAAAAGTCTCATTAGACTCTAGACTATATCTCTTTGTCCCTTTAAAATTCATCTAATTTGTTCTTAAATGAGATTATTGTTTTACTGTTTATCATTTCTGATGGCAGTCTATTACAGGGGGACACAACTCTTTGGTTAATCCAGTGTCCTCTTTTGTTTGATTAATATAGTTGGCCCTTCAATTGCTGTTCATCTGCCTGGATGGTTTTAGTAGAGGTTTTTTGCCTTCAGCCCCATACATTCCCATAGGTCTTTGTTTCTAAAGGCTGAATAAACCAGACACAAGTCCCCTCTAAGAAGCAAATACTTCAGCGAGCATAAGTTCAACTCCCTCAATCTCTCATTATAGGACAGGGACAGTAAACCAGAAATTCTCATGGTTGCTCTCCTCTGCACTCGCTCGATGCTCATTATATCCGCTCTATTGTATGGGTTCCAAATTGCACTCCATATTCCATGAATGGCCTCACCAGTGCGCTGTACAAAGGCAGCAACACTGATCTATCCCAACTTCTAATACTGCACAATATATAATGCAACATTCTGTTGGCTTTATTAACTACCCTGTAGGTTTGCTGCCTATAAGTTAAATCATTTGAAACCTAGATACCCCAGGTCCTTATCACAGTCTACCTTTTTTAATGCCTGTCCAGACAGACTATAGTTTGACCGAATGTTACTCTGGCCAAAGTGCATTACACTGCATTTGTCCACATTAAATTTCATCATGTGGATGGTTAACCAAGTATTTAGTTTATCCAGTTCTGTTTGTAGGTTTATTGCATCAACTTCTGTTCTTACGATTGTCCCTATTTTGCTACCGTCTGTGAACCTGGACATGCATACTCCATTTGAAGTCTGGAGAGATACCACAAAGATGTTTAAAAGCACCGGGCCCAACACTGAGCCCTAAGGGACCCCACTGGTCACCGCACCCCAGTATGAGCAATACCCGCTGACACTCACTCACTCTCTGTCTTCTATTCTGAAGCCATGTATCCACCCACTGAACAACACAAGATTCAGTGTCCAATTCATGCAGGGCATTAATAAGACCGTCATGAGGTACCAGGTCGAAAGCCTTGGAGAAGTCAAGGTATACCATGTCCGGTAGGGCTATTTCAAGAGCTTTACTCACGGTTTCAAAGAAACAAAAAACATAGAAACAGACTTTGACTGCAGATAAGGACCACCTGGTACGTCCAGTCTGCCCATTTCCCTACCTATTGGATAAGCTGTAGATCCTAGTTAACCAGTAGCCCACTTCCTCCTGCCTACCAGAAGTGCCTTATGTCTGTCCTATGCATTCTTGAAATCTCCCACTGTTTTTGACCCCACAACCTCCTCAGGAAGGCTGTTCCATGCGTCCACCACCCTCTCTGTGAAAATATACTTCCTCACGTTGCCCCTGAGCCTTCCTCCCTCTATCTTCAAATTGTGCCCCCTTGTTCTTGCACATCTCTTTTTCTAAAATATTACCCTCTTGGACGTTGTTGATTCCCTTGAGGTACTTGATGGTCTCCATCATGTCCCCCCCTCTCCCTCCTTTCCTCTAGGGTATACATATTAAGCTCCTTTAGTCTCTCCTTGTATGGCTTATGGTGCAGACCCTGCACCATTTTACTTGCCCTCCTCTGAACTTCCTCTATCCTGTCTATGTCCTTGTGGAGATGGGGTCTCCAGAACTGCACACAGTACTCCAGATGGGGTCTCACCAACTGTCTGTACAGAGGGATAATGGCCTTCTGTTTTCTACTAGTGATGCCTCTCCCTATGCATCCCAGTATCCCCCCAGCTTTCCTTACTGCCTTCTCACGTTGCTTGCCCACCTTTAGGTCATCTGATATCATTACCCCCAGGTCCCTTTCCATTTTTACTGTTGTCAGTATCTCACCCCCATTGTGTACTCTTCCCCTGGGCTTTTGTTTCCTAGGTGCATTACCTTGCACTTCTTAGCACTGAATCTAAGCTGCCATACATTTGACCATTCCTCTAACCCTGCCAAGTCCATTTTCGTCCTTTCCACCCCCTCTTGTGTATCAACCCTGTTGCAGATCTTTGTGTCATCTACAAAGAGACCTACTTTTCCTTCCATTCCCTCTGCAATGTCACTTATAAAGACATTAAAGAGGGCCATTCCCAGTACTGAACCCTGTGGTACCCCACTAGTAACCCCCCCTTTCTTTGGAATGTGTTCCGTTTATAGTTACCCTCTGTGTCCTGTTGTCCAGCCAGTTTTTTACCCAGGCTACCACCCTGGGACACACTCCAAGGCTGGCTAACTTGTTTATTAATCTTTTGTGTGGGACTGTGTCAAATGCCTTGCTAAAGTCTAGGTAGGCCATGTCCACAGCTCTTCCCTGGTCTACTACCTTGGTCACCCAGCCAAAGAAATCTATTAGATTCATCTAATATGACCTTCCCCCTATGAATCCATGCTGCCTTGGGTCCTGTGCCTCTCTGACCTCTAGGTACTCAACAGTTCTTTCTTTTGGAAGTGATTCCATCATTTTTCCTACCACTGAGATCAAACTAACAGGTCTGTATTTTATTAATGTGGCAAGATCTCCCTGATATGAATCCATGCTGAGTGACATCAGAGTAGCCCTTGGCTTGTATATGGTTTTCCAAGTGTTCTTTAATGAAATCAACCATTACTTTACATAGAACACAGGTCAGGCTGATAGACCTGTAGTTGCCAACATGTGATTTGTTTCCCCCTTTGTAAATTGGTGTGACAGTTGCCCACCTCTAGTATCACACTATCCCTAAAGGACATTTCAAATAGCAGTCCAACCGGGCCATTCAGTTATTTTGCCAGTTCTTTAATTAGGCATTAATGAAGTCCATCGGGCCCTGGAGAGTTGTTTATTTTGATGTTATTCAATTTTTCAAATACAGTCACATTATTAAAGTCTGTAATATGATTTGTGCCCCAGCCCCTGTCAACAAAGTGTGTCCGACGAGCTTTAAGTTGGAAGACACTTAAAAAGTATTCATTAAATGTAACTGCCATATGTTTTTCACTTCTTATTGTTTCCTAACTTATTTGTATTGGCCCCATATTAGTAGTAACATTCATTTGGTTGTCGATGTAATTAAAGAATGTTTTTTTTGTTTTGTCAGTTTTGCTAACCTTTCCTCCTCATTTTCTTTGGCATATTGTATTGCTTTTTTTGTCAGTATTTTTGTATTTCTGCCATTTTTCAGTTGAGGGATTGTGCTTGTATTTAAAAAAAAATAAAAAAGGCCCTTTTCTTTTTCTTAATGATCTTTTTAAGTGCTGGCATTAACCAAGTTGGAATTCTTCCACAAATAATATTTGTTTTTTTCAGGGACATAATGTGTTACACAATATTCCAGTTGTTTTATTGTGCTATCCCAGATCTGCCGTACATTGTACCCTTTCAGTTTGCGTGCCAAATTCCATGCTGTCAATTGTTTCCTCATTGCTATGTAATTAGCTTTGTTCCAGCAGCTGATTTCTGTTTGCCCTTTGTTGATGGGACTGAATCCAGAAACTGTAAATTCAACCATGTTAAGGTCTCTCATGCCAAGCGGTTCTCTAACTACACAGTTCTTTATTACCTCCCTATTATTCCTCAAAATGAGATCGCGGATATTATGGGCTCTTGTACTGTGGTTGATGTGTTGTTTCATTTCATTAGTAGCTGAAGTATCCAGGAAGTCTCCTTCTAATTTATTATTCCCTGTACATGTAACCCAGTTAACGTTGGGTAAATTAAAATCTCCCATTATTAGTGCATTGTCACGTAAATCAGTATTCCTGATATTATACAAAAACTCAGCATTTTCCCTAATATCTAAGTGTGGTGCTCTGTAGCCAATTGTGATTTTTTTCCCCTTGTCTGATAATATTAACCCATAGATGTTCAACTTCTTTATTGTTATCAGGTGTTGGCCTGATTTTGTATGCCTCGTACCTATCCCTTACATACAGAGCCAGGCCTCCCCAATTTTTGATTTTCTGTCAGTGCTTAACAGCTTATATCCTTGAATAGACTTCCCCCAGTAATCATCCTGCAACCAAGTTTCAGTTATCGCACAAAGTTGAATATGCTCATTGTGCAGTAGAAGTCATTTTTTTTCTCAAGCTCCTTGCATTAAGTAGTACTACCTTAATATCTTTTTGTTTCATTGTATTATGTATATTCGTTATGTTTCCTTGTACCTGGGGAAATTTAGACTTGTTACTTGCATCTAATTCTATACAAGGCGGATATCCTTCCCTTCGTTTGGTAGTTACCAACTCCTTTCTCATGGTCCTAATGTGTGAGATGTTGTTTTTAAGAGCCGAGGGTGCCCCCCGCCCTTCTCTTGGAAGCCTAGTTTAAACGGTTGTTGATAGCAGTTAGCAGATGTTTCCCCTGTCGACTAAGGTAGAGTCCATCTTTACAGAATAATTCTTGTCTATCATGATATTCTTCCCAGTGTGTAATACAGGTTATTGCTTGTTTTAGGCACCATTTATGCAGCCACTCATTTATATGTTTAATTTTCTGATTTGGTTGTTACGAGTATCTCGGAATGGGAAGAATTTCTGAAATATGGATCTTGCACCCCAGTCCTACTAATTTATTTGTTAATGGCCACAAACTCCTCTTTGATCTGTTGGATAGGGTCACAGCATATATTAGCCCCGACATGAAGAACAACCAGATGATTATCCCCACAATTATACAGAATGTTGTCAATCATACTAGTTATATCGACAATCCTAGCCCCACTAAAGCTTGAACATGTTCTGCTGGTTTTATCAGGGTTGAAGATGGTCCTGTCAAGATATTTGACTATTGAAGCCCCCAAGATGAGGCGGGCAGGGGTCTCACTGCCAGAAGGTGGTGGTTCCGAACTGCCCAAGGCAGGCGAACGGGGGAGGGGGTGTCAGAGGACCAAGTCCGGGCCTGCCTGACCCCTCGGTGGCTGAACACCCCTGCCTTCTTTCCTGTTGGCAGGTATATTTCACCCCCTGAACAAACTTTTGAAGGACCCTCAAGTGACCCTCATGTGATTAGGATAGAAGTCCACTAGAAACTATAATTGTTGGACATTATTGCATTGTTTGGACTGTTTGAACAGGATTGATAGTTATTATTGGGTAGGCGGTGAGAGAGCCCTATATTTTACTATCCTTTTCATGGATTGTTGTGGTGAGAGCACAGCACTCAGGTCAGTCTAGGGTGGACAGGCAGGAGAGGCAGTTTTATCCTATTTACAGACACTGACTATCAGCGTGGCATGTATAACCCCAGTCTGGACTTTGAATTTTATAACTCATCTGGATTTTAAAGTGTTGTGATTTATTTTTGGGGGAGAGTGGTGGAGGGTGGTGGCCATAGAATTTCATATTTTCTGAGCATTTGTGGTGTTTTAAGTTTTGTTGGAGGGATTGGTTGGGGGTGGGATATAGAATTTTATTTTTTTGGATAATTGTGGTAATGGTGTTCTTTATTTTTGCTACTGAGTGGGATGACAGTTGTTTTGATATGTGCTGGCCGAGAGCTCCCCCGGTTGGGCGCTATTCCCCCTCTGAGCTCTGTAGCCTCCAGCCTTTTAATTGCCCCCCCCCTTGCCCAGTGAAGTCTGTGGGCGGTGTTGAGCTTTGGGGATTCTGAGGAAGAGGTGCAGGGCCAGAGACCGCGGACCTGGAGGGGGGGAGTGGAGTGCAGTGGACAGATTGGGGTGGTAGGGCCCAGAAGGTGCCCTGGGCCAAAATGGGTCCTGGAGAAGGGTCCTCCCTGCCTAGTCCCAGTACCCAAGGGCTTCACTTTGGGTGGGCAGCTAGCGCAGCCAACCCCGGTAGCTCAACCTACTCAGGCATTGTTATACAATGCAAGGTCCATTAAAAACAAGACAGCAGTGATTGCTGATCTTGTTGGGTCATCGGACCTGGCATGCATCACAGAAACCTGGCTGGATGAGAATGCTGGCCTAAGTCTGGAGTCCGCTGTTCCTGCTGGTTATTCAGCGATACACCACCTGAGGATGGATCGCTGGGCCGAGGGTGTAGCGATCCATTTTAGAATTTATTTGGGCCTTATTGATGTACCAGTTGAGGAGCCCAAGTCCTTTGAGTGTATCATTGGCGCAGGTGTGGGGGTGTAGAATCCTTCTTGTCTACCGTCCAACAGGTGATGAGAAGCAGTTTCTGTAGGAAGTTGCAAACTTCATCATTGATATGGTATGTCATCACTTCAGGCACTTTGGGACTTGACCTTGGATTGTGATCTGTCCAGTGTGTAGGGGCTCAGCAGAGCTGTCAGCCAGTAACAAACCTGAGGGGGCAGGGCTTCCAGTACAAACTGCCCGTGCTGCTTGCAGTCATCAAAGTGAACCGACCTGAATCAGTTCTCCACTCCAGCAGTACTCGGTCAGTGAGCCAAAGACCCATAGAACACCAGTCATCTATTCTGCCTTGTACTTAAAGATTGGAGAGACTGTCATCATTTCAGACACTTTGGGACTTGACCACGGATTGTGATCTGCCCGGTGTGTGGGGGCTTGGCAGACCCGGCAGCCAGTAACGAATCTGAGGGGGTATGGCTTCCAGTACAAAACACCCACGCCACTTGCAAGTGTGAGCATTAGCGCGAGCGTTTGAGTGGCACTTGAAAACTGTTGGTCATTTCATCTTATAAGTGAGCACCTGCCTATATACTACTTAGAGTTTAAACACATTTGAAATTAACTTAGATATTGGACATGGCTCAATGGTATGTAAATAATTTCTTTATTCTGGGCCTTTTTATTGTATTAATATATTTTGAAAATTTAGGCTTAGGATCAAAGGGAAACCAAGTTGCTGGTGGGATATTTTTAGGCCGGGTATGCAAACAAATGCTGAATGTAATGAATGGAGGAAACTCATAGACAACAGGTATACTGGGCTGGGCTCAAACAAATTCCTCAAGATTTTTTTTATCAGTTGCTATGATCACTTACTGGTCCCTGCTTTACAGGGGCAGAATGGTAAAGGGCCTAAGGACAGGAACTTTTTTAAGGATAAAGAATAGTAAAATGATTCACTTTTGTTTAACATTGCTGTTAATTTTAGCTGGGGATGTGGAATCAAGTCCTGGGCCTCTGGCAAGTCAGGTTCACACTGGGGGAAAAGAGGCTAAGAGTTTACAAACAGTGTGCCACATTTGGATGAACTGAGGGTGTGGCTTGCGCAGTGTAATTATGATATAATTGATCTATGTGAAACATGGTTGAAACCACATATTTCTTCAAATCAGATTTTGATTAAAGGTTACTCGACTTATAAACAGGACAGGGAAGGTAAAAAAAAAAAAAAAAGGAAGGGGTAATGTGTTGTATTTAGGATGAAATTATTGCAGAAGACGTTGCCAAAAGTCCCCTAGATGGAAATATTGATTACCTAACAGTTAGGATTAACTTGGGAGCTAGTGCAGGGTGTAAACATCTACAGTAGATATTACTTGCATTTATTGTCCCCCTAAATGTAAACTAGCTGATTATCCAATATTTGATCTTTGGACTGGACTGCATCAGAATAGAAGGGAACACATTATCATAGGCGATGCAAATTCTGATTGGTGACAAGAACAGATTGCTGGGAAATTAAAAAGAAAAATGGGTGCTACTTATCTTGTTCAATTGATAGACACCTACCCACTTTAATTATAGAACTGCTAATCATTCTGTAATTGATTGGATAATGACTAACCGCCCAGGTAATCTTTTTAATCTAAATGTTCTTTCTGACTCAATATTAGATCACTGCCCGGTGTCCTGTACTTGTAAAATGTCCAAACAGACCTTCCTCCCTAAAATTTTTTCATAAAAGATGTATAAATAAACTTAATGTGGAAGCATATAAAAGGGAATTGGAGCAGACTGACTGGCCAAAAATATTGGACTCATCTGTCCTAGATCAAAAAGTATTACAGTTTAGTGAATATATAAATAAATTATTTAATAAACATACCCCAATAACCAAATGGAGGGTGAAAGGGTCTTTCTCACCATGGTTAAATAAAGATTTGTGAGATTTAATTAAAATCTGGGAGACAAAAAGGAAGCAGTATTTAAAAACTAAGGATGCTGATTGTTTAAGGCAGTATAGAACCGATAGAAATCGCGTTAAAAAAATATTGTTGGAGGTAAATCTAGGCACTTTAAACAAACTCAGAACAAAAATCTAAAGGATCAAAGGAAATGTTGACAATCTTTTAAGCCCTTATATAGTCCTCAAGAAGATAGATGTATAAAGTGTAAAAGCTGGTAAAGATTTGATGCAGTACAGTCATGGCAGATTGTTTTAATGATTTTTTTAATTTCTAAAACACTTTGTGTCAGGAGCATAGAGATGAATAGAAAGGGGGAGGGTTATGCTAGTGATAAATCTACTTCTTGGGATAAAGATTTGCCCCGTTTCAAATTTTCTAAGATAGAGGAGCATTGGGTCTTAAAATTGCTATTGAATCTGAAGGACAGAAAGGGAGGAGGGACAGATAAAATTCATTCCATAGAAACATAGACTTTGATGGCAGATAAGGACCACTTGGCCCACCCAGTCTGCCCATTTCCCTACCTACTGGATAAGCTGCAGATTCTAGTTAACCAACAGCCTATTTCCTGCAACCCCCCACTATAATTGCCTTATGTCTGTCCCATGCATGTTTGAATTCCTCCACTGTTTTAGACCCCACAACCTCTCCAGGAAGGCGGTTCCATGCGCCCACCACTCTCTCCATGAAAAGAATTTCCTCACATTACCCTGAGCCGTCCCCCTCTAACTTTAAATTGTGCCCCTTGTTCTTACACATCTCTTTTTCTGAAAGATGCTACCCTCCTGGACTTTGTTGATTCCCTGAGGTACTTAAAAGTTTCTATCATGTCCCCCTGCCCCTCCTTTTCATCAAGGGTATACATATTAAAGCTCTCTCAGTCTTCTTCATATGGTTTCTGATGTAGGCCCTGCACCATTTTAGTTGCCCTCCCTCTGGCCTGCTTCCATCCTGTCTATGTCCTTGCGTGTAGATGAGGTCTCCAAAACTGCACGCAGTACTCAGATGGGGTCTCACCAACTGTCTGCATAGAGGATAACCACTTCCCTTTTTCTACTTGTGATGCCCCTCCCTATGCATCCCAGTATCCCCCTGGCTTTCCCTACTGACTTCTCACATTGCATACCCACCTTTAGGTCATCTGATATGACTACACCCAGATCCCTTTCCATTATTGTTGTTGTTAGTACCTCCCCTGCTATTGTGTACTCTTCTCCTGGATTTTTATTTCCCAGGTGCATTACTTTGCACTTCTTTGCATTGAATCTAAGTTGCCATATGTCTGACCATTCCTCCAACCTTGCCAAGTCCCTTCTCATTCTTTCTACCCTCCCTTGTGTATCAACTCTGTTACAGATCTTTGTGTCATCCATAAAGAGGCATACCTTTCCTTCAGACCCTCTGCAATGTCACCTATAAAGGCGTTAAAGAGGACTGGACTGATACTGAGCCCTGAGGTACTCCACTGGTAACCCCTTTCTTCAGAATGTGTTCCATTCACTATTACCTTATGTGTCCTGTTGTGCAGCCAGTTTTCTACTCAGGCTACCACCCTGGGACCCACTCCCAGGCTGGCTAACTTGATTATTAATCTTTTGTGCGAGACTGTGTCAAATGCCTTGCTAAAGTCTAGGTAGGCCATATCCACAGCCGCTCGCTGGTCTATTGCTTTGATCACCCAGTCAAAGAAATCGATTAGATTTGTCTGACATGACCTTCCTGCTGTGAATCCATGCTGCTTTGGGTCCAGTGCCCGCTGGCCTCTAGGTACTCAACAATTCTTTCTTTCAGAAGTGATTCCATCATTTTCCCACCACTGAGGTCAAACTAACAGGTCTGTAGTTTCCTGCTTCTGCCTTGCTCCACTTTTGTGAAGGGAATCACATCTGCCCTCCTCTAGTCCTCAGGTACCACCCCATCTTCCCATGATTTGTTAAAAAGTGTGGTTAGTGGTGTCACTAGGTCCTCCTTAGCTCTTTTAGGATTCTAGGGTGAATCCCGTCAGGCCCATTGCTTTGTCCACCTTGAGTTTTAGGATTCTTTCAGTACTCTTTCTTCTTTAAATGGACTGGTATCAACCCCACTATCCAGAGTGCTTCTACTGTTTGGTTTAGGTAACTCCTCCTCTTCTTCTTTTGTGAATACTGAGCAAAAGTATTCATTCATTATCTCTGCCTTTTCACTGTCTCCCTCTGCCCACCTCCCCTCTCCTTTATTAATCTTCCCTAGCCCTCCCTTAACCTTTCTATGTTCCTAATGTACCTATAAAAGGTTTTATCCCCCTTCTTAACTGAGTTGGCTATCCTTTCCTCGGTTTGGGCCTTTGCTTTCTGACTGCCTTCCCACTTCTTTCTGCTTTAATTGATACAGTTCCTGTCGTGCTCCATCTGTGATTCCTTATACTTTTGAATGCAACCTTTTTCTCCTTAACCTTCCTGACACTTCTTTTGAGAGCCATAGTGGTTTTTTATTCCGCTTTGTTTTCTTTATTTGTTTCACACAAAGGCTTGTTGCCGCCATGATGGCAGTTTTGATTTTTCTCCATTGTTCTTCCACCCCTCCTTTCTGGCCATTCGCTAATGCATTCCTCAGGTATTCACCCATTATGCCAAAGTCAGCCCTTCTAAAGTCCAGTATCCTTGTATTTGTATGGCTTGTCTCCATGGTTGTGTTTATTATGAAGCACACTGTGCAGTGGTCGCTTGTTCCCAGGTGTCTACTGACTTCTAAGTTTGTGATCCTCTCTCCATTTGAGAGTACCAGGTCTAATATTGCTCCCTCCTGAGTGGGTTCCACCACTAGCTGTCTAAGGCATGCTCCTTGTAGGGCATCGAGAATGACCCTGCTCTTGGATGTGGCTGCAGTCCATGTTGCCCAGTTAACATCTAGCATATTCAGGTCCCCCATCAACAGTATCTCCCCTTTTTCAGCCATTTTGAGAATGCCCTCTATCATTTTCTTGTCCATTTCCTCCCCTTGAGATGGGGGTCTGTATACAACCCCTGTGCAGATTGTGATGCCATTCCCTGTCTCCAATGTGACCCAGAGTTCCTCTTGTCCTCCCCCTTTACTTTTTAGTTCTGTTACTTTGATCCCTTCCCTTATGTAGACAGCTACTCCACCTCCTCTTTTACCCTCCCTGTCCCTTCTGTAGTTTGTGTACCCTGGTATGTTGACATCCCAGTCATGGTTCTCCGTGTACCATGTTTCTGTGACTGCCACAATATCCAAGTGTTCCACTTCCATCAGGGCTACTAGCTCTGGAAGCTTGTTTCCAAGACTAAGGGCATTGGTACTCATTGCCCTCCATTTAATGTTGGCTTTATCCTTTTTTTACCCCATCCCTGCTCTTATTGCCCTTGTCCATTTTTCCATTTACCTCTGTCCTGCCCTCTGTCAAGCTCTGTACCTCAGTGTTTACCCTACTACCTGCCATGCTTAGCGAGGGGAGGCTTGAACTTTCCTGTTTCCTATCAGCACCTCCCCCCTTGGCCACCTTACTTAAACTATCTACTCCCTATTTAAAGGGTCCATTTACAGGTTTGTTTAATCTTTCCTTAGAACAAGGTAGAGTACCTGCCATATGGAAGGAATTGATTGTAATAC
Organism: Neoceratodus forsteri; assembly: GCA_016271365.2. Lineage (NCBI taxonomy): Eukaryota > Metazoa > Chordata > Ceratodontiformes > Ceratodontidae > Neoceratodus > Neoceratodus forsteri. The sequence goes on from CM057457.1 coordinate 355,468,798, forward strand.
CTGTCTATAAAGGGGAGATAGACTTGTCTTGTTCCGTTACAGGCCTATTTCTTTATTGTCCAAGGTTAGCAAGCTGTTAGAAAAATGTGTTCTTCAACAACTGCTTGAATACTTGGATGAGCAAAATTTGCTCATAGATCAGCAACATGGTTTCAGAGGCGGTCGATCTACTGTGACAGCACTGGCCAGGTTCACGGATGCTGTCCTGGTGGCTATAGCAGCCGGAAGAGCCACCGGTGCAGTCTTCGTGGACCTGGCCGGCACCTTCAATACAGTGAATCGTGAAATATTATTTCATAAGTTAGGGAATTTGGGAATAACTGATGTTCAACATGACTGGTTTAGGAGTTATTTGTCAAATCGCACTCAAAGAACAAGAGTTGATCGCTCTATATCACAACCAAGGGAGATTAAGACAGGTGTCCCTCAAGGGCCTGTGTTAGGCCCTCTTTTGTTGTAAACTATTTACCCTGTCCTTTTACTATTAAAACAGTTTATTATATGCTAATGATACTGTTATGTGGGAGTCAGGAACAAACAGTTATGATATTCAGGTCTCCCTTCAAAGTAAATATGATGTTTTTGTAAATTAGATTCGGTTAAACAAAATGGTGATAAATGAATCTAAAACAAATGTAATGCTTTTTGGTTTCTCACAGAGGTTTCAGCAATTAGATCCTATCAGATAGTGGAGCTTGGTGGTCGTCCCCTCCCTTTGGTTACATCATTTAAATATTTAGGTTTTTGCCTAGATCTGAACCTCAGTATGGTTCCTCATATAGAGAAGCTGAGTAATAAGATAAATCAGAAACTTGGTTTCCTTTATAGAAACATCAAGTCTTTGACAAATGACGCCCAACATACCATAGCCAAGCAAGTTCTGTTTCCAGCTATGGACTATAGTAGTATTGTATTGGTGCACAGTAATCAGTTACTTGAGTCTAAATATAAAATGCTGTATAATAACATCTGTAGGTTTGCCCTTCGTGCCCCATCCAGAACCCATCACTGCCAGTTATACATAAAATTGGGGGTACTCTCTCCGGTGAGATGCCTGAAATGCTTGGTACCTAATTTTACTCTTCGTAAGTTCTGGAGTTCCTCTAGTTCTGTTAAACTCAATGGTTGTTAATGAATGTCATCAAAACACAAGATGAAATGGCCTGACCCCTTAACTGTCGTGGTTTTTAAACTTCAAATGAGTAGGAAAGCACTTATTTGGTATGTTCCTTCTATCTTAAATGAATATGGAGAGTTGATGCAGAAAGCACAATCTGTATTGCACTTTAAACACTTATTGTTAAATGTTTTTATAACCCCTACCCGGTCTGCCGTTGCCATCTGACAGCAATACCAGGTAGGCTGGGTTCAGGGAGGAATAGGTCACTCGGCACAAAGACTAGGTTTGGCTACTCTGCACAGGGGCACCCAGGTAACTCCGAACGCAGGAAGCAATAACTGTAATGTCCAATACAAGAAGTGGGATTCTAAAGTGTGGCTTTTATTCACATCCAAACAGAATAAACAAAGCATAAATGGACCCCCACGGGGCTACACTCCTGGTAATGCAGATTAAAGGAGACCAGAACACATCCTCATCACTTTAGCCCTCAAGCTCTACCACACACTGGGCACACAGCCCGGACTTGTACGCTGCTTTGGGTTACACAGCCTGAACTTGTACCACGGCTCTGGGTTTTCCCTGGCTCGGCTCCCTTGCCAGCCACTTGTACACCTTCCATACTTCATGGAAACATTTTCTGGTGGCTCCCTAAACCACCTAAGAGCACCTCGGCTCCATCAGGGAATCTTCCTTTTAATCCTACATCTGGGTACTTTCCTCAGGCACTGGCCAAGTACCTGAGAGAAAGCAACAAATGTCTGAGAGCAAATCCGTAGAGGTGAATTTGGTTACTGCTGATGGGGGATCTCCCACCTCTCACTCCCACAATTCATACCCGGTTATTTCTCTGGACTGTAAATACCTCATCCTTGAACACTTTGCTGTGTAGATTCTTGCTAAATGTATTTCACATTCCATCTGCTTGTCTTGCTTACCATTTGTGCTGGACTTGAACATACTTAAATTAAGTGGCATTGTCCATTACTCTAGACCCCCCACAGAACTAAGCAGTCCAATCCCCACATCTTCCAACTGTAGTTGGCTGTCTTTTCCTGACCCCACAGTAACAGTCCCTTTAGTTTCCTTCTGTTTAGGTGAAAACACTTGGCCCTTTTCCAGAGCGAACTCACCCTTTGGTTGCAGGTGCCCCACAGGTGTTTCCTCATCAAGGAATCTTCCTCTCAGAGGTTCTGGTGCCTCAGCACAACTCAAACAGGCAGCTTCTTTCCCTTAGCTGGACCCGGGGGGGGGGTTGCCCCTGGAAAACAGGTAGACACCTTCCCCCCATCCCCTCAGGGATGGGGCTCTGAACCATTGAGAGCGGTCTCCACCACTTCAACTACCAGTCCCTGTGTTCCTCTTCAGGTGGAAACACACACACTTTAAACAAATGTAGCTCTGAAACAGAGCTTAAAGCTCTGAGAGCCTGCACACACACTGCTGCACTACAGTCTCTCACTCAGACTGCACACAGACTGGCTTCAAATTCCCCAACTTTCTACTCTAAACTCCCAACTGCAACATTCCAGTGTGGCTTATGCAGCTGCGACAGTTCTAAAATGATGTCATCCCTCAGTCTCAGCTGAGACTGAGAACAGAGTGAGACAGTGTGAAATCCATTTAACTGGAGTTTCACAAGCTGCCTTCCCTGCCTACCACTAGGTCTTACTGGGATTCTAGTAACCCTGGGTAACAGGGGGGTTACACTCACCCTGGGCCAGGAAAATGACTGTCTGCAGTCATTATTCACCCGACTTAGGTCATCTCACCCCATGTGTTGACTACGGGGAGGTAGTGCTACCTCCTCCCCTACCATGTGCTAGCATAGGCAGGCAACACTAAGGGCCTAGAGGCCTTTGGCTGACATATCAGCCTCTACTCTACCCGCTAACTATGGGTACCTAGTGGCTCTAGTAGAACTGTCCAGAGCATAGCCCTAATAGATCAGCACTGTGGCCCCTACAGCCGTTCAGGACCACAGCCTGTCTATCCCCCTTAGCCCTCTAGGGAAAACCTGTCTGCCTCTATCTCAAATTTACCAAAACAAACAGGAGACCTCCCCGACCCTGGACACCATGCAACCACACACCAGGAGCTAATACCATACACTATGCATTACTCCCACACTCCCCCACAACCATACCTGTGGAAGGAAAAGTTACACACAGTAACAACAACAACAACAACAGTACTTTAAACACTACACTCTAAAGTACTAGTGAGGGACTCCGCTGAGTCTCTCCTCCTCTTCTTGTCTTCTCTTCTATCTTCTTCCAGAACACCTGCAAGAAAAAAAAGAAAGACAACACACACTCCTAATCTGCATATACAGTCTAACTAAATCCCTACCATCAAAACACTGGAGAATCCCAAAAAGACTTTTTTTAGAAAAGTAGAAAAAACAGTATAAACATTATAAAACAGTAGAAAACAATGACATTATTTACAATACACCATATTTGGGGGATGGAGTGCCCCAAAAGTCCCATCTAGTGACCACAGTGCCCGAAGGCAAGTCCATTAAAGAGTCTCTCCTGGGCCGGAGCCCGATGAATCACAGTTCTAGCAGGCCAAAGTCCCGAAGGGGAGAGTCTTTGAGGACAGTTCAACATCTGGAGTCTGCTAGTGTAGGATGTGTACTGCAATGTCATAAGAATAGAAAAGTCTGGACTTAACAGTCCCTTGTAGAATGAAAAATGGCACCAAACCTGGTCCTCAGCCAAAGACTCTCCCTGGCAGCATTCTTCTGATACAGCTGGGTGGACATCTTCCGGGAACAACAGGAGGGCACATCTGGAAACTGCTGGGCTGATGTCATCTCTGGGGAATGGAACCTTGGAACAGGAGCAAATAGGAAAACAGCTGGTCTGAACTCATCCGATTACCAGGCGATGAATCAGGATACAGCTGGGCTGGTGTCCTTTCTGGATCTGAAGTCATCTGGTGGGCTAGTCGATGGATTCTGGAAAGCCAGTACACTGTAGAACTGATGAATGTGGGGCACCTGAGTCCTGGACGTCCATACTGGCAGAACAACATAGGTACTGCAATGGCTGGAGTGGCACCACTGGCTACCACTGCTCTGCTTTCCATTTGGTAGGCATGGGCACATTCGCAGGAAGGTATTTGCATTGTGGCCAATAGCACAACAAGTCAGGTGCCTGAATTATAACCCCGTCTGGGCGCTCATAATTCACATTGTGAAAGGTTTCACGTACCTCTCTGTCCACTATTCCAACAGTGTCCATTAACAGTGTCCTGCCTCTTTTCCACTGGCTGTATTTTTCATGAAACATTCTGTTCCTAACATGCTTGTTTGCACCAGGATGCACACATTTCATTGCTTCTGCCCAAATCCAGGATTTTCTGCTGTTCTCAATCTCCTCCCAGACTCTCCGAGGAAAGGTAGGAAAGGATATCCCATAGATTTCATTCGCCTTCCTACGAACCAGTCTTTCCTCTTTACTAGCTTTTGTCAACCTGAGACCTCTGGCCTGTCTTGGGGGCAGCCAGTCCTGGTTCTACCTGCTATGCATTCTCAACAAGACAAAAAATGGATCCCTAGCTGCTTCTTGCACAACCAGGGCAGTGGCATCACCACTCTCTTCCATGCATTCCTTTGAGGCAAGAGCTTGAGGCTATGTATCAGTTCCTTTTTCACAAGGCCACATAGGTTCCCCCTCTTCTTCTTCCTCACTGAGAATCTGTGCCCAGGAGTGAGCAGTCGTGCTCACTCCTGAGACTATCCACTCTTCGCTGGATGCGGAGGTCGAAACCTCCCATTAAAAGGCCTCCCTCATCTCGTCTTCTCCTATGAGAATTGGGGTAGGCCCCGCTCTCCATGGGTCTACTGATGCTCTTCCTGATATGTCTCTCTGCGACTCAGAATCTGAAACATCAGCACATTGTTCTGTCTGTAAATCTGCACCCTCTAGCTTTGTGCCAGACTCCCCTGAGGGGCCTTCTCCAACAGGCCCTGTCTGTTGCTGTGTGCTGCCAACTGCAGATTCTTGAACTTTTGTCCATGTGGGAGCCAAACAAATCTTGGGCGCTTTAAATAAGCCATATTTCTCTAAGCACCCAGAACAGTGAGGTACCATGAAGACGTCCCTTCCAGCATTTAAGCACATCAAACATACTTGCACTGGATATCCAGGAATCACTACATGAGGAGGCAGTCGTCCTCCATAGTAACATCTCTCAATGTCCCTTAACTTGTTAACTTCTACTGCTATCACAGCCCGGGCATGATCCGGGTAGCAGGTGGTCTTGAAGCCATGACTGCAGAGAAAACAAACACTCACTATTATTTCAAGTCTCACATCACTGAAAACTTTCTGTCTCTTTCAAAAAGGCTCTCTGCTGCTGCTGTGTTTACATTACTACCCCACCCTGCAATGGCGGTGGCAGCACTCCTACGCATCAACATTCTGAAATTGGGTCAAGCCACTGCGCATCCGATTTACACACTCTACTGATAACTTTGCTCAAACTGCACAAACTTGCACTGTTCTTTTTCCTAGCACATTTATATGATTTATCACAGACTTTAAACTTGCTGAAGACATTACTCTAGCTTACAGTCCCTTAAAGCCTCAGTATTTCAAACACAGGATTGCCTGTAACTCTTGCTGCATATCTGATACAACTCACAGTCTCTCTCATGGCTTTGAAACTTATACTGATGCTGACCCTATAATTATGCTCACAGTCGATGACTTAAAATGCTTGTTTTTGCTGGTAAAACTTAACACAGTCCTTCTTTGCAAAGCGACTACACTGCTACACACAGATTCAGCTGGCTTTTGGCAATTATTTCTGTTGGTACTCACTGTTACCAGTAGCTGTTTGCTGCAATGGAAAACGGCCTGCAGCCAGTCTTGGAGGCCTCAGGACAGAAGCGGGTTGGCAGTCCTGCCGATTGTCCCTCTGAACACCACATCACAGTCCAGTCGTTCAAGATGCGGGTTGAGCCCGAATTTAAACAGAAAAGTCAGTTTTTTACACTTTTTTACAGCGCTTTCAGTCACCGCAACTCTCCTCCTGATAAGCCAGTATGCACACTCCACTCACTCTCCCTCTCGAATGCTGGGCAGTTGCTGTAGAGCTGGCTTGGGGCGGGACTGATTGCAATCTCACCAATCACTCAACGCCATGCAAATGAGCCTCTTTCCTCTCAAGTGCTCTTCTCCTCACGACGATCATCGAGCAGGCAAATTTAAACTGCAAAACCACACTTTTTTTTTTCAACTGACTCCACGGTGGGAGCCCATTTCAACCATTTTTTATGGCCATTAAGCACAAGTCTCTCAGTTCACAAGAAAGCATTTCCAAAGTCTAGGGCACAATTTTCCTTTTGCTACCCACAGTTTTCCACACTTTCCTTTGTCACAAACAGTTTTAAAAGCTGTCAAATGCTGTAAATTTGATGCAGGACAAGGGCATACACTCTCAGGCTTTATTGCTCCTTGGTAAACAGTTGGCATTTTGACAACAGCACACAGCAGCACATTAGTTAACATTGCTTCAGATTTTTGGGCTACCCACTGCCAGATAACCAAAACGCTAGCCCTTTGCCCAAGCGGCCTTTCTTACGTTCCTCCCTAGATTCCAAACCCAAATCCCAGTGGTGCCTCCATTTTTGTAACCCCTACCCGGTCTGCCATTGCCATCTGACAGCAATACCAGGTGGGCTGGGTTCAGGGAGGAATAGGTCACTTGACACAAAGACTAGGTTTGGCTACTCTGCACAGGGGCACCCAAGTAACTCCGAACACAGGAAGCAATAACTGTAATGTCCAATACCAGAAGTGGGATTCTAAAGTGTGGCTTTTATTCACATCCAAACAGAATAAACAAAGCATAGATGGACCCCGACGGGGCTACACTCCTGGTAATGCAGATTAAAGGAGACCAGAACACATCCTCATCACTTTAGCCCTCAAGCTCTACCACACACTGGGCACACAGCCCGGACTTGTATGCTGCTTTGGGTTACACAGCCTGAACTTGTACCACGGCTCTGGGTTTTCCCTGGCTCGGTTCCCTTGCCAGCCACTTGGACACCTTCCATACTTCATGGAAACATTTTCCGGTGGCTCGCTAAACCACCTAAGAGCACCTCGGCTCCATCAGGGAATCTTCCTTTTAATCCCACGTCTGGGTACTTTCCTCAGGCACTGGCCAAGTGCCTGAGAGAAAGCAACAGGTGTCTGAGAGCAAATCCGTAGAGGTGAATTTGGTTACTACTGATGGGGGGGTCTCCCACCTCTCGCTCCCACATTTCTTACCCGTCCATTTCTCTGGACTGTAAACACCTCATCCTTGAACACTTTGCTGTGTAGATTCTTGCAAAATGTATTTCACATTCCATCTACTTGTCTTGCTTCCCATTTGTGCTGGACTTGAGCATACTTAAATTAAGTGGCATTGTCCATTACTCTAGACCCCCACAGGTTAAGCAGTCCAATTCCCACATTCTTTCTTTCCATATGTGCTGAACTTAAACATACTTAAAAGTGGCTTTGTCCATTACTCTAGACCCCCACAGAACTAAGCAGTCCAATTCCCACATCTTCTGACTGTACTTGGCTGTCTTTTCCTGACCCCTCAGTAACAGTCCCTTTAGTTTCCTTCTGTTTAGGTGAAAACACTTGGCCCTTTTTCACAGCAAACTCACCCTTTGGTTGCAGGTGCTCCACAGGCATTTCCTCATCAAGGAATCTTCCTCTCAGAGGTTCTGGTGCCTCAGCACAACTCAAACAGGCAGCTTCTTTCCCTTAGCCGGACCCAGGGGGGTTGCCCCTGGAAAACAGGCAGACACCTTCCCCCTATCCCCTCAGAGATGGGGCTCTGAACCATTGAGAGCGGTCTCCACCACTTCAGTTACCAGTCCCTGTGTTCCTCTTCAGGTGGAAACACACACCTTAAACAAAAGTAGCTCTGAAACAGAGCTTAAAACTCTGAGAGCCTGCACACACTCTGCTGCACTACAGTCTTGCACACAGACTGGCTTCAAATTCCCCAACGTTCTACTCTAACCTCCAACTGCAACATTCCACTGTGGCTTATGCAGCTGTGACAGTTCTAAAATGATGTCATCCCTCAGTCTCAACTGAGACTGAGAACAGAGTGAGACAGTGTGAAATCCATTTAACTGGAGTTTCATAAGCTACCTTCACTGCCTACCACTAGATCTTACTGGGATTCTAGTAGCCCTGGGTAACAGGGGGGTTACATTTTGTACTGTGATAATGTTTGTAAATGTGAATAATTGTCTGCTTATGTAAATTTGTACTGTAATGGTCAGTATCAGGCATGGCTGAAAAAGGGCAGTGCCCAGTCCATCTCCTGGTTAAAAGTTAAAAACAAAAAAATAAAAATAAATTGGGGACCCCAGATGGATGATGCTAGGGGACTTCAATGCCTGGGTTGACGATGAACTCTTGCAGTTTGGTCAGGACTTCCTCCAACTAATGAATTTGTTTGGCTTCACACAGGTTATTATCTCTGTGACCCATATTCATGGTCACTCACTGGACTTGGTCTTTTTACTGGGGATGGAGACCTCCGACATGGCAGTGGAGCCAGTCGGATGGTCCAACCATCACATCATAAGGTTCAATTTTATGGCTGTTCCTTATAGGCCTGCCCCTGTGGAGATGGTCCGGTTCCGTCCTTTGAGGGGTTTGATCCCAAATGGCCTCATGGCAGTGCTGGATCTGTCGAGCTTGCTGAGAGTAAGCACGGATCCAGAGGAGCTACTACAATCTTATGACAGGGCTATGGTGGAAGCACTGGATTCTGTTGCTCCTGTTCATGTTCGCCCTCTCACCCTTTGCCCTCAGTCCCCTTGGTTTGATGGGACCGTGAGGGAGTTGAGGCGAGTGGGATGAAGGTTGGAGCAACGCTGGCAGAAATCAGGTCTGGATGCCGACAAACTTAGACTGATGTCTCCTTATGAAGAGTATCAGTCAGTTATCTCCTGTAAGAAGGCAGAATTTCTGTCCAGGGAAATAACTGCTACACAGACTCGACCAGCTCATCTCTTCCGGACTGTCGACAAACTGTGCAATCCAGCCTGTCTAGAGCCTTGGAGAGTATTGTCACAAGAGAAATGTGATGAGTTTGCTTGTATTTTTGCAGATAAGGCTACCTGCATCAGACCTGAGATCTGTGCATCTCGCTCCAATGGGAATTGCGGCAATTGGTGGGAGGTTGCAACCCTTGGCCCTGTTTGGGTGGACTTCAACTGGATGGTGATTGAGGATGTCGTGAGGATCATCCAGAGTTTGTGGCCGACCTTCTGTGGTTTGGATCCAAGTCCAACTTGCCTCCTTGTGGAGTGTGTAGAGGTCATCAGCCCAGTCCTAGTGGAGATAGTCAGATGTTCTTTAGAGACAGGTGTGTTTCCGGACACACTGAAGGAGGTGGAGGTCATCCCACTCCTGAAGAAATCCTCTCTAGACCCAGACTGTCCCACCAACAACAGGCCTATCTCTAATCTTCCCTGTGTGGGAAAGGTCATAGAGAAGACTGTCGCACTGCAGCTGGAGGATCATCTTACCATCCATGAGATCTACGATCTTCTCCAGTTGGGACTTAGGAAGAGGCATAGTACTGAGACGGCACTTGTCTGGGTACTAAATGATCTCCCGATAGCGAGAGATAGGAGGACCCATTCCATCTTGGTTCTCCTTGTTCTCTCTGCAGCATTTGACACTGTGGATTATGCTGTGCTCTTAGAGCGCCTGAGGGTCATCTGCGGACTGTCAGGAATGGTCCTCAGATGGTTCCACTCATACCTTACTGGCAGGTCTCAGAGAGTGGTGTCTCGGATTTTTTCCTCTGGCCCGGTCTCCCTGCTGCGTGGGGTCCCTCAGGGCTCTGTGTTGTTGCCCATGTTGTTCGCAGTGTACATGCTGCCATTAGAGGACATTGTGAGGCGGTATGGGCTGAGTTTTCACTGCTATGCGGATGATACTAAGCTCTACATGTCCTTTGTGCCTGGGCAGGATGATTCTGTCTTGGTATTTAATAACTGCCTCGCCGAGATCCAGGACTGGATGAGTGCCAGTTGGTTGAGGTTAAACCCAGACAAGACCAAGGTGTTGGTGGTGGACTCTGGATGTCAGGTTGAGGGTCAACAAGTGGGGTGGCCTTCTGGGCTTCGGCTTGGGGACACCCAGCTGCTGACTTCAGATCGGGTGCGGAATCTGGACGTTGTGTTTGACAAGAGACTGACACTTAAAATGCAGGTGTCGGCTGTCATCAAATCTTCATTTTACCATCTGAGGAATATCGCCTGGATAAAACACCTGGTACCCCCCTGCCCGATGACCTTCCAACATTGGTCCACACCTTTGTAACCTCATGCCTGGATTACTGCAACTCCATTTTTGTAGGGCTTCCAGGGGTTGAGCTTCATCGCTTGCAGCTAGTGTAGAATGTGGCAGCCAGGTTGCTGACTGGCTTGTCTCGATCTTGCCGTGTAGCACCTGTTCAGTGGCGAGTTACCTTCAAGGTCTGCTTGCTGACCTATAATGCCCTACACAGACAGGGTCTGCACTATCTACAAGAACTCTTGCAACCCTGTTGCTCCCTCTGCTCACTCCGCTCCACTGACGAGGGATTGCTAGAGATTCTCAGGGTGCAACTTAAATCATCAGGTGCAAGGGTGTTTGTTTTTGTGGCACCTACCCTGTGGAATTCTCTACCTCATTTGCTAAGGGAGTGTCCGACCATGCGGAACTTCAAGTCGGCATTGAAAACTTATTTATTCAGGCTCACCTTCCTAGGTTATGAATGATTATTTATTTGTCTTCTGTTTAATTTGTGTAAAATGATTTCATGCTGCTTTTATCATTGTACAAGCGCTTAAATATTTTGATTTGCGCTTTTTATAAATAAAGAAGTTGAGTTAAGTTATCTCTGATTAGGTAGGGGCTGAGAAGTGGCAGGTGTAGGAACTACATCCATAAGGAATCTGCAGTGGGCATTGAATGCTCCACCTCAATGTGCATATCAATTAAAGGGTGAGTTGGGGATTCAGGAGCAGAGACAATTTCAGGGATAGGGGTGTATTCCCTGGGCCAGGATTACACGCATCCTGGGTATCAACCCCAGTTGATCTACTATTGGTTCCCTCAGTAACACTTCTATCTGTGTCCTTGTACATCAGACAGTTTTTGGGATCAAAGCTGTTATGCTCTGAGATTTTATGTTGTTCGGCTTTCCTTCCCTTTTTACATACTCTAGTACTTTGGACTTGGTACCATGTATCATCTCCAGCACAAGCACTATCAGGTGTATCATCCTCCCTTACTAGGGTTGCCACCTTTGGATGAGGGAAAAACCGGATCCTAAGCTCCGCCCCTAGCCCCACCCCTTTTCATGACTCATCATGCATTGCTTGTCTTAGAAAGTCATTTGTTATATCAATAAAAGACAACACTGAAGGCAGTAGTTCAACAAAAATGTTAAGCTACTGTACCTGTTAAAGGGAAACAATGGAAAAGGCACAGCTTTACCCAGGCACTACAAAAATTCCTGATTAGTGCTTTCAGACAAAAACATTTAAAAAAAAATCCTCTAATTGATTTTTTAGTGATTTAAACAATGGCCTTTAACTTTCACTTACTATTGCTGGCAGCCACCATTTCATGAGTAGCAGAGAGCTTCCTGAGCTCACTTTATGCTAATATGTCCTGCCAACCAATAGCTGAGGTCAGACAGGCATATTAACATACAGTGAGTTCTGGAAGCTCACTGCTGCTCATGAAATGGCTGCTGCCGGCAGCAGGAAGTGGAAGTTGTGGGTAGCTGTTCTAAATCGTTAAATAAAGTTGTTACTGTCTGAAAGTACTAATTGCGAGTTTCTGTAGTGTCTGAGGAAAGCTTTGTCTTTTCCATTGTTTCCCTTTAAAACTACTTTCCCATGTTCTTCTTAGTTATTTATTTACATATGTGTGTATTTATTTATTTATTGACATTGGTTTACCAGATAAACATATTGAGATTAAATAAATCTCATTTGCAGATATGATCTGGGGGGAGACAATGGAAACACTGTAAATAGCATACAACAGTACCCATGGTATATAATACATAATCAAGAAATTGTTCCTATAATGTGTACTTAATATATTTTTCTATCTCCATTTCCTTTTCATGTCCACAGTACTATTTCAAAGTCAAAGTGGTGACCATACTTTTTTCTTGAGGAAAAAATAATTTTAAACATTTAAAATGCCTAAATTCTGTTAGAGATGAAAATGTATGAAAGTAAAAGACAACTGGCTGTGTTACAAAAGGTGGGGGCAGCTTTGCTGCTGTGCCACATTAAGATACAGTAGAAAAGATTAGGTTAAGTGAGTGCTAATGGTATTAATGGCCATACTTTACACCTCCCAGGATAACAGTTTTCACAAGCAAAAGGCTATATTGACAACAGAACTTGGTTGTAACCTGGACATGTAGCTGAAACAATGAGTACGATTACAAAATATGTTTCAAAAGTCTGTGAATACTGAAAATGGTCAAATAACCTGACCTGAACAGAGCAAAACCGGACTACCTGATAGGGACCCTGAAAACCTGATCATCAGGTAAAAAACCTGACAGGTGGCAACCCTATCCCTTAACCTTTTTTTATATGTTTGATCTGGGATAGGTGTATGCCGATTAGCACTTTTACTGGTAGAGTGTTCATTTGGTTTAGGTATTTTTCTCCTTGGTGCTTTGGCTCGATTGACTATCTCAGGGTCCTGACTTAATCTTCACATCCCCTTTTTCTGTACCTGCATGTGACAGAATGCAATGTTTTTTTTACCTGCTTGTTCTATATAATGTTTTAGCTGATGTGGGAGATATGAGCATAGGATCCGGGTTTATAAAATTTTTGGTGGGGCCCAGGGGTCAGGGGTTAAACCCCACCCCCTGGCCCAGGATCAGAAGTGAAACACTGGGGTTCTAGGGTCAAAGCCCTACACTCATGGGCTGGGGGTCAGAGATCAACCCCACGACCACTAGGGATCTATGGGATCAGAGCACCTTGTATCATAATGTGGGGGTCTGCGTGTTAAGCCCCTATCCCCAGATACAACAGTAGGTCTGAAATATTCCTACATGGAATACCACACCTGTAGTAATGCCTACTTGATTTGGTAGCTAGTTGTGATGTAACCAAGGCAACCAGATTCAAGAGAGCTGCAGCTCTGTAGACCTAATCTGCTTTTGACCTGAAAATAGAAAAAGGTTTTCCAAAGGTCACTTCATTCTTGTCTAATTATTCTGATCTGTGCATCAAAAGACAGAGCACACTTTAGCAGACGGGGCTGAATTATAGACAGTGAGGTTTGAATAAATCACTGGGTCTAGCAAGTGCATGGACTAGATTTACAAAGAGCAGCAAACATTTGCCATGGGCAGCAACTCCCCTTACAGTATTCTATCTGGTGGTAATCCACACTTAGAATGTTTTATGGAATGGAATGACTGCCATGAGATCATATAGCAAAATGACTCCCAGTAAACCACAAGGGTGTCTTCAACTCCCAGATCTCAAACTTTAATATTTAGCTTCCAGGGCTAGCCAGTTCTCATGGTGGAAAGATGTGACTGGGGACCAATATGAAATAGGTACAGACCACAGTGGCAGATAATGGAAAGTGAGCTGTGCTCCAGTTCAAGACAGGCATAAATATCAGAGCCCTGGTAATGTACCGCAAGGCCGTTGGCAGGATTTTTATAAGGAGGTTCTTTTTTTGGAGTCTAACTTCTTCAAAAAAGCAGGGGACCGCCAGGCCCCCAGAAGCCCATGGGTTCTAGATGCTCAGTGGTGCATTTTCTGGCTTATTGTGAAGCTAAATAACTCCTATCTTAGCTCTCCTCTACCCCTTGCTCTAAACATATGCATTGTCTGGCTGCAGGTTGAATACATAGAGAATACTGGATGGACAGCTATGCAGAACCAGGATGTTCTGCCACAGAAGGATTCTGATTCCCTCTGACCTCGAGAGCAAAGCTCAAGAGGTCCATGGGAATCAGAACCCTGAGGTAACAAAACACACTGGTTGTGCATAGAGTTGCTCATCCTGTATTTTTTATAGTGTATAGTACTGTGTGAAAAAATGTGTTTTGTGAGTTCTTTTGTTTTCAAAATGAAACTGACTCATGCAGTCTCTAGAGGTTCTAGAATGCTGTTCTACCACAGTAGGGTAGAACAGCATTCCATGACCTTGGAACTCTGGTAGAACAGCATTTTGAAAGGGGTGGAATTCTATTGTAACCCCTAGATGGCGCTATCCCAGGGGCTACTACCCCTGCCTGATTTGCCACTAACAGGTTGAGGGGCCTGGATCCAATGGCGGGTGCCTCCACCCAGAGGTCAGGGTTTGCAATAGTTAAACTTACTTGGTCACAGCCCTCTGGGACACTGCAACCCCTTTCTTCCCACTAGTGGCCCACACAATATATCAGAATTACCTTCACAGTATACACTTACCCCAGGACTAGTTCCGGCACTGGGACCTCCTGTGAAATAAGATACAGTGCAACAATCACAGTACAGTACTTTAACATAGACAAATACCTCAGGCAGTATAACTTTGCTGAAACAAGCAGCTCTGATTTATTTAGGGGGATATAACAAGGACAGGGGGAAATCAGGTTAATTAGCTTATCACTTTACTATCTACCTATGGCTCTGTGCACAGGCCTATCCCTACCAGTTACTGTCCCTGGGTACCCAAGCCCTAGTGGCTAGTCCAAACCGTGGCAGCTGGTAGGGGCCCTTTCACACAGTGAAACGAAAAATTAGTTTAAACAGTCAGCAGTACAGTGATTCCATTTGGATTTAATGTGGCAATCAACAGGAGCGACCCTGAATTAGTACTCACACCTCCAAACAAGATAGGGTTCTTCAACGCCAGCAGGGCTACTCTTGAGCTCCACGAGACTCTTCACACATTTATATGGTAAAAAAGAAAGTACTATACCAGGCAGGCTGCTTCTCTATCCCGATCGCAATTACTGCACAATAACCGGAGAACACACAGCAGATTCAGTTCCTGTGACAGACCGAGTACAATTCAACAATTTCTCCAGTCTTCTACAGGGTGAGCCTGGTTTCTACTCTTCAGAGATCCTTTGATTCTTTTCACAGGACGGATTCAGTCCTAACAAGCAGTTACACAAGCTGCAGACCGAACTCTGGGCCTTACACACGTTTTTGACTGAAACTGTGCACTGAAGGAGCACAGGGTTTCTTTCCCCTTCACTGCCAGATCTAAACTGAAACTCCAACAGACAAAACCGGGCACTTCCTTCGAGTTCCTCCCAGTTCTTGACTGGATTGGCTGTCACTCACAATAGACTGCTGCTGTTGGTCCAAAAAGGTGCCGAAGTCTAAACTACATCTCCCAGAGTCACTGCCCATACAATCCTCTTGTGGCTGGCTCAGATTATGAGTCCAAGTTCTGATTCGTCCAAGGCACCATTTTAGAGCTAGCTTACCCCACACTGATTGGTCCAGTTCAGCAGTTCAAAACCAGAATGGGGAACTAGGCAGACACAGTTCTGACTGCAAAGAAAGCAGGTTAGACAAACTGTAATTTCATTATTACTGTAAATGATTTCTGGCAAACAGTTACATCTTTCAGATAGGTTCCCTTGCACTCCTAGTGACTGCAAAATGGAGTGAATTGGCAGCAGCTCGAGTGGTACTCAAACAGAGAAGCACACAGTCCCCCATACAACTAATTATGTCTGCAAGCAGACAGCTCTTAAAGAGACAGTACCAGAGGCTCTAAAAACACTCACTGATAAATGGCTTAAATGCCAAACACCATTCAGGCTTGGAGCATTCAAGCAAGCTCCTGGAAGTCTTTTGGGAACCCCCATTTGCAGGGGGGTTACACTATACAGAAGTTACAACATTCCACTATACACTATATACTTGTATTCTTTACATGAGGTTAGCAAAAAGCCAATTGTCAAAAGCCAATTGTCATACAAGTGATATATTTATTATCCGCAGCTGTCACCTGCTGGCTTGACATAGGCCAGGCAATAAATGTTAGCATTTTCTTCCTTAGGTACAGAACATAAGTATTTATTCACCCTGTAGCCAGTCAGATAATAGGGATTTGGGTGCTGGCAGGCCCCAACCAGGATTTTCTCAAGTGGTATTTTTTTTTTTAATAGACTGTTACTCTTGCTAGATGCTCTGTGGTGCATTTCCCCGCTTATTCTGATGCTACACAAATCTTATATTAGCTCTACTCTACCCCCTTGTTCTAAAATGATGGTGTCTGGCTGTAGGGTAAATACATAATAGTATTCTGTATGTGAGTTTAGCAAAATGCTGATATTCGTTATAACTGATACATACTTTGATTGCAGCCATCACCTGTCGTCCTAACATGAGCCAGGCTAATGTCAACATTTTGCTAACCTCACATACAGAACTGAAGCACGATTTTACCCTGCAGCCACCAGCCAGCCAGATATTAGGGATCTGGGGGAAGCTAGGCCCAGAGAAGCCCTGGGTTACTGTGGTTCATTTTGTGGTTAACTGTAAAGCTTAAGAAGTCATCTGTCATCTCTCTATCACTCCTGGCTGTCAGGACAGTTACCATC
The DNA here is from genome assembly GCA_016271365.2 of Neoceratodus forsteri. Taxonomy (NCBI): domain Eukaryota; kingdom Metazoa; phylum Chordata; order Ceratodontiformes; family Ceratodontidae; genus Neoceratodus; species Neoceratodus forsteri. The sequence goes on from CM057457.1 coordinate 355,485,560, forward strand.
CATGTGGCTCACAATATACAGTACTAATAATATATTCCTTACCTCAGGATAGCCAGGGTCAGTGTACTGACCACCATTTTACTCATGCTAATACAAGCCCTGCCCATTAGTTTTTTCATTTGACCCTTACTTTTTCTATCCAATGGCTCAATTATTCCATCAAGATAAATGTCTGAAATGAACCCTGAATATGTATCTAGGTGGACTAGCAGTAGGATTTTACTGTGACTTGCCCAATGTTACACAGTATTTGGCTCTGGATGAAAAGTTTATCCCTAGTTCACAAGCTGGTGTACTTAAACCATGATTGCCTATATTGCTTAAACTGTGACAGACCCCCTGTAGCTAGATCACAGGGCTGGACACACACAAAAAAAAAAACTGTGGGAGCCAAGGATTTGTAGTACTTTGACTTAGTTGCAGAAAAATATCTACACATAATACAGGACATTAGATTACTTCAGCATCCTAATCCACCACACACACCTGTTTTGACCCATAAAGCAAATATAGAAAAACAATCTATACACAGCATTAGGACAGAAATAACAAGCATTTGTCAATGCCGAATGTTGCTTGCTTCTATGTGCTGTTTAAGTATTTGGAAGTCATTGGAGTGCAAATATTGAAAATTTGCGAACTTACGAGCGTGCGTAGGAACTGTGCAACGCACGCTCGTAAAACAGGAATTTTTAGGAATTTTTTTCACCAAATTTTAAACATAGCCATTTTAAGACCTCTGCTCATGAACAGTGTCACTGTGATTTTGTTAATGTGTCCCATACATTGAGTTTGCACACCGACTGCGCCATTGTGCGCTACATGGGCGGAAACACGTTTTGGGCAGGATGTGAAAAATGACAGCTGTACTGCTCATAAGGAGGTGTGGTAAAATGGCAATGTTGAAAATCTGGAGTGAAAATATTGAAAATTTGAACTTACGAGCTCGTGAGGAACTGCGCAACTACTGTGAAAACAGTCATTTTAGGAATTTTTTCACCAAATTTTCAACATAGCCATTTTAAGACCTCTGCCCATGAACAGTGTCATTGTGATTTTTTAATTTGTCCCTTACATTGATTTGGCACACCGACTGCGCCATTCTGCGATACATGGGCGGAAACACATTTTGGGTGAGATGTAAAAATGACAGCTGTACTACTCATAAGAAGGTGTGGTAAAATGGCAATGTTGAAAATCTGGAGTGAAAATATTGAAATTTCGTGAACTTACGAGCCCGCGTAGGAACTGCACAACGCACGCCAGTAAAACAGTCATTTTTTGGAATTTTTGCACCAAATTTTCAACATGGGGTTTTGGGACCCCTTCTCATGAGTGATGTCACTGTCATGGCGGTATTAGGCCGAAGGGTGATTTGCAGTCACTGCACGAAATCACCCTTCGGCCCGAATAACGCCATGACAGTGACATCATTTATGAGAAGGGGTCCCAAAAACCCCATGTTGAAAATTTGGTGCAAAATTCCCAAAATGCCTGAGATATGCAACAAAGTTGAAACCCCTATCTAGCCCATTATACAGCTTACCAGCATTTCCTCAGTTCACGGTCGGCTTTGAAGAGTGCAGACGTGTTCCCGGTCCACCAAGAGCGTCGGCCGGAGTCCGGAGGTAAGTATGGGGTGAGGGGGGTGGGGAGGCTGGGTGCGCAGTGGGTGAGTGCGGGTTGTGGAGGGGGTGGGAGACGCTCCGCGGACCGTTCGCTTTTCAGGTTAAAAAAAGACGAGGCTTTTGCCACGCTGGGGTGGGCCTCAGCGTGGCACAAGGACGTTGGGAGTGCTTCAGCCGACGGGATTGGGCATCCCCGTCGGCCAAAGGACTCATTGCCACGCTGGGGTGGGCTCCAGCATGGCACCTACAACGGGAGCAGCTCAGCCGGCGGGATTGGGCACCCGTCAGCTCGCAGTAGGTGCGGGGCGCAGACACTCAGGCAGGGGGGGGCTACACTTCAGTGGGCTTCATCGGTGCTCACTGAAGCGTAGGCTCCCCTTCAACTCAGAGGTTACTGCATTTTGGAGCGTGTCATAGACAGCTCCAAAATGCATTGGCTTACAGGGGCCGCGCCTGCCAGCTCAATGACTGAATTGGAGGAGGAGGTGACACACCTCCGAAATCTCCGATGATGGCACTATGTTTCTTGCACATGCGTGCAAGCAGCATAAAAATGCATCAGGCATTTGCTCAGCTGCAGTTGGACTATGAGACTCATTGTACAAAATGCAGGCAGCCACACAGGGTCTCAAACACAGATTTACAGGAGCCTGGCAAAATGGAGGAGTTCAGTCTTTATTTCCCATAGCTTTTGCTGCAGACTGAAGTCTGGATGAGCAAAGACTGAAGCGGCCACACAGGATGAGCTCTAGAGCCCAATATTTTGGTATAAGGAAGAGGAGCTCACATTCTTATTGTTAGCCCCTTTTGCAGAGATTGCTGGACCATGACCAAAATTTCAGGCAGCCAGGAATGATGAGCTCTGTAGAGCTTAAAAAGACATTTCCACAAACTCTAAACTAGATTCACTGCAGAGAAGTGCAACATTATGCACCTAGGAAACAAAAACCCAGGTGAAGAGTACACAATGGGGGGGGGTACCAATAACAAAACTGGAAAGGGACCTGTAGTCTCACCAGATGACCTAATGGTAGCCAAGCAATGTAAGAAGGCAGTAAGGAGGGTTGGGGGAATACTGTAATGCATAGGGAGAGGCACCACCAGTATAACATTTCTGGAGACCCCATCTCCGCAATAACATACAGTATGGAGGCAGTCCAGGAGGGTAAATAAAATGGTTCCCAAGGAATGTGAATATCCGAATGTGCCAGCAGAAACAGACCATACATTCTACTAGTCAAAAGTAGACTTCAGCACTAGCAGACATTTTCTAATTGAATATTCACAATGCTTGTATCCAATTTGTGCACTGCCCCCACCCCCACCCCACCCAGTTTCCACCATCCTGTTACTAGTACTGGGCAAGAACTTTGTAGTCAAATATCAAATTCAGTCCTCTCACAGTGCTCTTTCTCTAGCCAGTTTGGCACTTTAACCATTAAAATATCCCCCTTTTTAAAACTCATGAAGACACCTTCCCCAGCAGCAAGTTCCCCCAAAATAAACTGAACACGCCATAAAATCAAAGGTTTGGTCAGCACACCTCTTTAAACCATTATAATAAAATTACCCCCACACACACTTGTCCAGACCCCACCCCAGAAGCTGAAGGTGAACCCCTGATGAACAAGCCACAAAGAAATCAATTGGTCAGATACATATTTTCTCCACTTTCCAATGCAGGCACTGCAGTGACACTCGAGAATCCCCACCACCACCACCATCTCCAACAAGAAGGAAATTCATTAATTCATTAATTCTGTAAACACCGTAGGACACCTATGCACATCCCAACTGGGAACTCAGTAAGCTGCAACATAACCTCATAACCTTCAAAAAGCAAAACCCCTTACCTATTCCAACCCATATGGAGCAACCAGAATTTTCAAAATATAAAACATTTATATGACGGCCATTTCTGGGTAGGGCATCTTAGCTCACTAAATCACTGGAAGATAATATTTATCAGATCTTAAAGATTTTTATTTATGTAGTTTTTGTTGACCGGGTAAGTGCACTAGACAAATCCTGCCTATTTTCAGGCACGACCCGGGGGAGGGGGATACAGATGAATGCCAACTGACCTTGAACCAGATTAAGCTGTTGGTGGTATTTTTTAGTGAAATGAGGGAAATTTGGCCAGGACACCGGGGAAATTCTCCTACTCTTTTCGATAAGTGCCTTGGAATCTTGAACATCCACCTGAACTACCACCAATTACATGACTAGAGAAACATGGATGTATTCCAAGTTCTCACACTCCAGCATGTTCTGGCCACCACATTCGGTCCAAGACCATGAGTCTGCACTACAAAGATATAAAGGCAAACAGTAAGCTATATGGTCTAGCAAGAGAGGCAAAGGGATGCATCATACAATGTTCATGTTGTACAGAAAAAATGCAAAATCAGTTCACCCCTAACAGACCACTGGCTGCCCATACTTCAAGTATTTCCCGAATTAGATGATCAGATGTGAGTGGGCAGAGGCTAAGCTTCAGTTGTCCTATTAAACTGCTTTATTTCCAAGTGTTCCTCCATGTTAAGGCCAGATTCCCTGCCTGGGTCAATAAATGTTTATCAGGTTCTCTTTTCGTCCCTTAAAGCACTGCAGGAGGGACGAGGATCTGCTTTTATAGTTAATTTTAGTTCTGACCCACCCAATGCCCAGAAAGTTTAATGCCTACCACCACTCCACCCCCCCCCAAAAAAAAAAAGAACACATATTTGAAGATTACGGTTTTCGGATTGATGTCACCCAGACCTCCAACCCCCAAATTTGTTCTACCACCTCACTAAAAATAAATAAACAAACATTTGCCCCTTTCTGACTGGAATAGCAGTCTGCTGCACCTCCACTTCAGTCAGTGCTACTTAACATAACAATAATAAAATAAATCATTTACATCTCTCTTAACCCCTTCCTTGTCTCATAAATCAGGGAGGACACGCTTGAAAAAAAAAATCAGGGACATAGCTTAAAACTGGTGATATCATGTCAGGCTGCTGTAGGGAGTTAAAGTAAAATGCATTTTTTGACTAATAAGGCTCTCTGTAATGGCTGACATTAGTTTGGCTTACAAGTTACAGTCCCAAATTTGCAGGCAGCACCGTGGCCATGTCATGGCTGTTGATGCTGGCAGCTGCACCTGCTCACTCGCCAATCACCTCAGGTGGGCCCTCTCCCTCTCAGACTGGAATCACACTGGCTGCCCCCTGGACCACCACACACCGACCAGACAAGACACCGTCACCAGCACCACCTCACCTCTTTGTCTGCTGCTGCTGCTGGCTGCTCTTCTCTCTTCACGGAGACCTGGATTCCTGACTGTCACCGACTCCAAATCTGGCCAGTAGAAGTCAAAAGGTTGCTTGCTTTGTTGACCGGCGCCCGCCCGTCGCAATCGCTCCTGTCATCATGGACTCCTCATCTCTCTCCTGTCCCCAGCACGCCACCTCACAACGCCAAATGCATGCTTATGGCGCCGAATACATCCTTCCCCTGGCCAATCACAGTGCGGTAAATGCTGGCAATGCTGCCAACCAACCAGAACTTAAGCAGTTACAGAGTGTCACACGTCCACAATGATTTTTGGGGGCCGACAAGCAAAGGTGCAAATTTTAAATAATGTGCCGTGCCAGCAGCCAGCAAATTAAGCGTGGGAGGGGTGGGGGTGAATCATGCCGGCAGCCAGCCACAGATCACTGATGTACAGCAGCAGAGGGCACGTACCGCACGCGCGCACAGTGAGCCACAGTTAAGGGGGAAAAAGTCAAGGCAGGCAGCAGCACTGGAAAATATTGCTGGGGCTCAGCCCAACTCAGTAAATATTGATGGGGCCGGTGCTCCACGGGCCCATACAACCCGGCGCCTATGGATATGAGGGGAACTGGAAATTTATTTCCTTTTCTGTTTTGATGCCCCAGGCTTGAAGGCAGTCTGTTAGAAGGGCTTTCATTTGAGCATTCCTGTGTTGTCACAGAGGTGGAGCAGGTTGGGTGTGAATGCTGGTTCTGATATTTAATGGCTAGTGCCCGCACAAACATGGCTAATGCAGGCACTTGTCTGGGTTTGTGTTAATGCTCCTGGTAGGACCATATTCATTCAATTTAGTGGGATACAATGGGTTTATCCGTGTCTCAATTCCTGACTGCCTTGTAATGATCCATGAATTGATCAGCCAGGCATCTCCCAGTTTCTCCAGTGTATATAGCTGCACAATTCCTGCAAAGAATACAATATACCACATTAGTGGAAGTGCATAAGAATCTGGTAATGTGAAAAACACCTGTGGAACCTTTAGGGGTATTTATTACGTTTTTGTTTTCTGGGAAGGTGCACTAGACAAAAGCATATTGCCTGTTTTCAGGCGTGATCCAGGAGGGTTTGAAGACAAGGGTGAAACAGCAATAGGCAGCTGAGTACAGGGAATAACAGTAAATTATTGTTTCAGCTCATCTGGAGCCCTCTTTGAATGAATAGCTGTGATACAGGCTGTACAGCTACCATTGTCTTTATGCTCCGACAGAGATTGGGGAACACAGATATAAGTGATTACATGACACCCAGAGTGGCAGTTCATATGTGGTCCTTTATTTATTTGTTGTATCACAATTGCATAGCTTTGAGTCCAAGACTAATTTACAAAGGCTCTACGTCAGCAAACATACAGAGATTCAACATTAAAATCACATCTTGCATTTAGTTACAAACAGTAAAATGCATCTGCTTGCAGGTAGCATTGTCATGAGAGCATCCAGGTTGTACATTGAGGACAATTATCTGTATTTACATTACATTCAGATTACACGGCCTTATATACCATAAAATTACAACTGCCAGCAGGAGGCATGGCCGTAGGGAACATCAGGCTGTAAAATGAACACAGTTATTAAAAATTACATTGCAAATTACTTTTCACTCCACTGGGTATATAGCTGCTACCAGTTGTAGCTTAGTCATAGGTAATGTCAGTGGTCTATGCTGGGCATATCAAAGAGTTTGGCTAGAGGCAGTTGCATGCCACTTCACGTTGAATCTGTTCCCAAAGTAGGTGTTTGAAGCAGCCAGTTTTAGTTTCAGTGAGGATGGTATTGGGGAGGGCATTTGGCCAGAGGGGTGCCCTGTAGCGAAAGGGTCTTTGGCCCAACACTGATCTGCAGAGGGGGACCTGGTAACAGGCTTTACTGGAGCTATGGGTACATTTAGGGGCAGGAGCAGGTTGAAGAAGGGGGTGAGAGACCAAGAGGTGCATTACCATTAGCGAGTTTCTTTACAAAAAGGCAGGTCTGGTATTTAAGCCTTCTATCAAAATCAAGCTAGTTTGTGAGGGTGTAGAGAGAGCGGGTGTGGGTCAGGTGCTTACAGCGTGTGGCAAGCCGACAGGCCTTGTTTAATGATATCCTGATTCTTTGAAGGGCAGTGGAGTCAGCAGCCCCATACACCAGTATCCCGTAGTCTATGAGGGACAGGATGGATGATGAGATGGCAAGCTGTAGGGCTTCCGGTGTGAGACAGTGCTTATGATGGTACATTAGGCCAATGCGTGTGTTTACAGCGGTGCTTAGGAGGCTGATATGTTCATGGTAGTTAAAAGCAGCATCGAGGGTTACTTCAAGGTATTTGAAGGAGTTTACCTGTTCTAGTGTGACCTGTTTGGAGTTGAGGATTTGCAGGGTGAGGCCTCTATGTTTGTTCCGGGAGTTAGCAAATAACATTATTTTAGTTTTTTTTATAGTTAAGGACCAAATGGTGCTTGGAGAACCATGTTTCAGCTTCACTAAAAGACTGCTGTAGGGATTATTGTAGGATGACGGGGTTGGGGTGGGTAGCAAAAAGTACAGCATCATCCGCATATGGCAGTAGACATCCAGAGCAGGCTGTGGGGAGGGAGTTGAGAAAAACGCTAAAGATGATGGATCCCTGGGATACCCCAGATGTGACTGGGAGACTGGTGGAGAGAACGTTGTTTAGTCTAACCTTCTGGGAATGCCCAGATAGGTAGTCTTCAAACCAGCCTACAGCAGCACTGGAGAGCCCTAGTAGGGAAAGTGTAACCAGTAGGAGGGAGTGGTAGACAGTGTCAAAAGCTTTTGACAGATCTACAAATACCGATCCAGCCAGCTGCCCATTATCGAGGGATGTGTGAATGGTTGGGGTTAATTCTAGCAGAGCTGAGGTGTTGCTGTGACCCTTGTGGAAGCCATGCTGTTCATGACAGAGAAGGTTGTATTTGGTGAGATGGTCTGTGAGCTGGTCAACAATGATTTTTTTCTAGGGCCTCGGAGAGGGGAGGGAGTATGGAGATGGGGCGGTAGTTTCCTGGCAAGGTATGGTCACCACTTTTGTAAATAGGGGTGATGACAGTGGTTTTCCATTTAGCAGGGAACTTCCCTAGACAGAGGTAGCGGTTAAGGATGCTGGTGAGGGGGCATAGTACTTCATCAAGTGTTAGGAACAGTATTTTTAGATCTAGACAATCACTGCTGAAATGGGATTTGCTTAATGTTTTAAGTAGGTAGGGTTAGCCTCCAGTTGGGAGATGGTTTTGAAATGAAGGGGGGGGCTAAGTGCTTGGGGTGTTGGGTAATAGGGTCAAAGGAGTTTGGGGGGAGCACACCGCTGAGATCGGAGAAGGAGATGTTAAAGGCATTCGCAATGTGATTGGGTTCAGTGGTAATGCAGCCATTAATGCAGAGCTGAGAGGGAGGGGCGGATACATGCTTACCATTGAGGTCCTTTAGGTTATCCCAGAACTTGAGCCCTGAGCCCCAGGAGGAGGTGAGGGATGCTCGAGAGTGATCAGCTTTGGCTTTTCTGATGGCCCATGTACATTGGTTCCTGGTCGCCTGATAGCGCTGCCTGTCAGCAGGCTTGCCAGTTTCAAGGGCAGTGTGCCAGAGATTATCTCTTTGGTGCATCTGGTCCAATAGGGTCTGGGAGATCCATGGTATCCGGGCATTTGATAGTGCATTTGGTGAGTGGTGCATTGATATCACAGGCTGCATTGAAAGAATAAATGAAATGGTCGAGGGCTGAGTCTATATTAGGGGCGTTTTCAGTGTGTGACCAATCCCAGCTTGCTAGATGGTGTTTCGAATGCCGCAGTTTACCAGGTTTGAGGGGGCGCTGGGGCACTATTTTAGGGGCAGGTTTAGCCTGCTTACAAGACCAGTGACATAGTACTGGTGAGTGGTCACTCAATACATTCGGTAATACAGAGACCTTAGAGTATTTATTGGGACGATTTGTTAGAACTAGGTCGATCAGGGTGGAGGTACCTGTTGCAGGATTTATGCAGGTGGAGGACTGGACAATTTGTGTGAGGTCAAGCGCTGCTGTGGCATCCTTTAGGTGGGCAACAGAGGTGGAGTGCCAGTTTGTACTGAAATCACCAAACGCAATAATTTCGGCTTTGGGTGGTAGGAGGGAGAGATGGTTGAGGACTGAGAGAAAAGCGGCTTTTTGTTTCCTGGAGGGAATGTAGACAGAGGTGATGTAAAGGGGAGCTCTTGCTGTGGAAGACATGACTTTTAGAGAGAGCACCTGAGCACCATGTTCCAAGATGGGCATAGGGAGCACATCACCCTGCAAGGGTTCCGGAATGTAGATTGCACAGCCACCTCCCCTTTTACCAAGGCGGTCGTGTCGGTACACAGAATAGCCAGCAAGGGATATTGCGCTGTCAGGGGTAGTGTTTGTGAGCCAGGTTTCAACCAGGGAGAGGACATCCGGTTGTTGCTGTGCTACCCATACCTGCAAGCTCTCAAATGTTTTAAGGAGGCTGCATTTATTAATAGAAGCTATGCGAAGGCCATCAGATGTTGTGTGCTTAGGGATGGAGGTGGGGGGAGGAGCCTGGGTTAGGGTGTGTAGTCCCTGATAGTAACAAGAGGAGAAAGAAGGCCCTGAGACTGGCAAGCTTAAGGACCTTGTCAGATCTAATGCTATGGGAGTATAGATGGGTACATCTAAGGACAATGGTAGGGATAGGGGAGGTCCTGAAAGGGAGGGATGGCAGTGTGGAGGGGGTCCATGGGATGGATGTGCCAGTGCGTAAAAGGCTATAAGCAGCAATGCGGGGGAGGTGTAGTGGGGTGGAGATCGTGGAGGAGGTGTATGGAGATAGGGTGGGTGTCGCGAAGGGGTTGCTGCATGAGACAGAGTTTTTAGGGCAAGGTGTGGGTGTGGGGGAATGGAGTTAGAAGGCAGAGCAAGAGTTGTGGGAGAGTAGAAAATGTGTGTAGAGAGGAATGGCAACCACTGACTCCTAGTGGCCAGTTAGTATAACCTGCTAATGGGGAGTTTGGGGACTTAGAAAAATGAGCACCTGGTCATGTGACTAGTCACATGACCACCAGGGCTCAATAAATGAAGAACTGGGACGGGTGGGGCAGTCAATGCACAGCGTCGAAGGGCTAATACCCCTCACCCCTCAAGAACAGAGCGCAGATGGAGGCAGGCAATTACTGTCTTCTCCCCTTATACGCTGGTTTTGTCTCTCTCTCTCTCTCTCTGTTTTCTTCTTTGCTACATATTATGCCATCAGACAGTACAGTGGTGTACTTCCGGAAGTTTTCTTGTCCCCAACTGTCCCCAACCCCTCTCTCTCTCTTTCTCCTCCTGAGTCCTTACTTCTTTAGCACTGTCTGCTAGCCTGCACACATTGGATTGTAATTTTGTTCTGAGAATAGTGATCAGCAGCCGCAGACTGCCTGCCTTACCTCCTTGGAGGGAAGGGGGCAAACAAAACAGCTAACTAAGTAGCCACCAGCCTCTGTCTGACTGCCTAGCTTAGAAAAATGGTTTTATTTTTATTTTGTTATTTTCCTTTTTTCCTTTCAGCCTTGACAGAGAACAGTGAAGTACAGCCACTCACACAATCAGAGAGCGTGTGAGTCAACTACTCCCCTAAGCTGCCACAACAACAGGAATGCTGTAATTGTAAAGAGAACTGGCAAAGCGCTCCTCAGCTGCATGCGTGGCTGTCTGCTATGTTTTTAATTGAGAGTTCACCGAGTTGGGACTGACTGATCTAATATTTTTAATTTTATACATGTCCCAATTAGCCCTAATTAACTTCACAGTCATCCACCATGATCTGTCCTCTGTGCTGCTCGTCGAGTGCTCAACCGCTTATGTTTGGAGTCGAACTTGGGCACGTGGCCACCCGCCCCCCCAACACAACTCTCCTTATCTCTCTCTCTCTCCTCCTTCTAGGCTAATAGACCCCCTTCACAGCCAGGTAGGCCATGGAATACTCAGGCTCTGAAAAGAGCTTTTTTTTTTTTTTTTTAAATATGCTGGACTAGAAATGTGATGTTGCCTGACTAAAACAAACAAGTTTTCTCCTCCTCGCCCGCCGCTCATAGCGCTCTCACACATATGCATGTCTAACACAACACCCTCCTTTCTCTGAGATATCTGAGCAATTGGCGCGCTACAGGGGTAGAGTGTATTTGCTCAGTGCTCTGAAGGTGGTCTCTCTCACTCAGTGTGACATGCTATTGGTGCGCTACAGTGTACTCCGCCCAGGACTGCCACTTCACTCTGCCTGCTCACTGACATGGATGTCACTCCTCATCACTTGACAGGCAGAACGGGGGGCACCTGATGGGCAAAATTGAAGTCAGGTGACACAGGCAGCTTAATCACTAAACCTCTCTCTATTGTCCGGGGCAAGGGTGGAGGCAGCAGATTCACTAACATACCTAGGTCTCACCATAGACCAGGAACTCACCTTCAAGACCCATATAGATCAGCTATCTAAAACACTGAACCAAAAGATTGGTCTCCTGTACCGACTCAGCTCCTACCTTACCCTGGGGTCACGTGCCAAGATTGCCCTTGGTACCCTGTTACCCAATCTACTCTGTGGCTCCCCCATACTCCTCTCCATTAAAAACACTTAGATGAGTAAACTTAGGACCCTGTACAACAGGATCGGCAAATTTGCTGTAGGGGCACCCCAAAGAGAACACCACTGTCATGTCCTGCAAGCCCTAAAATGGCCCACCTTGGAAGGTAGACTACAATATTCATCATTATGCCTAGCCTATAAACTCATATTGACTACTGCTCCGCCTAGTCTGGCAGAGTTACTACAATCTAAAATGAATAGCAGGACATTAAGGTCCTCAAGTAAACAGCTCCTCAAGGTTCCCTGGACGCAGTCCTCTCTATGGTCCAGGGCTTTCTCGTCCCTCATTCCTCCTATATGAAACATGCTGCCACCTAAACTCCAAGAATGTGAATCACTCGGGGGCTTCAAAAAGGGACTTAAGACACACTTGCTGGAATTAAACCAATGCACTTGTAATCGTTGAATTTCAACTTTGATCCTGTTGTTTGCACGATTTTTTGAATATGACAGTTGACCTTACCTAATGTGTATAAGAGAACTAACAATAGTCGCTTTATGTAGTTTGTTCATAAAATGTTCGCCTGCTGTCATGAAATGTAAATTACTGTATGTTGATGGAGCTAATGTAAATGTTATATCCTGTTGTACTATGTGTAATTAATCCCAGGTCACCCCTGAAAAAGGGACTAATACTGGTCTCAGTGTGCCTACCCGGTTACCAAAATTAAATAAACAAATAGATAAGTAAATAATCGGAGATTGCGCCTGCGCACCCTCTTCCTCCTCCTCGGTGACTCTGACCCATCCTCATGGCCACAACAGGTAATTACCACTGACACTGTCACTGACTACTAAAAAAATAGAGTCTTAACTTGGCAGGCAGGCGTGTGCAGTGCTGTAAAATCAAGCACATGCCCAGACTGGCAAAATCAATACATGGTTTTGTTGCTCACCCGACAGGCATTTAAATCGGGAGATCCACTTGTCCGGATTCAGTTTTCTATTGTCCTTGGCTGCCGGGCAATAGGATTTTTCCTAGCCTGATGTCGCACCTTCCTTATGGCAATACTGAGATCAGCAGGAGTTGTTTCTTTAAGGCCCCCTGACCCCAGTACACATTTGTGGACTCTCGCATCCCTGTGTCTGAACCCCGGCTCATTAAGCAGTAAAATGTCTCTATTATATCCCCTTACTCAGTGCACAGCTGTTACACATGGTTCCAGTGTGAGCCTGGTCACTTGATATAAAGTATAGGGCAGAAATGAACCACCTTAAAGAGCTACTGGTGCCTCAGAGAAAATGTTGAAAAACATAATAATTAGATAACATTCTGCTTGCGCTCCTTAAATATTCTATAATTCTCCTCTCTATTGTTTATTACTGAGAAAATTTGCATGGATACATGATCTTTATACCTTAGGGTTACTTAAAAGTTCATCTGACTCTATAGCTGACTTCAAGTCATGCTCCTCTGTTGAGACATCGCCATCTGTTGCCATGGGAGTAACTGAGATGTCACAAGCAGTGCATTATGATCTCAGGTAGGGAGACAGAAGTAGGAGTAGATGAACTCTTCAGCAGCAAAAAATCTGTTTTCATGCAAACAACTTCAGTAATTAATGTCAGGGAGGAGGAGATATTAAACTAATTTGAAATATAAGCTGAACAGTGTCTAAAAAGTATGTTTTGTTAAAGTTCTCCTGAAGGTGTCAGCTGCTCTTTAAAGTCCCGCAATATCTAGAATCCCCACTGATTAGTACATACACCAGGCTAGTCTCCCCCAACATGCTCGGGTGGTCAAGAGATCCTGCCACCCCCCCCACACAGGACACTGCAGCCAGTCCTATATGGTGAGGGGTACAAGCCTTGCTGACTTGTACTACAGAATTCCCAAAACAAACAGAAGAGAGGATGAAAATAGGTGCTTCAGTTAGGATTTGAACCCAGGCCACCTAGGATACCATTCTGAATGCACGGCTGTGCCACCCAAGGCAACTGGAAACCTGGGACTCCCAAAAGTACCTTTCTCTGTTTCTAATGCACAACCTGGTGCTGCATGTGTAATTGCATTTTCATCTACAAGGGTACAGTATGAACATATATGAAACCCAAACAAACAGCAGAGAGAAAGAATATAGGTGCCTTAGCTGAGATTTGAACCCTTGGTGTGTAGAATACCTTTTTCTCCTGCCTACTACTAACAAGCCTTGGTGACCTCTGTCAGGCTCCCTCAAATGACTTTACACTTTTGTCTACTCCCTCTGTCCCTTCCACCCCCTCAGTTTGTCATGGAGGATTTCTCCCATTTTTATAAGATCCGCTCTCCTAAAATCCAAGACCATGGTCTTTTGAAGTGGGAGCTTGGCATCTAGGACAATCTTGAAGCACACTGAGTTGTGATCACTCATCCCCAGGGGCTCTCCTACACTTGTGATTTGACAGTACCAAGTCAAAGATGGCACCATCTCTGATAGGTTCCTTCACCCATTTTACAAGGAAGCTAGCCTGCACTGAATCTATAAGAGATTGACTCCTGGCACTCTGCATCTTGTAGGTTTGGTACTTTAACATCAGAAAAACACTACTCATTATAGTTGCCACTCAGATTTGAACATCTAGTGCCCTGTCCCAGTCTGGAGACTGACTTGGTAGTCTATAGGCAACTACTACTACTCTGAGGTTCTTCCCTCCTTTACCTACCAGCTGAACGTACATTTTCTACTCCCACTCCCCCAGCTTCTTATCTTCTGACATCTGTAGCTTTCATGTAGTCTCAGTGTATAGTACAGCCTCTTCTTCTCTGCCCCCTTTCTGTGTCCCTACTAAATAGGCATATCTCAGGATAGTCATGGATTTTGTGTCACCCGTGCTTTTATGATGAGAACTGTGCTCACCTGGGCCTCCATCACCATTGCCTAGATGTCCCTCATTTTGTTCCCCAAACTCCTGGCATTCAGACAAACAGCCATTCACTGGCTAGGGACACCATCTCTGACTTGATTGACTCCACTTACTCCTACTTCTAGCTCCTATCCCAGATGTGCTTCCCCCTCCCTTTGTCTGCCCCTATTATTGTTTCTGCTGTGTTAATCGTCACTTGTTGAGGGAGTGCCAGCAAGGCTTCACTCCAGACCTCTGTATTTTCTTTTTTGTTTATTTTAGTCTTTGGGTAACTGGGTTTTTTAGACTGCAAATTGTAACCTTGGCCATCCCCTTTAGGGTTGTCACCTGTCAGGTTTTTTACCTGGTGATCAGGCGTTCAGGGTCCCAATCAAGTAATCTGGTTTTGCTCTGTGCTGGTCAGGTTTTTGAGCCATTTTGAGTGCTCACATACTTTTGAAACAGATTTTGTCGTATCATTCATTGTTTCAGTTACATGTCCAAGTTATAAACAAGTTCTGTTGTCAATGTAGCCTTTTGCTTGTGAATGCAATCACCCTGGGAGGTGTAAAGTGTGGCTATTAACACCATTAGCACTTAGGTAACCTAATCGTTCCACTGCATCTTAAAGTGGCATAGCAGCACAGCTGCCCCCACCTTTTGTAACAGTAACAGAGCCAGTTGTCCTCCACTTTCATTTGCTGGTAAACAGTTTCATTTCTAATATAATTTAGGCATTTTTAAATGTTTTAAATAATTTTTTTCTCAAGAAAAAAGTATAGTCACTTCTTTGGCTTTGAAATAGTACTGTGGACAAGAACAGGAAATGGAGCCAGAAAAAGATATAAAGTATGTATACTGCTGTATGCTATTTACAGTACAGCATTCCCCTTGTCTCCCCCAGATCATATCTGTAAATGAGATTTCTTTTATCTCTGTTTGTTTATCTGGTTAACCAATGCCAATAAATAAATAAGTACAGAAGTAAATAAATAATTAGGAAGAATCTAGGAAAGTAACTTTAACAGGTACAGTACAGTATCTTAACATTTTTGTTGAACTGCTGCTTTAAGGGTTGTCTTTTATTGATATATAAAATGGCTTTCTAGGAGGAGCAATACATGATGAGTCATGAATAGGGGTGGGGCTAGGGGCGGCGTTTAGTATCCATTTTTTGCCTCATCTAAAGGTGGCAACCCTAACCCCCTTCCTTTTGAAAAGTTGCAGATTTCTCAATGTGTGATGTGAGATCAAAATCAGTTAAACATGTGTCTGTCCTTTCAGGTTCCAGAAAGCTTTGAAGATATTGCTGTTGCTTTTTCTAAAGAGGAGTGGAAGATGTTAAGCGAACAGGAGAAGAAGCTTCACAGGGAAGTGATGGTGCAGAACTATGAAACCATGGTTTCAGTAGGTAAGACTAGACACAGTCTCTGAGGTGAGATCTTTATGAGTGGGAATAGTCTGATTTATAACTACATTAGGTATTATAACATGTCAGTAGTAGGGGGAAATGATGGATAGACTGGCTTAGGGGCTCCACTATAACATTCTTGTAATTTTTCAAAAACTGCAGCAGTATGTAAAGTTCATTATGCTTACCCCTCCACCTCCATTTTGTGATACTTGAAGTTGTCTGAGGAGGAAAAGACTTCACGGGAGATAGAAACATCAAAACGGAGTGCAGCAGAAGGCTACTTGATCTATCCAGTCTGCCCTCATATCTGTTTAACCTATGACACTGAGACCCCTAGGGGTCACTTTTTCTCTCCCACTTCTTTTATTCCTAACTAATCCTGTATGTCTATCCCACTCATGCTTGAACCCTACCTCTGATTTTGCATAGACCACCTCATTTGGCAATCTATCCCCCCCCCCCATCCTCCACTCTCTCCATAAAAAGTATTTCTTAGCCGGCCCAGTGGCATAGAGGGCTAAGGCACTGGACGCCTTACCTCTCGCTACGCCGTTGACCTGTGTTCAGAAATGAGCACGGGTGGTTGGAGGTCGGCATGGGGGGGGAGTGGTGCAGGACTGAGCTACCGACAGGCAGTTCTCCTCTCCAGGGACAGATCTGTGCTTCCCTCGGCTCTTGACTGCCTCATGGGGGAGGCCAGGGGCAGTGCAAGCCATAGGAGCCAGGGTGCTAGGCCATGGGGTGGGAGGGAGGGAGGGCCGTCACCCAGAGCAAGAGGCGCACAATAGCGCCTCACGCTTATGTGCCTTTCTGTCTGAGGCCCGGGTAATCTGGGGAGAAAAAATGGAAAAATCAGGGTCCGTAACAGGATGAAGCCTCCAGGGGACTGCCGGAACATGCATAGTGTTCAAGTTCCCGAATGACCCCGGAGTCTTGTAGGTTGGCGGAAAAGTAATTATGGTCCACTGAAGGAGTGATAAACACCTACATGGAAAAAAAAATATTTCCTGACTTTCTTCTTAAATGTGCTCTGTAGCAGCTTCTTCACATTACCTCCAATGTTTGTGTTTACATTGAAGTGAGCAATGCAGTGCTATCCAGTTTGGTTATGTAACCTGGACACCATGTACCAGCTTCTTCACATTACCCCCAGTGTTTGTGTTTACACTGAAGGTGAGTAATGCACTGCTATCCACTTTGGTTATGTAACCTGGGCACCGTGTACCAGCTTCTTCGTGTTACCTCCAGTGTTTGTGTTTACACTGAAGGTGCACTGCTATCCACTTTGGTTATGCCTTGTAGAGATGTGAGTGTTTCTGTTATACCCCCCCCCTTCTAGTTTCTAGGGAGTACATCTTAAGGACTTTCCCTGGTTTTTCAGCAATCCCATATCACATTCACAAGTTTTTGGCAAGTACATGATGGCCATCTAAATATTTAAAATCTACAGTGAAAAACATAGGTTGCTATACGGTGCTCAGGTTACATGGCAAGACTTAATCCCTTTTATGGAAAAATCCATAAGAGGTCAGAATATTTTATATCATTATTATATCACTGCCTGAGGTGTCAACATTTAGTACGTGTGAAAGAAAAAAAATTATACAAGGTGAGATGCCATTGTAGCCTGTTTTTTAAATATTTCTCTGTAAAATAAAGTAGCAGGCTTTGGAGAATTGAAAATTGCCTTCTCCAGTTGCTGTTCCAGGCATGATGAGATTTAGCTAGAATGGGCTTTTGTGTAACCATTTTTGTGTTCTTGCAGAGGGGAAGCAGGCTGAATGTGGATAGCTAACTCTTTTGATCTAAAAGACTCTGTTTTGGATATTAATAAATGACTGATCCTGTCTGATCTGACAGAGGCTCTGTTTACTCTACACAAATGGCTGGGCCAGCGCATTAAGCATTGCGAGAACAGTGTGTATGGGAATACGTAAAGATGTAGAGAACAAGGGATGTAGAAAGAGCTTACAGTACATACAGAAACACTAATATTGAGGCCTAGGCATGATTGATGATTGTCATGTACCCGGCCTGCATAGCTATGCACCTTGGGACAGGCACAGGACATGCCGTAGGCATGACCACACCCCACCCACAAAGTGTGTGTCCATAGCCTCACCCCCCAGTGCACAGCTGTGTGGGGGGCAGTTTGAGGGACACAGGTGGACATACAATGGGATTTCCGTCCAGGGTCCCAAAGTGGATCCTCTGCTCCACGCAGGCAGGGGATTCTGGGATGGTGCAAAACTGATTGGTCATTTAAGTATGGGAGGATGCCTGAATGGCCACCCCCAGACCTTCTTGTCAGCCCAGCGGGCCAGTACGGCATAGTGGAAGGATGTCCTGTCCGGCTGCAGCCAGCAGGTGTTATGGGGGCATATAAAGGATACAGTAGGATCCCCGCTGCCGTATCCTGTGCTTCACTTAGCTGGCCCCTCTGCACCTTCTTGAATGGCATGGAGTTCGGACATGCCCCTGAACCAACAGTGCATGTAGCTGCACTACCAGCTGGGGGATTAGGTATGGAAGGGATACCTGTCTCTTTTGTGCATGTGAGTGAGTGTCTGCAGGTCCCCCCCCCCACGTCCGCAGCATTGCTACTTGGGACCAGCTATGTGCTGCGTGCCATGTAGGCAACTCACACCATCACGCACATGCCCCATTGATCTAACTCCTAATGTGGCTTACAGCTTATCACACAGTTATCGTAAACAGAACATTCCATACACAGGACCCCCCCCATGTGCAGCGTTGTCAGGGAGGGTCGTCTTTGCATGCGGATGCATGGTGTGTGGGTAACCAATACCATTGTGCACAAGCCCCATTGATTTAATCTCCAGTGTAGCTTACAACATGCCACAAAGTTATTATAAATAGAACATTGCACACACAGGATCACTTCTTAAGACATCACACATCAATTAAGAATGGCTGACAGTTTGTTGCAAGAAAGAAGTCTGACAGCTAACTGCCGAACTCATTAGAGAAGAGCATCTCTTGCCTGTGCACTGTCTGATATAGGCCACAGGCTCCTATGATTCCACAAGTCTGGCCTGTGCTATTTTATGTGAACCTCCTTCTGTTCTTAAGAGATAAGGTGGTATGCAATGCTGCCCCTATAATCTGGGATTTTTCCAGATAGTCCCAAAGTAAAGCTGTTTGAACAGTTATCTCAACATCATGTCTCTCAAAATAGTTCAGTGTCCCATTTCAGTAGGCTACAGCAATTCAGTGTGGAAGGGAGTCTTGGGTCTGACTGCTGTTCCAGTTGTTGAGTAAGAAATGGTAGTCTACTCACCTGGTAAAGGTGATTGCATGAGCATCACCTTACAGCATCCCCCATCCATTACCTCTGGGATTATGTCCACCTCATGGGCTGTAAATGCAGATGTGACCAGATTCGAAATCTGATCTGCCTAGGTCATGTACCGTACCACAGGTCTTCAGTTCGATTCTTCCAAAGCTGAGTAGTCCGTGGATATACTGTGGTAAGAAAGTGGTTATAATACAGAGAGAGAGAGGGGGAGAGAGAGAGATACATATATATCTATATATAGGCATACATGAGTCAGGTTTGAGTATATAATTCAAGCTAGAATAAATAAATGTACCAAGAGAGATAGTGTAGCAGGGAACTGCTATTTATTTCCCATTGTTTACACTCTAAAGTGGACCCAGCGCATACGACATGCTGGGATGCTGAGACCTTGGGTAGTATAACCCTGGATTTGATCATACTGGTTTTGTTTTGCATTAGCTGAATTGTCATCTGAAGGCACTTGCTCGGTGGGAATAGGGATGCTGTAAGGTGATGCTCATGAAATCACCTTTACCAGGTGAGTAAACTACCATTGCATATTGCATCACCTTACAGCATCCCCCATCCATTACCTCTGGGTACTAAGAAGCAGTAGATATAGTAGTGGGTGGGTAAGGCCCAGTAACATTGAGTAGGACTTTTCTTTCAAAATTAGCCTTTTCAACATTTGCTACATCTAATCTGTAGTGTCTGATAAACGTATGGATCGAGGACCAAGTAGCTGCTGTGCCAGTGTCCTGCATGGAGGCTTCATTACGCTTTGCCCAGGATGTCACCATTGCCCTGGTGGAGTACACCTTGACACTTTAGGGCGATGAAAGTCCCTGACTCTTGTACACCTCCATGGTGATTTTTTTTATTTATATATATTTCCTCTTTTATGCCCCCTCCTCGCTGCACCAGGCTCCATTCTTCAGGGAACCTTAGGCTGTGTACGCTCCCGTAGTCCTGCCCCAGGTACCTCCCTCCAGGTACTGGCGAGCCTTCCCCCATCGTGCCTCAGTTTACCCCCGACAGGGAGGGACTCCCCATATCCCCCTCTCAGTCCCTTAAGTGTGTGTCGGGAGGCATCGCCAGCCCCATCTATGGAGCCTGGTTAAGGGTTTTCTCGGGACAGCCAAGTCCCATCTGCAGGAGCCCGGTGCAGGGCTTTTCACTTTTTCTGGCCTGTCCCACAGGATGTCAGCATGCTCTGGGAGCCAAGGGGCAGAGCACGTAACAACATGCAGATGCTCCAGCTCCTGGCCGACGTCCCCCCTCCCGGCTTCTTGCTGTCCCGCTGCACCTCCACCTGTGGTCACCCAGGTGGCTGTAGAGTGGCGGGACAGGCAACCCACCCTCCCCAGAAGAGGAGAGCAGCCTCTGGGCAGTCAGTCCTCCTCCTCCCCCCGGCTGACCCTCCAGCCACCCGAGTCCGTTCCCAAACCCAGGTTGCTGGCACCGCAAGTGGTAGCCCTACCACTGCACAGGTGGGCTGGCTCATGATGGTTTGTTTAATCCAGTTGGCTAGCATTGATGTGGCAGCTGCTTTACCTTTCCTTGGCCTGCTGTGTATAATGAATTGGGCATCAGGTTGTCTGAATTGTTTTGTTCTATTCAGGTAGGTTGTGACTACCCTTTTCATATCCCAATGCTTTGCTCCCTCCCTCGTTCTTGGTCTGCCTGGCCTGACCGTGAAGGTAGTTCAATTGACTGTGATGTGTGGAACAGAGTAGAGACTTTTGGAATGAAGGAAAGATTGGTTCATAGTGTTAACCCATCATTGTGGATAATCAGGAAGGAGGGCCTAGATGAGAGAGCTATTATTTCCCCTATCCTCCATGCTGAGCAGATGGCCAGCAGGAAGACAGTTTTGAATGCAACCCATTTGATGTCCACTGTTGTCATAGGTTCAAAGGGTGGTGAGGCCAAGGTGTCTAGTACAACATTGAGATCCCAGAGTTCTACGGTTGGTCTTTTCTTGGGATGAATGTTAGATATGGCTTTTAAGAACCTGAGTATGTCTGGGTGTGAGCCTGGGGTGTATCCTTCTATTAAGCCTTTGCCTGCTCCTATGGCTGCCACCTGGACTCTCAGTGAAGAAGCTGTGAGTCTCTTGTCTGATTGTCATTGCAGGAATAGTGGTACATGTGGGATTGTGACGGCCTGGGTCTGGATGTCGTTGGTGGCTCACCATTTTTTGAAGACAAGCCAGTGTCTTTTGTAGGTGTTGGTAGTGGAGGTGCATCTGGATTGGAGCACGGTCTCCACCACCTTCTGGTTGTAGCCTCTGCCTAACAGTCTCTGCCTTTCAGTAGCCAGGCCATGAGATGGAGTGGTGCGAAGTTCGGGTGATAGATTGGACCTTGTGATAGAAGGTCTGCCCATAGTGGGAGTGTCCATGGTGTGTCGATTGACATTGACACTAGAGTTGTGAACCAGTGTCTTCTGAGCCAGTGTGGTGTCACTATCACCACTATCGACTTGGTTTATTGAATTTTTGTTTAGGACCTGTTGAATGAGCAGTACTGGGGAGGAATGTATGCTCTTCTGAAGTCCTAGATCTTGGACAGGCTGTCTGTTCCTGCTGCTCCCAACTCCCTGTATCTGGAGTAGTATATTGGTAGACAAGTGTTTTTGGCAGTTGCCATGTAGTCCACCTGCAGTGGACCCAATTTGCAGTTTAGTTGATGGAAGATTTGTGGGTGTAGGACCCACTTTCCTGGAGCTGTCTCCTGGTGGCTGAGCTGGTCTACTTTTACGTTCAACTTGCCCACTAAGTGAATGGCAGCAATGGCTTTGAGATGGGTTTGAGCCAAATCCAGTACTCTCTTCGTTTCGCGGAGACGACGTGGGCTCCTTGTGCCACCCTGGTTCGAGATGTATGCCACCGTGGCCCGATTGACCAACCATATAAGTACACTCTTCTGCTTGTTGTGTGTCTGGAAGTGGTGTAGGGCATGGTAGACTGCTCCCATTTCCAGTAGGTTTATTTGCATGCGTGATTCTGTTTTTAACCATTTTTCTTGAGCTGGTGTATGATTTAGGGTGGCTCCTCAACCTGTCAGGCTGGCGTCTGTGTCTATTGCTACGTCATGTTGGACAAGCAAGTCCACTTCCTTGATCATATTGTGATCAACATGACAATGATTTCTTGACATTTGGGCTTAATTGTACCGACTTTGTTAGATCGTGTAATCTGTGACCCTCCTGAATTGCGAAGGCCTGTAGCGGGCACATGTTCCATTATGCCCAGGGGATGAGACCAATGCAGGATGCCATGGAACCCAGAGTCTGGAGGACTGCTTGAAGCATAGGGTTTTGTGTGACTGTCAATGCTTGGACTTGTGCTTGGACCTTGTCCATTCTTTTCTGCGATGATCTCAATTTTCCCGTTGCCGTATCTATGGTGGCTCCTAGGTGCAGTATCGTTTGACTTGGGGTCGTACTGCTCTTGGCCCAATTAATCACCCTAACATGGGACTGGAGTGTGTCCACCACATTTTGGGTCTGCTAGTGTGAGATCAGGGGGCTTCTGGCTCAGATTAGCCAGTCGTCGAGGTATGGGATAATATGTATTCCTTGTTGCTGTAGTTTGGCTGCGAGAGTAATTGAAACCTTTGTGAAGATGCATGGAGCCAATGCTATGCCGAAGGGTAGAGTCTGATATTGGAAGTGGTGGCCCAGAATCTTGAATCTCAGATATTTGTAATGAGATGGTTGTATGGGTATGTGTAGGTAGATGTCCTTCAACTCAATGGCGGTGAGGTAGTCTCCCGGCTTTATTGATCTGAGGGTCATCCGAAGAGTCTCCATTTTGAATTTTTTGTATTGTACAAAGTGGTTTATAAACTTTAGGTCCAGGACAGGTCTCATATCTCGTTTTCTTTGATACTAGGAAAAAAATTGAATATATCCCCTGGTCTGTTTGGTCCTGTGGGACTTCTGCTATTGCCCTGTTGGTTAAGAGGTTGTTTAGGGTGGTCTTGACTGCTCTTATTTTGTCCAGATGGCGAGATACTGGGGAGACCACCAGCCTGTTTGTAAATGGTTTTGGGGAGAATTCTGTGGAGTACTCCTGAGATACTACTTCCAGAACCCATTTGTCTGAAGTTGTTTGCTGCTAGACCTGGGAGAATTGATTCAGTCTTGCCCCTATGAGAGGGTGACGCGTACGCGTCTCCTCCATTTGGTTTTTCTGAGGGGTCAGTGATTGTGGTATGTAGTCAATCTGAGCTGGATCTGCCGCGTGTAAAGGTCATGTTATATCTTCCCCTCTGGCTTCTACCTCGGGCTCTGCCCCGATTGCTGTTGTTGAAGTAGGAAGGCTTAAAGCTGTAGGATTTCCCTGGGAGTAGTGTGCAGTCTGTCTCCTATCCTGTTTGCTCCTGTAGGGGCAAAATCTACTATGGAAAGCAGGTAGATAGGTACTCCTGGTGGGTTTCTCCTTGTCCATTCTTTTGCCATGGCCTTTATGTTTGACGTACCTCTCTAGGCCCTCCCCGAATAAAAGATTTCCTTTGAATGGAAGCTTGCTCAGCATAGCTTTGGAGTCTGCATTCCAGATTTTTAGCCAAATGTGCCTTCTTGTTCTGTTAGCTAGTGCTGCCAACCTGGCTGTCGTCTTGAATGCATCTATAGAAGCATCTGTGGTATACTTTGCTGCTTGGACGGCGTATTCAACTAGGTTTGCCTGCTTGGAGTTTGGTCTAGGGAAGATGCCAGCTCGTCCAGCTATGTAACCAGTGCCCTGGAAGAGTAAGTTGCTGCAGTGCTGGCTGTACAGGCTAGGCAGGTCATTTCAAAGCATTTCTTCAAGTAGCGCCTCCATTTTTTTGCTTATGGGGTTGCGGAGTGGAGTAGTTGTTTCTGACTGCAAAACTGTCTTTTTACATAAGCCTGTGACCTGATGGTCCACCGCTGGGGAGGGGGGGTGCACCGTGTCTTGTTTATGTAATGTTGCACCAGGTAGAACCTATCGAAGGTGCATTTCTAGGATATTCTAGATGGGTCCGTGGATTCCTATTCTTTATTAAGGACCTCGGCTAATGATTCGCAGACTGGAAACACTTCATCTTTTTTCTGCTTTACCCTGATGAGGGGATTAAGCTTGGATTGTTGTGGGAGTTCTTGCACCTCAAACCCCATGGTCTCTTGTACAGCCCGTAGCAGTTCTGGCAGGGCTTCAGTGGGGGTGAGCCTGTTAGTTAAGGTTAGCTCCTCCTCTTCTTCTGCTTGATTTTCTTCATGGTCTGCATCTATGTTGTCTGGGTTGTCGGGGACCATTCCATCCAGTAGGTTGGAGTCTGTAGGAGTTGTCTTAGCTTTATTCCCTGCATTCTTGGGTTTAGTAGTGTCCCCCACATTCTTTTTGAGATAGCTCCTCCATTCTCTCCAGAATTTTTAACATGACCACCTGTTGTGTTTTGAAAAATTCCTCCGCCGTGGAAGGGAGCTCGCCCGAGGATTGTGCATACATTCCTGGATCCTGTTCCATCTCTAGCTCTGTATCGCTTGCGGCTCCCTGATAGGCTTGTTGGTGGGAGCATTTGGGGCAAAGTGTGCCTGTCTGAGTGCCCAGTAGGGTAATCTAACAGGTGCTGCATTTTCACCATTCTTGCAATCTGTGGAGACAGTGGAGAGAAGGGGACAACAAGAGGGAAGTTGTTATGGTTCTGGACGGAACCCCTATATAGTTTTGTACGTGTATACTAATAACTACAGTATAGATATATAGATATATATATATATATATATATATATATATATATATATATAGTAAGACAGTATATGTTTACAATGCCATAATATCCTGGATGCTGCTTCATTTAAGTTACTGGGGAGCAAAACACTGAATTTAAGTAGTTATTCCTCCTCTGTATATGAATGTATGTATATAAATATGTATATACACATATGCTCCTCGGGAACACGGATAGTGGGAGCTACATTTCTATTTTAGTGATTGGCTATACAACTTCCAGAGGGGGAGGGGCAGAGAAAGAGAGAGAGAGAGTGCTGTTGAAAATCGCTAGCTTCCTGTTCCCCACAATCGTGGTGTGTCAGGGAACGTCACTTAATTAGTGGCCTGGATTGACTCTGGGCGTGGATCGCCCATCCACCAACTTGAAATGGCCCCCGCAGCACTGCATATGCCTTGCGCATAAGGGGCAGCCACCGATCAAATCCCCTCGTAAGATGGCGCTCTATGGAAGGTGCATGCATGAGGATTCCTTGAGGTTTGCACGTGCGTGACCTCTGTGCCTCCTGGGATAAGGGTGAGTGGCAAGATGGTGAGGAGGCCCATAAAGAGTAAGGACCATATCCATGGGTGTGTGGAAGATGCCAAGTTGTTGGGAGAGAGCAGGCTGAGGCTCTCTAGATCCAGTCAGCGCGGCATACCAGGACCGAGGAGGATTCATCTTGACTGGCAAGGCTAGGCTGTCAGCCTAGGAAAAAAACAGCCCGCAATCTCAGGTACCCAAGACCTCCAACAGTTGTTCCATGGGGGGGGGGGGGAGTGTAGCTCCCTGGCATATTCTTGGCACTGTTTTCGTGGCACATCAGTCGGGTCCACTCGCAAGGGGACCTGACTTGCGCTAGGGGTACTGGAGCCACTCGCAAGGGGCTCTCAGTCCACAGAGCTTTTTGTGTGAGTTGCAGTCTCTTGGTTGGGCACTGTGATTACATGGGAAGGTAGAATAAGGGGTTTAGTCCTCTTGGCACCCTATGCAAACTTGTAGTTCAGCATAGCACATTAACACAACCGAGAAAAATATAAGCCCAGAGAAACATTGATCAATTTTAGACTTAACCAAACACAAACGCTGACTCTATTCCAAAAGCGTAAGCTGAAGCAGCTAACTCAATAAAACACCTTAGCTTAACATCCAACAAACTAGGATAAAAAACTCTAGCATTTTAAACAAACTGGAGATTTCCAGTGCCTCTAATTTGATCAGTCGGAAAGTATCCAATGCCTCTATAGAGAGTAATAAAAAATCCTGTTCCAAATATTCCAACCTGAAAGCACCCACACACGGTAATATACAGTACCAGGCCCAAAGTCCTCTTGAGACTCTTTAAATGCAGTTGAAAAATCACATGACTTTCACCTTTAAATTTACAGCTATTTATCTATTGCTGTGTTGCATCGCAGAGGAGTCACAAGAACAGTAACCCCCTGCTCAGAAAGAATTGATTTATGCCAATACTTCCTAGTAATCTGGAAACAAGTTCCTACCTTATGAGAGATGCTGTGGAACTAGGCCGAAATGCGTGCAACCTCTGCAATGCATATAAAGGAACTGAAAACCTATGGTAAGGTGCAGGACCTAGGCAGATCAGATTTTGAATCTGGTCACATGTGCATTTGTAGCCTATGAGGCGGATGTAACCCCAGAGGTAATGGATGGGGGATGCTGTAAGGTGATGAAATACGCAATCTGTATTATGCAGCACTTTTCTGGGATCACATGGTGTATTTGTTTAACAGTTTGCTGGGAGGGTTTCTGGATGGCAAGGGGGAAGAGGAGGAACAGGGCTTGTGTGAAACAGCAGGGTAAGATTTTGAGTGAAATGTTTAGAGCACGTTAAGAAATAATGTTTACTAGATGGAAGTTTGGGAATATAAGGTTGCTGCTGCTGCAGCATGTCCCATCACACTTGTGTTCCAGCGCATGAGTGGAACTACGCAGGAGCGAAGCAGGTAATCCTAAAGGGCGTCTAAGGCATCGGCATGGGGTTTGCAGGTCGACTTCTGCAGCAGGAGGTTCTGTAGGGAGA
Source organism: Neoceratodus forsteri (assembly GCA_016271365.2). Lineage (NCBI taxonomy): Eukaryota > Metazoa > Chordata > Ceratodontiformes > Ceratodontidae > Neoceratodus > Neoceratodus forsteri. Next base: position 355,512,430 of record CM057457.1, read on the forward strand.
CTACAGAAAAGGTAAGAGAAATCCCAGCTGCATGTACACTTACTCTAAAAGGGGCAAGGTAAATAGCTGCAGGTGGTGGGTTAAGTGCACAGAGTCAATATTGCAGGAGTCAAGTGGAGATAGCTACTAACAGAGGGAAAATGAGACACCCTATCTGTGTGTAACCCCTAGATGGCGCTATCCCAGGGGCTACTACCCCTGCCTGATTTGCCACTAACAGGTTGAGGGGCCTGGATCCAATGGCGGGTGCCTCCACCCAGAGGTCAGGGTTTGCAATAGTTAAACTTAATTGGTCAAAGCCCTCTGGGACACTGCAACCCCCTTTTCTTCCCACTAGTGGCCCACACAATATATCAGAATTACCTTCACAGTATACACTTACCCCCAGGACTAATTCCGGCACTGGGACCTCCTGTGAAATAAGATACAGTGCAACAATCACAGTACAGTACTTTAACATAGACAAATACCTCAGGCAGTATAACTTTGCTGAAACAAGCAGCTCTGATTTATTTAGGGGGATATAACAAGGACAGGGGAAATCAGGTTAATTAGCTTATCACTTTACTATCTACCTATGGCTCTGTGCACAGGCCTATCCTACCAGTTACTGTCCCTGGGTACCCAAGCCCTAGTAGCTAGTCCAAACCGTGGCAGCTGGCAGGGGCCCTTTCACACAGTGAAAAGAAAAATTAGTTTAAACAGTCAGCAGTACAGTGATTCCATTTGGATTTAATGTGGCAATTCAACAGGGGCACCCTGAATTAGTACTCACGACCTCCAAACAAGATAGGGTCCTTCAGCGTCAGCAGGCTACTCTTGAGCTCCACGAGACTCTTCACATTTATATGGTTAAAAAGAAAGTAGTATACCAGGCAGGCTGCTTCTCTATCCGATCGCAATTACTGCACAATACCGGAGAACACACAGCAGATTCAGTTCCTGACAGACCGAGTGCAATTCAACAATTTCTCCAGTCTTCTACAGGGTGAGCCTGGTTTCTACTCTTCAGAGATCCTTTGATTCTTTTCACAGGGCAGATTCAGTCCTAACAAGCAGTTACACAAGCTGCAGACCGGAACTCTCTGGGCCTTACACACGTTTTGGACTGGAAACTGTGCACTGAAGGAGCACAGGGTTTCTTTCCCCTTCACCCAGAGCTAAACTGAAACTCCAACAGACAAAACGGCACTTCCTTTGAGTTCCTCCCAGTTCTTGACTGGATTGGCTGTCACTCACAATAGACTGCTGCTGTTGGTCCAAAAGGCGAAGTCTAAACTACATCTCCCAGAGTCACTGCCCATACAATCCTCTTGCGGCTGGCTCAGATTATGAGTCAAGTTCTGATTCGTCCAAGGCACCATTTTAGAGCTAGCTTACCCCACACTGATTGGTCCAGTTCAGCAGTTCAAAACCAGAATGGGGAACTAGGCAGACACAGTTCTGACTGCAAAGAAAGCAGGTTAGACAAACTGTAATTTCATTATTACTGTAAATGATTTCTGGCAAACAGTTACATCTTTCAGATAGGTTCCTTTGCACTCCTAGTGACTGCAAAATGGAGTGAATTGGCAGCAGCTCAGTGGTACTCAAACAGAGAAGCACACAGTCCCCCATACAAACTAATTATGTCTGCAAGCAGACAGCTCTTAAAGACAGTACCAGAGGCTCTAAACACTCACTGATAAATGGCTTAAACGCAAACACCATTCAGGCTTGGAGCATTCAAGCAAGCTCCTGAAGTCTTTTTGGGAACTCCCCCATTTGCAGGGGTTACACCCTTCCTGGTTCTGGGAAAGCTTGACGTCCGTCAAGCAAGTACCATAAGTTTTAACTGCAACCATATACATTTGCATTAGGCTCACACATGTAATCATCAGTCAATATATCATTTTACCAAGAACACATTTCTGAAACATTGCAGTCGTCCTCTTTACATAGTATTATACATTGTACCATAACTCAAGTTATTACCTCTTGTACATGAAACCTGAAGAGAGGGGCCCTTCCTATCAGTTACCTTGGGACTGGACGGGCAAGGGCATCATACTTAGAGGGCAACACAAGTAACTTGGAGTTAGCACTGATGCTCAGTTTGGGCAATGAGCTCGGGACACATACACTCCTTTATGGACAACATTGAGAGGCAAATCCACAGGCCTCCCAAGGAATCATAACTGAGGTGCACCACAGGCTTTACAGCTCAACCAGTCTTTCTAGGGGAACTGTTACAGTCTCTGCACTCTGAGCCTCATTTTCAGCATTGTCCTCACTTGTCAGGGAGTCTCCATGGGGGTAGAGAGGCTAGAACTTGGGGCACTTTCAGCTCCAGGAGTTACAGTTTCTGAGTCCACAACATTTGGCTCGCATGGAGAGCTTCGGACACTGGCAGTGGACTGTCGGGCACTCAAAATACTCTTCTTGTTCTGGTATCACCAATCTGCCCAATCCATCATTTTCCTCCCTGAAAGCTCAAACAGTTCAACCATGCACAATGATTCCATTTCATCTGATCTGATGCTTTGCACCTCATTTTCTGGGAGCATTGGCTCCAGGGACGAAGCTGGGGGCTTAGACAGTCCAGAAGGCCCAGCTTCTCCAGTATTGACTAGGGGATTGCCCTAAACAATTGACTCAGTTCGTAAGAAGGATAGTATTCAAAGTCACTCTCACTTTCTTCTGATATGGACTGACAGTCATGCTCAACTGGGACTTGTGGAGGGAACACTTTAACTTGCTTCTGTAGGTGCAGGCTTTCTGATCTTTTCTTAGCAGCAGCTCTAGTCACTGGTCCAGAGGGGCATCTTCTGGGGGCTCAGACTCAATCAAGATTTGTCCAATGGGCAGTAAATGATTTCTATGCATTGTTTTTACATCTTTGAATTATTCTCAGGCCTTACTTTGTACACTGGCAGATCATCTAGTTTGCCCACTACAATGTGAGGGAGATGGTGCCATCTGTCAGCAATCTTGTGTTGCCATGCAGTCCCAGATTTCTTAGCAATACCCGATCTCCCTCCTGGAGTTCCTGTGCTTTCACCTTTTTATCATACCTTTCTTTGTTGGCCAGATTTCTTTTGGCAGCCATGGTTTGAGCCAGTTGGTACGCATGAGTTAGCTGGGCCTTTAACTTTTGCACATACTGTAAATAGTTGTCAGCTTGAACCCCATCAGGAGAGACCCAAAACACACATCTACCGGTAGTCGAGCTTCTCTTCCAAACATCAGGCGGTAGGGGGATAACCCAGTGGCATCACTTTTGGTGCAGTTATAAGCATGTACCAGGGTGCTAATTTGTTGGCTCCATCTAGGCTTGTCCTTTGGGTGCAGGGTGCCTAGCATATCTAGCAAAGTGCGGTTGAAACGTTCAGGCTGTGGGTCCCCTGGGGGTGGTAAGTGGTTCTGGACTTTCGCACTCCCCACAGAGAAAGCATCTCTTTGATCAGACGACTCTCAAAGTCTCTCCTTGATCAGAATGGATTCTTTGTGGAGCCCCATAGTGAACAAAAAGTTTTCTACAGTACTTTGGCACAGTGGATGCTTTCTGGTCTTTGGTGGGGAAAGCTTGGGCATATCTCGTGAAATGGTCAGTGACCACCAGCACATTACTGATATTTCTTTGATCTGACTCCAAACTCAGAAAATCAATACAGACCAGCTCCATGGGTGCACTGGTGGTGATGTTAACAAGAGGGGCAGCCCTCTGGAGCAAAGCTTTCCTCTGTAAGCAGCTGACTACAAGTTCGAATGTGTTGCTCCACATCAGCCCCCATCTTAGGCCAATAGAATCTGGATCTCACCAAGTCAAGTGTTCTGTCTATACCAAGGTGCCCCATGTGGTTGTGCAAGGACATCAGTACTGAGTCTCGAAAGTCAGTGGGCAGCACTAGTTGTTGTTTGTCTACTTGTCCCCCTCTGTCTACTGTTTCTCTGTATAACAGTTTATTGATCAGTTTCAACTTAGGACCTTCTTTGTATAACAGTGCAGTTCTCAAATCAGTGGAGCGTAATTTGGACACATCTTTTCCTGCATGAGGGCTTCTAAAGCTGCTTTGATCATGGATCGCGGGATTGAGCCCGCCGAATACTGTCATTGTCCAGCTGAGGCAGTGCACCAATGTCTATTGCAGAAAAGTGGCAATAAGCAGCAGGTATGCAATTCTCAGAGGTCCCAAGCAATCCACCATGCAGTCCACTCGTCCGTGGACATTTGTTCCTCCCTGTCAAACTTCCGGCAGAGTGCCGAATGTCAGGTTCTGCCAATCGGACCCAATCATTCTGGGGAACAGGCCTCAGGAGAGACATCAGCATGTATGTGGTTCAGACCTGCTCGGTATTAAGAGCATAGTCATATGTAGATAATGCAGAAAGCCACCTATGGCCAGTGGCATCCAACTTAGCTGAGGTCTGCACATAGGTCAAAGGATTATTGTCAGTTTTTACTAGTATTTTAGCCCCATACAAGTACTCATGGAATTGGTCAACAATAGCCCACTTCAAGCTAGGAACTCTAACTTATGTACAGGATAGTTCTTTTCGGATGGGGTCAGGCTTCTACTGGCAAAGGCCACTGGTCTCAGGCCATTCTCGTGCTCTTGGTACAACAGCCCCAACCCTTGCAAGCTAGCATCAGTGTGCAGGGCGTAAGGTTTTCTTGGATCGGCATAGGCCAGCACTGGAGCATGGGTAAGTTGATATATGATCTCATGAAAAGCAGTCTCACAATCAGAGTCCAGCGGCCCCAAATACTTCACTCGGATGAAAATACACTCTTTCAGTCTTGAGGGCGCTGACTTTTGGTATTTTTTGTGGGTTGGGATACCCTTGAGTAAGGTTAAGTAAAGGCGGATCACTCTTGAATAGTCCTTGATGAAGCGCCGATGATAACCACAGAATCCCAGGAATCTTTGCAGTTCTTTTAGATTTTTGGGCTGTGGCCAGGTGGTCAAGGCCTCAACTTTACTTGGGTCGGTCTCTATTCCCTCGGTGGATACTATGTGTCCCACATACTTTACTGATGTTTGAAAGAATTGATACTTATCAATGGACAGTTTAAGGCCAAAGTCCTCCAGTCGGTCCAATACTGTAAATAATCTGCTCTCATGTTCCTCCAGTGAGCTGCCAAACACAATAACATCATCTAGGTATACCAGGCACTCTGGTAAGTTCATGTCCCCCACTGCATGCTCCATCAATCGTTGAAAAGTGGCTGGGGCACCTGAAATCCTTTGAGGCATCCTCATGAATTCATAGAAGCCAAGCGGACAGATAAAGGCTGTCTTCTCACGGTCCTCTGGGGCCATCGGGATCTGGTAGTACCCATCATGGAGATCCAACACAGAGAACCACTTGCTCCAGCTTAGGCAGTCCAAAGCATCCTGAATGCGGGCATTGTGTACTGATCAGGGATAGTCCGCCGGTTTAAGGTGCGATAATCCACAACATCCTTACTGTCCCATTCTTTTCCTCACTACCACAATGGGGAAGCATAAGGGCTTCTGGATTCTTGTATTACACCAGCAGCTAACATCTCTTGCAGATGCCGTCTCACATCATCTATGTCAGCAGGTGCCAGGCGCCGAGACCTCTCCACGAAATGGTCTTTTGTCATGCAGCCGGATATTGTGCTCAGCTCCTGCACGCATCCTACGTCCCATTCCTTTAAAGAAAACACTTGGTCTCTCTGGGCAAGCTTCTCACTGATCCTCACTTTCCATTCAGCTGGCGAGGAGTCACCAAAATCAAACAAGTCAGGCGTTACTCTGTCATTCTTCCTCGAACTCTTGCTGCTGGGTAGCACTGCAGTGTCTGCACAATGCACATTAGCCAGGATGCAACCTCTATTTACTCGAATGTCTCTTTCAGACACATTATGAACTTGGACCATTACCCTTCTGGCATAAGCATGGGCTCTAGGGGCAAAATACTAGGCTTGACCAGCAGTCCCTCTGGCAATTTTCCATTGCCTGGTGCATCAACATTAATATTTTATTCTTAACATCCTTTCTGATACGGACCTCTCCCTGTAAGGTACACTGGGCATTTGGCGCCAGGATCAGAGACTCAGGATCCTTCTTCCATACAATTCCGACCGGTTCCTCTGGTTCTATTTTTCAGCATCTCTCTGTGCCTCATAGGCCTTCTTAATTAAGCTGGAACTCTTAAAGCTCTACTAGTTTTTGACCCCTGTTTTCATACACAACTGTGCAAGCCTTCTGAACATATGAGCATTTGTTCCAATCAACAAAGGGACACCATCATACAGTCCAGTGGGGGGACACACTAAAGCTAAGTCTCTACTTGTTCGCCACTCCAGCCACGGAGGTGGGGAAAGACAGCCAACTCGGATATACCGAATAGGGGTGTAGCTTCTCACTTAACCCCCATACATGCAGTCCTTCTAATGGTTGTAAGGGTACGCCTGACAAATGCTTCTGATACCAATCCTGGAACATAATTGTCACTTGGGAGCCACTGTCTAATACAGCTCTTGTAGACACTCCATTCACCTTTACAGTGGTCTCCATGGAGGACCCACTATTCTGGACCAGTCTGGAGAGGCGATAGTGGGGGCCTGGGCAACTGACCTTGCCACAAAAGGGACGTGAGTTAGCATTTTGGTGCCCTCACTGGGATCATTTCATGCACCTCTTAACCACTGATTTGTTCTCAGCTCTCCTTGTAGCCTATATGCAACTTTGTCAGTGTCTTTTGGGGACCGGCATTCCCTTTTCATGTGCCCATCCTTCCCACAATTATAGCAAAACATACTTTCTGGAGTTTGAGCTGGCGGTAGCCACACTGGGAGCCAGAGGCAGGGGTATTACTAACTGGAAACCTTGGTGCCATCTCTGTCTCAGCGTGATAAGCATTTGGAGACATCTTGTCAGTTTCTCCACTTCCATGGTCAAGGAATCGAGTTGGAGCTGTTATCAGCAGGAGATACATGGGTGGTATCCCCACCCCATAGCAGATACTGATCGGGTGATAGGTCGGGCCCGTGCACTTGCAGTATGGCCTTCATAAAGGGACTGTTTTTGAATTCCCGGATCTCTCTCAACAGTCCGCCCCATTGTGGCATGTCTTTTTTCTTATCAGAGCACTCATTGACTGCTAACCTCTGCCCCTGAACTTCCTTGATGGGCCACCCTCAGTCACTCGGGTCATAGCCGCAGCTATTAGTGCAGGTCCCTCCGGGTCGCCTTTTCTCAACTCCTCGATTTCTCTCATTAACTCATCATAGGAGGTGGGATTCCAGTCCGATTGCCAGGCGTAACTGAAGAACAACAGCAGTTCTGAGAAGGCAGACTTAAGGATCCTGTCCAGCCTGGTTCGGTCCAGTTCAATCGCTGGCAAACTACCCTTTCTGAGGCATTCTTGCAACAATTTTTCCAGCCGAGATACATACACAGACAACAACCCCTTGGTACTGTTGTGCATTTCTTACTCTCCACCATAGGTCCTCATCAGAATCTGGGCTCCCATACACATTCTCCAAGGCCTCAAGATAGGCCTGTGCAGTCGCTTCAGGGTTACTGGCCCGTTGCACGGATGGTAGCCAGGGCAGGACCTCGGAGGCTCTCACTAACCCTCTTTGCACCGGCTTCCGAGCATTGCCATTCTAGCACTTGGGGGCAACATAGTCTATCCAGGTCTCCCAGTCATCCTCCTGGGGGTGGGGAGGTGCCAGAGAAGATCCTCAACCTGGTAAGAGTCGTGACTAATGGCAGGTGCAGAAATAGGAGTCTGCATTGGTTCAGCCACCATTCGGGCACTGGAGGCGGGACAGGGTGTTGGGGAGGAACACCCCAAGTGGCAAGAATAGTTTCTTCAAGTCCTCCACAGTTTTCCCTTCTCCCGGCAACCATTTAGCAAATTTCTCCTCAAAAGTTTCAGATAGTGGTGGTGGCTCATTCCCCCCCGGGTCTTTACTGTCCTTAGTTATCACTGTCCAAGCAGTGAGGGCTCCCTCTGGGTAATGGTCTGTGGCACTTTGGAGCTATCTATGGGATCCTTAAACTCTACTAGGGCCAGAAAAGTGTGGGTGAGCAGATTAGCATGCCGACCCACCACCACAGGGTTTTGTAAACCTTCCACCTTGGAAAGTACTCCTGTACAGTGTCCGTATTGATACCCAGGGGATGTCCAGGATAAGCATAGCATTTTGAGGTCAATCTCCTCCCCAGTACACCACTTCACCAGCGGTGCAGCCACTTCTGTCGGGTACCATTTTTTCTTAACAGTGGTTCGTAAATATGGCCACTAGAGGACACACAATCCCAGCGGTGAGCCTCCAAGATGTAACCCCTAGATGGCGCTATCCCAGGGCTACTACCCCTGCCTGATTTGCCACTAACAGGTTGAGGGGCCTGGATCCAATGGCGGTGCCTCCACCCAGAGGTCAGGGTTTGCAATAGTTAAACTTACTTGGTCACAGCCCTCTGGGACACTGCAGCCCCCTTTCTTCCCACTAGTGGCCCACACAATATATCAGAATTACCTTCACAGTATACACTTACCCCCAGGACTAGTTCCGGCACTGGGACCTCCTGTGAAATAATACAGTGCAACAATCACAGTACAGTACTTTAACATAGACAAATACCTCAGGCAGTATAACTTTGCTGAAACAAGCAGCTCTGATTTATTTAGGGGGATATAACAAGGACAGGGGGAAATCAGGTTAATTAGCTTATCACTTTACTATCTACCTATGGCTCTGTGCACAGGCCTATCCCTACCAGTTACTGTCCCTGGGTACCCAAGCCCTAGTGGCTAGTCCAAACCGTGGCAGCTGGCAGGGGCCCTTTCACACAGTGAAAAGAAAAATTAAACAGTCAGCAGTACAGTGATTCCATTTGGATTTAATGTGGCAATTCAACAGGGAGCGACCCTGAATTAGTACTCACGACCTCCAAACAAGATAGGGTCCTTCAACATCAGCAGGGCTACTCTTGAGCTCCACGAGACTCTTCACACATTTATATGGTAAAAAGAAAGTAGTATACCAGGCAGGCTGCTTCTCTATCCCGATCACAATTACTGCACAATACCAGGAGAACACACAGCAGATTCAGTTCCTGACAGACCGAGTGCAATTCAACAATTTCTCCAGTCTTCTACAGGGTGAGCCTGGTTTCTACTCTTCAGAGATCCTTTGATTCTTTTCACAGGACGGATTCAGTCCTAACAAGCAGTTACACAAGCTGCAGACCGGAACTCTGGGCCTTACACACGTTTTTTGACTGAAACTGTGCACTGAAGGAGCACAGGGTTTCTTTCCCCTTCACTCCAGAGCTAAACTGAAACTCCAACAGACAAAACCGGGCACTTCCTTTGAGTTCCTCCCAGTTCTTGACTGGATTGGCTGTCACTCACAATAGACTGCTGCTGTTGGTCCAAAAAGGCGCCAAAGTCTAAACTACATCTCCCAGAGTCACTGCCCATACAATCCTCTTGTGGCTGGCTCAGATTATGAGTCCAAGTTCTGATTCGTCCAAGGCACCATTTTAGAGCTAGCTTACCCCACACTGATTGGTCCAGTTCAGCAGTTCTAAACCAGAATGGGAAACTAGGCAGACACAGTTCTGACTGCAAAGAAAGCAGGTTAGACAAACTGTAATTTCATTATTACTGTAAATGATTTCTGGCAAACAGTTACATCTTTCAGATAGGTTCCTTGCCACTCCTAGTGACTGCAAAAATGGAGTGAATTGCAGCAGCTCGAGTGGTACTCAAACAGAGAAGCACACAGTCCCCCCATACAAACTAATTATGTCTGCAAGCAGACAGCTCTTAAAGAGACAGTACCAGAGGCTCTAAAAACTCTCACTGATAAATGGCTTAAACGCCAAACACCATTCAGGCTTGGAGCATTCAAGCAAGCTCCTGGAAGTCTTTTGGGAACCCCCATTTGCAGGGGGGGTTACATGTGGTAAGGAGATTTAGCCAGGTAAGGAAAGAAAGGTAAAGGAGGTAAAAGAAAACATAGTATGGTGGCAGTGGCATACTGGGAAGGTTTTAGCTGTCAGAAATACTGATAGAAGGAAAATAGGTAACACCCTAGTTAGGGTGGGGTGATGAACAAAATCAATAGAGAAAAGGAAAGAAGGAAACAGGAATAGAAAGGGGGCAAAATGAGACAGGCCGTGTTCGGTAGTAATATAGGTAAAAGAGGTAAACAACATGGAAGTGGTGCAGTGTGACAGGTGTGGAGTTGCAGTCTTTCAGGACACTTTCTGGAGACTGAGGTGCTGCTCCTTTGCATGCATCTCTGCTTTGAGGGTGGAGGTTGAGGGACCTCAAGCAGGCAAGGATCCAGAGAACCTGTTGCCCCACAAAGGGGCCAGCAAGTTTGCTGCCACTACCTCAGGTGGAATGTCTGGATCTTCTATACTTGGTTCATTAGACAGGCAGAAGGCTCTTGGGCTGTGGTGTCTGTCTCCTGCTTTAGCGGGGCACTTGTAACCAGCTCTGATTAAGAAGAAGGCTATTAAGCTTGGCTTTAAAAACCAGAATAAAACTGGCCTCTACCACTTCTCTCGGTAAGTCATTTCCTAGAGGTATGATCATCTGTGTAAAGAAATAACATCTCAAATTCCATTGGGAATGTTAGTTTTAGTTAATGGTTGTGACTTCTTAAACAGTTACTTTTGTTGGCAGGAGTCATTCCCGAACTACCCATTAGGTTGTAGTCCCCAATTTTTTTGTACATTAGTAAGAGATCCCTCCCCACTGATACATCTTAGTTTCGGTGGGTAAAGATTTGAAGCTGTAGTCTTGACTCAAACGTTTCATTGCTGATACCATCTATCATTCTTGTTAACCTCCTCTGTACCTTCTCCAGATCACTCACATCCTTCCTTAACTAGGGGCTCCACAGTGGGGTACAGTAATCAAAGTGGGGTCTAACAAATGCTCTGTACAGTGGGATCAGGCTTGTCCTGCTCCTTGATAGGAAGACTTTCTTTATACAGCCTATAATTCTATTTGTCTTCCTGGCTACCTCGTTACAATGTGAACTAAATGATAGTTCGTTTGTGAAAAATGACAGCTGTACTGTTCATAAGGAGTTGTGAAAAAATCCACTGTTGAAAATGTGACGTGAAAATATTATGAATTTGCGAAGTTACAAGGGTGCGTGAAAACAGTTCAATGCACATTTGTAACACAGTCATGTAATGGAGTTTCGTCATAACATTTTCAGCATAGGGATTTTAGGACCTCTGCTCATGAATAGTGCCAGTCATTTTCTTAATCTGTCCCAAACACGATTTCCCACACCAACTGCGTTATTCTGCGCCAGAACTGTGAAAACACATTTTGGTCAGGATGTGAAAAATGACAGCTGTACTGCTGATAAGGAGGTGTGAAAAAATGCCATTGTTGAAAATCTCATGACAACATTACAAATTCATGGTTGCAAGGGTGTGTGGTACGGCTAAACGACACTTGCAAATACAGTCATTTCATGGGCTATCATCACCAAATTTTCAACATAGGCATTTTAGGACCTCTACTCATGAACAGTATCACTGTCATTTTCTTAATCTGTCCCAAACAGTGATTTCCCACAGCGACTCTGTTCTATGTCGAAGTGCGAAACACATTTCGGCCAGGATGGGAAAATGACAGCTGTACTGTTCATAAGTAGGTGTGGAAAATGGCAATGTTTAAAATCTGGAGGAAAATACAGACACCCACGGTTACTTAGAGCGCCAGAAAGTGCACAACGCACTGCAGAATACAGTCATTTTATGGAGTATCGCCACCAAATTCTCAATATAGGCATTTAGACCTCTACTATGAATAGTGTCACTGTCATTTTCTTAATCTGTTCTGAACACTAACTTCCCACAGTGACCGCGCTGTTCTGCGCCAGAAGTGCGAAAACACATTTCGGCCAGGATGTGAACAATGACAGCTGTACTGTTCACATGGAGGTGTGAAAAAAATGCCAATGTTGAAAATCTGCTGTGAAAATATTGCAAATTCATGAAGTTACGAGCATGCATAGCAACTCCACAACGCACGCTTGTAAAACAGTAATTTTTGGGATTTTTTCCACCAAATTTGCAACATAGGCTTTTTGAGAGCCCACCTCATGAACACTGGCACAGTGATGAACGGATTCTCACAGTCTCTCCTTGGGACTTCCCTTTCAGAATTCTGCACCAGTAGCCACCCTCACCACGAATGCCTCGAATGTGGGGTTGGGGGCTCACCTTGGGGAACACCAAGCCCAGGGACTGTGGTCTGGCATGGAGTCTTCCCTCCACATCAGTGTTCTGGAGATGAGGGTAGTCCTGTACGCATTACAGGCTTTTCAGACCCTCCTTCCAAAAGGATCACTGCTAATCCAAATGGACAGTATGTCAGTAGTTTGGTACGTCAACAAACAAGGAAGAACCCGGTTGTATCCCCTGTGCAGGGAGGTGACATGGGTGTGGAACTGGGCAGTCCAGCACCATCTGGTCCTTGTGGCCGTGTACATGCCAGGCATGTTAAATGTCCTGGCGGACAGTCTCAGCAGATCTCGGTCCCTAGCTCACAAGTGGGAACTGCATCAGGAAGTGACAGATTCCATCTTCCGAAGTTGGGGCCATCCGGAAATCGACCTCTTCGCCTCCAAATCCAATGCAAAACTTTCAAAATTTTGCTTGCTCTTTCCAGAGCAAGGTGCTTTTTGGAATAACGCATTGTCTCTATCCTGGACAGGAAAATTCTTGTACGCTTTCCCTCCGTTTCCCATTCTGCAGAGGGTTCTCCTCAAGCTTCAGGTGGAGAGGGCAATGATGATCCTCATTGATCCTCTTTGACCGAGACAGATCTGGTTCCTGCTGCTACAGCAGTTGTCCCGGGAACCACCGGTTCCACTTCCAGTGACTCACGACCTCCTGACCCAGGATCAAGGTCATTTCGTGCACCCGGGACTCAGGACCCTGCATCTCCATGCGTGGCTCCTGCAGACATAGCGATATCTCATTTTGGGGTTTCCTCCAGGGTTGCCCAAGTCATCACTGAGGCAAGAAAACCTTCTACCCGTTCCACTTACATCTTGAAGTGGAAGCGGTTTTCCATTTGGGTGACCGCTAAGGGCTGGAACCCCTTTTCTTGCTTGGGCCCACAGGTCATGGAATACCTCCTTCACTTGTCAGACTCCGGTCTGGCCTACTCTTCCTTAAAGGTCCATCTCTCAGCTATCTCATGTACCATGAGCTAGTGAATGGTAAACACGTGGCTCAGTTGGAAGTCTCCAAAACCTTTCTGAAAGGGATTGTCCATCTGAAACCCCCCATCCGCAGCCCGACTCTGCCTTGGGACTTGAACTTCGTTCTGGAAAAGCTCATCCTTCCTCCTTTTTAACTGGCTATGAGCTGTGATGTGCACTTCCTGTCCTGGAAGGCACTTTTCCTTGTGGCTATCACATCAGCCTGAAGGATTTCAGAACTTCACGCTGTAGTCTGCAAGGAGCCATACTTGATTTTCCTTTGGGACCAGGCGGTCCTCAGAACTCATCCAAGGTTTTTTCCCAAGGTGGTGTCAAAAGCCACACTGAATCAGTCAGTAGAGCTTCTGGTGTATTATCCATCCCCCTCTAATAGAGGTGAGGCACTCCTTCATACGATGGATGTCCATCGGATTCTCTGGTGTTACACCCACCGGACCAAAGAGTTTCGCTCTTGCTACCAGCTGTTTGTCTCCTTTGCCCTGAGGTCCAAGGGCAAACTGGTTTCTAAGCAGGGCCTTTCTAAATGGTTAGGCAACTGCATTCGATACTGTTACCAGAAGTATGATAAACCTCTGCCGGGTACCATCAGAGGTCATTCTACTAGGGGCATGGCTGCCTCCACGGCCTTCCTATGGAACATTTCCTCGGCTGACATTTGTGCTGCCACTACTTGGAGTTCTGTCCATACCTTTACCAAACATTACAGTCTGGACATTGCTTCTAGGCGGAGGGCTGGCTTTGGCCTAGCCATCCTGCATGGCCTTCTGTCCTAGACTGGGTCCTTTCTGGACATCAGTCCTTTCCGTTGGAGCTAATCTTCCTCCTCCCTAGTTTCTCTCGGTCTCTCCTTAGAGGGACTGCTTGGGAATCTGTCCTAGATGTGATGACCTACTGAAGGAGCCCTCTCAAAGTAAGATAATACAGTTACGTAGAAACTTACCATAACAGTAGATCTTCGAGAGAGGTTCCTTCAGTAGGTCATATTTTTCCCTCCCTCCTTCCTCTCATTTTGTGTTTTACAGGGACTCCAAATCCTGTTCGCTTCTGCTGTCAGGCGTCTTCCTGGCTTTGGCGGGAGAACTGGGGGGCAGGCATGGGGACCGCCCACTATACACAGTCACGCTGATGTCAGTCACATGATGCTGGGTGGGCAGTCCCCCATCAGATATTGCTAGAAAAGTCTGCCGTGCGGCCCGATGCCAGGTGGCACCAGTCCTATAGGTGATTACCTACTGAAGGAACCTGTCTTGAAGATCTACTGTTACGGTAAGTTCCTACGTAACTGTACTTTCATGTTAAATTCCTGGGGTCCTCATTTAAATACATGCGAGCCATGACCCTGCACCTGCATGGCTTATGATGTAAGATTCTGTAGAGCACAGGGGTATGCTCCATTGTTCTCTATGGGGCCATGTTTTAATCTGCAATTTCTAATGTTAACGTGTGAGTTCAAACAAATTACAGACACCACACAACTAACAGTGGCTTTGTTAGTTGAGGGGTTGCCATAATTTGTTTACAGTCACCATCTGTTAAGCAGCCCTAGAGTAAACCAATGGATTGTGTGCTCAAACTCTGCAGATTCTTTCGTTACAAGCCATGTGGCCACAGGGGCACAGCTCACTCTCCCTGGGCTTTGCAAAGGAGAGTCTCTGGGAACTTTCACCCAAGAAACATGAGCATCCAGATGCACAAAATGGGCATAAAGGAGGCTGGTACCTTCCCCTCTTCTGCATCAACCAAGACTTCCATGCTACCCAAGACATAACAGTAAGTTAATTAACTGGCCCTGCCAACTGCCTAACCTGATCTCACTGGAGAAGGCAAACACCCCCCCCCAATAATTGTTTAACCAGGAGTAGCACACTAAGCTGAAAGCTTGTTTACAGGTGCGACCTGGGAGCACAGGGAAGTTAAGTGACTTGCTCAAGGTCACACAGTATGCAAGTGGGGGCTGTGGGATTCAAACCCAAGTCTCCAGATTTGCAGCTCAGAGCCTTAAACCACTGTGCTATACTGCCTCCTGGAAAAACCCTGTGGGAAAACCAGGAAAAGTCCTTCACAACCCCAAACGCAATCTCCCCTACAGGGACAGCGAGACCGTACTGAGCCACACCTGCTTTTACAACGGTGGGGCATGGTGGGTGCGTTACCCACTGGATGTAATGTAAAAACCTACCTAAACTCACGCTACACAGACACACACCACACAATGATGTTTTTAATCCTGATACCTTCTTTAATCCTGATACCTTCCTTTTTTGCCACACCCACCCAATAGTGTCCATAAATGTTCTCATTGCCGCATTCTTAAGCCAGCGGTCATTCTTCATAGTCTTATAGAACAGTTCATAGTTCATCAGAGTGCCATTGCACAAGAAATCTATTTTTGCCTCCCTGGAATTCAACTTCATGGACAGCCGCACTCCCTAAGTAGTTTCTTGTTTGAACCGACACCTGCCAAAACAAAAACACAGATTGAAATCACCATCATTGCCATCACAGAGGCAACAAGCCTTTACGTAAAACAAATCAATAAAACATAACGAAGGAAAAAAATGCTATGGTTCACAAAAGAGGTGGCAGGGA
This sequence comes from Neoceratodus forsteri, assembly GCA_016271365.2. Taxonomy (NCBI): domain Eukaryota; kingdom Metazoa; phylum Chordata; order Ceratodontiformes; family Ceratodontidae; genus Neoceratodus; species Neoceratodus forsteri. Next base: position 355,528,250 of record CM057457.1, read on the forward strand.
AGGTTAAGGAGAAAAGGGCATCATTCAGGAAATATAAGGAAACACAGAAGGAGCAGGACAGAGAACTTTATCAGTTAAAGCAGAAAGAGGCTGGGAAGGTAGTCAGAATAGCAAAGGCCCAAACTGAAGAAAGGATAGCCAATTCTGTTAAGAAGGGGGATAAGACCTTTTATAGGTACATTAGGGAGCGAAGAAAGACCAAAGGAGGGATACTGAAGCTTAATAAAGGGAGGAATGTGAGTAGAGGTGACAGTGAAAAGCAGGGTTACTGAACGAATATTTCTGCTCAGTATTCACAAAGGAAAGGAGGAGGAGTTACCTAAACTAAACAAGAGAAACACTCTGAAGGCGAGGTCGATACCAGTCCATTTACAGAAGAAAGGGTTCTGAAAGAACTAATAAAATTGAAGGTGGACAAAGCAATGGGGCCTGATGGGATTCACCTAAGAATTCTAAAAGAACTAAGGGTAGAACTAGTGACATCGCTACTACTCTCTTTAACAAATCATGGGAGGATGGGTGGTACCCAAGGACTGGAGGAGGGCAGATGTAATTCCTCTTCACAAAAGTGGGAGCAGGACAGAGGCAGGAAACTACAGACCAGTTAGTTTGACCTCAGTGGTAGGGAAAATGATGGAATCACTTCTGAAGGAAAGAACTGTTGAGTACCTAGAGGCCAGTGGGGCACAGGACCCGAGGCAGCATGGATTCACGATGGAAAGGTCGTGTCAGACGAATCTAATAGATTTCTTTGACTGGGTGACCAAAGTAGTAGATCAGGGAGGGGCTGTGGACATGGCCTACATAGATTTTAGCAAGGCATTTGATACAGTCCCACACAAAAGATTAATATACAAGATAGCCAGCCTTGGAATGGGTCCCAAGGTGGTAGCCTGGATAAAAAATTGGCTAGACAACAGGACGCAAAGGGTAGTAGTAAATGGAGTACACAGTGAAGAAAGGAGGGTTACTAGTGGGGTACCGCAGGGTTCAGTACTGGGACCGGTCCTTTTTAATGTCTTTATAAGAGACATTGCAGAGGAACTGGAAGGAAAAGTATGTCTCTTTGCAGATGACACAAAGATCTGCAACAGGGTTGATACACAGGATGGGCGGAAAGGATGAGAAGGGACTTGGCAAGGTTGGAGGAATGGTCAAATGTATGGCAGCTCAGATTCAATGCAAAGAAGTGCAAGATAATGCACATGGGAAACAAAAACCCCGGGGGAAGCGTACACAATGGGGGGTGAGATACTGACAACAGTAAAAATAGAAAGGGACCTGGGGGTAATTATATCAGATGACCTAAAGGTGGGCAAGCAATGTGAGAAGGCAGTAAGGAAGGCTGGAGGGATACTGGGATGCATAGGAAGAGGTATCAATAGTAGAAAACAGGAAGTTGTTATCCCTCTGTACGGACAGTTGGTGAGACCCCATCTGGAGTTCTGTGTGCAGTTCTGGAGACACCCATCTCCGCAAAGACATAGACAGAGTGGAGGCTGTCCAGAGGAGGGCAACCAAAATGGTGCAGGGTCTGCACCAGAAGACATACGAAGAAAGACTAAAGGAGCTTAATATGTATACTGTTGAGGAAAGAAGGGAGAGAGGGGACATGATAGAAACTTTCAAGTACCTCAAGGGAATTAACAAAGTCCAAGAGGGTAGCATCTTCCAGAAAAAGAGATGTGCAAGAACAAGGGGGCACAATTTGAAGATAGAGGGGGGACGGCTCAGGGGTAATGTGAGGAAGTATTTTTTCACTGAGAGGGTTGTGGATGCATGGAACAGCCTTCCTGAGGAGGTTGTGGAGTCAAGAACAGTGGGGGACTTCAAGAATGCATGGGACAGGCATAAGGCAGTCCTAGGGCGGGTAAGAGGAAGTAAGCTGTTGGTTAACTAGGATCTGCAGCTTATCTGTTAGGTAGGAAAATGGGCAGACTAGGTGGGCCAAGCGGTCCTTATCTGCCGTCAAATTCTATGTTTCTGTGAAATCGGTTCCCACATCACATAACATTCAAAACCCAGTGATTATCAATGCCTGAGGGCCTGCATCCACTGACACCTGCCAAAACAAAAATAGGTTTATCATGTATCACCACACATAACCAAAATCAAGCTCTGCCAACGCTTGAGAGCTGGCATCCACTCATCCGTGAGCCCTTCCACCCCGGCATGTGATGCTCTCTAAACTTGAAATAAGTAGTGTTTAAACTCCTTCGAGTTCACTCGCAGCCTCTTCAAGCTGGTGCTCAATACATGCCTGCACTGACATGCTGTCACCATGGACATATCCTCATGACAGAAGAATGCCATACCCCTATCAGTCCTCTGTGCAAATGAGGCCATGATTCTTGTCCACACCTCATTGTCCCCCCCAACCATCTCTTCACTTCCTTCATACCTTCCCTTTTCTCCTCTTCCTGCATACCTCCTTCACACCTTCTACCTTACTTCACACGTTCCCCCACTAATCATCCCATCTTCCTTCCATCAGCACCCCCTTCCACTTAATTCTACCATATGACATGCTCCACTTGGCCACCCCATTTCTGTCTACCTTCAGCAGCCCTTGTGTCCTCCAACATTCTTAAAATTCTTCCCTAACACCTGTCCACCTTCAGCAGTCGATGACCAACCAAATAGTTGTACACTGTCAGCATGCCCTCTGTCCCTGTGCTTACATCCATCTACTCACCTACTGCTGTCCACCATATCTAGTTGTATACCTTCCCCTACCTGCCCAACCTCTTACAGGACCATTCAGAAATGTTAAAAAGACAATGCTTCCTTCAAATTCTGTTAATTCCAACGTTGTTTCAGTTTTTCATGTTTGTTGACGATGGTTTTCAGGTCATCTAGTGATATGTAGAATTTTCCTTGTCCTTGCACTGTTACTGTTCCATAAAAAAGTCGGCTTCCATTTATGACATCGATGTCCGGTTGTCGTGGCCAGTAGAATTTGCCATCCCTGCTCCACTGTAAAAATTTACATTCAAATTATTGTTTCATTTCATCAAATGATGTTACTTGTCCAATGTAAAATGTGTTAGAGTAATAGATGGCATAAAACTGGCTTGTCTGTATGTGGTCATAGTTATTTTGTCTTCTGGTTGGTGCACTGACAACAGGTGATGTATTGGTTGTTGTGCTGGCTGCAAAATCTGTCACATTGGCAGCATGTTCACTAACCTGGTTCACAACAGTGGCAGCATATTCACTAATCTGGTTCACAACAGTAGACATACTGGTCATCATTAGAGGTGCAATATCAGAAATGGGGGTGGGTGTTCTGGTGATTGCATTGGAGACATGAGTCAGCAGTGTGGAGGGCCCAGGAGTCTCAATATCAGAAGCGGGAGTGGGTGTGTGAGTAATTGCACAGGAGACTGGAATCAGCAATGTAGAGGGCCCTGAAGTTTCTTTTTCCTTCACTGAAGACACATAGCCAGGTGCAGTCTGAATAATCCTCTTCTTCCATCCATTGACGTATCTTGCATTTTCACAGTGACCATCCTCCTTTCTGCATGGCCCACAGAAACAGCTGTAGTCTCGAACTTCAACATCATCCCCCGTCGATCAGACACTCTGAACCTTTTGTGTGCCAGGTATTGTTTTTAGTTCTGGTCCTGCATTTCTGTTAATTTTTCCATCACTGACCCAGAAAAATGTTCTGCTCAGACTGGTGGCACTGAGGGCTGAGGCACCAGATACCTTACCTCGTGCTTCGTCGGTGACCCGGGTTCGGGAACAACCTCTGATCTCTGGGGGAGGAGGGCAGGAGCAGGACTGAGCAAAGACTCTCCTCTCCAACAAGGGGAGGTTGCCCACCCGTAGTCCCTCTGTCACCAGATGGAGGTCTGGTGATAGATGTAGGCAGCAACGGTGCAACCAGTAGGATGGAGGGTTGTCCCTCAAGGTGTGCATACACGTGTGTCACGTCGGGGACACGTGGAAGTGGGTTTAAAGGGGAAAAAGCTAAAGTATGTATGGAAAAAAAAAAAAGAAGAATGTTCTGCAGTAATGAGTGCAACCTTTGATGGCAGGTTCCTTTGTTAAATTCCTCTTGCAGTACTGAAAGAGATGCGCAGCATTTGAAATGATCAATATTGATGCCAGAAATGTTTCTAAGGTAGGAATTGGACATGTTGATGAAAAGCAGAACTGCGTGGTGGTCATGTTTGAGATCACTCGATGTGAAGACAAGTAACTCTGTAACTAAGTCTGTACACCTTTCACACCTGTAGTACTGTATGTTACTACAGGGTGAACAGTGGCTTGCTCATGGTGCCAGTGGCATGACTGAATTTCATCCTGGTACTTGTATGTGTAGTTCTCTGCAAAGTCTAGTACCATCAATACCCAACTGTTGGGAAGGGTATCTTTTTAGTGATTTAAATTGATGGTGTTACCAGGATGCCACATGTAGATGTCGAGCAAGTAACAGGAGGTCCTCCTTCAAAACTTCAACCAGACGTCGAAATATGGCAACTTTTTGCTTCATGACTTTTCTTGTTTACTTTCTGATCCATTTATAACCTTGGAAATGGTCACGCTGTCCCACTGTTGCCATTTCACCTCCTCAATTTCGTGTGTATGTAAAAATTCCAGTGATTTCTCAGTAGCATAAGTGCTACACATTTTGCAATTTTTTTCAATACAGGACTTTTTAAAGAATTTCTCATCTTCCTTCTTTGGGCTTATGTCAGCTCTACTGCTTCATAAATATTGAACATTTTGCACTCCAGTGTTCTTTTCTGCTCGGCAAATTGCTAACAGCTTTAGCTTACCATTTGTGCAATACTCATGTAGACACTGGTCCAGTTTTTGCTCCTGTGTGAGTTTAATATTATCAGGACGAAGACTGCTGAATTTAGTTAGTCCAATTTTCTCACCTGTGTTTTGCTCACAGAATTCTTGGTGTAGCTTTTACGGAGTTTTGTGTAGAATTGATCTGTCTTTTCCGGTTCATCTTGAAAATGCATTCTTGTGTGGAAGTGGTGTTGCTGATATATTGAAAAAGTCTTGTACTTTCATCTGCAGCTCCTCAGATATTCCCAGCTTGTGACTGATGCTCTTCTTCGCTAGGGCGCTCTTCAGTACCCTCATCATTCTTCTCCAGCTGATCCCCAGGCACGTGTTTGCTCTTCGTAGTAGACGGTACTTTTTCCGAACAAGAAATGTGCTGATTAATTCTTTTTTCAGTTCTTTGTCTGCCTTCCTGTTGCGCTGTTTAATCGAATTTAATTTTTGTCGAAGGACTTCCACTAATTTATTGTCCAGTTTAGTGCAGCATCCGAACCTTGAGAGGGCAGCCTGTTTTTTGGGTGTGGCCAAGGAGATAACTTTTGTGATTGTCACAACAAACCTGGTCAGGGACCTGGGCAGTCCTTCACGTGCTTTCTGCACAGTCTTTCTGATTGTGTTTTCTGACCTTGGGTCCGTCGCTGGTGTTGCGCTTTCATCCAAGGCAACCTATGTCATGGTTGTACTGGTAATGAAGGGTGTTCTCATTTGTTTCTTTTGTGTTGAATGGTGTGCTCACTTGCATTTCCATTGTGTTTATGGTGTTAGTGGCTGTGGTAATGTAATTGGTGATCCACGTCTTCTTTACTTCATGGTATCCTTGTCGTCGTTTTTCATTGATTCTTCTGCATTTTGGGGAGGTCATACATCATGCGTTGTTCTCTTTCTCTCTCTCTCTCTCTCTCTCTTCAATATTCTGTTTTCTATTATGCTGTTTGGTTGTTTCTTGAGTTGCAGAAAGGTTTACAGATGGGTTTACAGTCTCCGGTGTCATGGCCCTCTTCCTTTTCCTGGATTTCTGCATTTGCAATCAACTTTTCTCTCTAGCAAGTATGCGTTGTTCTTTAGTCATTTTTTCTTTGTGCTTCTGTGCACGTCCTTTTGCTTTTTCTTTATACTCCTGGACACTTTGTGGATCCTTTCTTAAGTTATTCCTGTACCTCTGACATCTTTCTTTTACTGTGAGTGGTACAGAACAATTCTTCAGAGCCCCACGGAGCAAGTCAGCAGCAGACACACATGGTGTTTGATGTCTTCTTGTTTCACTTTGATCCATCTTTCCAAAACTATTATAACACAAGACAACAACAAAAAAAAATCCATGATGCCATAATAAAAAACAGCTCAGAAAATGTTGATAAATTCTCTCACAGAAAACAATGAGGAAGGCACAGGACAAAATAGAGTAGCGCCATACGAGGTAGGGTAGAGTAGAGTAGAGCAGCTCACATGGTTACGCTGCACGAGGTAGAGTAGAGCAGCATGAGGTTAGAGCACACATAGTGACACCACACAAGGTAGAGTAGAGCAGCAGGAAGTAGAGTAGAGCAGCACACATGGTGACGCCGCATGAGGTCAAGCAGAGCAGCATGAGGTAGAGTAGAGCATCACACGTGGTGACGCTGCACGAGGTAGAGTACAGCAGCACACATGGTGATGCCGCAAGAGGTCAAGTAGAGCAGCACGAGGTAGAGTACAGCAGCACACATGGTGACGCTGCAAGAGGTCAAGTAGAGCAGCCACATGGTGATGCCACACAAGGTCAAGTAGAGCAGCAGAAGGTAGAGAAGAACAGCACACATGGCAATGCTGCACGAGGTAGAGTAGAGCAGCATGAAGCACATCCGCACTTCCCTGCAAACAAAATGGAGGCACACCCTCACTTTCCTTGCAAACACAATGGAGGCATGCCCACACTTTCCTTGCAAACAGAATGGAGGCACACCCGCACTTGCCTTGCAAACAGAATGGAGGCATGCCGGCACTTGTCTGCAAACAAAATGGAGGCATGCCGGCACTTGTCTGCAAACAAAATGGAAGCATACCAGCACTTTCCTTGCAAACAGAATGGAGGCACGCCCACACTTTTCTGCAAACAAAATGGATGTGAGGAAAATTAAGGGTCTCGGAGGGCCGGCCAGGCTGGGGGCGGGAGAATGGTGCGAGCATCCAATGAATAGATATGTCGAGTTACTCGGGGTAGGGGGGTGGCAGCAATGTGGGGTCGGTGATTAGTGGCGGGAGGGGGGAGCCAGCGGGGTGCCCTAGGGACATGAAGATCTAGCTTTAAACAAGAAGGTCTCACTCTAAACAAAAAAAGCCGGCAATCACAAAATAATTCAGCATGAATAATCCAGACAAAACGTCATTTCAACACACCAGATCCAGATGATGCATCTTTTCAGGCATGCTTCTCAGCCTACACCCTTCCAGCCCCCCCCCCAAAAAAACAAGAAAGCACATGGCACTCAGGATGGCCGAGCTTTAAGCAGGCCTAGAAAAATGCATCACCTGCCCTTCCCCCCAACAACTGGTATCATTTTAAACAACAAGGCAGCAATCACAAAATTCAGCACAGTAATCATGGCAAAGCATCTTTCCAGGTGTGCTAATCCACCATATACTGAGCAAAGAAGGTTTGGTGCTCAAGATGGCTGGACCTCTGTGAATAAGCAAACCTAGAAAGAAACATTGCCTGTATGGAATCCCTCAGCGTCTCTCTTGCTTTTAAAAATAAACACCCCTCAGCGTCAAGAAACACAGATCCACATTTCAACACACCAGCTCCAGATGATGCACCTTTTCAGGTGTGCTTCTCTGGCTACACCCTTCCACCCGCCAAACCAAGAAAGCACATGGCACGCAAGATGGCAGAGCCTTAAGCATCATCTTGCCCCCCACCCACAACCACGGGTCTTGCTTTAAACCAAACAGGCAGCAGTCACAAAATTCAGCACAGTTGAGTCTTTCCAGGTGTGATCCAACTCCCACCAAGCAAAGAAAGCTTGGTGCTCAAGATGGCTGGGCCTCTGTGAACAAGCACACCTGGAAAGAAACATTGCCTGTACGAAACCCCTAGCACCTCGCTTGCTTTTAAAAACAACACCCTTTAGTATCTTGCTTTTAGAAAAACAGAGGTCCGCATTTCAATACACCAGCTCCAGATGATGCATTTTTTAGGCATGCTTCTCGGCCTACACCCTTCCACGTACCCCCTCCCAAACCAAGAAAGCACATGGCAGTCAAGATGGTCGAGCATTAAGCAGGCCTGGAAAAATGCATCACCTAGCCCAGAACCACAGGTGTCGCTTTAAACAAAAAGGCAGCAATCACAGAATGCAGCATGAATCATTGGGAACAAAGCATCATTTCAACACACCAGCTATAGATGATGTATCTTTCCTGGCGGGCATCTCGACCCATACCCTTCCATCAGTCCCACCCCGCCTCCCCAAACCAAGAAAGTATGGTGCTCAAGATGGCCGCTGAATCTTAAGCAGGCCTGGAAAAATGCATCTCCTTGTCCCCCCTCACCCCACCCAACCACCACCAGTCTCGCTTTGGCTTTAGAGCAATCCCTCAGCACTTCAAAATAAAAATAAGCACTGCAGTGAAGAAACAATCAGCTCCTGGACCCCCACCAAGTTTTACTTGGCCAGGCCCCATTAACCACCAAACACAACATTCGGTCCTGCCACAAAGTAGTTTTGTTGTGTCTCAGCAAGCATCCAAAAACATGAAAAGAGAGCTCACCTTATCATGCATAACCCCCCCTTCTCAAACAGGATTCGGTCCTACCACAGGTTTAGGGGCCTCAAAGTTTATTATGCTTTACCAGGAAGGCACATAGAATGCTCCCCAAATGCACGCATGCATATACACAAATACATCACCAGGGTATCTATCGTCTCTTAAACACTGGATGTGTGCAAACAGGGCATCACCAAGGCATCACCTTACATTTAAAACCCTTACCTGATGTTTACACTGGGGTCTCAGCATCACACACCAAATTTAATGCCGCTGTGGCTGGGCTTTTGTTCCCCCAAACTGAAAGTAACCAATGCTGAACACCCCCCAAGTATTGCAATTACAGTCCCAGTCTGAGCCATGCCAGCATGCTAAGCACCTCCTGTGAAAAAATGCTTTCCTCCATCCGTCTGTTCTCACTAAATCATGACTACCCATCAAGAAAGGCTTACCTCGATGCAGCTAAACAATCATAGAACAGCGGAACAGCAAACATGGGAGGAAAACAAACAAGCGTGGCACATGGAACAAGCGTGATATGCACTGCAGTCTGTGGACACAAACAATGTAGTGCAGGAGAGCATGGCTTGCAAAAGGGGTTGAAGTAGCCCCAACACAGGGTTATGTACCCCACCAGAGCCGGCTCACCTGTGATGACACAAGCAGTCCCAGAGCGAACCTGGAAATAATAGGACCAGTCCTCATGTGGCTCAGGCACATCTGGGTCAATGAGACACTAAACTGGCCCGGAGCAGAAGATCGCGATTTTTCCGACATGAGACCATGGGACAGATCTCAATACGAATTAGAATAATGCAAGGAGCTGAGAGAAACTAGGAGTGACATTAAGGGGAGTGTTAGAGGGTTGCTAGGGATTCCAAGGGTGTGCTTGAAATCTTCTGGGGCCCGAGCATTCATGCATGTGGCCCCAACCCTTTGAAATGCTTTACCTCATCGGTTACGGGGGTGCACAACCGTGGAGGGATTTAAGCAAGCTTTAAAAAAACATACTTATGGCACCAAGCATTTGATGAAGGACTGTGTAGTTGTATTAGTTGTTCTGTATAATTAATGTTGCTGGGATGTTTGACTTGTGATTTTAAATTTTGTTAGGTGCCTTGATATTTGAAAGGTGCCATAAAAATAAAGATATTATTATTATTAAGCAAAAAGTGTAAATCTGGGGGACAGATTAACTGTGGTCCCTGAACGGGACACCGCATGTTGCCTGCATCATGGAAATTGTGAGTGCAGGTAAAGTACATTCAGCAACTGTAAAAAAACAGGGGGATTACTGAAATTAACACAAAGACCATTTTAAAAAGGATTTTACTCACAGAAATCTAAAGAAATATAGCAGATTACACTCATAAAATGAGGTGATCTGGCATGTCACAATGTGCCTATAAATAATATGCTGCTTTTCTGAAAACACAAGCCCCCCCCAACAACAAAAAAAAAAAGTACTGCAGCCAGGGGTCAGACATTGTCCTAGGGATCTGTGGGTATGTCTGTCTATGAAAGAACACATTATACAGCAGGTAGCTATAGACATTTTTTTTTTTTTTTGGAAGGATTAGATTCCAGTGTACATTGGTACCTCTTTCTCATGAACAGACCCAGTATGGAGTTCAGTACTGGTGTGCACGCCTCAAAAAGGACATTAACCTGTTGGAGAAGGTCCAGAGGAGGGCTGCAAAGATGATAGCGGGTTAGCAGGCTAAAGCATACGAGAAGAGGTTGAGGACACTGAACATGTAGTACTCCCTGGAAGACGGGGGGGGGAGAGGGGACATGATTGGAACCTTCAAGTACTTATAAGGCATAAATAAGGTGGATAAGGAGAGTCTCTTTAAGCTGAGTGGCAACCATAAGGTCACAAGGGGGCACAATCTTAAGCTGGAGGGTGGGAGGTTTAGGAGGGCGGTCAGGAAACACTTCTTCACAAAGAGGGTGGTGGACACTTGGGATGCGCTGCTGGAAGAGGTGATCTCATTGAAGACAGTGGGCAGCTTTAAGAGAGGCTGAGATAGGCATGGGGGAAGGTAAGGATCATGGGTAGGGAAGATGGGAGGAGTGGGCAGGGACAGTAGCTCAAGCTGTGGACCCTGCAATACGAGCAGACTAGATAGACCAAAAGGCCTTCTTCTGCTAGCTTCTTCATATGTTCGTATGTATATGTATATATGGTGCTGGGGGAATGTGGTATAAGAGATAACTTTTCTTGCTGAATAGATTACACCTCAGCAGGAAAGAGGCCAGGATACCCAAAGACAGAATTGGGGAAAATATCAATGGCAGTCTAAATTTAAAGTGGGGGGTGGCTACCATGGGGCTCAGAACCTGAGATTTCCCCAGTTAGGGAGCTAGCAGGCCACTAGCCAGGAAAAGGGCATTCTGGTTAAGGGGGGATTTAATGCTAGGGATGGGAGTGACGGGGAGAGGAGTAGAACAAGAGGTAGCAAGGACAAAGGTAAGGGAGGAGAGCAGGAGTATGAAGGGATAGTAGTGGGGAACAAGATAGCTACATCAGGACATCCAGAAAAAGTTAGGAACACAAGCAAAAGGGTGGGGGAAAACAGGAATGGTTGAGGATGGTGTCCATCAATACCAGAAGTCTGGGAAACAAGATGGCTGACCTTCAGGCCATGATGATGCTTCGTGGTGGTCACCAACACCTGGGTGAACCCAAGTCATGATGGATAACTGTGTTCTGGGATTCAGCCTCTAGAGGACGGCTAAAGAAAGAAGTAGGGGCAGGGGTTATGCTTTGCATTAAAGAATTGACCACTGCCACCAAAGAAGGACATTAGGAATGGGGGTATTAAAACAGCATGGGTGCAGATCTAAACATGGACAGGGAGGAAAATAAGAGTGGGAGCAGTGTATCTGTCACTAATTAGGACAAAACCTCAGACTTGAAGTTGGGAGAAGTGATTAAGAAGGTTGTGGAGAAAGGGGGAGGTGGTCACAGCCAGTAACTTCAACCTGCCAGATGTGGTTTGGAACATCCCACACCCACAGTCCAGCCGTTGTAGGAGCCTAATGCTCCTAGATGCGGCGCAAGAGGGGTTTTTAACCCAGGGATGCAACTGACTAGAGATTGATCCATCTCAGACGTACTGCAGTACTGAGAAACTGTGAACATGTCAGAGGCAGGGACCTTGGGAAGCAGTGATCACCAGTCAGTATGGTTTCATATTGATATAGGAAGGGAGGTTTTGAACACAGAAACACATGTTCTGGGCTTCAGAGGGTCTGATTTCAATAAAAAGCTGGTTAAACTGGGAGAGTATCTGACTAATCTCTGGATGGACATGTGTGTGGGTAAAAAAATGGTCCTTGATTTCATTAGGGAGTGTTGAGGCAGTCACTGCAACCTGTCTGAAATAGATGTGAAAAATCTGTAATTCCAATTTTCTAAATAAATAAATAGGCAACCATTTCAGTTTAAGGGAGAGGTTAGCAGAGCAGATGGAGAAAAAAAAGCTTTATACAAGAAATATGACATTCTAGAGGGAAGAGTACAGGGCCAAGTACTTTAAAAAGGTAAAAACAGCTGCATTGAAACAGAATTTGTCAGCAGGGGACCGGTCCAGTGGCACTGGAGGTTGAGGTGCTGGTTGCTACACCTTGCATCACGCTGGCGACCTGGGTTCGGAAATGAGCCTGGGCTGCAGGGGGTTGGCAGGGGTGAGAAAGGATCGCATATCGGGGGACTGCTCTCCTCTCTCAGGAAGGGAGGGATTGTCGTCCCACTTAACTGTTTTGCAGATCAGAAGGGCACGCGCCGGTATCAATACGTTGGTGGGAGGGGCGACGGGAGAAAAGGAGCCGGCAGGCTCTATGATAGCCACACCAGTGCCACGACCAGACCCCTACATAGAAACATAGACTTTGACGGCAGATAAGGACCAGTTGGCCCACCCAGTCTGCCCATTTCCCTACCTACCTACTGGTTAAGCTGCAGATTCTAGTTAACCAACAGCCTACTTCCTGCAACCCCCAACTATAATTGCCTTGTGTCTGTCCCATGCATGTTTGAATTCCCCACTGTTTTAGACCGACGACCTCCTCAGGAAGGCTGTTCCATGTATCCACCACTCTCTCCATGAAAAAAAAAATTCTCCACATTACCCTGAGCCGTCCCCCCTCTATCTTGTAATTTGCCCCCTTAGCCGGCCGGTGGCGCTGAGGTTGGCGCTGGGCGCCACACTGCTTTAACACCGGCGACCGGGTTGAGGAGCGGACTCGGGTCTGCCGGGGGAGGGAGGATTGAGCATCCCAATGGATGCTCTCCTCCCTCAGGGGTGCTATGTGCACCCGACACCCTATGAGAGAGAGCCGGTGGGAACACTGGCTCTCGAGGAGACTGGCAGCTCTGTTCATGGAGTCGGGAAGGGGGCACGCTGTCAAGCACTTGAGAGAGATGTGCGTCAGCACGTCGCCTCTCTGGATGTACGTCCTTGTGCCGGCGTCCCAAGGGGCGGGGTTGAGGGGGAACACAGAAAGACGGATAAGCCCCTCGGTGGTCCTAGATGAAGATGGCTCCACCCAAGACCACCAATTCCGGGACAGACCCCGCTGTGCAGATAGGAGGGTGGAGAGAAGCACTCTAGGGGCAGATCCCGGAGCAGTGGCACAGAAGGAAATGAGCAGTCTGAAGGAGTGGACACCGAGGTAGGGAGGTGGATAAATAAAGAGTAGAAAATAAATAAATTGTGCCCCTTTGTTCTTACACATCTCTTTTTCTGAAAGATGCTACCCTCCTGGACTTTGTTGATTCCCTTGAGGTACTTGAACGTTTCTATCATGTCCCCCCGTCCCTCCTTTTACCAAGAGTATACATATTGAGCTCTCTCAGTCTCTCTTCATATGGCTTCTGCTGCAGACCCTGCATCATTTTAGTTGCCGTCCTCTGGACTGCTTCCATCCTGTCTATGTCTTACGTAGATGAGGTCTCCAAAACTGCACGCAGTACTCCAGATGGGGTCTCACCAACTGTCTGTACAGAGGGATAACAACTTCCCTTTTTCTGCTTGTGTATCAACTCTGTTACAGATCTTTGTGTCATCTGCAAAGAGGCATACCTTTCCCTCCAGACCCTCTGCAATGTCACCTATAAAGATGTTAAAGAGGACTGGACCCAGTACTGAGCCCTGAGGTACTCTACTAGTAACCCCCCTTTCTTCGGAATGTGTTCTGTTCACTATTACCTTCTGTGTCCTGTTGTGCAGCCAGTTTGCTACCCAGGCTACCACCCTGGGACCCACTCCCAGGCTGGCTAACTTGATTATTAATCTTTTGTGCGGGACTGTATCAAATGTCTTGCTAAAGTCTAGGTAGGCCATATCCACAGCCCCTCCTTGGTCTATTACTTTGGTCACCCAGTCGAAGAAATCAATTAGATTCGTCTGACATGACCTTCCAGCTGTAAATCCATGCTGCTTTGGGTCCTGTGCCCCGCTGGCCTCTAGATACTCAACAGTTCTTTCTTTCAGAAGTGATTCCATCATTTTCCTTACCACTGAGGTCAAACTTACAGGTCTGTAGTTTCCGCTTCCTTGCTCCCACTTTTGTGAAGGGAATCACATCTGCCCTCCTCCAGTCCTCGGGTACCACCCCATCCTGCCATGATCTGTTAAAAGTGTGGTCAGTGGTGTCACTAGGTCCTCCCTTAGTTCTTTTAGGATTCTGGGGTGAATCCCGTCAGGCCCCATTGCTTTGTCCTCCTTGAGTTTTAGGAGTTCTTTCAGGACTCTTTCTTCTGTGAATGGACTGGTGTCAACCCCCTACCCAGAGTGCTTCTATTGTCTGGTTTAGGTAACTCCTCCTCATCTTCTTTTGTGAATACTGAGCAAAAGTATTCATTCAGAAGCTTTACCTTTTCACTGTCCCCCTCTGCCCACCTCCCCTCTCCTTTATTAATCTTCACTATCCCTCCTTTAACCTTTCTATGCTCCCTAATGTACCTATAAAAGATTGTATCCCCCTTCTTAACTGAGTTGGCTATTTTTTCTTCGGTTTGGGCCTTTGCTAGTCTGACTGCCTTCCCCACTTCTTTCTGCTTTAATTGATACAGTTCCCTGTTATGCTCCTTCTGTGATTCCTTATACTTTATGAATGCAGCCTTTTTCTCCTTAACCTTCCCTGCCACCTCGTTTGAAAACCATAGTGGTTTTTTATTCCGCTTTGTTTTCTTCATTTGCTTCACACAAAGGCGTGTTGCCTCTATGATGGCAGTTTTGATTTTTGTCCATAGTTCTTCCACCCCTCCTTTTTGGTCATTTGCTAGTGTATTTTTCAGGTATTCACCCATTTTGCCAAAGTCAGCTCTTCTAAAGTCCAGTATCCTTGTTTTTGTATGGCTTATCTCCATGGCTGTGCTCATTGTGAACACAGTGGTCGCTTGTTCCCAGATGTCTACTGATTTATAAATTTATGATCCTCTCTCCATTTGAGAGTACCAGGTCTAATATTGCTCCCTCCCGAGTGGGTTCCAACACAAGCTGTCTAAGGCCTGCCCCGTGCAGGGCATCGAGAATGACCCTGCTCTTGGACGTGGCTGCAGTACCTGTTATCCAGTTAACATCTGGCATATTCAGGTCCCCATCAACAGTATCTCCCTTTTTCAGTCATTTTGAGAATGTCCTCTATCATTGTGTTGTCCATTTCCTCCCTTGGGGCAGGGGTCTGTATACAACCCCTGTGCTGATTGTGATGCCATTCCCTGTCTCAGGTGACCCAGAGTGCCTCTTGTCCTCCCCCTTACTTTTTAGTTCTGTAGCTTTGATTCCTTCCCTTATGTATAGAGCTACTCCACCTCCTCTTTACCTTCCCTGTCCCTTCTGTAGATTGTGTACCTGGTATGTTGACATCCAGTCATGGTTCTCGTGTACCATGTTTCCGTGACTGCCACAATATTCAACTGTTCATCTTCCATCAGGGCTACTAGCTCAGGAAGCTTGTTTCCAGACTCACGGCATTGGTACTCATTGCCCTCCATTTAATGTTGGCTTTATCCTTTTCCCCATCCCTGCTCTTACTGTCCTTGTCTATTTTTCTATTTACCACTGTCCTGCCCTGTGTTGAGCATTGTACCTCAGTGTTTACCTTACGACCTGCCATGTTTTGTGGGGGGAGGCTTGAAATTTCCTGCCTTTTATCAGTGCCTCCCCCCTTGGCTAGTTTAAAAGCTTGCCAAGGAAGCATTTAAACCTATCACCTAGGAGCTTGGTTCCCTTCGTGGACAGATGTAGACCATCATGCCAGAATAGACCTTTATCTCTCCAGGTGGCCCCCCAGTCCCCAATGAAGCCAAATCCCTGTGCTCTGCACCAGTTTTGCAACCATTCATTAAACTGCATGGTGTGCAGTACCCTAGCCTCACTCCTGCCATGGACTGGTAGCATCTCTGAGAAGGTTACCGTGCTTGCTACCCATCTGAGGCCCCTCCCCAACTCCACAAATTCATTCTGCACTGCACTGATCCCATGCCTAGCTAGGTCATTTATCCCAAGGTGGACTATGATATCTAGTTCCCTCTCCTGCGATGCTGCTTCTGCAATCCTGAGGATTCACTTCCTGTCCCTCCAAGCCATGGCACCAGGCAGGCACCTTACTTCCTTCTCCTCTCCCTTTCCCAGGTTTACCCCCCTAACAATACAGTCCCCTATCAGAAGCTGTTTCCTTCCCCTGTTGTGTCCCTTGCCACCCTTTTGTGAGTCTCCCTTGTGGATATCCTCAGCTTTCTTCTGGGTCTCAACTGAGGGTGCCATCATAGAGGAACCTTGCTGTGCCAGAATGGCATATGATTTGTGTAGAGGTACAACTAGGGGGCTTTGCCTCTGGTCCACCACCCGCACCCTCCCAGAACCCACTGTGGTCCAACTGCTCTTCATACTTGGCAACCTCTGAGGCAGTGGTTGTGGCAGTGGTGCTCTTTGGAAGGGGGAGGCTTCCTTAGTCCTTGCTAGTTCAGCCTGGAGGTGGGCAACCTCCTCCCTCAGAGCTGACAGTTGCCTGCAAATAGGACAGCAACGCAATTTCCAGAATGTCTCCCAGAAAACTGCTGCCCCATAGCCAGTGCATTGCACCACTCCCCACATGTCCCTCTCCCTTATAATATACTATATATCTTTTTTATTATTATTTGTGGTGTGTACCTACCCTTTTTGCACTGTGCTGGGTTATTAAGGATATGACAGTTCTGCCCCAAGACCTATTGAGGAAGTGATGTCAGAACTGTGGCTATAAAGGACTACAAAGCAATGGGGCCTGGTGGGATTCACCCCAGAATCCTAAAAGAACTAAGGGAGGACCTAGTGACACCACTGACCACGCTTTTTAACAGATCATGGCAGGATGGGGTGGTACCCGAGGACTGGAGGAGGGCAGATGTGATTCCCCTTCACAAAAGTGGGAGCAGGGCAGAAGCGGGAAACTGCAGACCTGTAAGTTTGACCTCAGTGGTAGGGAAAATGATGGAATCACTTCTGAAAGAAAGAATTGTTGAGTACCTAGAGGCCAGCGGGGCAGAGGACCCAAAGCAGCATGGATTTACAGCTGGAAGATCATGTCAGACAAATCTAATTGATTTCTTCGACTGGGTGACCAAAGTAATAGACCAGGGAGGGGCTGTGGATATGGCCTACCTAGACTTTAGCAAGGCATTTGACACAGTCCCGCACAAAAGATTAATAATCAAGTTAGCCAGCCTGGGAGTGGGTCCCAGGGTGGTAGCCTGGGTAGCAAACTGGCTGCACAATAGGTAATAGTGAATGGAACACATTCCGAAGAAAGGGGGGTTACTAGTGGAGTACCTCAGGGCTCAGTACTGGGTCCAGTCCTCTTTAACATCTTTATAGGTGACATTGCAGAGGGTCTGGAGGGAAAGGTATGCCTCTTTGCAGATGACACAAATATCTGTAACAGAGTTGATACACAAGGGGGGGTAGAAAAGATGAGAAGGGACTTGGCAAGGTTGGAGGAATGGTCAGACATGTGGCAACTTAGATTCAATACAAAGAAGTGCAAAGCAATGCACCTGGGAAACAAAAACCCAGGAGAAGAGTACACAATAGCAGGGGAGGTACTAACAACAACAAAAATGGAAAGGGACCTGGGGGTAGTCATATCAGATGACCTAAAGGTGGGTAAGCAATGAGAAAAGTCGGTAAGGAGAACCAGGGGGATACTGGGATGCATAGGAAGGGGCATCACAAGTAGAAAAAGGGAAGTTGTTACCCCTCTGTACAGACAGTTGGTGAGACCCCATCTGGAGTACTGCGTGCAGTTTTGGAGACCTCATCTACGCAAGGACATAGACAGGATGGAAGCAGTCCAGAGGAGGGCAGCTAAAATGGTGCAGAGTCTGCAGCAGAAGCCATATGAAGAAAGACTGAGAGAGCCAAATATGTATACTCTTGATGAAAGGAGGGACAGGGGGGACATGATAGAAATGTTCAAGTACCTCAAGGGAATCAACAAAGTCCAGGAGGGTAGCATCTTTCAGAAAAAGAGATGTGTAAGAACAAGGGGGCACAATTTAAAGATAGAGGGGGGACAGCTCAGGGGTAATGTGAGGAAATTCTTTTTCACGGAGAGAGTGGTGGATACATGGAACAGCCTTCCTGAGGAGGTCGTTGGGTCTAAAACAGTGGGGGAATTCAAACATGCATGGGACAGACACAGGGCAATTATAGTTGGGGGTTGCAGGAAGTAGGCTGTTGGTTAACTAGACTCTGCAGCTTAACCAGTAGGTAGGGAAGTGGGCAGACTGGGTGGGCCAGTGGTCCTTATCTGCTGTCAAAGTCTATGTTTCTATGAAATGCCATGCCTGGGGAGACGGGGGTAGGGTGGGTGGGTAGTCCACAGCCACTGGTGACTGATAGAAACAATCAAATACACAACTGCTCTACCACCCTGGTGAGTACTGCCCTTTATAGTACTTCTGCTAACACCACAATTTACTAGACCATGTCTCCTGCACAAATCACTCTACTGAATCCAGGGATGAAAATTAACTCACTCCTCAGCCAGCAGGACACTTTTAAAATGTTGCTAAAATATTCTTCCAAATCCTAGGTCTCAACCCCAACAATCAAGCAAATTCAGTTGTATCTCACTCCCTCTGGTTATAAAATTACTACACTTTTAATGGAATCCTGCAATTCTCTGCTTAATGCCAATAAGGAAAACAAATGAAACTTTTTGTAGAAAGCGTAGCTCACTTTCTGTACAAGTAATTATGCCTCACCAGGTTTCCAGGTCCTAAATGGAGTTATAGTTTGTTCTTTGCAGTGTAGCAAGGTTTTCAGCTTCCACAGACAACTCAAAGAGGGGTGGGGGGTAACATCCAGCACCCCTTCACCCTGGCCCTGCCATGGGGAAGGGGACCCCTGGGGGAATTAGCGGGTGTCGGGTCAGGGAACGGTGCAGCCAGAGACAGAGTCCCTCCGAGGGAGGAACCGGAGCCGCCTGCCTGGCTCAGAGGCTATAAAAAGCTATATGGAAAAAATAAAAAAGATATGTCAGCAGAAAAGGACTGCTTGGCCCACCCAGTCTGCCCAAATGGCCCGTCTAGTCTGTTACTGCAGACCCTAACTAATGTTTGGAAACTCTCTCTCCTCCTTGCCTATTTGCTAATATTCCCCTTTGTCTGTCACATGCATGCTTGTAGCCCTGTACTGTTTTCACCTCTACCACTCTGCTGGCAGTGTGTTCCAGGTATCTGCCACTTTTTTAGGGAAGTAGTACTTCCTCACATCCTTCTTAGCCCCCCTTCAAACACAACTTCATCACATGCCTTCTGGTCCTGGTGCTGTTTCTCATTCAAAAGAGACTTCCGTCCTGTGCCCTAATCACCCCTGGCATACCTGTAGGTCTCTATCGTGTCCCCTTTCGCTCTCCTCTCCTCTCCTCCAGGATGTCCATGTTGTTATCCTGCAGTTTCTCAGGCTTTTGTTGCAACCCCTGCAACATTTTTAGTTGATCTCCTCTGAACTGCTTCCACCCTGTCAATTGCGTTTTGAGATGCCATGGACAATGTCCACTGGACAGCCTCTCCCTTCCGCAGACCCACCCCTTCCATACTAGGTCCAAACAGGGATGTAACCCGCTATCTTCTCTGAGTACCTACTATATCCATGAGTGTAACCTACAATTTTGTAACATTATGTAACCTAAGTAACAAACAAACTACTACATTATGTAACCTAAGTGTATGTATGTATGTATGTTAAATGTTCCTTTTACTGCACCTGTAATGTTATCCTCTGTTTTAATCTGCACTGTTACAACTGTCTTGATGTCTGCCTCCCCATGACGAGGTGCCTTTGTAAATGAGTCTCTGACTCAAAGGTTGTAAACCCGATTTGTAATGAATAAATAAAATGAATAATGCAGCTTTCAGAACTGGATACTATACTCCAGGTGGGAATTTCACCAGCAAGCAATATAGTGGCAACATCACCTCCCTTCTGCTCTAGATACAGTACCTATCCCTTTGCATCCCAGCATCCCTCTGGTCCTATCCACTGCTTTTTCACATTGTTGTGCCACTTTGAAGTCATCAAGCTAAGATAACCCCATAGTCTCTGTTCTGCTTAGTGTCTTTCAGTAGCCCCCATACTCAGTTCATGGATTCCTATGTGATAGGTACATGATTTTGCACTTTTTATCATTAAAACCCAATTGTTATGCTCTTGACTACTACCTGAGTTTCTTAAGGTCCATACGCATTCTTTCAGTCCCCTCCTGAATGTCTGCTGTATTACAGATTTTTGTGTCATCTGCAAAAATGCCTTATCTCCCCTTCCAGTTCTTCTACAATGTGCCTTATGAAGTCACTGATGAGGACCAGTCCAAGTACTGAGCCCTGTGACACCCTATGGGTCACTCTCCCCTCATTAGAGTGCATGCCATTTACCACCACCCCCTATCACCTACCCATTTACCAGGTTCTTGCCCAGTTCACTACGGATCATACCACTAGCCTGCTCAATTTCTTTGTCAGCCTCCTGTACGACGTTGTTGAAGACCTTCCTATAGTCCAGATAGTCCATGTCCACTGCCTTATGACATATGAAGAGAGACTTAAGGAGCTTAATATGTATGGCCTCGAGGAAAGGAGGGAGAGGGGGTACATGATAGAAACTTTCAAGTACCTCAAGGGAATCAATGAAGTCCAAGAGGGTAGCATCTTTCAAAAATGAAGTGTGCAAGAACAAGGGGCACAGTTTGAAGATGGGGGCGGCTCAGAGGTAATTTAAGGAAGTATTTTTTCACAGAGGGTTGTGGATGCACGGGAACAGCTCCTTCCTCGGGGAGGTTGGGAGTCAAAATAGTGGTGGAATTCAAGCGCATGGACAGTCATACGGGCAATTTAGGGGTGGGGGTAGGAAGAAGTAGGCTGCTGGTTAACTAGGATCTGCAGCTTATCAACTAGGTAAGGAAATGGGCAGACTGGGTGGGCCAAGCGGTCCTTATCTGCTGTCAAGTTCTATGTTTCCCCTGATCTATTTCATTGGTCAGTCAGTTGAAGAAATTAATAAGATTCATCTAGTATGTCCCTCTTCTGAATCCATGCTGCCTTTGGTCTTGTATCCCATTAGATTCAAAATACTCCCACCTACCTTTGCTTTAACAATATTTTCATTAATTTTTCCACCAGTGATATGAGACTGACCAGCCTATAGTTGCTTGCCTTCGATCTGCTGCTGCTTTTATGGAGAGGGACCATGTCTGTTCTCCTCTAGTCCTCTAGGAATATATGTTTCTAGTGATCTATTCAATAAGGCCATCAGTGGGGCAGCTAGCACCTCCACTTCCAGAGCTGCAAATCTCATCTGAACTCTTTTCTTTGAAAATGTACTTGTGTCCACCTCCTCCCCTTTGTTCTGGTTGCTCTCTAATGATGTCTTGTCCTCCCTCAACTGTGAAGGTCCGAGCAGAAGTACCTATTCAGGATATTTGATTTTTCTCAATCCACTTCTTTACATTCTCCCCCTGCTGGCCCTCCTTATCCTCACTATCCCTCATCTTGCCTTCCCCTTCTCACTTATGTACCTGAAGAAAGTCTTAACCCCTCTACCCACCCCTTTGACTAGCCTTTCCTTTGTCTGTACCTCTGCTGCCCTCACTTCCTTTCCTGATCCCCTCTACTTTACGTAGTATACCTTTGTGTATTCCTCCCTCTGCATTCCTTTGAAGGGGAACAGTCAGCAGAAAGGCCCCCAGAGTTGGCCCTAATGTGTACTTTGTGAGCAAAAAGCATTTTGGTTTACTTACTGTTTGCTGTACTATAACAGATTATAAATCTAATTAATTATTCATGAGCTGAACTAGTGCACTGATTGGCTGCCACACCAATCTGAAATCCCTTAGTAATGACTGGCATGGCAGCGGCACTTGTCTCTCATGCTGTACGATGACAGCAGAGGTGCCGAAACATAACTGTTTCTGGCACTAAAAACCTGAAGAAAAAAAACATAATTATTGTAGTTAGACTTATAACTGCAATAATGACCTCTCAACTTGTCACTTCCTTTGATTAACGACCGGTTGGGCGGGGTTGGCCCTCAGCTGTACCTCTGGCCACCCTTGCCCCCAGCTGGTCGTTAATCTCCAGGAAATGACAAGCTGTTCAGTCATTACTGCTTCATTGTATCAGACTAATTTTGCTTACTTATAGGCCGGCATCTTCTTTGACTACAAATCCCAGAATGCCCTGCAGCTGACATCAGAACAGTAGGTGGTATTGGGAGATTCAATAACCTGCAGTGCATGTTAGAATTTTTATAATCTTCGATCAGATGTTTTCTGGAGTGTACTTAGCCTGAGGACAGCGGGACCAGCAACAAAAAGATCAAAGCTTCCATTAACTCTAGCATGTACTGCAGGCAATTGAATCAAAGAAAGCTAGAGGAGCAGTGGTCAGGAGTGTGGCAGCTAAGTTTCAGTGTGAAGAAGTGCAGTATCATGCGCTTGGAGTGCAAAAACCCTTGAGTGGAGTACAAATGGGGGAGTGGTACTAGCAACCACCAAATAGGAAAGAGACCGGGGGGGGGGGGTAATCATATCCGATGACTAAAAGTGGCTAAACAGTGTGACAAGGCAGCGGGTAGAGCCAGTGGGATGTTAGGATGCATAGGGAGGGGGTATCACCTGCAGAAAGAGGGAGGTGGTGATACCGCTGTGTAAATCACTGGTGAGACCTCACCTAGAGTATTGTGTCCTGTTTCGGAGACCACATCTCAGTAAGGACATAGACAAAGTAGAGGCAGTCTGGAGGAGGGCAAACAAAATGGTGCAGGGCTTGCATCAAATGCCCTATGAAGACCTCAATATGTACACCGTGGAGGAAGGGGGGTATGATAGAAACTTTCAGATATCTCATGGGTATAAATAAGGTTCAAGAGGGAAGCCTTTTTCAGAGAAAAAGGTGTTCAAGAACAAAGGGTCATGCTATGGAGCCAGAGGGGCGTAGGCTCTTGATAGATGTATGGAAGTACATCTTCCCAGAAAGAGTGGTGGATTCCTGTAACAGCCTCCCAGCAGAAGTTGTGGGAGCAAAAACTGTAATGAGATTCAAGAAGGCATGGGATAGACATATAAGGAACCTTAATGGAAAGGGGGGGTGGAGCCAGAGATTTAGTAGGGTATGTGGTGCTACAGTAGGCAGGGAAAATAGCCAGACTAGGTGGGCCAAGCAATCCTTATCTGCCATCAATCTCTATGTTTCTATCTTCTCATTGTGTGGGGCCATTTTTGCTGCCTGTTCTCCTCAATGCAACACTGTTTTCCTTCACCACCTCGGCCACTTCAATAAAGAATCATAACCCCTTCTTTTTCCTCCTATTTTTACTCACTTTCTTCTCACTGATATTTGGTGCCTTAATTATACCTCCCTTTATTTTTCCCCACTGTACCTCAGCCCCTCCCTGGTAATAGCCCTATGAAACAGTTTCTGAGTAAGTCTCCTATGTCTTTAAAATCTACCTTCTAAACTCCAGGACCCTCATTCTCATGTGGTTTGCATCAGTTTGTGTCTATGTGTTAAACCACAGTGATCACTGGTACTAGAGGACTGCACGCTGTGACGTGTGCAATGCATCCTTGTTTGTAAGCCCCAGGTCCATCTCTGCTGGGTCCCTAGTGGGTTCCTTGACTAACTGCCTGAGAAAAGTCACTTGTAGGTAGTTCAGGCCTGCCCTGTTTCATAAAGAAGCCCTGTTGGAAGACTGCAATCCACATCTGGCAGACTGAAATGCGCAACTAGCAGCATCGCTCCCTTACTTGACAATCTGATGATGGCTTCCCTAAGTGCCTTATCCAACTCATCTCCTAGTGCTGGAGGTCTCTGTATCACCACTGTACAGATTACAGCCCCAATACCTGTCTCAAGGATTACCCACAGCTCTTCCAGCTCTTTTTTGTTCTCTTGGTGCCCCTGTACTTCCATGGCCCTGATTCTTCTGCTCCCCTTCTCCCTTCCCTGTCCCTTCTGAACAGAGAGCAGCCTTGTAAGGCCATGTCCCAGTCATGGTCATCAGTGGACCATGACTCTGCTATGCCCACCAAATGCAGACTACCCTCCGCCATGGTGGCCTCTAGGTCCAGAATTTTATTTTCTAGACTTCTGCATTGGCAGACGTAGCTCCATACTTTACTCCCTCCCTGTTTCTTCTCCCCTCTCCTGCCTTGTGTTTCCTTGAAGTTTCCACTGATCCCCACTTCCATTGTTACCTTCTCCATTACCTGTCTCCTTTATTCCTTTCTTCTTGCTTTCCTGATTTAACCCCTCCTTGTACTCTGCATTGTCCCCACCCCTGTCTTCTTGTGCTCCTGTTCTGAGGAAGATTACTCACCTTGGGCTCTTCCTCCCTGCTGCTTCATCATCTAGGGAGGGTGACTTGGGTTTACAGACCTCCTCCTTGCTAGTAGCATTTAAACCTCCCATGGAGGACTGTGGTCCCCCTTCTTGAAAAATTGCAGTCCATCCTTCCAGTACAGGCCCATATATCCTCCCAGCTATCAGAGTGGTAAGGTAGGCCATGGCAGAGACAGAGTTAAGGATAGCGGAAGGGGTTAAAGAGGGAGATAATGCCTTTTTTTTTTGTATATCAGGAAAAATAGTAATCAAAAGAGGGTACTGTGAAGCTGAAAGGTGGGCCTGAGTGTGTGGAAGACAACAGAGAACTGACAGAGGCATTAATTGAATAGAAACATAGATCCAGACAGTGATGACAGAAAAAAAGACCATTGGCCCTGCCAGTCTGCCCATAAACCCTAACAAATCCAGGACCTACTGTCCATACAGGGTGCTAAACCACACTATCTACCCTCATGCCCCAGTCCTGCCACTGTCACCCTGAGCAACCCCTAAGCCCCTCATTCTGTCCTAGCCATGTTTTGAACCGTTGATGGTTTTGATGCCCACCGCATAGCTGGCAGATTGTTACATGGCTCTACCACCCTTTCTGCAAAATAAAACTGTCTCATGTCCCTCTTGAATTTCCCCCCATCAGTTTCCACTCATGCCCCGTATTCTTAATCCACTACTTATGCTAAATAGTTCCTCACACTTTACCTTGCTCATTCCTTTCAGGAACTTAAAGGTCATTGTCTCATCTCTCCTTTCTCGTCTGGCCTCCATTGAGTACATGTTCAGTGACTTTAGCCGATCATCATAAGATCTGCCCTGCTGGCCCTGAATCATCTTGGTCACCCAACATTGCACTTTTTCGAGCCTGTCCTTGTCTTTCCTTAGGTGAGGACTCCAGAACTGGGTACAGTACTCCAAGTGGAGCTTCACCAGTGATCTATAGAGAGGTAGTAATACCCCTTCCTTCTGCTGTCAGCACCCCTACCTATACACCTCAGCATCCTATTTGCCTTACTGTAGGCCTTGTTACACTGGTTTGTTTTAGGGAGTCACTGATGATGATGACCCCTACATCTCTTTCCTCAGAGGTCGAGCAGCAACTTTTTTTTGCTGCTGTTTTCTTTGTTGGGAGCTGCTGTGGGGGAGACAGGGCAGGAAATCTAGGGGCTGCATCAGCGGTGGGAGGCAAAGGAGTGGTCGGAGGAGGACTGGGGAGCCGTAGGAGCCACATCAGTGGTCAAAGGAGAGTCGGAGGGCCGCTGCCGCTCAGGAGCAAGGAGCAGTGGGGCCAGTCAGCGCCGAGCGCACAAACTTTGGTTGAGCGACTGGGCTATAAAGGCCATTAACCCAGTCATGAGTGCTGCTGCTGTTTTCTTTGTCCCACACCACCCACCCCGGCCCCGACCTCTATTAAATTGTCAGAGGGGGTGAAGCCTTGGAGGGGGAAGGCCGTGAGTGGGTGTCCTGGACTGCTGCTGCTGACTGGATCCGGGATCAAGGGAGCTGTACGCTGTGCCTGCGTGGGCAACACTGATCATCTGTGAAGAGCAAGCTGAGTGAGTGGGACTGGACTTTGGATATTTAAATGAAAGGGCAAGTGTATGCTGTGCCTACTTGGGCACCATTGACTACCTGCTATATACAGCTGCGAGATATGATGAATGTGAACTGATTCTGGGCTGAACTGTTTACTGCTGCTGAACTTTGGGGGGGCAGGCAAAAACTGAACTGGTTCTGGTTTGTGGCAGGTTGCAGGAAAGGGGACTGTATGCTGTGTCTGCTTGGGCACCATTGAATACATGCTATATATATATATATATATATATATATATATATATATATATATATATATACAGCTGTGGATTTGATAATTGTGAATTGTGATATCTGCTGAATTGTATATTGCTGTCTAATCTCGTGAAGTGGGCAAGAACTGAATTAGGCTGCAAGTGGTTGGTACTGCTCACACCAAAATGAGGGTGGATTTGAGGCTGGCCAGAGCAGGCATCTTCGGCAGGGTGATTGGGTGTGCGGGGTGCGGGGCAGCAATAATCCTAAATTGGGCATGGAAGAACGGAGGGCATCCAGTGCATTTCTAGCTGGCAGAACTTAGGGAGGAGGTCAGGGTTCAGAAGAGAACTGGAAGGCATGGGGGAGGGAGGGGGAAAAGGGTGGAAATGGTCCCATGGAGGGAAGAGAGGTCACTACACCCTCAGGAGCAGGTAGGCATGGGCCCTATGGAAACTCCAGAGGGTAGGGCGCAATATGAGCAATGGATGGAAAACACCCTCACAGGAGGGGGCCGACCAGGGGAACAAAGGGGGTAGGAGAAAATGTGCCAGGGGCAGGCATCACACTTAGCAACAGATGCACCATGCTGTACCCAGGAGAGGAGGTGGATGAGGCTGGCGGGGGGCAGGCGGTCAGAGGGTTTGGTCAGCAAGCGGGGGTGGGAGTAGGAGGGTGAGTGAAACTGGAGGGGGCAGGCAGGCAGTGAGAGTGTGACCAGTAAGATGGGGGGTTGGAGGCAAGAGAGGTGATGGGGACGGAGGGAACTGGGGCGAGCAGGCACTCAGGCTGGGAAGTCAGCCAAGGGAGGGGGGTAGTAGGGACATTCTGGGAAGGCCAGTGTCAAGGAGGGAGAAATCTGCTGAGGATGGAGGGGGACGAGGAGAGGAGGGAGGGAGAAATATGCCAGACGGAAGAAGGAGACAAGACCGGGGGTTGGAGGCAGGGAGGAAGCAGTAGAAGAGGTGTAGGGAGGGGACCTGTGGATTCTGACCCAAAAGGAGTCCAGGGGATCGGGGCCAGCAGTGCTGACCAGGAGATGGGGGTCAAGAATAAATTGGGAACTTCGTGCAGAAGGAAGAGCATAGTAGGACACGCGCAGACTAGTGATCCCAGAACTGAAGGGGGTGGGAGGAGTAAGCTGGGGGCCGATGATAGAAGAAACAGCCTGGAAGGTGTCAAAAGGGCCAATAAGATGGGGGTGAAGGTGATCCTGCTGGAGGACTCCATGACCAGGGGCATCCAGTGGGAGGGAGTAGGGGAGCGTAGAAGCAGCCCGGTCAGGGCTAAATGTATTCCGGGCCTGTCTGTGCACAAGGCCAAATTCCAGCTATATTCATTAGCATTGGAATGCAAGGGATCCCCAGATTTCCTAGTACACCTAGGCACAAATGATTTGGAAGGGAACAGTTATCTGGAAATCCAGGCGAGGTTTCGGGAACTGGCCAGAGTCTGCCATTCTATAGAGAGTTCAGTTTCCTTCTCGGAAATCCTGCCAGTACCTAGGGCATCCAGGGAGACCAAGCACAAACTCAGAGGGGTCAATCAGTGGCTCAAGGATTGGTGCAGGGCAGAAGGGTATGGGCTGGTGGGGGGACTAGGGGGACACATGGGATGATAAGGGGTTATATGCTAGGGTTAGGATACATCTTAACATAGAGGGGAAGGAGATCTTAAAACTGAAACTCGCTGACTTCATAAACGAGAAGTGGGGTTAAACTTGAAAAGGCGGGAGGGATTAGTGAAGGAATGGAGACAGGAGGACTGACCAAGGTCCGTGGTCTAGGGCGGCAGATGAGGGCAGGAGACTGCGATGTGCACAAAGCAAGAGCTGTGCAGGAAAAGGCAAATAGGGAGTGCGCAGGGCCGAGTCAGTTGGGTAGGGGGGGATGGGGTGGAGGACTGTCCTGATCAGTGCCAGGAGTATGGGCAACAAAATTCCAAGCTCCAGGCGATACTGGCAGAGGGATCAGTGGTTGTGGCAGTGATTATGGAAACATGGGCCACCCAGAAGAATGATCAGGAACTAAACTTGGATGGCTACACAATATTCAGGAGGGATAGAGAAGAGGGTAGAGGAGGGGGTGTAGCACTGATAGTCAAAAATGGCATATTGGTGAGTGGAGTGGAGGAGGCGGAAGGGGAAGTGGAAGCAATTTGAGTAACCCTACAATTGGGGGAAGCAAAAGATTGAAAATAGAGGTGGTGTACAGACCCCCAGCAATGGATGAGGAACTGGAGGGAAAGTTGGTTGAGAACATCATGGGGCACTGTGACCATGGAAAGGGTAGTGTGGTGGTCATGGGGGACCTAAATATGCCGGGGCAGACTGGGACACCATGACATCAGCAGTGTCCAGGGAGCAGAGACTGATGGATATATTTCAGGATGCCTTTCTAGTCCAACAGGTGGGAGAACCTACTGGGGAAGGGGATACTGGACGTTGTCCTTGCAGACAGCGACCAGATAAGGGGTCTGGAGGTGTGTAGCCCACTGGCAGGAGGAGACCATGCCATGGTCTGGTTTCTGCTGTGTCTGGGGGAGGTGGGGACAACCGCTCAAACACAGTAGTAGTGGACTTCAGGGGGGGCAGACTTCACGGGCATGGGCAGGATTCTGAAGGGGGAGCTTGAGACAGATTAGGCCAGACATGGATGTTGGTAGCTTGTGGGAGACCATTAAAAAAGGGGTACAGGAGGCTACTAGCTTGTGTGCAGGGTTAAGGCGTAAAAATGGTAGGGCCAACAAGCCGTGCTGGTGGACCAGGGAGGTGCAAGAGGCAGTGAGGGATAGGAAAGCTGCCTACACACGTTTTAAGTGCTCCAGGGGGGAAGAGAAGAGAGGTGAGTACGAGTTGTCGGCTAGAAGGGTCACAAGAGTGGTGAGGGAAGCCAAGGCAAGGATGGAACAAAATCTGGCTAGGGATATCCAAAGGAGTGGAAAAGGATTTTATAGATACATAGGGGAAAAGGGGAAAGGAAGAGCACAGATCTCCAGGATTAGGACTGAGGAAGGATGGGCTTAGGAGGCGGGGGAGCAGGCAGAGGTACTAAACAAGTACTTTGCCTCGGTATTTAGGGAAGGAGACATGGGATCCATTTAACTGGTGGGGGTGGGGACAGCTGAGAGGAGAGGACACATGGAGATGAGAAGATGAGAAGACCAGAAGAGGCTGATGTACCGGGTGGGTCAGGCCTAGAAGGGGATGGGTACCTTTTTGAGGGGGGTTAGGAAGGGAGAAATCACAGAGGACATCGTGAGGGAGGCCCTATGGGCGCTGAAAACTGACAAGGCACCAGGACCGGATGGGCTGCATCCAAGAGTGCTGAAGGAACTGGCGGACGAACTAGCAGCTCCACTAGCTGTGCTGTTCAATGCCTCTCTCCAGACAGGAAGGGTGCCCCAGGATTGGAGGGTGGCTCATGTGGTGCCTATCCAAAAAGGGGGGGTCTAGGGAGGAGATGGGAAATTACAGGCCTGCCAGCCTAACGTCGGTGGTAGGCAAACTAATGGAGGGCTTCATCAAAGGGAAGCTCGGGAGGCAACTAGAAAGGCTTGGGCACATGGATGACAAACAGTATGGTTTCATCCCGGGGAGATCGTGCCAGACCAACCTCATAGATTTTTATGACTGGGTGACAGGGACCCCGGACAAACAAAGACCGGTGGACGTCTTATATCTGGATTTCAGTAAGCCGTTTGACTCGGTACCCCGCATCGGGTTACTGACAAAGTTGGGGGGATGGGGGTGGAAGACAGTTGCTTAGATGGGTAGAGAACTGGCTTACAGATAGAACACAGAGGGTAGTGGTTGGTGGGATAGTCTCCTCCCCTAGGAAGGTTTTCAGTGGGATGCCCCAAGGTTCAGTACTAGGACCACTCCTGCTCAACGCCTATGTCTCTGATATAGGGACGGGGGTTAGAAGTAGGATGAGCCTTTTCGCAGATGACTCAAAACTGGGAGCACTGGCTGACGGGGAGGAAGCGAGGGTGGCAGTCTATCCTGGAGAGTTGGTCAAGGAGGTGGGGGCTGAGGTTTAATCCAGGTAGGTGTAGGGTGTTGCATCTGGGGGTCAGAAAACCAGGTCACGTATACACCCTGGGAGGTGTCTCATTGCAAGCCACATCGAGTGAAAGGGACCTGGGGGTGGTGGTAGACACCAGAATGAACAACACTGAAAACTGCAGAAGATCGGCAGCAAAGGCAAACAGGATACTGGGCTGTATAGCCCAGGGAATAACGTCCAGGAGGAGCGAAGTGATCCTACCCTGTATAATGCCTTGGTCAGGCCGCATCTTGAGTATTGCATGTAGTTCTGGAGACCTCACCTAAGGAAGGACATAGCACTGTTGAAGAGGGTCCAGAAGAGGGCAATCAGGATGATCCGGGGCATGAGTGATAGGACCTATGAGGAAAGGCTGGAAGTCCTTGGACTGTACTCGCTGGAGGAGAGGAGTGGAGAGATGGGGGGACATGATTGAGGTATTCAGATATGTGAAAGGAATTAACAGGGGCAGAGCCAAAGAAATGTTCAGGCTAAAGAAAGGGGGCACAACTGGGGGGTATAAATGGAAGTTGGAGGGGGGAACCTATAGGGGAGAATGTAAAAGGCATTACTTCACTGAAAGGGTGGTGGAGCCATGGAATGCATTGCCTGGGAGTCTAGTCGAGCAAGGCACTGTGGAGTGCTTCAAGAGGGGGTGGGACAGATGCATGGGTGTACTGAAGCCAAGGTTGACCCTTTCGGGGCCCGGGGGGGGGGAGGAGGAGCTAGTGCCCAATAGGGACTGGCTACCGAGTAGACATGAAAGACCATTAGGCCTATTCTGCTGGCTTTTAGAGTGTTATTATGTTAGTATTCCCTCCCCCATCTAGTACTCTTTCCTTGGGTTCTTGTGTCCTGTGTGCATCACTTGCACTTTTTGGCACTGAATTTCAAATGCCAAACCTTTGACCACCTCTCTAACATTTTCAGGTCTCTTTTCTCATTCTTCTTCAGAAAAAAATGTGTTTGCTCTGTATTCACAAAGGAGAAGGATGGACCAGTTCTTCAGGGAAGTCGGGGATAGGGAGGAGTGAGAGATGCCGGATGAGGGAGGAGGTAGGTACAGAGGAGAAGGTACTCAATTGGCTCAGGGCCCCTCAAGGTGGGAAAATCCTCTGGGCCAGATGGTATGCACCTCAGGGTACTGAGTGAGATGGTGACAGTTCTTGCAATCCCCCAGATCAGTCAGGGGGCTACAGTTCTTGCAGCTCTCGTAACTGATGTGTTCAGCTGCTCACTGGACACAAGAGTGGAGGACCAGTACTGCAGTGCTGCTGCACAAGTGCAAGGCAGAGGACAAACCAGGAAACACAGACCAGTCAGCTAAGCATCAGTAGTTGGCAGGCTGATGGACACCATCTCAAGAGTACGGCTGTTCCAGTTTCTTGAGACAAACGGGCTATAGGATAATAGGCAGCATGGATTTGTGTCAGGGAGGTCATGCCAGACATTGCAGAATGGGCTCACAAATGGATGATGAAATTTAACAACAATAAATGTATTGTGATGCATCTAGGGAAGAATAGTAGAAAAGTAGATTATTGCATGAATGTGAACTGATGTGTCCATTGGGCCTCACACAGGTTGTTACCTCTGCAACTCATATTCATGGCCATTCATTAGACCTCGTCTTCCTGCTGGGAATGGAGGTCTCTGACCTCATGGTGGAGCCTGTCATTTGGTCAGACCACCATACTGTGAGGTTCTCGTTTGTAGCCCCCCAACAGACCTTCCCCTATGGAGTTGGTCCAGTACCGCCCTTTAAGGGGTGTGACCCCACAAGGTCTGATGGTGCTGCTGGACCTATCAGGTTCGATGAGTACATGAGAGAAGCTGGAGGAATTGGTGCTGCCCTATAGAATTATTACTGAGGCTCTCGACTGTATCGCACTTGTCTATGTTCGACCTCTCACCTCGCATCAGAAGTCCCCCTGGTTTGATGGGACTATTGAAGAGATGAGGAAAAGGAATCAATGGTTGGAGCAGTGTTGGTGGAGGACAGGTCAAGATGGGGACACATTTAGATTCATGGCCCATTCTTTATAGGGACTGTCAATCAGCATTCTCCCATAAGAAGGCAGAATTGCTGTCAAAGGAGATTGCTGCAACAACTAACAGACTGACTCAGCTCTTCTGCACTTTTGATAGGTTGTGCAATCCAGCCTGTCTCCAGTCTGGGGGGAGCCTTTTCACAATCTACATGTGATAAGTTATCTCTGTTCTTTACCGATAAGATTGCCTCTATCAGCCGGCCCGGTGGCACAGAGGGTTGAGGCACTGGATGCCACACCTTGCACCACACTAGCTACCCGGGTTCGGAAATGAGCCAGGGTCATCAGAGGTCAGTGGAAAGGGAGGAAGCAGATGTAAGCCTGGCTACCGGCTGGCAGCTCTCTACCTCGGGAGGGAATTATCAGCTCTCTCGGAGCTTGGCTGCCCCCTGGTGGAGGCCGGAGGGATGGTGCCACTCCGAGAAGTGCTAGACCGAGGGAGGGCAGAAGAGACCTTACACTGGAACTGCTGTGCGCATCTGCGCCGCCACGTGAATGCATCACCACTTCTGGGGTTCTCGGGAGCAGATCACATCATGGGGAGTAATGGAGGAAACAGCGTGGGTCACCAAGGATGATGCTTCCAAACCAGCTCAGGGGATCTGCCAGGGCGTGCACAGTGCCTCAAGACCCCAAAGGACCCAGAGACCAGTAGGGTTGGCGGACAATGAGGGTGACCCGCCACAGGAGGATAAAGAAAGTTGTAATAAAAAAAAAAAGATCTGAAATCCAGTCAGTGCCTTCAAATGGGCACTGCAGTGATGGGCTTGATATTGCAGGCAGTCGGTCTGTCTGGTCCGACTTTGACCAGTTGGCAGTCATGAATGTTGTGGATGTCGTCCAGAGGTTACGGCCAACCTACTGTAGCTTGGATCAGGGACCAACGTGCCTCTTATTGG
This sequence comes from Neoceratodus forsteri, assembly GCA_016271365.2. Taxonomy (NCBI): domain Eukaryota; kingdom Metazoa; phylum Chordata; order Ceratodontiformes; family Ceratodontidae; genus Neoceratodus; species Neoceratodus forsteri. The sequence goes on from CM057457.1 coordinate 355,561,473, forward strand.
GGTGCATTGATGTCATTGGTCTGGTCCTTGCCAGAATAGTCCGAGGTTCTCTAATGACAGGGGTCTGTCTGGAGCTTCTGAAGGAGGCACTGGTGAGACCCCTTTTAAAAAAAAAAAATTCACTAAACCCAGACTGTCTGGCAAACTACTGGCCTGTCTCTAACTTACCCGCTATAGGAAAGATTATTGAGAAGGTGGTGCCGTTCAACTGGAGACTCATTTAACATTCCACAATATCTATGATCCTCTCCAGTCGGGTTTCAGGAAAAGGCATAGCACTGAGACTGCCCTGGTTTGAGTAATGAATGTTCTCCTAGTGGTGAGGGATCAGGGGAGTCGTACCATCTTGATTCTCGTTGATCTCTCAGTGGCATTTGACACAGTGGACCATGGGGTTCTGATCGGGCCCCTGTGAGTTTGTTGTGGACTGGCGGGTACAGTCCTCAACTGGTTTAAATCATTCCTCACTGGCAGGTTGCACAGGGTAGTGTCATGAATTTTTCCTCTGCACCCTGCCATTCCTATATGGACCTTTCCTATATGGAACAAGGCTCCCCAACGGGCACCCTCTTCATTGACCTATCCAAGGCCTTTGACTTGGTTAGCCATAATCTCCTCCTCTCCAAACTCCTGCTCTTAGGACAGGATCACAACTCACACTCCTGGTTCGAGAGCTACCTGAGTGACTGTTCCCAAAAAGTCCACTGGAAGGGTGCACAGTCTGGACGTATATCAGTCTCTGCTGGGGTGCCCCAGGGCTCAATCCTGAGCCCTCTGCTCTTCTCACTCTTCCTCAATAATATTGAGGGAAACTGCCCCCACAGCAAACTCATTCTGTATGCTGATGACACTGTCATATACTGCAGTGACCCCCAACTAGTTTCATCTCAACAAAACAGCAGGGTAGTCTCTCCACCCTTGAGGTCTGGTTCTCCACAAACTCCCTTAAACTCAATGATGAAAAAACTAAAGCGGTACTGTTTGGCTCTAGACGTCTGGGCTCTGACAGAAGTCAGCTTCTCCAGATCTGCACCAGCCAAGGAAAAAGAGTCGAGGTCATGTCTAGTTTTAAATATCTTGGGGTCCATCTACACCAAGAAATGACCTACCAATTCCATAACCAGGTCCACCCATCAAAAGCTTGGCCTCCTTTTCCATCTGGGGAACTCTATATCTACTGCACATCGTGCAATTGCCTGCTGCAATCTTCTCCCATCCATCCTATATGGAGCTCCACTTCTTCAGTTCCTCTGCGAGACGGAATACAATAAACTTTCTGTACTCTATAACCGAGTGGCTCGCTTCGCCACTAACTCCTCTCCTAGGAGACATCACTGCAAGGCTCTAAAGGAACTAAACTGGCCCACTCTCCGGCACAAACTAGCCTATCCCATTGCCTGCCTAACTTTCAAGTTTACTAACCTAGGTCCCCCTCCCCATCTTAGAGGACTACTCTCCCCCAAAAAACACACCTGAACCCTGCGATCAACTGCAAATCACCCTCTTGACATCCCTAGGATGCGCTCCAACCATGGCAAACGTTACTTCAAATTTGCTGCCCCCCACCTATGGAACTCCCTAGCACCTAGCTTGACAAACTCACTCACCCTCACCCAGTTCAAAAATGGACTCAAACTATATCTTCTTAGCCTTAGTCTCTGTGGCCCTAACTGCTAGCTCCCCAGATCAGTTCCCTTGGTCGTTACACTGCTCTGAACTCTCCCTCCGATTTGTTATGAAATACTAATATAGACCAATTTGTCTAATCTGATTACCATCACTAGTTACTGCTTCCAATGTACACTGATGGAACTTATGTACATACTGTATATAATGTGTAAGTTCTATACGTACTGTATAAAATATGTGAGTCTGAATGTGAACCTAACCGCTACCCCTGTATAAATGTTGCCATTGTAATACTGTGTAACAAATGTAACTACTGTATATAACTGTTTCAATATGTCATTTTCTGTAACTAACTCTGCGTTGCCCCTGAAAAAGGGACCATTGGTCTCAGTGGGCTTACCCGGTAAACAAAATCTAAATAAATAAATAAAATCTAAATAAATAAATGTTGGCTACTGCAGGGCTCGATCTTGTCCTACATCTTGTTCGTGGTGTACATGCTACTACTGGGAGACATTATAAGATGGTATGGACTGAGTTTTCACTGCTATGCAGAAGATACTTAACTATACCTGTCTTTTGCACCTGAGCAGCAGGAGTCGGTCTCAGTGTTTAACAGCTGCCTTACTGAGAGCCAGGGCTGGATGAGGGCCAACTGGTTGATGTTGAATCCAGGCAAGACCAAGATAATGATTCTGGAACCGGGTCACCAGGGGGTGAGGGGAAATCTGGTCAGGTCTCTGGGCTTCGACTTGGAGATTCCCAGTTGCTAACCTTGGATCAAGAAAATAATTCTGGCGTTGTTTTGGACCGTGGTCGGACACTTAAGTGGCAGGTGTCAGCCATGGTTCAAAGCTCGATTTACCATCTGAGGAACATCACTAGGATTAAACATCTGATCCACCCTGGTAATATGCCAGCACTGGTTCATGCTTTTGCGACCTCTCGCCTTGATTACTGCAATGCCCTATACCTAGGGCTAATGGGGTAGATCTTCACTGCCTGCAGCTAGTGCAGCATGCGGGGGCCAGGTTGCTGACTGGCCTTTCTAGGTCTTGTCATATTACACCTGTGCTCCGCTGTCTGCACTGGCTGCCAGTTAGGTGGTGGATCTCCTTCAAGGTCAGTTTGCTGGTCTACTGTACAAGGCCCTACACAAGCAGGGGCCTAGCTACCAGCAAGACCTACTTTGTCCCTACTGCCCCTCCCGCTCCGCAGAGGAGGGATTGCTGGAAATTCCAAGGGTTCAGTTACAAACATGTGGCACCCGCACCTTTGCATATGCAGCACTGACCCTCTGGAATTCTCTACTTCTTGACATTAGAGAAAGTCTGACAGTAGATCAATTTAAACGGGAGCTAAAAACCTTCTTGTTACAAGCCTTCCCAGATTAGGTCAAGATTTATTCTGATGATAATGATTTTAAATGTCTTTTGTTATGTATTATAAAATGGGTAGGCTAAACCAGCCAATCACAGACTGAGCTCACCATGCATGAAATCTGTTCCATGCATGGCTAAAAAAAGGTCAGAGAAGAACTGCATTTTCAAATGAAATCAGGAGCGTTAGAATGTTGGCATTTAAAATGCCGCCATCTTCTATTCACTCGCTAACGCTCCAATTATTTCATTTTAAGTTATCAACATTTGAACAGCTGTGTGCATTTTGAATAGAATACAGTTTACAAATCCCCACTAAAGATTATTGTTACTGTCCATTACCAAGTCTCTTTCTGGCACTCAGCCCCTGTGAAGCAGAAGCAGCGCTATTTTACGTCTTGTATGGCAGTCAGCCTCTGTTGCCACCTAGTCTGTTTTTCTGCTCCTTCCTGTCAGCTAGTTTCCTGTATCATTTGCTGTTCTCTACTGTGTGGGTCTCTTTAGCAGAGGAATCAAAATGTCCTTGTAAATGTAGAGAAAGGCTCAGTCAACAACAGAGGGGGAGCGACCCTATGAGGGCAGCACAAAGAAAGAACTGTTGGTGGGAGCTACAAATACTCGGGATAGCGTACTTCAGTTGGCTTCAGCAAGCATGTTAAAAAAAAAAAAAGATGCTTCAGCACTTGTTTGCAGACTGTGCACACTACAGTTATAGCACACTGGAGTCACATAAATGCAGATCTGCTCAAATACGTTTCAGCACTCGTTTGCAGCACAGGCTACACAGTACACATAACCTGGAGTTGTAAATGAGCTCATAAATAGTATAACTCAGTGTCTGCAGAAGGACTACTGTATCATACATTAGCATCTTAAAGTCTTTTTTTCTACATGCAAGCAAGATTTTTCTACTTGTAAAAATAAAAATTAATATAGGTGCCCATTTTATAAGCACAATAAGAAACTCCAGGTGTGTGCATGGAACATATTTAACCGCATCCAGGGGCTAAAGGCACTCGACCAAGGCCTTGTGCCTTATTACGCCCCTAGCCGTGCAGCAAAATATGTTCCATACACACCCTGTCATGTCTTATTGCTTACTTGTGTTTTAAATTTTTTTAATATTGTGTAAAGTGCACTGAGTCGCATTTGAGAAGTGCGCTATATGAATAAAGTTGAACTGAACTGAATGAATAGAACTGAACTTAATGGTATGAGATGTGAAGTGACCTAGGGCTATATGTCACTAATGACTTAACATCAAAGAAACAGTCAATATATGATGCATGTTAAAATAAATAAATCATCTCTTGAACACTAGTAAAAGGCACTTTACACATAGGTCAGAACAGGTTCTCCACTTTACAGATCATACCTGTACGTTAGGCCATTACTAGACTATGGATCCCAGTTCTGGGGGGACTGAACATAGGGGAGAATATTAACATAGAAGAAATTCAGCATACAGCAATGACAATGATAAGGGGACTGGAAAATGTACCATATGAAACAAGGTGGACACATTTAGGACTACACTCACTGGAACAACACTGAAAAGGGGGAAGGGTGTTCATAGTTTTGTTTAACATATATAATGGTAGGGGATTGATGGATGTACGTATTCTGGTGGGAAAGCAAGAAACATATTGACTGAGGTATCACAGTGAAGAATTGATAACATCAGTTTTTAAACCAACACAATGAAACAGTGTTTCACAAAGGGTGGTAAATCTATGGAACAACCTACTTTGTGATTTGATATAACTGTGAAACATCAATATGTTTAAAAGGGGAATTGACAACTGGCTACAGGAAGCAAACCAGAGATGGACTATGTATGGATAAATTGTCTCATTCTATCTCTGGAACCACAGTATAAACCACAATATAAATTTAATCAGCTTATTTGAATGGGTTATAAAGATGGTGGATAGAGGTCAGGCAGTATACATATCCTGTACCTGGACTTCAGTAAGGCCTTTGACTCAGGCAGTGGACAGGGGTTAGGCAGTATACATGTTGTGCCTGGACTTTAGTAAGGCCTTTGACTCGGGCAGTGGACAGAGGTCAGGCAGTATACACACGCTGTACCTGGACTTCAGTAAGGCCTTTGACTCGGGCAGTGGACAGAGGTCAGGCAGTATACACACGCTGTACCTGGACTGCAGTAAGGCCTTTGACTCGGGCAGTGGACAGAGGTCAGGCAGTATACACACGCTGTACCTGGACTTCAGTAAGGCCTTTGACTCGGGCAGTGGACAGAGGTCAGGCAGTATACACATGCTGTACCTGGACTTCAGTAAGGCATTTGACTTGGTCCCCCATATGATGCTGATAAAGTTGGAGGACATGGGCACAGGGAAATAATTGACCAATACTGACTAGAGTTAAGATCCAAAGGGTGGTGGGGTGGTGACTAGCTGGGGTTCTCCAGGGGTCGTGCTCAGGCCAGTACTGTTCACTGTGTTTATAAACAACAGAATTAGGGTAACATCTGCATTTGAGTAGATGAGACCAAGCTCTATGGGAGGTTTAACATGGAAGAGGGTATCACGGAACTGAAGGAACACCAAGCAAAGTTCCAGAGTTTGTCTGACGGGGATGTAGGAATATGTAAGTATGGAGAGAATGGAGATGCAAGAGTATGTAATTAGTAATCTAGCTTCACATGTGTCTGATATTTATCCATGGTTTTGTAATAGAATATTGTTGTGATTGTGGTGGTAGGAAAATGGAAGGGTGGTGGTTATGAGGACAAAGTGAGACACAGAGCTGCAGCTTGTCAAATGCATCAAAGATGGGCAAAAAATAATTATTTAGATAAACTAGGGAAATGGAAATTAGACAAATGGAAAAAAGGAGGGTGGGAGGTGGCAGCACATCCTGGAAAGCCATATGTGTGAATGCTTGTAGTCTGGGCAACAAGATTGCTGACCTTGAGGTCACCATGGTGGAAGCGGTCCGAGATTTAGTTGTCATTACAGAGACCTGGTGCAGTGACAATGAGAACAGGGATATAGCCATACCAGGTTATGTTATGTTCAGAAGGGACAGTGACAGGGTAGGTAGGAAAGGAGGAGAAGTATCTGTTTATGTGAGGGGCACCATAAAGGCTATGGATATACGAGGGGAGCGGGTGGGGGAGCGGAGGTACTGTGGATCACCCTGGAAAAAAGGAAAGGGGCTGTTATTCACACAAAAGTGATCTACAGACCTCCAGCACAGGGGGAAGAGTTTAATGGGAAAATGATGGAAGTAATCCATTAGAAGGGTCACAAGATGGAGGTGATACTAATTGTGAACTTCAATCTACTAGACATGGGTTGGAGCATCCTGGCTGCAGCAGCAGCCAGGAGTAGTGGCATTCTTGTCTCACTCCAGGGTACATTCCTCAGGCAGCCTGTAATGGAACCTCCTTGTGGGGGGGGGGGGTATTGCTGGACCTGGTACTGACAAATGGAGACTGCATTGCTGATGTAACAGTGGGGGACCACCTGGGGACCAGTGACCATCCTATGGTGTGCTTTAACATTAGAAACATGTATGTAATTGAACCACATGAGAACGAGGGTCATGGACTTCAGGAGGGCCAATTTTAAGAAAATGGGGGAATGCCTCAGTGACACCCTTACAGGGATAGGGAAACTAGGGGTAATCAAGGACCAGTGGGCAAAAATAAAACAGGGCTTTGAAAAAGGCACAAATCACTGTGTCAGGCAGATTACCAAGGGCAAGAGAAAAATTAAATCACTATGGTTCTCTAGTGAGGTAGCAGAAAAAGTAAGAGCAAAAAAAAAAAAATATTTTAGAAAGTATAACAAAACACAGAAAACAGAGGATACTTACCAGGAGAAACAATGGGAGGCAGGGGAGGCAGTCAGAAGTGCAAAAGTGCAAACAGAGGAGACTATTGCCAAATCAGTAAAAAAACAAAAGCGGCACTTAACAAGCTTTAGATATAGAAGTGAAAGGAGAAAGACCAAGGGAGGAATAAGAAGGCTGAAAGTGGGAGGAGTGTGTGTGTGTGTGTGTGTGTGTACCACGAAAAGCAGACATATTAGACAAGTACTTCTGTTCAGTATTTACAGAGGAGGGAGTAGGTAGCAGGCCAATAATAAAAGACAAGGGCATTAAAGGAAAGGAGGTGGGCACTAGCCCTTTTACAGTGGAAAGAGTCCTAATGGAACTTTCATGGTTAAAAGTAGACAAGGCAATGAGACCAGACGGGGTGCACCTCAGTTTACTGAGGAAAGTCAAGGAGGAGTTGTCTGCACCTCTGACAGCCCTGTTCAACCTGTCACTAGAAATGAGAGAGGTCCAAGGAGACTGAGGAGGGCTGCTGTAGTCCTACTCTACAAAATTGGAAACAGAGAGGAGGCTGGAAATCACTGGCTTGTCAGTCTGACTTCAGTAGTGGGCAAAGTAATGGAGTCACCACGGAAGGAAAGGATTGGGGAATATCTTGTTTCCTATTGATCTTCAAGATCGAAGGCAACATGGGTTCGTGGGGGGAGATCTTGCCAGACAAATCTGATTGAGTTCTTTGACTGGGTGACCAAGAAAGTGGATCAGGGAGGAGCGGTTGACGTATCCTACCTAGACTTCAGTAAGGCCTTCGGCACCATTCCACTCAGAAGACTGGTGAGCAAGCTGAAAAGCCTGGGAGGGGGTCCTAAAGTAGTAAGATGGGTAGAGAGCTGGCTGGACAATAGGAGTCAGAGGGTGGTGGTAAATGGCATACACTTTGTAGAGGGCAAAATGACCAGTGGGGTTCCACAAGGGTCAGTACTAGGCCCAGTCCTCATCAATGTATTTATGTGCAACACTGTAGAAGAACTGGAAGGGAAGGTATGCCTGTTCATAGATGACAAAAAAATCTGCAACAGAGTAGCCACACCAGAGGTGTGTGTGTGTGTGTGGAAAGAATGAGAGAGGTTCTAAAAAAGCTGGAAAAATGGTCATAGATTTGGCAGCTGGGCTTCAATACAAAAAAAAGTGCAAAATCATGCATTTGTGGCACGGAAACCTGGTGGCAATGTATCAATTGGGAAGAGAAATACCAGCAGTCACAAAACAGGAAAGGGACCAGAGGGTAATCATTTCTGATGACCTGAAGATAGCTTAACAGTATGGCAAGGCAGTGGGAAATGCTAGCGGGATGCTTGGATACATAGGCAGGAGTACCACTAGCAGAAAGAGGGAGGTAATAGCACCCCTGTATAGATCACTAATGAGACTCCACGTCAAGTACTATGTCCAGTTCTGGAGGCCCCACCTCCGAAAGGACATGGACAGGGTGGAGGCAGTACAGAGGAGAGTAACCAGAATGGTGCAGGACCTGCATCAGAAGTCCTATGATGAAAGGCTTAAGGAATTAAATATGTATTCCCTAGAATAAAGTAGAGAAAGGTTGGGGGGGATAGAAACTTAGACTTTGATGGCAGATGAGGACCGCTTGGCCCACCTAGTCTGCCCATTTCCCTACCTACAGGATAAGCCGCAGATCCTAGTTAACCAACAGCCTATTTATTCCTACCCCCACAAGAATTGCCTTATGTCTGTCCCATGTATTCTTGAATTCTCCCACAGTTTTTGACTCTATGACCTCCTCAGGAAGGCTGTTCCATGCATCCACTACCCTCTCTGTGAAAAAATACTTCCTCACATTGCCCCTGAACCACCACCCCCATCTTTAAATTGTGTCCCTTTGTTCTTGCATGTCTCTTTTTCTGAAACATTCTACCTTCTTGGACTTTGTTGACTCCACTGAGGTACTTAAATGTTTCTATTATGTCCCCCTCTCCCTTCTTTCCTCAAGGGTATACATATTAAGCCCTTTTAGTCTCTCCTCGTATGGCTTCTCTTGCAGGTCCTGCACCATTGTAGTTGCCCTCCTCTGGACTGCCTCTATCCTATCTGTGTCCTGGCGGAGATGGGGTCTCCAGAACTGGACGCAGTACTCCAGATGGGGTCTCACCAACTGTCTGTACAGAGGGATAACAACTTCTGTTTTCTGCTGGTGATGCCTCTCCCTATGCATCCCAGTATACCCCCAGCTCTCCCTACTGCCTTCTCACATTGCTTGCTAACCTTAAGGTCATCTGATATGATTACCCCCAAGTCCCTTTCCTTTTTTTTTGTTACTACCTCCCCCACCCCAATTTCTTGTTACTACCCCCCTCCCATATGATGACAAACATTGAAATACCTCACAGGTGTAAGCAAGGTACAGGAAGGGATCATTTTCCAAGAAAGAAGATGCTTGAGGACAAGGGGTCACACAATGAAACTGGAGGGGGGAGGCCGAGTGAAAATGTTAGGAACTACTTCTTCACAGAAAGGGTGGTGGATGCTTGGAACAGCCTCCCAGCAGAGGTGTTGGTGGCCAGAATGGTTACAGGATTCAGTAAAGCATGGAATAGACACAAGGAATCTTGAAAGTGAGGGAAGGGGATGAAAAGCAGAGACCAAGTAAGGTCTGCATTCGAACTGTAGATAAGGAAACTAGGGCAGAATAGGAAGGCCAGGAGGTTCTTATCTGCCAACAACTTCTGTGTTTCTGGGGGGGGGGTGTATAGTAAGTATAAAAATTAGTAATCTGGCTTCACAGGTGGCTGGCCTTTATCTGTCGTTTTGTAATGCAATACAGTTGTGGTTATGGTTGTAGGCAAGGGTGGTAGTTAGGAGGGCGAAGGCAGACACAGAGCTGCAGATTGCCCAGGGTGTAAAAGGTGAGGAAAATAATTAGATAAATGAGAGTGGAAAAGGAAAACAAGGGGGAAGGTTGTTGAAGACGATAAGCAATGGCAAATGTACTGAACTATTGCTTCTGCTCAGTATCTAAAATAGAGGATGATGGACCTCTGTCGGACAGCATGGTATCAAGGCTGCCACATATGGAGTTTCGAAAATGGTCAGGGTAAAGAAAATGATAGGGTGACTGAGGAAGGGACTGAAAGCCCTCAGGGTGAATAAGTCATGGGGCCCAAATGTCCTGAGCCTCATAGGTACTTAGGGAATTGGCCACAGAATTGGTGGTACGCCTAGCCTAGCTATTTAATGACTTCTTGAAGTCAGGCATGGTTCCAGCAGATCTAAGGTCTGCCAGTGCAGTACAGCTCTACAAGGGGGGAGGGGCAGGTAGGAACTAGAAACTACAGGCCTTTCAGTCTTACCTCCATTGTAGATAAGCTGGTGGACTCCAAAGTCAGAAAAAGTTTAGTGGCCTACTTAGAAGATAGCGGACTGCAGGAGAGTAATCAGCATGGGTTTGCATTGGGGAAGTCATGCCACATCAACCTGATACTGTGTTTTGACTGAATCACTAAGGTACTAGAAACAGGACAGGTGGTATATATGCTCTACTTCGACTTTAGCAAGGCCTTTGATTTGGCACTATACAGGAGGCCACTGAAAAAGTTGGAAGACTGGGTGAGTGTAGCAGCGTTTAGTCAGGTGGTTAGGAAATTGGCTTGGGGAGAGGTAACCGAGGATGCCAATGAATAGGACCAAGTCACTGGATAGGGAGGCTGCATGCTGGGTACTGGAGGTTTCAGTCCTGGAACCTGTCCTATTCAATACGATGATCAGTTACCTAGGGGGAGTGAATCTGGGCAAGCTGTCTCTCTTTTCTGATGACACTAAGCTCTGCGGCAGGGTAGATCATGAGGAAGTGGTGAAAGAGCTTCAGATGACCTGGAGAAACTGGAGAGATGGTCTAAGATCTGATGGTTATTTATTTAAACATATTTTACCAGGTAAACAAGCAGTGCCCAGAAGACTCATTTCCAGTTGTGACATGGGAGTGGAGGGGTAGGAAGGTTATATGGAAGAATGCATTCATCCCTTAGGCAATAGTACAGGTGGCAAAAAATACAAGAATACGCTCTCCCACAAGGGATCTTATAAGAAAGCAACAGCAGAACATAATATTAGATACAAGACAAATACATACAATCTGCAATAATTGGTCAAAGATCTGACAGCTGATATTCAATGTCAAGAAGTGCAAGGTAATGCACTTAGGGAGACAGAACCCACATACCGAATACTGGACGAGAAGGGTTAGGCTGGCCTCTTCAACAAATCTGGGGGTCATCGTCAGTGACGCTCTCAAGCAAGTTAGTCACTGCAACAATACAGCAAGGAGTTAAGGATGCTGGAGTGTATAGGCAGTGGTTCTGATAATAGAAGTGACGTAATACTGGCCCCACACAGACCCTTGGTGAGAACTCATCTGGAATATTAAGCTCCATTCTAGAGTCTTCACTGAGGAAAGGCAGAGACAGTATGATGTTGGTGCATAGGACAGTTGCCAGTATGATCCAGGGCAAACAAGGTGAATCCTGTTAGGAACAGCTAGTGGCCCTAAATATGTATTCGCTGGAGGCTAGGTGCGAGAGGGGAACATGATGGAAATAAATACATTTCCCGAGAGGTATACATAGGATGAGTAATAAGGACCTGTTTGTGAAGAATAGAGGAGTAGTCACTAGGGGGCATGATAGAAGGATGGTGGTGGGGGACAAGTTCAAGAGAGATGTAAGGAGGTTCTACTTCATGGAAAGGGTTGTCAAACCTTAGTTGAAGTAGAGAGGCAGCTACCCTAAATGTGCATAAACATGGCTGGAACAATGCATGGGTATTCATTGTTCCAGCGAGGCAACACTGGATTAAGGGCTGAGGGAGCAGAAGAAGGAGACAGCCCATCAGTGCAGTAGCTTGGTATGGTGAGGCAGTATAGCACGGGCAGACGTAATGCACTTTTGGTCTCCTGCTGTTAGAGTCTGAGTTTCTATGTTATGAACCATCACCCATGAATTTACAATAATTAGCAAGAATAAGTTGAATGCACCTTTTCTTGGGGAAGGGTTTTGTAACACATTATCTAGCTCTGATTATAAATAACACTTGTATTGTCTTCTGTTTTTGATGTACAGGCTACAATATCCCACTGGAGCAATTGCTATTGCTGTTTGAGAGGAATGATGAACTCCTATCTGTTGAAGTAAAGGGGGAAGACACTGCACAACAGAAGGACCATCTTGAAGTCACTCGCATAAGTAAGTGTAATAGATGACTAGATAATATGTTTATATGAGATTCTCCAACTATGATTGAGGGGGAATTGGAAAGAAAGTGAAACAGTCTAGAGTTGGAAGAACAAAGAATTTGGAATTACAAGGTGGCAGTGATGCTGTCAGAAAAACTGGGAGCAGTAAAGCCAATGAGTATGTTAAAAATAAACCTTTTATGTGTAATAGTGGATATGGGATTGGATTGAGAACTCATGGACATGACAGAGACTTGGAGTCACGTAATCATAATTCCAGCAGTGGGTGAGCAGGCAGATATCTGTGTTATAAACCATGCTATTATCCTGATAGGAGGGGCTTGGGAAGTTCACAGAGGAGGAAATTACTGTAGTCAAGAAGGGTGGATATGAAAAAGGGTTTCAGCAGAAGAGAGGTCCAGCAGGTCACAATATAAGCAGTTTTGCAAAGATGACGAAAATCAATCGTTTTCATTTTAAACCTTGCCTTTATATAACAAAATCTGGTCAGAGTCACAACAGCTGCTCATGCATTAATATCACAGAGATAAAGAATTAATGTGTAACTTAGTTGTACTTGTATCATTGTGATGTAAAAGTCCCACATGTATACCTCAGTAGTAGAAAAATAGAAAGATTAGTGTAAATATCAAGGTAATACAATAATAGTTGGTTCTGGACATACGGAAAACACACACACCTTGCTGCCCCAGATTAATCAGTGATGCAAGTGTTACATGAAAAAATAGACATAGGCAATTCCCAATTCTTCTTGCTTTTGGAACTTAAATAAGCAAACCCAAGGTAAATCCTGTCAGACCACCTTACCTACAATTTACAGTGTGATCCTAGGGGAATTTTACATCCCACTTCCCAGCTGTGCCTCATGCCTCACAACCCACCTGAGACATGCAACAATTTAGCATTTCTGCACACCTTGTCATCCATTATTGCTTACTTACAATTTCCAGTGTGGTCCTATGGGAATTGTATATTGCACTTCCCAGGTGGTTGAAGGCACCCAGCTGTGCCTCATGCTTCACAGCCCACCTGGGGCATGCAGCAATTTGACATTGCCGCACACTCTGCCATGTCTTATTGCCTACTTACAGTTTACAGTATGATCCAAAGGGACTCGTATACCACACTTCCCACATGGTTGAAGGCACTCGGCTGTGTCTCTTGCCTCACAACCCACCTAGGGCATACAGTAATTTAGCATTGCCCACACACTCCCTATGGGAGTTTTTTACCGCACTTCCCAGGTGGTGTGAAAGTGTTGATGTGTATCCATGGCTACAGAAGCACTGGACCATGATGTTGAATGCCTCTTGTGTAATGTGGAAAGAGTTGCATGTTGCTTGTCTTACCTCATGATTGATGTCTGTGGTTGCTTGTGTTGCCTTGCTTCCTTTGGCTTCTCCGGGGGGGGGATGCAGAGTTAGTGTTGAAAAACCTAACATTGCATTTCCATACTCTAGTCGTTTTAATAGCAACCCAAACTGATGCATTAATGGAGTTTTTTGCAAAGATTATTTATTTATACATCAGTTTACAACCTTTGAGCCAGAGGCTCATTTCCAAAGGTACCTCGTCACATAGAGGACAGACAAAACAAATTTAGGTTACAGCATAAACATTTAGGTTACAGCATAAAAGTCATGTCTTTAGAGATATACAGAGTGTTTCATACATTTATACAATTTAGTTGTAATTACATTGATACAATTTAGTTGCAATTACATTGACATAGCTGAGCACATGTTAGTATTAACAGAGTCACAATGCGGCGGGGAGGTTGTGGGGGGGTGAGGTGAGTGCTGCCCAGTGGCGTTGTGTCAAGTGTGGAGATCAAGGCCATATTTAGAGACAGGAGCAGCTGCGAGTGCTAAATAGCTGGCTCCGAAGGCGGTTTTGAAGTTGGAGATTGTGGGGACATTGGAGATGGGAGCAGGGAGAGAGTTAAACCAGGATGGAGCTCTGTAGCAGAAGGACCTCTGACCATGAGTGGTCCTGGATCTGGGAACCAGTAGACTGGTCTTGTCAGAGGTTCGGGTTGCTATAGTGGGTTGGGTGTGGTGGATGGAGGCTGTCACCCTGGGAGGGGATAGTCCGAGTAGAGTCTTTTTTGTGATGAGGCAGGTTTGATAGCATAGCTGTTCATCTAGTTTAAGCAGCTTTGCTTTGTCATAAAGTTGACAAGTGTGTGTGAGCCTGGGGGCACCAGTAATCAGCCTGCAGGCCTTATTTAGGGTGAGCCTAATTTTGTTGAGGGCGGTAGTGTCAGCAGTACCATAGACCGGCAGGCCATAGTCAACTAGAGACAGTACTGAAGATGTGCCTGCAAGTCAGAGGGCATCGGGGGAGGCAGTTTTTATAGCAGTAGAGGATGCCAAGCCTTGTGTTAGCGGCAGATGCAAGGGCATCAATGTGGGTGTGGTAGATGAGGGTTGAGTCGAAAGAATCTCCAAGGAATTTGTATGAGCAGACTTGTTCAAGTGGTTGTTTGGTACTGGGGAGGATATGGAGTGAGAAGTTGCTGGCTTTGTTTTAGGGGGTGGGCAAAAAGCATTGTTTTGGTTTTTTTGAGGTTAATGACAAGTCTGTGCTCTTTAAACCAGGCTTCGGCATCATTGTAGGATTGTTGCAGGGTGTTCTGGAGGGAGGTGGGATTGCGATGGTTGGCAAAAATGACAGCATCATCTGCATACAGAAAATTTTGCCAAAGCATGCACTGGGCAGGGTGTTTAGATAGAGTGAGAAGAGTAAGGGGCCCAGAATGAAGCTCTGGGGTACCCCAGAGTGGATGGGAAGAGTTTTGGAGAGTGTCCCATTGATTTTTATACATTGGTAGCGAGCAGATAGATAGCTTGTACACCAGGCGAGAGAGCCAGCATAGAAACCAGTGTGGCAGAGAGCATCCAGCAGAAGAGGGTGGGAGACAGTGTTGAAAGCCTTTGAGAGGTCAACAAACACTGCACCAGCTAGGGAGCTGGTGTCCAGGGAGGAGTGTAGGAAATTGGAGAACTCAACTAGTGCAGTGCCGGTACTGTGACCAGCATGGAAGCCGTGCTGCCCTGGGCATAAGATGTTATGCTTGGTTAGATATTCAGTGATTTGAATCGCCACCATTTTTTCCAGGGCTTTGGAGCGGGAGGGGAGGATGGAGATTGGTCGGTAATTCCCGGTGGAGGACCTGTCTCCCCCTTTATGAATCGGTGTGACTATGGCCGTTTTCCATACAGTGGGGAATTGCCCCAGGCAGAGGGATCGGTTGAGTAGGCTGGTGAGTGGAGTAAGGACTTCATGCAGAACCAGCCGGAGAATACAGGGGTCCATGGAGTTGCTGCTGGGACTATTGCTGTTTAATGCTTTAATAAAGAGGGGTCTGGCTTCTTGGGCAGATACCCTACATAGATGGAAGCCAGGGCATTGGAGGACAGGGGGAGGTGGGGGGGAGGGTCAAAGAAATTACTGGGGAGGACAGAGCTAAGGTCAGTAAAGGAGGTGTTAAAGTAGTTAGCTATGTAGGCAGGGTCGGTGGAGGTAGAGCCATCAATACTGAGTTGGGATGGGGAGGGGAGTGTGAATTCCCATTTAGTTGCTTAACATTGTCCCAGAAAGTATGGGCACACCCCCAGGAGGAGGTGAGGGTGGCCTTGTAATGGTCGGCCTTGGCTTTACGGGTGGCCCATGTGCACCTGTTCCGTGCAGCATTGTAGGCCTGTCTATCAGCCATCCGGCCCGTTTCCGTGTCAAGGTGCCAGAGGTTATCCCTATTTCTGAGCATTTGTAGCAGGGCTGGGGTAACCCAAGATGCATTATGTTTCTTGGATCAAATTCTTGTGAGAGGTGTGAAGAGGTCACAGGCCTTGTTAACAGTTTGAGAGAAAAAGGTGAGGGCAGTGTCTAAGTCTGGTGCATGATGAATGGGGGACCAGTTAGTCTGGGCTGGAAATTGTTTGAGTTTGAGCGGTCCACCAGGTCGGAGGTGCCTGCGGAGTGTGGTCAGGGCTGTGGGTTTGGGAGTGGGGGCCACCCAAAGGAATAGGATAGGGGAGTGGTCACTTAGTGAGTCTGGGAGGACTTGGATGTTATGGATTGTTTTGGGGCGGTTGGTGATTATTACGTCCAGAAGGGTACTAGTACCTTTCTTTGGGTTTACTCTAGTTGGCTGGGAAATGAGTTGTGTCAGGTCTAGGGCAGCGAAAGAATCTTGGGTACTGGAGGAGGAGGCGCTGAGCCAGTTGACGTTTAGGTCCCCCACCAGGATTTGTTCCGCCTTGTGGTGGAAGGTGGCAAGATATTTTGTTAAAGATATCAGCGCCAGGTTTGGGTTCTTTGGGGGAATGTAGGCAGTGGTGAGATAAAGAGGGCCCCTGGAGGGGTCAGGAGCAAGTCTGAGGGTAAGGGCCTGGGCCCCATTTACAAGAGCAGGGGCAGGGAGCACTTGTCCAATGATTGTGTCCCTGGTGTAGATTGCACAGCCACCCCCGCGTTTGCCTACTCGGTCCTCCCGGTATAGGGTATAGCCTGGGAGGGAGACAAAGGAGTCAGGGGTGGATTTGGATAGGATTTCAGATTTGGACAGCCAGGTTTCCACTAGGTCAATGATGTCTGGTTGATGTAGCATGGCCCAGCACTGGAGGGTATCAAATTTTTTCAGTAGGCTGCTTATATTCATGGAGGCTATGCAGAGACCAGTGGACCCAGTTGGTGGGCTGGAGGGTGCAGGGCCTGGGTTTGGATGTATATTGCCCGATAGGAGTAGTAGGAAGACCAAGGCTCTGACCAGGGGATGGTAATATGTGAGCTTCTGGGGGGTATGCTGGGATGGGGAGGAGGCCATAGGGGAACAAGGAATGGGCAGTGTTTGAGGTGTCGGGAGGGCAAGGACGAGTAGCAACCATGTGGAGCCAGGGTGGGCTGCGGGGGGGGCATCCAGGTGGTTGGTACAGCAGGCCAGGGTACACTGTCATTGTAGAGTGGGATCGGACTAGGTCAGGGAGAGTTATAGGTGCTAGCACAAGTGGGCCAGGGGAGATATCTGGCTGATGGGACATGGGTACTAGCATGTAAATGAGGGGGAGACATTTGAGGAGGAGGTGTACCAATGTAGTGCCTAAGGTAGCAGCTGGGCAGAAAGGTTCAAGTATCTTGGCTGCCCTTCTGAAAGTGTGGATACCACTTTGGAGTAGTGGTAGTGTCATGGACTCTGGAGGACAGGGTACAAGGTTCAAGAGGTTGAATTAGGACCTGGGTTTTGTTTTTAAAGTAAAGATGCAAGCTTGCCTTAGCACATGAGAGTAGTAACCTGTAAGTGTTGTGAATCAGTCTCCTACTATTCAAACTGTCAAATAGTGCTGTTTTCTATGAGAAAAAATCCTTTTATTTGATGATCTGCTTCATTTGCATATCCCACCCCTTTTTTCTCAGTGCTGCCACCCCCAGCTGTGACATCATACCAGGTTAACAAAGTTATTAAAAGGACACTGTTAGTTTTAGTTTTAGATAGACAAATCAGCCATGTACTGTACCCACAATGCCTCACTATGTAAATTAGTATACAGAGTATTATATTTCTGTGCTCACTACAGAAATAGGAAACTGCATCTCTCAGTATAGGAGTTTTGTAGCTAGATATAGTATGCAGAATGCATTGTTGTGAAAATAAATGTACAAAACCTTCTATTGTTGACACCACTACAGAAATATGAGATGGAATCTCACAGTAAGGAAACTGGAAAACAGGTTATTCAAACAACATGAAGTCTTGCTGTATTATGACATATGCAGTGAGTCCCAACCTTCGAACTGCTCCGGAGGTGAAAGAGTTAACTTTCCATGCCAGGCATGGAATCTTGAGCGCGAGCTCGGTTGAAAACTCTGTCTGTTGTTCTTCAAACTCAAACTGTCAGATTCTTTACTCTGCCTCACTGAACAGTCGCTCCGGAGATTTCTCCTGCTGCTCGGTTCATTTTGTCGGTTAAAAGTGTATTTTCTCGGTTTCTAAACCACGTTTTGTCTGTATTTAAACCGCAACCGGTCAGTTCAAGCTCTGTCTGTGGTATCGTAAGTAATAGATAGGTTTCACATTATTTCTGTGTGGAACTTGCAAACGGTATTATCGGTTCGGTTTGAACCAATCAGGTTGCTGTTAAACTTCATTTAAATTGCATTTAGAGTGCAGTTCCTGGTTCTTATTGGTTCTGAAAAAAAACAGATTTCATTACGTTTTTTTCCACGACCCGTGACACGGTTGGGAACCGATAAGGATGTCTTGCTTGGCAGATTGCCGTAAACGGGCAAGTTTTTGGTTAGGCTGGCACTATGTCTAAGAAACCCAAAAGAAAAACCGGGCCCACTGGGTTTCAGCACTGTAGTGTCTGTGGGGAAGCCTTTGCCAAGGCTGACCCACACACCCATGTGTTATTGTCGGGTTTGACCACCTCAGTACAGACTGCCAGATTTGCAAGAATTCCCTGCAGCTACCCTGGATAAGAGAGTTGGTAGGCTCAGGAGCGAGAGGCCAAGAAGTCCATGCTGACCGGATGGCCAGCCGGTTCGGTGCCAACCGAACCAGAGGAGATGCCCTCTGACCAGGGCGAGACTTCCTCGGGCAAAAGGAGAGCTGACTCGGAGGAGTCAGTCCCAGCAAAAAGGTCTAGAAAATCAGCAGGTGTGGAGCCAAAATTTTCTTCTCCAACCGCTGCAGAGATAGCCAAAGCGATCAAAATTGTCCAGTCGCTTTCCCCAGTTCCGACCGAACCGGCACCATCAGATAAGCGGTCGGTTCGGTCGGTGCCACCGGTTCAAGAATATGATATAGAGGAATTTTATGAACCGGAGGAGGGGGAGGAAGATTATGAAGAGAGTGAATGTGATTTTGAAAGTCTGGATGTGCCCACTGAACTGGACATCTCCCCAGACAGACCTTTAGGAGTGTCTCCCCCTAGGCTTTGAGTCCCCTTCTCATTTTATGTTTTATAAAAAAGTGGCTGAAACCCTCCAGCTTCCTTTGGAAGAAGCTGTGGATGAACAGGAGGAACCTGACTATGTGGAAATGATGGATATCCCAGAGTCCAGGAGATTGTCTATTCCCTTACATAAATCTTTTAGGAAACAGACAATAAAGATTTTAAAAGCTCCTCACACTATACCTCCTGTGGATAAAAAAATGGACAAGAGGTGCACATTGTCAGGCCCTGATACGGAGTTCCTTTCACAACAATGCAGCCATGTTGGGGTTGTGCAGGCTGCAGCCTGTGATAAGGCAAATATTCCCTTGGCTTCACACCCCCCTGACAAGGACTCCAGGAGGATTGATGCCATGGCAAAGAAACAGTACATGGCAGCATCCTTGGGACTCAGACAGGCAAATTATATGGCCTATGTTGCAAGATACCAGAAATCCAGATGGGATACTGTAATGGCTCTAGCGAAACAGGTCCCTGGCCAGCTTGCCAAGGAGCTGGAGCAGGTGGCTGCTGATGGTATTGAGGCATCCAAGGTGCAATTCCATGCTGCAGTGGACTCTAATGATGTATCTTCGAGAGTCATGGCTACACCTGTGGCTTTCCGCAGAATGGCTTGGCTCAGGTGTACTATCCTGTCACAGGATACCCAGGCTAAGGCCATGGATTTTCCTGTTGTAGGTAACTCTCTGTTTGGGGAGCAGACAGAGAATTACATGAAGAAAATGGATGAGTATAGAACTACCTATAGGAGTGCACAGGCCAAGGAAAGGCAGGCCACTTCTCAGAGGCAGCCTTCCAGGGGCAGGGGCAGGCCTCTTCACAGGCCTTTTTACCAAGCCCAGACCTCCTCTTCAGCCTATGCCCAGAGGGGGTTCTTCAGAGGGAGAGGCAGACGGGGTACGAGCAGGCCTGCTCCCACCCCCCAGCCTAAAGCCCCTGCCAAACAAGCTCCCTGATGGGATGACCAGGGCCAATTCTCCATTGCCTATAGGGGGCAGGCTGGCTTACTTCGTCCAGGACTGGAAGTCTTTAACATCAGACAAGTGGGTCCTGGAAGTAGTAAGCCAGGGACTGGTTCTCAGCTTCAAAAAATTTCCAAAGATGAGAACCAGATCCTTTCCACCTGCAAATCCATCAGAGGCTCTCACCCTAGAAACAGAAGTGTCAACCCTCCTGGCTCTCAGAGCTGTAGAAAGGTTTCCTCCCCTACACCAGGGCAAAGGACTGTACTCCAGGTACTTCCTTACCCCAAAAAAGACAGGAGAATGGCGGCCCATCCTGGATCTCAGATACCTAAACAAGCACCTTTTAAAACCAAGATTCAAAATGGTGACTCTGGGAATTATTTTACCTCTCTAAGGCCAGGGACTGGCTAGTGTCCCTGGACCTCAAGGATGCCTACTTCCATGTTCTCAGAAGCTCCCACGAAGTACCTCAGATTGAACTGCCCTCAGGCCATTACCAGTTCAGAGCAATGCCCTTCGGCCTCACCTCTGCCCCAAGGGTATTCACAAAATGCCTGGCAGTAGCAGTTGCTCATTTAAGAAGGCAAAAGATTGCCATCTTTCCTTACCTGGACAACTGGCTCATAGTGGGCCAGTCTCCAGCACAAGTCAAATTACACCTTCAGGTTACCCAGCAGCTGCTTACATCTCTAGGTTTCCTTCTCAGTCTCCCAAAGTCAGTTCTAGAGCCTGTTCAGCTACTCACCTTCATAGGTGCAGAACTGAACACACAACAGGCCAGAGCCTTCCTTCCTCTAGAAAGAGCAAGGACCCTGGTTTCTCTGGCCTCCTCCTTCACTCTGCAGGTCTCTCGACCAGCAAGGCATTTTCTGCAGCTCCTAGGGCACATGGCTGCTTCCACGGCAATAGTGCAGGGAGCAAGATTTCAGATGAGGGACATTCAGTTCCATTTGAGAGCCTTCTGGTCTCAAAGGAGAGATCCTCTAACCAAATTGATCCCAGTAACTCGAACCCTGATCCAGGCCCTACGGTGGTGGCAGGATCAGAGCAATCTGAGACAAGGGTTTCCCTTCATCCCTCAGTCTCACTCCTTGACCCTTACTACAGATGCATCCCTCTTGGGGTGGGGAGCTCACATGGGTGACCTCACCACCCAGGGATTGTAGTCCCCTCAGGAATCTCTGCTCCACATCAATCTGTTGGAACTCAGAGCAGTTTTTCTATCACTTCAAGCTTTTTCCACATCTGTTCAGAACAGAGTGGTACAGGTCAGGACGGACAACACCACCACAATGTGGTACATCAACAAGCAAGGGGGCACTCGGTCTACGGCCTTGTGCACCAAAGCAATGAAGTTGTGGTCTCTGGCTTATTTCCTGAACACCTCCCTTATTGCAGTTCACCTCCCAGGCAAGGACAATGTCCTGGCAGATGCTGTCAGCAGGATTTCCCAGGGCCATCACGAATGGTCACTGGATCCCCTAATTCTGGAGGTAGTATTTGCCAGGTGGGGCACTCCTCAGATAGATCTTTTTGCAGCCCCAGACAATCACCAACTTCCTCTTTTTTGCTGCAGGCCCCCAGTGTTGGGCTCAGTCCCTCTGGATGCCTTCCTTCTCAACTAGGAAGGTAGGTTTCTCTATGATTTTCCCCCCTTCCCTCTCCTGTTCAAGGTGCTAGTCAAAATCAGATCTCAACCTCGCAAGATGATTCTGATTGCTCCAGATTGGGCCAGACAGCCTTGGCATCCACTCCTTTTGTCCTTAGCAGTCCACCTTCCCCTGTGTCTCCCCAGGAATCACAATCTGTTAACCTGTGCCCAGGGGAGAGTTTGGTACCCGAATCTCAAATCTCTCAATCTCAAGGCCTGGCTCTTGAAGAGTTAGAGTTTGCTGACCTACATCTTTCCAAGGGTGCACTCGATATCTTGAAGGCTTCTAGAAAGCCTTCCACCAGGGCTACTTATAATTCCAAATGGAAGAGATTTTCCATATGATGCTCTGGCAAGAATATTTCCCCAGAGTCTGCTGGTTTGCCCACAGTTCTGGATTATATGGTACATTTGAATTCCTTGGGGCTGAGACCAGCTACCTTAAAAGTGCACCTGGCAGCCGTATCTGCTTTCTTATCAGCAGGTAAACCCTCTTCCCTTTCAGCTCATCCGGTATTCTCCAAGTTTTTCAAGGGGTTGCTTCACACCAACCCTCCATTCAGGGACCCTGCCCCTGCCTGGGATCTTAATGTTTGCATTGCCCAGCTTATGCAACCCCCTTTCGAACCCTTGTCTTCAGCAGAGCTTAAGTACTTGACTTGGAAAACTGTGTTTTTGGTAGTCATCACTTCTGCCAGGCGCATAAGTGAACTACAAGCATGGTCGGTGGAGCCTGATTTTATTTCCTTTCATAGGGATAAAGTGGTCCTCAGGACTAACAGAAAGTTCTTGCCTAAAGTGGTCTCGGACTTTCACCTTAATCAATCCATATGTCTCCCTGTCTACTTCACTGACCATTCCTCCTCTGGTGAGAGGAGATTGCACAGTTTAGATGTCAAAAGAGCCCTTAGTTACTACATAGAGCGTACCAAGGGTCACAGGTTTGACTTCCTCCAACTGTTCCTCACTTATAGTGAGGTGGGCAAAGGGAAACCTGCCACTAAAAGATCCATTGCCAGGTGGATCGTCTCTTGTATCCAATTTTGTTACCAAAAACTGGGTAAGGTTCCCCTTCAGGCCTGAGGGCTCACTCTACCAGAGGTACAACTCGTCCCTGGCTGCAGCCAGGACATCCTATCATAGAGATATGTCAAGCAGCTACCTGGAAAACAGTTCACACTTCACCAAGCATTACTCCCTGGACATCCAGGCTGGGAGTGATGCTCGGTTGCTAGCTGTGCTTCAGAGCCTATTTCCTAAGTAGGCTCTGGCCCTCCTCCATGGAGGTACTGCTGTGTAGTCTGCATATGTCATAATATAGCAAGACTTCATGTTGTTTGAAGAAAAAATTACTCACCTTAGTAATGTTGTTTCTTCTAATGGAGTCTTGCTATATTATGACCTCCCCCCCTGCCTGCCCCTCTCAGAACCTCTGTTTTCTGATGTGGGTGGGCAGTGCACTGTTGGCACTTGTAGTTTCCCACTTTGTTTTCTTCACCCCTCTTTTTCTGGGGTGCTTGCTGTTGTGTTTTTCAATTTTTGGATCCCCTGACTTGAGTCTTGGTTTTGGGACCAAAAAATGTGTTAATATTTTAGTAGCCAGTCAGCTAGTGTAGGTTTACAGCTTCCACACAGAATCTTAGTGAGTTTTGCTCGTAAAGATTTGACATTTTGAGCTTGAAGAACAACAGACAGAGTTTTCAACCGAGCTCGTGCTCAAGATTCCATGCCTGGCATGGAAAGTTAACTCTTTCACCTCCGGAGCAGTTCAAAGGTTGGGGGAGCAGTTCAAAGATTGGGACTCACTGCATATGTCATAATATAGCAAGACTCCATTAGAAGAAACAACATTACTAAGGTGAGTAATTTTTTCTTATTTTACCCACAGTGTCTTGCTATGTACATTTACATATTAGTGATCACCACTACCAACATATGGGACTGTAATTCTGATTAAGGCACATTTAAGTCAACGTTATAAATTACCTAGAATTCCTTGTTGCTGTATGTAAAACATTGGCAGCTCCCTGGTATGACATCATTCTGGGGGGTGTGGTGGCCACACACAGAAAACTGGAGGTCAAAACACTGATAAAACAAAAAAAATGACCGATAGATGTTCTTTACAAAACAAACTGCAGCTTCAACATCTAAAGCATGTCTGGCAATGGCATACTATGTGTAAAAGGCATTTGGGGAACCTTCAACATTTACTTTTAAGGTCATTCACATTTTAGTACAATTAGTACAGCGTGCTCACGCGCGTGTGTGTGTGTTGTTCCTTATCAGATAATTGGCACATTGTTATTTTTCCCGTTATTTTTGTTAATGGTTGACTTTCAAATGTTGAACTTTTTGGAAAAAGGAAGACAATGACAAAGACATCTGTGATTGAATTACCTTGCCACAGAGAGATGTTAATGAAGAACTGTGAAATCTGAAACCTGAGATGAACTACTAGATTGCAGATTCCACATTGCAGTGAGCTGTGGGATTCTACTCTGTCCTAACCACACAGCTTGGCAGTGGGGAGGAAACAGCTTAGTGAAGACAGTCCCTTATAAGAACAAGACCTGTGCTGCGTTAGGAAAGGAATTCGGATTCCTTTTTCTGATGATGGCAGTGTGTCTGCATGGCTCCATTCGTGCAGCCATAAAAATGCTCACAGCGCTGTACTACAGTATGTTAATATACAGTAAAATCTTCATTGGAAGACACTCCAAATAAATATGTAGACATTCGTATAGCACAGTCGGCGATAGTGGAGAGTACTGGACCACGCCGAACCTACGCTATTAGCGTAGAGTTCAAGTTACGCTACTCTCTCGAGACTATCTTTTGGTTATTTTATATTAGTTTATTTAAGTTGGAGGCTTTGCCCCCCTTTAAAAATAAAAAAAAACAAGAGGTAGGGGCAAAGCTCCCAATTCAAATAAACCACAGTAATGCAACCCTTTGTCATTTTCCATCTTGTTTCTGGCTTACCCCTACACCTATCCTCTCCCCTTTCCTAGGTCCTTCAATGCACTTTATGTATGCGCTCAATGGAAAATGTCCTTGAAATGTATTTTGCCTTGTATTTTCCTTTGTCATGCATTGTATCCTGCCATATGTATCTTCCTGTATTTCTGTGCATCATGTATTTTCGTTATCCTTACTGTATCGTTATGTTCTGTAATTTTATCTCCCGGGTCGTGCCTGAAAACAGTCACTTGCTGGCTAGTGCACTTACCCGGTTAACAAAAACTAAATAAATAAATAAAAATTAACAGACACAAGCCCATGCTGTATTCACAAACACTTTACGCTATGCAAGTAGCGGTGGTCCAGTATTCTCCACAATCACCGTGCAGTCTAACATCATCCGGAGCTAAAAAAACACATCTAATCTGGGTGAAACTCCACCCCCTGAAGGCAGGGCGACTGTACCCCACAGCCCCGCACACCCATCCTCCATCCAGTACTTCAGTCCTAGGTGATACCCCTCAAACACCCATCCTCCATCCTTTATTTATGTATTTCTTTTTTTTTTTTTCAGTATTTTATTTGTCATCTTGGAGTAACACGTTTGAGCTAGGAGCTTGTTTTCAAAGGTTCCACATCATGGTAAGATAACAAAATTATAGGTGGGTACATACATAGGTATTGACAGGGAGTATAAAAAAATGGAACAAGTAAAATAAAAATTAAGATAATATACAGAAGGAAAAATTATAGTCTGTTTAGATTGAACTGGCAGTGCTTAAGACAAAAGACAGTGGAAGGATGGGAATTAAGTGAGAAGGTGAGGAATAGAGCAGACAGGTCTTTGTCGTGAGGCTTTATGTGAGGGAAAAAGGGGTATGGAATATGTGTGGGAGGAGGAATGGATAAGGGTGAGTTAGCACTGGGAGAGTGGTGGAGGAGTGGTAGCAGGGGGTGAGCTGGAGAAGGAATGAGTTGGAACAAGTGGGGAGAGAAGGGAGAGGGTGGGGAGAGAGGGGAGAAAGGTCATAGTAGAGAGATGGGTAGCAAGTGATCTCAGGGTACATGGGCATGTGAAGGGGTATAGGGAGTTAGGATATGCAGTCACAGGTATCAAGTGTAGTCAGGTGTTGGAGGAGTAATTTCTTAAAGGTTCTGAGTTTAGGCACATGTACTATGTCGGAAGGGAATTCATACATCAGCCCCTGGTGGATTACTGGTCCCCCATCCCTCAATCACCCATCCTTGTCTCATGCATCAGTCCCTGGTAGTTTAGTGGTTCCCAACTCCCTCAATCACCCATCCTTCTTTCATGTGTCATTTCCTGGAGGTTTAGTGGTGACCTCCCCCAATCAGCCATCTTTCTCTCATGCATGAATCCCTGGTGGTGTAGTGGTCCCCTAACTCCCCCGGTCACCCATCCTTTTTTCATGCATTAGTCCATACTGGTTTTGTGGTCCCACCACTGTCCAATTTCCCATCCTTCTCTTATGTAACAATCCCTGATGGTTTCATGGTCCCACTACTGTCTGATTGCCCATCCTTCTCTTATGTATCAATCCCTGGTGATGCAGTGTTCCTTCCACCCGGATCGCCCATCTTTCTCTCATTCATCAATCCCTTGTGGTTTTGTGGTCCCCTGCTCTGATCACCTATCCTCTTATGCATCAATCCCTGCTGGTGTAGTCAACCCCAAGCCCCCCCAACATTCACCAACCCCTCACCTGCCAAGGACGCTCATCTCACACTCTCATCACCCTGATCACCATTCTCTGTTAAATTGGCAGTGGTCACAGCCCTCCTCTAACCTCCATGGCTCGCTGCCATCTGACAGTCATGAAGTGTGATCACGTACTTAGGCAGGAACCAGCCAGGATGATCCTAGTAGCACTCTGGTGGCCAAAGCCAATTTTGTTCCCACTTCTGTGGAAACTGGCAGTGGAGGCCCCATTTCCACTACCATCTAGCTGGACTTTATGTCCCCGAAAACACTTTGCTGTACCCAGACATTAGGTCCCTGCAGCTCCATGTTGGGCCCCGTTTCCACTGCCATCCAGCAGAGCCTTTTGTCCCAGAATGATAGCGCACTTCTGTACCTAGACCTCCAGTCCCTCCAGCTCCATGTCCAGCTCCTACAGACATTGATCTCTCTTGGTTTGGAGACTGCTGAAATCTTAGCTGTCCTGCTTGCTGCTCAGAAACCTTTCACGAGGCACACCTACTCCCTGAAGTGGAAGCACATTTCTATATGGTGTTGGATGGCATCCTTCACTTACATAATGCATAGGGTGCTGGATAACCTCCTGAATGTCACATATGAGTTTGCAGTACTCCTTGGTAAAGTTCCTTTCTCATTCATTTTGGCATTTCATGCCCCTATCAGAAACAAGACAGTGACCTAGCTTAATATAGCCCACAGGTTCCTAAAAGACTTCTTGAACGTAGCCCCTGCAGTTTACAAACTGGTTCTAGTTTGGGACCTGAGTTGTGTGCTAAACTCTCTAAAGCCCATTTCAAGCCTGCTTCTTCTGGGACTTGAAGTATCAGTCTGTAAATTTCATTTCTTGATACTATTACTTTGACCAGAAAAGTGTCTGATAAGGACCGGCTAGGAGCGGAGCAACAAATGGTAACCAGGATGGTAAGATCCTGCAGGGCAGATTGTATGAGAAGCAGCTAAAGTCACTAAACATGTACTCCCTCGCTGGGAGAGAGGTGATTTGATTGAGACCTTCAAATTCCAGAGAAGAATAAATAAGGTGAACTGTGAGAAGCTATTTAGGATAAGCACAAATTCGAGGTCAGTAGCGTATGAATGGAAACTGAAAGGGGGAAGGTTTAAGAGGGGTTTGAGAAAGTATTACTTTACGAAGAGGGTGGTGGAAACATGGAACAGTCTGACAGCTGAGGTAGTAGGAGTCAAAACCATAAATGGTTTCAAGCACAGTTGGGACAGAAAGAAGGCTAATGTGGCTACTCAGGGTGATAGTAGCAGGCTAGCAATTAGGAGGAGGAAAGAGAGGGCTAGTGCCCTGGATGGCAGTTAGGTCCCAAAGATAGATGGGGAACCAGTGGCAGACTACATAGACCATGGGTCTTTTTCTACCAACATTGTGTTTGTTTCTATGTAACTACAGAGCTTGGTTTGTGAACCACGTTTTCTGGTGTTCCACAAAGATTGGTTGGCATTAAGTATTCTCTCCACTCCTTGGATGTCGATGGAACCCTTCGGTACTATCTGGACCTTACAAAGGACTGTGCCTATTCCTCTCAACTGTTTGTTTACTTTGGCTCTGGAACTAGGGATAGACCAGTTTCCAAACAATATCTTTCCAAATGGATCTTCTGCATTGTATTCTGCTACAGGTAGGTGGGGCAGGACCTACCAGGTGTCATTACTGGACATGTCACATGGGGCATGGCAGTCTTGTTGATCTGCTCCCAGTCAGTTTTATCAGCAGCTATTGGCAAGCCTGCTATCTGGCACATGAACTGTACTTTTACTAAGCATTACAGTTTGGATCTGATCTCTCATAGGAGGGCAGATTTCAACCACGGTGTCTTGCAAGACTTGCTCTCCTAATGGGGCAGTCTGCTGTAATTTTAAAGTTTATTATGGCTCTACAGAGACACTCTCAAAGAAGATAGCATCATCTAGTACCCTTCTGTAAATCAAGTCAGGCCATTCATTTCTTCACTGTCAGAGCTCCCCAGTGGCTGAATTAACTACCTGTACCCCTGCTGGGCCTTCCCGAAATACCCCAGTTCAAGAGCGAACTAAGAAAGGTTCACTCACTCGGATTACAACGTAACTCCTATGATTGATTTTTAATGACAACTTGTAACCATATGCTATATAATAGTATGTTTTTCTGCTTGCTGTGTCCTTGACAATGTTCCTCAGGAACTGCTCTTTCTCATGGTCATTTGTATTGTTACTGTTCATATACACTTACTCTGCATGTACAACCCTTGACAATGCTCCTCTGGAACTGCTCTTGCTCATTTGTATTGTTACTACTTGTATACACTTACTCTGCATGTACGGCCATTGACAATGCTCCTCTAGAACTGCTCTTGCCCATACTCATTTGTATTGCTACTACTCATATACACTTACTCTGCATCTACTACCCTTGACAATCCTCCTCTGGAACTACTCTTGCTCATCTGTATTGTTACTAATTGTATATACTTACTCTGCATGTACGACTCTTGACAATGCTCCTCTGGAACTGCTCTTGCTCATTTGTATTGTTACTAATTGTATACACTTACTCTGCATGTACGACTCTTGACAATGCTCCTCTGGAACTGCTCTTGCTCATTTGTATTGTTACTAATTGTATGCTCTTACTCTGCATGTACACTCTTGACAGTGCTCCTCTGGAATTGCTCTTGCTCATTTGTATTGTAACTACTCTTATACATTTATTCTGCATGTATAACTCTTGGCAGTGCTCCACTGGAACTGCCCATGCTCATTTGAATTGTTACTGCTCATACACACTTACTCTGCATGTACACTCTTGACAATGCTCCACTGGAACTGCCCATGCTCATTTGAATTGTTACTACTCATGTACACGTATTCTGCATGTACACTCTTGACAGTGCTCTTCTGGAACTGCTCTTGTTCATGCTCATTTATATTGTTACTATTGTTATATTGTTACTATTGCCCTATTTGCAGACAACTATCTGCCCTGAGGGAGGAAGTTGCCTGTCTTCAGGCCGCACTGGACAGTAGTAAGGAAACCTTCCCCCAGGCCACACTGGACAGTAGGAACGAAACCTCCCCCACCCAGGGAGCATTAGCGCCACCACCACTACCTCAGAGGTTGCGAAGAAAGCACAGCAGTTGGACCACAGTGGGCTCAGGGAGGGTGAGGAGGGGTGGAACAGAGGCACACCCAGTCAATTGTTCCACTCCACAATCCATACACCATTCTGGGGAGCATAGCTCCCCTATGGATCACCCGCAGAAGACTGATGATAACTGTCACAAGGGAGTACTACAGGGAGGCAGAGGACACCACAGGAAAGGAAGCAGCTCCTGGTGGGGGACTCAATTATTTGGGGTATAGAACTGGGGGGAGCTGGGAAAACTGAAGTAAGGTGCCTGCCTGGTGCCATGGCTTGGAGGGACAGGAAGCGCATCCTCAGGATCACGAGAACAGCTGCAAGGGATTCTGAGCCGGACGTAATTGTCCACCTAGGGACAAATGACTTGGCTCAACATGAGATTAGAGCAGTGCAGGAGGACATTGCAGAGTTGGGGAGGGACCTAAGACAAGTAGCACACACAGTATCCTTCTCAGAGGTGCTGCCTGTCAAAAGCATGGGGAGGCGAGGTTAATTGGCACCATGCAGTTTGATGAATGGTGTGGAGCACAGGGGTTTGGCTTCATTGGGGACTGGGGTTCCACCTGGAGGGACACCAGCCTATACTGGCAGGATGGTCTGCATCTGTCCAGGAAGGGAACAAGTCTTTTGAGCAATCGGTTTAAATGCTTCATTGGCAAGCTTTTAAACTAGTCAAAGGGGGAGGCACTGACAAGCAGCAGGAAAATCCCAGCCTCTCCCTACAGAACAGGGTACTAAATGAGAAAAAGACCGAGGTAGAATGGTCAGTGGGGGATGCTGCAACAGAAGGTAAGCCATCAAAAATGGAGAGCAATGAGTACCAATGTCGTAGTCTGGGTAACAAGCTTCCTGAATTAGTGGTCTTGATGGAGGAGGAACATCTGGATATCGTGGCAGTCACAGAAACATGGTACACACAAAACCATGACTGGGACATAAACATACCAGGATACACTGTCTACAGGAGGGGCAGGGAGGGTAAAAGAGGAGGAGGAGGAGTAGTTCTTTACATAAGGGAAGGAATAAAAGCAACAGAACAAAAGGGTAAACAGGGGAGAAGAAGCACTGTGGGTAAATTTGGAGACAGGCAATGGCACCACAATCCGCTGCAGGGTTGATACAGACCCTTCTCAGGGGAGGAAATGGACAGGGAAATGATAAAGTATACTTAGAATGGCAGAAAAAGGGGAGATAT
Organism: Neoceratodus forsteri; assembly: GCA_016271365.2. NCBI lineage: Eukaryota > Metazoa > Chordata > Ceratodontiformes > Ceratodontidae > Neoceratodus > Neoceratodus forsteri. The sequence continues at coordinate 355,592,151 of CM057457.1, forward strand.
TGCTGATGGGTGATCTGAATATGCCAGATGTTAACTGGAGTGCAGTTGCAGCTGCCACTTCAAAGAGTGCAGTTATTCTAGATGCCCTACAGGGGGCATGCCTTAGACAACTAGTACTGGAGCCCACTCGAGAGGGAGCAATATTAGACTTGATTCTCTCAAATGGAGATGGAGAGAGGATCACAGATGTAGAAGTGAGTAGCCATCTGGGAACTAGCGACCATCGAACAGTATGATTCACAATAAACACAGCAATAGAGTCAAGCCATACAAAGACAAAAGTACTGGACTTTAGGAGGGCTGACTTTGCCAAAATGGGTGAGTGTCTAAGGAATGCACTAGCAAATGGGCAGGAAGGAGGGATGGAAGAACAATGGGGAATAATAAAAACTGCCATCACAGAGGTAACGAGCCTTTGTGTGAAGCAAATAAACAAAACAAGATGATGTAAGAAACCACTATGGTTCTCAAAGGAAGTGGCAGTGAAGGTTCAAGAGAAAGCATTCAGGAAGTACAAGGAATGCAGGAAAGAGCAGGACAGAGAACTGTATCAGTTAAAGCAAAAGGAGGCTGGGAAGGCAGTCAGAACAGCAAAGGCCCAAACCGAGAAAAGGTAGCCAACTCAGTTAAGAAGGGGGATAAAACCTTTTATAGGTACATCAGGGAGCAAAGGAAGACCAAGGGAGGGATAGTGAGGCTTAATAAAGGGGAGAGAGGGTGGGCAGAGGGAGACTGTGAAAAGGCAGAGATACTAAACAAATAGTTTTGATCAGTATTTACAAATGAAGAGGGGGAGGTACATAAAACAAACAGTAGTAACACTCTGGATACAGAAGTTGATACCAGCCCATTTACAGAAGAAAGGGTTCTGAAAGAACTCTTAAAACTGAAGGTGGACAAAGCAATGGGGCCTGATGGGATTCATTCCAGGATTCTAAAAGAGCTAAGGGTAGAACTAGTGACACCACTGACTACCCTTTTTAACAAATCATGGGATGATGGGGTGGTACCCGAGGACTGGAGGAGGGCAGATGTGATTCCCCTTCACAAAAGTGGGAGCAAGGCAGAAGCAGGAAACTACAGACCTGTTAGTTTAACCTCAGTGATAAGCAAAATGATGGAATCACTTCTGAAGGAAAGAATTGTCGAGTATCTAGAGGCCAGAGGGGCACAGGACCCTAGGCAGCATGGATTCACAGCGGAAAGGTCATGCCAGACAAATCTGATAGATTTCTTTGACTGGGTGACCAAAGTAGTAGATCAGGGAGGGGCTGTGGACATGGCCTACCTAAACTTTAACAAGGCATTTGACACAGTCCCACACAAAAGATTAATATACAAGTTAGCCAGCCTGGGAGTGGGTCCCAAGATGACAGCCTGGGTAAAAAAATTGGCTGGAGAATAGGACACAGAGAGTAATAGTAAATGGAGTCCACTCAGAAGAAAGGAGGGTTACTAGTGGGGCACCGTAGGGATTCAGTATTAGATCGGTCCTCTTCAATGTCTTTATAAGCTTACATTGCAGAGGGACTAGAAGGAAAAGTATGTCTCTTTGCAGATGACTCTAAGATCTGCAACAGAGTTGATGCACAGGGTGAGGTGGAAAGGATGAGAAGGGACTTGGCAAGGTTAGAGGAATGGTCAAATGTATGGCAACTTAGATTCAGTGCTAAGAAGTGCAAGGTAATGCACCTGGGAAACAAAAACCCAGGGGAAGAGTACACAGTGGAGGGTGAGATACTAACAACAACAAAAATGGAAAGGGACCTGGGGGTAGTCATATCAGATGACCTAAAGGTGGGCAAGCAATGTGAGAGGGCAGCAAGGAGGGCTGGGGGTTACTGGGATGCATAGGGAGGCATCGCCAGTAGAAAACAGGAAGTTATTATCCCTCTGTACAGACAGCGGGTGAGACCCCATCTGGAGTACTGTGTGCAGTTCTGGAGACCCAATCTCCATGAGACATGAACAGGATGGAAGCTGTCAGAGGAGGGCAACTAAAATGGTGCAGGGTCTGCACCAGAAGACATATGAAGAGAGACTTAAGGAGCTTAATATGTATAGCCTCGAGGAAAGGAGGGAGAGGGGGGACATGATAGAAACTTTCAAGTACCTCAAGGGAATCAACAAAGTCCAAGAGGGTAGCATCTTTCAAAAAAAAAGAGGTGTGCAAGAACAAGAGGGCACAATTTGAAGATAGAGGGGGGGCGGCTCAGAGGTAATTTAAGGAAGTATTTTTTCACAGAGAGGGTTGTGGATGCATGGAACGGCCTTCCGGAGGAGGTTGTGGAGTCAAAATCAGTTGTGGAATTCAAGCATGCATGGGACAGTCATAAGGCAATTCTGGGGGGTGGGGGTAAGAAGAAGTAGGCTGCTGGTTAACTAGGATCTGCAGCTTATCCAGTAGGTAGGGAAATGGGCAGACTGGGTGGGCCAAGCGGTCCTTATCTGCCCGTCAAATTCTATGTTTCTATGTTACTACTTTGAATACACTTATTATGCATGTATGACCCTTGACAGTGCTCCTCTGGAACTGCTGTTGTTCATGCTCATTTGTATTGTTACTACTCATATACACTTACTCTGCATGTACGGCCCTTGACAATGTTCCTCTGGAACTGCTCTTGCTCATTTGTATTGTTACTAATTGTATATACTTACTCTGCATGTACGACTCTTGATAATGCTCCTTTGGAACTGCTCTTGCTCATTTGTATTGTTACTAATTGTATACACTTACTCTGCATGTACAGCTCTTGACAGTGCTCCTCTGGAACTGCTCTTGCTCATGCCAATTTGTATTGTTACTACTGGTATACATTTACTCTGCATCTACGACTCTTGACAATGTTCCTCTGGAACTGCCCTTGCCCATTTTTTATTTTTTTTTATTTGCATTCAGTCTAGGAATTACAACCCTTTGAGTCAGGGACTCATTTACAACGGCTCCACGTCAAATGACAATAGTTAGGACATAAACAGAGTAAAAGTACTGTACAGAGGCAACCATGGGCTAAAACAAATTCAGGGCACCATCGGTTAAGCAAAAAAGATCTGTTACAATATTATTTATAGAGCGACCAAAGCTATAAATAGTAGTTTAGATTAACAGTCACAGTTACTGTTTAACAGGATATTGGTGCGTAGCACTGGCTTGAACGGCCCTATCCTAGGGATTTTGAGGGTAGCATCTGGGGGGAAGTTCAGCCAGTGGGGGGCCCTGTAGGAAAAGGATCTTTGTCCAGCAGTGGTCCTTGCAAAGGGGATGCGAAAAGTAGTAGTGCTAGAGCTTCTAGTGGCCCTTGTTGACATGCACTCTTGAAGCAACGATAGACAGCCCGGGGGAGCTAACCCTAGTTGTATTTTTTTTGCCATTAGGCACGACTGATAGAGAAATCGCCCCTGGAAATTTAGCCAGGAAGACTGTAGGTAGAGGTCGCAGGTATGTGTAAGGCGATTACAGCCTGTGGCCAGCCGGCAGGCTTTGTTGAGAGTGCGTTTTATTCTGGACAGGGCAGTATCAGAGGCGGCGCCATATATAATTATGCCGTAGTCTACTAGGGAAGGATGGAGTTAGAGATGGCTAATCGAAGGGCCATGGGGGGAGATAGGGCCTATATTTGTAGAGGAGGCCAATTACAGTGTTAATGGCAGAGCAGGTCAATGCAGTATGCTCACGGAAAGTGAGGGCAGAGTCAAGAGTGACCTCTAGGTATTTGAGTGTGGAGACTGCTTCCAACATGGCACTCTGTGAGTTAAGTATGGCTAGTTTGATCATGCTGTTTTTATGTTGAGGGTGGGTGAATAGCATGACCTTTGTTTTTTTTGTAGTTGAGTTCAAGTTTGTGGGAGGTGAACCATGATTCTTTCGCAGTGAAGGAGCCCTGTAGGGAGTTTTGAAGCTGGGTAGGGTCAGGGTGCCAGTTGAAAATTACAGCGTCATCAGCGTAAAGGAGCAGGCGCCCAGTGGTGTCTAAAGGAAGGGAGTTTAAGTATAGGGAGAAAAGAAGAAGGCCAAGGATGGACCCTTGGGTTACTATCATATACACTTACTCTGCATGTATGGCCTTTGACAATGCTCCTCTGGAACTTCTCTTGCCCATTTGTATTATTACTACTCATATACACTTACTCTGCATGTGTGACTCTTGACAGTGCTCCACTGGAACTGCTCTTGCCCATGCTCATTTGTATTGTTACTACTCATATTCACTTACTCTGCATGTACGACCCTTGACAGTGCTCCTCTGGAACTGCTCTTGCCCGTGCTCATTTGTATTGTTATTACTCAAATACACTTATTCTACAGGTACGGCTCTTGACAATGCTCCTATGTGAACAGCTTCTGACAAATGCTCTGATAAGTTTGCATTCTCCTGTGTTTTGTTGAAATCTCTGTAACTACTCAGTGATGTGGAACCTTTGTAAAAGAGCATTTGTGCTCAAAGGTGTCTTTGTAAATAAATGGATAAATAACTCAAATAAAAAAATAGTCAACACATAAATAATGTACCAGTTACAGTAGATGTTCATGAGGATCTCCATAGAGCCATAACCTTTCCACCCACTGCCCCCCTTTATATGGTGGACTTTTCCTTTTAGCTTAGCATGGCAATGCATAGTGAGTCTACCACCGTTATCCCATGCTGCCAATAGCTGTGTACTGGGAAGTGTTTGCTGCATTCCTCCTGCTCTCTGTGCATGACTGGTGGATGTTTATTAGCATGGCACTGCATAGTGAGTCTACCACCATTATCCCATACTGCCACTTGCTGTGTGGTGGGCAGTGTTTGCTGCATTTCTTCTGCTGTCTGTGCATGATTCTTGGATGTTTGTTAGCATGGCACTGCACAGTGAGTCTAACAACCATTAACCCATTCTGCCACTTGCTGTGTACTGGGTAGTGTTTGCTGAATTTCTCCTGCTCCCTTTGCATGACTGGTGGATGTTTATTACCATGGCACTACACACTGAGTCTATCGCCATTATCCCATGCTGTCAAGTTGCTGTGTGCCGGGCAGTGTTTGCTGCATTTTTCCTGCCTCTCTCTGCATGACTGGTGGATGTTTATTAGCATTGCACTGCATAGTGAGTGTAGCACCATTATCCCATGCTGCCTCTTGCTGTGTGCTGGGCAGTGTTTGCTGCTTTTCCCTGCCTCTCTGTGCATGACTGGTGGATGTTTATTAGCATGGCACTGCATGGTGAATCTACCACCATTGTCCCATGCTGCCTCTTGCTGTGTGCTGGGCAGTGTTTGCTGCATTTCTCCTGCCTCTCTGTGCGTGACTGGTGGATGTGTATTAGCATGGCACTGCATGGTAAGTCTACTGCCATTGTCCCGTGCTGCCACTTCCTGTCTGCTGGCACTGCATATTGAGTCTACCAGCATTATTTCATGCTGTCAGTTGCTGTGAGCTGGTGCTGCATAGTGCGTCTACCACCATTATCCCATGCTGCCACTTGCTGTGTACTGGGCAGTGTTTGCTGCATTTCTCCTGCTCACTCTGTGCATGACTGGTGGATGTGTATTAGCATGGCATTGCATAGTGAGTCTACTACTATTATCCCATGCTGCCACTTGCTGTGTGCTTGGCAGCATTTGCTGCATTTCACCTGCCTCTCTGTGTGTGACTGGTGGATGTTTATTAGCATGGCACTGCGTAGTATGTTTCATAGGTTTCATTGGTAATCCTGAGCTCTGTAAAAACTGAAGTCCATTTCAATTTCAGTTTTCAATTTTATTGATTCGGAAGATACCTTTGAGCACAAGCTCTTTTACAAAGGTTCCACGTCAGTGACAAGACAAGGTACAAAGTAGTAATCAATAAAAAACATATTTAAAACAACACCCTGTTTAACATATGCACAAAAACATAGTGGATTACAGGTTAGAGTGGTGAGCAACATGTGCACGGTTATAGAGGCAGAGAATAGTGCAGCCCATAGGAGCCTTGTCATCAGGTAGGGGGGAGTGGGAACAGTCAGGGTAGTTGTAAAGCAATAGGTGGGTGTTAAGGGTAGGCTGTAGGGGCCTTGTCTTAACAAAGTGCAGCCAGAGGGGCATGAGATGTGAACAGACAAATGCTGCATCAATCATAAATTGGTGGCAGATTGAGATACCCGGGATTAGTTGCAGGAACATTTAGAGATTGTACTTAGATGTTGTTTGAGGTTAGTTTTGAATTTGGCTAGACAGGTGGTGGCAAGGAGGTGCTCGGGTAATTCATTCAGCCACAAGGGGGCACGGTAGGCAAATGCCCATTGCCCGAGCGAGGTACGGCAGAAGGGGATGTACAGGGCCCCTCTTGTCCTCCCCCTAGTGACCTGTGGTGTGTTTGCAGCTACTAACAGATTGCCAATGCAGGGTGGTGTTTTCCCCATAGGCGCTTTTTTCCCTAGGGTGCACATCTGATGAATAACTGTTTTTTAGGGATTGCCAGTTTGTGAGTTCATACAGTGTACAAGTGTGCATATCATGCTGTAAATCTAGGGCCAGCCTACAGGCCTTGTTTAGAGACACCTGTACCCATTTCAATGCAGTGTCCGTTGCCACCCCATATATCACTATACCATAGTCAATATGTGATAATATGGAGCTGTGTACTGCAAGGTGTAGGGCCTCGGGTGATAGGTATTTCCTATGCCTGTAAAGGTCATTAATCTTTATGTTGACTGTCTTGACCAGGGTGTCAATGTGTTGGCAAAAGTTAGAGTTTCATCCAGTGTGATCCCCAGATACTTGAACGTGCAGACTTGTTCCAGTGGCTCACTGCAGGAGTTTGTAATGATGAGGGGATTTTGTTTGATTTTTTTTGTGTGTGTACTGGTAATAAGCATGACCTTGGTCTTTTTATAATTCAGTAGCAGCTTATGTCTGCAGAACCAGGTCTCCGATGAGGAGAAGGATGCCTGAAGCTCAATTTGCAGATTAGCAAAGGACGTGCTGCTTCCCAGGAGCACTGCATCGTCAGCGTACAGTATCAGTTTAGTTTCACAGGCAGTGGGGAGGTCATTTAGGAAGATACTGAAGAGTAGGGGCCCAAGGATTGATCCCTGGGGCACCCCCAGTGATACCTCTCCTGCACTAGAAACTGTATGTCCAATTTTGACACATTGAGTTCTGCTTGTAAGGTTAGTCTTGGAACCAACATAGTGCATTAGGTGCCACACCCAAGTTTGTCATTTTGGTCAGTTACAGGGGGTGATTGCTTGTGTCTAAGGCTTTAGTGAGGTCTATGAAGATAGACCCCATCAGTTTGCCTTCATTCAGGGCCTTGTGTGCATAGTTCATAAAGTCCAGCAGAGCAGTGGTTGTGCTGTGGCCTTGTCTGAAACCATGCTGGTTAGGGCGGAGTAGGTTATATTTGTTGAGGTAGGCAATGAGCTGACCAGCCACAATTGTTTCCAGTGCTTTGGACAGTGGAGAGAGTATTGAGATGGGCCTATAGTTGGCTACCAAGGATTTGTCACCTCCCTTATACACAGGTGTGACTAGGGCCTGCTTCCAGACCTCCGGGAATTAAGCAAGAGTCAGAGATTTGTTGAACAGCTTGGTGATGGGCACTATGAGGACGTCCAGGGTGTAGGATAGCAATTTAATGTTGATCCCATTGCTACCCTGTCTTGTCTTGCTCAGTACTTTCATGAGCTTAGCTAGTGTCTCCTTCACTGTCACCCTTTTAAGGTAGAAGGGTGGGTGGGAGTGTTCAGAGGGTCTATTGTTGGTCTGGCTCTGCTCAGGGTGGAAGTATGCTGGTGGTAATACTGCTGTGAGATCAGTAAAGGCCTTGTTGAAGGCCTCCCCCATGGCTAGGGGGTCTGTGATGTGATTGCTACTGATGTTAAGTAGACGGAGATGCATCTTGTCCTCCTTGCCAAGGATGCTCTTGATACTATCCCAGAACCGTTTGCTGTCTCACCAGGAGTTAGCAAGCTGTGCTTTGTGTAATTGGCTTTGGCGAGCCGGATTAGTTTAGTGCAGCGATTTCTGGCCGCCCTGTAACACCGGTAGTCATGCCTGTTTCCTGTGTTTCTTGCCTTCTCCCATAGTGAATCCCTTTCATTCATAAGGGAGAGTAGTTCTCATTAGCTTGCCCTTTAATTTTCCTCTTTGAGAGGGGGTCATAGATATCACAGATACTGTTGAAGCCATTTGTGAAGTAGCTGAGGGCCTGATTTCGGGATGATGCCTGACCGATTGGGGTCCAGTCATGAAGGGCGAGTGCCAATTTAAGGACTCCAAACATACCCTTTCTCAGGACCCTGCTTGTTATGAGGTTGGGTGGGCTTTTGGCGAATCTGTTAGACCACAGCAGTGTAATAGGGGAGTGGTCACTTAGTGTGTCAGGCAGAACCTTGACCTCGGAGATTCGAGATTGTGATCTTGCAAGTACCCAGTCAAGAAGGGTGCTGCTACCATTTGACTCGCTGTATCAATCAACTAATACCCCTCGATATTATTATTATTCAGGAAGCAGTCAAGGGAATGCTTAAAAGCTAACATTGTTTTGCTTCCAACTACCTCGATAGGCAGTGCATTCCAAATTTTAACTACTCGTACTGAGAACCAATGCTTTCGTACCCACGTATTAAATCTATCACCCTTAAGCTGTAGGGGGTGGGCTCGCATTTTATAAATCTGGTCTCTGAGATTAAGGCCCAGTAGCTCCCACATTTGATGATCAGACAGAGCCCGGTAGCTAAGGCACGTGTCCTCTCTTAGCCTACGATATTCCAAGGAATACAAGTCAAGATTCTTTAGTCTTTCTTCATAGTCCAGACCCTGCACTTTCCTTATTTTTCTTGTTTCCCTTCTCTGCATCCTTTCAAGGGCATTTATATCACCCTTGTTCCCAGGGGCCCAAAACTGCACACAGTACTCGATGTGCGGCCGCACCAGTGAGGTATAAAGAGGGAGCAAGACCTCTCTACTCCTACTCTTAATGTGCCTATGTATGCAGCTCAGGATACCACCAGAGCTTTTTACCACCTGGTTACAATGCGAGTGGAATTTGAGGTTATTGCTAACCCTAATCCCTTGATCCTGTTCTTCATAAACTACTCTGAGCACCTGCCCTGCCAGAGTGTAATCTACCTCGGGATTTTTTTTACCCAGGTGCATTACTGTACATTTATCGCTGTTAAACAAAGCCTTGTTCTCCCATGCCTAAGTCTCCAAATCACTCAGTGCGTCCTGTATTATCACTGCATCAGGCTGTCTATTTACTGGGAAACCTACGCGCGTGTCATCAGCAAATTTGGAAAGCCAGATTTCCGTTTTTGGTTTCATTGTTGAAATACAAAGATTAAACAAACATGGTCCCAATACAGATCCATGAGGGACCCTGCTTGTAACTTCTATCCAATTTGACAGTTCCCCCAGTACACATACCCTTTGCCTCCTCTCAAACAGCCAGTCCCTAATCCAATGCATTATTTTCAGCTGTACCCCTAACTTAGAAAGGGTTTCAATCAGTTGCTCATGAGGGACTTTATCAAACGCTTTGGCAAAGTCCAAAAATATAACATCGACAGAACCACCTTCATTTAGTGCTTTGCTAACTCTACCATAAAATTCCAGTAGGTTAGTCTGGCATGATCGACCTTTTGTAGATCTATGCTGTGTCTCATCGATAACCCTCTCAAACTCGACATTATTCATAGTCAGATCTTTGATTATACCCTCAAGTATTTTCCCAAGGGCTGAGGTCAGGCTGATTGGTCTACAGTTGCCCACCTCCTGTTTTGATCTCTTTTTATGAATCGGGATTACTGCTGCCTGCCTCCAAGCCTCAATGACCTGACCTGTCTCCAGGGATTGTTGGAATAGTAGTGTAACAGGCCCTGCCAAACTATCTGCCAATTCTTTGTGCATTCTTGGGTGTAAACCATCTGGTCCCTGTGTCTTATTTTGGTTCACATTTTTTAACCTTTTTCTCACATCTTCAACCTCTATTTTTGGGCCTAGTGTCCCTTGCAGTGTATTTCCAGAGACCAAGTTTTTTTGGCCTACATTGAAAACAGAGGAGAAATAAGTATTGAACCTATCTGCCATGTCCTTGTTCCCTGTAATTAGATTGTCGCTATTATCCTTTAAAGGTCCAACTGTTCTGCCTGTTCCCCTTTTATTGTTAATGTAGACATAGAAGGACTGGTAGTTATCCTGTGCTTTAGTGGCCAGCTTGTACTCAAATCTCTTTTTAGCCCTAGCAATGATTATCTTAGCCTTTTTTTAAACTATATTATATATATATATATATATATATCCCAAGATCTAGCCTTGCCACTCCATTTTGCCGTAATGTATGCCCTATTCTTCTTTTCAATTACCTTTTTTACTGTAGGTGTCAACCATGGGGGAGAGCCTTCCTGGACCTGTGATATTTACTAGCGGCCGGCACATACTTTTGAATCAGCCCATTTAGTTTGGTACTGAGCTTGTCCCACATTTCATGTACTGTTTTGTTTTTTAGCTCATGCTCCCAGTTCCATTTGTCCAGTTCCTCTCTTAGAGTACTAAAATCTGCTCTTTTGTAATCATGCATTACTGTACTTCCGATGTTGATTTCACTGGCCCGTTATACTTAAAACCTATCATGGAGTGGTCGCTGGTACTCAGGGGAACCTCCACCATACATTTTTGGATATTATCTACCATATTACTCAATACTATGTCCAAAATATGTGTACCCCTTGTATTTTCATAAACCAGCTGTTCTAATCCTGCCACCAGGAAGGCCTCTAAGAAACTAGCCTCTACCTGGGAGTTAGCCTGTAATGAGTCCCAGTTTATGCCAAGGAGATTAAAGTCTCCCACCTTTACCCCCATACTGCCACTTGCTGTGTGCTGGGCAGTGCTTGCTGCATTTCTCCTGCTCTCTGTGCATGACTGGTGGATGTTGTTTTAGCATGGCACTGCATAGTGAGTCTACCACTATTATCCCATGTGGCCACTTGCTGTGTGCTGGGCAGTGTTTGATGCATTTCTCCTGCTCTATGTGCATGACTGATAGATGTTTATATATATTTTTTTTTTCCTTTTCTTTTACCAGGTGAGACACACTAAGCTGACAGATTGTTTACAGGTACAACCTGAGAGCACAGGAAAATTAAGTGACTTGCTCAGGGTCACGCAGTATACAAGTAGGGTCTGTGGGATTCAAACCCAGGTCTCCAGGTTTGCAGCTCAGAGCCTTAAACCACTGCGCTATACTGCCTCCCTTTATTAGCATGGCACTGCATAGTGCATCTACCACCATTGTCCCATGCTGACACTAGCTGTGCACTGGGCAGTGTTTGCTGCATTTCTCCTGTCTCTCTGCGCATGACTGGTGGATTTTTATTAGCATGGCACTGCAAAGTGAGTCTACCAGCATTGTCCCATGCTTTCACTAGCTGTGCACTGGGCAGTGTTTGCTGCATTTCTCCTACTTTCTGTGCATGACTGGTGGATGTTTATAAGCATGGCACTGCATAGTGAGTCTACTACCATTATTCCATGCTGTCACTTGCTGTGTGCTGTGTAGTGCTTGCTGCATTTCTCCTGCTCACTCTGCATGACTGGTGGATGCTTTTTTAGCATGGCACTGCATAGTGAGTCTACCACCATTATCCCATGCTGTGACTTGCTGTGTGCTGGCACTGCATCGTGCATCTGCCACCATTATCCCACGCTGCCACATGCTGTGTGCTGGCACTGCATAGTGAGTCTACCACCATTATCCCACGCTGTCACTTGCTGTGTACTGGGCAGTGTGTACTGCATTTCTCCTGCTCCCTTTGCATGACAGGTGCATGTTTATTAGCATGGCACTGCATAATGAATCTACAGCCATTATCCCATGTTGCCACTTGCTGTGTGCTGGGCAGTGTCTGCTGTGTTTCTCCTGCTCTCTGTACATAACTGGTGGAAATTTATTAGCATGGCACTGCACACTGAGTCTACCGCCATTATCCCATGCTGTCAGTTGCTGTTTGCTGGGCAGCGTTTGCTGCATGTTTTCTTCCTCTCTGTATGTGACTGGTGGATGTTTATTAGCATGGCATTGCATAGTAAGTCTACCTCCATTATCCCATGCTGTCTCTTACTGTGTGCTGGGCAGTGCTTGATGCATTTCTCCTGCTCTCTGTGCATGGCTGGTGGATGTTTTTTTTTTTTTTTTATACATGGCACTGCATAGTGAGTCTACCACCATTATCCCATGCTGCCACTTGCTGTGTGCTGGGTAGTGTTTACTTAATTTCTCCTGCTCCCTTTGCATGACTGGTGGATGTTTATTACCATGGCACTACACACAGAGTCTATCGCCATTATCCCATGCTGTCAAGTTGCTGTGTGCTGGGCAGTGTTTGCTGCATTTCACCTGCTCTCTGTGCATGACTGGTGGATGTTAATTAGCATGGCACTGCATAGTGAATCTGCCGCCATTATCCCATGCTGTTAGTTGCTGTATGCTGGCACTGCATAGTGAGTCTACTGCCATTATCCCATGCTGCCACTTGCTGTGTGCTTTGCAGTGTTTGCTGCATTTCTCCTGCTCTCTGTGTATGACTGTTGGATGTTTATTAGCATGACACTGCATAGTGAGTCTACCACCATTATCCCATGCTGCTGCTTGCTGTGTACTGGGCAGTGTTTGCTGCATTTTTCCTGCATCTCTATGCATGATTGTTGGATATATTGAACTGTATTCAGTGATGATGAGAGTTTGGTGCCACCCTTGTTATATAGGCCTTGGTTCAATTAGTTAGCTACTTGCATGTGTCCATCTTATCTACTCCTTCTAGGTTGCTAGATGAGTTTCATTGCATGTTCGTCCAGCTTTATAGAGCCTATAGCCCTTTCTTAGTTCTTATCTCAGCACATCCAGCTTGGGGGAATGATGGACTTGCGCCCATGGTGCACACACAGAAATGCTAATATTTCGCCATGACATCACAGCTTCGTCAAAGGTATTGAACTGTAGCAATAATCTTTCTTATGTATTCAGTCGCCAAGTACCAGAAACGTGCCACTGGTTCTTACTGAATAATGTAATCAGTCGTCGGGCCCCTGTCTCACCATATAAATGCATGGCAGCACTGTCGGTCAAAGAGTCCTACTGTGCTTGGTGGTACCATACTCTTAGAATCTGTGCATGGTGGCACTTCACCTTGAACTTTTGATTGTTTGTACAGCAGCACTTTGTCTTACTAACATACTAAAATACCAGCAGAATAGGCCTAACGGTCTTTTGTGTCTGCTCATTTGGTCAGCCCCCACCCTGGGAGCTGACTTGTTGCCCCCCTTGTTCTCTCTGGCTTCTCTCTTCCCAGTCCTGGATATTCCCACTGCACAGGAATTTGTGTCCAGGACCCTTCCCCTGTACCTGTTCCACCCCCTCTTGAACCCCTCCACCGTCTCTGCCTCTACCATCCCCTGGGCAGCGCATTCCGTGGCTCCACCACCCTTTCAGTGAAGTAGCACCTCCTCCTTCCTCTCCTGAATCTTCCCCCCCTCCAGCTTCCACCCATGACCTCTAGTTACCCCCTCCTTCTTTTAGAGCACCTTGACTGCTTCTCCTCTATTTAACCCCTTCATGTACTTGAAGACCTCTATCATGCCCCCCTGGTCCTTTCTCTCTTCCAGTGTGTACATATTTAGTTCTTCGAGCTACTCCCCATAGGTCCTGTCCCCCAAGCCCCAGATCATTTTGGTTGCCCTCCTCTGGACCCTCTCCAGGAGTTCAGTGTCCCTATTTAAGTGTGGCCTCCAAAACTGCATGCAGTACTCGAGGTGTGGCCTCATCAAGCAGCTATACAGGGGGAGTATCACTTCCCTCCTTATGGAGGTGATCCCCCTAGCGATGCATCCCAGCATCCCACTGGCCTTGGCCGCTGCCCTCCTACAAGTCTCAGAGTTGTTCATCTTGACATCCACCACCACCCCCAGGTCCCTCTCAGCCATTGAGACTTGTAGCATTTACCCTCCCCCAGGGTGTACTCTTGACCCAGGTTTCTGGCTCCCAGATGCAGTACCTTGCATTTCCCTGCATTAAACTTCTGCTTCCACCTTCTGGACCACCTTTCCAGAGCCTCTAGGTCCCCCTCTAGGGCCACCCTCCCCTCCTTCCCATCCACCACCGCCCCCAGTTTTGAGTCATCCGTAGAGACTCATCTCACTCCTGATACCTTCCTTATGTCAGAGACATAGGCATTGAAGAGGAGGGGCCCAAGGACTGATTCCTGAGGGACACCACTAATGACCTTCCTTGGGGATGAGACTATCCAGTCCTGGAGCCAACTGCCTATCCATCTTATCATCTGGTTCCCCACCCCCATTTCTCCCAGCTTATTCAAGAGGACCCCGTGAGGAACAGAGTCAAATGCCTTGCTGAAGTCAAGATAGAGGACGTCCACTGGTCTACCAAGATCCAAGGCTCTTGTCAACCAGTCATAGAACTCCACAAGGTTTGTCTGACATGATTTCCCTGGGACGAATACATGCTGTCTATTGTCCAGGCACCTCGACTTTTCCAGGTCCCCCCCAGCCTCTCTTTGACAATGCCCTCCATCACCTTGGCCATCACTGATGTCAGGCTGATGGGCCTGTAGTTCCCTGCCACCTCCCTTGCTCCCCCCTTGTGGATAGGCAGTATATGCACCACTTTCCAGTCCTGGGGCACCCACCCTGTCCTCAGAGAGATGATGAAAAGCTCCACCAGGGGTTTTGCCAGAACATCTGCCAGTTCCTTCAGCACTCTGGGATGTAATTGATCTGGTCCCGGTGCTTTCTCTGTCTTAAGAGACCTGAGGGCTTCCCTCACACTCTCTGCCGTGATTTCCACCTCCGCTACCTCATCCCCCTGCCTTGCCTTCCCCCCTCCTGCCAGTGATGGCCCATCCTCTCCCCAGACCCGGCAGTGTCGAGAGGTCCCCCAGAGTTTCACCATCTCCTCCATGTGATGCAGCCCCCCATTTTCCTTGGTGAAAACTGAGGCGACGTACTCATTTAGTACCTCAGCCTGCTCCTCTGGATCTTGTGCACATCCCTCCCCTGTTTTAATCCTGCTAATCTGCCCCTTCACCCTTTGTTTTTCAACAGTGTATCTAAAGAACCCCTTATTCCCTCTCCTAATTTCCCTGGCCAGGTTCTGCTCCTTCCTTGCCTTAGCCACCCTCACCACCCTAGTGGCCCTTCTGTCCATCAGCTCATACTTCCCTCTATCCCTTTCACTCCTTGAGCACTTGAAATGCCTATAAGCTGCCTTCTTTCCCCTCACCACCTCCTGAACCTCCCTGGTCCACCAGCAGGGTTTACGGGCCCTACCACATTTTCTTCTTACTCTTGCACAGGTGCTGGTAGCATCCTGCACCCCCATCCTGATGATTTCCCACCTACTGTCAGCGTCCATGTCTGGCCCAATCCCATCCAAATGCTTCTTCAGGATCCTTCCCATTTCCTTGAAATCCACCCCCCCTGAAGTTGGTTACCTCTGTCTTTGTGCAGGCTTCTAATCCTTCTAGGTCCAGGCAGAACCAGACCGTGGCATGGTCGCTCCCCGCCAAAGGGTCCCTTACCTCCAGGCCCCCAATCTGGACACTGTCTGCCAGGACCACATCCAGTATCTGCGCCTTCCTGGTCGATTCCCCCACCTGCTGAGTTAGGAACGAATCCTGAAAGACATCCAACAACCTCTGTGCCCTGGCCACCAGGATGTCATAGTCTCCCAGTCCATTCCTGGCATGTTTAAGTCCCACAACACCACCACCTTCCCCTGCCCAATTTGCAGTGTCTCCCAACATCTGCCACCAGACTCTCCTCCAGCTTCTCCGCCAGCACAGCGGGTCTATACACCACTTCTATTTTTACTCTCTTGCCTCCATTTGTTATCAAAGTGACCCAAATTGCCTCCACAGTTCCCTCCACCTCCTCCTATGCCAATGCAGTTTTTGACTATTATTGCTACCCCTCCTCCCCTCTCCACTGTCCTTCCTGAACATGGTGTAACCCTCCAGGTTCAGGTCCCAGTCATGCCCTGCGGTGACCCAGGTCTCAGTGACTGCTGCCATATCCACCTCTTCCTCAGTTAGCATCGCCTGGAGCTCAGGCATTTTATTGCCCAAGCTCCTGGCATTTAGCAGGACTACCTTCCACCCTTTCCCTATACTTCCATTTTCCCAGCTCGTGTTCCCATGGGGATTCCATCTTCCCCCAGTCAGCATCTTACCAGTCTTCCTTTTCCCACATTCCTCCAGCTCCCAAGGGGAGTGAAGACTGAGTCCCTCCTTTTCGAACCCCCCTTGACAGCCTTCTCTCCCATCCCTCCCCTTCACAAGTTTAAATCCCATCTTTCACCAAGGAAACCTTCTATTTTCAACTTATGGATTTCCTTCCCCTCCAAATTGAGATGGAGCCTATATCTAGCATATAGCCCCTTATCCTCCCAGGTCTCCCCCAATCCCCCATCAACCCATACCCTCTGGCCCCACACCACTCACTGAGCCACTGGTTTATCTCGCTAATCTTTCTCTTGTGTTCCTCACTAGCCCTTGGTTCTGGCAGGATTTCCGAGAAGGAAATTATGCATCTTATGTCATGAGACCCTGGCAAGCTCCCTGAACCTTGTTTGTATCTCTAACTCACAGTTTCCCTCAATGTCATTGGTACCCATGTAGACCAGTATATCCTGGGAACTTCCACAATCCTTTGCCAGCTGATATACCTCATGCTTAGCCCTGTGCACCATTAGTCCAGGGAAGCATTTTGTTCTAACCAGGCAGGCTTCCCCCACCTATCCTATTTGATACCCCTGATCATGGAATCACCCAGCAGGATCACTCTCACCACCCCTTTCCCTCCATTGCCCCCTTCCATGTCCCTCATCCTTTCTACTGGCCCTCCTCCCAGCCGGCTCCTTGCTCCTCCCCATCTGGGTGCCCCTCTGCCCCTCCTTATTTACCCTGGCCACCCCTCCCTCTGATTCCTATGCCTCCTCCTCCTCCCGAGTATCCTTTGTACCCCGCTATCCCCCATCACTGCTCATGACTGGTTCTTCCCCCATCTGCTAAACTTGCCTGGCTCATCCTTCCTTCCTTCCTTCCCATCTCTGTTCAGCCCCTCATTGCCTGTCAGGCTCCCTGGCATAAACCCTCAGCTGCCTTTACTGTATCCTCCTTGTATTTCTGGTCCCTCTCCTTGCCTTTCCTCCCAACTGGTCCTTCGCCTTGCACTTTCCTCTCTCTATCCCCTCCTCCTCCTGCTCTGATCCACTGCTTCCTCCATTTTCCCACGTTCCAAGTTTCCCCTGTTCTTCCTGCTATCTGGCCCCTGCCTCCTACCCTCCACTCCCTTTCCATCTCCAACCACCCCTGTTATGGCTACATCACCCCCTCATCCTCAAGCAGAAGAGAACTGAAGCGGTTACTGAGCTTAAGGTCTGATCCACCTCCCCCCTTCCTTCCTTCTGTCCTGCCCAACCATCTGCCTACTTCCCTGAGAATGTCCTCCCTTTGGCCCCCCTCTGTCAGGGTCCCCAGATACCTGCCTGCTTCCTTGGTAGTGTCCTCCTTTTGGGTCCTCTCTGTCAGGATCCCTATGTGACCTCAGAGTACTCTCCTGCACTCCTTTCCCTATGCCTCCACCCCAGTGCTTGGTGCAACCCCATGGAAGAGCCCTTCCCTATTCCCCAACCATACCTTCCCCCAGCTGTTTCCTAATCCCCTCCAGCTCCTCCTCCCTAAGCTGTGCCAGCGGGTGGCACACTGGGCAACCACTGAACTTCCAAGCCCAGTCCAGTATCATGGCCGCCCCACATCCTGTGCACCCCACCACCCTCCCAAAGATGCCGGCCCTAATGATATCTGGTCCCATCCCCCTCCAAGTAGGTTTCCTTGGGTGAACTACCAGGTTCCCCACTAGTCCAAGATACACCCCTACCCACTAATCAGGTCACCCACTAATCCTAAATACAGTCCCACAGTAAACAGGTACCCCATTACTAGGTGCAGTACTACACAGTAAACCTATAGAGGAAGTGTACAACTCCCTAAGCTCCCCTCTCTCAGCCTTAAGCCCAGCCCCAGTGGCTAGAACTACATGAGCTGCACCTGAAGCCTTTTCCTCCAGTTGCAGGGCAGGTGTTCCCCCCTATAAATCAGCCTAGCTCTGGGGAGGGGTGGGAGAGGGTGGGACTAGGGCCTACACCCACCTCTCACGAGAGTGTATCAGCCCAGTGACTGCCCCTCACTGCACCTCCAAGCACTACCAGCTAAGAAAATCTTTCAAGTCTACTTCCTCACAGCATCCAGCTAGAAGCTTCTTTCTCCATTCACCTCTAACTGAAGAATGACTGAGTTGAGAGTCCCACC
Organism: Neoceratodus forsteri; assembly: GCA_016271365.2. NCBI lineage: Eukaryota > Metazoa > Chordata > Ceratodontiformes > Ceratodontidae > Neoceratodus > Neoceratodus forsteri. Next base: position 355,610,502 of record CM057457.1, read on the forward strand.
TTACTTTCAAACAGCACTAATCCCCTGTAATATGATGCCTGCACCTACAGGCCAGACAGCAGCTTGTAACCCTTAGGCTGCCGGAAGATTTAGAACACATAGGTTTTTAGGACAAGATATTATGTCGTCGGGAAGCTAAGGGTTAAACACACACACACACACACACACACACACACACACACACAAATAGTCTGCTAGAAACAAACAGAAAACCAGCTAAGAAAATCTTTCAAGTCCACTTACTCTCACAGCCTTCTGCTTTAAAACACCCACAAACACCAAATGGTCTGCTGGAAACACACAGAAAACCAGCTAAGACAAATCTTTCAAGTCTACTTCCTCACAGCATCCAGCTAGAAGCTTCTTTCTCCATTCACCTCTAACTGAAGACTGACTGAGTTAAGAGTCCCACCTTACTTTCAAACAGCACTAATCCCCTGTAATATGATGCCTGCACTTACAGGCCAGACAACAGCTTTTAAATACACACACATATATCAAATAGTCTGCTAGTAACAAACAGAATACCAGTTTAGGAAATCTTTCAAGTCCACTTACTCTCACAGCCTCCTGCTTTTAAACACCCACAAACACCAAATTTTCTGCTGGAAACACACAGAAAACCAGCGAAGACAAATATTTCAAGTCTACTTCCTCACGGCAGCCAGCTAGAAGTTTCTTTCCCCATTCACCTCTAACTGAAGACTGACTGAGTTAAGAGTCTCACCTTACTTTCAAACAGCACTAATCCCTTGTAATATGATGCCTGCCTTACAGGCCAGACAGCAGCTTTTAAACACACACACCAAATAGTCTGCTAGAAACAAACAGACAACCAGCTAAGAAAATCTTTCAAGTCCACTTACTCTCACAGCCTCCTGCTTTTAAACACCCACAAACACCAAATTGTCTGCTGGAAACACACAGAAAACCAGCAAAGACAAATATTTCAAGTCTACTTCCTCACGGCAGCCAGCTAGAAGTTTCTTTCCCCATTCACCTCTAACTGAAGACTGACTTGAGTTAAGAGTCCCACCTTACTTTCAAACAGCACTAATCCCCTGTAATATGATGCCTGCACCTACAGGCCAGACAGCAGCTTGTAACCCTTAGGCTGCCGGAAGATTTAGAACACATAGGTTTTTAGGACAAGATATTATATTGGTGGGAAGCTAAGGGTTAAACACACACACACACCAAATAGTCTGCTAGAAACAAACAGAAAACCAGCTAAGAAAATCTTTCAAGTCCACTTACTCTCACAGCCTCCTGCTTTTAAACACCCACAAATGCCAAATGGTCTGCTGGAAACACACAGAAAACCAGCTAAGACAAATCTTTCAAGTCTACTTCCTCACAGCATCCAGCTAGAAGCTTCTTTCCTCATTCACCTCTAACTGAAGACTGGCTGAGTTAAGAGTCCCACCTTACTTTCAAACAGCACTGATCCCTTGTAATATGATGCCTGCCTTACAAGCCAGACAGCAGCTTTTAAACACACACACCAAATAGTCTGCTAGAAACAAACAGAAAACCAGCTAAGAAAATCTTTCAAGTCCACTTACTCTCACAGCCTCCTGCTTTTAAACACCCACAAATGCCAAATGGTCTGCTGGAAACACACAGAAAACCAGCTAAGACAAATCTTTCAAGTCTACTTCTTCACAGCATCCAGCTAGAAGTTTCTTTCCCCATTCTCCTCTAACTGAAGACTCTTCATTCTCTTCCTATTCATACACTAGAGGGCACCACTTACTTTCACATATAAACTGTTTTAAATTAAGTTTATGCTACCGATTATTCAGCACTCTCATACAGATGAATTAAGAACTTATTCCCACCCTTGCAGGTCGTAACAAAAAAAAAAACTACAAAGGGAGTTCCCTAAACCATAAAAACTAGCATCACTCACAGGAGAGACATAAATACACATAACCAACATAGAAACCACATACTGCACAATCATACTTAAATTACACACAAGCGTAAATCATTGCAACCCAGATAAAAATTCTTGCAAGGATGAAAAAGTGTTAGAAACGGAATCATATCATATTAATACTGTACATCAGATTTTTCTGTGGAGAAAAATAGTCATTTTAAGTTTCAAAATAACAAGAAAACACCAAATCATCATTTAGTCCCTATGGTTTGACTGTAGTTCATTTATCCAACAGCATTTCTACTGCAAGAGTTTTCTCTGTGTATCATCTCCTCTCAGGGGTGGTCACTTCTCTATACCAACAAAGAAGAGTCTAACTACAAATCCATGCCATACCTCCTCAGAATATCATGCCATTGCATAACGTTTGACTGTCTTTGACTATATTTCATCAGGCCACACCTATGGAACTTACAGTCGTCAGTCTCTAGGACCACACAGAATCTTTTTCTAGCAGTCCACTAGGGACAGCCCACAATGATGTCTTACATCGCCTTTCCCTATATAAGCGAGGGTGGACCCTTTCCTCCTCAGTTCTTTTCCTGCCATCATACCACTGTGGAAACGTTGCTGCTTTTGCATCCATATTTCTTTCTCCTATTGATAGAAATTATCACTTTTCATATACTTTCAGTGACCTGTATGTCAGTGAGTGGACCGTCGACACACTTCCATGATTAGACAGGTGGAGATAACTCTTCTACCAGCAGTGGATTTCCTCAACAAACAGGTACCCAAATTCTACAGGAAGCAGGACTCCTGAGCGCAAGCCCTGGGATTAAGGCAGGTGAAGGCCTCATCAGGTGTGACCATTGATTGCTCCTTCACCTCTCAAGGACAGCCCTCTCTCTGGATGTCATCTGCTTCAATGGTGATGCCTCCCCCAACCCTGACCACCGAGCCAGACACCGAGATCAGGATTTTGGATCAACCTCTTCCCGGTACTCTGTGACATCGAGAGTGGCCCCTTTACCTCCCCATTGACCTCTTTGCTCAGGTTGATACATCATCTTATCAAGGGAGGTACCTCTGCCTCCCATGTCACCCTATATTCATGCCGGTTCTTTAACATCAGTGGTGGCACTAATGCCTCCCTCTTCAACATACAGACATTTCCATTGACTACACAGGTGCTGACATCTAGGTGGTACTCTAGTCCGGTATGGATTTACTAGACACCTCTTAAAGGATCTCGTCTGTGAGCCACATAAACCAAAACTGTGCAGTGGTGCCTCTCAGGCCATCCCACCAACTCTTTTCCTGAGCGACGACATCCTTGAAAGCTCACTGTTTGCCATCTATCGACCACATCAACGGTACTTCGAAGTACCATTCTGTCTCTACTGTGCAGGATGAAAGCAAGGGGAAGATTATGGCTAAGTCCCTCTGGACTACTTTGCCCAGAGGGAGAGAGAACCCAGTATGCTACACCCAGCTCTCCCCCAGAGGTCCCACCTCTGACATTCATAATACTGCAGCTGTGGGCTGCTGTGGGTCTTGCTTTACAGGGACAGTTAATAACCAAGTTGTCTGGCTCCCTTCCATTATCATCCCTCCCACCCTACCTCGCTGAGAGGATGCCACCCTTACTGCTTGCCATAGGTCATAAACACTGCCATGATAAGTCCTGATATTGAACCTAGGGAACTGGAGATCCAGGGCAAAAGATCATTTGCGTCAGACATCTCTGGGCCTGAGGATTGCAAGCCACATGCCAAAATGCCCTCTGGACAGCTAATGCAGTTGCTTAAGCTCCCCTAGCAGGTGCACCTAAGCAGAACCTTCTTAAGGATCCCACAGCTAAAGCAGACTTAGGTAAACACCTCCTATATATGGCCTACGACACCTCAGATGCTGCCAGAGCAGCTGCCTCCAGCCTATGTCTCCGGAGACACACCTGACTCAGGGCGTCTGGCTTTGTTACACTCTTAGAAAGGAAGTGTTAAATTCAACTACAAATTAGTTAATTTTTAACACAGCAGTTAGTGCGGTTAGGGGAAACACGGTGTGTGTTAAATTTAACACATGCAGTGTGTAAATTGTTCAACACACAAATGTGTAGCTTTTAGTAACACTGGTGTGTTTAATTTTTAACACATTCATGTGTTACAGTGCCCATATCGAATGTGTTATTTCAGCACATAAGTATGTTGAATTCTGAAGTATTTTAAACTCACATTGAATGGAAAACACCACTGCTAATCAAAAAATTCACAAACCACTGGGAATGAATTTTAACTTGAGTGTCTACAGGTCTTGTCATGTAACCAACAAAGCCAAATGCACAGCATACCTACATAGGTGACATGCCTTTATCGGAGCTCATCAAAATGCTGTATTTGCATTATGACCTATTGCTTGGGAGCCCTGGGTATATTAAAAAGTTCTTACTTTTTAATATTATGGGGAGCCCATAGTAGAGAAGAGAATAGCTACAAAAGATAAGAACCCCAGAGCAAATTCCCTGGGACAAAGGTTACCTTGGAAAGGTATTGACCATGCAGTCACATTTGAAAGAAAAACACAATTGCAAACACCAAATTAAGCAAAGCATCATAAGAAGTATATGCAAATTAACATGAAGGAATTTACATTAGCTCAACTCTACAAAAAGTATGCATTTTAACATGCACAGAAACATTGTTAAAGCTCTAAAATAAAATAATCACAACACTGCTTGCAAAAGCATTTTAATTAATTACTGTAATACAGCACAGTAGTATTCCTGGTACAGCTGATCAACTAAATTAAGTGTTATTTTGTTAACCCATTTGTGAGTTAATATTACACACACTGTGTTAAACTGTTATTTACACACTTACAGTGTAAAAAAAATAACACTTATGAAGTGTCATTTTTTTAACTGTAATTGTGTAAATCACTGTTTTCATAAGTATGACACAATTGTGAGTTAAGGTCACACACACACTGTGTTAAACAGTGATGTTAAACAGTGATTTACATGTTTACAGCGTAAAAAAATACATAATTTTTAAGCGCGTAATGATGTCCAAAGTCAATTTTCAATGTCCCCCTTTTAAAAGGGTATAATGTAGGTGGGAAAGAAGTTAAAGGACATCCTGTAGGCCTATAGGCACATATGTTCATTGAGGAGTAGACAGAGGGTGTCTGTTTGTCAGGCCAGTGCTCATGACTATTCCACTACCAGAGAACACCTTTAAGGTAGAACAGCAGGAAACCTGCCTACCCCATGAACCACCTAGTTGCCCACCCTATAAACCCCTAAACATGGAAAGGGGCAGCAGCAGCAGTAACTAGTGCTGCCTAACCATTGTCTGCAAGGGGGTTTGTAGGAGGCCCCTGTGCCCCTGCCAGATCCAGGAGAAGGTAGTGATACTAAATGCCTGGGCCTTAGAAATAATGGCACTGGGACATGCTCTGGAAATTTTAGAACTTTCTCCAGACGTCCATCAATGTCTTCTCATTATCCTGCAGAACATCTTGCACATACTTTTACTGGGACAAATGTACACCTTGTTACAAACATAGGTTTATAGACCCTGTTCTCTAGGAACAAAGGAACATAGGGTTCTGTGTTTTTTGGCACCTTCTAGTCCTAAAATGGACAAGAGATCTGAAGCCTATTCCAGATTTCAGAGTTTTGAAATTCCTATTCTCATGGAGAACACTGTCAGTCCATGGTATTGCCCACTGGCTATTATTTCCAGCACAGATTTTTATTAAATGCTTAGCAGTGCTGGTAATAGCTCTTTGTAGGGGTGACCTTTAAGTCTTCCCCTACTTGGATGACTGGTTCCTAAAAGCTCACTCCAAAGTACAGTTTTTTACATATTCTAGCATGGACCAAACATGTTTTCCATTTTCTAGGGCTTACAGCCAAAATTCCCAAGTCTATTTTGGCCCCTTCCAGCATCTGCAAAATATAGAGGCAGTTTGGGACATCACCCAAGATCCAGCCTTCCTATACCTGGATGGGAATGACCATCTGATAATACAAGCTTAGATGGTCCATACCAACTGGTGTGTCACAGCTAGGACATTCCGAATGCTCTTAGGCCTAATAATAGTGACCATTGTCATAGTACCCTTGGCATGGCTATATATCTAGTAATAGTAGCCATTGTCAAGGTACCCTTGGCCAGGCTATATATATGTGATAATAGTAGCCATTGTCAAGGTACCCTTGGCTGGGCTGTATATCTAATAATAGTGTCCAGTATCAAGGTAACCTTGGTCAGGCTATATATCTAATAATAGTGGCCATTGTCAAGGTGCCCTTGGCCAGGCAAAATATCTAAGGATCCTTTAGTGAACTTTAAGAGTCTAGTGGATCAACATGACACTCTAGAACAGAGTGTTCTCATGTCCTGTCATGCCCGCAAGGTGCTCCAGTGGCAAAGGGACTTGTAATCTGATATAGGGAGTTCCTTTCCAGACACCTTTTTGTCTCTAGATTCTAACTACAGATTCCTTGGGGATGACCTGGGGGCATGCCCAAGGCCCCATCAGTCACAGAGCACATAGAACATAGTAGGGAGTACCCCCAACTTTAATGTTTTAGACCTCCCAAGTTGTTCTGAATGGCCTATGCAGACTCACCTGCGCTCAGGCCCTCTGTTAGTACAGATGGACAATGAAATTCTGGCATTGGGCTCTGGAACATGATATAGAACTGTAAACAATAAACATTCCAGAATGCCCAACATGTCTCATCAGACAAGTTAAGTAGGTCACAGTCCAGAATGCATGGATAGACCCTGCTAATATCCATTGTGGAAGACCTGAGTGGCAGATCAGGCTTTACAGAGTTGAACCATTTTCCTGGCATCCCCACATAATGCAAAAACTGCTGGGTTTTCACTCACTCACTCACTCACTCACTCAACTCACTCACTCACTCACAGGTCTGGAGTTCTATTTGGTGAGGTGTATTATCCCTTTAATGGCAAGGGAAGTCCTTATATGCCTTTCTTTTCAGACGGAGAGTGCTGCTTAAGCTCCTAGTGGAATGGGCAACTCTGATATTCATTCCTCTTCTTTGATCCCCACCAATTCAGTTCCAAATACTGCAGAAATTGGCTGTGGAACTACTAATCTTCTACCTTCATACTAGGGCCTGTTATCACGAGAGTAACATGCTGTGGTCCGTCAGGACCCCAAGTAGCAGTACAGCCCTGCATGGCTTTTGAAAAAGTATCCATTGCTAGACTTGCACTGTCCAGACAGTTGATTGACATTTGGGTGGCAACTGGAAAGCCTCCCACCAGAGCCATTTATTTTATGAAGTGGAAGCGATTTTCTTTGTGGATCGCTTATTTATTTATTTATTGGAAGAGATTTACCAGGAAATACATACTGAGCCATAAAGCTCATTTCCAAATGAGTCCTGGGGGAAGGGAGGAGGGGAATAAATGCATAGTACAGTACAATCTCGATTATCCAAACTGTCTGGGAGACATCAGATCAGTTCAGATAATCAGGAGTCCAGATGATCTGGGTTTGCCATATCTGTCACGGTAACTGTACTGTACTACACTCACTTGTAGCCAGTACAATCACACTAAGAGAAATGGAAACTCTAGATTGGACTAAAAACCTAATAAGCCTTGCTGTTGACACCAATAGTGAGAGACATTACGTTATATGGTGACCCCGATTGCAGCCTGCAATAAAACATGCTCCCTCCCTCTTGATTCATGTACTTTCTCCTCACTGGGCTCCGTGTTTTAATACAATGGCTCAGTTCCCTACCACCTACTTACAGACCATGGAGCGTCTCACTGTGCTCCATGTCCTTCCTCAGGTGGAGAATCCCCCTTTCTATTTTTCATTTATCACTGTGGGCAGTGTAGATTTCTATTTCCAGGTGCAGTACAATACCTGGGAAATGCTCTGAGATGGCGTGATCGCAAACTGAAACTTGGCAGCAGCGTGTACTGCGGTCCATGGGTAGGTGGGTGAGGGCTACCAAAACAGATATAAATGCACTATACGGTGCTGTGACATGCAAAAAATGCTGAAAAATGCACAGGTATTTACTGCACAAATACAGTACAGTGCTCATAGTGTTCCTGTGTGGGCCGTGAGAGAAACACAAAGATTATTCCATGGCAGAATTATGAGGGTATGTGTAGTCTACAGTCACATTTCAGTCTGACCACATGGTTCTTTCCCGCAGATGTCGTGCGCTACAGTGACCCCTTGTGGGGGAAAGAAAATGAGCTGCATAACAATAGTGCAGTGCTAATTATCCAGTCCCAATCATCCTATGCCCACTCTAAACACTGGGGGGTCAAGAGTCAGGTCCATTAGATAGGGATTTCTGGATGATCAGGGTTCTGATAATCAGGATTGTACTTTATAAGCAAAGCACAGTAATCTGATAAGCAAAAGGCACAGCTATGTACAGTATATACAGTAACATAAATGGCACATTTTTAAACAGATAGCTAGATAACATATGGAACGTGGGGTAACCAAGCACTCTCAGGCTCCAACAACAGTACAGGATGAAGTGGAAAATAAAAATGAGGAGGGGGATGAAAAGGGTTAGAAATTAAGTAATAGATCGAACGAGTGGAAAAAGTGAAAGAGATAGGAAGGGAGGAGGCAGGAGGGAGAGGATAAAGGAGAGTGTGAATAGTTTAAGGTAGTAGTGAAGGGTATGGGGAGGACAGGGAGGACAAGGTCAGAGGGAGGAAGGTAATGGAAGGAGGGGAAACAAGGGGAAGAGGAAAAGTGAGGAGGTTGGTACACTTAGTAGCACTAGTATAGTAGCTTGGCGACTGGCAGGGATGGAGAAAAAAAAAGGGGGAGGATGTTAAACTAATGGCAATTGCAGGTTGGAGATGTGTGAGATTTGAGCAACAAGGAAAGAGAACATTTAGAGGAAGTAGAGCAAATTGTAAGGGGAAGAGAGTTCCAGATATTAGGAAAGTGGTAAGAGAAGGCACCCTGTCCTGCAAGGGATTTACGAGAAGAGAGCATTAGGGAGCGATAGCTTGAGTTACAGAGAGAGTAAGAGGAAGGAGACATAGAGGAGAGAAGGGAACCGGGGGGGGGGGTGAGAGGACAGTCAGAATTTAGAGATGAAGGAGGCACAGTGGGTTAGGAGATGATCTACCAAGGAGGGAAAGGAAAGATCAGAACATAGAGAACAGTGGTGAGTATGGGACGGACAGGCCAAGGCATACCTGCAGAAGGAGTAGGGACGGGGATCCAGTCTGGCTAAAGTGGACTTGGGTGCAGCACATAGACTATATAACTGTAATCAAAGCAGGGAAGTATTACGTCTCACCACTTAGATTCATTTACCTGTATAGCAAGCCAAAGTCTGCAGTATCTACTGCCCTTGTTAGAGGCAGGCATACAATGTATGACTACAATATTGCACCATGCAGTTGTTTCAACTTTCTGTGTGCCTACTGATAGTCAGAGTTGCCCTGCTGATAGTGGCCCATACATTTTCGAGAGGTATTTTATATTAAAAGACTGCTGTTTGTAACCTAGCTCCCAGTTTGGGGCCTCAATTGGAGAAACTTTTGGCTCTCTTTGAGCCATTTGTGACGACCGGTTTCTACCTTCTTCCTTGAAAAGAGTTTACTTTCCTTGACATTATTTCTACTCAAGAATGTCACAGCTTTAGGATGTCACGCGCAGGCCTCCTCACATTTTCACAAAGACAGGGTATATTTGTGCAATAACTCTTTCTTACTAAAGGTGCTGATTGAGTTTACTTTGAATCAAGTTAATCCACCTGACAATTTATTTCCCAGAGCATGCTCACCCAGAGGAAGCTTAACTCTATCCTATCGATACATAAAATGCTCAGGTATTCTATACACTGTACGACGGACTACAGACAGTCTTTGCAGTTTTTTGTTTCTGCCACCTTTGGGAAACAGGATGCTTCTGTCTCTAAACAGTGCCTGCCCAGATGGCTGGTCAACTGTATTACTTTCTGTCAAGTGGTACGGTGAAGAATTTCCTGTTGCATGTTTCCAAAATGTATCTGTTGAGGAGATATATGCAGATACCAGCAGAAGTACTGCCTGCACTTTCACTAAACACTACAGTCTGAACATTTCATTTCGAAAAAAGGCTGATTTTGGCCTACCACTTCTTCAAGGTCTTTTTTGATAAGCCTGTAGCCCCCAGCCACCCAGATTGTTAAGGGTCAGTACTGCTTGGTTTTCATTCCATAGGTATGGCCTAATGAAAGAGATACCCCAAAAAAAGATAAAACAGTTACGTAGTTTCCATAACAATAGAACTTCAAAAGAATCTCTTTCATCAGGCCATGCTGACCCACCTTCCATCCCCATGAGGATCTACAGCACTGTAAATGCTGTCTCCTCCATGAAGGTTTATCCGATATTGTCATACTTTTCTTTGCTGCCTCATCCGTTCAACAGAGCCATGCATTCTCTTGTGGTTTCCTGGGGAGAGGTCCTCCGAGCATCATCTCAGGCAGGGAACTGAGGAGGGAAGGGGGGGTGCCCACGTTTATATAGTGAGAGGCAGCGTAATATGTCATTGTGGGTGGTCCCTAGCAGACTGCTTGCAAAAGTTTTCATGTGGTTCTAGAGCCTGGCGGCTATAAGTTCCATGGGTGTAGCCTGATGAAAGAGAGTCTCTCAAAGATCTACTGTTACGGTAAGTACGTAACTGCTTTCTTAGTCCTGATTGCAGTTTTATGTTTACTTATACGTGCTTTCAATGGTCTTTTTGTTTGTCCTACATAATTCATACTATATGGGTACATAGGCATATATATGACCTCAGGTGTGTTACATGTAATAAATGAATTTATCTTACAGTTTTTGCCAGCACTTGGATGTCTAAATGTTGGTGTGTTTGTAGTATTTCTGCAATGGACAGTTTCCACATTTAAAATTTCCTTGAGGCTGGGGTCCTAACCATATGCTTTTTTTTTTCTTTTCTCTGTGTAGAAGCTGTGGACTAACTTGTCACATAAATGGAAACATAGAAATTGTCAGCAGATAAGGACATCTTGCCCCACCTAGTCTACCATATATTCCCTACATACTGTGCCACCACAGACCCTACTTGATCTCCAGTCTTCTCCCCCCTTGCCTTACTTTTAATATCCCCTTGTGTCTATCCCATGTGTGCTTGAATGCTGTTGCCATTTTAGCACCCACCAGCTCTGCTTGGAGGCTGTTCCAGGCATCCACCAATCTCTCTGTGAAGAGGTTTTTCCCTCACATCTCTCTGAGCATCCCAGCCTCTAGCTTCATATCGTGACCCCCTGTCCTGGAGTATACTTTTCTGTGGAAAATGTTACCTTCCTGTACTTTATTAATACCTGTTAGGTATTTGAATGTTTCTATCATATCCCCCTTTTCCCTCCTTTCCTCTAGAGAGTACATATTTCGTTCCTTGAGTCTTTTCTCATAAGGCTCCTGATGCAGGCCCGGCACCATTTTGGTAGCCCTCCTTTGTACCGCCTTCACCCTATCTATGACCTTCTGGAGGTGGGGTCTCCAGAACTGGACACAGTACTCGGGGTGAGTTCTTACCAGTAATCTATACATGGTAACACTACCTCCCTCTTTCTGGTGGTCATGTCCCTCCCTATGCATCTGAGCATCCAGCTAGCCTTCCCCACTGCCTTATCACACTGCTTGTATACCTTCAGGTCATTAGAAATGATTACCTCTAGGTCCCTTTCCTGTTTTGTGGTTGCTAATACCTCCTGCGTAAGTGGAACATTGCCCCTGGGTTTCTGTGCCCCAAGTGCATGACTTTGCAGTTTTTTTTGCATTGAAACCCAACTGCCATTCCCTTAACCATTTTTCCATCTGTTTCAGATTGTCCCTCCTTCTTTCCACACCCCCACTGTGACCACTCTGTTGCATATTTTTGTGTCATCTGTGAATAGCCCTTCTGCAATATCATTAATAAAGACATTGAAGAGGATAGGGCCCAGCACTGACCCCTAAGACACCCCACTGGTCACCTTGCCTTCTCCAGAGTGGACTACATTTAACACCACCCTCTGACTCCTATTGCTTAACCAACTTCTTACCCATTTAATTACTTTTGGACCTACTCTTAGGTTAGAATCATAGAAATCTGACAGCAGAAACGGACCCCTTTGGTAAATCAAGTCTGCTCCTTTTAACCCCCCACCCCGTCCTCTATAGAATCATAAAAGGTAGGTTGCCCAGCTTGCTCACCAGTCTTCTGTGTGGAATGGTGTTGAAGGCCCTACTGAAATCCAGGTAGGTCACATCTACCGCTCTTCTTTGACCTAGTTCCCTGGCCACCCAGGTGAAGCACTCAATAAGGTTTGTCTGGCAAGACCTCCCTCCATGAAACCATGTTGCCCCAGATCCTGTAATCCACTGGTTACAAGGTATTCCCCAGTTCTTTCCTTCAGTAGCGATTCCATTACCTTACCTGCTACTGAAGTCAGGCTGACTGATCTGTAATTTCCTGCCTCCTCCCTATTTCCACTTCTGTGTAGTGGGACCACATCTGCCCTCCTCCAGTCCCCCAGAACCTCCCCTGTTTCTAGTGGTAGGTTGAACAGAGCTGTCAGAGGTACAGCCAGCACTTCCTTGAGCTCTCTCAGTATCCTAGGGTGCACCCCATCAGGTTCCATTGCTTTATCTTCTTTTTATCGTGCCAGTTCCTTGAGGACTCCCTCCTCGGTAAAATGACTAGTGTCCACTTCCCTTTTGTACCTGTTTCTGATTTATCTACTGCTTGTAAAAGACCAGTTCTTTGGGTGTTCGATGCTCTGTTTGTCAATAACTTCTGGTCTGCATGTTTTTTTCCCAGCCTTAATGCACGTATCCCTTGTTTTATAGTCTAAATTACTCCTCACTGCTGCAGTTAGTTCTTACCCACAACATCTGGCTGACAGGAATATTGTCCTTCAGGTGCTGCAGGTGATGGCTAGTATGTTCTAATAGTGCATTCTTGTTTGTTTGTTTATTTGGCAGAGGGATTTCTAAGTGTCCTTCTGTATTTTTAATTAGCACATCCAGGAAGTGGACCTCTCTCATACTATGTACCATGCTAAAGCTCAGTTTTTTGTCACATCCATTTATTTATGTCAAAAACGTCTTCAGCTCATATTACGAGCCATCCCATATGATGTATAAATCATCCATATATCATTTCCAGGCTGTTAGTTTATTGTACCACTTGTGTTTGCCTTGGTCCCAGATATAGTTCTGTTCCCAGAGTCTGACATATAAGTCATTTTGTGGTCTTGTATTCAAGTATTACGAAAGGGCCTGTCTTATGTACCAACCCCCAAACCTAATCTCTTTCAACAAAAAAATAGAACTATATGTTTGATCACCAACTCCACCTAAAAGTCTTTGAAGAAATCAAAGAAAGCATATTACTGTTCCCATTATAGTGAGACTGGAAGATACACAAGGGGTAAGCCATGATTTGGATAGACAGTAGAACCTGTTCAGTAAAAATCAACTTTCAACTCACCATCCTCAAGTCTTGCAGTGCTTACTTTCTGTAAACCTGTAGATCAGGAAATGGAAGCAGTATAACAAGCTGAATTACAGAATACAGAAAAAAAAACAGAGTAAAAAAGAATGGGATGTGGTTCCTGCAGACAAAGGGGGCGCTATACTGCTCTGGGGAAAAGAAAAATACAAAAAAGAAATGTTGAGACAACTGAATGATACAATTTTTTTTTTTATCAGAAACTTGAAGGTGACCCTACTAAAGCAGTCATGGGCAAAACAAAGTCACTACTGGAAAGAGCAGGTAAAAATAAATGGATTGTAAACATTGAATATGATTTCTTAACAATGAACAGTCCCATCAAACCCATGATCTACCTGTTTGATAAAATCCACACAAAAATTCCCCCCCCCCGAAGACCAGGCATTGCAGGAACAGAACCAGTGTCCAAGTATATAGAGTTATTTTTACGTCCATATGAAACAGAGCACAGGTCATATCTAAAAGATACAGCAAACATCCTATGACATATTGATACTGTGACAACCATTGCTGGCACTATACTGGCAACATTAGACAACAAAAGTCCCTACAGCAACATACCCCATAAGGGAGAATAGAGGCAATAAGGTACTGTTTGAGAGTGTGTGACCCTAACTTGGCTCCCCCAACAGCACTAATACTTGAAATGATGGAATTTGTTTTGACAGCTAACTACTTCTGCTTTGACACAGTTTTTTATTCTTAGTGCAAAGGGACAAAGTGGTGGCAACTTCTGCCTCAAGTGCTGCAAATGTGTATGTTGGACTATGGGAACAGAACTCATTTTTAGGTACTTTTTTAGTTTTCTCCCTGATCCTGACCCCCTATCTTGGACACGCGTGTGCATGTGGAGGCATGTGCATGCCGAGTCTCAAGGTGCCTCCTTTTGTGTCGCCCCCACCTATGCTAACCACTGGACCTCCACCTGATGGCAGCGGGACTATGGGGGGGAGGCAGCGACCACCCCAGGAGAGGAGAGCTGCCTTCTGGCTGTTCAGTCCTGCTCTAACCACCCCCCCCCATGCCAGCACTTGTTGACACAAGTGTGTTCCCGAACCCGAGTCACTGGTTTAGAGCAAGGTAAGGCATCCAGTACCTCAGCCCTCAGCCCCACTGGGCTGGCAGGAACAGAACTACTTATGGGACCAAGACACACACATGACAAACCAACAGCCTGGAAATTATATAGAGACAATGAATTCATCATATAGGATGGCTTGAAACAGGAGCTATATGAGTTTCTGATCTATATAAATACTTGGTATTACTTGGTATGAAAGAACAGAAGAAGGCCAAGGCCCATCGAGACTGTTCCCTACACAGTGTGGGACATTATTTAGTTGTTATCCCGAATCCAAACATCTAGTTTATTTTTGAAAGTAGTGATACTAGGAGCCTTAACTAATTCCTGTGGCAAGGTGTTCCATACACTAGAAGCTCTTATTGAAAAAAAGTTTCCCCTCTTACTGGTTCTATAACTTTTGACCTCAAGCTGTTTGTTAAGTAGTCTTGGAACATGTCTCTTTTTGGAGAAAGTTAGACTACATTTCCCCATGAGATCAGGTGGATTTATTAAATTAAAAACCATAAGCATATCTCCTCTTAGTCTTTTACTTTGAAGAGAGGAGATACCAGTAGCTTTTTAATCTGGTCTGATAGTCCAAATTTGTTTATCTGGGAATCATTCTGGTTACTCTCCTCTGAATTTGTTCAGGTATGGCAATGTCTTTTTTTAGACTTGGATCTCAAAAAGGGGAGCTGTAGTCCAGGTTTGATCTAATACTGTATATGCCCTATACAGTGGGATAAGGCATTGTTCAGTGTGATTAATAAAGGTGTGTTTTATTTGCCTCAAAAGTCTATTGGTCATACAAGCAGTTCTAACACAGTGATCACTTGACGTGAGTTTATTGTTGATATAAATACCTAGATCTTTCTCACAGTTTGATGAGTGAAGTGGAAGTCCATTTATATGATATATCGTTTTAGGATTTTTTGCACCGAAATGTACTACTAAGCATTTGTCTTGATTAAACTGCATATGATTATCATTTGCCCAAAGTATTAATGTTCCCAAATCCTCTTTTAATGAGGAGATATTTTCTTGATTCTTAACCTTGCCCCCCAGTCTGTGAATTTAACCATGAAATTATTAGGTCCTGTTTGTAAATCAGTAATGAAGAGATTAAATAATGTTGGTCCCAGGACCGACCCCTGGGGCACAACACTTGTCACTCTACCCAGATCAGGCAAAGCGTCATTAATTCTAAATCTCCGGGAACGGTTTGTTAACCAGTCTGAGATCCAGTTGACAATATCAGATGAGAAACCTAAATTGTGCATTTTAGTGATTAGTTTTTCATGTGAGGCTTTATCAGAAGCTCTGCTAAAGTCCAGAAGAATTACATCAGAAGAGATACCTGCATCTAGTAGAGCACTTATATTATTGTAAAATTATATCAGGTTGGTGGTACAGGAATACTTAGGAGTAAACCCATGCTGGATTGAATCATAAATACCTAATTTTTTACAATCCTGATCGATCAAGAACTTCATTACCCATTCCGTTAGTTTGCCAGCCACTGAGGTCAGGCTAATGGGACAATAATTTTGCACATAACTTCTATTGCCTTTTTTGAATATTGGAGTAAATATTGCTGAATGCCAGTCATTTGGTACATTACTGTCTTGTAGAGATTTGTTAAAGATAATTGACAGTGGTATAGAAATAATTGTAGAGGTTTCAATCAGAAACCATGAATGGATACCATCTGGACCCGGACTAGTGTTTTTTTTTTTTAATTTTTTAATATCCTGTAGAATGTCGGTTGGGTAAAACCTGTGATAATCTCTTTGGTGAACATTAAGTGTATTAATAGATGATTGTTGGGAAAAGACAGAGCAGAAATATTTATTGAAGAGAGTTGAAGTTTCTGCATCAGATGAGGGAGAACCATTGGTTATAATGGGACCGATGGTCCTCGATGCACCCTTTTTGTTATTTATATAAGAAAGGAGAGAGATTTATGACAGTCTTTTGTGTGAGCTAGTTTAAATTCTAACTTGTTTTTAGCCAATTTGATATAATTTTTCAGGTTTTTAACAGATAATCTATATTTGTGCAGTAGGGTAGTTTTATATGGAAGAGAACTTTTCTTAAGTTTCCTAAAATGTTTAATTTTTGTTTTAATCTGATTTTTGATTGACCTGTTAAACCAAGGGGGGATTTTTCCTTTGTTATTAAATTTCCTTTTAGATGGAATGAAAGTATTCTCCAAATGGTGTACGATATTTTTAAAAATGTCCCAAGCTTGTTGTGTTGTACAATTAAGGAGGTTAGATTCCCAATTTATGCTTTGTAAATATTTATTGATTTTGGAAAAATTTGCTTTATTATAATTTTTGTATAATGTAACTTCCTATGTATGGTTTTAATCTGTTGAATTTCTAAAAGAATGGAAGAATGGTCACTGGTTCCAAGTGGGTCCCAAATTTTGAGATTGCTAATTTGTTGCTCTATATTTGTAAATAATAGATCCAGAATGTTAGAACCTCGAGTGGGTTCGGTAACAAGTTGTTGTAATCTAGTGTTAGCTATCACATCTATTAATCCTTTCTCAGCATAAGACTGTCCTGAAAATGAGTCCCAGTCGATATGAGGGAAGTTAAAGTCACCAAATATTACAGTATCTTGGGATTCTGAGAAGTTTGTAATCTCTTTAAATATACTAGTTGTGTAATCAAAATTGGCAGATGGAGGTCGATAGATATTACCGATAGTTATATAGGAATGCCCCTTTTGGCATGGTATGATAGCTCTGATGATGCTGTGATATCACGGTGAAACATTAGCACATCTGTGCATGCACTCATGGGTGCATGTGATCATTCCCCTGAGCTGTATATCCTGAGACATGAACTAAGAATGAACTATAGGCTATAAAAACTGGGTGAACATTTATTTATTTGTTAGCTTTTGATGACCAGGTAAGTGCATTAAGCAATAGCCCTGCCTATTTTCAGACTTGACCCGGGAGAGTATATAATACAGTCATTACAAACAAACAAACTCAGGTACATATACAGTATACAGTCTTATAACATTTACAGCAGATATCCATGCAGTCAAACTATCTAACAGCCTAGAAAGTGCAGATAAAAATGGCAACATGCAACTAACTAGTCAGCAAACTGAGAAAAAAGATCCAGACGGGCTCTAGCTGGTGGTATGTGCAGTATATATTGTTTATTTATTTAAAATTGGTGACCGGGAAAGGCACACTGAGCCGAGGCTCGTTTTCAGGTGTGACCCGGGTACAAGGTGTACACAGAAAACTAAGCAGAGAAATACAACAAGTTCTTGTTATAGACATTTACAGCTAATTTCTGTTCGAACGTGGGTTTCAGCATCCGGGACATTTCATGTCTAATGACTGCATAATCAGCATAAGTCAGATTTGTATGTACAGCTTACACAAATGGTATCACGATAGAGTGGACTAGCACCGGGATTGGACAGTAAAAATGATCAATGAAACAAAAGGTGGGGTTGACTGGAGCAGAATATTTTCATCGGGGGCCAGCCATGGTAGGCTAGGCCCGAGTTTGGGTGGGATCAGATGAGCAACTGGGGCAAGAAGGGAAGGGGAGGAGCCTGAATACCATGGTGACCTTTTTTGGTATTTAGTTTGAGCTGTTTTTTTTTTGGAACCAGGTTTGAACCCTGTTAAAGTCACTTTGAAGATCTGGAAGCACGCTATCGTGGGAGGGGCCTGAGGCAAAGATGATGGTGTCGTCTGCATATAGATGCATGTTAGAGGAGAGGCAGGTGGAGGGGAGGTCGTTTATGAAAAGGGAGAAAAGGATGAGGCCAAGGATAGAGCCTTGGGGGACACCTGAGAGGATGGGTAGCGGGGGGGGAGAGAGAGTGTCCCCTACTTGAACCGACTGCTGCCTGTTCTGGAGATTAGAGTGGAACCAGTTGATGGCAGGTTGAGCAAGGCTGAAGGAGCTTAATTTGCAGAGCAGCAGGGGGTGGGAGACTGAGTCAAAGGCTTTCGCCAGGTCAATGAAAATGGTGGAGGTGGTTTGGCCTTTGTCCATGGCATTGAGACTAGAGTCAGTTACACATAGCAGGGTGGTGATAGTGGAGTGATGTTTTCTGAAATCTGATTGAAATGGGGAGAGTGAGCCGTTTGTGGAGAGAAACGCTGACAGTTTGGAGAGCATGAGGGATTCTTGGAGTTTGGTGAGGGAGTGGAGGAGAGAGATGGGTCTGTAGTTTCCTGGTTGGGAGGGGTCTCCACCTTTATCCAGGGGAAGGCTTTTGGCCAGTTTCCAGGTGGTGGGGACTGTAGCTGTTGAGAGGGAGAGGTTGAGTAAGTGTGTTAAGGGAGCAGTTATGGCTGAGGCAGAGATGTGGAGCATTCGGGGGTGCAAGCCATCGGGGCTGGTTTTGGACTAGTTTAGGGTGGTGAGGGCAGAGTAGACCTCCAGGGGCATGAAGGGGGGAAGAGGAAGCCAGAGGGGGAGGAAGTTGTGGAGTATATGTGCAATGTATGCCTTCTGTGCCAAATGTCTTTTATATGATGGTGTTGTACAATAAATGTATTTGATTTTTGCACAGTAATAAGAGTAAAAAGAAGTTTATTCTAACAGTTTAAATTGCACTTGGAATGCCAGTACACAAATACTCTGCTCTGGCAAAGCACAATGCCCTCAGACTGTGCATTCCCTGTACCGAGTTTTATTTATTTATTTATTTAGTTTTTGTTGACCGGGTAAGTGCACTAGACAAATCCTGCCTATTTTCAGGCACGACCCGGGGGAGGGGGAGGGGGATACAGATGAATGCCAACTGACCTTGAACCAGATTAAGCTGTTGGTGGTATTTTTAGTGAAAGTGAGTAACCACGGAACCAGGGGTGGTAACTGCTTATTTAAAAGCATGGAGCACTTGCATCTGCACTTTTTTCCAGGCTGCCTTTCTGTGTCTGTAGTGGCCCAGCATGGAACCATGTGCTAAATCTTACTGATGCCCTCTCTAATAGTCGAAGTTACTAGCAGACAAAATTTTGGAGGAGAGGTACACGTATAGTAAGAAAGAAGGAACTATCACCCATTAGGGCTGCAAACGTATCCTTTATTTAAACATAAGGAGCAAAAGCAAGTTTCAGGCTGGAGGTACTGGCCAGACCACAGGGCTTTGCAGTGACTAAGAGACACTTCTTTAGGGAACATTTAAAAAATGTAAATGTGTTTTTTTGTTTTTTACTTGGGGGGGTGGACTGCAGTTGTATTTTACTCTGCCAAGCTTCTGCCTGCATTTTGAAAAGATGAACACTGAGGAGGGGCAAACAACTGCAGTTGTATTTTACTTTATGTCTGCAAAGTGCCTGCATTTTGAAAGTGCAAACTTTTCTTTTACTCCGGGAACTCAACATTTGTATTCAACTCTATATCAGGGTACTATCCGTATTTTAAAAAGTTAAACTTGTTTGATTTTAACCAAAGAGGTAGCTGTAGTTGTATTTCACTCTGTCAGGCTCTGAAAACTACCTGCATTTTGAAAATGGGACTTTGAAGTTTCTTTGTGGGGAAGAGAACTTGTCATGTGGTTCTGTTTAATTTTCATAGGAATCTTTTGTCTTGTTTGGTTACTGCTTTTGGTTATTATAACGCTCCTGCCATGTTTTTGTACCCATTGATAATACCCACTGTGACCAAGTTCTGACAAATGAAGAGGCAAAATTGGTTAGACCTATTTTAACATAGAAACATAGACTTTTAACGGCAGATAAGGACCGCTTGGCCCATCTAGTCTGCCCATTTCCCTACCTTCAGGATAGGCCACAGATTCTAGTTAACCAACAGCCTATTTCTTCCTACCCCCACAAGAACTGCCTTATGTCTGTCCCATGCATTCTTGAATTCTCCCACAGTTTTAGACCCCACAACCTCCTCAGGAAGGCTGTTCCATGCATCCACTACCCTCTCTGTGAAATAATACTTCCTCACATTGCCCCTGAACCGCCCTCTTTCTATCTTTAAATTGTGTCCCCTTGTTCTTGCATGTCTCTTTTTCTGAAAGATGCTACCCTCTTGGACTTTGTTGATTCCACTGGGGTGCTTAAAGTTTTATCATGTCCCCTCCCTTCTTTCCTCAAGGGTATACATATTAAGCTCATAGAAACATAGAAACATAGACTTTGACGGCAGATAAGGACCACTTGGCCCACCCAGTCTTCCCATTTCTCTACCTACTGGATAAGCTGCAGATTCTAGTTAACCAACAGCCTATTTCCTGCAACCCCCCACTATAATTGCCTTATGTCTGTCCCATGCATGTTTGAATTCCTCCAGTTTTAGACCCCACAACCTCTCCAGGAAGGCGGTTCCATGCGTCCACCACTCTCTCCGTGAAAAAGAATTTCCTCACATTACCCCTGAGCTGTCCCCCCTCTAACTTTAAATTGTGCCCTTGTCCTACATCTCTTTTCTGAAAGATGCTACCCTCCTGGACTTTGTTGATTCCTTGAGGTACTTAAAACTTTCTATCATGTCCTCCTGTCCCTCCTTTCATCAAGGGTATACATATTAAGCTCTCTAAGTCTCTCTTCATATGGTTTCTGATGTAGACCCTGCACCATTTTAGTTGCCCTCCTCTGGACTGCTTCCATCCTGTTTATGTCCTTGCGTAGATGAGGTCTCCAAACTGCACGCAGTACTCCAAATGGGGTCTCACTAACTGTCTGTATAGAGGATAACCACTTCCCTTTTTCTACTTGTGATGCCCCTCCCTATACATCCCAGTATCCCCCTGGCTTTCCCTACTGACTTCTCACATTGCATACCCACCTTTAGGTCATCTGATATGACTACACCCAGATCCCTTTCCATTATTGTTAGTACCTCCCCTGCTATTGTGTACTCTTCTCCTGGATTTTTATTTCCCAGGTGCATTACTTTGCACTTCTTTGCATTGAATCTAAGTTGCTATATGTCTGACCATTCCTCCAACCTTGCCAAGTCCCTTCTCATCCTTTCTACCCCCCCTTATGTATCAACTCTGTTACAGATCTTTGTGTAATCCACAAAGAGGCATACCTTTCCTTCCAGACCCTCTGCAATGTCACCTATAAATACGTTAAAGAGGACCGGACCCAGTACTGAGCCCTGAGGTACTCCACTAGTAACCCCCCTTTCTTCAGAATGTTTCCATTCACTATTACCTTCTGTGTCCTGTTGTGCAGCCAGTTTTCATCCAGGCTACCACCCTGGGACCCATCCCAGGCTGGCTGCTAACTTGATTATTAATCTTTTGTGCGAGACTGTGTCAAATGCCTTGCTAAAGTCTAGGTAGGCCATATCCACAGCCCCTCCCTGGTCTGTTACTTTGGTCACCCAGTGAAATAAATCGATTAGATTTGTCTGACATGACCTTCCTGCTGTGAATCCATGCTGCTTTGGGTCCAGTGCCCTGCTGGCCTCTAGGTACTCAACAATTCTTTCTTTCAGAATTAATTCCATCATTTTCCCCACCACTGAGGTCAAACTAACAGGTCTGTAGTTTCCTGCTTCTGCCTTGCTCCCACTTTTGTGAAAGGGAATCACATCTGCCCTCCTCCAGTCCTCAGGTACCACCCCATCTTCCCATGATTTGTTAAAAGTGTGGTTAGTGGTGTCACTAGGTCCTCCCTTAGCTCTTTTAGGATTCTAGGGTGAATCCCGTCAGGCCCCATTGCTTTGTCCACCTTGAGTTTTAGAAGTTCTTTCAGTACTCTTTCTTCTTTAAATGGACTGGTATAAACCCCACTATCTAGAGTGCTTCTACTGTTTGGTTTAGGTAACTCCTCCTCTTCTTCTTTTGTGAATATTGAGCAAAAGTATTCATTCATTCATTATCTCTGCCTTTTCACTGTCTCCCTCTGCCCACCTCCCCTCTCCTTTATTAGTCTTCCCTATCCCTCCCTTAACCTTTCTATGTTCCCTAATGTACCTATAAAAGGTTTTATCCCCCTTCTTAACTGAGTTGGTTATCCTTTCGTCGGTTTGGGCCTTTGCTTTTCTGACTGCCTTCCCCACTTCTTTCTGCTTTAATTGATACAGTTCCCTGTCATGTTCCGTCTGTGATTCCTTATACTTTTTGAATGCAGCCTTTTTCTCCTTAACCTTCCCTGACACTTCTTTTGAGAGCCATAGTGTTTTTTTATTCCGCTTTGTTTTCTTTATTTGTTTCACACAAAGGCTTGTTGCCTCCATGATGGCAGTTTTGATTTTTCTCCATTGTTCTTCCACTCCTCCTTTCTGGCCATTTGCTAATGCATTCCTCAGGTATTCTCCCATTATACCAAAGTCAGCCCTTCTAAAGTCCAGCATCCTTGTATTTGTATAGCTTGTCTCCATGGTTGTGTTTATTGTGAAGCACACTGTGCAGTGGTCGCTTGTTCCCAGGTATCTACTGACTTCTAAGTTTGTGATCCTTTCTCCATTTGAGAGTACCAGGTCTAATATGGCTCCCTCCCGAGTGGGTTCCACCACTAGCTGTCTAAGGCATGCTCCTTGTAGGGCACTGAGAATGGCCCTGCTCTTGGAAGTGGCTGCAGTCCATGTTGCCCAGTTAACATCTGGCATATTCAGGTCCCCCATCAACAGTATCTCCCCTTTTTCAGCCATTTTGAGAATGTCCTCTATCATTTTCTTGTCCATTTCTTCCCCTTGAGACAGGGGTCTGTATACAACCCCTGTGCGGATTGTGATGCCATTCCCTGTCTCCAATGTGACCCAGAGTTCCTCTTGTCCTCCCCTTTACTTTTTAGTTCTGTTACTTTGATCCCTTCCTTATGTAGAGAGCTACCCACCTCCTCTTCTACCCTCCCTGTCCCTTCTGTAGATTGTGTACCCTGGTATGTTGACATCCCAGTCATGGTTCTCCATGTACCATGTTTCTGTGACTGCCACAATATCCAAGTGTTCCACTTCCATCAGGGCTACTAGCTCTGGAAGCTTGTTTCCAAGACTACGGGCATTGGTATTCATTGCCCTCCATTTAATGTTGGCTTTATCCTTTTTTACCCTATTCCTGCTCTTATTGCCCTTGTCCATTTTTCCATTTACCCCTGTCCTGCCCTCTGTCAAGCTCTGTACCTCCAGTGTTTACCCTACTACTGCCATGCTTCATGGGGGGCTTGAACTTTCCTGTTTCCTATCAGCACCTCCCCTTGGCTAGTTTAAAAGCTTGCCAAGGAAGCCTTTAAACCTGTCACCTAGAGCGTGTTTCCTTCCTGGACAGATGCAGACCATCATGCCAGTATACACCTTCATCTCTCCAGGTGGACCCCAGTCCCCAATGAAGCTAAAGCCCTGTGCTCTGCACCAGTTTTGCAACCATTCATTAAACCGCATGGTGCAGTACCCTTAGCTCACCCCTGCCATAGACTGGCAGCACCTCTGAAGGTTACCGTGTTTCTCACCTGTCTGAGGCCCCTCCCCAACTCCACAAATTCATCCTGCACTGCACTGATCTCATGCCTAGCTAGGTCATTTGTCCCAAGGTGGACAATGATATCTAGTTTCCTCTCCTGTGATGCTGCTTCTGCAATCCTGAGGATTCGCTTTCTGTCCCTCCAAGCCATGGCACCAGTCAGGCACCTTACTTCCCTCTCCTCTCCCTTCCCCAAGTCTACACCCCTAACAGTTGAGTCCCCTATCAGAAGCTGTTTCTTTCCCTTGTGTTGTCCCTTGCCACTCTTTTGTGGGTCTCCCTTGTGGATGTCCCCAGCATTCTTCTTGGTCTCCAAAGAGGGTGCCATCATACAGGAACCTTGATTTGCCAGACCGACATATGATTTGTGTAGAGGTGCAACTCGGGGGCTACACCTCTGTTCCACCACCCTCACCCTCCCAGAACCTACTGTGGTCCATCTGCTCTTCACACATGGCAACCTCTGAGGCAGTGGTTGTGGAACTGGTGCTCTTTGGGGGGGAGTCCTCTTTAGTCCTTGCCAGTTCATCCTGGAGGTGGAGCTCCTTTAGTCTCTCCTCATACGGCTTCTCTTGCAGACCCTGCACCATTTTAGTTGCCCTCCTCTGGACTACCTCTATCCTGTCTATGTCCTTGTGGAGATGGGGTCTCCAGAACTGGACACAGTACTCCAAATGGGGTCTCACCAACTGTCTGTACAGAGGGATAACATTTTCCTATTTTCTGTTGATGTTGCCTCTCCCTATACATCCCAGTATACCCCCAGCCCTCCCTACTGCCTTCTCACATTGCTTACTAACCTTAAGGTCATCTGATATGATTACCCCCAGGTCCCTTTCCTTTTTTTGTTGTTGTTACTACCTCCCCACCCATTGTGTATTCTTCCCTGGGTTCTTGTTTCCAAGGTGCATTATGTTGCACTTCTTTGCATTGAATCCTAGCTGCCATAGTTCTGAGCATTCCTCCAACCTTGCCAAGTCCCTTTTCATCCTTTCCACGCCTCCTTGTGTATCAACCCTGTTGCAGATCTTTGTGTCATCTGTAAAAAGGCATACTTTTCCTTCCAGTCCCTCTGCAATGTCACTGACGAAGACATTAAAAAGGACTGGAACCAATACTGAACCCTGTGGTACCCCACTAGTAACCCATTTTTATAAATATTATCAATAAAAACAAGAATTTGAAACATTACAGAAATAATAATTCATTAAAAATATTTGTAGATGAGAATGCAAAAACACACACACATTCCTGTGACTGTGTTTAGATTAAGTTATTGTACCTCAAAGAAAGATTAAGGCAAAATATCTGACACATTTTGTTTCCTTGCTGTTATAAAATACTAACAAAATATCTATTTTTAGTCAGCAGGAGCACTGAGTGCAGTGAAAGCTGGAGTCAGCAATCATCTCTTGGTAAACACCAGCTGTGTCACACAACAGAGAAGCTGCATCAGTATCCTCAGTGCAGGAAGAGTTTCCATGACCTTAATCACACTCCTGTACAACAACAGATTCATGAAGAAGAAAGGAAATATAAATGTTCTGAGTGCGACAAGAGTGTTACAACACAAAGAAGCCTCATAATACATCAGCAGGTTCACACAAGACTATATAAATGTGCTGACTATAACAGGACATTTGCCCAAAAACAAATGCTACACCAGTGGGTTCATAGAGAAGATAAACCATATAAATGTGCTGAATGCAACAAAAGGTTTACCCAGAAACAGTTTCTAATAAGACATCAGTGGGTTCACATGGGGCAGAAACCAAATAAATGTGCTGGATATAACAAGAGATTTTGCCTGAAACGGTGTCTAATTATACATCAGCGGGTTCACACAGGTCAGAAACGATATAAATGTACTGAATGCAACAAGAGGTTTGCCCAAAAACAGCATCTAATAACACATCAGCGGGTTCACACAGGGCAAAAGCCATATAAATGCAGTGAATGTAATGTGAGGTTTGCAAGAAAGGATACTCTGATTAGTCATCAACGGGTTCACACGGGGGAGAAACCATATACATGTGCTGAATGTAACAAGAGTTTTGCTGCACAGACTGGCCTTCTAAAACATCAGAGAATTCACACAGGAGAGAAGCCATATAAATGCATTGAATGTAGCAAGAGTTTTACTGCACAGAGTAACCTCATAACACACCAGCAACTTCACACGGGGCAGAAACCATATAAATGTACTGAATGTGACAAGAGGTTTGTCCGAAAACAGAATCTAATAAGACATAAGCGGATTCACACGGGGCAGAAACCATATAAATGTGCTGAATGTAACAGGAGGTTTGCCCAGAAACAGCATCTAATAACACATCAGAGGGTTCACACAGGGGAGAAACCATATAAATGTGCTGAATGTAACAAGACTTTTACACAACAGGGTAACCTCATAACACATCAGCGAATTCACACGGGAGAGAAGCCATACAAATGCATTGAATGTAAAAAGAGTTTCACTTCACAGACTGACCTCATAAGACATAAGAGAATTCACACAAGGGAGAAACCATTTAAATGCATTGAATGTAACAAGAGTTTTACTGCACAGAGTAGCCTCAAGAGACATCAGCGGGTTCACGAGCCAGAGAAACCATACAACTGCACTGAATGACACAAGCGTTGTACATCACAGAATAGCCTCATGAAACGTTGTGATTTTTTGAATATGCCCTGGCTTAAAGAGGGACTATGGTCCAAAGTTTTTCCATCAGTAAACTCAAAATTTGGATCAACATAGTCCCAATCAGCCTCATGCCAAAAATTAGATTTCTAAGTTACTTTGTTTAAAAGTTACAAGTCATTTCACAACCCTGATTTCACTGCCTGTTCAGAAAAGACAGTTTCAGTGAAGGGCTGCTGCTGATGTCATCTCTTGAACTCACAGGCCCTGTCCACACTACGCCTCTCTGTAACATTACAGAGGGTGTAAAACGTTACCGTAACAGGTCGCGTTTACACCTGTAACGTTACAGGAGGCGTTTTCGTAACCGTTGTTGAAACCACATATGAGGTGGTTTCAACAACGGTTATGAAACCGGTCCTGCCCTGGTAACGTTACCGGCGGTAGTGTGGACTGCCGCTAACGGTCCCCTGCAGGGCACCATGTGCAGCGTGAGCTGCATTGTGGGATCGGGCACCACTGTAACGGTCACCCGGATCCCGATGTGTGGACCGGCGGTGCCGGTCCCGTAATGGACACCGCCGAGGTGTGGATGCACTGCACCGCTCCGCGGCCATAACGGATTGCATCCGTTACTGGGCGCAAGTGGTGTAGTGTGGACAGGGCCAAAGTCTGTCTCCCTGTTAGCAAGCTTTTAGGACCTGTTACTCCAAAGTTTAAATATCATGATCGGTTGTTTTCACAAGTAAAACAGGCAGCACAATTCAATAAATGTTGTTTTAAAAACTATGTGTTTCTGGTTTTGTAACAAAGGTGAAACATTTATTTATTTATTTATTTATTTTTGTGTTTGCCTCTTTGTTATGGTAATTTTTTCCAGGGTTTCTGGATGCTGAGTCGCGGCACATTGTTGTGAGGTTTGCAAACTGGATACATCTGATGTGGTAAAAGCATTGCCGGATTAAGGCATAGGCAACATAAGCATGTTCCTTGGGGCCCTGCCTGACAGGGGGCCTACAGCAATCTCCAACATATATTTGCTATATTTTCTTCTGCCTGAGATGCATTTTTTTTTGTAAAGGCCTCATTTGCTAGGTATCCTGAGCAAGGTGGTGACTGAACTGTGACATGATTCTCACCTAACTAATTAGGTGTTAAGTGCAGCTGATCGCTTCAGGGGCCAATGGCCAGGCTGACCTGTAAGGTGTGAACATGACCATTTCCTTTGCTTTGTCTCTGCCTCCCACTTAGAATTTTCACTTATCAAGTCTTACTCTTAAATATAAAAGATTAACAGTGCAATTCAGTATGTATGATTTATATTTAAAGAGCCCCTGAGAGCATTAGGAAAACTTAAAAAAAGAGTAAGATTTATGTTTAGCTCCATCCCATACCTCTCAACTGTACCACATTATGAGGAACGTTCCTCATTTTACTTCACAAAAGCTTCCTGTTCCACATTGTGAGGACTTGTTCCACATTCAAAGTCAACACTTTAAAGCAAAAATCTATAGTAAATGATGCAAAAATATATTATTCAATTAATAACAGACTTTCTGAGCATAAATGCAACATTTTAACAGCGTTTTGAGCATCTTAGGTAAAGATTTGATTAAGTGTTCCACCTTTTGCCAGGCAATGTTCCACATTTGGGGGACACAAGGTTGAGAGGTATGCTCCATCCCATTTTCTATGACTTCATATAGTTTCTGTAATTAATTCTCAATTTCTTTATGACAGAAAACAGTTGCATGAAAACAAGCTCCCTATCCAGTAGACTAGTTCAAGTTTATTGCAGGAATAACTCCATTGAGCAGACTCATTCACAAGGAGGTCCTGAGAACATATATCAGGAACATATACAGATACAAGGCAGGTAAAATACATAAAGTACTAGCACATAAATAACAGGTAAATTAGGGTCAATTAATACATGACGAAGACAATATTTACAAAGCAAAACCTTGAGAATATGTTACAGAATATAGAAACTGTCAGACTAAGGAATTATATCTACTCTGACTGCTTCTCTACATATTGCATCACAATCCCCTATTTATGATAACACAAATATCTTCACAACAACATATTTTAATGTCACAATTATGATGTCAGGTGTAGGCAGGCATACAGAGCTAAAAATGGCAGAGATACTGTATTCTTGCAAATACCCTTAGCAATAAAATGCAAAATAGAAGCTACATCTATGCCTGAATGTTACATTTTGTCAAAGTTGTCTCAGCTCTGTCAGGAACTCTTTAATCTCATTCCTAAAATCAAGAAATCTACAAAGCGTTTCAGTTGTACTGTTAACAATTGTACTCTTTTTTTTTTAATGCCATCATCTCACTCATTTTGAAGTTCTGGCACTGATGTGGTTCTGTTTTCAGGGTGAACCACTGAGTATATTTCCAGCATCACATCAATAAATCTTGCCGTCATTCGATCCTGGCTTATTATCAATAACATAAATGTTTGATCCCTGAAATTATTTCTTCCAGCAATCACTCATTTTGCAACATAATCTCTATAATTCATCATGACTCCTTTAGTAAACCTCCAGTTTATCTCCTGCACCACCCAGGACTTATGGTTTTTCAGAGATGGGCCCTACCCTACCCAATAAAACTCCCAAATCCTGGTTAATACTATCTCACAGGACAAAATGGTAACATGCACACTGCGAGTGCACATCGCCTGTTGGTTGGGTCACAAGTGCAAATCAAGATATTTCATACCCCAAAATATTTCTACCAGTCCAATTAGAAAATTATTTTCTCTGAATGATCAAAACTAGGACCAATGGACCCGATTCCAGAAGGGGATTATGCGGTAAGGCGAGATCACTGAACCCCATAGCATAGCTAGTTACTTATGCCAGGTGATACACCAGCCCTATTACAAGATGCAAGATGTGCCATAGGCGATATGTGGGCTGCGACAATCGCAGAATATGACAACATTTACGCTGCAGCCTGCAACGCCTGGTGCAACTGCAGGTTATGACAGCAACATAGCCCAATTCCAGTAGGGTGGCTGTCATAACCCACAGTTGCGATTACAAGAGACACAGTGGCATACCTAAGGTATGACAGCTCGGACCTGTCTTAAGTAGCATCCAACAGCTGGCACCATTGGATGCTACCATGCAGCGCCCCGGCAACGGTGCCTGGTAACCCCCAAGCCCCTACTAACACACATCTGCCTCAATCCCCCCAATCTGCCCGGACCCCAGAGTGTCCATTTCTGGTGTGCCCCCCAGATGCCTGTGCCATGCATCCTGCCCCTCCCATGCCCTTTGGTGTCTGCTGAGGTGGTCCAGGGCCGGGGGGGCTTTGGGGGGACCACCTGTCACTTGCCATGGGATGCGACATGCGGCTGCAATATGCCATGCATGGGCTACCCCCTCACGCATGGCGTATCTCACATGTCACAAGTGCAGGGATCCTGTCGCTTCTGGAATGCAGCGTAGGGACAACTGGCGTAACTCGCAATTGCATGAAAGTTACGCCAATCGTCTCAGAATCGGGACCAATGTTTTTTTCATGCTGATATTATTAGTTTAATTCATTTTGAAGCATTTTAGTTAGATTATTTAGGCTTTATGCCACTTTTTAGGGACAGTAAAAAATATGTTTTAAAATGTCAGTAATTGATATGAAATTACCAAGGAGTGTGGGGGCACTGGTGTGAGGGGAGCCTCAGATTTCTCCTGGGCCTAGGGCCACAGGTTGCTTTAATCTGGCTCTGGGTAAAAGGCTGCGATCATTCACACCTGTCATTTAATTGAAATGATTTCTCAGGATGGCAGTTTAAGACAATTGTTCAGTCTCCCTGTAAATGGGGTATGGGAGAGGTAATGCTGTTTTGAAACCATACTTTGAGTTTCTGTGTAGTAGCCAGCCCAGTCTTTTCTCCCAGGAAAGCTGTTACTTACTTGACCAACATTCACGCTCATCTATGTTGTACTCCACATTAAAATATTAATTTTACCAGGGTTAATATTTACTTTTGTCTTTGGTAACCGGATAAGGCACACTAGGCACAAGTGCTGTTTTCAGGGGCAACCTGGGAGCACTTGTGAGGTGAAGTGACTTGCCCAGAGACAAACCCTGGTCTGCTAAATGTACCAAGCTCATTTACAGCTCATTACTCTAACCTCCAGTCTACACTGCCAGCCAAAAGTAGGAATTAACATATATAAGGGCACTTAATCTCCCGCTGGTGCAGCTCTCCCTTCTGCCACCATCCGTCTCCCTTTCCAGCAACTTGGCCAAAGATTTCAGCTGCTGCCCCTGGACCAGGCACTTAATCTCCCATAGGTGCGGCTCCCTTCTGCTGCTGCCCACCTCCCCTTCAAGCAACTCAGCCGAAGATTTCAGTCACTGCCCCTGGACCAAGCGCGTAATCTCCCAGCAGTGCAGCTCTCCCTTCTGCTGCCACTCACCTCCCCTTCCAGCAACTAACCCAAAAATTTCATCCGCTGCCCCTGGACCGGGTGCTTAATCTCACGGTGGTGTTTCTCTCCCTTCTGCCGCCGCCCTGCCAATGAGTTCCAGTACAGATGCTCACCATTTGATTTCTGACACCTCCACTCAGCTTCAGCTTAACTGATTGTTTGCAGTAGCTGGGCCCAGCTGATTGGCTCGCCTGTGATCCTCTCTGCTGCTGCTAGCTTGGCTGCTTCTTGGTTTCCCCTGCCACAATTAATGTAGCCTGATATTATTCTCTTGCTTGTGTTGCAACTACTACTGAAAATTAAAACTGTTTATATTTTGATCTGCTTATATTTTGTTAAGCACACTACTCAGCCTACTGTTATACAACTACATTTTGTTAGTCTAACAGTGTTCTGCTTGTACAGAAAATTCGAAACCGTTTAAAGCATGCTACATAGCCTACAGTTATACAGCTCAAATTGTGTTAGCCAGAACAGTGCTCTGCTTAATCTAGTACACTATCTACTGGGGTGTGGGAATGGATAACACAGACACCAAATAAAGTTTTCAGAACAGACAAATTTGTGTGAAGTTTATTACAAATTTTAGCAAAAATAAACTAAAATAAAAAATAAATCATTCTACCACAGAGTGGAATATACTGACAGTAATTCCCCCTATCATCTGTGTGTCTAACTGCCAGAGGTCCTTCTGGCACAGCCTCCCAGGCTGAACTGAACTGACTCTGGAAATGTAGAGGACTCTTTATATAGGCAGATAAGGTCACCTGATCCACCCCTAATCTAATACAAAGAAAATAAATTTATGCAAATACACAAAATGGGGGATCAGCATGAAATAGTTGCACCTGAAGCATCCGAGATGAACCTGCACTTTGGCAGCAGGTAAGAGCTGCATTTCTTGCCGAGGAAGACACTGGACCATCGCTTCAGTACAGAAGGGGCTGCTGTGGACTTTTTGTTGTCTGTTTTCACTGTTTACTGGGACTGTTGCCGGAAAGTCAGAGGTGGTCTGGCAGCAGATCAATCAGAGGGCAGGACTCCACAAGGGTGGAGCACAATTCTCTTTCAAAGCTCTGTGCCACCCAGACTGAGCAGAAACAGTTGCACCTGAAGCATCCAAGATGAACCGGCACTTCGGCAGCAACTGAGAGCTGCATTTCTTGCCAAGGTATATACCGAACCATCGCTTCAGTACAGAAGGAGCTGCTGTGGACTTTTTTTGTCTGTTTTCGCTGTGTTTACCGGGACTGTTGCCCAAAAGTTGGAGGGGGTCTGGCGGCAGATCAGTCAGAGGGCAGTACTCCACAGGGGTGGGGCACAATTCTCTTTCAAAGCCCCGCGCGGCCCATGGGTACGAGCACCACTCAGAGAGAAAAAACAGTAAAATTTGCTTTTGCACAACTTTAATTTGCACTTTTCTATATGATTGGGGGGCTGGTTATTGATGGGCATGTGGTTAGTAAACACACAGGCATTAAAGGAAAACTGTAATAGTGTTTGTAAAGGGATGGCCTTTATGGCCATAAGGGGGACAAACTCATATTTATCAACCTGAGACTGTTACAAGACGCAACCCTTTTACATACATGAGGAAATGATTTTCAAAGTCCTTTGTTGGCAAGAGTGGTTTGTTTGGAGAAGCAAATTTCAGGGCTTAAGGTTTGCTCTTTTTTTATATTATTAGCCCACCGTGGTGATGTTGAATATAATCCGGGGCCTAAGGAAATTGAGGGAATTGCAGTTACACATGAGAATGTTAGAAGTTTTATACACAAGATTGATCAATATAGAGTTTGGGCAGCAGAACTGGACTAGGACATTTTAGCAATTTCTGAGACCTGGCTTCACACAGGAATATCTAACAAGGAGGTGCATTTGGCAGGATAGGGAAAAAAGGGGGGGGGGGTGTTATACATAAAAGAAAGTTTGGGACCTTACCGAACGTTACTTGCAAATAATGTGGAAGGAATTGACTGTTTATTAATTGAGTTGCTAAAAACAAAACTATTGATTGGTGTTATTTATGACCCCCCTCAAACCAAAATAAGAACATTTGAAGTTTTAGCTGATATACTATTGGAGAAAGTAAGAGATCAGTGTGTAATACTAATGGGGGATTTTAACGCAAATTGGGAACAGGATAGAGGAAATAAGTTAGACTAGTTTTGATGTTCTGGGTCTACAACTAGTTATTCATGTACTCATGAGATGTTTGAATAATAGAACGTCGGGTTCAATATTGGACCTGTTCTTTGACTCCCAGGACCTGAAAGTAGATGGTTGTGGGATCCTACCATTGAATTTGGGGATCACAACCCAATACAATGCAAATTAATTTTGTAGAGAGCCCTGGGACACAGAGAACATGACCACTGGGTGAGGGATTTAAAAAGGTTTTGTGCAGAAACTTTTAGAAATAGCCTTAGCAATTTTAATTGGGAAAGAGTGTAAATGATCCCAGACCTCGATTTAGCTGTCCTTGAGCTTACAGATTCTTTTTTGGAAACTGTACAACAGCATGCCCTGAAGACAAAAAAAAGAGCAACAGCAAAAAAGATGTGCTATGGTTAAAGGAAAAATTATAAATACAGCTACAAATAAGAAATAGGGTATTAAAAAAAGCCAAAAGAACAAAAACAGTGGAGAACTGGAATGTGTTTAAATTCTGGAGAAATAAGTGTAAAAAAGAGATGGACACAGCAAAGAAAATATATTATCAAAACAGTTTTAACAAGATGCAGGATCCCCATAAGTTCTGGAAAAATATTTCAGAACTAATAAACCCGGTAAAACCAAAAAACCCAGTTAATTTATTGAATGGGGATAAGTTGGTTGATGACCCAAAAGAGGTTGCACATTTATTTAATTCTTATTTTAAGGAATTACCTGACTTAAAAATACCTGGTTTAAATTACAAAACAGCTAACACAATCACAGTACAGACTTCAACCTCTTTACATCATAACACTGCAAGATTTAGATTTAGGAAGATTGAAATAAAAGAAACAGCTAAAGAATTAAAAAGATTGAAAGTGTCAAAAAGTGGAGGAATGGATGGTATTGAAGCCAAGATTTTTAAAGATTGGCGCAGATATACTTGCTCCAATGATCACATATTTTTATAATGGCAGTGTCAGTGTCTCAGTAGGTAGCACACTTGCCTCTGAGGCTGGGAGATCAGAGGGCTGTGGGTTCAGTTCCCACATCTGGCACTTGGGTTAATATCCCAGTACTGACACTGTAGAGCAGCATGAGAGGGGTGCTGCACTTCTGAGGTGTCGTCTTTCAGATGAGACATTAAACCGAGGTCCCATCTGCCTGGATTGGTGGTAGTTCAGGGGATGTTAAAGATCCCATGGCACTTATCGAGAAGAGTAGGGGAATTTCCCCGGTGTCCTGGCCAAATTTCCCTCATTCACTAAAAAATACCACCAACAGCTTAATCTGGTTCAAGGTTGTTGGCATTCATCTGTATCCCCTTCCCCCGGGTCGTGCCTGGGAATAG
Organism: Neoceratodus forsteri; assembly: GCA_016271365.2. Lineage (NCBI taxonomy): Eukaryota > Metazoa > Chordata > Ceratodontiformes > Ceratodontidae > Neoceratodus > Neoceratodus forsteri. The sequence goes on from CM057457.1 coordinate 355,645,022, forward strand.
GCAGGATTTGACTAGTGCACTTACCTGTTCAACAAAAACTAAATAAAAATAAATAAATAATTGGTGTTTAAGTTCCTCAATGGTGCCCAAAATGGGGCAAATTATTCCCATATACAAAGGGGAGATAGCATTGTTCCCTCATACTATAGGCCAATAACTTTACTCCCCATTCTGTCGAAGGTGCTGGAGAAATTGGTATATTACCAGTTTGGCCAGTACCTTGAATGGAAGGGATTATAACAGAGTACCAGTATGGGTTTAGGGAGGGAAGGTCCACGAACACCGCCCTAATGGACTTCAACAGCCTGGTTGCAACATCATTAAACCAGGGCAGGAGCACAGGGGCGGTGTTCATGGACCTTAGTAAAGCCTTCAGTTTGGTACAGCGTGAGATCCTGTTACAGAGGTTGTCTGATATTGAGGTACAGCAGGAATCTCTGAAGTCGTTTAAGTCCTACTTGGCTGACTGCAAACAATGTGTCCAATGTGGAGCTGCCATCTCAGTCTGGAGGATATAAAAAGAGGTGTACCACAGGGCTCAATATTGGGCCCTCTGTTGATTAACGTTTATGTCAGTAATTTAGTAACCCAGATAAGAGGAAGTGAGACCAGGCTCATGCAGATGACACTGTCGTAGTGGCTTCTGCAGATAATCCCGAGGACCTGAAACGACAGCTCCAGACAGACTTTACTAATCTGGAGATGTGGATGAGGGACTCTGGCTTATTAATAAGTACAAAAAAACAGAGTGTATGAAATTTTCTGTAGGTTTAAAAGAAAACATAAAAATCTGATTTGCAAATAAACTTTGTGGATGGGACAATGGTTCGGAATGTAACAACTTATAAATACTTAGTCCTTGTGGACTCCCGGTTAACTTTCTCAGAGCATAGCCAATCCCAAACTAAGAAAGTCTACCAGAGGATGGGAGCCCTTAGAAGGATGTCTGGGTGTTTGACCAGAGACATTAGAGCTAGACTGGTGAAGCAATTACTATTACCAGTGGTAGAATATGGCCTTTCTTTATATATGCATTCCAATCAGAAATCTTTGGCTAAATTGAACCAATTGTATTATAAAATGGAAAATGTTATATTAAGAAAAGGCTATAGGGTACATCATTGTATAGTTTTTCAGGAACTTGGTTGGCTTCAACCAGCAGTACAGAGGAAATACCTGTGGTCTTTAGTCCGTCACGGACTAATCCATCAGAAAAATAGACAACACTGACTGTTATATCTAATACAATTGGAAACGAATCAAACACATACATTTACATTAAGGAAAACTTCATTGAAGGTACCTACGAATAGAACTTTAAATAGGATGGGGGACATTACACTTCAGAATAGCTTGGCTAGAAATTGGAATAAATTACCTTACGAATTAACTGTGATATCTGATTTGTACAAGTTTAAATCCATGTTGAATAAATATATGTATGTTCAATGCCAATATTTTAGATAAATGTTGAATGTGTGTTTGATATTGTGATATACATGTGGTAAAGTATCTTTTTTATTATTAACTTATGTGAAAAAAATTTGTTTTGTATTGTATGTCTGGTAATTTGTAACCTTTTGTAAACCACAGGAATTTGTTGTAAATGGGGTTACTTTTCCCCAACAAATGACCCTGTATACATTTTTTTTTTTTTTACCAAACGAAACAAAAAAAACATTATTATACAAACAAAAATAAGCAGAGGCTGCTAAATTGCATTTTTATACTGCTCTAGGATAAATTATGCAGTTGTAAGAATAATTGGAATGTAGCCCGGCCCCCATTTCTCAGTGATTGACAGCTGTCATTCTATAAGAAGCCTCAGTTTGGGGCCACTGGCTCCTATGGAGGAAACATTTACACAGAGGTCAGGAGAGCAGCAGGACAGTAAGTGGATTTCTATAACAAACTGTCTTTTGTTAATTCTCTTTCAGCTATATACAAAGGGGGCTAAGCACTTCTGTTAGTTTAGTTTGCCACAACTGCCAAACAGCCGTTTCTGTAACCAGAGAAGAACAAAGGTCCTCTCCCTTCTCTCAGACAGAAGAACAGAAAGTAAAATTAAAATGCTTGGAGCTCTTCATGTTCTTTTTCTCTGAAACTTATAACCCTCCCCCTTAATTTGTTACAATATTGCAGGGGATTTTATAGTATGGAAAGAGCCCTCGGTTTACAAGGTGTTCCGCTTCCACAATCCTGGCGGCTGAAGTGTCAACCCGTCAGGTGAGGCTGATAGCCCGACCAGTACTTTTCTATATTTTATTTCTCTAAGTAGGGATTCTACTTTTATTCAAAAGCCTAAATTCAATAAACAGATGAGACTTCCTCCTCCAGCATCCCACAGCTCTGTTTCAAGAACTATTTCGGCAACTGTTCATTTTTTTTTTTATGTTCCGCTTGATAGCAGGTTCCAGAAGTCCACAAAACAATTCCTACATCCGTCCATTGCAGCAGGCAACAACAAGAAAATGGTCCAGGAATGCTGACAGCAGGCTCCAGAAGAGCACAAAACAATTCCCTACAGCTGTCCATTGCAGCAGGCAGCAACAACAAGAAAATGGTCCAGGAATGCTGACAGCGGGCTCCAGAAGAGCACAAAACAATTCCTTACAGCTGTCCATTGCATCAGGCAACAACGAGAAAATGGTCCAGGAACTCACTCTTTTTTCAGGTCAGAGCATTTATTTTACTTGCTCCGACAAACCTGTGTGCGTCTCCAGTACTGGTGTTGCTGAGCCGCACCTTGCAACCATTCCTTCACTCACATTGTTGCAAGGATCGGTAACAAAAAAGGGCGAGTCACAGGACCAGGAGGCCACCAGGGCACCAGGCTCTGGTCAGAGCACACTGACAAGAAAACATTTTGTTTTACAGGCTCCAGTAGAGCCATAGTACACCTATAAAGGCTTCTTTTTCAGAAGGGCCTGTTTGGCACACTACAAGGCACAACAGGTGCCTAAAGGACTTCCAGGCAACTGGGCCTGACAGAAAGAGAAAAGTCAGAGGGGGCAGTGCAGAATGCAAAATATACTCCAGTGGGTGGCCAAAACCACTAGAGTAGAATGAGAAATACAAAGAAAAGATAACAAAAGAGTTGCTGCTGGAGTAGTCTTTATAGGGGGAAGAACAAAAATTCCCAATGGTGCCTAAAAATCAGAGGGGGGGGGGCTTCATACTAACACTACTACACACACCCATGGCTAAGCAAAAACCAGTATGTTCAAGAACTGGTTTTAAAGACAACCTACTCTTCTATGAAATGGGTAGGATGGAGCTTTCATCCACCCATCTCTTGAAAGCTCCACCCAGGGTCCCTCATTATCAAAACATAAGTGTGCTTATTACAAGTAACTACACTTATAAGATGTTATACAGCCATCATTCATCTTTACTGTGAGGTGTCTAAATATCATTCAACAGTTGTACCAATGGGTATCCACAAATTACTCATCTCAGACCTTGCCTGTACCAGTAGCCCCATAACGGGACAAGAAATCTGCATTGGCATGTTGGGCTCCTGCCCGATGTTTTACTGTAGATTTATAAGGTTGGAGGGCCAATTACCACCTCATAATCCAGTTGTGTTTATCCTTCATTTGTTGAATAAAACACAAGGGATTATGGTCAGTTACTAGTGTGAAGGGAGCTCCCCACATGTAGAAATTTAAAGCTTCAGTGGCCCATTTGGCGGCCAAACATTCCTGTTCTGCCGTGGAATACCTGTTTTCCCTATCATGAAGGTTCCGAGAAATGAAGACCATTGGATGTTCCTCTCCCCCTTTGTTCTGATTTAGGACAGCCCCTATGCCAGTACCAGAGGCATCTGTATGTACCATGAAAGGGTGGTTGAAGTCAGGACTTTTCAGCACTGGGGAGGAACATAAAGTAGGCTTAATTTTCTGGAAGGCTTCCTCACACTCAGGAGACCACTTGATTTTATTGGGGCATTTCTTTTTAGTAAGGTCTGTCAGTGGGGTAGGTATTGTTGCAAAGTTTGGAATAAAACCTCTGTCATATCCCTCAAGACCCAAAAAAGATCTAACTTGTTTTTTGGTTTCAGGCACTGGGCAGTTTGCTACAGCTTCTACTTTGCTTAATTCAGGCTTTATTACCCCATTGCCGAGAACAAAACCTAAATATCTGGTCTCCTTTATGGCCAGGGTGCATTTAGTGGGATTAATGGTCATTCCTGCCTTCTTGATGGAATTGACCACAGCTTCCAGATGTTTCATGTGGGTATTCCAGTCTGGACTAAAGATGACTACATCGTCCAAGTAAGCTGCACAAATATTAGCATGTGGTGCCAGCGTTTGGTCCATATACCTTTGGAACATTGCAGGCACTCCATGTACTCCAAAAGGCATCATCCGAAACTGGAACAATCCCACCGGTGTATGGAAGGTGGTTTTCTCTTTGGAGGAGGCTTCCAAAAGAATTTGCCTGTACCCCTTTGTGAGGTCCAGGCTGGATATATATTTGGTATTGCCAATGCGATCCAGTACATCATCCACCCTAGGTATGGAACTGGATTTAAACTTCTGAAATCGAGACCTGAATGTATGCCTCCTTCCTTTTTTGGTACTACTACTACAATAGGAGAATACCAGGCACTTGTGGATGATTCTATGATCTTTAGACCTAATCATTTCTGAATTTCCTGTTGTACCTCAGTCCTTACTCCTTCTGGGAGCCTATATGGTTTCTTCCTTAACAGAGATGAGTCAGTCTGGATCACATGTTCTACTCTTGTAGCTCTACCCGGGGTGCTAGTGAAGGTGTCAGGGTATGCCTGTATTGGGGCCTGCATTTCCTTTTTTGGGGGGCTGGATCTAAGGTGGGGTTTAAACTAACCTCCTCTAACCCATTGGTGGTCTCTAAACAACTATAGGCCACATCCAAATCAGTCTCTTTATTCTCTGGTAATACCAACATCCGTATTCCTGTTGTAGCTTTCTCATGCCATTTCCTTTTAACAAATTGGCATGGTAAATCTTTTTGCCGGGCCTCTTGTCAGGGGTTTCTGCTTCATATGTTACAGGTCCTGTCCATCTTAACACTTGGTAGGGTCCCTGCCACTTCGTAAGGAGTTTGTTAGAAGAGGTAGGTAAAAGTAGCAGAACCCATTCACCAACAACAAAAGGTTTACTCATAGTCCCCTGGTCGTAGCTCTCCTTTCATGTCTCTTGAGCCTGAATACTAGCTGCATGGACCATCTGTGCATATTTTACCAGCCTCTGCCTCAGTCATTTCATGTAGGCCACTATCCCTGAGTATCTCATGTCTTGACCCTCTTTCTAACATTCCTTTACAATATCTAGAGGACCCCAAGGATTTCTCCCATGTAGCAGTGTGAACAGGGAGTAGTCTGTGGAGGCTTGAGGCACCTCCCAGTAAGCAAACAACACAGAAGGAAGGTACTTATCCCAATCCTGCCCCTCCTCATTGACAGATTTCCTCAACATGTGCTATAAGGTCTGATTAAAGCATTTGGCTAACCCATCTGTTTGGGGGTGGTAGGGGGGACATCCTAACCACCACTATCCCCAGGAGGTGATATACTTCCTTGAGTAGGGCTGCATTAAAATTGCTCCCCCTATCAGTGAGGATCTCCTTGAAAATGCCCACTCAACTAAATGGCTTTACAAGTTCCTTTGCTATTCTTGGGGTGGTGACTGTGCACATTGGGATAGCTTCAGGGTATTTAGTTGCATAGTCACACAACTAAAATGAATCTGTTCCCTTTAGAGATTTTAATCAGGGGTCCCACGACATCCATCCAAATCCTTTCAAAGGGTTGTTACAAGGGGTAGGGGCATCAAGGGTACTGTATCTTTCTTCCCTGTCTGGGCTACCAGTTGACACTGTTTACATTCTTTATAGTGCTGAGCAACATCCTCATGTATGCCAGGCCAAAAGAAACATTGCGTAAGTCTGCCTAACTTCCTATCCCTCCCAGAATGTCCTGCCCATGGTAGGTCATGACTCAAGTAAAAGAGATCATGTCTAAAACAAATGAGTACCATCAATTGTTCAATCTTTTCCTTTGTAACAGGAGTGATACAAATATTACAAAGTAACTAATTCTGAATCACCATTTCAGGATCCCCTGGTTTCTGAGGCTTCTCCGTCTGTTGAAAAAAAGGGGTTAGACTACCATCAGTTTGTTGTTCCTCTACCATATTAGCTTTCACAAATAACAGCAACATATTAAACAGTATACAGTAAGGTGATGGTATGGTGGTGGGGGAACAGGGGACAATAACTGACAATGGGGTGGGCATGGACAGCAGGGGTCAGACAACGAAGGGGCTATTTACAGGCAGCCCAGTGGCCTAGTGTGCTGGATGGGCCACAGCCTGGCAGCCACTCCTCCATCTCCCGGTACTCAACACCCTGACAAGCAGTGTGATAGCATGCAGGAGCAGCCCCTGCCATCTGTATAGTGGCTAAATTGTCCTCCGGAGCACCCTCTTGAGCTGCACCCTGCCATCCGCCCAATGATTCCTCTACTTCACTGTCCTGGCACACCTGGACTCTATGTGGACCTACAGTGGGGACACAGACAATGGGAACTAAGTGCCATGGGCCACACCTGCCCCCCCTTGCCCACTACACGTGTGTGCAGGAGGCAGCTACCACGGCAATGGTCAACAGCCCACCAGGCACACTGCACACCAGCAACAGGCTGGCACACACTGCCACACTGTGACCATGCAATGGTGCTCAGACAGCACAAGACCCACATGTGCATGTAGAGGGGAGGTGTAGAGGGGCATGCAGCCATGTCCCACACAGCATGTGCAGATGCCAGCAGGCTGCACAACCATGCAGGCTCTGTCTGAATACCAATGGAGCACCACAGTGTGCCCATGTTCCACAGTAGATGTGCATAAGGTGGACAGACATACAGAAGCCATGTACACTGTGGCCTTAGCACATGCCACCTTGGCCACACCCCATGCGTGTGCACAATGTGCAGGACACAGACATGCATATGTGGCATGCAATGGCCTGCAGTAGGCACTGCCCCCCCGATGAACACACAGAGGATGCACAAGCAGAACGCTCACCTGCGCCTGCACGACCAGATCCCTGGCCTCCACCATCGGCCCTAGCGAGCCTGGCCTGCACTGCCACCACGGCCCTCTGCCTGTCTGCCAGCTCTGCAAGGGGAAACACAAGCAAAGAGCACTGTGAGGTGATGGTAGGTGTGTACCACTGTCCCACAGCAACACCACTGGTGCCAGCATGCAGTGATGGACCCACCCCCACAGTGCCCCAATGAAGGCACCCCAGTCAGCGTGCAGTAACACACAGCACCCCAGCCCATTCCCACCATGGTTGTGTGCAGATGGATGTGTGCCATGCCACCGTCTGAACCACAATGCACCCACCACAGTGCCCATGCACCCCCCCAATTGTGCACCATGTTGCACTCAGCTATGCACGGTAGCCATATCTGCACCCCACATGCCACAAGGGCACGGCATGCCACACACATGTGTGTGTGGGGGGGTTGGGGAGGGCCTTGCGCCTGTGCACACTGCCCCCCCTCGGAAACCAACCCCTGCCTGCCTGTGTTGCTGTAGGGTATTGTGACTTCCTTGGGTGTGGCACTGCACCCCTGTGTGCCCAATCATGGATGCTCCGGAGCCTGTCTGGGTACTGGTGCTGCAGATCCCATTGCAGTGCCTGCACTGCTCCCCCATGTGCTCCACACTGATCTGCACACCAGGTGCTCTGCTACCCTCTCCCACACTGCTGAGCATGGCTCAGTGAGGTCCTGGGTCCCAAACGGCTGGCCCTCCAGAGGCATAACTAGTGCCACAAGGTTCACCAGCTCCACCTCTCCCCAGTTCATGGCCCTGGGCCATGCTGCCTCAGCATGTGGCATTGTTTTGAAATGATTTTCCAGAGCAGGTGTGCACTGATCAGGCTACTGGCATTGAATGGCCTATTTATGCCACATGTGCAATACACCATCGTGTAACCAGGCAGCACATCATGGTGTTCCGTGTGGCAGTGCACGATTGCCGCCCATTGTGCAGCACTACACATGCACAGTGTACACAGCATGGGCATAAGACCAGGGTCAGGGGTCACAACCAGGTCACGCATGCACAATTTGTGCGTTTCTGCCATATTGTGAATGCCAAACAATGCCACACACAGTGCACTGGGGCTACGCATACTGCCAGTCTTGTACCATGCACTTCAGGTGCACATTGATGCAATGTCATGCTGACGCGCCATGCATGCACTTGAGTCATGTAGCACAGCACCAATGGCACACGAGGACCTGGATGCTTTGCCATCATTGATTGCGCTACCAGACCCACCAGACAGTTTACGCTATGCCTGACATATCACGGAGTCTGCATTATGCATGTACGGGGATGCACCATGTGACTTCCGCCATATTCAGGAAATGCCCCCAAGTCAACTGGACCTGCACGGGTCTTGCGCCGTAGGGGGATGAGCGCAACTCATCAGTTGCACATTGCTGATTGAGATGAACTGGGGCCAGTTATGCAATTCACAGACAATCATCCCAAATAAGCTCATTGCCACATTCAAGGGCATCTCACCTGTTTAGCACTTCATTACAGCTGCTCCCAATCTCATTTGCATGCCCTGAGCTATAAATGCTCCTGAATGCACCTCCCCCACTCCTCAGGTGAGCAACAGGAATCCCATCCTTAAAGGTAGGTCTGTTTACATTTTACCATTTACAGTTGTTAGCACCATCTGACAATGGGATTTTTAGGGCATACAGGGTGCTGTGTCTGTGCAGCATCCTGCCACTGTGCAGGCACACACACACACATTTGCCTGTACTGTGCTGATGCCTGCATAATGTCCCCTACAGGAACCACAGAGTACAGACAGGACAGAGCAGCTGAACAGAGACATCCACATTTTACAGTGGATGAGGACAGGGCACTGCTGGAGGCCTACCTCCTCAGGCAGGACATCCTGGCTGACAGGGGTGGCAGTCACCAGCACAGGGATGATGGGTGGGAGGAGGGGGCCAGACATGTGAATGCCCATGGAAAGTATAACAGAACACCACAGGAGTGCAGGAAACACTTCAGTGATGGGAAACAGAGGGCCAAGGAGAAGATGGTCAACATCAAGGCCTCTCTGGGTGCAACAGGGGGTGGGCAGCAGACTGCGGTGTGCCTCACACCCAATGAGGAGAGGCTGGTGGCCAGCATGGGCCAGACAGCTGTGCTGGGAGTTCTGGGTGGGGGCTTCCAGACAGGTGCCAGTCCATTGCAGCACTGTGAGTATACATGTCCCAAGCACACCTGTACTTGCCTGTCTAAACACACCATTCACACATGTCAGTAACCATGTTTCCCATCTCTCTTAGAGCTCCATCACACCTCACGGGTGCTGCCGTGGCCGGCGGACTCTACGATGACCTGGTGGGGAGGAGGCTGGGCCATCACACCGAACCACAACCGGGGTAGTGGCCAAAGTTGTACTGGGCCCTTCCGTTGCCACTGCAGCCCTGGATGTAGCATTAGTTGTTGCAGGGCCATAAAACCCCTCTACATCCGGTGCCACAGCCAGTGGCCATGATCACTCATGGCTGGTCAGCATACTGGGTTTGGCTGATGACCCAGAGGACAGGGTGGACATTGTGGATGTCCTGCTAATACTGGCATCCATTACACAGGGGGTGTATGATGATGATCCAGACGCCACACAGGTATGAGGAGACATGGCCAACAGCAGCCTGTTCAAGGTACAGGTGCATGTACGGGTTGCACCATGCAGCATTGGAGGTTCTGTGGCCCACAGTGCACCCACAGGGCCTGCACAGCTGCCCATGGTGGCAGTTGTTGGGGTCCTGTGTCTGGTGATGCCGTGGGGACATGAACCACCAGCACTGTTCAGCAGGGTGCTGTGGTACAGCAGCAGGTGGCAGGGGAGCATGATGTGAGTGTCCCTGGATGCACAGTGGTTGCCTGTGCTCAGTCCACACCCATACAGTGGTTTGCTGTGGGACATCTGCCTACAGTGGATGCAACACAGCAGGCCAGGACCCCACCTGCCCGTTGGCGCTGTCAACATGATGCATCCCCTGCCGATGCAGTTGAGGGCTATGTACACCTCCTGTGGACACTGTAGAGGTGCAGGCATCCCTCAGGGTGGAGCTGAAGGGCATCTAAATGCAGCTGGCCATGGAACATGTCGTCAGCTGCATGGTGTGCCCAGATGCTGGCAGAGGCTTGCCTACTATGGGTGGGCACAACTGCTACTCTAAAGGGTACTGTGCTCACTGCCAAGGTGGCAAGTGCAGACAGTGCACCACATGGCTGCTGGGCTGCCAGACGCACCCCCAATAGCACCTCGCACCCCCCCCAGGTCATGGCGTTAGGTGAACCCATCGCTGCTGATGCTGTCACCACACATGGCCATCCCCAACACCACCAAATCCCACCTGTCTCAGGGACATCACACCAGTGAGCACCCATTCATGGTCTCACTGCAGTACTCCACCAGGGGTGGTGGACCCCACACACACAAACATTGGTGCTGATTCAGCGACCACCAGGCATGGGCTTGGCTACCCACATGTCCGTCATGCCTGTAATGGCTTGCACTGATGCCTGGGTTGATGGCCCCCATGGCCCCTGTTACCAACACTTGTTGTAGCCCACGCACCAGGGTGCCAGTGCCTGGGGCGGCATGAGGTGGCACACACCTGCCCCGCTACAATGCCTGTGTAGGTCACCTGTGTGTTGCACTGTGTTTGGCGGGGGGCACTGGTGTTGTGCTGTGTGGCATGGGCATGATGAGTGTGGCCCTGTGTCAGCTGTGCATGTATGCCAGCGGATGTACGCTGATCCATGCCATCCCCAGCACAGGCACCGTGTTCCCCCTGTCCATGTGTGGCCTGCTGTGCATGTGTCTGTACATCACTCTCACCCGTCATGGGTGCACTACACGATGGCTGTGTTGTCATCTGACCTGTAGTGTGGGTGGACTGCTGAGTTTGTCCCACCTGTGTTACTCACCTGCGTTCCCAAGAGCTCTTCCATGATGGTGTCCCTTCGTCACGGGACCTGGCTAGCAGGAGTGGGTCCAGCGCCAATTAAGTAAATGTATTTTCTATTTGGTTCTGGAGAATCTATGCTCTGCACTTTTTCTGTGCCACAGAAATACAAACTTATGAAAACAGCCAGCTGAAGACTTTTTGGTCTATTGTGTCTACTCAAATTGATGCAGAATCTTGGTCTTGCCCTTACACTAGTAAGAAATGCAAACTATTTACTCGGTGGATGACCTCAAAAAGTCTCTGGCTACCAGTGTAGTGGTGAAGTACCAATGGAAATTCAACCATTGATGCGGTTAGATCCCACTCCGAATGGGAACTACAAATGTGTTGCTGTAATAAAAATGTCAAAACAATTTATAATGCTAGCAGGAGGGAGTATGTAAATCTGAAGGATTTTGTCGCACGTAATAATGAAAATGTGGTTTGCTTTCTAAGATGTCCATGCAGGTTAAGCTACATTGGACAGACATCTAGAGAGTTAAACAAGAGGGTGATAGAGCACAAAAGTTCTGTTAGGATGAATTATCCCTTCACTCATAGCCAGTCATTTTCTGAGAGCTTAGATTCTCCAAAACTAAACAGAGAAAAAACAAGCATTTGTCAATGCTGAATGTTTTCACCCTAGCATTGGCTTTGGTGGTGCAGTGCGGAATCACATTTTTGGCAGGTTGTGAAAAATGACAGCTGTACTGTTCATAAGGAGGTGTAAAAAAATGGCAGTGGTGAAAATGTGGCATGTAAGTATTGCAAATTTGCGAAGTTACAAGGGTGCGTGGGAAATGCACAACGCACACTTGTAACACAGTCATTTTATGGAGTTCCAGCACCAGATTTTCAACATAGGCATTTTAGCACCTCTGCTCATGTACAGTGTCACTGTCATTTCCTCAAACTGTCCTAAAAAGTGATTTTGCACAGCGACTGCGCTATTCTGCACTGGAGGTGCAAAAACACATTTCGGGCAGGATATGTAAAATGACATCTGTACAGTTCATCAAGAGGTGTGGAAAAATGCCAATGGTGAAAATACAGAGCGAAAATATTACAAATGTACAACGTTACGAACGTGCGTGCAAACTGCACAACGCACGCTCGTAACACAGTCATTTATGGAGTATTGTCACCAAATTTGCAACATAGGCATTTTAGGACCTCTGCTCATGAACAGTGTCACTGTCATTTTCATAATCTGCCCAGAACACTGATTTCCGACAGCAACCGCGGTATTGTGCGCCAAAAGTGCGGAAACACATTTCGGCCAGGATGTGGAAAATGACAGCTATACTATTCACAAGGAGATGTAGAAAAATGACAATGTTGAAAATCTGGCATGAAAATATTGCGAATTTGCAAAGTTCCGTGTGTGCGTAGCAACTGCGCAATGCACGCTCGTGAAACAGCCATTTTTGGGATTTTTTCCACTGAATTTGCAACATAGGCTTTTTGGGAGCCCACCTCATGAACTCTGCCACTGTCCTTGCGTTAATCGGTCCCAAAAGGTGATTCCACGCAGTGACTGCGAAACCACCTTTTGGGACCGATTATCATCATAACTGTGACAGAATTCATGAGGAGGGGTCCCAAAAACCCCATGTTGAAAATTTGGTGAAAAAATTCCAAAACATGCCCGAGATATGCATCAAAGTTGAAAAAACCCTAGTTATTCCATTATACAGCTTACTGGCATTTCCTCAGTTTGCGGTCAGCTTTGAAAAGTGAAGACGTGTTCCCGGTCCACCGAAGATCGTCGCGCTGAGCTCCGGAGGTAAGTATGGGGTGAGGGGGGTGTGTGGGGAGGCAGGGTGCACAGTGGGTGGGTGCAAGTGGTGGGTAGGGAGACTACGAGGGACCGTTTGCTTACAGGTACTAAAAAACACATCATGGACAGTTTTCATTTTTTTTACAGGTGGTTTCTTTTGGGTACAGTAGGCTGACAGGAGTTGGGCACCTGTCGCCTGAAGAAGGGGGGACATCATGTCGGAGGGGAGTGGGCTCCCCATCAGCACATTAAACCGGGAAGGGGGTGGATGCTGGCGGGGATTGGGCACCCCCATCGGCCAAACTGTAGCGGGGGGACACATTCTGCTGATGGGAGTGGGCTCCCCGTCGGCTATACTTGGGCAGGGTAAACTGACCAGGGATTGAGCACCCTGAAGTCGGCAGTTTAGTGGCCACTATGCCGCCATGTTTCCAGCTGGCGAGCATATAGGAAGGGTCTGCTGCATGTGATAAGCTTTGCTCGCATTGCAGCGGACCTTTCCTTAGATGTACTCGCCCAGGTGCTGTGGCACCGGCATGCAGGCTGATTGGGGAATGAGGGACGCACCTACTGGTGTGTGCCCTGCATTCGCCCAACAGCGACCATGCCTCCAAATCTGCACTACCCCAAGATGTTGGCTGCGCAAGCATGCCAATATAAAAACTACTTAAGAGAGAAGCACACTGGATTTTACAATTTAACACAATGGATAAGATGTATGGCATAAATGAGTCCTTAAACTGGAGTGACTTGGTTTAGTCAGGCATCCGTTTTCCAACCCACTACAACTCCTTTACTTTTTTATTCCCCCAAGCCCCTCTCCTGCCTGCCCCATCCTCCTATGTTTTATATTTTATTTAGGGAGGTCAGACATTAACAATAATTGTTGCAGTTATGAATATATTTGGTACATATTTATGTTTGTTTGAATACTTGGTCTTGGTATTATGTAAAGGACATTTAGACAACTTTATATAGCAGTGAAAAAACGTCTCTAATTGAAAGGTGAGGAGGCCCCAACTCCTTAGACATAGCATGAGTCAGGGTTCTGCTATTGAACTCATAGCAGAATGGTTGGAAAGCAAACATGACATGATGACATAGTTGTGCTGGGATGCCTTACATGGAGAGGCCCACTGGCCCTGCCCCCAAAGGTTTGAAAAAGGGACACCAAGAACACACAGCTTCATGAAGGAGTAGACAGAGGAGCTGCCTTAAAGGTAGTCTAGTCTGTGTGCAGGACTGCATTGTTACCTACAGCTGCATATTTGTTGGGGTGTTAGCCCACCAATGCTTTGCATCAACTGCCCTGTCCTACATTTTTTGGGAGGCATTTGTCATGTGGCTGATCTGTGGTTTTACTAAGTACCCATTTTCTCACAAGCAGGTTATACTAATCAACCATTAGGAGTCACTAGCGAGTCTTTAAATCCTGTCTTATCTTGTTGGTGATTCATCTCCCCTACCATTCTAATCCACCTATTTTTGCCTCCTGCCCCCTAGTGTAACCCTCCAATAACTTCTCTTTCTTCATAGCACTATCTTAATAACCATTCCCAGGTCTGAACCTTCAACCTTCTACACTAAAGGCAGTCACCCTACTGCTGCACTGTTCTGGCAGCCTCACTGCTTGATGAACTTTTCCTAACCTAATAGTATCGTGCCCCATATCCTGACTATATAACAGCAAACCTAATATAAACATATTACTGCTTTTGAAGTTAGCTTTCTCAACCTTAAATATAGTTTCACATTATCTGTGAACTTGTTTATTGTTGGTTATCCATCTTGTTACCAAGTGTTCATTTTATTCACCCCTTTACCCAGGCTCAAACTCTCAACCTTGTACATGAAAGCCACACTCTCTACTGCTGTGCCATTCTGGCAGCCTCACTACTTGGTCCTTAATTCTACTGTGAGGGTCTTTAGGAATATTTTGTCAGTTAGTACCTATTCAGCCCTCTGCACCTTTGGGCTGCACATTCCATGACTTGCCTTTGAGCTCTTTCTCAGATTTCTTCCTGAGGTACGTTGATCCTGGTTAGCAATGACACTGCATAACTTGGTAGGGCTGCTGTCTACACTCCTACTCTTAATATGGCTGAACAGGATCACAACATCTTTGCCTGGCTCCCATGCACCTTGTTCTTCTACCCATCTACCTTCTGATTTCAATTTCTTCAACCTAATCACAGCTTCCAAGCGTTCACCTGCTATTAAGCACCTTTTATTCCCTAAGGGGCGCCTTTTCTATGTGGCTGTCATTCTTAAAAAACATCTACTGAGTCATGCACTCTTCTGTCCCTTCTATGA
Organism: Neoceratodus forsteri; assembly: GCA_016271365.2. Lineage (NCBI taxonomy): Eukaryota > Metazoa > Chordata > Ceratodontiformes > Ceratodontidae > Neoceratodus > Neoceratodus forsteri. The sequence continues at coordinate 355,660,168 of CM057457.1, forward strand.
TTGTAAACTATGGTATCTTGTCATCTTAGCCATCTTACTTGCTGGTGATGTCAAAATGAACCCATGTCCTCCTGTCTGCTTCTCCTCAGCAGACATTTCTGTTATTTCTAATAAAGGGCTATTTATTGTCCATATGAATATTAGAAGTCTCACCCACAATTCTGCTGATTTAGAAATGTGGGTCAATGTTTACAAGCCTGATATTCTCTTTCTATCCGAAACATGGCTTAAACCACGGACACCTGACTCAGTATGCGTCCTGGCCAACTACTCCCTGATCCAGAGGGATAGGCTGTCCTCAAAGTGTGGTGGAGGAGTTGCCTTGTTCTTCATTGTAGTTGTCCCTGCCACCATTTCCTCTGCCTGCGAATCACTCCACATAACTCTCGGATTGGGTGCGAAGAAACTCCACATTGTCTGCGCCTACAACCCTCCAACTGGGGGCACTGTTGGGTTACAGGATCTACTTGATCAGACCTCCCTGCACTCCAAGCAGAATGAGGCCATATTATTAGGTGATCTAAACTTCAACTGGCTAGGGACTGCTCAAAACATGTTGCTATCAATAACGCAAAGTCATAACCTCCCCCAGCTGACATCCGAGCCTACAAGAGTGACACCATCTCTTAAATCCTCTACCCTCATTGACTGGGTACTGGTCAACCACTTAGATCATGTACCTACATCTGGCATTTTGGCCATTGCGCTCTCTGACCATTCCCCAATCTTCTGCATATGGAGCCTTGTGGATGCCCCTACCCCCCCACCACCACCACCGCACTATGTCACTGTCACCAGTTTTGCTAACCTTGATGCAGAGGCCTTCTTGAATGATGTCTCCAGTATTAACTGGTCTAGAATTTATTGTTCCTGTGAAGTTGAGTCTGAACTAAGAATCTTCCTTGATTTATTCCTGGTGGTTCAGTGCAAGCATGCCCCTAAGGTAACCCGGAGCGTCAGGTCAAACAGGCAAGATGGCTGTACAAATGAGTGGTGCACCAGAGGCATAGGAGGATGGGGAAGGAAGTGGACAGGGAGGAATATGCAAGATGGTCCAGGGAGGTGACCAGAAAAGTGAGAGAAGCCAAGGCCCAGAGGGAGCTGAGATTAGTGCAGGGAATTAACAGGGGGGAGAAAGTCTTTTTTAGATACATCAGAGAGAAAAGGAAGTGCAAGGAGACAAAAGTGAGGATAAAAGATGGTGAGGAGTAGACAGAAAAGGAGGAGGAGCAGGCAGAAGCACTGAATGAATACTTTTGCTCGGTGTTCATGGAAGAAAAGTGGGGACCACTGCCACCATGGGCTGGGAGGGTGGAGATGGGAAGAGGAGGTGACAGATGGAAGAATTGAGGCAAGTAGGGTCCTAGAAGGACTGAGGGCACTGAAGGTAGACAAAGCACCAGGGCCAGATGGTATCCACCCCAGGGTGCTGATGGAGATGGTGGAGGTGTTGGCAGAGCCACTGGCAGATATGTACAGCACCTCACTGGAGTCAGGATGTGTGCCACTGGACTGGAGGATGGCTCATGTAATACCATTACACAAGAGCGGGCCAAGAGGTGAACCGGGAAATTATCATCCGGTAAGTCTCACCTCCATAGTGTGCAAACTCATGGAAATGATACTAAAGGAAAGACTGGTGTTGTACCTGGAGGACAATGGCCTCCTGAATGTGAGGCAGCATGCGTTCATTTCAGGGAAGTCTTGTCAAAGCAACATGATACAATATTATGACTGGGTGACAGGTGAGCTGGATGGGGTCATGCAGTGGATGTTCTTTACTTGGACTTCAGCAAGGCCTTCAATTTGGTGCCTCATGGGTGGCTTGAGGGAAGTTAACTGGTATAGGGGTAGGGGCAAAAATGATGAACTGGATTACAAGCTGGCTGAGTGGCAGGCTGCAACAGGTGGTGGTGAGAGGGGAGCTCTCAACTCCAAGGCTGGTGATGAGTGGGGTGCCACAGGGCTCTGTGCTGGGGCCAATATTATTTGGGCTCTTCGTATCAGATATTGCACATGGAGTGGTGAGCAAGGTAAGTCTGTTCACTGATTACACCAAAATCGGAGCAGTGGTGGATGGAGGGAAGGGATGGAAGCAGCTGCAGGGAGGCTTAAGCAAGCTAGAGGAATGGTCAGAGAGGTGGCAGTTGGGGTTCAATGCAAAGAAGTGTAAGGTTATGCACTTTGGGTGAAGAACCTAAGGAGAGAATACTGGCAAGGGGGGCGTTAAGCTGGGGATCACTGAGAAGGAGAGGGACCTAAGGGTAATGATAGCAGAGACCATGAACAACACTGTCCAGTGCAGGAGAGCAGCTGCAAAAGTGAACAAAATGCTGGGGTGCATAGCGAGGGGTTTTCATCCAGGTGAAGAGAGGTGATCTTGCCCCTCTACAGGTCGCTGGTAAGGCCACACTTAGAGTACTGTGTGCAGTTTTGGAGGCCATACCTAAAGTGTGATATCAGACTACTGGAGGGAGTGCAGAGGAGGGCAACAAAGATGATATGTGGAATGGAGGGGAGAGACTATGACAGCAGGCTGGAAGACCTGAATATGTACACCCTGGAGGATAGAAGGGACAGGGGGGACATGATAGAGACATTCATGTATCTGAGGGGACTCAATAAGGATGGATAGATGGGGTCTTTAAGCTAAGGAGGGGGAGGGACACCAGGCGGCATGGGCTAAGAATAAGATTTAGGAGGGAAATTAGGAGACATTATTTCACAGAGAGGGTGGTAGCAATATGGAATGCACTACCAGAATGGGTGGTATCATGTAAATCTGTGAACAGCTTCAAAAGGGCATGGGACAGGGAACAGGGGACAGTGAGGGTGGAGAAGGTGGGGGTGGCAGTGGGATGACAAAAGGGGGGGTTGGGGCAGCTGCAAACTAGGGGTGCTAGCTGCACACTCAAGCAGAATTAGATAGACCGGATAGTCTGTTTCTGCTGGCACAATCGTATGTTTGTATGTATGTTCTTAAAGACCTACTGGTTAATCTGAGTGCAAGGGACAAACTCTGGAATTTCAAATTGTCAGGGCTTCAAGCTGACCATACTGCCTACAGAGCACTTTGGAACTCCTGCGAAAAATAGGTCAGAGCAGCATAGAGAGCCTACTGCAAAGATTTACTAATAAACTCTGCTGGTGACCCCAGGAAATTCTGGACCCACATCAAGTGTTTTCTTGGGGCTTCTCAATGATCCACCCCAAGTGCCATAATATTAAATGGTGTACATTGTAATGACCCAAGCACCACAGCAAATTCTTTCAATAGAATGTTCTCTGATCTGTCTCAGTATACCTCCTCCTTCCAGTCATCTCAAACAGCCACTCAGTCTTCTTGGACTCCTCAGTCAGCTACCCCCGTCTCTCCTACCTATCAGCAATCTAACAATCCCCCATTCCTAATCAAGGCTATTTCATGACTTGAGGTCTTAAAGCATTTGCAGACTATCTCTGACAGTACAAATTCTGGCTCAGATACTCTTGAACCTCAGCTTCTGAAGCTAGCAGTACCTTTTATTGCCTCCCCTCTGGCTAAAATCTTCACATCATCTCTCTCCTGCAGCCAAGTCCCTGACCTTTGGAAAATGGACTGTGTAATGCCTGTCTTTAAAAAAAGATGATCCTAAAGAGATCACAAATTACAGGCCAATAGCCATTTTTCAGTACTGAGTAAAATTCTAGAAAAAATAGTTGCAACTCAAAAAACTCACTACCTATTGCCTGCTCTCGGACACTCAACAGGGGTTCCAGGAAGGTCATAGTACCCCCAGAGCTCTTCTAAAAATTACCACTGACACGCTCACAAATATGGTTACCGAACTACTGACTGGGGCAGTTTTTATAGACCTCACAAAGACCTTTGATCTGGTTGATCAACCCCTGCTCCTATCTGCTCTTCGTAATCTGGGATTCTCCCCCCTGTTGTTGACTGGTACAGAAGCTACCTATTAAACAGGACTCAAACTGTAATAACTCCATATTGAATAGTGCTAGTGTCAACACTGGAGTACCCCAGGGCTCCATCCTGGGACCCTTCCTTTTCTCACTTTTTATTAATAACATAACAGAGGTTATACATTCATGCTCATCTATTCTCTATGCTGATGACCTCATACTCTCTACATGCACAAGCGATGTTTATTTATTTAGGAAATCAGAATTACAACCCTTTGAGTCATAGACTCGTTTCCAAAGGCTCCACGTCAGAATAAAACATAGACATTCATATAGTACATACATAGAATACATGTGGGTGAGCAATCATACAGAGTATAAGTACAATGAGCACTGGTTAATGCCTATACATTTGGTAGCTAAAACAGGACAGAGCTATCGACATATTCACCTAATGAGCGGTTAAGACCTATACAATTGGTAGCTAAAGCAATACATGATATGAGTTGGTAGTAAGCCGCCTCAGGGAGACCTTGTCATACATAATACAATGCATTCATAGTCCAGTGCAACTATATGGTAATCGAGGTAGGTGAGAAGCCTGTAGGCTGGAAATAGTGAGGGCTCTCTACTGCTTGGTCGACGGTGGGTGTGTAGCCTAGCGGCATGGTGCAGGATCCACAGGTTATCGGTTACACTGGCATTGATGTGAGGAGAGGATATGGGCAGTTAAGGCAGCTTTAAAAAGACCTAGACTGATGATTGATGTGACAGCCAGAGGGAGGGAGGGCATTGTACCAGGATGGAGTTCTAAGGGGGAAGGATCGCTGGGCCAGGGTGGTCCTGACGCTCGGCACCTTCCAGATAGTTTTTGGGGCAGCCTGTGTGGATACTGAGATGGCGGCTGCCTGAAGAGAAGCCATGACACCTATTGTGGTTAAACCCAGGTGGATTTTTTTGGTGAAGAGACAGGTTTGGTATAATAGTCTTTCCTCAAGGGAGAGTATATTGGTGAGCGCGTATAGGGTGCAGGTATGTGTATTTCTGTCAGCACCAGAGAGGAGCCGGCAGGCCTTATTGATGACTACTTGTATTTGATGAAGCGCCGTAGGGTCAGCAGTAGCATAGATTGTGAGGCCATAGTCCACCAGCGATAAGACTGAGGAGATAATGGCTAGGTTGGCCAATGTGGCCAGCTTAAGCACATCCTTTTCCTCTGATGTTTGCTAATGTGCAGAACTGGATGTCAGCCCATAAGCTTGTACTCAATGCTAAGAAAATGCAAGCCATGCTATATGGATTTGCCCCCAGGCTCAGGGCATGTCATATGTCACTGGTTGTACAGGACTCAGGTGGTGCACAAATAGAGTGTGTTACATCTTTCAAGAACCTGTGTGTTCTTCTGGACCAATCCCTGGACTACAATCTACATACTACAGTCTACCTGTAAAGCAGTGAATGCTAATCTTGGGGTTGCTCATAAGACTAGCTTTATGCTAACTCCCACTGCTAAGCTAGCCATTGCCAGAGGTATCCTTCTCCCTGCCCTCACGTATGGTGCTCCTACCTATGCAGCTGCACTTAAAATCACACCACATAAATGGGACATAACATATAATAATATTTGTTGATATGTCTCCTCAGCTTAAGCACCATTGCCTACTTTATAAAGACCATGGCTGGCTTTTCCCATCTGCCTGCTGCAAATACTCTCTTGGCTCCCTGATTGACTCGATAATCAGAAATCAGACTCCCTCAGCACTCACCATGATGCCTGTACCTCAAACATCTTCCTATGGCCTTAGATTGGTTGACAAGTCCCTACTTGCTGTGCTTAGATACAACTCAACTTAAAGGCTCTGCAGCCTTTCATCACCCTGCTCCTAAGCTATGGAACTCCCTTCCCCTTGCACATTGACAGGCAGTTTCCCATAACAGCTTTAATACGAAGCTGCGCCATCATCTATCCCAAGCTAACCCTTGCACCTGCTTTGATCCAACTTAAACCTCCACCAGCCTTATTGTTACCTCCTGTACACTCCCCAAGCATATCTCAACCTGGCCTAATCCTGTCTTCCCCTATAGTATTTAGAGCCCTGCTTCTCATTGCTGTGACAAACCCTAACATATATTTCTGACCACCCTGTGGTGCTATTTTTGTTTTCCATTTGCAGTGTTAATTATCTTCTCTGACCATATGTAATTTCTAATATGTCATGTTATGGTATGTTATTTGACTATATATCTAAGTGTTGACATCATGTTATGCTTCAGTGGCTTGATGTATCCTTTTAACTGACTCTGGCCTATGCAATATGTAACATTCCTGTACTCATGCCATGTACTTTGTCAATGATTGTTTGTACTCTCCTGGGTCATGCCTGAAAATAGTCATTTCATGACTAGTACACCTACCTGGTAATCAAAAATTAAATAAATAACAGAAGAGATTTGTGATCACTTGGCAATCTTTATTGTGAGAGACAATAAGATAAACATTACTAGAAAGTAAAAGGTTTAATGTTTATATGGGAAATTTTAAGAAACATGAGTATTCATGAGATGGACAATGTCATCGCACAATTAGTATGTGACATCACCAATGTGCAGTGTGATCATGAGGTGCTACATGTTTGGACTTTTGAAGCCTAGGAAAACAGTAAGACGTGGCATTCCCAAAATCAGCATAGTGAGATTTTGTACAAAGCAGAGGGAGTGTATTCTGAAATGAAATTTCAATCAGCTCTCATTTTAAAGCACTAGAATAAAACAGAAATGTGGAGCTAATGTTAATACTTTGTTTGACAGTTTGAGCAGCAGTGTAGAAGCTGGGCAAGCAAAAGTAAAACAAGAAAGGATTTGGATTTTTAAGCTAAGTTACTATCTTACTTGAATATAAGTAGGATCAGTTATGGTCAAATTGCCTTCTGGCTCCTTTACCAACCTTAGTATGAGATTCCACAGGTAGGTGATAGGCGTCTATTATAAATTAGCCCTTGGAAAACTGTGAGCATATATATATATATATATATGTATACAAGGTTTTAAATAATTGATTAGCAGTTTTTTCCTTGGGACAATGATAACTGTACAGAAAGTATTTATGTAGGTTTTCTAGAAGTGTTAAGTTTGTTAAACACAGTGAGGCAAGTGCTATGCATTTTCACAATGTTTTAGAACTTTTATGAGCAAAACGCTAATCAGTTTTTGGAGTTAAATAAATCCCTGGTATATATATATATATGGGATACATGATGGACAGGCATGTGATATAGATAACATTCTCACTCCTGCAGAGTGAGCTCTGGATATCTCATGAGTGCCAAAGGCATGAGATCATCCAGAGCTCATGATGCAGGAGTGAGAATATTTTCTCCATAGCACACATACTGCTCATCATGTGTGCTATTTATACAATGGGGTAAGAGCTTCAGAAATATTGTTATTTTTTGTTTGCTCTTTTATTTTAGCATTTGGTAACTGGATAAGTTTTTAGTGGTGATTTGGGGACACTCGGCAGTTAACTGACTTGTTCAGAGTCACATGGTGTGGAAGTGGAAGTTGGGAGAGTCAAACCCAGATTTAGTGTGCTGGATGTATCAAGGTTGCTCAAAGCTCATTACGCTAACCTCTGGGCTATCTTGAGAGCACTGTTTGTTGTTGTTCTCAGTGTGCATGAGTGTTTCTGAATGGGCTGGGAGTGTTCGACACACACTGGGAAACAGGTGAATGTGTTTGGCAATGCTAATTGCATTAGTTTCAGCTTGCAGTGAGAAACAGAGACTGTGTGGTGCAGCACTGTGATTTAGAGTCAGTTTACAGTAAGAAACAGAAACTGTGTTGCAGCACTGTGATTTAGAATGCAGTCTTTCTTGAATTTGTGAGTAGCATAGTAATGGGTTGAGTTGTTGAAACACTATAGGAAACAGGTGAGTGTCCTTTGTAATGTTAATAATTACTTGCAAGTAGCAGTGAGAAACAGATTTGTGAAAGTGTTCAGTTTAGAATGCAGGCTGTGGTTAGTGAGTGAGGGATGACAGTATGTACAAATGTCATTTCTCACACTCTAGTGATGTCATCAGCATTTATCACACTCTAGTGGAAATAGCTACATTTATCACATTCATTTATCACTCGCCCCTATTGTATAAATGTACACACACACACACACACTCCATAAGAGCGATCCCAAAGACAGGCCAGTGAGCCTCACCTCCATCGTGGGAAAACTGATGGAGACAATCCTGAAGGAGAGGCTGGTGTCCCTTCTGGAGACCAGTGGTCTGCAGAACGATAGGCAGCATGGGTTTGTCATGGGCAGATCCTGTCAGACCCACCTTGTGGATTACTATGACTGGGTAACTAGACATTTGGACTAGGACCATGCAGTGGGTGTCCTATTTCTGGACTTCAGTAAGGCATTTGACTCGGTGTCACATGGGAGGCTGAGTAGTAAGCTGGCAGGTACAGGTGCAGGGGCAAAAATGGTAGGATAGGTAGTAAACTGGTTACAGGGAAGGCAGCAGAGGGTGGTGGTGGTGGAGGGGAGCTCTCATCTCCAAGGGCATTGACAAGTGGAGTACCGCAGGGATCAGCGCTGGGACCAGTGATGTTTGGGTTGTTCATATCAGACATCTCAATGGGCATCAACAGCAAGATCAGTTTGTTTGCAGGTGACACCAAGATGGGAGCAGTAGTGGATGACCTAGGAGGGTGGCATGGGTTGCAGGATGATCTGTTAAAATTCGAGACCTGGTTGAACACCTGGCAGTTGGGATTCAATGCCAAAAAGTGCAAGGTGCTACATTTTGGGGTAAAAAAAAACAAGGAGCTACCAGTTTGGGGGGGGGGTTCAGCTAGCTGTGACAGAGGAGGAGGAGGAGAAGGATCTGGGGGTGATTGTAACGGGCTCAATGAACAACTCAGCACAATGCAGGAAGGCAGCTACAAAAGCCAATAAAATGCTGGGTTGTATTACCAGGGATATATCTTCAAGGAGAGGGGAGGTGATCCTGCTGTTGTATAGGTCACTGGTTAGGCCACACCTGGAGTACTGCTGCCCATACCTGAAGAGAGACATTAAGTTACTGGAGGGCTAATCTAAATAATCCAGGCCTAGAAATAATCAAACAGAGATGGGAAGAAGAGCTAGGTATTTCGATCCCACAACAAATTTGGGACAGTAGACTGAACAGGGGTTGGCAAGTGACAAGCTCCCCTTCCTGGTGAGAATTTCATTGGAAGGTCCTTCTTAGATACTTTCTTACACCCTCTAAGACAAAACATTTTAAAGTGGGAAGTTCCGATGTCTGCTGGAGATGTGATAAAGCCAAGGGGTCCCAAACACATATATTTTGGGAGTGTTCCGAAATTACCCCGTTTTGGAAAGAGGTCCACTCGTACATACAGAGAGTAACTGGCCTACAGACCCCATTTAGAGGGGAGGAGATGGTGCTGGGGCTTCCCTACTTGATCACAGGACCTAGACAAGAAAGGCTACTACCACAGATTATGAGAGTGGCAGCACTGAAGTCCATCACATCCAGATGGCTTTCCCCCCACCCCCCAACGATAGAAGAATGGAAGGTTAGAATGAGACAATTGGAATCCATGGAACAAATTACTTATTATAATCTAAGACAGAGTGGAGAGGTTCAGCACCATCTGGTCCCCTTGGCAAGTTTTTGACCGTGATTAGGGAAGCCTCGGACGTTCCATCATAAGTTTCATTGTATTTCTTTTAGAAAAGAAAGTGATGCCTAGAAGATCTGTTCTTTTTAGATATTAAGAACTTTTAAGGAGCCGATGTATTAAAGCTAGCTATAACCTGAATGAAACACCAGGATGCCGAAGTTGAGTTATACTATGTTAGATTAGTTATCTAGAGGTAAAATCCATTTGTCAGCATAGTTCTGAACTTTGCTAACTATACAAGTCTGCCCGGATTAGGGGCGACGGGTAAAGCCCCCTGTCTGGGAAGAAGATAAGGGACAATTAAGTTAAAGATAAGGTAAATGGAGGAGATGAAAGACAACTAAGATTCATGTCTTGGTAAAATTGTTGTACGATTGATAGAAATTTTTTAATCTGGGTTGCATCTCCCCGATGGATTTATTGACATGGTTACTTTACCAAGTATGGAGACAACCTATTAAGAAAATTCCCTTCAATGGAACTATGTAATGTTGTATACAGTGATATAATGGATATTCAATAAAATCTGAAGTTGAAAAAAAAAAAGTTACTGGAGGGCAGGGCAACAAAGATGATCCAGGGACTTGGACATACCCTACATGAGCAGGCTGAGGGAGTTGAACATGTACTCACTGAAGAAGAGGAGAGACGGGGGATATGATTGAAAACTTCAAGTATATGAAGGGAATAAACAAGACAGGCAGAGGGACCATTCAAGTTAACGGGGTGTAGGGGCACTCAAGGTGATGATCTCAGATTGGAAGGGGGAACGTTCAGGAGGGAAATGAGAAGACACTTTTTTATGGAGAGAGTGGTGTCTGAGTGGAACATGTTGCCTGCGGAAGTGGTATTCTGTAGAACAGTGGACTGCTTCAAAAGGGGATGGGACAGGGTAAGAGGAAGGGTCAGGGGTGGGAGGGGCAGCTGCAGTATAAGAGTTGCTAGCTACACACTCAAGCAGACTCAATAGACCATAAGGCCTTTACCTGCTGGCAAATTTGTATGTAGAATACGGAATTGTCCGAGGGTGGCAGCATAGCTTAGATGTTTGAGTAATGAGCTGTGAGCAGACAAACCTGGGTTTGATTTCCACAACCTCCACTTGTATACTTTGTGATTCTGAGCAAGTCATTTAACTTCCCCAGTGCTTCTGGGTCACAACTGAAAACATGCACCTGCGCCTAGCGGGAGTGGGGAGGGGAAGGGGGTATTAAAGCAGAAGTTAGAGAGCTATATAGCGACAAAGATGGATTTAAACTAGGTGAGGGGTGAGTTGACAGCTGGTGGGCAGAGATCCCAAAAGGAGGAGCCAAACAAGCTTACCACCCCCCCCCAACCTATCAGAGAAGGATTTGGGGAAGTTGCACTGGGGGGAAATAGGAGGGAGAAGAAGCATGGATAGGAATGGGAGGGGACAGGATGGAGGGTGGTTTCACTGAATGTGAGAAGTCTGGGTAACAAATCAGCTGAGTTTGAAGCACTCTTGGCAGTGAGGAGGGTGGATATTGAGGCCATCATGGAAACATGGGCCACCGAGTACAGGGACTGGGATCTGGCAATCCCAGGGTATAAATTGTATAGGAAGGACTGTGGGATGGGGATGGGGGTTGGGGTGGCAATCTATGTGAGGGATGGGATCAAATGTACAAGGGAAGAGGGGGAGGAAAGGAGAACAGAGGTAATTTGGATGCAGCTCCTGGACTCCAAGGGTAGGAAACTGAGGTTAGGGGTGGTATACAGGCTGCCGTCCCAGGCAGAGGAACTGGACAGGGAGTTAGCAGAACAAATCAGGAGGGTATGTAAGAAGGGGAATGTTGTCATCGAGGGAGACTTCAATCTGCCGGGGGTTGACTGGAGCACTCCGGTCACCTCCAGTGCTAGGCAGCAGGTGCTGCTGGATGCAATCCAGGAGGGACTGCTGACACAGCTGGTCACTGAACCTACTAGGCTAAGTAACACACTAGATCTGGTACTGTCGAATAGTGAGGAAGTGAAGGAATTAAGGGTGGAGGACCCACTAGCCGAAAGCGATCACCAAACGGTGTGGTTTACTATCACGATGAGCAGGGAGTCAGGGGTCTCACAAACAAAGATGGTGAACTTCAGAGGGGCATACTTTGGGAGGATGCAGGAGATACTGAAAGGGAAACCTGAGGGTATAGGGCCAGGGATGGAGGTGGAGCAGAAATGGGGCATTATTAAATGGGGGATTATGGAAGCAATAGAAGCTTGCATGAAGTTACAGAGTAAGGGGAACATAGCAAGAAAATCATGCTGGTTAAACAGCGTGGTGATGGAGGGTGTGAGGGCAAAGAGAGTTGTGTACCAGAGGTTCAGAAGGACTGGGAAGGAAGAGGACAGGGAGAAATATGCAAGATGGTCCAAGGAAGTGACCAAGAGGGGGAGGGAAGCTAAGACCTCAAGGGTGCTAAGGTTAAAACAGGGAATTGGGGGGGAGAAGGGCTTTTTCAGATACATCAGAGAGAAAAAGAAGTGCAGGGTTAGCATAGTGAGGATAAAGAGGGATGGGGAGTGGGTGGAAAGGGAAGAGGATCAAGCAAAAGCACTGAATGAATACTTTTCCTCAGTGTTCACACAGGAGAAGGGGGGACCACTGTTGCCTTGGACTGGGAAGGTGGGGGGGGGAGAAGAGGTGACAGATGGAAAGATTGAGGGAAGTAAGGTATTAGAGAGACTAAGGGCACTGAAAGTGGACAAGGCACCAGGGCCGGATGGTATCCACCCCAGGGTGCTGAGGGAGATGGTGTAGGTGCTGGCAGAACCACTGGTGGGTCTCTTCAGCACCTCCCTGGATACAGGATGTGTGCCTCAGGACTGGCAGATGGCCCATGTGGTGACAATACACAAGAGTGACCCAAGGGATGAACCGAGCAATTATCGGCCAGTAAGTCTCACCTCCATAGTTGGTAAGCTTATGGAGATGACACTTAAAGAGAGGCTGGTGTAATTTCTAAAGGACAGTCTCCTCCTGGATGTGAAGCAGCATGGGTTTGCATTGGGGAAGTCCTGTCATACTAACCTAATACAATATTACGACTGGGTAACAAGAGAGTTGGATAGGGGTCATGCAGTGGACGTCCTCTACTTGGATTTTAGCAAGGCCTTTGATTCGGTACCTAATGGACAGCTTGGGGAAAGCTAACAGGTGTGGGAGTTGGGGTGAAGATGACAAACTGGATTACTAACTGGCTGCGTGGGAGGCTACAGTGGGTGGTGGTGGGGAATTCCCAAGCCCTAGACCAGTGATGAGTGGGGTGCCACAGGGTTCGGTGCCGGACCCAGTGCTTTCTGGGCTTTTTATCTCTGACATTGCACATGAAGTGGCATGCGGGGTGAGTCTGTTCACAGACTATACTAAAATGGGTGCAGTGGTGGACAATGAGGAGGGATTGGAGCAACTGCATATTTATGAATCATTTGAACATAAGGTATGTAGTTTTGGTTGCAGAGCATGTTGATCTCCCTGAAGAAGTTGAATTTCCTTTGAAACACTGCAGTAATGATCTGTGGAAAGAAATAAAAATTATAAATCAGAGTTGAATATAGTCCATTCCTGTGGTATTTGAACTCCACCGTATTCCCACCTCTCTTGTTTGGTTTTGAGTGAAAACATGTTCAGCACCTTCTGACGATCCTTGTAGGATCTGCTATCCTGCCACTAAATAATTTTGGTTGCCCTGCATTGTACCATCTCTAGGCTGTCCTTCTCCTCTTTAGGTGGGGACTCCAGAACAGGCCACAGTATTCCAGGTGTGACCTTACTAGTGACCTATATAGAGGTAGCAGTATCTCCCACTTCCTACTGTGGACCTCCCCCAGCGCACCCTAGCATTCCGTTAGCCTTGCTGAAGGCCGTTTCACACTGGCTTGTTTATTTAAGGTGCTCTCTTATGATGACTCATGAGTCCCTTTCCCCTAGTGTTGTGTCCAGCTGAACCCCTCCTACCCAATACTCTGTTCAGTGTCTTTTGTTCCCTAAATTTATCACTTTACACTTTCTGACACTGAATTTCAGTTGCCAGACTTTGGACAAATTTTCCAGCCTTTGCATGTCTTTCTGCAATTCCCTTGTTCATTCCACATTACCAGCTCTACCATGGATACTAGTATAATCTGTGAATAAACACAGTCTTCCCTGGATGCCCTCTATGTTGCTGGTGAATATATTGAAGAGGACTGAGCCCAGAGCAAGTCCATGTGGTATTCCACTGGTGACCTGTCTTTCCACTGATCCGACCCCCTTCAACACAACTCTCTGCTACCTCCCTTCCATCCAGTTCCCTATCCATGTTACTGTTTCCTTAACTGTACCCAGATATCCCCTTCTTCTTCTTCTTCAGCAGCCTTTGGTGTGGTACTGAGTTTATTGATTGTTTATTGAAAGTCTAGAATTACAAATACCTTTGAGACAAGGCTCTTTTTACAAAGGTTCCACGTCAAGAGAAGTACACACATTTTGGACTAAGCTACATTCATCTATACATAGGCAAACTAGAACAATTGTATATAAACAGAGATTAAGTAAACAACACTCATTGGCTCATACAGTGCATTAAAGAAATTAAGCAATGAGACACTTAGGTTAGGAAAGTTCAGAGGTCTGTGATTGGGGTGGAGGGGGGATGGGAAGGGGGTAGCAGCCGAAGAGAAACTAGAGCAGATTCTCAGCATTGTTAAAGAACCGAGGAGAGGGGAGGTGTGCCACGGAGGAAAAGGAAGTTAGGAGAGGCAGTCACAGCAACTGGTAGTAGTAAGGTGAAGGTGTAGTCTTGATTTGAAAATGCCCATTGAAGAGGAGGAAGTGATACAGTATGAACGCTGAGGGTATTCATCCAGACGGGAGCACGGTGTGCAAAGGATCTTTGACGCAGTGATGTGCGGCATCGAGGTACTTGGAGGAGTTGTTGCTCTGACCCTCTGGTGCAGTGTAGATTAGTGGTTGGACTCAGGAGGACTTGGACTCATGGTGGTGAAAAACACAGGATAGTTTTTTGCATTAGATAGAGTTAGGTACTTTATCACGATTTCGCGAGTTGAGCCATCCTGATATGGCATAGAGTTCACATGTATGTGTGGTCGGTGGACTCCATTGAGCAGTGTTGAGCCTTGTTTAGGGAGGTCGTGTGCGCCAAGGCGGTGGTGGTGGCAGAGCCATAGACAATGAGGCCATAATCTACAATGGACACAACAGAGCTCTAGATGGCCATCTTTAATGCTGCTTGGGTGAGGTGTTGCTTGTTTTGATAGAGAATTCCAATGCACGCATTTACAACTCTGGCGACGTTATCGATGTGGGTCACATATGACAGACCATGGTCAAGAGTGATTCCTAGGTATTTAAAATATGACACCTGTTCAAGGGTATGACTAGCATTTGTTTTGATGTCAAGAGGGTATCACCTGTGTTTGTTTTGTGAGTTGCAGAAGAGCATTGATTTAGTCTTTTTGTGGTTAAGAACCAGCTTGTGAGAAGAGAACCAGTTTTCAACAGATGAGAATATGCGTTGAAGGTTGTGAGTTAATGGTTTTGGGTCTTTCTGTGGGTTGAAAATCACAGCATCATCGGCATAGAGGATAATTTATTCTGGGCAGGATTGTGGGAGAGAGTTTAGGAAAAGACTGAAAAGTAGGGGACCCAGTATTGAGCCCTGGGGGATGCCAGAAAGGACTAGGTTGGAGTCAGAGAGATTGCTTGAGATGTTTACTCTTTGTGTGCATTGGCAAAGGTAACTATTGAACCATGCTGTAGTGTCAGGGGAGAGACCGGTATTCAGCAGCTGTCTGGAGAGTAGGCCGTGCTGGACAGTGTTGAATGCTTTGGTTAAGTTGATGAACACGGCTCCAGTTAAATGACCTTTGTCCATAGACTTGTAGAGAGCTCCAGTGAACTCTATGAGGGCTGTAGAGGTGCTGTGCCCTTGTCTGAAACCGTGTTGCTGTGGACAAGGGATGTTGTATTTGTCCAGGTGGACTGTAAGCTGGTTGGCTAAAATGCACTCAAGGGCTTTGGAAAGGGGGGGAGGGCAGTATTGAGATTGTTCGGTAGTTTCCCAGGATTGATTTGTTGCCACTTTTGAAGACTGGTGTGACAATAGCTGGTTTTCATTTGCTTGGGAATTGACTGAGGTTGAGTGAGAGGTTGAAAATTCTGGTAAGCAGGTGAAGCACTTCCTTAAGTGTGAGGGATAGCAGTTTCAGGTCCAGTGAGTCACCACTGGCTCTGGTCTTGGAGCTGGCCCTTTTTATGTATTTGCGGACTTCACCTGAGTTGACTTTTTTAAAGTGGAATGGTGGATGGCTTGGGGGTGGGGAGGAAGTTGATTCAGGGGTGTCAGTTCCCGAGAAAAAGTCTGAGGAGAAGACACTACTGAGGTCCGTGAAAGCAGTGTTGAAGGCGTTTGCTATGGCCAGTGGGTCAAGGGTGGTGGTACCATCGATATTCAGTAGAGTTGGGGAGGATTTTGACGGTTTCCCCTGAAATCTCCTTTATATTATCCCAAAAGGCTCTCCCATTACCCCAGGTGTTGGTGAGGGCTTCTTTGTAGTAGGTGCTCTTTGCCATTCGTATTAGTTTCGTGCAATTGTTGCGAGATTGTTTATATGCTCGAATGTCCGGTTGGGTGCCTCTGGCCCTGGCAGTTGCCCAAAGGTGGTCCCTTGCTTTTAGCTGTGTCAGTAGTCCAGTATTAAGCCAGGGACTGGATAGTGCCTTGACTTTGTGCTTTTTTACTGGGGTGTGTAGATCACAGGTAGCATTGAACGTTATGATGAAATGTTCAAGAGCCCGAGTCTACATCCTGCGCAAGGTGTATGGGAGACCAATCTTGTCGCAAGAGGCAGGATTTTAGGTGGGACAGTTTGCCACAGGGAAGGACCCTACTGGAGATAGTTAAGGGAGGAGACTTGTAATATTTATTAGACCAGCTGCAGATAACAGGAGAGTGGTCGCTGAGCGAGTCAGAGAGGACAGTGATGTTGTTGACGTGGGTTGGATGACTGGTGAGGACCCAGTCCAGGAGAGTGCTGGTACCTGACTTGTAGTTCTTCCTAGTTGGGGAGTCGACCATCTGCGTGAGGTCAGCTGAGGAGATAGCATCCTTGTAGGTTCTGGTGTCAGATGCAAGCCAGTTAATGTTGAAGTCACCAAGAAGGACCTCGGATTCAGAAGGTTGGGAACTAACAAAGTCCAATAGAGCTTGAAGACCAGTCCCTTGGTTTTTAGGTGGGATGTAGACAGTGATCATAGTGAGTGCTTTATTTTGTGCACCAAGGAGTAGTCGGACGGGCAGGAATTGCACAGGAGAGTCAGTGGGGGTTGTGGCGACAGTGTGCGCAGTGATGTTGTCTTTCACATAGCGTGCACACCCCCCCCCTCTCTTGGACATCCTATACAGTTTGTGGACATTATAGCCTTGTAGAGAGATGGCATGGTCAGGGGATTTGGGAGTTAGCCAGGTTTCAACCACAGATATGACGTCAGGGTTATGCAGTTCAACAAAAGTTTGGAGGGCAGCGAACTTAGGTAGCAGGCTACAGATGTTGAGAGTGGAGATGGTGAGGCCCCCTACTGATTTTCTGGAGCTGACTGGGTTGGGGGTGATCAGGCCAGGGTTTGGGTGGACACTCCCAGATGTCAATAGAAGGAGGAGCAGGAGTTTAAGAGCTGTGCACTGTTGGTAGTAATGATCGATGATTTGCCTCCTTGATTTGCCTGACTGGATCCAGCGCAGGTGCCGTAGGTCCCAGCGTAATGCAATAGATAGTAGCAGGGGCCGGTTTGCTCAGGTTCCAAATTTGTGTTTGTCAGTGGTAGGCCAGTCCTTGATGGGGGGGAGCCCCGAGGGAGGGCTAGGTGAGTGAGCCAGAGTGCCATAAGGAAGGTAGGTGACAATTAGGTAGTAGGTAGTGAGAGGAGAGGAGTGGCAGGCACCAGGGAGATAGCTGAGTGGTATAAGAGAAAAGAGGCAGAGCAGAAGAAGGAGCTGGTGGTTTTGGGAAGACATGGTCAGGGGGAGTAAACAAGGGGGGAGGAGGTAGGATGGAAGCGACAGATAGGAGGGTTATAAGCGAAAAGGGACTGGTGGGGGAGGGACCGGTGGGTGTTACAGACAATTGTGAACTAGGCAGGGACATATTGTCAAAAAGGAACCCAAGAGTGTGGGCGGAGCCGGAGGGTGGAAGAAGAGGATTGGAGATAAGATAGACAGGGGAGGGACAGACAGCAGGTGGGTGGAGCAGCGGTCTATTTAATTAAGGCAGGAGGTGGGGGAGGTGGGGCGGGAGTAAAATCTCGGCAGTCTGCAGCACTTTTGAATGGGTACAGAGCCCAGACAGCAGCAACAGTGGGTTGCCCAATGAGGAGGTAGTGGCCTTAGCTGGAGACCAATCAGGTGGAGGAGCAGAGAGCAGTTGGCCAATAGCAGCCGAATCACTGCTTCCCCGGCCCAGGTTCTTTCCTTACCTGGCTTTCTGGAGCTCTGAGTCGGCATGCAGTGTAGGGTTTTGATGCAGCAGTTGCTCCTCGGGGGACACGGCAGCCCGTACAGGGCCCGAAGAGTCCGGCAGGCAGGAGTGCTGAGCAGCGTGCGCTGGAGGCTTGAGAGGCCTCAGTCGCACCACAGGGGGACTCGGCTGGCCCGTACAGGGCCCATAGAGATCTGGAGGGGAAAACAGAAGCAGGCAGGGGTTAGTTAAGTGGTAGGAGAAACAAAGGGATAGTGACGCAGTGTTTAAATCATAGGGCAGGGAGCGCCGGAGATGGCTTTACAGCTTTAGAAAGAAATGGGTTTTGGGGGCGCGGCTGCCAAGGACAGGAGTCATCAGTTCACGGAATTCTGGTGTCGACAAGTCGGGGTGGTAGACTGAGGAGGTAGTACAGGCAGGAAAAAAGGAATAAGTAGGCAAGGAGCGAGAGCAGAAGCGAGCAGGAGGGGAGACAGAAAATCGGAAATGGCTTTTCAGAGCACTTCAACACTTTACAGTTTGGTTAGAGAATCAGCAAATAGCAAGCATTAACCACACAGGCCAATCGGGAAATCGGTTTCACACTTTAGCACCAGTTATAGTAAGGCTAACATTGTAGAATCTAGGGGAAAAGACAAAAAAGGCAGTAATGCAACGGACAGATAGCAGGTGTTAAAATTTCAAATGCCTTGCTGAAGTCGAAGTTTTGTCAGACTACAACATGCCCCTTGTCAACTGCCCCAGTTACTCAGTAACAGAATGCTCCAGGTTGATCTTACAAGACCCTCCTGCCATGAACCCATGTTGATTACTACCCTGAAGCCCATCTCCAAGTATTCTGCTAGGTCTTCCTTGACTAGTATCTCCATCAGTTTCCCTACCAAAGAGGTAAGATTGACGAGTCTCCTGCTTCCCAAATGCCCCTTCTCTACACCCTTGTGTAGTGGAAATATATCCACTTTCCTCCATTCATTGACAACCACACCTTGCTGCAAAGAAATACTGAATAGCCCCACCTGGTGTTTGGCTAACACCAGTACCAATTCTCTTAGTACCCTCAGATACATTCCATCTGGCCTTGTTTACCTTCAGGGCTGTAAACCCTTTTCCTTTTCTGACTTTTTTGCTAGTGTACTTCGCAGCCCCAGTTCCTGGACCCCTCTATTAGCTTACTTTTGCCACTCTCTGACAAGGTCCTGCTGTTCTCCCTAGTGAATACTGAGCAGAAGTAATCATTTAGCAAGGCTACTTTCTGTCTGTCTTCCTCTGTCACATTGCATCCCCTTTTTAGCCCAATATTCTCCCTCCTTTCTTTCTTTTTTTTCCATTATACATCTAAAAAACTGTTTCCCCCTCCATTGATCCCTCTGCAGTATGCAGTTCTATGTCCGCCTTGTAATCTTGACTACCCTCTTGGCCTCACAATTTTTAACCCCGATATTCCTTTTCCCTCTGTTTTACGCTGTACCTTATAAAGGCCTTCATTTTGACTGTCACTGTTTCTCTGACCTTTTAGAGCACCAAACAGATATCTTATACTTGTTTCCCTTAATAAATATTCATGTGCATGTTTTTGTTGCTTTGAGAACAGCCCTTTTTATGAACCCTCATCTTCCTTCCACTCCCTGTTGCTGCTTACCCCAGCTAACCTGCCCAGGACTAGTCCCCTCATTTCAATAAAATCTGCCCTTCTGAAGTATAGCACCTCAGCCTCAGACAAGGGCTTACTGGTGCCCAGGGCCAACTCAAACCATATAGTATTGTGGTTGCTGAACCCCAGTGGTTCCTCAACCTGTACCCCATCTACTCTTTCTGAGCTGGTGAGTACCACATTGGAAATGGGGGACTGTCTAGCTCACTGACCAGGTTCACTGACCAGCGGCACTAGCATGCATTACTGCAAAGTATCAATCAGGGCCTGGCAGTGGGGGAACAGTAGAGCCCACTTCCCACCCACCCTTATCCTGTTCTTCATTTGTAGTCACTGCATTAGATTGGCAGAAGGAACTTCCTGTTGGGGACAGGAACCTCCAATCCAGTCCTTACCTCCAACCATTCTATTGGGTGTTGCTGCTGACAAGGGTTCCCGACAGAGAGCACAGGGAGCCTGAATAACATCAGTAACTTCCTGTCAAGGGGAAGGCTCCAGCTTCACCCCTCCCTACTAGGGGTGGTAACTGTTAGAAGAGGCTACCAAAGCTCAAGGAAGCTAACTTAAGATAAGACAAGCCACACTACAAAGTAATCAAATTGGAGGTAGTTACATGCAATGGTTGTGGGGCACTAATCTCCAGGGGACATCTGTAGAACATGGATCATTCCTACAGATGTAGATCACTATACAAATGCAGGGCTCATTTGGATGCAGCATGGAAGAAAATAGCCCTGCTGCAACACCAACTGTACTGGTGTTCTACCTAACCATCCATCAGAGGCTGATGAGACTTGGGGGGGGGGGGGCATGGACGGTGGTGGAGAAAGTGGGGAGGTAAAGTACCTAGATGAACCAAGCAAACCATGTTCCACCCAGGAGGATCATGACCACAAACCGCTTTGCACCCCTAGCAAGGGCAAAAGATCCTGACCTCGTGAAAGAGGACACCACACCCGTCAAATGACCAAGGCAAAACAGGGCTATGGCATCAGAAGTCAGTGGAAAAAATGGAAGTAGCAAATCACAGAATCATAAAATCATAGAATCCCACCAGACCACCTGGCCCATCTAGTCAGCTCGAAAAACCAAATAGTATACTGTAAGTACAAGTATAAACACATTCTCATCATAGGGGACTCAATGATAAGAGCAGTTGAGTTTCACCTAAGCAATAATACACATACCAAAGTGATGCTCAAATGCCTCCCTGGAGTCTCGGCCAAGCGCATCATAGAACACATCGAGATAAGTGGATAGAGGAGGAAATAGACTTGGAGTATATGTGCATCTTGGAACTAATGATCTGGCCAACCAGATGGTGGAAGAGGCCAAATGAAGCTTTGTTTGGCTGAGCAAATAGGTGGCTGCTTGTTTGACCTCCCTAGCTTTCTCTGAGTTCCTCCCAGTGTGGGGCAAATGAGGAGGTGCTGACAGGTTCAGGACTAAAGAGGTTAATAAAGACAATGCATGGTGGCAAGGCTGTTGCCAGGAAAAAGGTTACCAATTCATTGGTGCCTGGAGGAATGTCTGGGAGTGGCAGTTGTTTAAATTTGAAGGGGGAAGTGCACTTGGGCAAAAAATTGATTTATATGAAGAGTGTTTAAACTAGGAGAGGGGAAGTTTAAGACTAAGGAACCCATCTGAGAGATCATAAATGATGGAAACTTAGCCAACGCTCCTCCACAAGCAACAAACTCTCTGCCACAAGCTAGGAGCAAGCAAAGGGTAAGAAAAGGGAACAAAAGGGTCCATGAAAGGGATGAAGAAATAAAAAATGAACAGGTGAAACCTAAAATGAGGAAAAAGAGTACTCCGGCTAGCTCATGGAAAGGGGTGTACTTCAATGCCAGAAGCCTGGGAAACAAAATTAGTGGCCTATAGGCAGTAATGCCAGCCACCAAAATGGGCCTGGTGGCCATCATGGAAACATGGGCCACTGAGAACAATGACTGGGACCTTTCAGTTCCGGTTGTTTCTCTCTATAGACAGGATAGGAAGGGTGCAAGGAGAGGAGAGGTGGCACTATATGTTCATGATGATGTTTGTGACAGTATAACTACCATGCCAGTTGGTATGAACAAAAATGAGGGGGTAGATGCACTGTGGGTTCAGCTAAGCTCAGCATCTGAAAAAAATATATTCATTGGGGGTGATTTACAGATCACCAGGACAGGCAGAGGAAAAGGATGCAGAACTCACAGAAAAAATCAAAAGCATGACACAAACAGGAGAAACTGTGGTAACTGGCTATCTAAACATGCCAGACGTTGACTGGGATAACCTACTTGTGAGATTATCAAGAAGTCATGTTGTGGTAGATGCCTTAACAGGGCTGCCTACTCACCCAGCTGGTTAGCACATTGGCCAGACTGGACGCCATCCTCAATGCGGTCCTCACAAACTCAGAGGTAGTTGAAGATGTTAAAGTTGGGGAATCACTGGCTAATAGCAACCACAACTCCATTTGGTTCATGACTACTGTGACATTTTGTGAAAGATGAAAATATCTCAAAGAGGGGTTAAATAGGGTTAAACCATGCAATATACATGTTTCAAGTGTATTATGTAAATTTATATTATGAATTTGTTTGGGTTTTTATTTTTGTATTACATATTTTTTCTCCTCCTATGTGCTCCACGCCCTGCCACTCCTTCGAGCTGCCTAGGTCCCTCCCCCACAAGACATACCTATCCCCTCATGAGCCTCCAAACTCATATAGCAGCCACTCCCAGGGCAACCCGGCATAACCTTTCGCCTGATGGGTCCCTCTCCTCTGAGGGGGAAGGTGCCGGGGGAGGCCAGTGCAATTACTTGGCCCCAGGATGCTGCTGAGGCAAACATAGCTCCTTCAGGGCTTCGGTGGTATCGGTGTACCGGCAGCCATCATCTGGCCGGTCGTAGAGCGACTGGCACTGGTTGTTCCCTTATTGCGCCGCCCGCGCGAGTCCTGAGTCTCCACCAGGGGCAGCTGCCGAAATGGCCTTCACTGCCCACCCCAGGAGAGAGATCAGTCCCATGAATGCTCAATCCTCTCTGTCCCCTGCCAGCCCCCAGTGTTCCGAGTCCGTTCCTGAACTCTGGTCGCTGGCGTGGTGCAAGGTGTGGCGTCCAGCACCTCAACCCTCAGCGCCACTGTGCCGGCTAATGAATTTGTTTTTTTATGTGTTGATGTATATTTTTTTATATGAAACTTTATTATGAGTTCTTTATCGGTTCATCATTGTAAATGTGCTTGCTCAATGAAACTATCCCAAATAAACAAACCTGAAACTAAAAACTCAGTCCAGGGCAGAGGTCTTGAGCTTCAGGGGAGCCGACTTTAAAAGAATGAAAGTGATGATCAAAGACAACCTGTCTGAGGTTCATGAAAAATTGGGGGTTGAAGACATCTGGGAACTGGTTAAACAAGCCATACTAGACGTCACAAAATGTTGAGTGAGAACAGTGTCGAAAAGAAAAAAAACATTAAAAAAAAACATGATTCACTAACCAGGTTAAGTCAGCAATTAGAACCCAAAGAGAAGCGTACTACATAAATAACAGGAACCAGGATGACAATGTCTGGAACATCTACAATCAGAAATTTAAGGAGGCCAAGAAGGCTGTAAGGCTAGTGAAGACGTCAACTGAACTTTGGATTGCTACAGGTATCAGACCTGGTAACAAACAGTTCTTTCAATACATGTGAGAGAAAAGAAAGAAAGGTGGTGGGACAGTAACCTCACCAAGGGGAACAGGATCATTGAGGACAATGGACAAAAAGCCACAACTTCTGTTCGGTGTTCACCAAGGAGCACAATAGACGATTGCTTGAAAATGGCATTAAAGCAACTGATAGAGGGATTCCATGGATGGAAACCCTGAAAAGTATGACTGATGGAGCTACAGAGGCACTATTGCACCTGAAGATTGACAAAGCACCAGGGCCTGATGGGCTGCACCCAAGGGTACTAAAGGAACTTGCTGAGGAGCTGGCAGACCCACTGACACATTTGTTTAACTACTCATGTCTGATGGGTGTAGTACCAGGGGATTGGAGAAAGCAGAGGTAGTACCTCTCCACAAGGGAGAAAGTAGGGACGAGGCTGGCAATTAGAGGACTGTCAGCCTCACATCTGTTATTGGAAAATTAATGGAAACCCTAGTTAAACAGGATATAGTGGAATACCTGCTGTAGATAGGAACAGTCTCCAGGATGACAGGCAACATGGTTCCATAGTGGGTAGATCATACCAGGCAAACCTTATTACATTTTTTGAATGGATGGCTAAAGAATTGGATAAGGGACACTCAGCTGCCCTCCTCTACTTCTATTTCAGCAAGGTTTTTAATTCTTTGCTACACTATCACCTGCTAAATAAGTTGGAAGACCTAGGCATTCCTGTAAGCTTAGTCAGGTGGGTGGGGAATTGGCTTAGGGATAGAAGCCAAAAGGTAGTTGTCAATGGGATGAGGTCAAGCAACAATAGCGTCATTCGTTGTGTGCCCCGGGGGTTGGTCTTGGGCCAGGTCCTGTTTAATGTGTTTATTTGTGGCAGGCATCGACATTCAGGGTAAGCTCAAACTCTTCACGGCTAAAACTAAACTGAATGGTAGGGTTGGTAGCAGAGAGGCAATTAGGGAACTTCGGAATGACTTACAAAGGCTAGACAGATGGCCTAACATCTGGCAGCTGAAGTTCAATGCAAATAAGTGCAAGGTGTTGCATCTGTGTAAAGGAAACCCTAGGACAGATTACTGGCTCAATGGGGTCAAATGCAGCACCTCTCAGCAGGAAAGGGACCTTGTGGTCATCATATTCAACACCATTAAACAATTGAGCCAATGCAATAAAGCTTATGGCAAGGCAAATAGAATGCTGGGGTGCATAAGGAGAGGATTTGACAGCAGGAGCAAGGAGGGGATCCTCTCACTTTACAGGACCCTGGTGTGACCCCACCTGGCATACTAGATCCCGGTTTGGAGTCTACACCTTAAAAACAACAGGAATAGGCTGAAGACTGTGCAGAGAAGAGTGACCAAGATGATGCAGGGCCTACAAGGCCTCTCATATGAGGAATGCCTGAAGAAGCTACTTATTCTCACTGGAAACAAAGAGGTAGAGAGGGGATATGAGTGAGAGATTCAGGTTCTTGAGAGACATAAGTAAGGTGCCATACACAGAACTATTCCAAAGGGTCACCCACTTAACCACCAGGGAGCACGAATGGAAACTATGGGCAGGGAGCTTCAGAAAAGATCTAAGTAAACATTTTTTCATGGAAAGAGTGGTGGAGCCCTGGATCGGCCTACTGGCAGAAGTACTGAGTGCAAGGGCCATAGCAGTTTTCAAATGGGTGGGATAGAGCAATGGCTCAAGGGTGAACTGCGGAAACAGGTAAGGGTAATATTGAAAAGTTGGGTTAGATCCTGGGACCTATAGAAGGTCTTGAAAACTCTTGGGCAGACTAGATGGACCCACAGTTTCCTTCTGTCATACATTTCTATGTAACTAAACAGGAATGGGACCTTGGTGTAAACATATCCAATGACCTCAAAGTGGCAAGGCAGTGCAACAAGGTAGTAGGCAGGGCCAGCAGGTTGCTAGGGTGCATAGAGAGAGATGTCACCAGCAGAAGGAGAGAGGAGGTGGTGTTACCACTGTGTGGATCATTAACAAGTCCCCACCTAGAGTTCTATGTCCAGTTCTGGAGACCACATCTCAGGAAGGACATAGAGTAGAGGCTGTCCAGAGGAGGGCAGCTATAGTGGTGCATGGGCTACATCATAAGCCCTATGAGGAGAGTTTGAGGGATCTCAGTATGTACTACCTGGAAGAGAGAAGAGAAATCAGAGACATGATAGAAGTCCATAAATGCCTCATGGTATTAAAAAAGGTACAAGAGGAGAGTATTTTTCAGAAGAGAAGGTGCATGAGAACAAGGGAGTGTGCAATGAAGCTGGGAGAGAGGAATTTAGGAGGGGTGCAAGGAAGTACTTCTTCACAAAAAGAGTAGAGGATGCCTAGAACAGTCTTCTAGTGGAGTGGTCTGGTGAAAACAATGTTAGTCTGACAGCATGCACAAAATAGGCACAAAGACATTTTGGTAGAAAAGCGGTGGTGGGATAGGATGGGGTACAATAAGTAGCCAGAGATCAAGTATTGTCTGTGGTGGCAGTATTGGTAGGGAAAAAACAGACAGAGTGGGGTAAGAGGTCCTTATCTACCAACAGAGTCTACATTTCTAAGTTTCTGTGTTTCCCTTATGTCTGTCCTACTCATGCATGAAGCCCTTTACTGTTTTCACCTCCACCACTTCTGCTAACAGTCTATTCCTGGTGTCTACCACTCTTTCAGTGAAGTAGTACTTTCTCACATCCCTCTTTAAATTGCCTCCTCAGGTTTCATTGCATGCCTTCTGGTTCTGGTGCTTTTCCTCTTTTGAAATAGGCTCTGTTCCAGCACACTGTTCACCACTTGTAGGTCTCTGTCATTCCCCTCTCTCTCCTCTCTTGCAGGATGTGCATGTTGAGATCCCTCAGTCTCTCCTCATAGGGCTTTTGGTAAAACTCCTGCACTGTCTTAGTTGTCCTTCTCTGGACTGACTCCATCCTATGTCCATTATGAGGTGTGGCCTCCATAACTAGACAAAATATTCCATGTGGGATCTCACCTGTGAGTGATACAGTGGCAACACCACCATCATCCCCTTCTTCTGGAGATACCTCTCATAGTTAAAGCTACCAACAGTCCCTATTTTCCCAGGACAGTCCCTATTTTAGGCAGCATGTCCCAGTGCCCCCACAAGTTTTGCAAAATGTCACTTTTGTCCTAGTTTTTGCTTACTTGTCCCAGTTTTGTCCCTTTTTTTTTTGTTGACTGGTAATCCGTGAGTAACAGTTATTTCAGCACCACTGTGGCGCTGCTTGAGCTGGACAAGTCTGCAACTTCAACCCCTGTGCCTATGTTGCACCTCAAGCATGTCAGTGGGAATATGTTCCTTCCTGTTAGGTTAGACTTGGTAGTAGTGCAGACAAGTGCATGTGGACGTCTGCCTGCCGGCAGCTGAGAGGGACTCCAGACAGAAGAGACCGGCAGCAGTGAACTAAGGTACCTGAACCTGATTTAGCTGCAGGGAAGTGTGTGAAAACAATCTGGTGTGGTGGTGGGAGTTACTGACTTGAGTGAAGCTTGCTCAGCAAAGGAGGTAAGTGTAAGCGGGTTGGGATGGGATTGTCAGGAGGAGCAATACATGCAGCTCAAATGTCTGAACACAATTTAACGCAGGTTTGCTTCTAATGAACTTTCTGTACAGTATGTCATGATTTGGAACTTGCTGCAGCAGAATGATGTATTGTTTTAATCTGGATGTTTGCTACTGGTGTTACTGTGGGGCGGTATGGCCAGAGCAAGCAGTAAAATTTAATTGACTGTGTGCAGCATTGCCCGTGAGAGTGACATGGGGGGCATGGTCACGATGGTCCTTGTCCCAGTTTTAGGCCTCGGAAAGTTGGTAGCTTTACTCATAGTGCATCCCAGCATCACACTGGCCCTACTCACTTCTTTGTCACACTGCCATGCCACTTTGAGGTCATCAGATATGATAACCCAAGGACCTGTTCATGCTTAGTGACTGACGGCACCTCCCCCTCAACATATACTCAGTTCCTGGGTTCCTATGCCCCAGGTGAATAATTTTACACTCTTCAGTGTAACCCCCTAAATGTTGAGAGGGCTTACATGGACTCCTCTGCCCCAAGAACTGCTTGCCATCAATTTCAGTGTTCTCTCTGACCCTTGGGATTGCAGCCTGGTGGGGAACCTGATGATCACACTGCCTTGATGCTGCCTCCTCAGCAGATCCTGAACATTTGCACAGGAGATCTGCAAGTTCGAGCAGCCACCTGCTCGAATGAGAGCACTGCCTCTGAGCAGCTTGAACTTTGCTGTGTGGTGCTAAGCTCATTGACCTGACCACCTGCAACTTTCACTGCAGCAACCATAGCAACCCACAGTGACTCCCTCTAGTGTGCTGTGGCCCCAGGGACACCAGCAGATGGAGCTTGGAGACACTAGGAGGGTGAGAGAAAGATAAGCCTCATGAGTTTGGTGCCACTGCACCTTTAAGAATAGAGTGACCGTCAGTTGCTTTCATAAAAGGGAAACTGCTCTGCATGGGGGGAGCATGTACTGGAGCTCTTGATGGGCACATTGAAACCCTTACAGACATTAAACCTCAAATAAGTACAGAGTTTGCTATCGACCAGAGGGCAGCAACAATGAAAGCTGGGCAGCAGCCCCAACAAAATAACTTAAACTTACAGCAACTGTCCTTTCTGTGAAACAGCTATCATCTTTCTGACCCCTGTCCTCGCAGAACCCAATCAGAGATTAGGGATCAAAGCGCAAGAGACTAACAGCATTATGGGAGAGTGAATGTGCAGTATGCTTGGTGCCTATTCTTCCAACAAATAGGGTGTCGAGTGAACATTCTGTGTAATAATTTTGTGGATGCACAACCCTGTGTGCGACTCATAAGCTTCCTTTGCCCCACAAAATTTTGAAAGCAGTTCCAGAAGGAGGAGTCAGCAGTTAGCTCTCAGAGACAGAGGAGGGCTGGTGTGCTGCTAGCCAGAGCCACCTAAAAAAGCCTGCCTGGGCTTCTACAGCCAACCTTCAAAGAGTGACTTCAGAGGTTTCTACAGTCTGTGAATACAGAGGCTGAATTGTGCACCTACTGAAAGTGTTAGGAGGACATTTTCCTGAGAGACTGTGACCAGCCTTGAGAGAAAAGGAGGTAAACACGTGCCACATTTGCCAGCCTTAGGGTTCCAGAGAGAGAGTGCCTGAGTACAACTGTGAGAGTGCTTGCATCAGTCCAACAGACAATCTGGAAAGATGCTGGTTAGTGCTACTGCCAGGTACTAGCTAGTGTTCCACAATAGGGTTCTGAAGCCAAGACTTGTGTGTGAGGTGTGCGTCTTCTGTTCCTGTGACTGGTTAGTGCTACTGCCAGGTACTAGCTAGCGCTCCACACTAGGGGTTCTGAAGCCTGGACATGTGTGTGAGGTGTGTGGCCCCTGCTCCTGTGACTGGTCTGTCCTGCAGAGAAGGAAGAGGGAAGAGCCCAAGAGGTTCAGACAACTGCAGATGCAGAGAGCCTAATTTCCATACATCATTTGGAGGTTTTACCATTTAAGCAATTACATGGCCTGTGAAATTTTGGGTTTTACTGTTTTGCTTGTTTTAAAGTGCACCACATCTGGCCAGCCAGACGCAACATCACTGGACCTGCACTGTTTCTATGGCTGGGTACCCAGTGAAGCACATGGAGCTCCCTTAACTCATTCATGCCACGTGAGCTCTTTGAGAGTTCCACCGCTTGTGCCCTGTACACTCAACACTCCTGGGCCTTGCAAAATCAAGCCATAATCAGCATGCCACAAACAAAGCTGAGCAAGTCACTTAACCTCCTTGTGCTCCCAGGTCGCTCCTGTAAAAAAGCTTTCAGCTTAGTGTGCTATATCTGGTTAAACAACTAAACACAAAAAAAAATGCGAATACCCCATGAACTGTATGTGCTACACACATTGTACGAGTGGCAAAGTTGTTCAGCAAAAGATTACCTTTCCAACGGTGCTATCCAATTAATTATAAGCAATTTCTTCTTTTTTTTTCTATACTAGTCAAAATAGTAAAAAAGTGTGGGGGGGGGGTTTGCAATAAAAAAAGGAAACGTACACTATTTTTGGTAGGAAGATATGTAACATATTAACACCAAATTAAGCATCCGTACATTAGATGTACTGTAGGTACAAAAGTAATTTTGTACTAAAAGCAATTTTACTAATATAACACATGTATTTTTTCCCATTTTATTCAAGGTGCTTAGGTGAGGCTTGAGGTACAAATGTCAGCCATACACACCATACTATAAACAAATGCGAATAACTCCTAAAGTGTACAGAACGTGATAAACACAAAGTATCGGTGGCAGAGTTGTTTAACACAAAATTACCTTTCTAACGGTGCTGTGCAGTCAATTCTAATCAATTTGGTTTGTAAGTAATACAGAGGAATAGTGCTGATGATCTGAGAAGTGTCCAGGGCAAACAGGAAGTCTCTGACTGCCAACTGAAGTCGTTGTGGGAGACAAAGGGGAAGATTTGGCTGCCACCTACAAGCATTTCCCAGAGGTGATGAATGAGGTTCTAAGGGCTAAAACTGCTACCAGTGGGTTATGCCCCCAGTACAGGTGGGCTGGTAAAGTAAAAAGTTTTAAAGTCTTATTTGCTGCTGCATTGTTTTGCTTAGTTGGAAGGGGTGTTACTGTTACTGCATGTTTTAAAGTGTTTTAAAGGCCGAGACTAGTCAGGCACTTACCTTTAGTCCTGCAGGTACTGTTTACGGGTTTCTTTTAAAAAAACAGTTTTGCTTTTCATTTTCCCATGTCTAGTGACTCTCCCCCAACAAATATTCTGTTGATATTTTACATGTAAGACACTAATTGCAGTTTTGTTGACTTGAAGGTTGAACTGTGATTTTGCATGTGTAGGGGGACAGGGGCTACTGCTTTGATTCCACCAGACAGACTAAAACTGTATTCTGGGTGGAAGCACCATGCTAAACTTAAAATATCTGGAAATGAACTCCACCAATTAGGAAAATCAGAACCCAGACCATTTAACTTTGTTTAGAGCCTACAAGGCAGAAGTACTAACCATGACATCCACTGCAACCCAGTTATATTACCATTGAACAACAGCTGCCATGTTTTTCACCACCCATGTTTCCCCAAGATTCCTACGCATTCTTTCCACCCTCTCCTAATTGTCCACTCTACTACAGATTTTGGTATTGTTTGCAAAAAGGGGGGGGGAGGCATTGTCTAACCAGGAGTAGCACACTAATCTGAAGCTTGTTTCCAGGTGTGACCTGGGAGCATAAGGAAGTTAAGTGACTTGCTCTAGATCACACAGTATGCACCTAGGTGGCTATGGGATTCAAACCCAGGTCTCCAGATCTGTAGCACAGAGCCTTAACCCACTGCACTATACTGCCTTCCTGAGGCATATCTTCCCTTCCAGTTCTCTGTAATGTCACTTATGAAGACACTGAAGAGGGACCGGTCTGAATACTGAGCCCTGCAGCACCACGCTGGTCACTCTTCCATTCTTAGAGTAAGTGCCGTTAACCACTACTCTCTGTTGTCTGTCCAATGCACAGTTTCTAACCCAAGTCACCACTTTGGATTACACCCCACCCTGCTCAATTACTTAATCAGTCTCCAGTGGGGCACAGTAACGAAGACCTTGATAAAGTTCAGATAGGCCATGTCCACTGCCCTCCCTGATCTATTTCCCCGGTCACCCAGTCAAAGAAGTGAATCAGGTTCATCTGGTATGAGCCCCTCCTAGCTCTGTAAAGCCATGCTGTCTGTGGCATTGCAGCTCACTCCATTCAAGATACGGCACTGAGATGGACTCCCTGGCAAGGCACGCCTGGGTTGTACACGTAGTACTACCACCACCTTTCATAAACCAGTATGGTAAATGGTGGTTCAGGGGTGAATAGTAGAGACACTCCAATCAGCTGAGCCACAAGGGCTTTGGCTATTGCTGGCCTCAGCAAGGAAACCACTCATTTCTCCATGATATGGGGAATCAGTAACCAATCCAAGTATAATGGAATAACACAGCTTTATCAACAACTGACCACCTGCACAAAGAAGAGTTAGTGCAAATGATGACTTTAAACATTACCCTCTTAGGTGCCCTCTTGGCAGCCAGATCTACCCCTTCCTACCTGGTACCAGGTTTTAAACAGTTCCAAATAGGAGTTCCCTTAACTCAGCCCCTGGGACTGCAGGTGTAGATTGTTGCAGGCCCGTAAATGTTTCAGCGGTTGGGCCGACATTGGTGCACGTTAAACAGGGCAAAATACTCAATTCCCCAAACACCAAAGGCCCTGCAATTGCTTAAATGGCAGAGAACTCCTGAACATGGGGTATTTGTAGTACAGATTGTGAAGCACAGTGAAACAGCAAGCACTGTCTTTTGAAACAATGCCTCACTGTAGTGTACTTATGGTTTCCAGACTCAGATGGCTCCTCCTGATGCTGCGTGCCACTGGATATCTGCTCTCCCAGAGTGTCTATGATGCAGGTAGGCTTCCTCCCTCTACTCTCTGTTGACTCAGCTACCTTGGGCACTGGCTGCAGGCTCTTCTGATCTCCTTCCACTTATTCTGGACTGCTGAGGCCCAGAGTCTGACCCTCACATGTCCTGGCTTCCAGCCCCCTAGATCAGAGACAGCCTGGCACCATGCTATAGTCCCTGCAGCAGGTCCTGAATCAGCGGCCCTTGGTCTTTTTCTCCACACTGTATCTTCAGCATCACCCACATGCTGGCTTGCATGTGGTTGTCATTCTCTTCCTCGCTGGAACTCAGCAGCTCTGTTCACAGTTTGCTCTCCACTTTTGAGGCCTGAGCCGGCACAGCTTGCATCTACTCCCAGCACTGCAGACCTTAACACCACAGCATTTTCACCAGATCTGCCCTACTCCAGCACAGTCCTGCCTTCATAGGCCCTGCTTACAGTCTGACTTGGTGTGTTAGAACAAAAGACCCAGTGCACCCCCCCAAAAAAATGTGCAAGTCATAACTTTGTTACAATGTGCCCTCTGTCTCAAATGGCTGCTCACTCATTACATCTCAATGGGGAGTAGGGGTCACTTAGTTTTTCAGATCAGAGCTCTGGTGTGAAAGTCAGTGTAAGCTCAGTCACCAGTCGAAAAGGTGGACCTCCCCTCGGCTCAGGCCATGTTCTAAAATGCAACTGCCAGAGTTGCTTCCTTTTAAAATATAGTGCACTGCCTTAGTTTCAAGAAAATACAAAATCACACATGCCCCCACAATGCAAAGCATCATGGGCTGCATATGCAAATCACCACAGAATGTTATGCTGGTCCAACTTTAAGCAGAATTGCATGGTGCCGAAAGGCCTCTCACACAGTTTGCAAAGGGTGGCCTTTCGGCACCATGCAATTCTGCTTAAAGTTGGACCAGCATAACATTCTGTGGTGATTTGCATATGCAGCCCATGATGCTTTGCATTGTGGGGGCATGTGTGATTTTGTATTTTCTTGAAACTTGGCTTCCCAGCCAAATGCCCTTTGGGGTAACCCTTGCCTCAGTGTTTACACACAGAGGTTCTTTGACTTTAAAACTGCCTTAGTGTCTCACTTCAAATAAGGCGCAGTCCCCAGCCAACGTACTGGTGATGGTGGGGAGCCAGGTAATGGTGACAGCCACATATCTCTAAACAATGAACAAATCCAAGATTAACAGCTCAGCCTAAGCACTTTCACAAACTCGGAAATGCTTGTCTCATTGGGGTGCTACCAGTTATGGCATACATAAGTAAAAACAAAAGACCTAGTGCACATTCCCCCCAAAATTGGCAAGTCATTAAGTTGTTACTCTGTCTTGGTTTGTGCATGAGACTGTCAGTCCTGAAACTCGACAGCCCACTAAACACAGAAAAGTGCCAGAACCTGATGCCCCTCCTTTCAAAAGAAGCCTCCCAGAGTTCCTCCCCTGCTAGGTTTCTGAGTACAGGGATGGGCCCACCTGAGCGAGTCTAGTACAGTACTCTGTCAGCCTTTCCATTAACAGTGTTTCCATTAATTTCCCCACCACTGAGGTGAGGCTCATCAGCCTATAGTTACTAGCCTCTTCCCTGCTGCCACTCTTATGTGGAGGGGCCACATTCGCTCTTCTCCAGTCCTTTGGAACCATACCTGATTCCAGTGATCTGTTGCATAAGGCCTTCAGAGGGCAACCAGAATCCTTCTGTTCTTTTAGTACCCTTGGAGGTAGCCTGTCTGGTACCAAAGCTATTTTCTCTTTCAGAGTTGCAAGTCACTTCAGAACTCTTTCCTCTGAAAATGGACTTGAATCTGCCTATCCCCCATTCCTGCTGGTTGCTGCTCCCTGGTGGTCTCGCCCAGTATTTATGTAAGAAAAAAAAAAGTTTGAGCTAATGGACATCTTGAATGAACAATATCGGGGCGCAGGCCACCCTGGAGCTCTTGCTATGCATAAAGTTGGAATGGGCTGCCCAGTAAGCCCCGCTGTCCCTGGTGAGGTCAGACATGCTGCTACGCTTGGTTTGGTGCCATGTTCTGAAGCCTAAGGTTATTAACTGGGCATGGGGTTAACTTGAATAATGTAATAATGTGTAAATTTATCAGCTGGACAGGTAACATAGTTATATGCTGGATAGGTGGCACAGTTATACGCTGGACAGGTGACACACAAGGGATATCTGACAGCATGTCTGATGCCTTACCAGAGGGACAGAGTTCACCTGTCGTACATTGGATGCAACATATTTAATCTATCAATATAGAACATGCTAGAATCTATTATGTTTTGAAACGTCTCCAGCCAGTTTTGAGAGTGACAAAGAGATTTTGTTGGTGGGACAGATCCCAGACAAATGTTGTTTTTTTTTGCTCTCCCTGTGATGGGTAGGCATGCTTCAGGGAGATCAGCTAAAATATGTACCTCATCCCCCTGCAGGGCACAAACAGTGGAGCTGGGGGGTGGAAAGAAAGGAAGGGAGGGATGAAGTGGATTCCCACCCTGTCAGGGATGGAGTGGGGGGGGGGGTGAAGCTGGAGGGAACATGCATAATCTTCACAGGTGTTGGGGGTGGGAGGGCCTCTCCAGAGTAGACAGCCCCCTCTCTTTTGTTTGTTTATTTATTTGTGCTTATCCAGTAGGGTACACTTGGCAAATAAATGCCTATTTACAGGTATGACCTGTAACAGTACAGTACACAAAAACAAGCAAATATATGAAGCAAACAGGTATAAGAAACAAGTAATGCAGCACAATCATTCTCATATCAGTATACAGAGCAAAATAGAGCAAAACCACAGGGTTTAAAACAGTTATAGGCAGCAAAGGACCAAAAATCTCCCAACAGAGCATCCTAGTATTATATAAATAAGGTACCCATCCCAAGGAGTGGTATATTTAATCGGCTAAATGCAGGTGTGCAAAGGTACAGAGTACAAAATACAGAATACACACACCTTTTTAGGTGGATTGGCTCAAGGGTGCATCTGCCTCTGAGGTTCCCCTGCCATTGGGTTGGATTCACAATGAATTATGGTAAAA
Organism: Neoceratodus forsteri; assembly: GCA_016271365.2. Lineage (NCBI taxonomy): Eukaryota > Metazoa > Chordata > Ceratodontiformes > Ceratodontidae > Neoceratodus > Neoceratodus forsteri. The sequence continues at coordinate 355,695,072 of CM057457.1, forward strand.
ATGGCAGCTATGAAAATAATCTGCTGTATATGTACTTGTGTGGTTTGATTTCTACATAAAATTGTTCTGCAATCTTTTGAACACAAAGATTGGTGGGTGTTTTTTTTTTTTTTACAAAGGGGCAGACTTGGTTGTGGGCCCCGGTTGTGGGAGGCACTGGAAGCTTCAATGACCAAAGAGACAGAACCACAGTTCCCTTAACACTACAGTGCAGTCCTGCCACTTTAAGGGATTACCATGTTTAGCAACCACTTTCCTGGCCCCTCCCCTGTTGCAGCACACAGTGAATATTAATGAGATGGTATGAATGGTAGGGATACATTCCAGAGGTGGACAGGAAGTGCACTTCAGTTTCCGAGAGCCGCAGGGACAGGAGCACAGAGCAGAGCACAAAGGGAGCTGCAGAGGGAATTTTTCTGTTTTTGTGAATAGTAATTATTTTGTAAGTCCAAAGGCTTCAAAACACTGAAGAATTACATCTGCTCACACTTCTGAACAGAGTAGTTTCATATTGTGAGGAGGGGGTGTTGGAAACTGAAACAGAGGACCATGAAGTTGGAGGTAAGAAGTTACTGCATATGACTGTACTTAAAAATAGCACAAACTGGGCACATGGGGTTTAACATTGTTTCATATCAAACCAAATTATATAGAGTCATTGGCATTTCAAGAGTGTTTGTTCTTTTTCAAATATTTAACTATGTTTATATTTCTGTGTCCTGACTGATTTGACCTTGTATCTTTTTCTGTCTGTATCTTTTCATGTTTCTGAGTGTTCTGAGCCAAAGCATATCCAGTGGTAATACAAACGGATAAATAAACAATAACAATAGAGATTTTCAAATACCTCAGAGGTATTCAGAAGGTGAAAGAGGGTAGCATCTTTCAGAAAAAAAGATGTTCAAGAGCAAGGGAGCATGACATGAGAATGGAGGGAGGTTCCCTCAGGGGTAATAAGAGGAAGTGTTTTTTCACAGCTAGAGTGGTGGATGCATGCAACAGCCTACCTGCAGAGGTGGTGGGGGCAAAAACAGTAGGGGAATTCAAAAATGCATGGGATAGGCATAAGGGATCCTTAGTGACAGGAAAGAGAGGCTAAGCCGCAGATCACTTAGGATCTGTGGCGTCTGAAACAGGCAGGGACAAAGGGAAGACTGGATGGGCCAAGCCGCCTTATTTATCGTCAAATTCTATGTTTCTGTGATTCCATTATTAAAATCACATTAGGCAGTCAATGTTAGTCAATACATACTTATTAAACAGGTACACTTTGAGGTAATAAATAGAGTTTAATTGCTCCATGTAAGCAGGTGGGGGCTTACTAATACACTCGGCTGGTCCAGACCATCCCTCCAAGCACTACAAAGTTAATGTGCGTCACTCTGGTTCAGGCCCTTAAAGGCACCAAAACGGAATTTGTGTGGGTCTGTTATTTTATAAACTGTCCCATACAAAGGTAGCCTACCCACAGCTGTAATAGATGATACAAGTATTTACCTTAGTTTTCTTTCGGGGTTACTAAGTAACGGTTTAACTATCTTCTGACTATATGGCATACTAGCTGGATAGCAGTGACCTGCTATGAGGCAGTCCATCGCTCCCTTGCTCCCCAGCAGTTTATCCTCAGAACAAGGACTCTGACACTCTGTATCCCTTTGGTTCGATATGCAAGGCTCCTTCATACTGTCTTTCCATATTTCTTGAGTAACAGGTTGCTCAGGGATTCCCTGTCTCCCTGCAGTGCTAAAACCTGGCTTCTCTGCTCTTTCTTCTAGATGCTCTGCTTCTGCACATGGCCATTATTACTTGTTATAGAACACAGCATGCCAGAATGGCACACAATAATATCAGGGTGAACTCCTTTTTGCAGTTAGTTTTAACTTGCTCTAGTAACATAGAAACATAGAATTTGATGGCAGATAAGGACCACTTGGCCCACCTAGTCTGCCCATTTCCCTACCTAAAGGATAAGCTGCAGATCCTAGTTAACCAACAGCCTACTTCCTCCTATCCCCCACTAGAACTGGCTTATGTCTGTCCCATGCATTCTTGAATTCCCCCACCGTTTTTGACTCTGTGACCTCCTCAGGAAGGCCGTTCTATGCATTTACAACCCTCTCTGTGAAGAAATACTTCCTCACATTACCTCTGAACATAGTATTCCCAAGGATAGCTGAACACCTCCAGCACCATCACCTTGGCTTTTCTTGGGACTTACAGTCATGTGTCCTGCAGCATGTCCTGGGTTCTTACTGGGTTCAGGGTCTGTGAGTGGCTGAGCTGTCCAGCCAAACCTGGAACAACTACTGCCTCTTTGTTTTTCTCCACTTAGGGGAGCAGGCACACAGTGCTGCCCAAGATGGCCCTGCACATGCTCCCATGCACAGGATGTCAGCAGCTGCCACTTTTCTGACCCTCTGTATAATGGTCCCTGGCTGCCTTGCCCCCAACAATTACTAGGGAACAGACTTGAACTGGGCACCACCACCTCACTCCCTCGGAGACTAGGGCTGTCCCCTGGAAGATGTCATGCTACCTGGCTTCTGCTGTCTGTATTCAGCAACTGCTTCATCTGCTTCTTGGGTTCTTGATGATATCAGGACACATGTCTTGGTTCAGCCCCACCAGGAAGCCCATAATGAACTTCAGGCAAACCGGTCTCAAGCCTGAAAGCCCTCGGGAAGTGTCCCTTGAAGAGACACCCTTGGGATTCCTGCACCCTCTTGGTGGTCCCTCTAAACTTCAAACTGTGGGCAAACTCTACATCCTCACCCACCAGTCCCAGTGATATTGGACTTGTCTCAAGTACCTGAGGCCCCTCCATGATTCCACTCAATATTACAACTATGCCATTACCACAACAAGGCATCCAGTACCTTCTGCCACTCAAGGGGTCAAAATTCCAGATGAGAGTATTCATCAAAGGTCTCCTGTGCCACCTGCACAATTCATTCAGACACCCTGTTAATGGGCATGGGGTGTGCATACCTCAACCAGGCACACAGGAGTATCCCTGACTCCTCAGTACCTTGATGGTAGCTTCTGGTTACCAATTTCATCCATCACCTATACCTTGAGTGTCTCAGCTGTCCTTCGCCTGCAAACCTAGGGCACACACTCAGTGATGACACTTGGAGTATCTGCTCTCTACTGGTTTTCTGACACCTAGCTGCTTCTTCACTCACACCAAGAGTATCAACTCCTAGACCCAAGAATGCAAAACCTCAAGAATGCTGGTACCTTGAGGGCACCCTAGCTATATACTCATTGTAGCTCCTCCCACATCAGCTTCACCCACAGAGGATGATGTTGGGGCACCATTCCCCTTCCCTTGAGTGCACCCTATCTATATACTCACTGTAGCTCCTCCCACATCAGCGTCAGCCACAGAGGATGTTGTCAGGGCACTGTTCCCCTTCCCTTAAATGCACCCTATCTATATACTCACTGTAGCTCCTCCCACATCAGCTTCACCCACAGAGGATGATGACAGGGCACCATTCCCCTTCCCTTGAGGTAACTCTATCTATATACTCACTGTAGTTCCTCCCACATCAGCTTCACCCACAGAGGATGATGTCAGGGTAGCATTCCCCTGCTAGCCACATATGGCAACAACCTCCTTCCCCTACTATTAGGGTTTGTTGCAAAAAGTAATGTATTGCCAAGCCACAGTTCCATTGTATTAGTGCTAGTAAAAATTAGCAATTTCCATCTTGCCTACTATCTCACCCCTCTGATCATCAAACTATCATCAATCCATCACCCACCATGGTGAAAGGGAGAACTGATTCATCCTTAGTCAGTGGGTGACCAATTCATCCTTGTACTTTAGGCTGCAACTGTTAACATTACCTGTTCCCTTCTTGTTGAAAAGTTTCAGCTTAGTGGTTAAGAGCACCAGGGCAGTATTCAGGGGGTCTGGGTTCAAATCCCATTTGATCACATTTATTTTGTTTCACTTCAATTTGTGATTTTAAAATTGCTTAGCAATGGCTAATACTGCACTAAGATCACTGTCATCATTCTTCCTAGTTGCAGGATTGCGCAACACCGGAGAAAGAAAGTGTGTTTAAGGGAAAGCACAGGCCCAGCCTTGTGAACCATAACTTAGTGGTTAAGAGTGCAGGGACAGTATTCCGGAAGCCTGGGTTCAATCCCGGTGGGACTAGACTTTCTATAGATACATTAGTGAAAGGAGAAAGTCCAGAGGGGGTATTGCTAAGATCAAAGGTGATAAGGGGGAGTATGTGGAGGAGGACCAAGGAAAAGCATATATCCTAAATAGATGCTTCTGCTCAGTATTTACTGAGGAGAAGGTACAGCAGGGCCAACAGCTCAGCAGCATGGACACGGGGGGGGGGTGCACAAGTCCCTTAACAAAAGAAAGGGTCTTACAAGAGCTTGCTCAGCCCAGGGTGGACAAGGCAATGGGACCAGATGGCATACATCCCAGGGCACTAAAGGAGCTAAGGGTGTAACTAGCAGAGCCATTATCAGATATGTTTAGGAAGCCTCTGAGCACAGGAGAGGTCCCAGAAGACTGGAGAAGGGATCATGTGATCCTGCTCCACAAGAGTGGTAGCAGGGAGTAGGCAGAGAACTACAGACCAGTCAGTCTTACCTCAGTAGTGAGCAAGATTATGGAAACACTCCTTAAGGAAAGGATAGTGCAGCACCTGGAATCCATAGGAGCACAGGATCCAAGACAGCATGGGTTTACAACAGGAAGTTCCTGTCAAACTTATCTCATAGATTTCTTTGACTGAGTAACCAGAGTGGTGTACCAAGGGGGTGCACGTGATGTCACCTACCTTGACTTCAGCAAAGCTTTCAATACTGTTCCACATAGAAGATTGATTAATAAGCTGGGTAGGCCCGGGGTGGATCAGAAGTTGGTCAACTGGGTATCAAACTGGTTGGCTGGCAGAACACAGATAGTGGTGGTAAATGGTATACAGTCAGAAGAGATGCAAGTCACAAGTGGGGTACCTCAGGGATCAGTCCTGTGGCCAGTCCTCTTCAATGTCTTCATAAGCTACATTGCAGATGGACTGGAGGGTAAGGTTTGTCTGTTTGCAGATGACACCAAGCTCTGCAACAGAGTAGATGATCCAGATGGAGTGGGCAGAATGAGAAGAGCTCTGGATAAACTGGCAAAATGGTCAGAAGAGTGGCAACTGGGGTTTAACGCAAAGAAGTGCAAGATCATGCCCATAGGGAAGAGAAATCCTGATGCCACCTATAGATTTGGAGGGGAGTTGCTGGCAATCACAAGGGAAGAAAAGAGACTTGGGCATCGTCATCACAGATGACCTGAAACCATCCAAGCAGACCACTAAAGCAATAGGTAAGGCTTGGGGGATGTTGGGGTATATTAGCAGGGGTATCACAAGTCATAAGAGGCAGGGGTATCACAAGTCATAAGAGGGAGGTAATAATCCCTCTTTACAAAACACTGGTTAGGCCCCAGCTGGAGTACTGCGTGCAGTACTGGAGGCCACACCTGCACAATGACATTAACAAAATGGAGGCAGTCCAGAGAAGGGCAACCAAAATGGTGCAGGGATTGCATCAGAAAACATGTGAGGACAGGTTAACAGAGCTCAGTATGTATACCCTAGAACAAAGGAGAGAGAGAGAGAGGTGTGATGCGATCGAAACATTCAAACATCTTAAGGGCATTAACATGTTTCCATATAAGAAAAATATCAGGACCAGAGGACGCAGCATGAGATTAGAGGGATTTAAGGGGTAATGTGAGGAAGTTCTTCTTCACAGAAAAGGTGGTGGATTCATGGAACGGCCTACCTCTGGAAGTGGTGGATATGAATACAGTGCAGGGCTTCAAATAGGCATGGGATAAGCATAAGGGAGCAATACAGATGAGTATGAATAGATAGGCCATTGACAGAGTAAAGGCCTATGGCACATTCATATGATAGAAAAAAATTGGGCAGACTGGATACGCCTTGCGGTCCTTATCTGCCGTCAACTAATATGTTTCTATGTTTCACATTATTTCTTTCTCACTTCAAATTGTGATTTAAAATGGCTTAGCAGTGACTAATACTGCACTAAGAAAACATCTAGTTGATATCTCAATGTGTGCAGTGAAAAAAAGATTTATTTATTTATTTAAAAGATTTACCAGGAAGACACACTGAGCAGACTACTGCTCGATTCCATATGCATCCTGGAGTGAGGGGGTAAGGGAGACAACACAAGAGTATGTATCAACAAAACACAGAACATTATTATATACAGAGATTATATACAGAGAGATTATATGCAGAAATACAGCCGGAAATGTATACAATGCATTCTTCTACAATGCCAATGAAAATACTGGTGGGGTACAACATGTAGAGTGAATGGCCTGGTCCTAAACTCCCCAACCAGTGCTTCATGCTATCAGTCTGCCTGGATTTTAGAGCTCTAGAAGAAGTCAGGGAGAGGGGGAAATTAGGTGGAAGCACAGGCAGTGCAAAAATGAGCTTTAAGGAGAGAATTGAGTTGGTGGGTGGTGGTAGCATGCTGAATGGGCAGGGGGAGAGAATTCCACAGTTTAGGCATGCGATGTGGAAGCTGCTTGGCCTGCAGAGGTGGGCATGCATGGGACAGACAAGGAATGGGTGTCAGAGTTCCTGAGGGAGTGCGAGGTTGGGGGAGGCGAGGACAAGACAGTAGAGAGGTACAGGGGCGGGGACCGAGTCCAAAACTCAGCTGTGAGCCTGGTGCAGAGTGACTGTCTCCTATCCTGTAGCGGGAGAGGTATAAGGCCTGGTAAAGGTTGCAGTGGTGGTTGCTGGGAGGATAGTCGAGGGCGAAATGACAGAAGGAGTAAAAGAGGGTATCCAGTCTGGTTAGGGCAGTTTTGGGGGCAGCACCGTTGACTGTGCCACCGTAGTCAAGGATTGTAAGTTAAACATGCCTTGTGTCCTTTTAGGTGCCAGAAACCTTTGAAGATATTGCTGTTACTTTCTCAGATGATGAGTGGAAGATGTTAAGCAAACAAGAAAAGGAACTTCACAGGAAAGTTATGGTGCAGAATTATGAAACCATGGTTTCCGTAGGTAAGGATGGTCACACTCTGAGAAGTGGGCTCTCTGTTCTGAGTGGGGTGGGCTTACTTTTAAAATGCTAAGCCTAGAAAAATAGAAACATAGAGTTTGTTAGAAGAAATGTAACACTTGGCCCATCCAGTCTGCTCAGATGGTCCCTACCTAAACTGTGTCTGTAGACCCTTATTGGACTCAGGCAACTCTCCCTTCTTGCTTCCTAATTACCAATATTCCTCTATGTCTATCCCATGCATGCTTCAACTCCCCTACTGTTTTAGCTTCTACCACTTCCACTGGCAGTCTGTTCTAGGCATCCACCACTCTTTCTGTGAAGTAGTACTTCCTCACATCCCTCTTAAACTTCTCCTCTTCCAGCTTCATTACATTTCCTCAGATCCTGGTGCTCTTTCTCTTGTGAAAGGGGCTACTCTTGTGCACCCTTTTCACCCCTGTGGGTCTCTTTCATGTCCCTCTTGCTCTCCTGTATTCTAGGGTGTACATGTTGAAATCCCTCAGTCTCTCCTCATAGCGTAACCCCTGCATGATTTTAGTTGTCGTACTCTGGATTGCCTCCACCCTTTCTATATCATTTCTTAGGTGTAGCCTCCAGATCTGGACACAACACTCCGGTGGGGTCTCACAAGTAAGTGACACCACCACCTCCCTCCTGCTTCTGGAGATACCTCTTTCTATATATCCCAGCATCCCACTGGCCCTATCCTCTGCTTTGTCACACTGCCCTTCCACTTTGAGGCAATCAGACGTGGTAATCTCCAGGTTCCTTTCCTATCTAGTGACAGTACCTCCCCTATCTTCAGCTTCTGGGTTCCTATGCCCTAGGTGCACAGTTTTGCACTTTTTGGCATTGATCTCCAACTGCCGTGCTCTTGACCCCTCCTCACATTTCATAGGGTTCCTATGAATTCTCTCCTCCTGAGCCTCCACGCTATTACAGATTTCTGTGTCATCTGCAAAAAAGACATGCCCTCCCTTCAGTTCTTTGGCAATTCAGAAGCCTTATGCTGTGTCATGAGGAATGGATGAGGGGCTCTGCTATAATATTCTTACACTTTTTTTGAAAACTGAAGCAGTATGTGAAGTTCATTGAGCTTATCCCTCCACTTCCATTTTGAGACACTCTGTATTGTTAAAGAGTGGTAAGACTTCACAGGAGATGGGAGATGTGAAAGCACCTTTCTGTTTGAAAAACTGTACAAATACGTTGGCTAACTCAGTTGACAGAGAAGGTAAGTGTGCCAGGTCCCTCGCATTCTGAAGCCAATAAAACAATAAATCTCCCACGGCAGGTAATGAACTCACCTTTTGGTGTCAGAGATCCACGGATATCAATTTGTGAGCTATGCCTAAATTAAAGCAAGACAAGAGCAATTTAATGGAATCTTGAGATAAAAATGCATTCCCTGCCCCTGCTTCCCCCTTCCTCTCCCATCCTTCTGTAGTCCTGCCCCCTCCCCATAGCCCTCCTCCCTATCTGTTGCAAGTGTACCGTTTGCCTGTTATCGCAAGTCCGTGTGTGTGTGTATATATATATATATATATATGTGTGTATGTGTACATATCAATCTTGTAATACCATTGCAGTCTGTAGCATTTGCACACAATTTGTATGTACCACCTACTTCTCAACCTCTTGATCAAAATGTACTTATCTCCCTCTGTTACCTTTTCTATTAATCCTGACTCCAGATCCTTTGAAAATAGACACTGCCTAAAGGGTCTTGTGTGTAATAACTAACTAACTAATAAATGAATGTCATTGAGGAGCAAACTTGCATAACGTCATATAGTGGGATACAGCTTGCCTGTCCCATCCATTATATCAGCTTTTTTACGCAGGATTCAATGAAATGCCTGTGGTCTTAAAATGTCTACACTACCAATAAATTAAATTATATACTATTATAGAGAGAAAAATGTATAGTTCCGTGAGTATTACTGGTCAGTAATACCATCGAGAGGTTCCTACATGTCCAGAACCGTGAGATGGTATTGCTGACCAGTAATACACACGGAACCATACATTGTTTGTTTAAATATATGGATCCAAGTGTGTTTTAGGGTCTTTTGAGATGGGCGGTTCGCCAGTTCTGTTAAGAACTGTCTGGGTCATGGCGAACCGCCACACTGTCTTGCGCTATGTGTTGAGCTGTCTGCTCGCTCCTGACGGTTCCCAGCCTCTGCCTGCTTTTTTTTAAAAAATTTAGATCCTACCTGCTCTTCATCACTGGATCAGCAGGATAAACCAGATATTTTAATTTGCTGATGGGGGAAAAGTAAATAAAAATAGAGAAGCGCGACGACCGAGTTCGCTCTCGGTAAGTGAGAGAAGCACCGCCATGTTTTTTCAACTGTTCTGCCCGCCCACACAGGAAAACCAGCCAATGAGGAGGCACGCTTACGACGTGGGGGCAGGAGGTATCTTTTCGGAAACTTGGAACGATACTATTGTCAGCACAAAACAATAGTATTACCAATGATTGACAATAGTATTATCACTGAACCTTTGAGGCTATTACTGGATTTGTTTTGTATGCTTTACAGACCTATTAAATTGAACATCCATGTATTAAAAATCACTAAACATGATTTCAGGCAGTCATCACGTGGAGCCACTGTACCTCGTATCCTATATGCAGTGTGCTCTTTTGCAGAAAAGTTGAGAGAGAGGGCTCAATTTCAGTGATGGGGAGGAAGGCATAATACATTTTAAAAAGACTCTAATCTTATTATAAATTTCTCAAGCTGAACTCTAGCAACCTACAATGGGGAAAATATGGCCTTCGAAGGGTATCTCTTTTGGTATTGGACACCTCTCATGAGGTTTGAACAGACAGAACCGCTGAGCTTTGGTTCATGTTTTCCTTGCCAAGCCTCAGGCTCAGAGTCTCTTATACTGTTTATTTATTTATTTACTGAAAACATTGTAGAATACCTTTGAGTGCAGGTGCTCATTTACAAAGGTTCCATGTCAAATATATAGTCACAAAAAAAAACATCACAAGTACAACAAGCAGTTCCAGTGGAAATGCAGTCGAGTCTGACTCAAAGCACTTATGGCAGAACAGGTACATGAAGTTTTGAAAACATCCATGCATATCATTGTATAAAATTTCACAGGAAATGTACAGAGAGAAACCAAATAAAACAGTTTAACAGTTAAAGCTGCAATGGACTGCAAGGGCAGACGGCAACAGTCTTGGGACATTCAGCAGAGTATCAGGCAGTCTGTTTGAACAGTTAGTGGGCCTGACAACAAACGACTGCTTGCCCAGCTCAGTTTGCCAGAAAGGAAGTTTAAAGGAATTCCTGGCCATATTCCTGATATTGTATTGGTTTGAAACAGTACAGAAACAATTTGTTAAAGCAGGAGATGTTAGGCTAAGAAGCAACTTTCTGGCTTGCAACCAGGTCTGGAGCTTTATTCTGCCGGGTAAAAGTAGCCAATTAGTGAGTGTGTAAAAGGTACAACTACGAGTGTGGTTATCTGCACCAAGTATGAAGTGGCATGCCTTATTATAGATCAGCTTTACTCTATTTATCACTGTGTCACAGGCAGCTGAACAAACAGGGAGGCCATAATCTATAAGTGACAGAATGGAACTGGCTACAATAAGGTATCTAGCATCCCCAGTGAGATTGTTCCAGTTACGGTACAGGGAGCCCAGTCTCCTGTTAACTATGGCCACTAGATTATCAACATGGGGGGCAAAAGATAGTGTCGTCCAGAGTTACTTCAGTATATGTGCAGGGCTCCACCTGTTCAAGGTTTTGTCCCTGGCCATTTCAAATGACAAAAGCTAGAACTCTCCTCTTCAGTGGGGGACTAGAGATGAGCATGGTTATTTATTTTTAGTTTTTTTGTAATTGAGGATCAGTTTGCTATTGGAGAACCAGTTTTCTAGTGATCAGAAGTTACTTTGGAGAGCAGTGGTGGGACTGTCAAGGTCAGAGTTTTTGGAGTAGATGACCGCATAATCGCCATAGAGCAGCATGTTGACTATCTGACAGGCAACAGGCAGTTGATTTATGAAGAGGCCAAACAGGAGAGTGCCTAAAATGGATCCCTCGGGGACACCAGTAGCTACTCACCTAATGTCAGATAAAGATTTATTGATCTTCACATGCTGGGAGTAATCGGTGAAATGGCTGTAAAACCAGTCAGCTATATTCTGTGACAAATCCAGGCCAAAGGGTTTGTTAAGTAGGAGCTTGTGACTGACCAGGTCAAAAGCCATAGCAAGGTCAATATATATATATATATATATATATATATATATAGATATATATAGATATAGATATAGATATATAGATATATAGATATATATATATATATATAGATATAGATATATATATATATATATATATAAAATCTCCAATGAGGTCACCATTGTCAAGAGCTTGATGAACATAGTTGGTGCTATCCAACAACGCCATGTTGGTGCTATGTTGCGTCTGGAAGCCATGCTGCTGTACATATTGGACACTGTATTTTTTTGAGGTATGTGACAAGTTGGTCAGAGACTAAGCTCTTGAGGGCCTCAGAGAGAGAGAGAGAGAGAGAGAGAGAAGAGAACAGAAATTGATCTGTAATTGGCAAGTATAGTGTGGTCACCATTTTTGAAAACTGGTATAACCAGTGAGGATTTCCACTTCTCAGGGGAACTGTGAGTAGCACAGGGAAAAGTTAAAAATTCTAGAGATGGAGTGGGAAAGTTCTTCTACTGCCAGGCAAGATATTTCATATCAACCAAATCACTCCTGCACCTAGTTTTGCCAAGTACCCTACTGATGTATTTTGAGATGTCTTTGACTGAAACAGCCTTAAAGTAGAATTTAGGTTACCCTGCTTCAGAGCCCACCTTCTATAAGGCTTCAGGACCAGGTACCCTGTAAAGGGTACCATAGCAGACAACCCCTTGGAGGCTCTGTTAACTTATAACTGCTGACACCTACAAGTGAGCCCCATTCCTCATTTGAATGTTTTTTCCATGGGCTATCTGGACTTTAGAGACATGTTTACTATTGGTATATAAATCGCTGGTGTATTATGGCTATACGTTTGCATATAGTTCATTACTGGTAGCTACAAAAAGGAGGGATACCAACAGGACAGTGGGGATACTTGGGCATGTGGTGAAGGTATCAGATGTGATTGTCCACTTGGGAAACATTGACCTGACCAGCTAGGAGGCAGAGGAGGTAACGGCTAATTTCTGGATCTTGAAAGGCAAACTGAGGATTTTAGCGGTGTCAGCAGCCTTTTTGCAGAGCCTGTTGGTGTGGCTTATGGAGAATGAGAGGCTTCTGAAGATACACCAGTTCAACTCATAGCTGAGGGAGTGGTGCAGAGAGGAGGGGTTAGATATGTAGGGGACTATGGACACTTAAGGGATAAGAGGCTTTTTAGAAAGGATGGCCTTCATCCCACTGAAGAAGGGGCAGATGTTCTGGGGAAGATGTATGATGCCTTCATTGCTAGATATTTACACTAGGAGCAGGAAAGGCTGGAGTTTACAGCCCCAGGGTATGGTGGCAAGTGTGGGGGATATAATTAGCACTCCACCAACTAGGGAGTGAGGCAGAGTGGGAATAATCATAGGGAGCAAACAAAGGGGTGGGAGGAGTTAACAAATAGGTTGGAGAAGGAAAGTGGAGAGGTTAGGGTAGAGACAGAGGAAGTGAAGCATGGAAGGAAGCCACAGAAATGCCAGGAGTCTTGTGAACCAAATGGGGGACCTGCAGGCATTGGCTACAGAGGGCCAAGTTTTTAACTGTAATGAAAATGTGGGTTACACCTGATCATGAGTGGGACCTCTCAGTCCCAGTCTATGCTTTCGTCCGGAAAGATAGAGAAACTTGGGGGGTGTTCATAATGGTGATGAAGTGGGACTCCATCTGGGTCAAGGGTGTGTGGAATAACTGTTCATATAGCTAGTGGTGGAGGGGGGAGGAACGTGAGGTTGGGGGTTGCTTAGAGGCCCCAAGCCAGACTGAGGCTGAAGAAAGATTGTTGAAAAGGGGAAATTAGGAAGTCTGTTGAGATGGGGAACATGGTCCTGATGGGAGACCTAAAGCTGGCTGACATAGATTGGGATGTACTCGGGGCAAGGAGTGCATGGCACCAGGCACTAATGGATACCTTTTAGGACTTCTTCATTGTACAGCAAGTCAGGGAACATAGTAAAGATGGGTCCACCCTTGACCTGGTACCCCTGAACCATGATTTTATTGAGGAAGTAAAGGTCTGAGCTCCCCATGGATGTCAAGTGATCACAGTACCATGTGGCTTAATAGAACAATCAGGACCCAGTGTCCCAGGACCAAGATGCTACTGCCAGAGATGAGGAGAGTAGGTCTTGGAACGAAGGAGGGATTACTGCAGATTACATTTGAGGGGTAGGGCAATTAGATGGAATAGAAGTAAATTGGTAGACCATTACGAATGCAGTATTGAAGTATTGGATGTTTCCAAATGTTGCATCAAAAGGCGGGGAAAGGCACGAGGCATATGAAACTTATATGATTCTACCATGATGTCAGGTAGGGGAAGCTCTAGGTGGCTAAGAGGGCAACATTCAAATTTACAGACTGGATCAGACAGATGAGAGTAGGGAAGTTTGCCAGAACAGGATGAGGGAATTGGGAGAACATAGTAAAGATGGGTCAAAGCTGAGGCAGAGCTCAAGATAATGGGAGAGGATAAAGGAGCATAAGTTCTTCTTTAGATATATTAAGCAGAAGAGAAAGGGCATACTAAGGCTACAAAATGAGGTACGGGTACGGGCAAAGATGAGAGGAACGTGAACCTACTGAATTAATTCTTTAGCTTAGTATTCATGGTGTCCACTTCCAAAGAGCTCAGTAAAGTCTGAGATGAACAAACAAAAGTTCAAAATGAGGCAAATTACAGTGGACAAGGGACTCAAAAGGCTGAGGAGTCTGAAGGTAAACAAGGCACCAATGCTCAGATGGGCTTCACCTCTGGGGCACTGAATGAAGTTTGTTTGCATGTGGGGTTGCATCGGTAAATCTTTTTAATGGTTTTTGATGATGGGTGGTCCTGGGAGACTTGAGAATGGCAGATGTAGTTGCCCTTTATAGTGGAGGGGACAAGGGATACCCATAGAATTTCAGGTCATTTTCTGTGATTTCTAGCATGGTGAAGTTGCTTATGCCTGTCATCAAGGAATGGATTGTGGAATTCCTTGAAGCTAACAACCTACATAATGAAGGCAGCATGGCTTTGCTAAGGGAAGGTTGTGCCACACAAACCTCATTGACTACTATAACTCAGTGCTGCAGGCAGCGGACAAGGGACAGGCTGTGGATGTCCTCAACTTGGACTTCAGCAATACCTTTGACTTAGTGCAGCACAGGAGACTCATGAAGGAGCTAAGGGACCTGCAATTGTGGGAAACTTATCCAATTGGATAAGGAATGACCTGAGGGAGAGAACACAGAGGACTGTGGTAAATGGAACTAATGCAAGAAGGTGATGAGTGGGATGCCAAAGGGTTCAGTACTTGGACCAGTACTTTTTTGAGTATGTTCACCTGTCACATGGGATAGGGCATACACATAAAAATCGACATGTTCACAAATTAAACAAAATTAGGTAGTAGAGTGCACATGGATGTGGGGATTAGTGCAATAAGAAGGGATCTGCAGAAGCAGGAAAATGTGTGAAAAATGTAAGGTTATACACATTGCCAAAAATACCCCCAAAACAAATAATTGCATAGAAGGTGTCAGAGTGGGCCAAACAGTAGAGGAAAGGGACCTTCAAGTAATCATTAACAAATATCCTCAGTCAACTGCAACAAGGGGTATGCAAAAAGCCAGCAGAATGCATTGGTAGGCGATTGACCAGTAGGAGGGTGCAGCTTGATCATGCCTGTCTACAGATCCCTGGAAAGGCGCCAGCTACAGTACTCTGTCCTGGTTGGTGGACCGCATCTTAATAGAGACACCGATCATCTGGAAACAGATGGCATCAAATTGATACATAGTACGCAGGCAGAGCTCATGAGGAAAGGCTGAGGCAGTTGAAGTGCCCACTTGAGGCCAAAAGAAAAACGGTTGAAATGATACAGATGCTGCCTGGAAACAATGCAGAAGAAGGCCTCCAAAATAATATTTGTATGCAGGGAAAGTCTTATGAGGAAAGGCTGAAGAGGCTGAAGTACTCACTTGAGGCTAGAAGGGAAAGGGGAGAAATGATAGAAACATTTAACTACTGTACCTCAAAGGCATCAACGTGGTGAATTGCCAACAATTGTTCAGAGTCAGCAAAGGGACCTGTGCAAGGGGGCATAGATACAAACTGGCTGGGTTAAGTTTAGCAGAGGTGTGAGGATATACTTCATGGAGAAGTGCTGGACAGGAAGTGGGTAAAGCAGATGTAGCACTGAGATTCAGGGCAAGGTGAGAACGGTATAAGGAGCTGTGAGAGTGGGTAAAGCAGAGATAATGCAGGCATTTAGGGCAAGGTGAGACAGATATAAGGAGCTGTGAGACTGGGTAAAGCAGGGATTCAGAGCAAGGCGAGACAGGTATAAGGAGCTGTGAGAGTGAGTAAAGCAGAGATAGTGCAGGGATTCAGAGCAAGGCGAGACAGGTATAAGGAGCTGTGAGAGTGAGTAAAGCAGAGATAGTGCAGGGATTCAGGGCAAGGTGAGACAGGTATAAGGAGTTGTGAGAGTGGGTAAAGCAGAGATAATGCAGGGTTCAGGGCAAGGTGAGACAGGTATAAGGAGTTGTGAGAGTGGGTAAAGCAGGGATAGTGCAGGGATTCAGGGCGAGGTGAGACAGTATAAGGAGTTGTGAGAGTGAGTAAAGCAGAGATAGTGCAGGGATTCAGGGCAAGTTGAGACAGGTATAAGGAGTTGTGAGAGTGGTTAAGGCAGAGATAGTGCAGGGATTCAGGGCGAGGTGAGATGGGTATAAGGAGTTGTCAGAGTGGGTAAAGCAGGGATAGTGCAAGGATTCAGGGTGAGGTGAGACAGGTATAAGGAGCTGTGAGACTGGGTAAAGCAGGGATTCAGGGCAAGGTGAGACAGGTATAAGAAGTTGTGAGAGTGGTTAAAGCAGAGATAGTGCAGGGATTCAGGACAAGGTGAGTCAGGTATAAGGAGTTGTGAGAGTGGGTAAAGCAGAGGTAGTGCAGGGATTCAGGGTGAGGTGTCACAGGTATAAGGAGCTATGAGAGTGCATACGGCAGATATAGTGCAGGGACTCAGGGCGAGGTGAGACAGGTATAAGAAGCTGTGAGAGTGAGTAAAGCAGGGATAGTGCAGAGATTCAGGGCGAGGTGAGACAGGTATAAGGAGTTGTGAGACTGGGTAAAGCAGAGATAGTGCAGGGATTCAGGGTGAGGTGTTACAGGTATAAGGAGCTGTGAGAGTGAGTAAAGCAGGGATAGTGCAGGAATTCAGGGCGAGGTGAGACAGGTATAAGAAGCTGTGAGAGTGGGTAAAGCAGAGATAGTGTTGGGATTCAGGGCGAGGTGAGACAGGTATAAGGAGTTGTGAGAGTGGGTAAAGCAGCTATTGCAGGGATTCAGGGCAAGGTGGGACAGGTATAAGGAGCTGTGAGATTGGGTAAAGCAGGGATTCAGAGCAAGGCGAGACAGATATAAGGAGCTGTGAGAGTGGGTAAAGCAGAGATAGTGCAGGGATTCAGAGCAAGGTGAGACAGGTATAAGGAGTTGTGAGAGTGAGTAAAGCAGAGATAGTGCAGGGATTCAGGGCAAGGTGAGACAGGTATAAGGAGTTGTGAGAGTGAGTAAAGCAGAGATAGTGCTGGGATTCAGGGCAAGGTGAGACAGGTATCAGGAGTTGTGAGAGAGTAAAACAGAGAGAGTGCAGGGATTCGGGGCAAGGTGAGACAGGTATGAGGAGTTGTGAGAGTGAGTAAAACAGAGATAGTACAGGGATTCAGGGCAAGGTGAGACAGGTATGAGGAGTTGTGAGAGTGAGTAAAACAGAAATAGTACAGGGATTCAGGGCAAGGTGAGACAGGTACTGTATAAGGAGTTGTGAGAGTGAGTAAAGCAGAGATAGTGCAGGGATTCAGGGCAAGGTGAGACAGGTATAAGGAATTGTGAGAGTGGATAAAGTAGGGATAGTGCAGGGATTCAGGGCAAGGTGAGACAGGTATAAGAAGCTGTGAGAGTGTGTAAAGCAGAGATTGTGCAGGGATTCAGGGCAAGGTGAGACAGGTATAAGGAATTGTGAGAGTGGTTAAGGCAGAGATAGTGCAGGGATTCAGGGCAAGGTGAGACAGGTATAAGGAGCTGTGAGAGTGTGTAGAGCAGAGATAGTGCAGGGATTCAAGGCAAGGTGAGACAGGTATAAGGAACTGTGAGAGTGGGTAAAGTAGGGATAGTGCAGGGATTCAGGGCAAGTTTAGACAGGTATAAGGAGCTGTGAGAGTGTGTAAAGCAGAGATAGTGCAGGGATTCAAGGCAAGGTGAGACAGGTATAAGGAACTGTGAGAGTGGGTAAAGTAGGGATAGTGCAGGGATTCAGGGCAAGTTTAGACAGGTATAAGGAGTTGTGGGAGTGGGTAAAGCAGAGATAGTGAAGGGATTCAGAGCAAGGTGACACGGGTATAAGGAGCTGTGAGAGTGGTTAAGGCAGAGAGTGCAGGGATTCAGGGCGAGGTGAGAGGTATAAGGAGTTGTGAGAGTGGTTAAGGCAGAGAGTGCAGGGATTCAGGGCGAGGTGAGACAGGTATAAGGAGTTGTGAGAGTGTATAAAGCAGAGATAGTGCAGGGATTCAGGGCAAGGTAAGACAGGTATAAGGAGCTGTGAGAGTGGGTAAAGCAGAGATAGTGCAGGGATTCAGGGCAAGGTGAGACAGGTATCAGGAGTTGTGAGAGTGAGTAAAACAGAGAGAGTGCAGGGATTCGGGGCAAGGTGAGACAGGTATGAGGATTTGTGAGAGTGAGTAAAACAGAGAGTACAGGGATTCAGGGCAAGGTGAGACAGGTATGAGGAGTTGTGAGAGTGAGTAAAACAGAAATAGTACAGGGATTCAGGGCAAGGTGAGACAGGTACTGTATAAGGAGTTGTGAGAGTGAGTAAAGCAGAGATAGTGCAGGGATTCAGGGCAAGGTGACACAGGTATAATGAATTGTGAGAGTGGATAAAGTAGAGATAGTGCAGGGATTCAGGGCAAGGTGAGACAGGTATAAGGAACTGTGAGAGTGGGTAAAGTAGGGATAGTGCAGGGATTCAGGGCAAGGTGAGACAGGTATAAGAAGCTGTGAGAGTGTGTAAAGCAGAGATTGTGCAGGGATTCAGGGCAAGGTGAGACAGGTATAAGGAATTGTGAGAGTGGTTAAGGCAGAGATAGTGCAGGGATTCAGGGCAAGGTGAGACAGGTATAAGGAGTTGTGAGAGTGTGTAAAGCAGAGATAGTGCAGGGATTCAAGGCAAGGTGAGACAGGTATAAGGAACTGTGAGAGTGGGTAAAGTAGGGATAGTGCAGGGATTCAGGGCAAGTTTAGACAGGTATAAGGAGTTGTGGGAGTGAGTAAAGCAGAGATAGTGAAGGGATTCAGAGCAAGGTGACACGGGTATAAGGAGCTGTGAGAGTGGCTAAGGCAGAGAGTGCAGGGATTCAGGGCGAGGTGAGAGAGGTATAAGGAGTTGTGAGAGTGGTTAAGGTAGAGATAGTGCAGGGATTCAGGGCGAGGTGAGACAGGTATAAGGAGTTGCGAGAGTGTGTAAAGCAGAGATAGTGCAGGGATTCGGGGCAAGGTGAGACAGGTATAAGGAATTGTGAGAGTGGTTAAGGCAAAGATAGTGCAGGGATTCTAGGCAAGGTGAGGCAGGTATAAGGAGTTGTGAGTATGTAAAGCAGAGAGTGCAGGGATTCAGGACAAGGTGAGACAGGTATAAGGAGTTGTGAGAGTGTGTAAAGCAGAGAGTGCAGGGATTCAGGACAAGGTGAGACAGGTATAAGGAGTTGTGAGAGTGTGTAAAGCAGAGATAGTGCAGGGATTCAAAGCAAGATTAGACAGGTATAAGGAACTGTGAGAGGGGTAAAGCAGGGATAGTGCAGGGATTCAGAGTAAGGCTACAGGCAGGTGAGCGAGTTGGGTAAAGCAGGATTCAGGCAAGGTGAGACAGGTATAAGGGAGCTGTGAGAGTGGGTAAAGCAGAGCTAGTGCAGTGATTCAGGGTGAGGTGAGACAGGTATAAGGAGCTGTGAGAGTGGGTAAAGCTATAAAACAGGGATTCAGGACAAGGTGAGACAGGTGTAAGAAGCTGTGAGAGTGGGTAAAGCAGAGACTGCAGGGATTCAGAGCAAGGTGAGATAGGTATAAGGAGTTGTAAGAGTGGGTAAAGCAGGGATTGTGCAGGGATTCAGGGCAAGGTGAGACAGGTATGAGGAGCTGTGAGAGTGGGGAAAGCAGAGATAGTGCAGGGATTCAGGGCAAGGTGAGACAGGTATAAGGAGCTGTGAGAGTGGGTAAAGCTATAAAGCAGGGATTCAGGACAAGGTGAGACAGGTGTAACACCCATCCAGGTATGCAGTTTCTATATTGACAGCTCTACCTGGTGGGCTGGGTTTGGGGAGAAATATGTCACTCGGCACATTGGCTACTCTGCAAACAGGGGCACCCAAGTAACTCCGGACAAAGGTAGCAATAACTGTAATGTCCAATACCAGAAGGAGGATTCTAAAGTGTGGCTTTTATTCACATCCAGCAGAATAAACAAAGCATAGATGGACCTCCACGGGGCTACACTCCTGGTAATGCAGATTTATGGAGGTCAGAACACATCCTAGTCACTTTAGCCTTCAGGCTGTGAAACACACTGGGCACATAGCCTGCACTTGTACTCTGCTCTGGGTTTTCCCTGGCTTGGCTCCCTTGCCAGCCACTTGGACACTTTCCATGTAGCATGGAAACATTTACTGGTGGCTCCTCAAACCACCTATGCGAGCACCCCCTGCTCCATCAGGAATCTTCCCCATCAACTTATCGGCCTGAGGACTCTCAGGCACTGGCCAAGTACCTGAGAGAAAGCAACAGGTGTCCCAAAAGTAAACCCGAGAGGTGAATTTGATTACTACTGATGGGGGTCTCCTACTCCCTGTCTCTACAATTCAGACCACCATTTCTCTGGATCAACACACTTCATCCTTTAAAACTCTTTGCAATGTAGATTCTTTTTAAATGTATTCACATTCAATCTACTGTCTTTACATCCCATTTGTGCTGAACTTGAGCATACTTAATAAGTGGCTGTGTCCATTACTGTAGATCCCCCACAGAGTTAAGCAGTCCAATCCCCACATCTTCCAAACTGTACTTGGCTGTCTTTCCCAGACCCCACAGTAACAGTCACTTTAGTTTCATCTTGATTCAGGTGAAAACACATTGGCCCTTTAGCAGAGCGAACTCACCCCTTGGTTGCAGGTGCCCCAAGGCATTTTCCCCAAAGAAATCTCATCCAGAACTTCTGGTGCCTCATGCACGAACTTAAATCAGGCAACTTCTTTCTTCCCTAGCTGGACGGGGGTTGCCCCTGGAAACAGGCTGATTCCTTCCCCCATCCCTGGGGATGGGGCCCTAGCATTTCACTGAAGGGGTCTCTACCACTTCAATGTGCTCTTGTTGTGTTCTCTTCAGGTGAAGAACACACACCTATACCAAAATAATAGCTGTTTGACAGAGCTTAGAGCTCTGAGGACCAGCTTACAGCAGAGCACCTCTTCTACAGAGTGCCACAGACTCTACTGAACTAACTTCAAATTCCCCAACGTTCTACTCTAACCTCCAACTGCAACATTCTAGTGTGGCTTATGCAGCTGTGACAGTTCTAAAATGATGCCCTCCCTCAGTCTCAGCTGAGACTGAGAACAGAGTGAGACAGTGTGAAATCCATTTAACAGGAGTTTCACAAGCTGCCTTCCCTGCCTACAACTAGGTCTTACTGGGATTCTTGTAACCCCTGGTAATGGGGGGTTACACTCACCCTGGCCAGGGAAATGGCTGTCCGCAGTCATTAGTTACCCGACCTAGGCTATCCTACCCTATGTGCTACCTACGGAGAGGGGTGATCAGGCCCCTCCTACCATATGCTAGGCACAGGCAGGCAACACTAAGGGCCCAGAGGCCATCGGCTGAGGCATCAGCCTCTACTCTACCCGCTGAATATGGGTACCCAGTGGCTCTGGAAGAACTGTCCAGAACATAGCCCTATTAGATCAGTACTGCGGCCCCTGCGGCCATTGAGGACCACAGCCTGTCTATTCCTCCAGCCCTCTAGGCAAACCTGTCTGCCTCTAACTTAAAATTCCCAAAACAAAACAAATAGGGGACCTCCCCGACCATGGACACCATGCAACCACACACTAGGAGCTAATACCATACACTATGCATTATTCCCACACTCCCCCACAACCATACCTGTGGAAGGAAAAGTTATACACAGTAACAACAACAACAACAGTACTTTAAACACTACACTCTAAAGTACTACTGAGGAACTCCGATGAGTCCCTCCTCCTCTTCTTGTCTTCTCTTCTATCTTCTTCAGGAACACCTGCAAGAAAAAGAAAGACAACACACTCCTATTCTGCATACACAGTCTAGCTAAACCCCTACCATGTGAACACTGGAGAATCCCAAAAAAGATTTTTTTAGAAAAGTAGAAAAAACAGTATAAACATTAGAAAACAGTAGAAAACAATGACATTATTTACAATACACAATATTTGGGGGATGGAGTGCCCTTAAAGTCCCATCTAGTGACCACAGCGCCCAAAGGCAAGTCCATTAAAGAGTCTCTCCTGGGCTGGAACCCGGTGAAGCACAGTTCTAGCAGGCCAAAGTCCCAAAGGGGAGAGTCTTTGAGGACAGTTCAAACATCTGGAGTCTGCTAGTGTAGGGTGTGTACGTCAATGTCATAAGAATAGAGAAGTCTGGACTTACCAGTCCCTTGTAAAACAACACGATACCACACCTGGTCCTCAGCTGAAGACTCTCCCTGGCAGCATTCTTCCGATATAGCTGGGAAGACATCTTCCGGGAAATGACAGGAGGGCACATCTGGAAACTGCTGGGGTGATGTCATCTCTGGAGATAGAACCTTGGAACAGGAACAAAAAGGAAAACAGCTGGTTGGAAGGCATCCAATACCCAGGCGATGAATCAGGTTACAGCTGGCCTGGTGTCCTCTCTGGATCTGAAGTTATCTGGTGGGCCAGTCAATGGATTCTGGAAATCCAGTACACTGTAGAACTGATGAATGTGGGGCACCTGAGTCCTGGACGTCCAGATTGGTGGAACAACATAGGTATGGCAACTGCTGGAGTGGCTGCACTGACTACCACTGCTCTGCTTTCCATTTGGTAGGCATGGGCATATTCACAGGAAGGTCTTTGCATTGTGGCCAATAGCACAATGGGTCAGGTGCTGGAATTATCACCCCATCTGGGTGCTCATAATTCACACTGTGAAAGGTTTCATGTCCCCCTCCATCCACACTTCGAACAGTGTCCATAAACAGTGTCCTGCCTCTTTTCCAGTGGCTGTATTTTTCTTGAAACCTTCTGTTCTTGACATGCTTGTTTGCACCAGGATGCACATATTTCGTTGCTTCTTCCCAAATCCAGGATTTCCTGCTTTTTTCAGTCTCCTTCCAGACTCTCCGACGAAAGGTAGGAAAGGACATCTCATAGATTTCATTTGCTTTCCTATGAACCAGTCTTTCCTCTTTACTAGCTTTGATCAACCTGAGACCTTTGGCCTGGCTTGGGGGTGGCCAGTCCTGGTTCTGCCAGCTACACATTCTTAACGACACAAAAAATGGATCCCTGGCTTTTTGCACAGCCATGGCAGTGGAATCACCACTCTCTTCCATGCGTTCCTCTAAGGCAAAAGCTTGAGGCTGTGTACCAGTTCCTTTTTCACAAGGCCACATAGGTTCCCCCTCTTCTTCTTCCTCAATGAGAATCTGTGCCCAGGAGTGAGCAGTCATTCTCACTCCTGAGACTGTCCACTCTTCACTGGGCGCGGAGGTCAAAACTTCCCATTCAAAGGCCTCCCTCATCTCATCTTCACCTATGAGACTTGAGCTAGGCCCCTCTCTCCAAGGGTCTACTGATGCTTTTCCTGAAATGTCTCTCTGTGACTCAGACTCTGAAACATCAGCACATTGGTCTGTCTGTAAATCTGCACCCTCTTGTATTTATTTATTTATTTAGTTAAACATCAGTTTAGAAACCTTTGAGCCAGAGGCTCATTTACAAAGGTACCTCGTCACAAAGAGGACATCAGAACAGTAGTACAAGGGACACAGTACTTACAACAAAAAAGTTACAGTTCAATTACAATTTTGTTTCAATAGAATACAATCTCCAATGAAGCAAAAGATAACAAAAGGTGCAAAACTTATGGTCGGGGGAGAGCTAGGAGTAGAAGGAGGGAGGAGATGAGGAGGAATTAGTAGGAAAGGAAGGGGGAGCCAATCAGTGAGCATTGTCAAACAGACTATATATATATATTTTTTTTTTTACACTAGGCTAGCGGCAGTTGCATTTAGAGAGCTAAGCAGGAAGTTTCAGAGCCTGGGCTTAAACAGCTAGAGTTAGTGAGTTTGAGACACTGGCAGGAGGGAGTTATACCAGTGGGGGCGCACGGAGGGGAATGCCCTCCGACCTTGAGAGGTCCTGCTCTCAGAATAACTAGGGTAGCTCTTGATGAGCTGCGCGATCAGGGTCGGTGCAGTATGGCGAATGGAGTTGGATAGCCTATGGAGGATAGGCCACTGAGGGCTTTAAAGGTGAGCTGGCATGTCTGATACATGAGTCGCTCTTCCAGGCTGAGTAGGGTAGCTAAGTGTACAGCTCACATGTGTGAGTGAGTCTGGGAGCACCAGTGATAAGTCTGCAGGCCTTATTAACTGAGGTGAATCTTGTTGAGGGCAGTCTGATCTGCTGGAGCCATAGACCGAAGGCCATAGTCAATGAGAGACATGACAGAGGAGGTGACAGTCAGGCGGAGGGCATCAGGAGGAGGCATTTTTGTGCCGTAAAGAATGCCTCAGCCGTGGAGTTGGCAACAGAATTTAGGGCAGATATATGTCCATGGAATGAAAGTGCAGGGTCAAAGGTTATACCAAGATATTTATAGGACTGCACCTGGTCAATGACGAGATTGGTGTGGAGGACAGCTAAAGGGAAACTTGCTGTACTTATTTTGAGGGTGGAGAAGAGCATCGCTTTTTATTTCTTCTTAAGGTTGATAACAAGTCGGTGCTCAGTGAACCAGGTAGCTGCAGAGTCAAAGACTAGCTGGAGGGAGTCTCCAGCATGGGGGTCATTGTGGAGGCAACGAGAACAGCATCATCAGCACAGAGAAGCATCTTACCCGTAAACTGCTGGGTAGGGAGTTAAGAAAGAGTGAGAATAGTAGAGGTCCAAGAATTGAGCCCTACTGCACCCCAGAGCGAATGGGGCATGTTTCAGAAAGTACCGCTGACTTTCACACATTGGGAGCGATGGAGAGATAGCTGGTGCACCAGGAAACAGGTCCTGAGGCAAAGCCTATTAGGTCGAGGTGGAGACAAAAGAGGATGCTAAACGGCATCGAATGCTTTAGACAGGTCAATGAATATAGCACCAGCCAGGGCACCAGAGTCCAAGGAGGCATGGAGGAACTGGAAGAATTCCAGGAGTGCTGTGTGGTACTATGACCTGCTCTGAACCCGTGTTGTTCAGGGCAGAGAACATTGTACTTACAGAGGTAGTCAGAGACTTGGGACGCCACTCTCTCTTAACGCCTTAGAGAGGGGGAGAGGATTGAGATGGGTCAGAGTCACTCGGAAGAGTCCTGTCACCACCCTTTATGGACAGGGCAACTGTGGCAATCTTCCAGGCAGAGGGAATTGTCCGAGACAGAGTGATTTGTTGAAAATGCACGTAATAGGTAAGAGGACCTGATCCAGGACCCGACGAAAAGGCAGGGATCAAGTGAGTCATTACCGATGGTGTTACCTTTAGGGCTTTTAGCAAGTAAGGCCTAGCTTCTTGCATGGTGACACGCATGAGGTGGAAAGAGGCGGCAATGGGTGGTGGTACAGATGGAGGAGGTGGACTGAAAAAGTTACCAGGAAGTACTGAGCTAAGGTCGGTAAAGGAGTTATTGAGGTGGGTGGCAATGAGGGCTGGGTCAGAGAGACGGTGCCATTGATGTTGAGAGAGAGAAGAGAGAGGGACTGGGAGTGACCATTCAGTTGCTTGATGTTGTCCCAGAAGCACCTGGGGTTCCCCAGGAGGAGGTAAGAGCTAGTATTCCGCCTTTGTTTCTATGGATGGCCCAGGTGCACTGGCTGCGGGCGGCAGCATAGGACTGCCTGTCAGCTGAACTGCCAGAACAACAGCAAGGTGCCAAAGATTGTCACGTTGCTTAGTTGCCACAGTAGGGCAGGGGTGATCCAAGGGGCATGTTTCACTTTGACCTCCTAGCAGTTATGGAGCAAAAGATATCACAGGCAAAGTTGAAAGTGCTTACAAAGAAGGCCAGAGGCCAAGTCATGTTGGTTGCCCTCGCCAGAGGGGACCAATCAGTGTGGGCAAGGGCGCTTAAGGCCTATGAGTCCCCAGGCCTAGGCCGCCTTGAGAGGTGGTTTGACCGGGATGAGGCCGAGGGTTTCCCAGTTGAAAAGCACAGGGGTGGTCACTGGAGGCAGTCAGGAGGATTTGGATGTTGTGGATGCGGATTGGCCTGTTGGTGAGGACACATCCAGGAGGGTGCTTGTCCCCCCAGGGTTTTTCTAGTAGGCTGTGACCAGTTGAGTTAGGTCAATTGAATCAAAAGCCTCACGTGAGGAGGACGAAAGGTGAGCCAGTTTATATTCAAGTTTCACCAAGATTTGGTCCGACGAGTTGGGTAGGGAGGTGAGGTAGTCAATTAGTGGGCCCAGGGCCTGGGATTGGTTCTTGGGGGTATGTAGGCTATGGTTAGGGAATAATGGGCCTCTAGCTGGGTCAGGGGACAGCTTTTAGAGTAAGTGCCTGGGCCTCATGGTCGAGGTCAGGCGGGGGTGAAGTAGCCCCATGAGAGAATCTTCAAATAGAAGACACAGCCTCTAATTCTCCTCCTGCCGACATCACCCAACCGGTGGAGAAGTGTAGCCGGGAGAGAGACATGAGAGTTAGGGAGGAAAGAGACAGCCAGGTTTCAACCAGGCAACAACATCAGGTTTATGAAGCCACCCAGCAGTGTAGAGAGTCCAGTTTTTCCAGGAGGCTACAGATGTTCAGAGAGCAATGCGCAGCCCAGGAGATTTCAGGAGAGGACCAGTGCTGCCAGGCCCGGGATTGGGGTGGACAATGCCTGACAGGAGCAGGAGGAGGAGGGCTGATCTGGGAGTGCACAATGGCGGGATAGCTTTCACGATTGGAGAGGGGGTGATGAGGGGGTGATCACCAAGTGAAAACAGCTACTAGAGAGCAGTAAAATGTGACAAGTGAGGTATTGGGAGCAAATTGTTCAAACTTAATCAGGCTCCCTCTAGTGGCAAAACAATATAAAGAGCTAATGGAGAAGTTGGGTGTTTTAAAAAAAAAAAAGATCAAGCACAGGCAAAAGATTAACTTGCTGGGGGCGGGCTGGTAGTGGTGTGGGGAGAAGAGCAAATGGGCTGTGGGCTATCAGGTACTATTGTGATCTAAAAAAGAAGGTGATTACTAGCAGGGCAAACTGAAATTCTGCACACAGGAAAAGCACTCAAATTAAACGGTCCCAAATGAGTTTTTCACAGGGGGTAATTCAGTTACAACTGAAATGCACTTTACAAATTAACAAACAGTCCCCAGTGAGATTTGCACAGGGGGATTTCAGATAGAACACAGGTCCTGGGCTTGCAGTGACTCAAGCTTTAAATACAGTTACAGGCAAATGCAAATAGTTTTAGCTGGTCTGCTTTAAAAGTTTCCAAAATCAGGCACAAAAGTAACAGTTCTGTCTGGCTGAGCCTGGGCAGCAACTCGAGGTGCTACTGGCTGGGATTCATGCGGCTGAGCAGGGGAGCTGGCTGTTTCAGAAAAGGCGCCAGATGTGGTCAATGGTGGCAGCAGCCTGGATCAAGGTAGAAATTACCTGGTGTGTCTCGGGTTCGGGGCTTCTGCGGCAGGGAGGGCTTTAGAGCAGGCCCTCGCGACCTCCGGTCTCCTCAGGGTAGGGGGATGGTCTCTGCGGGAGAATGAAGAGAGAGGGGGGATTAAATATGCAGCACAGGCAAAGATTAACTTGCTGGGGGCGGGCTGGTAGTGGGTGTGGGGAGAAGAGCAAATGGGCTGTGGGCTATCAGGTACTATTGTGATTCAAAAAAGAAGGTCATTACTAGCAGGGCAAACTGAAATTCTGCACACAGGAAAAGCACTTAGAAATTAAACAGTCCCCAAATGAGTTTTTCACAGGGGGGTAATTCAGTTACAACTGGAAATGCACTTTACAAATTAACAAACAGTCCCCAGTGAGATTTGCACAGGGGGTTTCAGATAGAACACAGGTCCTGGGCTTGCAGTGACTCTAAGCTTTTAAATACAGTTACAGGCAAATGCAAATAGTTTTAGCTGGTTCGTTTTAAAAGTTTCAAAATCAGGCACAAAAGTAACAGTTCTGCTCCGCTTGAGCCTGGGCAGCAACTCGAGGTGCTACCTGGCTGGGATTCATGCGCCAGAGCAGGGAGCTTGTGGCTGTTTCAGAAAAGGCGCCAGATGGCCAAATTGCCAGGCAGCAGCCTGGATCAAGGTAGAAATTACCTGGTGTGTCTCGGTTCGGGCTTCTAAGTGGCAGGGAGGGCTTCAGAGCAGGCCTCGCGACTCGGTCTCCTCAGGAGGGGGGTGGTCTCTGCAGGAGAATGAAGAGAGAGGGGGGATTAAATATGCAGCACAGGCAAAAGATTAACTTGCTGGGGGCGGGCTGGTAGTGGGTGTGGGGAGAAGAGCAAATGGGCTGTGGGCTATCAGGTACTATTGTGATTCAAAAAAGAAGGTGATTACTAGCAGGGCAAACTGAAATTCTGCACACAGGAAAAGCACTTAGAAGTTAAACAGTCCCTAAATGTGCCACACTCTGAGGGGCCTTCTCCAACAGGCTCCGCCTGGTGCTGTGTGCTGCCAACTGCAGATTCTTGAACTTGAAAGACTTGGTTTGCTGGCCAAGGCACCTAGCTTCACCTGAGCTCTTTCCTTCTAATATTGCTTGAAAGGAAAGAGCAGAGAACCTTACCAGAGCAAGGGAAACGGATTAAGACTTCTTTTGGCTAAGCAGATTTACTGTGTTGTTGTTTTTATTTTGCACTCACAGGGATTGCTACTGTTTGTTGCTAACATTGCGTTGCTTTATTTTTCTCTGATTCAAATTGTTGTTGCTGGTATACCTTCTTCTGCATTATTACGAGGTGTGCCTACAGGTGTG
Source organism: Neoceratodus forsteri (assembly GCA_016271365.2). NCBI lineage: Eukaryota > Metazoa > Chordata > Ceratodontiformes > Ceratodontidae > Neoceratodus > Neoceratodus forsteri. The sequence continues at coordinate 355,723,605 of CM057457.1, forward strand.
TGCTAACAGATTACTGCTGTATTCTTCTGATTCAAATTGTCTTTTGGAAGGTATATCTTCTGTTACTGCTTTATTTTTCTCTGTAGCAAAGTGTTTCTTACAGGGTATATCTTCTCTGAAATTATTACAGGTGGTGCTTTACAGGTTTTACAGTTTTATCTAACATTAGGATAAGCTTTCAGGTTACTGCATTTGTTGTTGACTGATTGTTTCTGCTCTTACCTCTTGTTTCTGCTCTTACCTCCTTGTTCTTTCATCTGTGGTTCTTCTTTTCGCGGGAGAAGGCCCAGCCACTCACCCCCATCCCCAACCACCCAACACTACACTCCTTTTATAGGGTACCACAGTTGTGACATTTCCTGTGGCAAAGTAGGAAGGGCCGGATCATTGGGGCATCCACAAGGTGAGCTCATTTACAGTGGCACTAGTAATTTAACTTGTTATAACAAGTTATACGAAAACAAAACACAAAATCAAACCATTATTTGCACTTTCTTCCTTCTAATTACTCTGACCAGGTTATAAACCCAGCAACTTATCTGGAATGGATATCATTAACTGCAGGTACTGCAGAACACTTTTCAGAAGGACAGTCTTACAGGATTTAGGACACTGTCCTACATGCTGGGCCATTGGAGATCTTAGGACTCAGCTCCGGGCAGCATGGGCAGAGATTGCATGCCTCAAATTTCATATTCAAGAGGAAATACATTATAAGAACCACCTGCCATTTCCCCAACATCCAACAGAAGAACCTCGACCACAGAGGGTAGTTGGTCCAGGAGGTTGGCAGGTGGTTAGGAGGGGCAAATCGGGTGTCCCATCACTCTGTGCTCTCCAACATATTACCTCCAAAAATCATATGAACACTACAAACAGGTATCCGCCTCTATCTCTGAAATCAAACAAAGGGGCAGAGGACACTGCAGAGCAGGACACTGCAGCACAGGAGCTAGCACAACAAAACTCGCCCAAATCAGGAACCAAAACAAATAAAGCAAAAAGGAAATCTGAAAAACTTCTGATCATAGGAGACTCCATGATTCGGGGAGTTGATACCCATCTCCAGCCTGGGGTAATGGTCAGATGTCTCCCAGGTACATCGGCATGGAGAGACACTGACCATTGCTAAAATTGTTCACAAAGCCAGGAAAACATTGACGCTCTGGTACACATAGGGGCTAATGATCCCACCAGCCGGTCAGTTGGGAGACCAAGGAACACCTGACCAGGCTGGGTGACAAACCATCATCCATTTTGTCTGACATCTCCTTCTCTGAGATCCTGCCAGTCTGGGAGAGGGACAGATGGACAGAAGGTCAGAGAAGGGGAGATAGGGGAGCTAAACATGTGGCTCAAGGGCTGGTGCCAGGAAAAATGACACAGATTTGTAGGAACTGACAACAGTTCTGGGAGCGAAAGTTCTTTAAATCTGATGGACTGCATCTGACTAAGGAGGAGTCAGTGCATTGGAGCAGAAGTTTGATGTTTTGTAGAATATTTAAACTAGCAATGGGGAGAGGGTGCAGCACCCATATGTTGAATGGGAAGAACACCCTCCCTCAGCTAGTGGTCAAACAGGGATTCAGCATGTTTGCAGTCTGCTTGCATCACAAAAAAAAAGGTCTGTCTCCCCAACGACACACAGGGGAAATGCCAAACCTCAACCAACAACTAACACAATCAAATCTGGCCAATGGAAAATCATATACACAAATGCTCACAGCCTGGGAAATAAGATCCCAGACGTGCGGGCACAATGTCAGAGGCTAAACTGGACATAGTAGCATTAGTGAGGTCTTCACTGCAACCACACTTGGGAGACTTCAGTACCTGGCTATGTACTATTCAGAAGAGACCGGGGTGCAAAAAGGGGGAGTGGAATGGTCCTGTATGTCAATGAAAATATCAAAGCTACAGAAATTCAGAATACACATAAGGAGCCAGAAGAACTGTGGGTCACCCTGGAAACAGGAAATGGGACAGCCATAAGAACTGGGGTTGTCTACAGGCCCACAGACCAGGGGGAGGACATAGAAACATTACTGTTAGAAGATATACAAGACATGACAGCTAAAGGGGAGGTTCTGATAATGTGAGACTTCAACATGCCGGATACAGATTGGTCAATACCAGCAGGAACATCTGCCAGAACTAAACATGTGGTGGATTCCCTGCAGGGGGAGGGCCTCAAACAACTGGTACAACAACCCACAAGAGACAGGGCTATCCTAGATCTAGTACTGACTAACAGGGAAGGGATCACAGATCTCCAGGTAGAAGGTCACCTGGGGGCCAGTGACCATCACATGGTATGGTTCAATTTGGCCACTACATCTAAATCATCCCATTCCAAGGCAAAAATATGGGACTTCAGAGGAGCTGACTTTGATAAGATGGCCAACAGAGTTAAGCTAGCCCTGGGAAAAAGAAACACAGGTGAGGGAGTACAGGCAAAGTGGGCAGGCATTAAGGATGCAATACTTGAAGCAACATCCCATTGTGTTGGACAGAAAGGAAAGTGCAAAAGAAGAAGGAAACCAATTTGCTTCTCAAATACAGTAGCAGAAAAGGTCAGAGCCAAAAGGCTGGCCTTCAGGAAATATAAGGGAACACAGCGGGATGAAGATAGGGAGGCATACCAAACTGCTCTAAGGGAAGCAGGGAAGGCAATGAGGCAGGCAAAGTCCCAAACAGAGGAAACACTAGCACGAACAATAAAAGAAGGTGACAAGACTTTCTATAGATACATTAGTGAAAGGAGAAAGTCCAGAGGGGGCATTGCTAAGCTCAAAGGGGAAAAGGGGGCACGTGAGGAGGAGGGCCCTGTAAAAGCATTTATTCTAAATAGATACTTTTGCTCAGTATTTACTGAAGAGAAGGTAGGGCAGGGCCCACAGCTCAGCACCATGGACACAGGGGGGAGGGAGGTGAGCACTACTCCCTTCACAAAAGAAAGGGTCCTACAAGAGCTCGCTAAACTCAGGGTGGACAAAGCAATGGGACCTGATGGCATACATCCCAGGGTACTTAAGGAGCTAAGGGTAGAACTAGAAGAGCCATTAGCAGAACTGTTTAGTGAGTCTCTGAGCACAGGAGCGGTCCCAGAAGACTGGAGAAGGGCTCATGTGATCCCGCTCCACAAGAGTGGTAGCAGGGAGGAGGCAAGGAACTACAGACCAGTCAGTCTTACCTCAGTAGTGGGCAAGATTATGGAGGCATTCCTTAAGGAAAGGATAGTGCAACACTTGGAATCCATAGGGGCACAGGATCCAAGACAGCATGGGTTTACAAGGAAGGTCCTGTCAAACTAATCTCAGATTTCTTTGACTGGGTAACCAGAGTGGTGGACCAAGGGGAGCAGTTGATGTCGCCTACCTTGACTTCAGCAAAGCTTTCACACTGTTCCACATAGAAGATTGATAAATAAGCTGGTAGGCTTGGGTGGGTCAGAAGTTGATTAACTGGGTGGCAAACTGGTTGCGGGCAGAAAACAGAGAGTGGTGATAAATGGTATACAGTCAGAAGAGATGCAAGTCACAAGTGGGGTACCTCAGGGATCAGTCCTGGGGCCAGTCCTCTTCAATATCTTCATTAGTGACATTGCAGATGGACTAGAGGGTAAGGCTTGTCTGTTTGCAGATGACACCAAGATCTGCAACAGAGTAGATGATCCAGATGGGGTGGGCAGAATGAGAAGAGATCTGGATAAACTAGCAAAATGGTCAGAAGAGTGGCAACTGGGATTTAATGCAAAGAAGTGCAAGATCATGCACATAGGGAAGAGAAACCCTGAAGCCACCTATAGGCTAGGAGGGGAGTTGCTGGCAGTCACAAAGGAAGAAAGAGACTTGGGCATCATCATCACTGATGACCTGAAATCATCCAAGCAGACCTCTAAAGCAGTAGGTAAGGCTAGGGGGATGTTAGGGTGTATTAGTAGGGGTATCACAAGTCGTAAGAGGGAGGTAATAATCCCTCTTTACAAGACACTGGTTAGGCCCCATCTGGAGTACTGCATGCAGTACTGGAGGCCACACCTTCACAAGGACATTAACCAAATTGAGGCAGTCCAGAGAAGGGCAACCAAAATGGTGCAGGGACTGCATCAGAAGACATATGAGGACAGATTAACGGAGCTCAATATGTATACCCTTGAGCAAAGGAGGGAGAGAGGTGATATGATTGAAACGTTCAAACACCTTAAGGGCATTAACAAGGTGAAAGAGTCTAACATGTATCAATACAAGAAAAATAGCAGGACAAGAGGACACAGCATGAGATTAGAGGGAGGCCGATTAAGGGGGACTGTGAGGAAATTCGTTTTCACAGAAAGAGTGGTGGATGCATGGAACGGCCTACCTCAGGAAGCGGTGGCTATGAATATAATGCAGGGCTTCAAAAAGGTATGGGATAGACATAAGGGAGCAATACAGGTGAGTATGAATAGATAGACCACTGATAGAGCAAAGGCCGATGGCACATTTATAAGGTAGAAAAAGAAATGGGCAGACTGGATGGGCCTTACGGTCCTTATCTGCTGTCAACCTCTGTTTCTATGTTTTGTCCATGTGGGAGCCAAACAAATCTTGGGCGCTTTAAACAAACCACATTTCTCTAGGCACCCAGAACAGTGAGGTACCATGAAGATATCCCTTCCAGCATTTAAGCACATCACACATACTCGCAATGGATATCCAGGAATTGCCACATGAGGAGGCAGTCATCCCTGTAGTAACATCTCTCAATGTCCCTTAACTTGTTAACTTCTACTGCTATCACAGCCCGGGCATCATCCGGGTAGCGGGCTGGTCCTGATGCCATGACTGCAGAGAAAAAACAAACAATGCTTACTGTTATTTCAAGTCCCACATTATCTATTTATTTATTTGTACATCAGTTTACAACCTTTGAGCCAGAGGCTCATTTCCCAAAGTACCTCGTCACAAATAGGACAAATACATTACAATATTTTGTTACATCATTGCGGTTACAGCATTGGCAGTCACATGCTGTTATTTCTTTGTTACATCATTGAAGTTACAGGTTTGGCAGTTACAAGCTGTTACATCACTGAAAACTTTCTTTCTCTTTCAAAATGGCTCCTCTGCTGCTGTGTTTACATTACTACCCCACCCTGTAATGGTGGCGTCAGCACTCCTACGCATTAACATTCTGTAATTGGGTCAAGCCACTGCGCATCCGATTTACACACTTTACTGATAACTTTGCTCAAACTTGCACTGTTCTTTTTCCTAGCACATTTATATGATTTACCACAGACTTTTTACTTCGCTGAAGACATTGCTCTAGCTTACAGTCCCTTAAAGCCTCAGTATTTCATAACACAGGATTGCCTGTATTTCTTGCTGCATATCTGATACAACTCACAGTCTCTCACATGACTTTGAAAATTATACTGACGCTGAACCTATAATTATGCTTACAGTCGATGCTTAGAATTCTTGCTTTTGCTGGTAAAACTTAACAGTCCTTCTTTGCAAAGCGATTACACTGCTACACACAGATTCAGCTGGCTTTTGGTGAAATCACACAGATTGAGCAATTATTTCTGTTGGTACTCACTGTTATCAGTAGCTGTTTGCTTGGAGGCCTCTGGAAGGAAATGGGTTGGCAGTCCTGCCAATTGTTCCTCTGAACACCACACTCACAGTCCAGTCGATCGAGATGAGGGTTGAGCCCGAATGTAAACAGAAAAGTCAGTTTTTTAACTTTTACAGCGCTTTCAATCACCGTGATGCTCCTCCTGGTAAGCCAGTTCACACACTCCACTCACTCTCCCTCTCGAATGCTGTGCAGTCGCTCTAGAGCTGGCTTGGGGCCGGGACTGATTGCAGTCTTACCAATCACTCGATGCCATGCAAATGAGTCTCTTTCCTCTCGACTGCTCTTCTCCTCATGGCGATCATTGAGCAGGCAAATTTTAAACTGTAAAACCACACTTTTTTTTTTTTCAACTGAAACTCCTCGGCAGGAGCACTATTTTTTTTTTTAACTTGTCTTTTTATTTTTAGGTATCATAGACATGGTATATTTTTTGTCAGATACAGATAGGTACATTCCTTGTTCTGAAGACAATAGGGAAACAAAGTATAGCAAGCCTCTTTATCATCATGATAATTTTTATCTCTTCCCCGAACCCTAATACTGTATCTAATTTCTTCCTATCTGTTTCCTTCCTTGATCCATTCTATACTATCCCTAGGTTCCAAGATTTTATTCCCCTTCCTTTAGTCTATCCTCTTCCTCTGTGTTCTTTCTTTGTTGATTCCCTCTTTCTCTCACTCCATTTCAACATTATAACCTTTAAAATTACCCTTTTTTATACCATGTCTGTACTTCTCATATTCCATCTTATATGTATTAAAGATACCTTTTTATCTAAATACTAATCTTTACCTTCCATTTTCATAACATTATGCAGGATGTGTCCCCGGGCGATTCATTTTTCTCCAACCCACCTTTGGAATACCTCCCCCATTTCTTCTCCTCCTCCAGTTCACCTCTTACTCGTCTTCCTCCTATTTTGATATCCTACCTCTTCCTGTCCCCGTTTCTCTCCACCTAATTTCCCTTTCTATGTTAAGTATTGCTCTAATACTGTCCTTTGTGTGGTTTCTTGAATAAATTTATAATAGGGTAACCATCTGGCATTAAACCTTTCCATTCTTAAAATTGCACTTTTGCTCCTATACTTTCTAATTGCTTAATCCTTTCCATGTTATGTTTCCAAATCTCCACTGATGGAGAAGACCTCGTAAGCCATCTCTGTGTAATTGCCTTTGTTGCTGCCTCCACACAGATGTAGAACAAATATTTGTAGTCCTTCCTTGACAGATCTACTGGGGGAAGGCCCAAGACCAGATTTTCAAACCGAAGAAGAAGGTGCAAATCAAACATTCTCATTAGAATTTCCTTTATGTCTGCCCAGTATTTTATTAATGCTGGACACCCCTAGAATATATGAAAGTGTGAGCCTATTCCCCAACAACCTCTCCAGCATCTATCTGAATTCTGTCTCCCATAATGTTTAGTTAATGTTGGAACTCAGAAAAATCTAACATTTACTTTCCATCTAAATTCTCTCCAGTTTTGTAGACTGGTTGTTCTCTGTATGCCCTCCCAGATCCTTTCCCATCTTTCTGGTTGAATCTCGTAACCTATCTCCTTTTCCCATTTTGCTTGTACGTTTATTCTGTACTCCCTGCCCTCCCCTTGATATAACAAAGCATACATTTGAGCTACTATCCTTTTGTATCCTTCAGCAACATTTTGTTTTGTATCAGCGCTATCTCCTCCGTTAGGGGGTGTGTCACCTCAGCTACTCCAATCTCCTCCATTATTATATTTCTACATTGGAAATATTTGAATAATTCCTTCTGAGACAACTGAAATTCCTGCTGTAAACTCAGGAAAGACTTCACCCCTGTCCCCTCCACTATCTGGGGCAGCTTTAGTATACCTTTCCTGATCCAGCTCTCCAGAGAGATAAAACCCTTCTTGCCCACTATAGCTGGTATATATTCCAACGGGATTTTCTGCCATACCGGAGCTGTCCCTCCCCACCTCTGTCTGATCTGAAGCCAGACTCTGAGAGTTTGTCTCGTCCAACAATTCCTGACCTCGGTCAGGTTTGTGTCCAGGGCATGAAATTCGTGAAAAAAAGTACATGCCCACTGGGGCATGTAAGCAGCAAAGGTACATGCCCAAGAAACTTTTTACATGCCGCCCCTTTTTTCACATCATTAAAATTTCATTAATTTATTGAAATTTACTGTGTTGTCAATAATAAATGCAACAATGAAAACTGACTGTGTAGTTGTCCGATTTATTTCTTAATTGCTTTTTTTGCTCAGTGTTGCCCACAGTCTTAATTAGATTTTAGTTTGTCCAAGTAGCTTTTATTGACTTAGGTTTTAGATAGTGACACTGAACTTTAGCTTGTTAAAAAAAAAAAGCTTTAAGATTTTTTAAACACATCTCCTGCCCCTCCCTTTTATTTAGGTTTTAGATAGAGTAGCTTCCAAAAAAAGCTTTGAGATTTTTTTCTTTTTAAACAGATCTCCCATTTGTAGCTAAGTTTTAGATAGTCGGCAGAGTAGCTTGTAAAGAAAGCTTTAAGTTGAGAGATTTTTTTTTTTAATGGATCTCCCTTGTATTTATTTTTTTTAGGCAGTCCTCCAGACAGAGTAGCTAGACTTTAAGAGTCTTGTTTTATCGTTCTTGTATTTATTTTGATTTATTCGAGGTAGTTCAGAATAATCTAACTTAAACTACTCAGCACAAAGTAGATAAGCTTTTTGTGGACGTTGATTACTTTGCTTATTTTCAATTAGCTATGTTTTTAAGGCAGATTTCCTTTTAAATTCAGTCCCCAGTAACTTCAAACAATAGCGGTAGCCTGTGTAAGCTTCCTCCCCAAGCCTTTTTAAAGAACACTAGCTCTGCTGCAAGTCTTATAAAGTAAGAGTTTTTATGCCTAGCTGTTAGCTACAGCTCATAAAGTAACCTGCACACACAGCTTTTATAAAGACTTGATTGTGTTAGAAATCTACTTGAACATTCCTCCCTGCAATTTCTCAACAGTAAGCAACTGAAAACAAAAAGACTGCTAAGCTAGAAAATTGACTTAGAATGGCTCTGAGGTCTCTCTCTGCAGCTGTCCGATTTTCAGTAACTGCAGTCTGGCTGTTACAGAACTAGGTAACTCTGAAGTTGGCTGGATAGTCCTTTTTTTAATTTTATTTCCGCCCCCATTTGATGCTGCTCCTGGGAGAGTTATTTCCTCCCTGTTGCGAGAGACCTTCACAGTCTCACATGTCACCCATCACCCTCCTCTCCACCCCAAGTTATACATTCCCCTTGCATACACAAAGCCTCTAAATAAATAATAGCTCTTAAAAGAGCTTTTGGTTTTTTTACTTGGTGTCTGTTTTAAAAGTTGTATCGTGATCGGTTCTCTCTCTCTCCCTCTCTGAAACGACAACAGCCGCATGACCTATCCGTTAAGACAGCGGGATAGAATGCCGCGCTTTGCAGGGTCTCCCTCGCATCAAGCAGATTGAAGGGGGCGGGCGAACTTAAAATACAGACACCAATTGGTGTCTGAGCATGTAACCCGCCTCTAGCAGTGACAGACAGACCCCTTCCAACTTGCAGTTGGCTCTCGGCAGAAACGGGAGTCTTCAGCCTACTCCTATTGTCGGACAGTCAGCCGACACTGGGAACAGCACTTCTGTGCACCTCGTGATCATGTCCCGGTATCAGCTCTGTGCGCCTGCAATCTTCTCTGCGTCCCCCCCCCCTCCGGAAAAGGATGTCATGCTCCAGAAGTTTAAAAAAATAAAACGAGCCGCACAGAGAAAAAAACAAAACAAATGAGCAGCACTGAAGGAAGGGAAAAAAATACCACGGAGCTCTGCAGCGATACCCTAGGTGCCCCACTGGGCAGGTACTAACCAGCAGTAGGTGTCCTGAGACAATAGTGCCTGCCCTGAGGCACCTAAGGTATAGGAATTTCGCACCCTGTTTGTGTCCCTTATAGTCCATGGGAGAACTTGCACCGGCAGGCTCAAATGGGCCCTCCTTTCCAGTTCCACCCAGTCCGGGGGTTCGTCCTGTATCAAGAATTTCAGGAGCGGCATCATTTGGGCTGCCCAGAAGTAAGTCCGTAAATGTGGCATCCCCCCTCCCCCTTCTTTTCTGGGTATTGACACCAATTGTTGCCTGATTCGAGGCTTTTTTCCCGCCCAGATAAACTTGGCTAATTCTTTCTCTAAATCCTTCCAATCTTTACTGGGTATGTCTATCGGAACGGTACTGAAGAGAAACAACCAGCGAGGTAAGATGTTCATCCTCACCGTGCCTATTTTTTGAGTAAATCCCAACGGTAATAGTCTCCACCTCCCAAAATCCTTCTGGATCTGTGCTTTTAATTTCCCATGATTTATTTTATACAAATCCTTCATATCATATGGGATTTTAATTCCTAAATATCTTATTGGCCTTTTAGTATATTTAAATGGTATATTCTTTTTTAGATCTTGATCCCATTCTCCTGAGATTATTCTCATTTCTGTTTTCTTTTGGTTTATTTTATATCCTGACATCTCGCCAAATTTCTGTATCAGGGTTAAAAGATGGGATATGGCCTGTTTTGGGTTTGACACATAAACTAGCGCGTCGTCCGCGTAAAGTGATATTTTATTTACTACCCCTTCTACCGTAATACCCGTTATTCTAGGATGTCTCCTTGTAGCTTGAGCCAAAGGTTCAACACTGATTGCGAATAATAACGGAGATAAGGGGCACCCTTGTCTAGTCCCTCTTTGTATCTGGATCTGCGTGGAAACTACCCCATTTACCTTCACCCTTGCCGTGGGTCTACTATACAGTAACTTTATCCATTTCAAGAATTCATCCCCCAGACCCATCTCCCTCAAGACAGCAACCAGGAACTGCCAGTTCAGGCAGTCAAACACCTTTTCCGCATCCAGAAAAATGGCCAATCCCTGGTCTTTAAATTCTCTAGCCCCTGTGATGACATTCAACAATCTCCGGATATTATCTGCTAGATGTCTCCCTGGGATAAAACCTGTTTGATCTGTATGGATTAATTTAGAAATTACTTTCTGCAGCCTATTAGCCAAAACTTTGGTCAGAATTTTGCAGTCCTGATTGAGAAGGGAGATGGGTCTGTAGGAGGCACACTTATCCCTTCTTCCCTTCTTTTGGAATGACCGTAATGATGCGAGTACCATGTTGGGGAGGCCTGCTCTTCAAGCAGTTATTAAAGACCTCTGTCAGGATAGGGGCAATAGTCCCACAGCATTTTATGTAAAATTCACTACTAAACCCATCTGGCCCAGGTGCTTTCCCTTGTTTCAGTCCCTTAATTACCTGGATTACTTCTGTCTGAGTAATTTTAGCTCCTAACTCCATCCTATCTTCTCTGCTTAGTTTTTGCAGCTCAAGATCCTTAAGAAAATGATCCACCTCTTCCTCCATCTGTTCTAAGATTATTGACTCTGTATATAATATCTGATAGTAGTTCCTGAAGGCCTGCGCTATATCCACTGGTTTACTCCTTCTCTCTCTCCTGTTTTCTCATCTATTATAATACTTTTAATCATTCGATTCACCTCCTGCTGTTTTAGCCTTACCGCCAGGACATGAGCTGCCCTGCGCCCCACCTCTGAATATTTGTATCCCAGCCATCTTATCCATCTCTCTGCCTGTTTTTCTTCATATTCACTTAATTCCTTTTTAGCTAATTCCAATTGTTTTAATCTCTCCCCATCCTTTGGATCCTGTTTATGTTTTCTTTCCCTCTGATGAACCTCCTTCAGAAGTCTTTCCTGAGTGAGACTGGCCAGTTTTTTGTTTCTGGACGCAATACTTATCAGTTCTCCCCTAACTACCACTTTCGCTGTGTCCCATCTAATTATAGGTTGACAGCTTTCATTTCCTTTTACGTAAAAGATTTCGCTAAGTCTATCTTCTATCCTCTTAACTGTGGATTTATCAACCAAAAGGGAGACATTCAGTCTCCAGATCGGGTGTCTCTCCTCCTTCTCTATTATAAGGACCATCTCCACCGTCGCATGGTCCGAGTTGGTGATCGAATGAATTCGGGCTCCAGCTACCATATACATACATGTCTTTTGGAGGAGAAATAAATCAATCCTAGAATATGATCTCTGAACTGATGAATAATATGTATAATCTCTTGTCCTGGGGAGGCGGGCTCGCCACACATCCACCCAACTTAGGCTTTTTATCATCCACTTAAGCCATTTAGACCCTTCCTTACTTGTCTGGGGACAGCCTGACGATCTATCTATAAATGGGCATAACACACTGTTAAAGTCCCCCCCTATCAATATTCGTCCTTGAGGTAATCTTACCAATTTGTCAATAATTCTTTTAAAAAAAACTGCCTCCTTTGATATTTGGAGCATAGAGGTTGACGACATGGAAAGAGACATCCAATACAGTGCCAGATATTCTGACATATCTTCCCTCATTATCTGTCTCTATCTGGTTAACCATGAGGGGGCACCCCCTTTTCACTAGGATTGCCACTCCCGCTTTCCTCCCATCACTACTCGGCGAGGCATAAACTTCTCCCACCCATGTCCATCTCAGTTTCAAACCCTCTGCTTCCCTTAGGTGTGTTTCTTGAATAAGAGCCACATCACATCCCAATCGCTTCAATTCAGCTAAAATTTTCGTTAGCTTAACAGGGACGTGTATTCCTTTCACATTATATGTTATTATCTTAAGATTAACCATTATTGTGAAATATCCCTTTCCATCTCTTCAACCTGCATTGTAAATCCCCCGTGGACCCACATCCTGCATTTATAAATAAACTTATTAAACCATTAAGTAACCAATGATTAACATATCTCAGCTTTCCCAAACTTTTCAACATCATGGCAGCTGCTTCCCAGAGCTTGCCTCCCTTCTTAAGTCAATCCCCCTTCTTATGCTTCCTAGGTGTGACTGCACGTCCCGACTACTGTTAGCAAATTCCCAGTAGCTCGTATGGGTGGCCTCACTAGCCACTGCCCTGCTTATCCCTTCCCAGGGACTTGCTTTAGTTGTTTAGAGAAACAGCAGCAATCACCCAGTGTAACCACTCCCAGCTAATATTGTGTACCAGCCAGGAATGGGTTAGCAGCAGCCCAGGTCCCCCCCCCCAGCACACTTCAGTCTTCTGATCATCCTTTACCTCGTACCATTCTGCAGTCTTTTGCTAAGGAAAAAATAAGAAAACCACCTGAAGTCTCTTATATGAATGACCAATGTTCGTTTAAACCCCCCAAAAATAACTCTCCAGTCCGGTTTCTCCTTCCCCACTTTTCAGACCGTCTCTTCTGATTCTCTCTCTCTGAATATTTTTGACTCTCTTCTCCTTCACCAATGTCCTTCTCACCCTTCCTTTCGTTTCTCTGATTCTTGACTGTCCATCGCATTTAGCATCCTCATGAGATCTGGCATTAAATATTTAGGCCACGACCCCGCTAGGCTCCTCTTCTTTCCTCGATTAACCAGACTCCATGCTCCTTCAATTAGTTTCTGCTCCAACAGGTCACCGTCTAAATTTGGGATCACTATTTCTTTCTCCTTCAGGAATTGGACCACATCTACCAAGGTCAGGTATATTTTGAACGAGGAGCCTGTAAACACTTTCAGTTTTGCTGGGTAGTTAATCTGGGCTCTGATTTGGTGTTTTTCCTTTAGCTCCTTAATAACTGCTCGAATTTGGTTTCGGCGATATTGAAGTTCTGTCGAGAATTTTTGGTCCAGAAACACTTGCCCCCCGCAAATGTAAGATTTTTAAGTCTCCATGCTTCTTTATCGTAATCCTTTTCTTGAAAGTTCAGCATTCTCACCACAGACCGAGGTCTGGCTTTTTCATCTGTCGGCTTGGGCCCCAGTGCTCTATGGGACCTTTCAATTGTGAGGAGAAGTCCGAGGTATAGTTATTAACGATCTCGATACATGTTGAATAAAGCCTACAGCCATGGGATATCCCTCTTCCTCCCCCTCTCTGATCCCATATATTCTGAAATTGTTTCGTCTTGCTCTGTTTTCCGAATCTTCCAGCCTAGCATGCATTTGTCTTTCCCTGTGCAGGAGATGTATAATCAGCCTATCTGTTGTGTCTTGTCTCTCTGTGGTCTGGGTTACTCGTCGTTCTACTCCTTCAACCTTTTTATTTATATTTTTAACTTCCATCTTCAAATCTGCTATCGATGTTTCAATTTTTTGCACCGATTTAAGAATTTTGGCTACAGCTACTTCCATTGGTACTTTGGGTTGAGATTCCTCCTCCTCAAAATCGATCGATGAAACCAAGGGGGACCGTGCTCTCGACATGGTTGCTAGGCCTTCTGTGCCCTTGTGGAGAGCAAGTTGTTTTAATTTGCTATTTTTCTGGTCTTGCCTTGACCTTTTCGACTTGCTTTGTTTAGCTGACATTAACACAGCTTCCGATTGATAACTTCAGCACTTTCTTCGTCCAAAAGAGGTAGAAAAAGAGTTTTAAACTGCTGGGGAGACTGGAGCTCGTTTCTCTAGGCTGCTACCATCTGGGTGACATCACCGGAAGTCGGGAGCACTATTTTAACCATTTTTCATGGCCATTAAGCACAACAAGTCTCTCAGTCCACACAGAAAGCATTTCCAACATCTAGGGCACAATTTTCCTTTTGCTACCCACAGTTTTCCACACTTTTCTTTGTCACAAATGCTTTTAAAAGCTGGCAAACGCTGTAAATTTGATGCAGGACAAGGGCATACACTCTCGGGCTTTACTGCTCCTTGGTAAACAGTTTGCATTTTAATAGCAGCACATGGATAACAGCACACAGCGGCACATTAGTTAACATTGCTTCAGCTTTTTGGGCTACCCACTGCCAGATAACCAAAATGCTAGCCTTTGTCCGAGCGACCTTTCTTACATTCCTCCCTAAATTCCAAACCCAAATCCTTAGCGGTGCCTCCATTTGTGTAACCCCCATCCAGGTATGCCGTTTCTATCTTGACAGCTCTACCTGGTGGGCTGGGTTCGGAGAGAAGTATGTCACTTGGCAAATTGCCTAGGTTTGGCTACTCTGCAAACAGGGGCACCCAAGTAACTCCGGACAAAGGAAGCAATAACTGTAATGTCCAATACCAGAAGGGGGATTCTAAAGTGTGGCTTTTATTCACATCCAACAGAATAAACAAAGCATAGATGGACCCCCACGGGGCTACACTCCTGGTAATGCAGATTTATGGCGATGAGAACATATCCTATTCACTTTAGCCCTCAGGCTCTGAAACACACTGGGCACACAGCCTGCACTTGTACTCTGCTCTGGGTTTTCCCTGGCTTGGCTCCCTTGCCAGCCACTTGGACACTTTCTATGTAGCATGGAAACATTTACTGGTGGCTCCCTAAACCACCTATGAGCACTTCTGCTCCATCAGGGAATCTTCCTCATCAATCCCACTTCTGGGTACTTTCCTCGGGCACTGGCCAAGTACCTGAGAGAAAGCAACAGGTGTCCCAAAGTAAACCCGTAGAGGTGAATTTGGTTACTACTGATGGGGGTCTCCCACCTCTCGCTCCCATAATTCATACCCGGCCATTTCTCTGGACTGTAACACCTCATCCGTTAAAACACTTTGCAATGTAGATTCTTTTTAAATGTATTTACATTCAGTCTACTGTCTTTACATCCCATTTGTGCTGAACTTGAACATACTTAATAAGTGCCTGTGTCCATTACTCTAGACCCCCCACAGAGTTAAGCAGTCCAATCCCCACATCTTCCAAACTGTACTTGGCTGTCTTTTCCTGACCCCACAGTAACAGTCATTTTAGTTTCATCTTGATTCAGGTGAAAACACATTGGTCCTTTAGCAGAGTGAACTCACCCCTTGGTTGCAGGTGCCCCACAGGCATTTTCTTCTCAAAGAAATCTCGTCCAGAACTTCTGGTGCCTCAGCACGAACTTAAATCAGGCAGCTTCTTTCTCCCTAGCCAGACCAGGGGGGTTGCCCCTGGAAGCAGGCTGATTCCTTCCCCCCATCCCCACAGGGATGGGGCCCTGAACCACTGAAAGTGGTCTCTACCACTTCAATGTGCTCTTGTTGTGTTCCTCTTCAGGTGAGAACACACACCTATACCAAAATAATAGCTCTTTGACAGAGCTTAGAGCTCTGAGGGCCAGCTTACAGCAGAGCACCTCTTCTGCTGACTGCCACAGACTCTACTGAACTAACTTCAAATTCCCCAGCGCTCTACTCTAAACTCCAACTGCAACATTCCAGTGTGGCTTATGCAGCTGCGACAGTTCTAAAATGATGTCATCCCTCAGTCTCAGCTGAGACTGAGAACAGAGTAAGACAGTGTGAAATCCATTTAACAGGAGTTTCACAAGTTGCCTTCCCTACCTACCACTAGGACTTACTGGGATTCTTGTAACCCCGGGTAACAGGGGGGTTACACAGGTATAAGGAGTTGTGAGAGTGGATAAAGCAGAGACAGTGCAGGGATTCAGGGCAAGGTGAGACGGGTATAAGGAGTTGTGAGAGTGGGTAAAGCAGAGATAGTGCAGGGATTCTGGGTGAAGTGTCACAGGTATAAGGAGCTATGAGAGTGGATACGGCAGATATAGTGCAGGGATTCAGGGTGAGGAGAGACAGGTATAAGGAGTTGTGAGAGTGGGTAAAGCAGAGATAGTGCAGGGATTCATGGCAAGGTGAGACAGGTATAAGGAGTTGTGAGAGTGGGTAAAGCAGGGATAGTGCAGGGATTCAGGACAAGGTGAGACAGGTATAAGGAACTGTGAGAATGGGTAAAGCAGAGATAGTGCAGGGATTCAGGGCAAGGTGAGACAGGTATAAGGAGCTGTGAGATTGGGTAAAGCGGAGACAGTGCAGGGATTCAGGTCAAGGTGAGACAGGTATAAGGAGCTCTGAGATTGGGTAAAGCAGAGATAGTGCAGGGATTCAGGGCGAGGTGAGACAGGTATAAGGAGTTGTGAAAGTGGGTAAAGCAGGGATAGTGCAGGGATTCAGGGCGAGTTGAGACAGGTATAAGAAGTTGTGAGAGTGGGTAAAGCAGGGATAGTGCAGAGATTCAGGGCAAGGTGAGGCAGGTATAAGGAGCTGTGAGTGTGAGTAAAGCAGAGATAGTGCAGGGATTCAGGGCGAGGTGAGACAGGTATAAGGAACTGTGAGATTGGGTAAAGCAGAGATAGTGCAGGGATTCAGGGCAAGGTGAGACAGGTATAAGGAGTTGTGAGAGTGGGTAAAGCAGAGATAGTGCAGGGATTCAGGGCAAGGTGAGACAGGTATAAGGAGCTGTGAGAGTGGATACGGCAGATATAGTGCAGGGATTCAGGGTGAGCAGAGACAGGTATAAGGAGTTGTGAGAGTGGGTAAAGCAGAGATAGTGCAGGGAATCATGGCAAGGTGAGACAGGTATAAGGAGTTGTGAGAGTGGGTAAAGCAGGGATCGTGCCGGGATTCAGGGCGAGGTGAGACAGGTATAAGGAGTCGTGAGAGTGGGTAAAGCAGGGATAGTGCCGGGATTCAGGGCGAGGTGAGACAGGTATAAGGAGTTGTGAGAGTGGGTAAAGCAGAGATAGTGCAGGGATTCAGGGCGAGGTGAGACAGGTATAAGGAGCTGTGAGATTGGGTAAAGCGGAGATAGTGCAGGGATTCAGGGTGAGGTGAGACAGGTATAAGGAGCTGTGAGAGTGGTTAAAGCAGAGATAGTGCAGGGAGTCGGGGCAAGTTGAGGCAGGTATAAGGAACTGTGAGAGTGGGTAAAGCTACAAAACAGGGATTCAGGGCAAAGACAGAGAGGTATAAGGAGCTGTGAGAGTGGGTAAAGCAGAGATAGTGCAGGGATTCAGGGCAAGGTGAGACAGGTATAAGGAGCTGTGAGAATGGGTAAAGCTACAAAACAGGGATTCCGGGCAAGGTGAGACAGGTATAAGGAACTGTGAGAGTGGGTAAAGCAGAAATAGTGCAGGGATTCAGGGCAAGGTGAGACAGGTACAAGGAACTGTGAGATTGGGTAAAGCAGGGATAGTGCAGGGATTCAGGGCAAGGTGAGACAGGTATAAGGAGCCGTGAGAGTGGGTAAAGCAGAGATAGTGCAGGGATTCAGGGCAAGGTGAGACAGGTGTAAGGAGTTGTGAGAGTGGATAAAGGCAATTTGGCAAGGCAAGGCAATTTTATAGTGCGAGGTAGCTACAGTAAGAAGAGCATAATGAGGAATATAGTGAGCAAGCCTGAAAATAGCCTCAAGAAATGCATAGGCTAGACCATGATACTAGGGCTAAACATGGGCACAGGAGCAGGTGGAGGAGAAGTGAGCTTTGAGAAAGGAGTTGAGGTGCCGACTAGGGGAGGCATTGTGAATGGATCCAGGAAGGGAGATCCATAATTTAGGCATGCGATATCTAAATGCAGACTGGCCTGCCGTGGTGGACATCAGCGGTACAGACAGTGAATAAGAGTCGTTGTTCCTGAGTGAATACACCGGGAGGGTAGTGGCTGATAGGACAGAGGCGAGATATGGAGGGAGGGACTGGGCCCAGAATTTAGCTGTGAAACTAGTGCAGTAGGAGTGCCACCGATCCTGAAGTGAGGGGAGGTCCAAGTCAGAGTGGATGGACCTTGAGTCTGTTTCTGCCTGTAATTTTTTCCGTGTTTCTCATTCTGTAATGACCGGGGGGAGGGGCGGTGCAGGAATATGAAAGTATAGAGAGAACAAATCCAGAAATATGTATTGTGGAGAGAACAGGGTGTGTAGCAATATGTAAGTATGGCGAGAGCAGGATGCATAAGAATATGTAAGTCTGGAGAGCAGGGTGCATGGGAATATACAATTATGGAGATCAGGGTGTGTAGGACTATATAATTATGGAGAGCAGGGTGTGTAGGAATATATAATTATGGAGAGCAGGGTGTGTAGGAATATATAACGAGCATTTGTCAATGCCGAACGTTCGCATGCAGGTATGTGCATTGGTGTTTGGCATTTATGCAGCCCCCCCCCCGTTGTATCCTTGTCCCAGCAGAGTACCTCTCTGCAACTCCTCTTGCATCTGATTAACATTTCACTGTCATACTTCTTAAGTGTCTGTCTTAGGAACCCTAATACCCTGGTTGTGCTTAAGGGTACGAGCCTGTGTGGAAAGTGCACAACCCGCACTTGTAAGACAGTCATTCATTGGAATTATTTCACCAAAGTTTCAACATAGGCATTTTGTCACCTCTGGTCATGAACAGTGTCACTATGCACCGAACACTGATTTCCCACAGCAACTGTGCTATTCTGCACTGGAAGTGTGAAAACACATTTTGGCCAGGATGTGAAAAGTGACAGCTATACTGTACATAAGGAGGTGTGGGGAAATACAAATGTTGAAAATCTGGAGTGAAAATATTACAAATTTGCAAAATTACGAGTGCGCGTGGAAACTGCTCAATGCACGCTCATTAAACAGTCATTATTTTGAATTTTTGCACCAAATTTTCAACATAGGCATTTTTGGGACGTCTCCTTATGAACAGTGTCACTATGCATTTCTTACTCTGTGAATTTCTTACTCTGTACCAAACATGATTTCCCACAACGACTGCTCTATTGTATGCTGGAAGTGTGAAAAATGACAGCTGTACTGCTCATAAGGAGATGTGGGAAAATGCCAATGTGGAAAATCTGGAGTGAAAATATTACAAATTCACGAACTTATGAATGTGCGTAGAAACTGAGCACCGCACGCTCGTAACACAGACACTTTATGGACTTTTGTCACTAAATTTTCAACATATGCATTTTAGGACCTCTGCTTATGAACAGTGTCACTGCCATTGTCTTACTCTGTAGCAAACACTGATTTCCAACAGCTACTATGCTATTTTGTGCCAGAAGCGTGAAAACACATTTTGACCAGGATGTGAAACATGACAGCTGCATTGTTCATAAGGAGGTGTGGAAATATGCCAATGCTGAAAATATGGAGTGGAAATATTACAAATTCGTAAACAAACAAGTGTGCATGGAAACTGCACAATGCATGCTCGTAACACCACAGCTGGCCTAGCATTTGACTCCTCACCTGCAAGTTTCTTGAGATCATCTTTAAACCTTCAATCCACTGTGGGACAAAAGGCTACTTCAACATTCTCCTTCAATCCAATATCCTTGAAAGAAGTAGAAGACCTCCTATCTAATTTAGATAATTCTAAGAGTGCAGGTACAGACTCCCTGGATCCCTACTTTCTTAAAATAGCATCACACGCCTTATCTGCCCCCCTCACTCATCTCTTCAATCTTTCCCTAGCTACTGGATCCATTCCCTCCACTTGGAAAACAGCTCAAGTAGTTCCACTACTTAAATCTGGTGATCCCATGGACCTTAACAATTATAGGCCCATTTCCATCCTACGAGTACTATCCAAGATGCTTGAAAAATTAGTAAATTCACAATTAAGGGCCTATCTGGATAAAAACAACCTCCCTAAATCCAGCACAATCGGGATTTAGATCAAGGCATAACACCATTTCACCCTAGCCAAAGTAACTAACGATTGGCAGATTGCCTTGGATAAGAAGAATAGTACCTATGCTGTGTTCCTGGATTTGAGTAAAGCATTTGATACAGTGGATCATGAATCATTACTCACCTCCTTAGCTCTCTAGGCCTGGATTCTCTCTCACTCAACTGGTTTAAGTGCTATCTATCTGATAGGTCACAATTGGTAAAAATGAAAATTACCTATCCACCCTCTAAACCACTGCTAAGAGGTGTACATGCAAAGCTCTATTCTTGGCCCCATCCTCTTTGCCATTTATATTAATAATATCGATGCCAACCTCTCTCAATCTAAGATTCATCTGTTTGCTGATGATACTGTATTATATGTCAGCAATCCCTCATTATCTAAAGCCTGTGAGCTGTTACAGTCAGAATTCTCCATCCTACAACACAATCTATTGGAAAAAAAATACTTCTAAATGCCAAAAAAACAAAAGCTATGTTCTTTGCCACAAAGAGTTGCTCTGCCACTACCCCATCACCCATCACCCTACAATTATCCACCTTACTTGGAGAGAAGCTGGAATTTGTGGACAGATTCAAATATCTTGGAGTCTGGATTGATAATAAGCTTGACTACTCTGTCCATATTGAAGAGCTACTAAAAAAGTTGAGACAAAGGCTTGGCCTATTTTACAGAATAAAACACTACCTTACCAGAGACTCCAAACAAAGATTAATCCAGGCATCATTCCTATCCTCATTGATTATACTGACTTTCTCTATGGCATTGCTCACTCTCCTCTTAAATAAGCTGGACACCCTGTATCATAGATCCATCAGATTTATTACTGACCTTCCCTCCAGCACCCATCATTGCTCTCTTTACATGGCAGTAAATTGGACATCACTACAACACAGAAGAAATAGGAATGCTGCAGTCTGGATCTTCAAAGCTTTATCAGGCAAACTCCCCTCCTATATCACAGACTGTTTTACCCGAATTACTTCTAGGCCATACACCTTAAGGATCAGTAAACTCATCATGTTAAAGGTTCCCAATGCCTGCACCCGGTTTGGGAGGGCTGCTATCAGCTACTCCCTAGCAGTTACTTGGAACTCACTCCAAAAATCTATGAATCTAAATACCCTCTTACCCTTATCATCCTTCAAAAGATTATTCTCCACCCTATTTCCAGAGTTCTGCAATTGCTTCCATAAAGCCTAATCTCCCATCCAACCTACATCCCCCCCCTTCCGTATTCCATTCTGTTTAGTTCTCCTTCTATTATCCAGTCAGCTGCTATATTCTTATAAAAGCCATAAAGGCCCTATTATTTGTACACTATGCCTGCTATATCTATTTTCTCCTATTTTTTTTACAGGTTAAGTGATTTTTACTGTGCCTTGTATATATGTAAATTTTTGTATACTCTCATTTTATGTCATTGTACTATTGTTTATGTTATTTTCTTGTCCATGTAAAAATACTTGTACTCTTATTTGTATGACCACTCAGGTCCATCTTGTAAATGAGCTACGCTCAATGATGTTCGCCTGACTAAATAAAGATTTTGATTGATTGATTGATTGATTGATTGTAACACAGTCATTTTTTGGAATTTTTTTCACCAAATATGCAACATGGCTTTTTGAGAGGCCACCTCATGAACACTGGCACTGTCGTTTTGTTAATCAGTCCTGAAAGGTTATTCCGTGCAGTGACCACGGAATCACCTTTCGGGACCGAATAATGCCATAACAGTGACTGAATTCATGAGAAGGGGTGTCAAGAACCCCATATTGAAAATTGGGTGTCAAAAGTTGAAAAAATGGCTGAGATATCCACCTAAGTTGGGAAAACCCTATTTATGCCATTATGCAACTTACCGGCATTTCCTTAGTTCGCGGTTGGCTTTGAAGAGTGCAGACGTGTTCCCGGTCCACCGGAGATCGTCGTGCCAGGCTCCAAAGGTAAGTATGGGGTCAGGAGGGAGTGTGGGGAGGTGGGTGCACAGAGGATGGGCACAGGTTGGCAGGGGGGCAGGAACTCACTGAGGGACCATTTCCTTCTTTCACAGGGAATTAAAAAAAAAAAGAAATGGACGCTTTTGGCATGCTGGAGTGGGCTCCTAGCATGCCACCTACGTGTTTGTTGGGGGGGGCTGGAGCCAGCAGGGATTGGGCACCAATGCCAGCCATACAGTGTGCACAGGAAACTGGGGGAACAAAGAAAGAAATGGACACTTTTGGCACACTGGGGTGGGCTCCCAGCATGCCACCTATGTGTTTGTTTGGGGTGGGGGGGCTGGAGCTGGTGGGGATTGGGCATACAGTGTGCATGAGGGGGGAAGGCATTAGCATGCTGGGGTGGGCTCCCAGCATGCCAACTGGTTGTTTGTTGGGAGGGCTGCAGCCGATGGGGGATTGGGCACCCCCATTGGCCACACGGTGTGCCGGGGGGTGCATGAGCTGAGGGGGATTGGGCACCCACCTTGGCACACAAGGTGGGGGCTGGGGAGATCAGTAATGAGGGAGGGAGAGGACATTAGCAGAGGGAGGAACGTGAGGGATTTCATGCTGAGCTGTGAAGGACAGCAGTTCAGCTGAAGTAAGCATGCTAATTGCATACATGCTACCACCGCTGATTGCAGTGGACCTTTTGTTAGAAGTGAAGACCAACATAGCCAAACTGCTGTCATATGCAGCTCGGCATGCATTGTTCCCCTAAGGTCGCGCCTGCTACACTGAGCACTACATTGGTGAAAAGGGTCACACACCTCCAAAAGTAGTACTGTTGCAAGATGTTCCTTGCACATGCATGCAAGTGAACATAATTATGGAGAGCAGGGTGTGTTGGAATATGCAAGTATGGAGAGCAGGGTGTGTAGAAATATGCAAGTATGGAGAGCAAGGAGTGTTGGAATATGTAAATATGAAGAGAGCAAGGAGTGAAGGAATATGTATGATTGGTGAGAGAAGGGTGTGTTGGAATATGTAAGTACTGAGAGAGCAGGGTGTGTGGGATTTTGTAAGCCTGGAGAGAGAGGGGGGTGTGTTGGGATATGTAAGTACTGGGAGAGCAGGGTATGTTGGAATATGTAAGCCTGGAGAGAGAGGGGTGTGTTGGGATATGTAAGTACTGAGAGAGCAGGGTGTGTTGGAATATGTAAGCCTGGAGAGAGAGAGGGGTGTGTTGGGATATGTAAGTACTGAGAGAGCAGGTGTGTTGGAATATGTAAGCCTGGAGAGAGAAGGGTGTGTTGGAATATGTAAGTACTGAGAGAGCAGGGTGTGTGGGAATATGTAAACTTGGAGAGAGAAGGGTGTATTGGAATATGTAAGATTGGAGAGAGAAGGGTGTATTGGAATATGTAAGCATTGGGAGTGCAGGGTGTGCAGGAATATATAAACCTGGAGAGAGAAGGATATGTTGGAATATGTAAGTACTGAGAGAGCAGGGTGTGTGGGAATATGTAAACTTGGAGAGAGAAGGGTATTAAGGAAAATTTAACCATGGCGAGAACACAGGGTGAAGAAATGAGTAAGTATGGAAGGAACAGGGCGTGAAGTTAAATATTAAGTCTGGAGAGAGGAGTGGTTGCAAGAATATGTAAGTATGGTAAGAAAGGTGTTTGCAGTTTGTAAGTATGGGGAGAATAGGGGGTTGTGGGAATATGCAAGTATGGAGACAGCAGGGTGTGTAGGAATATGTAGAGGTAGTAGTAGTAGTAGTAGTATATCCATAAATAACATTTATGAACAAGGATAGATGTTACAGCTCCATTGAGGACAGCTCATTTTCAAGGGGATATACTATGGTATCCCTAAACTCAGAATCCTGAGTCTTGGGATACCGACCCCATAGGCCAGACATGCAGCCTGCCAATTCAATCAGATGCCCGAAAATACGATTTCGGGCATCTGATTATAAAATCATAGAAAACGGGGCTTCACCCCACACCCCCATAATTGAAAATATCTTAACTCTGAGGGGAGCAGGCCTCAGAGTTAGTGAAAATTAGACAAGCAAAGACTCTTTAGCCTGTAAACAGGCTGACTGGTGCCAGACCAGCACCTCAAAAATCATTCAAAATCCAACGTAGAATAGCCTAAAAAGGATAGTTTAATAAATATAATCGCAGCATAGTTTACTCTTTTTTTTTCTTTTTCACAAGTATCAAATATTTAGATACATTTTTTGTTGTTGATATTTGGTTCTTAAAAAATGCAAACCATCCACTGATTTTTTTCTGTGTTCTTCCAAAGTGCAAAACATCTATGAATTGCAAAGCAGTGCAGTTTAAAGAGAGAAGGAACAAAAGCAAATGTTCATCCAGAACTGACCAACAGTTTTGTGGGACAAGGGGTTCCAAAATATGATACTTTTATTTAGAATATGTATTAAAATATATTTATCTAGACAATAGAATTCACTTTTTTTTTCTCAAAACTGCAACAGCAATTCAAATTTCAGCTTGTTTGCACAATGTGGCTTACTTGCAAGTATAGACCGCACCGACCTCCAGGGTAGTTTGCTCACATAAGCTCAAAAGGCTCCCCTACTCTCAGCATATTTAAGTGAAGTCCAATAGAGCACCCTCATACTGCAAAGGGAAGCCATTTCACCATATATGTCTAATTTTCAGACAAACATTTAGTCCAGAACAGAAAAAAAAATGTTACTTATCAGTTCCATTCCATTTGAATGATGTAGAGCCCCTTGAGTTGTAAATTCAACACATTAAATCCCTTAGAACACGGACACCAAGTAAAATGCTGGATAATCCACTTAATCGACAAATCCAGTGACCAAATGTCATTAGAGACAGTGCATAAAGTGCATAGAGCATGTGCAATTAGCTCAAAACATATATCGCCAAACAGAACGCCAAGAGCAACGGCCGACCAGCTGGGGGGGTAAGAGGAGGAATAAAAGGAAGAGGCAGAGGGAATCCCAGTGGCAATCAATATTATACCCAACGTTACCAACAAGAACCCAGGAGATCGACCAGGAGGAAAAACTGGCAGTTGTCAACCTCACTGATGTTCCCATTACAGAATCACAATTATCATTACTGAACAAAGGTCTGTCGTTTGTACCATGAAATAAAGTAAATGCCTTTAACTTAGAGTTGGATAAATTTAAATTCTTCAGACAATTACGGCTGACAGAATTTTTTGCAAACCAACCCACCACAGAACATGTCCAGAATGAGAACAGAGAATTGCACACACTTAAAAGTAAATCAACTTTTGTACCGCCAGTGCCCCAAAGTGAGAAATTGACCACTTTTATGATAGTTGTGGATTTGCAAATGAATAAAGTATTAGAGAAAGTGGAAAAAGAAGAAAAAATTGCAAAAGACAATCTAACAAGATCAGAGAGGAATGCTCTAAGGGAACTCGGAAAATCACAAGATCTGGTAATAAAACCTGCAGATAAGGGAGGGCAATAGTTTTGTGGGACAAACAAGACTACATTAAAGAAGCATATAAACAGTTGAATAAGACAAGTCATTATTAGAAAATAAACAAAGATCCTACGATGGATATAAAAATAAAGGCAGACTAAATAATTAAAACAGCTGTAGAAGAGGGGTGGATTAGAGAGAAAGATGCCAACTATCTGACAGTAAAGCATCTGGTTAAACCGGTGTTGTATTTATTGCCTAAGATCCATAAAAATGCAGCAAAACCTCCTGGAAGACCAGTAGTTTCTAGTATTAACTCTGTTATAGAGCCAATGTCAAACTTATGTGGATCAATTTATTAAAAAAATGGGTACCAGAACCTCCAGCATATATAACAGATAAGGGTGATGTACTCAAAAAAACTAGAAGATGTAACAGTATCTGAGAGTGATTTAATGGTAACAATTGATGTGGAAAGTTTGTATACAAACATACCGCATGAGGGCGGGTTACAAGCCATTTCAGACATGCTGAAGGAAAAAAGGCCAGTTGGATTGCTACCACCATCAGAATTCATAGTGACTTTGGCTAGGTTTGTATTGGAATCCAATTCTTTTTTCTTTGGAACAGGTTGCTACATACAGAAGATGGGAACTGCGATGGGAACTACATTTGCTCCCAATCTTGCGAATCTATATATGGGTGCATGGGAAAAAACAGTACATCTATAAAGTTAATTCAAATGAGAATTTACAATATATTAAGATCTATAAACATTTTGTAGATGATATTTTTATTATTTGGATTGGAACAGAGAAGCAGCTTTCGGATTTCATGGAGTACATAAACAACACTACCACAAATTTGAAATGTACTCATGAAGTCAGCAGAGAAGCAATACATTTTTTGGACTTGAAAATATATAAGGAAAATCAGAATCTAAAGACAGTTTTGTTTCGGAAACCAATGGAAAGGAATACAATTTTACATGGGACAAGTTATCACACACAGGACCAGATATTCAAAACTTTACGCCAGGTAAACACAGTTTGCAGAGGTTTAGCACAGGATTAACGCGGGTCTGCTATATTCAAAAGGCCAAATAACGCGGGCAACTGCATTAGTGCTGGGCAAAATTATAATATATGCAAGGGGCAAACTGACATGAATACAGGCACAATGCTGTATTCAGCGACTCACGCTGCGCGAAGTGGTTTTGCGCGACTTAGTGCGATGCACATTACTGCCCAGGAGAAGCTTGTCTTAACCCTGGGCAATCAAATTTGCGCGACACTTTGGCTTTGCGCAGTGTTTGCGAGGTTTGCGCGACCCTAACAAATACAAATGACACACAGACAAAGCCAAACATAGAGGAAGCATGCTGCTAACTGATGGCATCACAATGATGCCATCATCTACCACCAGTCCCAGCCATGCCATGCAGTAATTGGTGACCCTGTTGCCAGTGGACAGCATGGCCATACAGCACACACCTGCGGACCACTCTTCTGTGGACACCAATAGATGCCAGCACACACATGCAGCACTGTGGGCATGGAGGATGTTGAGGGGAGAGTGTATGGGTGGCCAGACTGTGCCACAGACTAGATGTGGCCACAAGGCTGGGACACATCATGCAGTGCACGTGGGCCAGTATTGGGAATACCCCAACACCAGTGTGCCTTTCTGATAATATATCCCCCCCCCCTGGCCACATACCGCACAGCTGTATAACTGCCACAGCACACAATGCCGGACATGTATATGTCACTGTGAGCATCTCATGCCAGATGTGCAGCATCTGTGGGTCACACAACAACGTAACAGTAATGTCCACTGTCAGTAAACATCTGCAGGTTGGGCCTCTTACTGTGTATAGTGCAGTCATCATCACTGCCCTACACACCATAGGCATTGCTGTGTCCACACACTACTGACCCCCTTGCTACTGTAGTGTCTGCTGTGCACTGTAGCATGACACTGTGACAGTTGCATGCAGCACCACCAACATCTGTGCCTCTGCTGTGTTGTCCCAGTACAGCTGCAGGCAGAAGCGCATGTGGAAGTAGTGGTCAAATCTGTATAATATTCCCCGCTGTTTGCACAGCGCTAACACGTTTGCGCGGGTTTAGCGCAAGGCTAAACCGTTAGCCCGGCGCAAACTACATGCAAATCAGGGCATAATGAGATGCTAATTTGGATGTTTGCCCAGAGATTACCTAAGTAGGCTCATTTGCATGTCACTTTTGAATATGGCAAAGTTTAGTGCCGGGCAAATATGTTTGCACCAGGCTATCGGTTTAGCCTACGCTAAACCAGTGCAGGCGTGTTAGCGCTGCGCAAACAGTTTGGGGAATATTTTACAGTTTTGCACACTGTACTTTCACATATGCTGCTGCCTGCAGCTGTATTGGGTCCACGCATTTTCTGGCACACACATTGGCCACATAGTTCACCTCTACCTACCTTCACATCGCTGTGCACTGTGTTGCTGTTGTGGTTTGCACTTTCTGGTTGCCATATTCAGAGCTGTCTTATTTCAGGGCTAAGTTTGCCCTGCACTCCAAGCCCAGTTTGCCCAGCCTCATTCCCATGCTATATTCAGAAGCTGTTTGCCCTGGGTTATTCCTTTTGAATATGGCTTGCTTTGTGCTCCGGGCTAAGTTTGCCCGCTGGGCAGTACTAATTTAGCCCCAGGGCAAAGTTTTGAATATCTGACCCACAGAATCTTAAATCAAATATACCAAAAAGCCAGTTGATTAGAACTAAAAGAAATTGCACAGACCAATCAGAATTCAATAAACATGCTACTGATATGGAACAGAGGTTCCCGGAAAGAGGGTATGATAAAAGGACTTTAGAGAAACATAGAAAAACAGTAGAGAGACTGTACTGTACACAGATGCTTAATAAGGAAGTTCAGACTGGGGCAAATGAACCCGAAACAACATACTTTCTTTACCCAATACAACCAAATGGCATCATGACTGGGTAAAATAATTACTGATAACTGGTATATTTTACAAACGAGTCCTGAATTTAATGAACAACCAAGAATTACATTCAAAAGAGGAAGGAATGTGAAGGACGTATTGGTACATGCGACATTCTCCGAGAACTCCAGAAGAGACAATTGGTTATCGAAATTGCCTGATGGAGAATTATAAGTGCGGCCATTGTGTGTATTGTGCGCACATACGATGAATACCAAAAAATTCAAGCATCCAAAAAACCCAAAAGAATTTCAAATTAAGGGGTTTATCAATTGTTCTACGATGGTGGTGGTGTATATGATCGTCTGCCCTTGAGGTGCCAGTTATGTCGGGCAAACGAAACATGTTGAAGCAAAGAATCAGCGAACATTTAACAGCTGTATGAACAGGCAACCTGAGCTATGCTACAGCCAGACATATACATGAAACTGGACATGGGATAGCTAAAGATATTCGACACTTGGGGTTGGAAAACATTGATCTAGGAATAAGGAGGAGGAGACATTCAAAGCAAACTAAGACAATGAGAGACCTAGTGGATCTTTACATTGGCCACACTGACACCCACTGGACTAAATGAAGAATTACCAATGGGACCATATTTGGAAATTTGAATTTAGATTGTTGGCTCTATTTCAGTATGGGTACTTGAAATAATTGTTCCAATTCTCATTGGACCTATATTGTGTTGTAAATGTGTAGATGGAAAGTGAATGAGTGGTCCTGTTCATATTTGAAAAGACAAAAGAAGGGGGGGTGTTCGTTCTACTTCTTTATATTCTTTATTTTTTGATTTAACAGTTTACATGTATAAAAATTTTTTTGGGGGGGGAACATTCGTTTAAGGAGAATTTTATAGACACAGTAGAAAATAGAATAAGGTGGATATATTTATTTTCATTCTATTGAAGTAGCAAAGTAGCGCTATAGAAAAATAGTGAATGTTTAAGGTAACATATTAAATTAATGTTCAGTTTGTACGTGACACTGTACAGGTTTTTATGGTAAAAAAGAGAATGAAAACTAATTATGAGGTGTTAAATGTATATGATAATGTATTAGTTTAAAAATGAGTTGAAAATTGGAAGTAGTTTATAAATAAAAAAAAAAAAGTTGATTGAGGAGAGCGTGGCAAAGAAGTGCTCCATATTTGATAATAATGATCTAAAATGAAGTTGTGTTGCAAACAGAATAAGTCAATGTTTGAGGGGATAAATGAAATTAATGATTTTCTCTTATGACAACACAAAAGATATGTACTTCACTGGGGGGGTTTCTGTTAACCTGGTTCTTTGTGCAGGCCACTGCATCTTGTTTTTAGCTGTGGGGACAAACACTTGATTTTTCTTGTCTGCACATGCACTCTTTAGTGTATTTAAAATCACACCTCTCTATCTCTGATTGGTCTGATGAAGGGGTTTCTCGAAACGTCACCACTTGCTGTGATAGCCGTGTTCAGCTGGTCGGCCGTTGCTGTTGGGATTCTGTTTGGTGATATATGTTTTGGGCTAACTGCACATGCTCTATGCACTTTATGCACTGTCTCTAATGATATTTGGTCACTGGATTAGTCGATTAAGTGGATTATCCAGCATTTTACTTGGTGTCCGTGTTCTGTGGGATTTAATACGTTGAATTTACAACTCAAGGGGCCCTACATCATTCAAATGGAATGGAACTTATAAGTAACACATGTTTTTCTGTTCTGGACTAAATGTTTGTCTGAAAATTAGACATATATATGGTGAAATGGCTTCCCTTTGCAGTACGAGGGTGCTCTGTTGGGCTTCATTTAAATACGCTGAGAGTAGGGGAGCGTTTTGAGTTTACGTGAGCAAACTACCCTGGAGGTCGGTGCAGCCTATACATTGGGCAAACAAGCTGAAATTTGAATTGCTGTTGCAGTTTTGAAAAAAAAAATTGTGAATTCTATTGGTCTAGATAAACATATTTTGATACATATTCTAAATAAAAGTGTCGTATTTTGGAACCCCCTGTCCCACAAACCTGTTGGTCAGTTCTGGACGAATGCTTGTTTTTGTCCCTTCTCTCTTTAAACTGCACTGCTTTGCACTTTATAGATGTTTTGCACTTTGGAAGAACACGGAAAAAATCAGTGGATGATTTGCATTTTTTAAGGACCAAATATCAAGAACAAAAAATGTATTTAAATGTTTGACACTTGTGAAAAAGAAAAAAAAAAAAGTAAATTGTGCTGATTATATTGTTTAAATTCGCCTTTTAAGAGGATTGGAACTGATTGCAAATAATGCTGCAATTATATTTATTAAACTCTCACCTTTTTAGGCTATTCTACGTTGGATTTTGAATGATTCTTGAGGTGCTGGTCTGGCACCAGTCAGCCTGTTTACAGGCCGATGGGACCCTTTTGCTTGTCTCATGTTGAATTCTGCTAACAAGTGCACTAAGAACATTCAGAGCATGTGAGCTGGGATATTTTTGTTCTTTTGAATGTACCAGTGTTCAGTCCACTCCAGCATTAGTAATAATTAGTTATGGGGGCATGAGCTGTGAAAGAGTTGCCACCTGCAGCGTGGATAGAACCCGCACCTCCACAGCTAGCCAGGTGAGCCGCCAGTGGTATACTCTGCAACGCCACTGGGGCAGCTCAACCAGCCTCCCAATTCCTCCACGATTTCTGCCCTTTGGACAGGGGTAAGATAGCAAGCCGTCACTCTGCAACACCACCGGGGCAGCTAGTGTAGCCTCCTGATTCTTCCACGGTTTTTATCCCTTGGACAGGGGTAATGTAGCAAGCCATCACATGTTTACGTGTTAAAAGATCTTAAACCCAGCTAGCTACTGTGTCTAATTTTAATACTGTGCCTGATCTCTCTCTAACTGTTTTGGTAACCTCACAGCCTGTAATTACTGTACAAGTTCAATCCTACCAAACGTTTTGAAACAGTATTGTTGCATTAGCTCCTCCTCCCACCTACCTTTACTTATAGCTGCCTTTTTTGTTCCTTGCAGCAGAGTGGTCGTGAGGGCAAGCAAGCACAGCCCTCCCCACAGCCACCGAACCCCCCCCCCGTGGAGAACGGAGCACTGGGCGCCCAGGTAGCCAGCCTAGCTGCCTCAGGAGTCTTAGCCCGCCTGCGCTTGTGCGCAGGCTCCCCCACCACCCACCACCACCCTTGGTGAGCTCCTCCTTATAGGCAGGGTGAGACCATGTGAGTGCCTAAACCAACCAGCCCACTTTCCCATTAGTCTTTATACTAATCAGCCACTAGCGGCCACCGCAGAGCGCTTCAGATCTACTACTGAAAAAAAAAAATGCAGTATCTCACATTAGCAATTCTTTTCCTTTGCCTAACCTTATCCTCCCTTCCACCCTCATCCTACCCTGCCCTTACTGGCTCACTGCCACTCTCTCTTCGGCTGCAATGCCACCCCTCCACTCCTCCTCTGCACCAGTGGACCAAAATCAGCACCACCGGCATAACTGGTCCCTGGGGGCCTCTATCCTCCCTCCCTCTTTTCATGCGGAGTTACCATCCCTATATATCCCCTTCTATTCAGACCCCAAGCCTAACTCGGTAACTCCAAACCGTCCCCCTCGACGCTGGACAACACCAAAGACCATGCATCTAGTAAGGCACACTCTGGCTCTCCTTCTCCTTATAGCCAGGGATGTAGAACGTAACCCAGGTCCACCAACCACTATAGCTGGCCAATCCCCCGCCCCAGCTACACACCTCCCTAGAGGTTTTAGAATTGTCCACCTAAACATATGCAGCATCCTAAACAAAATAGCCGCGCTGCAAACCACTGTCCTAGCTCTTCGCCCCGATATCGTAGTCATTACTGAATCTTGGCTGAAGCCCCATAACCTGGACGAGGAATTCCAAATACCCGGGTTCTCCTTAATCCGCCAAGACAGGCAGGGCAGAAAGAAGGGTGGCGGCATTGCCATGTATATCTCCTCTAAACTCCAGTTTTCCAAAATCACACCTACAGTACCCATACAATCTATAGATTCCCTTCTAATTAAAATTCCCCTGCCGCACTCTATCCCAGTATACATAGCAGGGTCATACTGCCCGCCTGACACACCTCTGGGCAGCATCCTTGAACACATTGGCAACCTGAGGTCCCTCACGGCAGGCGGTGAACTCCATATCCTTTGAGATTTTAACCAGAACTGGCTAGGCAATATAGCCTCTAAAATGCGATGCCAAATAACAGCCCTAAACTTGCACTAGCAAATAGGTGAACCCACTCGCCTAAATCATAAATCCAGTAAACACACACTACTGGATTGGGCCCTTACCACCCACCCCCATCGGATAGTTAAAGCTGGCCTTTTACCTGACTCCCTAAGTGACCACCATATGATCTACATGGTGTGTAAAATCTTCCGTCCCAAGGCCCCGCCACCCCGCACGCTTTACAACAGGGTTTACAAATCCTTTGATCTGACTGCTCTCCTAAATGACCTCAACAGCATCGACTGGTCTTTCATCCCTAGGGCCACCTCCTTGGACGAGGCCCTGAAATTTTTCTCTACCAACTTCCTAGATATCTGGGATGTCCATGCTCCTCTCAGGAGATCCAGGGTAAGAGGAGCCCACTTACCATGGGTCACTACCTACCTCATGTCTCACCTACGAGCCAGAGACCGCGCCTGGAAATCTTTCACGGCCACAGGTGCTCATACGGCTCAGCAACATTACAGAACCCCAAGAAATGCCTGCACAAGACTCATATGCCAGGCCAAATCTAACTACTTTAAAACTACATTCAATAACAACTTCGCTCACCCTACCCAATTCTGGAAGTCAATAAAATCCCTTCTTTCCCCACCAGCCCAACCCCCCACTCCCACCCTCAACCTAGGAGGAAAAATCATCGTGGATCCTAGCTTGGTTGCAGCTGAGTTCAATTCATATTTTTCCACAACAACAGCTTCGCTTCTCGCCTCCCATCCTCATCCCCTGCCCATTGCTCCCCCTACAGGATCCTCCCAGGCCTCCTTCTCGCTCTGCCCGATCTCACCTGACCAGGTGCTAAAATACTGCAGTCGCTAAACCCCTCCAAAGGTAAATGCCCATTGGGCCTTGACTCAAAAATGCTCCTGCTCTCAGCACCTGCCATTGCCCACCCTCTATCCCTGCTCTACAACCTGTCTTTTAGACTCGGGGCAGTCCCCACAATATGGAAACAAGCCACAGTCATTCCCCTTGCTAAAGGAGGGGACCCTTCCTCCCCATCAAATTACCGTCCCATATCACTGCTCCCCATCCTAGCCAAAATTCAAGAGCGCCTCGTTCTTTCCCAGCTACAACACTATCTAGATACCATATCCTTTTTCACCCCCTACCAGGCTGGCTTCCGAAAAAACCACTCCACCACCACCTCTCTTCTTCGCCTCACCAACTCTATCCTTACGGGCATGGACAATGGGGATATAACAGCAGCCATATTTATCGACCTGCTAAAGCCTTCGACACATCTCTCATCCCCTGCTGCTGGCTAAACTCGCTTCAAGCTGGTCTCTATGAACGAACTAACTGGTTCCATTCATATCTGATAGGTAGGTCCCAATCGGTCCATATTGGCTCGGCTATTTCCTCCTCACTCCCTGTCACCAGTGGAGTCCCCAAGGGTCTGTACCGGCCCTCTGCTGTTCTCTATCTTTCTCAACGACCTGCCTGCTGCCTGCCCACTTTTGGCTATCCATATGTACGCAGACGATACGGTGCTGTTTGCCTCTGGCCCATCCACTAATGCAGTGACAGCCTGTCTTCAGAAGGACTTCGACTCCATCCAACGTTGGTTCCTCTCAAATCAACTATTCTTGAACCCAAAGAAAATCGTCTCCCTCACATTCGGCTCTCGGGCCAAACTAACCCGCCTTACTGCCCCCCCACGTGCTACACTCTGGATAGCTCCCCACTAGAGGCCTGCACTTCATATAAGTACCTCGGTGTCTGGTTAGATCAGTACCTCAACTTCTCGGTGCATATAGATGCTCTACACAAAAAACTGTATCCCATGCTGGGAGCTCTCTTCTGGAACTAAAACTGCATACTTCTACCAACCAGGCTAGCAATAGTCCAAAAAATGATCCTCCCGATCATGGATTATGGCGATGTTGTCTACTGTGCTGCCCCCCAAACTTCCTTAGCTAGGCTGGATGGCCCTCTTCCACTCCTTTTGTCGGTTCGCTTTGGACCGCCCTCCTAATACTCATCACTGTGACCTCTACAGGCCTTGGACCTCCCTTCTCTACATAACCGGCGATTGCTACACTGCGCCAGAACCACTGCTAAGTTCTGGTCGCAGACACTCCCCTCCTTCCTGTCGTCCTCTCTAACTGCCTTCCCCCCACCTGCCTACGCACTCAGGAACATTGACTCCAGGCTCCTGCACATTCCACACAGATCCACCCGGGTAGGCCAGGCTGCTTTCAGTTTCAGGTTGCCCAAGTTATGGAACTCCCTATCACCCGATATTAGACACGCCACAACTAGCCCACACCGGAATGCTTTTCTCAAAACACACTTCTCTAGCAACTGCTCCTGTATCCCCCCCATTGTACCCCTCACAACTCCTAACTACCTGCTGCTAACATCAGTCTGGTTCTCCATTTTCGTTAGTTGTGTTGCTGCCAGCTCCTAATGTTGAACTGTTTTTATCTGTAATGTAAATGTATCTGCAATATTGCACTATGACAGTCTCTTTCTTGTTTTGTTTTGTACTAAACGTATCAATGTATGTTTTCTTTCTGCACTACGTTCCCTTTGTAATCCCCTCCCCCCAGGGTACATCTGGAATCGAGCGATACTCTGCTCAGTATGCCTTCCTGGTAAATCTCTTAAATAAATAAATAAATCTGCTACCTTACCCCTGTACGTGTCCCTCAAGATTCCTAATGCCAGGCTGCTTATTGTCCGGATACTGAACCTGTCTGGCAATACTGCCCGGGCAGGTCAGTGTCGGGATAGTGAGTCACAGCATACCATAAGGGTACCTTTCCAAGGAGGTCCTTAAAACTTACTCAGCCTTACATAAGTATCAAGAATTACATAAATAACCATAATTATACATAGCAATTCAATACGTGGACATGGACTTCAGTCAACCGGAAAATGGGGGGGAAGGGGCAGCTGAGAGGATAGGGCATAGGGAGATGAGAGGATCAAAAAAGGCAGGGGCACCAAGTGAGCCAGGCCCAGAAGAGGATGGGGCCTTTACTGAGGAGAGGGCTAGGGAGGGGGAAATCACAGAAGGCAGCATGAGGGAGGCCCTACGGGTGCTGAAAACTGACAAGGCACCAGGACCAGATGGGCTGCATCCAAGGGTACTGAAGGAACTGGCAGACGAACTAACAGCTCCACTAGCCATGCTGTTCAACGCTTCTCTCCAGACAGAAAGAGTGCCCCAGGATTGGAGGGTGGCCCACGTGGTGCCCATCCACAAAGGGGGGGGGGGGGTCTAGGGAGGAGATGGGAAATTACAGGCCTGTCAGCTTATCGTTGGTGGTAGGCAAACTAATGGAGGGCTTCATCAAAGGGATGCTTGGGAGACAACTGGATAGGCTGGGACACACAGATGACAAGCAGTATGGTTTTGTCCCAGGGAGATCATGCCAGACCAGCCTCATAGATTTCTATGACTGGGTGACAGGGACCCTGGACAGATAGAGTCCAGTGGACGTCTTATATCTGGATTTTAGTAAGACTGGGTACCCCACTTTGGGTTGTTGACAAAGTTGGGGGAAATTGAGGTGGGAAGACAGTTGCTTAGATGGGTGGAAAACTGGCTTACAGATAGAACACAGAGGGTGGTGGCGAGAGGGACTGTCTCTTCCCCCAGGAAGGTCGTCAGTGGGGTGCCCCAGGGGTCGGTACTGGGGCTACTCCTGTTCAACGCCTATGTCTCCGATATAGGGCAGGAGTTAGGAGTAGGATGAGCCTCTTCGTGGATGACTCTAAGCTGGGGGCTTTGGACAACGGGGAGGAAGCAAGGGTGGCAGTCCAGAGGGATCTGGACACCCTGGAGGGCTGGGCAAGGAGATGGGGGCTGAGGTTTAACCCGGAGAAGTGTAGGGTGTTGCATCTGGGAGCCAGAAACCCAGGACATGTTTATACCTTGGGAGGGGTTCCACTGCAAGCACCTTCGAGTGAAAGGGACCTCGGGGTGGTGGTAGACACCAAAATGAACAACAGTGAGAACTGCAGAAGAACGTCGGAAAAGGCAAACAAGTTACTGGGCTGCATAGCCCGAGGAATAACGTCCAGAAGGAGTGAGGTGATCCTACCTCTGTACAATGCCTTGGTTAGACTACACCTTGAGTATTGCGTGCAGTTCTGGAGGCTGCACCTTAAGAAGGACATAGTACTGTTGAAGAGGGTCCAGAGGAGGGCAACCAGGATGATCCGGGGCATGGGGGATAGGACCTATGAGGACAGGCTGGAAGCCCTTGCGCTATATTCACTGAAGGAGAGGAGAGATAGGGGGGACATGATTGAGGTTTTCAAATATGTGAAGGGGATTAACAGGGGTAGAGCCAAAGAAATGTTCAGGCTAAAGCAAAGAGGTACAACCAGACGGTATCAATGGAAACTGGAGGGAGGAACCTATAGGGGAGAACATAGAAGGCATTAATTCACAGAGAGGGTGGTGGAGCCATGGAATGCTTTGCCTGGGAGTCTAGTCGAGCAAGATACTGTGAAGAGATTCAAGAGGGGGTGGGACAGATGCATGGGGGTACTGTAGCCAAGATTGACCCTCACGGTGAAAGGGGAGGGAGCGAGCGCCCGTTAGGGGCTGGCTAACCGAGCAGACACGAAAGACCGACAGGCCTATTCTGCTGGCTTTTAGTATTATATATATATTATATTATATAACATATAATATATGTTAGTATGTTAATACATAGGAACATTGAAAATTATATTCAAAACATGTTACTGCATTCTATTTACAAAGACAGTAACTAAGATACGTACAAGGTAGAGGAAAAGTCTATGCACATATATCTATCCGATCATATTATTTTTTCTAAGCAACAGTGTTGGAGGATAGCCCTATCCAAGCACCCTTTTTTTATTGAGCCCAGGTGAATCGATGAAGTTCCATCTCTTAGGCTAATAGGTAATTAGCTCCACGCTGTCAGGCCTCTGTACTGTACTGATTCCCTACCAATATCCAGGTTACATCTTGGAACTACAAATTCCAGTCCTTTGGCAGATCTAAGTGAGACCCTATTCTGCCTGACGCCAAAAGTGTCTTAGGAGTAACCAGGCAGGTCCTCCCTGTACACCCCAAACATCAAGGAAAAGAGGTGCCAGTTCCTTCTAGCAGCAAGGTTTGTCCAATGTAAGGCTCTGTATAGAGCACAATGATGCGTTCTCCTGTAAGTAAGCGGAGAACATGGGTTACAGGAATATGCAAGTATGGAAAGTAGTAATTCATCTTTAGAAGTGGCCAGCCTTTATCCCTAATTTGTGATGGAATGCTGGTGTGGTTATGAATCATCATCTGTCAGTTTTCATGTAAGAGCAACTTCAGGTACAATTCAGAAATTCCTTGGAGGGCCTTCTTTTACCTTCATCTAGCTCTGATTATAAATAACATCTGTATTATTAGGTTTCTTCTCTTTTTATGTGCAGGGTACGACATCCCAAAGAAGCAACTGTTATTGCTGTTTAAAGGGGATAAGGAATGCCCACAGGGTGATGTGGAGGTGAAAGAGACCACACAGCAGAAGGATGATCTGGAAGACACCCCCAGCAGTAAGTGAATGGCTAGATAATGAGTTTATATGGGATCTATCCAACTGTTGTTGAGAGGGGGTAAGGAGGAATAAGAAAAAGGGTAGAACTGGAGGATCAGGGTGTGTCGAATTATGAGGAGGTAGTGATGATGTCACACAAAAATGAGTAAAGTTCAATTTTATAGTGGCTACGGAACCAAACTGGGAGCTAGTAAACGTGACAAGGGACTGACTTCATGGGGTCTTTATTCCAGGAGTGGGTGATCAGGCAGGTATCTGCATTGTAAACATTTTATCCTTGAAAAAGGAAGGACGTGGTAAGTTCAGAGAGGAGTGAACTATAGTACTGTAGTTCAAAACAGAGGAAATAAAGGCAAGAAAAAGGGGTTCTGCAGAAGAGTCTAGGAAGTGACGATGCAAGCGGGATTACAAAGATGATAGTAAATCAGTCAAGGACTCACTTTATGGTGACTTTCTTTAACAGTGCTCAGGGAGCTGTACAGTACATTAAAATACAGCAACAGTTTGCCAGATGCACCACATCATAATATCATATCATAGAATCATAGAACTTGATGTCAGAAAAGGACACCATGGTCCAGCCAGTCTGCCCCTTCCTCCCTTGCTAACCTATCTGCCTCCATCCTTGAGTACCCACCCCACTCCCCAGTAACCCTTTATACCTGCCCCAAGCCTTCTTGAAACCCGACACTCTCTCAACCCCCACAACCTCCTCTGGAAGCCCGTTTCAGGCATCCACTACTCTCTCTGTAAAGGATCACCCTCTCATGTTACCACTGAAATGTCCCCCCTGCAGTCTCTAGCCATGACCCTTTGAAATGGTGTCCTTCTTCATGCGGAATAAGCACCCCAGGCCTACTTTGTTTATCCCTTTGACGTATTTGAAGGTCTCTATCATGTCCTCTCTCTCGCCTTCTGGTCTCTAGTATATACATATTTATGTAGCACAGAATAACATCAATGTGACATTCTTGATACAGTAATATACAAAATAATCATACATTGAATCATCATCAGCAATTTTTAATGAAAATATCTTCATTAAATCAGTCTTCTCCATTGATTTTCACTTATGGGTCTGGGATGGAGGCATCAGTCAATCAATCAATCAATCAATCAATCCATCAGTCATTCAGATCTTTATTTTACCAGGTGGAACACCATTGAGATAAACTCATTTTCAAGATG
Organism: Neoceratodus forsteri; assembly: GCA_016271365.2. Classification (NCBI taxonomy): domain Eukaryota; kingdom Metazoa; phylum Chordata; order Ceratodontiformes; family Ceratodontidae; genus Neoceratodus; species Neoceratodus forsteri. Next base: position 355,763,044 of record CM057457.1, read on the forward strand.
GACCTGGAGGAGGTTCACAAAAGGCAACATTATAACAGAGATTTATTGGCAAACAGCATACATATATGTAAAATGAGTACAGGGCATGGAAGTTATCCATGTCAGCATACAAGTTTGTACACTATACAGAAAGGTCAAAATTACAAAATAGTCAGGTGTAATATATAAGAAAATACACAGAGTATACACAGTATATATGCAGGATGTACACTACTGTATGTGTAGAAAATAATATAGAAGAGGTAAGAAGGAAAGAAGGCCAGAGGAAGGGTAACAACATCAATTACTGGGGTAGTAATTTAACACAAGACAGAGGTGAGTCCTGATGCAAAAAATAAGGAAAATGAGGACCTTGTGGGAGCAAATCTTTGGCCAGGGGACTGGCAAAAGCTACTGGGCATGGCAACTGTGCACCCCTATGCAGTTCCTCACATTAGCCAATAACTGCTGCTGGCTTCCTTACCAGCCTCCAATCTGTTTTTCACACCATCGAGTGCACACCATGGGAGCATCTCCACAGTTTGCCTCATCACATCTGATATTTTTTGCTTCATCACCTTCTCCTTTTCTTGTACAGTGCTGGAAGGTACTATGGCCAAGAAGAGGGAAAGAAAGCCACTCATTATGTGTCAGTACCCCTATGGGGAACAAGGCAAGGTAAATTTTACTTTTCAGGAGCCCAATACCGGAGGCTCTGTGTGCCATACAACAACAACTCCATCATAAAATTACAAAAACATAGAAATTTCCAATCTTCAAATTATCACATATATATTAAAAATCAGTAACAAGATGGCTTCGGACTGGCATCAGCTTTGCAGTCCCTTGCAATGCTTGCTTCTCCATGGACTGCCATACCCTTGAAGACCATGCATTGAATTGGGGTCACCCAATGGAAGGTGGAAGGTGGCACATATGAATTTCAAGGGTAAGGTCACTAGGCTCTTCCCCTGGGCCTCTTCCCAGGACCTCTGAGTCAAAGGAAGTACAGAGTTCTTCTCAACCTCATCATGCTGAAATGTTGGAGACCCTGGAGTTTGGGTCTGGTGGACAGCTGACTCCTTCTGCATGGCCAGCTGACAACCCTCCACACTTCGATTGCCTTAATCAGCAAATGTCCCCAGTGGTGGGGCCAGAGCTATACACAGCATTGGACACCTCAACACCATCCTTCAGTGATGCCCACTTTGTTGTCATTGCTTATAGTGATGGCGCAGCGGGTGATTCTAGGGATGACAGCAGCCCTTCCCGGCACTGTCCGCAGTACCATGGGAGGGCCTGGTAGGGAGGCTGATGCTTGTGCTCTACCTGGCTTGGAGTGTGTTTCTGACTTCAGTGTCACTAGTGACACCGACGAAGCAGGCGACTCCTAGCTTGGAGACAGCGTAGGGAGCAGCCAATGTGTTAGGTCTAGGTTCGACTCTGAATATGGTGGTGACAGTCTTGGTGTCTGTCTCAAACTTTGGTGATGAGGAGGGTAATGGCATCTGGTCTGACATTGATGTTGACACTGAGAACGATATCCAGGATGATGCTGACCACATTGACAAGGAGGTTCCTGTCTCTAAGAACATTGTTTGACCCAAGTTCAGTGACACTGGTGGTGCCATCTCAGAGTTGGACGATGACCTGGGCCAGGTTTCTCCCCAGAGTTGCTTGTTGACATAATTATTGGTGAGGACCAGGATTGCCCAGTTGGACCTGTACAGCTGTAGTCTCCTAACCTGTTTTCTCCCCAGGACACTGATCGGGTCACTCTTCAGATGTAGGAGGACACCCTTCAGGCTGCTCTGAAAGGCCTCTTCCTCAGGTGAGACCCTCCACAGAATTCCACAGCCCAGGCTGAGGCCCTCTAGAGTGGCCTCACCATTTCTTCGAGATAATGTGTTCAGCATTAGGTCCCTCTGGCTACTAACATGGGATCAACACTGGGTATGGATTGGTACAATAGACAATTGGCATAAGGAGTCAGGGCCCAGTTCAGGCCCTTCTCTTTGAAACCGACCTGAGCCAGAGGGGGTACCTCATCTCCATAAACGTCCTTCTTGGAGGATGAGCCATCTGTTCATCTCAACTCTTGCTGAGTACACCCTGTACCAGTATTTGTTGGTGGAGATACACCAGGCATTGGAACTTCAAGCCTTTACCACCCACAATTCAACAGCCCTGCCATTGGGATTCCTTGGAGTTTCCAATATCGATACAGTTGTCATTCTTCCATGTCCAGAGCTGTCATGGAGGAGAGTTCCAGGGCATTGAGGAGGCATCCCTCTGCCACTGTTGCCTTTCTAGGAACCCCCTCATGTGGTATCATTCAACAACAGGGCCTACAGGTGATGTACCTCACCCCACCTCGGGGTTTCAGGTACTACAGACCTGATTGGGGCCACAGAGTCTCTGGCATGACAGACCCCTAGATGTGGACTCTGCTCATTTAGACACACTGGGAAGGAAGGTTTTTATCACAGCACATGCCCTTAAGTGTGTGTCTGCACAGCAGGCCTATATGGTGAACTGTGTTTGTCAACTACGGTTGCTGCTGCACAATCTGGTAGCTGAGCTGTCACAAAGCAGATAAGTCAGGCAAGCCATCAGCCTCTCCATGCAAAGTCTGGTGGTAGCATCGCACCAGGAAATGCCATCTTATGATACCAGAGAGGTGGTCTTTAGACTCATGAGAATAACACTCTGGGTTTCAAGGAGAGCAGGACTTCACCTATCCCTACTGGCACATTTGGCCTGGCATCAGATGCTCAGTACACATTTCCAGGGGCTCACGTCTTCTCCCCCAGGGTCAGGCAGGAACCCTTATGCTCCTGTTCCACAGTAGACCTGTCCTAGTCTTGCCTAGTCCCAGTTCTGACCAGATTTGTAAGGACCTCTTACCCCTTGTGTTCTCCTCCATGCAGTGGGCTAAGCATACATGTACACCCTCAGGGTGAGCCAGCTCCCCTCTCAGAAAATGAAAGTTTAGTACTTTGACCTATAACACAGAAACATAGGCTTTGATTGCAGATAAAGTCTGCTGGGCCCACCTAGTCTACCCATTTTTTCCACTTCCTGCAGTGTTGCAACAAATCTTACTTGATCTCTGGTTCCCTTTCCCTCTTACTTTCCACTAATATTCCCTTATGCCTATCCATTTCATTCTTGAACCCCAGCACTATAGCCCTCACCATTTCTGCTTGAAGAATGTTCCAGGCATCGAACAGTCTTTCTGGGAAAAAGTACTTCTTCACATCTTTCCTGAATTTACACCCCTACAGCTTCATAGCATGAACGCTTGTCCTTGAACATTTTTCTTCTGAAAAATACTCGCCTCCTGTACCGTATTTACTTTTATGAGGTATTTAAAAGTCTTTATCATATCACCTCTCTTCCCCCTCTATTCCAGGATATAGATGTTGAGGTCCTTTGTTCTAGCCTCTTGGGGTTTCTCATGCAGGCACAGAACCATTTTAGTTGTCTTCCTCTGGACAGCCTCCACTTTGACTATGTCCTTCCAGAGATATGGCTTCCAGAACTGTACACAGTACTTTAGATGAGGTCTTGCCAGTGACCTATACAGATACACCACTTCCTCCTTTTGCTGGTGATACCCCTCCCTATGCATCCGAGTATTCTACTGGCCCTTCCTACTGCTTGGTTGCACTGCATGGCCATCTTTAGGTCATCAGATGTGATTGCACCCAGGTCTCTTTCCAGTTTGGTGGTCATCACTACCTGTTCTCACATTTTCTTCTCTGTCTCTGGGATTCTGCGCCCTATGTGCATGATTCTACACTTTTTTACATTGTAACCCGGCTGCTATACCCGTGACCACTTCTCGAGTTTTCTCAGGTCACTGTGCATCCTTTCCATCGTTGGCTGGAGTGTCCACCCTGTTGCAGATGTTGGTGTCATCCACAGAGAGGCAGTATGGCGCAGTGGGTTAAGGCTCTGAGCTGCAAATCTGGAGACCTGGGTTTGAATCCTACAACTCCCTAGGCATACTGTGTGACCCTGAGCAAGTCACTTAACTTCCTTGTGCTCCCAGGTTGCACCTGCAAATGATTGGTTAAAAAAAAAAAAAAAAACCTTCTCTTTCAGCTCATCTGCAATGTCACTTATAAAGACATTAAAGATGATCGGTCCCAGTAATTGAGGTGCCCTGCTGGTCATCCTTCCTTCTTTGGAATGAACTCCATTTACCACCACCCTCAGTTGCCTATCCTTTAAGCAATTTTTAACCAGTTTCTTGCCCAGACCCAACCTTACGCTGCCTGGCTTCCTTATGAGTCTGTTGGGTAGAACAGTGACAAAAGCTTTACTGAAATCTAGGTAGGCCATGTACAGCACTATATCCTGGTCTACTTCCCTGCTCATTCAGTCAAAGTAATCTATCCGATTTGTTTAACATGACCTCTCCCTCACCATGTATCCACACTGCCGCAGGTCTTGTAACCCATCCGTTTGTTTGTTTTTTTATGTTATTTATTTGAAGTTTCACCAGGAAAGGTATACTGATCTGAGTAGCATCTCATTTCCAGATGTGTCCTGAGGGAAAGGGGGAGAGGAGGACAAGGAAATAGCAAGAGTACAAATTACATCAGGTACAAACAAATAAATAATTTCAGAACACAAACAAGTTCAGTCTATTACTGGATAAGGGGAAAGTTCCAGAGGACTGGAGGAGGGTGGATGTGGTCACACTACACAAAAGTGGGAATAGGGAGGAGGCAGGAAACTACAGACCTGTAAGCCTGACTTCTGTGGTGGGCAAGGTTATGGAAACACTGCTTAAAGAAAGGATTGTGGAACACCTTAAAAACAGTACAAAATCTGAGGCAGGGTGGGTTCACAGCAGGTAAATCCTGCTAGAGTTCTTTGACTGGGTTACCAGGGAGGTGTATCAGTGAATCTGCTAGAGTTCTTTGACTGGGTTACCAGGGAGGTGGATCAGGGAGGAGTGGTGGATGTGGCCTACCTGGATTTCAGTAAGGCCTTTGACAGCATTCCACACAGAAGACTGGCAAGCAAGCTGTAAGCTGGGAAGCCTGGGTGTGAGTCCGAAGATAGCAAAATAAGCATGAAATTGGCTAAGTAACAGAACTCAGAGGGTGATGGTAAATGGAGTTCACTCAGGAAAAAAGAAGGTGACCAGTGGGGTGCCTCAAGGGTCAGTTCTGGTGTGGTTCTCTGCAGTGTCTTTATCAGTGACATCACAGAGGGCTGGAAGGAAAGTAGACACATTGGGAGTGGTTGGAAAAATGAGGGAAGATCTGAAAAGCTGGAAGACTGGTCAAGAGTTTGGCAACTGGGCTTCAGCATCAGAAAGTGCAGAATGATGCACATGGGATACAGAAACACAAGAGCAACATACGATGTGGTGGTGGTTGGTGGGGGGGTTAGCAACCAGAAAACAAAAGAGGGATCTAGGGGTCATCATATCTGATAACCTGAAGGTAGCAAAGCAGTGTGATAAAGCAGTAGGGAAGGCTAGCAGAATGCTGGTGTGCCTAGGAATAGGTATCACTAGCAGAAATAGGGAGGTAGTGATACCTCAGTATAAACCAGTGGTGAGGTACCACCTGGAATACTGTGTCCAGTTCTGGAGGCCCCATCTCAGGAAAGACATAGACCAGGTGGAAGTACCAGGTTAATATGTTGTGGTGAAAAGCTCACGACAGACAGCGCTGTAAGAAACACTAATGGCTCTACCTCGATAGGAGTTTTTACAGCGTGTGGTAAAAACCGCTATCCCATCACTGTAGGCTGTCAGCAGAAAAGGTGAAGGATGCTGCTTGGGCGGTGCCTGGCTGAGCTGCTCCCGTGGTGGAGTGGCTAGAGCACCTGCCTCTGGCGACATCGGGGGCCTGGAGCTGCAGTTCAGTTATCCCCAGGTCCCACTTTGCTGCTGCTTTTTTTGGACAGAAAATAAAAATATTCCTAACAAGAATTTTTTCCTCCGATGTCCATGACCCCCCCAGAGTTGATTATAATTAGTCTGGGGGTTGCCAGGGGAAGGGTGCCCCGCAAAAAGTAAGTTATTATTGCGGTGTGCGCTTTGTTTGTGCTGGTCGGCATATTGTGCCGACGTTATTTTGCTGCAGTGACATTCACCATTTTGACTGTGATAATATGACCCGTGCCCCTGGTTAAGGCAGTACAGAGGACAGCAGCCAAAATGGTGCATGGCCTGCCAGAAGCCCTATGAGGAAAGACTCAGTGAGTTGAACATGTACAGTCTAGAGAAAAGGAGGGAAAGGGGAGACGTGATAGAAACATTCAAATACCTCAAAGGTATCAGTAAAGTACAGGAAGGTGGCATTTTGCACAGTAAGAGATGATCAAGGACAAGGAAGCATGGTATGAGGCTGGAAGGGGGAGACTTAGAGGGGATGTGAGGAAATACTTCTTTACAGAAAGGGTGGTGGATGTCTGGAACTGCCTTCCAGCAGAGGTGGTGGGTACTGAAACTCTAACAGGTTTCAAACATGCATGGGATAAGTACAAGGGAATCTTGGTAACAGGGCTGGGGAGGGTAAGGCCAGAGATCAATTAGGGTATATAGAAGCAAAGTAGTTAGGAACTTAGGGCAGACTAGATGGGCCAGTAGGTTCTTTTCTGCCGACAGCATCTGTATTTTGTATGTTATCAAGTGCAATCAGATACAAATTATAATTCACAGAAGTAATACATGTAGCTGCAGTAGAAAACAGTATAAAGTGCCTCGTGGTCAGTTGGGGGGAGGGGAGGGCTGTAGAATAGAGTTTACAAAGATGGAGATACAGGAAGGGAGATGAAGATGGGGAAGGTGGGGATACAGTAGGAGGCTGCAGAGTAGTTTACAAAGATGGAGATAAAGGAACGGAGATGAAGAGAGTAGGAAGCAATACAATAGAAGGCATTACAGTAGAGGAAGCCACTAGGTAACATAACAACTAATGTAAGAGGAAAGAGGGGGAGTAACAAAACAAGGTAGTGCATGTTGCAAGGTTTAGGGACAGTGGTAGGGGGAAAGCAGAGGAGCTGGGGGAGGATAAAGAGCTGAGGGATTGGGGTGGGAGTGAGGGAAGCAGGGGGCAAGGGCAGAGGGAAGGAAAAGAGAGGAGGAGATGGTAGGATAGCTGTGGTGCAGAGGCGTTGGTCAGGCACAGTGGCAGGAAGGAAAGACGAAATTGAGAAGAAGAGAGAATAGAGATTGAAGGGAGGAGGCAGAGTGAATGGATAGAAAAAGTAATTTCCACAGTTTAGGGAAGTGGTAGGAGAAAGCAGACTAGCCAGCAGTAGTAGATCTAGAGAGGAGAGCAAGGACCCAGCATCCAGAGGTGCATAGGAAATATGTTTTAAGAGGGGCGGAGAGGGTAGAGATGAGGTAAAAGGGAAAGAGCCAAGCCAGTAGTTCATGACAAAGGTGGGACAGTGGGTGAGGCACCTGGCTTCAAGTTGCGGGGAAGGAGAGAGGTGTAAAGATCACAATGGTGGGTACAGGGCAGACAGTCAAGAGCAAACCTACAGAAGAAAAGAAAGAAGGTGTGCAGTCTGGCAAGGGTGGACATAGGGGTAGCACTGTAGACTGTCACCATAGTCGAAGATCGAAGAATCATTTTCTGGACAATGGCACAGCAGGCTGGCAAGGGGATGCAACCAAAGTGTCTGTACAGTGCACCTAGTTTGGGGTGCAGGTTACTGTAGATGGCATCCACATGTCCAGATAATTGAGGTGCCCTTAGTTACGGTATTTAATAATTTTTACTATTATGTGTATAGTACTGTATGTTATAGTTATTTATTATTGTTTATAAGTTTGTAAGGATTGGTCTTACTGATTTTTGTATACATCTTTTTTTTTTTTGCAATCAATAAAGCAGTTCTTATAAAAAAAAAAAAAAAAAAAAGTCGAGGTGCCGGTCAAGCCAGACCCCAAGGTACATGAAGGAGGAGACATCCTCTGTCATGCTCCTATCAAGGGTGCCGAAAGATTGTAGGGCATTAAGACTGGAGAGCCTTTGCCTGGTGCCAAAGTTCATAGAGACAGTCTTCTTGGTGTTAAGGGACAACTGATTTGAGTGGAACCCCAGCTGAACTTTTTCAAAGTCTAGCTGGAGGCTGGTCCCCAGATCAGAGGGGTAGGATCAGGAGGCATAATTAATAGTGTTAATGAACAAAAGAAAACACAATTTTGCCAGCACTAGCTACTCGCAGCTGCATAACGATGCCACTCAGGTTACAATACTGCTGTATTGTTGTGGTGCTGTAGTTTAGAAATGAAGCCAATCCATTGTAGGTTCCAAGTGCTTAATTTTATTTTTAAAAGTACACCAGTGGAACTTCTAAACACAGCAACCCCTTCCTCACATCAGGGCTCAATTAATAGTGTTGTCTGCATACATATGTAGAGACACAGAGGAACAGACAGCAGGGAGGTCATTGAAGAAGGCTGATAAGAGTAACAGGCCAGGGTCGAACCCCTGAGGACACTGGTGTTGATATGGGGGGGATAGGAAGTTATTGATTCTAACTGACTGAGTGCTACCCACAAGATATGAGCAGAACCAGTTAGTGGCAGGGATGGAAAGCCCTGCTGGGCAACAGTTTCAAAGGCTTTGGCCAAATTAACAAAGACAGCAAAGGCAATAAGGCCCTAATCCATGCTAGAGAGTATAGAGTCTGTGAGTCAGAGGAGGGAGGTAGAAGTGGAGTGGGACTTTTGAAACCCAGACTGGAAAGGGGTGAAAAAGGAGGAGTCGAGGAATGGTGAAAGCCGAGACGGTCAACTTCGTGGGCCGGGGCGGAGAGTTCATGTCAGACAGACCTGATCAATTTCTTCTAATGGGTGACCAGTGAGAAAGACCAGGGTGGAGTGCTAGACATGGCCTATCTAGACATCAGCAACGCCTTTGACACCGTATCAGATAAGAAGCTGATAAGGAAACTGGGTAGTTTGGGTGTGGGTCCAAAGGTGGTAAACTGGGTGCAAAATTTGTTGATTGATAGAAGGCAGAGGGTGGTAGTAAATGGCACAAACTCTTGGGAGAGTGACCATGGGGTACCCCAGGGCTTAGCACTGGAACTGGTTCTCTTTAAAGGGGCACTGTCAGCTTTACTCCTTCGTTTTTTTCCTGATACAAAAAATGCACCACTTTGCACACACCGATTAAATATTCACTGCAGAAACCCCCCATATGGTTGAAATAAATGAATATTAACCATGTTTTTCATTTTATGCCTTAATTTATTTTCATCCGTCCCGACCAAAAGTGCCCCGCGTCCTGGAAGCACATCCAAGTTGGGAACGTGGGACTGGCTGAAGCGCGTTCATGCACTGCAAGTTTTTAACATTGTGTCACTAAAAGAATCATAATCCGGTACCTAATGTTGTGTATAAATGCTTCTGCCATCTCCCACGACAAACCGAGCACTGCAAATACTAAAAGTTCCTATTTTAAATCCGAGCTGAAATCCCAGGCATGCTCTCGAAAGTCATGGACAAAGATCCCGCGCATGCGCAAGAGTGTGCAATTGGCACGCATGCCCAGAATTTCAGCTCGGATTTAAAATAGGAACTTTTAGTATTCACAGTGCTTGGTTTGTCGTGGGAGATGGCAGCAGCATTTATATACAACACAAAGCGCTGGATTATTATTCTTTTAGTGACACAATGTTAAAAACTTGCAGTGCAGGAACGCGCTCCAGCCAGCCCCGCGTTCCCAACTTGGATGTGCTTCCGGGACGCAGGGCACTTTCGGTCGGGGCGGATGAAAAGAAATGAAGGCAGAAAAATGAAAAACATGGTAAATATTCGTTTATTTCAACCATATGGGGGGTTTATGCAGTAAATATTTAATCAGTGTGTGCAAAGTGGTGCATTTTTTGTATCAGGCAAAAAGCGAAGGAGTAAAGCTGACAGTGCCCCTTTAATGTTTTTGTAAGTGACATTACCAAATGTCTGGAAGGCAAGGTATGCTTCTTTGCAGATGACAACAAAATCTGCAATAGGGTGGACACTCCAGGGAGGTTAGAGAGAATGTGCACAGACCTGAGAAAATCCTAGGAGAGGTCATGGATTTGGCAGCTAGGCTTCAACACACCATGATCTGGAATTATGCACATCCAGAGCAGAACACCTGTATACCGGCACTTCACATACTGTTTAGATCTGTGATGAGTGGGATGCCGCAGGCTCGGTGCTGGGCCTTGTGCTGTTCAGGTTATTCATCTTAGACATTATGCAGGGAATGGTGAGCAGGATTTGCCTGTTTGCCGATGACACCAAAATTAGAGCAGTAGTAGGCGATGAAGAGGGATGCGTGCAACTACAGAGAGACTTGATGAAGTTGGAGGAATGGTCAGGGAAGTGGCAGCTGGGGTTTAATGCAAAACCCCCCAAAAAAATACTGGCTGGGGGGAATCAAGCTGAGGAGCACTGAGGAGGAAAAGGACCTGGGGGGTATTGATAATAGCAAGCATGAACAATACTGTCCAGTGCAAGAGGGTGGTAGCGAAAGCAAACAAGATGCTAGGGTGCATAGAACAGGGATTCACGTCCGGGCACAGGGAGGTGATTTTGCCCCTCTACAGGGCACTGGTTAGGCCTCATTTGGAGTACTGTATGTAGTTCTGGAGGCCATACCTGAGTCAGGACACCAAGCTGACAGAAGGAGTGCAGCAAAGGGTGACGAGGATGATTCAGGGATGGATTATGAGATGAGGCTAAAGGAACTGAATATGTACACACTGGAAGAGGGGCGAGAGAGGGACTTGATCAAGATATTCAAGTGCCTGAAGGGTGTCAACAAAGGGCGGGGGTGTTGAATCTAAGGAGCGGAAGGGAGACTGAGAGCATGGGCTAAGAATGGGGGGTGGGGGAGATTCAGGAGGGAGATGAGGAGGCATTACTTCATAGAGAGAGTAGTTGCAAGGTGGAACGCACTACCAGAAGGGGTGATATCAAGCAAAAATGTGGCTGGCTTTAAGAACGCTTGGGACAGGGTACAGGGTTGGGTAAAGGTGGACGAGAAGGACACCAATGGGAGGTTAAGGGGGCTGGGGGAGCGGCAGCTGCCTGCTAGGGAGCTAGCTGCACAATCGAGCAGACTCTGATAGATGGCTAGGTCTGTTCTGCTGGCACCTTCGTGTGTATCTATGTATGTATGTTTACATTGTTAGAAGAAAGTTCTTTTTATCTTATTATTGTGCAAACAAATCACATACATTTATTGTCCATGCCATCACATAAAAGACACTTGACATAGAGGAAAGTCATACATTTCACATATATTGTGCATACCACCAGCTAGAGCCCATCTGGATCTTTTTCCTTAGTCTGCTGACTAGTTAGTTGCTTTTATTTGCACCTTCTAATCTGGCTAGATAAGTTTCATTGCACACTTGCCCAGCTTTATAGAGCCTATAGCTCTTTCTTAGTTCCTGTCTCAGCTTGTCCAGCCAGAGGAACAATGGATGTGCACTGACGGAAATGCAAATGTTTCACCATGGCATCACAGATACATCAGAGCTATTGTACTGTGGTGGTAACCTTACTTAAATATTCAGTCACCCAGTACCCAAACCTACCTACCTCCGGACCTTATTGAATAATGTCATCGGGCCCCCATCTCCATGTGTGAGTGCACGGCAGCACTGTCTGTCAAAAGTCATATTGTGCTCAGTGGCACCATACTCTTAGTCTTTTACACACATGCCATATTTCATAACAATGTGTGCAAGATGACACTTCACCTTGAACTTTTTATTATGTGCACTGTGGCTCCTTACCTTCGTTTTCATCCCATTCATACACTGGAGGGCACCACTTACTTTCACATCTAGACCGTTTTAAATTAAGTTTCTGCTACCAAACTTTAAACACTTTCATATAGATTAATTAAAGAGCTTACTGCCATCATTACAGGTCCTCACACAAAACTTTAAAGGGAGCTCCCCAAACCATAAAAAACCAGCATCACCTACAGGAGAGACAAGACTAAACATAACCAACACAGAAACCACATACTGCACAATCATACTCAAATTATACACAAGCATAACTAATTGTGACCCAGATAACAATTCTTACAAAGATGTAAAAGTGTCAGAGATGGAATCGGATCATATTAATGTATCAGGTTCATCTGTGGAGATAATAGTCATTTTAAGTTTCAGAAATGTGATATCGAGGCACAGGTCAGGAAGCACATGAAAACCAGGAGCAGTTGTACATTTTGCAATGAGTGTTTTATTATTAATGAACAGTAAAATAAAAAATAAAAATTGTTCAGAATAACTATTTACAAAGGCAGTGCAAACAGTGAAAACAAAGTCCTTTTTCGGAATGTTTCTTTTCAATTTCAAATCAGTCTCTCGGTCTCTCTCTAGCAAAGTATTGGTGCTATTTTTATAAGTCTTTGCCTGGGAGAGAACATTCTGTTTTCCAAAGATGTTCTTGTCAGTTGTCTTGCAGAGAATATGGCAACTCACAACTGACATTTTGTTGACAGCTCGGCAGAGGTCCAGCATCTCAGGTTAAGCCTATGAGTTCCAAATATAGTTTTGCAGTCATTTTAACAGTATAACTATGCACATTTTCAAACAAAGGGATCCCATTATCACTTACAGTTTCACATGAAGATTCACATATATTTTTATAACAGCAAATATGCAAGGGGGAGAGATGAAAAGACAGGAACAGCAAGTGAAGGTAGAGGGATAGCGAGAGGTGGAGAGTCGCGAGACCATCAGAGTGATCAGTTCCCAGGTCTCAAAAGAAAAGTTGGTCAAGCAACCAGACAAACAAAAGACAGAAAAGGAAAAAAAGAGAAAAGGATAAAACAGATCCTTGCATTTAAACTTTTTCTGCCTTATTCAGCCCTGTCAAAAAAGGAACAAGAAGACACAAAATCATCATGTAATCAATTTGATTTGATCATTTGTAGTTCCTTTATCCAATGAGATTCCCACTGCAAGAGTTTTCTTTGTGACATCACAACTCTGCATGAGACAGAGATGGAGACATCTGGTGAAAATGAAAATAGATGTGTACAGATATGCCACCAATGTATTTGTGTTTGTACACATCTATCTTCATTTTCACCAGATGTCTATATCTCTGTCTCCTTCCCCCACATTTGTCACCTTTCAGCTTTCTTACTGGGCCCTGTTAATTAGTCTCCACCTGGGGACTTCTGTAGCTTATTCACTGCTATTATGCCTTGTCACTCTCATCATCACCTTTTTGTTTTCTAGGTTCTCTCTTTATCTTGCCATTTATCACTTCCTCTCCCAGAGCATCCTGGCAATGGGACAAGAATGTCGTCAGCAACAACAGCGTGGTGAAAATGCCATCATTTCTATTTTTGTGGGGGGCTCTGCCCCCTCCGCACACCCTGACACAGGGGGCTCTGCCCCCACACACCCCAGACTTAAAAATTCTCACTCCAGGGGGGAGCGGATCAAGGGGACAGTTAAAATTCATGAAGCCATGGATTACTGTTTCCACGGCCCATGTACAAAATACAAGTCTCGATTTTGCAAAAATGTAGGAGACCAGGATTAGAACCCTGGTCTCCACTGCCTCCCTGCCAAGCTGCTCCATGCCCCAGTCCTCCATGCCACAGGGGGCAGCTTGGCCAGTCCCTGGTATTCAGCTCCCGTTGTCATTTGGCAACACCATGGACAGCAACCAGGAGAGTGCATACAGCATGTGTTGTACATCCTTTCTTGCTGTCCATGCTAGCGCTACATGAACTAGCACTGTCTAGACTGGTGCTATTCATGTAGCACTGTTCTAACCGCGTACCGAGCCTCCCCCCTTTTTTTTCTTTCCCCACATATATATCTCCCATTTTACTTCCCCTCTACACTAATTTTGCTTTTTTCTCTTCTTGATATTTCTTGAAGACCTAAGGTTGAAACATCAATTTTTAACTCTATTTTCAGCATGCATTTAACATTCCATTTTATTTTGGTTTCACGCCTACAATATATGCCTATTATAGTGCACCTGGCTATTGTTTCAACTTTCCATGTATCTATTGATAGTCATGGAAATGTACAATAAAGAGTAGTGGAACATTGGTTAAATTACAGTGCTTGTCCAAAATCATACACAAGAACATATAAATGTACAAAACAGTAATAATGCGACAGAACCATTTATAGTGCATGAATGTGCCAGGAGCAGGCTTGAGGTAGTACGTAAGTGCTGTTGGAGTAAAAATGATAGGGTAGGTTGTGCACACAGGTGACCCAGAAGGGCAGGTGGAGAAGAGGGGGAGAGACAAGAACTGAATTTGAGGAGAAGGGGTAGTCATTTCCTGATTCCTCCTTCAGGATGTTTAGAACCCTGCCGGGGGGGGGGGTCAGGGTAGGAAGGCAGATAGGTATTAAGGAAGATTAAAGCAGGAACAGCTGAGAGAGAGAGAGAGAGAGAGAGAGAGAGAGAGGTAATTGTGTAGGGCAGAGGTAAGGGAGTAGTTGGAGGAGGAGTGTACAATGACGTCCAGCTCCTTCCCCCGTGCCACTACTCCCATGATCCTAAGGATTTGCTTCCTGTCCCTCCAAGCCATGGCACCGGGCAGGCACCTTACCTCCCTCTCCTCTCCCTCCTTCCCCCAGTTCTACCCCCCCAACGTTTCCTTCCCATGTGCTCTCAAAGTGGCAGGGCAGTGTGACAAAGCAGTTGGTGGGGTCAGTACTGTGCTGGGATGCATTTAGAGAGGTGACTCCAGCTTGAAGAGGGATATGATGTTGCCACTGTATCATTCACTGGTGAGACCCCACCTGGAGTATTGAGTCCAGTTTTGGAAGCTGCACCTTGGAAAGGATATAGACATTGTGAAGACTGTTCGGAGGATGGCAACTAAAATGGAGCTGGGGTTGTACAAAAAGCCCTGTGAGAAGAGACTGACGGACCTCAACATGCACACCCAGAAACAGAGAGGAGAGAGAGCGAGAGAGAAAGAGGAGACATGATAGAGACCTACAAGTACCTCACATGGTGAACAGGTTGCAGGAGTGGGGTCTCTTAAATGAGAAAGAGCACCAGAACCAGAAAGCATGCAGTGAGGTTACTAGGGAGGAAATTTAAGAGGGATGTGAGAAAATACTACTTCACTGAAGGATTAAGTAAGTAAGTAAAATTGTATTTATATCAAGCGCCCTTCCCAAGCTCAGGGCGCTTTTGCAATAATTCAAATCACTTAAAAACACATTTCAGAACAATAAATCAAACAATCATACAATACACTTACTAATTATGTTCCAGCAAATGCAAGGGCAAGGAAAGTCTTTAGTTGTTTTCATAACTTTCATGAGTTCACGCAATCTACGTATCTGACGAGTAGAGAATTCCACAGAGTTGGTGCCATATAGGCAAAAGATCTACCTCCAGACATCTTTAGACGCATTCCTGGGAATTCTAGCAACTCGTCAAGAGGAGCGAAGAGAACGGGCAGGACAGTAAGGCACCAAGAGCTCTTTCAGGTAGTGAGGTCCCAAATCATGTAGGGCCTTAAAGGTCAATAAAGCGACCTTGAAGGTGATCCGCCACTGTATTGGCAGCCAGTGTAGATCACATAGCACAGGTGTCATATGGCTAGATCTTGAAACTCCCATCAACAACCTGGCTGTCTCATTCCGCACAAGCTGCAAACGGCAGATATCCACCCCCGGCATCCCTAGATAGAGGGCATTGCAGTAATCAAAATGGCTGGTGTCAAAGGTGTGGACCAAGATGGGAAGATCTTCCAGTGGAACCAAGTGTTTCACCCGGGCAATGTTCCTCAGACGTAAAAAGGCAGATTTGACTACGGCCGACACCTGCATCTTCATAGTCAGGCTTTTGTCAAAAATCACACCAAGGTTACGCACTTGGCCAGAGGTAAGAAGCGGTGCCCCACCAAGATATAAACCCGAGTGTTTCACAGTCCAGGCCCCTGTTGTCCTCCCTCCAGGGTCCACAACCAACACCTCAGTTTTCCCTGAATTCAATCTAAGCTAACTAGCACTCATCCAATCCTGAATTTCCGGGAGGCAGTTATTAAACATCATGATGGATTCAGACTCCTGATCAGGCATAAAAGACAGGTAGAGCTGAGAATCATCAGCATAACAGTGAAAACTCAGCCCATACCGTCTTATAATGTCCCCCAATGGAAGCATATACACCGTGAATAACATAGGGGACAGCACCGACCCCTGCGGTAGACCACAGGGAAGCCAATGAGGGGCAGAGGTGTAAATTCCAGACACCACTCTCTGAGATCTGCCCTCCAGAAAAGATTGAAACCAGCTGTGGACTGCTCCCCTCAGACCACAGAAAAACTGCAGGCAGTCGAGCAATACCCCATGGTCCACAGTGTCAAATGCTGCTGAGAGATCCAGGAGAACCAAGATGGAATGGGTCCTCCAATCTCTTGCCATCAGGAGATCATTCAATACCCGAACAAGAGCCGTCTCTGTACTATGCCTTTTCCTGAAGCCGGATTGGAGAGGGTCATAGATATTGTGGTTGGACAAACGATCCTCCAGCTGCAGAGCGACCACCTTATCAATAAGCTTCCCTACAAAGAGAAGGTTAGAGACTGGTCTATAATTTACTGGGCAGTCGGGGCCAAGAGATGGCTTTTTCAACAGGGGGTGTACTACCGCCTCCTTTAAGGGATCTGGAAAGATCCCTCTCTCTAATGACACCACCACTATCCCAGCCAGGGCTGGGCCGATAACACCTACACACCCCACCACCAGGTGAGTAGGGCCTGGATCCAGCTTACAATAGGTAGGTCACAGAGTCTGAATGATCCTCACTATATCTATTACTGCTGGTAGTCTAAAGGTAGACCAGTACTACTGGGCATTAGTACCACCCGATTGATCAGTGTAATGTCCAATAGAAGAACACTGGCGGATCTCATCCCTGATGGTGGATACCTTGTCAACGAAGAATTTCGCAACCTCACACTGTACCTGTGATAATGTTTACTAGTCTGGAGACAGACTGGATTGTACAGTCTGTCCACAGTCCGGAAGAGCTGGATGGTCTATTCTTGCTGCAGCAATTTTCCTGGACAAGAACTCTGCCTTCTTATGGGAAATTGCTGATTGGTAGAATTTATAATGTTCTAACAATTCAAGTCTATCCACTTCCAGTTGAGTTATCTGCCAGTGTCTTCCCAATCTTCGTCCCTTCCTCTTCCACTCACGGACCTCCCCATCAAACCAGGGAGCCCCTAAGTGAAGAGTACAGGGATGAACACGAATTGGAGCAATGGCATCCAGGGCCTCAGTTGCAGCCCTATTATAGGCTAAGACCAAAGGCCCTGGATCCATGCTATCCCTTGGAAAATTCAAGAAGTCCAACTCTGTCATTAGGCCTTCTGAGGTAACCCTTATTAAAGGACGGAACTGTACTAACTCCTTAGGGGCAGGCCTATTTCGGGGGGCCGCAAATCTAAACCTCAGGGCGTGATGGTCAGACCATCCGACTGGCTCCACCTCCACATCAGATACTTCCATCCCCAGATGGAACACCAAGTCCAATGTGTGCCCCCCTCATGGGTTGCAGAGGTAATTACCCGTGACAGGCCCAATGAATCCATCAATTGGAGGAGGTTTTGACCAAATGGCGAGAGTTCATCGTCGACCCAGGCATTGAAATCCCCCAGAATTAACCATCTGGGAGATTCCAGTACCATATCGGTGATGAAGTCCGCAACCTCCTTTGGGAATTCCCTCTCATCCCCTGGTGAACGGTAGATAAGAAGGGTCGTGTAGCCTGCACCTGCACCCACTATGCACTCAAAGGAGTTGGTATCGCCAACTGGCACTTCCCTGAGATCCAGATCTTGTCTAAAACAGACCGCGACCCCCCCGCCCCTCTGGTCCACTCTTGGTCGGCGAATCACCTTGAACCCAGCCGGAATCGTGGAGTCCAACACAGGACCAACATTTCCATCTAGCCAGGTCTCGGTGATGCAAGCCAAGTCGACTGAGGAAATAAGGTCCGCAATCACTGCAGTCTTATTCCTAATCGACCTGGCATTGCTCAACACTGCCCGAAAGGGATGGAAATCCAAGGGTGATCCTACTTTTTGCCTGACACATTCCAAGTCAGTGCCCTTGGGTATGGGAACTAGGCAAGGAGGAACTGCCCAGTACCACTCCCTCGGCCTTGTATGCCTCCACTCACTGCTCCGTATTCGTTCTCTTCTCCCATCTCCCCAAGAGTTCCAGGATCCCCGTATCTTTCTGCATTTTGATCTTATAATGCCGAGATTTCGACATCTAGCATAAACCTCCCCTGCAAGTGTGGGTAATTCAAAGGGACAGAGATCCTGAAGTCTTGAGGAGGAGTACTGCCTAACCGTTTTACTTATACCCCAACACATATTTTAAACCAATTTATTCACCCTCATACAAACAAAACCCTTCCACCCCCAACTGATCAACCCTAAAAAGAACAATAAATAAAATAAAATAAAATACCCCTCTTAAAATATTAGAACAAATTCATACACGGAGTTCAGATTTACAGTCCAGAATTGAAGTCCAATCAATTGTTCCAGCTATAGATAAAGATCCAGTTGAGCTCTCACCTCCAGAGTGGTAGACATCCAGAATATACTACCTGTGGAAGTGGTGGAGGCTAAAACAGTAAGGGGCTTCAAGCATGCATAGAATAGACAGGGGAGTAGGAGGAGTGGGGTCACTGAGACCAGTTATGGTCAGCAGAAACGGACTAGGCAGACTGGGTGGGCCAAGCAGTCCTTTTCTGATGAGAAGCTCAGTTTCTGTGTTTCTACTATCTATTTCTCATTCTTAATAGACTTGTATCGTTCTCTGGTGTTGATCTACAGGCTTCAGCATTCCAGTGGAGCAGTTGTTATTGCTGTGTGAGAGGGATGAGGAACTCCCATGTGTTGAGCTGAAGGGGGAAGAGACTGCACAGCAGAAGGACCATCTTGAAGTCACTCCCACCAGTAAGTACAGCAGTTGGCTAGATAATATGCTGATATGGAATTTTTCAAACTATGTTTGAGAGGGAATTGGAAGAAAAAGAAACAGTACAGAGTCAGAAGAGCAAAGAGTTGAGGATCGTGAGTAGGTGGTGATTATGTCAGAAAACTTGAACGGAGTAAAGCCAAGGAGCATTTTAAAAGAAAACCTTTCAGTGTTGCAGTGCATATTAGCTTGTATTAAGAACTGGTAGATATGACAGAGGGACCCCGCTGACTTTTGGAGGATGAAATCGCTCGAGGGATGCCATGGCAAGAACTCTTTGCCCTGCCTCCGGGTCCCCTCCTGGGTCTTTATGGCCTGGCGAGGAGGAAACCTCCTCCTCAGATTCTGGCGTTGCCATAGAGGACATTTCTACTGCAGTTCCCTGTGGAGCCAGGCTGGGAGTGCTACAATGGCAGTCACCTCCTTGGAAGAGCAGGCTCCCCCAGTGTTGCGACCCTTCGGCTACTGGGCCCGACACTGGCGGACACTCTGTGCCGCCTGCTGGCACCAACCTGTGAACGGCACCGGTGATCGAGGTGGCACCACGGGCAGTGTCATGTCCAGCCGTGGTGCTGTTCATGGCACAGGTGGCAAAGGGGCTCCTGGAGCACTAGTCTGGCGATGTGTGTGGTCTCTTCCTCTTCGGAGGAGAGGGATTCACTGGCCGACCCGGACTGGCGTCCCGACTCGTCGAAGTTGGGGACTCCCCTGGGATGTGGCACCAGGCATCCTAGTGCCCTTCTGCTGGGCACTCTGGAGTCTGCGTCCTCTGTGAGCCTCCGTGCTGTCCCCGGTGTGAGGGGCCCCATGTTGAATAGTGATTCTGGGGCAACCAGAGTGACGGTTCCGACCTCATGAGTTAGGGGCAGCTACCATCCCTGGTGACACCTGGCTGCCACAGTTGAGACCCCAGGACCCTCTCTCTGCCGCCCAGCCTCCTCGGGGGCCTGTGGTGGGAAACTTATGGCTCTGGGTCCGAAGAAGAGGCGGCCTCGGAGTCCAAGTGGTTGAGAGGCCAGGTGTGAAGCTCGGGGGCCCTCTTCCACTACCCTACGGAGGGGCGGGGAGGAGTCACAGTGCCGAGCCTTGTTCTTCCTCCTCTGCATCCTCAGAGGTACCCTCGGTGGGTGGTGCTGGGGTCTGCCCTTCTGGATCCATGCAGCCTCTGCTGCACCACAAGGGAGTTTCCCCATCAGGGCTAACCCAGAGTTCATTTTCTTGTTTGCAGCATCAGCTGACTGGGTCGACCCCCGGATTTCCCCCATGCATGAGGACCTATGGGGGGGTCTTAGAGCCCTGGCAGAGGCCAAGCACTTTCAGGTAGGTGCCCTTCCCCATCCCTCTGCAGACACCTCCTCCTCTCCCAGGCCATGTGGGTCCTACAGGACCTTAACCTGGGAGGTGTTCAGGGCCACTGCAGCGGCCTTCCCTAGGTATGTTATTTATTTATTTATTTGTTTATTTATTGAATACAATCGGAATTACAGTCCTTTGAGTCACAGACTCTTTTGCAAAGGCTCCACGTCGGTTACAGGGGGGTGGAGGGTAGACAAATACAGTAAAAGACAAACATAGACAGGCAGTATTTACAGTTTCAGTACTGACAGAGCAGTCCAGGCTAGAACTTATTCAGCAGGTGAGATAATTAGGTAGCTTTCTTGGAATCCCTAAACAGAGATTTGTAGAATGCCGTTTCTTAGGGTCTAGAGAGTCCCTGTATCAGGAAATGTGGAGGATTTGGGAGCAAAAGGGGGGGCAGCGTTAGCCACAGTCACATTTAGCACTCTCCAGTAGTTGAGTTTTAAGGCCTGATTTGAAAAGTGAGATGCTATGGGTCTGGGAGAGTGGGGATGGTAATGTGTTGAGCCAGAGAGGGGCACGGCAGCGGAAGGATCTTTGCCCTAGGGATGTTCTACAGAGGGGGACCAGAAATGATGGGTTTGCTGCGAGTCTTGTATTACGCCTGATGGGGGCTGCACTGATAATGGGGAGTAGGCCGATGGGGGCTAGCTGAAGGTGTATCTTTTTTACGAGAATGCAGGTGTGGTACTTTAGTCTTTTTTGGAAGTTTAGCCAACCAGCCAAAGTATAAAGATCTCAGGTGTGGGTTAGTCTGTCACTGCCTGTGACTAGGCGGCAGGCTTTATTCAGGGCAGTGTTTATACTGCTTAGCGTGGTGGGTTCAGCTGAGCCATAGATAACTATCCCATAATCCACTAGGGAGAGGATGGAGTAGGTGACTGCAATTTGCATGGCCTGTGCGGGTAGGCAGTGCTTGAGTCTGTAGAGGATGCCCACTCTAGCGTTAACAGCGGAAGAGAGAAGATGGACCTGACTATGGTAGGAGAGGGAGGTATCTAATGTGATACCCAGGTATTTAAAGTTTGTAACGTGTTCCAGTGGGGCGCCTACTGAGTTCTTAATTAGGAGTGCCGACTGACTATGTGGGCTTTGGCGGTGCGCAAAGATCATGGACTTAGTTTTATTATAGTTGATGATCAGGCGGTGATCAGAGAACCAGTTCTCTAGCTCCCAGAAAAAACCCTGAAGGGCCAGTTGAAGGGCGCTCGGTTGAGGGTGTTTCTAATACAGAACCGCATCATCAGCGTAGAGTAGTAGATGACCGCTGCATGCCTTAGGGAGAGAGTTTAAAAAGAGAGTGAAGAGCAATGGGCCAAGTATAGACCCCTGCAGGACCCCAGAACGAACTGTTTTGGAGGTGGAGATGGTGGTGTTTATACTGACATACTGTGACTGGCCTGAGAGGTAATCCTTGAACCAGGCAGTAGCCTCAGGTACCACATTTAGTTGTGGAAGGAGACAAAGCAGTAGTTTGTGACTGACCGTGTCAAATGCCTTGGTCAGATCCACATAGATCGCCCCTGCGATTGAGCCTCAGTCAAGGGCCTCGTGGATGAACATGGTGAGCTCAGACAGTGCAGTGACGGTACTCTGGCAAGTCTGGAAACCATGCTGTTCCTGGCTGAGAAGGTTGTGTTTAGTTAGATGTTCTGTTAGGTGGTATGAGACTATTTTTTCCAGTGCTTTGGAGAGAGGAGGAAGTATTGAGATAGGTCTATAGTTGCTGGTGTTAGTGGGGTCACTGTTCTTCAGAATGGGAGTGATTATGGCTTTCTTCCAGGTTGAGGGGAACTGGCCGAGGCATTGCGAGAGGTTGAGAATTTTTGTAAGGTGGGGTAGTGTGACATCCAGGGTAAGCCTAATGAGTTTAAGGTCTAGGGAGTCATTGCTGCAACAGCTATTGGTGATAGCTTTGGTAATATAGTGTTTTGCCTCACTGCAGGGGATGACTTGAAGCCGGAAAGGAGGTGAGTTGACATTACATGGGATTTCGGAGGAAGGGGGTGTGTGGAAGGGTGGAAGAAATGAGGAGGGAGGATATGGGAGAGGTCCGAGAAGGCGGAGTTAAGGGCTTCTGCGATAGTGGCAGGATCCGTTTAGATTGAGTTGGGTAGGGGTGGCCGAGCAGGATTTACCACTGAGTTCTTTTACGTTGTTCCAGAATTTTTTTCCATCTCCCCAGGGGGAGGTAAGGGTTTGTTGGTACTAATTAGCTTTCGCCTGCCGCAAGGCCCGTATACATTTATTGCGTGCCTCCCTGTAAAGCTGTCTATCCTGTGTACGTTGGGAGTCAAGGGTCTTGTGCCAGAGGTTGTCCCTTTGTTGCATCAGGTTTAGTAGTAAGGGTGTGATCCAGGGGGTGGTTCTGGTTTTTACAATTTGCTTTGTGAGGGGAGCGAATATATCACAGGCTTTGTTGAAGGTGGTTATAAAGTGGACGAGAGCAAGGTCTACTGACTGCGTGGTGTATATGGAGAGCCAGTTGCTATTATATAGATGGGCTTTGAGGTTCTCTAGGCCTCCTTTTTTTAGCCTTCGCTACCAGGAGATTTTTGGAGGGGCAGGGGGCAATTTACCCGACCACCTGCAAGTAACCGGGGAGTGGTCACTGATAGAGTCAGGGAGCACAGTTGCATGGGAGAGGTTACGTGGCCTGTTGGTGAAAATGACGTCTAAAAGGGTGGAGGTCCTGGATCTAAAGTCCCTCCTGGTCGGGGAGGTGACAAGTTGGGTAAGATCAAATGCCTGGGCAGTGTCTTTGTAGCTGGATGCAGCTGAGGATAGCCAGTTGACATTGAAGTCACCCATTAGTATGATTTCACTAGTGTTAGGTAGGTGGGAGATGATGTGAAGGATCGACTCAAATGAGAGTTTTTGGTTTCTCGGGGGGATATAGGCCGAGATGATGTGGAGAGTTTTTGTACCCAGACTGAGTTTGACTGTTAGAGTCTGGGCTCCATATTGTGGGGCGGGGGTATGTACTGCTGTGGCACTGAGTGAGGATTTAATATAAATTGCGCAGCCACCGCCTCTCTTGCTGGTCCTATCTGCCCTGAAGATGGTATAATTACTTAGGGAGACAGCATCATTGGGAATCTTTTCAGAGAGCCAGGTCTCGGAGAGGGCTAGTATATCTGGTGCATGTTGGGCAATCCAGCCTTGTAGAGGGGTGTGTTTTATAGGTTGGCTGCAAATATTAAGGGTGGCTAGCATTAGACTCTCCAGAGTGTTTTTTGGGGAGGTCTTAGTGCAGGGTGGTCCTGGGTTGGAGTGGATATTGCCAGATAGTAGGAGAAGTAGAAGGGTGTGCGGCAGGAGGGCCAACCTGCAGAGTTTGGGTGACAGACGCTGGGATTGGTAGGGTGATGGGCTTTTTTTGTTGGAGGTGGGGACTTGGAGACTAGGAATGATGCTAGATAGAAGGGAAAGGGAAGTGAGGGGGACAAAACTGGGGCTAACGTGGGTGTTGAGGTCTGAAGTGGGGGAGAGCTGAGGTACAATGCATACCAGGTGTGAGTGTGGGTGTTAAATTGGGTGTGTGTGCGTGTGTATAAGTCAAAGGGATCAATTTGGCATGAGTGGGAGAAGTTGGAGGGACTGGGCCTGCAGTTATCAATGATCGCTGAGAGATTAGTGTAGTAGAGACTCTGAGCATCCGAGTTCCTCCACTTCCTTGCCTTCCTTCTCTGAGGAAGAGGAATGTTCTGTCCACCTC
Organism: Neoceratodus forsteri; assembly: GCA_016271365.2. NCBI lineage: Eukaryota > Metazoa > Chordata > Ceratodontiformes > Ceratodontidae > Neoceratodus > Neoceratodus forsteri. Next base: position 355,787,102 of record CM057457.1, read on the forward strand.
TCCTCCACTGATTTCACTGAATATCTGCAGTTCCTCTTTAGGCTAGATCAGGAGCTCCATTTTTCCCACGTGGTAAGGTGCATTACCGAGCGGGAGACACGCTCCTTTTTAAGCAAGTTTAGTGCAATCCACCTGGTAGTACCTTCCTGGCCTATCCCATTCCAGAAAGCGTCAGTCTGTACCTGGCAGTCCCCAGCCACCTCATCCTCAGCCCCAGCAGACTGCAGGAGGAGGTATTAACACTCCCCAGGAATCTCTAGGTTTCTTGCCTCACCCACCCTCGGGGCTGATAGCTTTAGGCACTCTTTCTTGGTTTTTATACCCGCTGCGCGACTGGCTGCTGGATCCAGATTCTTCTGAGTTCGACCGGTGGGGTAGAAGAGTTTTCTTTTTAGCTCATGCACTGCTCTGCATCACTTCACATCAGGCCCACCATGCTGTCTACAACATGCACCTGTGGTCGATGCTGGCACAGGTGTTGGCATCGTTGCCTGATTCGGAGGAATCTAGGCAAGTCATTGCCCTCTCTGCGCAGGGTCTGGAGCTGGCAGGGCACCAAGCAAGGGCATTGTATGATGCCACTGAGGTGGCTTCCAGACTGGCAGGGACAGCAATCTGCATCGAGCAGACAGTGTGGCTTTGCCTGTCCAGGTTATCGCCCGTTGCCCGGTGTAGGGTGATTTCTTCCTCCTCCGGGGCCTTTTCTCCCGCAGAGCAAGGAGGAATTTACAGGGGTGTCTTCTGCCCCCCCAGCCACAGGGTACACCTCCTGGACCTGCTCAGCCTTAGGCCATTTGGTCTAGTAGGGCTATAGGGTCTCCCTCTCTTGCGTCCCCCCCCGCAGGAGGCTGAGGGAACCTGTTCCCTCAGGGCAGTTCCAGGTCCCTTCGGGGGCTTATATCACTCAATAGTAAGAATGGTGAAGATTGACAAGGGAAGATATGAAAATTATGTACCTACCTAAATCTTGATCTTCTCTTGTATCTTCACCATTCATTACTGACTACCTCCCACCTTCCTCTTTTGGGCCTCGGCCTTTGGGTGTCACCTACCACCCTGCTCGCCCCTCCCTTCTTTGAGGCCAGTTGGGGTCCCCCTGGTACCTCAGGGCCCTCTGTTTTCTTCTCTGAAATCACAGAGTGCCCACCTTTGGAGGGCGATGAGTAGGATCTTCACCCTGGCCTTGGAAAGGACCTCCTTGGGGATCACAGCGGGGTGCACTGTGGGTCTTCAGTGCCAGGCCCTTTTCTGGTGGACCCTTCCAATTCTTAAAAAAGTGAGGACCTAGTTAGTGCATCCCATGGGGAAACCCAGGGGATTTCTCCCCCGTTTTTTTTCATTTTCTCTCTCTATTCTCTGGTAAATTATAGGGGTGATTCCTGGACAGGTTCCTTTCCTAGGTTAGTGGTGTTCCTCTCCCTGGGCCAAACCCCTTTGGTCCAACAAAAGGAGTATGCTCCAGGTCTTTCTGAAAATGCAGGGTTGAGAAGCGGGGGGAGTGGGGGGAGTTGCTCTCCGCCATGCTTATGTCCTCCATGACCATCTCAAAGAACTCCTGTTTGGATGTCCGTCCAGTGGTCTTTGAAGTCGACGGGTTTCTTGCACCTGTGTCCCCATTCCCTTCAGGTCTTACAACTAATTGTAAGACTGTGGTAAAATAAAACATGGTAGGAGTCTCCCTCCTCCCCCAATACCTTTTCTTTATTCCCATCTTCTCTTTTTCCCCTCGCTCCTCTCTCTTTCCTGTGCTGCTGCCCAAGGGCTGGGGCTCTAACCCCAGTCAGCAGGGTCATACATTTCTTCTGTCCTCTGGTCAGCTTATTTCTTCTTCAGTTTATATCTTTTCCCTTTTCCTATCCTTGGGCTTCTGCCCCATTCTTTTATTTCTCTGTCCCCTTTTTTTTCCCTTACTCTCTGGCAGAACAGAACTGGGATGCAGGAGGAGTCTGTGGCACCTAACGGCTGCCCCTCATGCATCACGCAGTGCATGCACCTCGTGGGCAGCGCCATTGGTGCTGAGTCCGCTGACTTCTCCCTGAAAAAAAAAGCTCCTGCGTGGGTGAATACCTCCAGCTGGCTACCCAACAGTAATGAATGATGAAGATACAAGAGAAGATCAAGAATTACAGTAGGTACATCATTTCATTATTTCCACCAAGGGCCCCAACATCAGCTGCAACGCCAGCCACCCCCGGACAATGCTTCAGGCTAGCCTGCATAACATTCTGGGTACCCAGTGTTGTTGAACTGTATAATTAGGACTTAAAGTGCATGCCAGAAAAAAATGATTTAAATCAGAATGCAAATCATTTGATTATATTCATACCCCTTCCTTGTTCATGTCCCCTTAATAAATTTGATTGTCTTTTTTCAACTTTAACCTGGCTAGTGTGCATATTATTAGTCGGGTTACTGCATTCACTGTGTGGACCTGTATTGCTAATCTTACTTTCCAGGGAACGTGCTGCGAGACCAGCCCTGGTGGTAAGTGTGAAGCATGTGAGCATATCATTCCTGTGTCCAACTGGGTGTGAATTCAATACTGGGTTAGTTAATAGGCGACTAGGAGGGTTGGTGGGTGGTTATAGCTTCCCAAAGGGCTATACCAGAGCAGTTAAGCAACTTCAATACCATTTCTCTGAGTGGAGGCACCTTGTTTACAGAACTCCGGCCCCTCAACCTGTGGTAGTAGACCCTAGAATAGCGCCACCTAGGGGTTACAGTAGAAAGTGACAATACAAGCAGTTCTGCAAAAAAATGATAGCAAATCAGTCAGTCACTTCATCTTAAACCTTGCTTTTTTGTAAAAAAAAACTCACATCACTGTACCACAGTACATTAAACAGACAGTAGTATGTGGTTTCCTCCTTTTGCGTCTGGATTTCCATACACATAATTTGCTTGTTACGGTTGAGTTCAAAGATCAGAAAAAGTTGGTCTTACTTTGAGTGGGCTCTTGCAGCTAGCAACACTGGTAGGACTTAGTCACCAGGTGCTAACACCACACAGAAAACTTCTAACTAGCAGTCTACAGTGGGGGATCGCCCCTTACGTCGGCACGACAATGTCTGCCTATGGTATAAAAGGGCCGATCCCCCAGCTCCACTCCAGGTCTTTTCCTGCCATCGACCCATGCACGTTGGACTTCCATGGACATTTGCTTTAGTTCACCGCCATCTTGCTTCGTGCGTTTCTGCATTTTTTCTTTATTTTCAATTTGAAATTATTTGTTTTCTTGTGCATGTCTTCTCCAGCTTCATCTTCTGATCGGCACATGAAGTGTGCTTGCGGCAAGCAGCTTCCCTTTAAGGATGGACACTCTTCTTACCTGCTCTACTTAGGCCCTGACCATGACACTAAGGCTTGCCAGCATTGTCAGGACTTCAACCAGGCCACATGGAAACACCATTTGAAGATCCTCCAGGGCTTCTTACTGCAGCAGAAGTTAACTGTGATGGAGAAGGAGCTCCAGGGCAAAGGCTCTTCCTCTTCCCTGGCCTCCAGAGCTTTGACTTCTACTCCTGCCCAGAGGGATAAGAAATTGGCTGGGAAGCATAAGCACCAGGACAAGCACAGGGACCATCCTTGGTTACCTTCCCACTCTTGGTCCCTGCCCAAGTCGACAACCGACTCTGGGGTTTTCCTTCTGCAGGTTGGTCCCACTCCTTCAGCTGCCCTCACTTCCATGGGCTTGCCTCTTTCTCTGCCACCTGCACTCTTTTCTGTCTCAGGTGGCAGCTCCTCAGGGCCCCAAACTCCATTCACTGCCCCTAGCCCTTGAAGTTCTGGCCCCTACACCTAGCGGTTCCTTAACCAGGCGGCACGACTGGGCTACCTTCAGTGTGCGGCGGGTCTTGGCCCACCCCCCCCCCGGTCATGGCTTTGTTTACATTGGTTCCCAACTCTGGGACTGACACCTGTTTGCAATCCCCAGAGGAAGCACTCACCTCCTCTCCACAGGCGTCACCTCTGCCTCCCTCAGGAGCTAGCTCCCCAGCGCAGGTTCCTGCCTCTCCTTCGGGTCTGGTGGCATCTGTTTTGATGGACCAGAATCAGCCTTTGCCCTCTCAACTGACGTCTGCCTTGATGGTGTCCCCACCGATGACACCTCGACTATTGTCACCTCAACGAATGCCAGCTGGCCCATCAGGGACTCACCAACCAGTGCTGGTGGGATCAATGCCTGGGCTCCCGACCTACCCAGGGACTGATGCCAGGGAACCTGATGCCTCATAGGCCTATGCCTAGTTACCCAACGCCTTTCATTCCTGCCCCTGAGTACCACCTGCCCCAGGGACCAAAGCCGGGATTCCTGACATTGCCTCCTCAATATCCGTATCCACCTTATCGTTTGCCTTCTCTGGTGGATTACAATGTGCTTTTCTTGGCCTGGTGGGCTTTCATGAAGGATAAAGAGGCACCCAAGGAGCTCCCTACTCTGCCTCCTAGGGACCCTCTTCCCAAGGACTCAGGCTGGGCTGGACCTAGCCTACCCCTGCCACCAGTAACTTCTCCAGTTCCACTGGACCAACACAAAGAGGACCATCGACCACCAACACTGGTCCCAGAAAGTGAACCATCCAACAGAGATTTCTCCTCCTATTTGAAGGACTCTGATGATTCCAGGGGGTGTTCTGATGACCCTGAGCTCCCCAAGGAAAGCTCTTGGGCCCTTCCTGATGATCCTGTATTTATGGATGTCATGAGGCACATTCAGTCCTTGATGGGCGGGGAGACGGAGGAACTTGACCCAGAGCATTGTCAGCTATCAGTCTATCTCCATAGGAAGGAGACTCTCCCCTTGGTGGTGCCTCCTCTCATTGAGTCATATAAAGACATCACCAAGTCTACCTGTAACTGTCCCTCCTCCACTTGGCCTTGACCAAGAAGGCTAACTGCCTTTATTTTGCCCCATTGGCAAAACCTATCTGGGGGAACAGCCAGTGGTGGACACGGGGGTCTTGAATGCAGCTCATGACCATATCAAAAACCCAGACACCTTAGCACCCACTTTCCTGATAAGGAGACTCACCAGGTCAACCAATTCAGCAAGCAGGTTTATGCTTCGGCCATGCTGGCCATCAGGATCCAGGACTATCTGGCCTACACGATGCTGTACCAAAATGCTCTGTGGGACAAGGCTTTGGAGTGCATACATGCCCTCCCTGAGGATCCCATGAAAATCCAATTATTGCAACTCCTGAAGTCAGGCTCAGATGTGGGCAACCATGTCCTCTGAGTCATCTATGACACTGTCAATGCAGCAGTTCAAGTGGCGGCCACTGGTATTTGTATCCGATGCCACTACTAGCTCAGGGTGTCAGGCTTTGTGCCAAATGTACAAGTGAAAATCCTGGATATGCCCTTCTGGGGTTCTGTCCTTTTTGGTGGTGATGCCCTGGACATTTTTTCTCTCCTACAGGAATTGGGCAAAGCCTTGCGCTTGCTACAGTTCATGTACCATTCTCAGTCCAGGTCCAACCAGCATCAGTCCTTTCATCGGACCCCTAGACAGCAGCCCAGAGGTGCCTTTTAGCTTAAGGCTTCCACCCAATCAGCTGGAGCCTCCACCTGTAGTGCCCCACGAACATCCCTAGCTGCTCTGCCCACCTCCAGTACTACTGCCTGACTCCTTGCTCAACCCCCTCCTCCAGTGGAGTACTTGGGGAGGCAGTGGTGTGGTGATGTGCCCTACACATCGACAGGTGGCGCACTGTAATTTCAGATAAATGGGTTCATCAGTTGGTGGAAAGGGGACACACTCTGGAATTTTTGGAGATCCCTTCAGACAGCCCCCGTAATCCTTTTACCTCAGGCCCACATTCTCCTCATTCAAGAGGAGATTCAGGCCTTGCTGCCAAAAGGGCTATAGAGCCTGTCCCCCTGACACACAGAGGGAAGGGATTTTACTCCCACTTCTTTCTTGTCACCAAGAAGACAGGGGACCTGAGACTGATTATGGGTCTCAGCCACCTGAACATGTACATAGAGTACAAGCATGTTCAGGATGGTCATCCTTCAAAGGTTGCTGCCCATCTTCACAAGGGGGACTGGTTTTGTTCCCAGAATATGCAGGATGCCTACCTTCATATCCTGGTTTTCCCACCCCACTGTCAGTTCCTCCATTTTTGCTTTCAGCGGAACCATTTCCAGTTTTGGGCCCTCTCCTTTGGCCTTTCCTCAGCCATCCCCCCGGGTCTTTACCAAGTGCCTTGCAGTGGTGTCTGCAGCCTTCAGGAGACAGAGGCATTATGTCTTCCTGTACATGAATGACTGGTGGTTGACAGCCCCTTCCAGGACTCAGTTGATCAAGACCCTGGAAGCCACTTCTTGGTTGTTCCAGACATTGGGGTTAACCTTCAACCTCCCCAAATCTTGCCTCTTGCCAGGCCAGTGCTCCAGTACATAGCAGCAGACCTGGAGTTCTCCCTGTGCAAAGCCTTTCTGCCTCAGGACAGAGCAGAATGCTTGCTAGTGCAGGCCCAGGTGATTGCTTCTTCCAGGCATACCCCAGCCAGGTCCTTCCTGCGCCTCCTTGGATAAATGGCAGTGGCCATAACCACAGTTCCTCTGGCCCACCTGCACATAACAGTACCTCAGTGGACACTTCAAACCTAATGGGACCGGCACACAGACAGCCTAGAGCAGCGGGTCCTGATCTACAGTCCTATGAGGCAGACCCTGGAATGTGGCTAAACCCCTCCAATCTCCTCTAGGGGATCCTTTTCAGAGATGTCTCCCTGTAACAGATTTTGAATACAGACATCTCGGGCCTGGGCTGGGGTGCCCACATGACCTATTGTCAAACTCTGGGAATCTGGTCAGAGGATGAGACACATCTCTACATCAATGTCTTGGAGATGAGTACCGTCCTTTATGCTATGCGATGCATGCCTTCCAAACCCACCTGGTTCCAGGCCCTCTTTTGGTTCAGATGGACAATACGTCAGTAGTCTATTGCATTGACAAGCAAGGGGGTACTCACTCATATCCCCTTGCAGGGAGGCCATGAGAGTCTGGTAATGGGCCATTCAGCACAATGTGGAACTAGCTGCCATACATGTTCCAGGCGTCCAAAATACTCTGGCCGACAGCATAAGCAAGTCCAGGATGAGGGCTCATGTATGGGAACTTCTCACCCCTATGATCGAGGACCCCTTAAACAGGTGGGGCTATCCTGAGCTGGAATTTTTTGCATCCCCACTCAATGCAAAACTACCCAATTTCTGCTCACTTGATCCAGGACCTGGTGTTTTCTGGCGAGACGACTTGTCCCTCTCCTGGTCAGGGAGGTTCCTTTACACCTTCCCTCCCTCCCTCCCTTTCCACTTCTGCAGAGGGTACTCCTCAAATGTCAGTGAGAAGGGGAGGAGATGACTCTCATAACACCCTACTGGCCGTGTCAGATATGATTTCCACTGTTGCAACTACTAGCAGTGGAGCCTCCAGTCCCCCTGCTCCTGTGCTCTGACTTGCTGTCCCAGGAGTAGGGCACTCTAGTTCATCTGGACCCAAGTCTCTGCACCTCCATGCATGGCTCCTGCAGATGTAGCTATTGCCTGCTTTGGGGTCTCTTCCCGGGTGGTAGATGTCTTGGTAGTGGCAAGGAAACCTTCCACCAGAGTCACCTACACCATGAAGTAAAAGCGCTTCTCCATTTGGCCCACTCTCGACACCTGGATCCCTTCACCTGTCTGGTGAATCTTATGCTGGAGTATCTCCTTTCCCTTTCAGACTCAGTTCTAGGTTACTCCTCGCTTAAGGTGCACCTTTCTGACATTTCTGTGTACCATGCACCTGTTGAGGGCAAAACCATTGCTCAACTAGATCTTTCCCGCACCTTTTTGTGGGGTATGTTGCATTTTTTATTTATTGAATTAAATTTTTCTTGACCGGTAGGCCAACTAGACGTTCTTTTTCAGGGTGACGGGGGCCAGATGATGACCAACTGAAATTGAACCAGATTAAGCTGTTGGTGGTATTTTTAGTACACCTTCAATTAAGGACCCCGTTTTGTCATGGGACCTTTTATTCATTTTGGAAAAGCTTATGTTGCCTCCTTTTCAGCCTGCAACAAGTTGCGAGCTACACTTCCTTTCTTGGAAAACATTATTTTTAGTTGCCATTATCTCTGCTCAAACAATTTCTGAGCTACAGTCTCTGATGTGGGTAAACCAAGGTATCACATCAATAGCATGTAGTAATGACAGCATGAGCATTACCGCATAGTGATATACGCACAAAGCAATTACAGCCAAAGGCACAAATGAGCTAAACACTTTTATGGCGCACATCCAGACATACACTTCACTCGCTTTCCTCCTGTAACCATTCTATGAAGTGGACTGAAAAGTGATCACTTTAGTTGCATACTGGTTCTACCTTTACAATACTTTTACAAGACCTACCTAAGTGCTTGGTTTAGTGTATACACAAACTGATTACTTTAATTCCTCATTCTGCATTCTACGTCTTGGCTGACCTGTTCAAAATACTTTTACAAGAACTAAAAAACAGTTTAAAAAATGAAGTGCAGTGCTAGTGCTAGTACAGTGCTTTAGTTGCTGACCTCCTGTAACCTTTCTACATAGTGCTTTCATCTGATGGGAACATGGAGGGGGAATCGGATGCTGCTTCATTTTTTTGGTGGACTTCCGTATATGCGCACAAGCTGCCCTGTAATGCTTGCAGCAACCAGTTCTCCCCATAACCAGCTCAGCTTGATGCTGCAGGTAATACTGAGACTTGCATACTTTAAATATCAGTGTATGTTTCAAAGATTTATTATCTGCAGTGCTAAAACCAATCGCTAGCATCATGTTTAAAATGGCAACACCAAAAAAGGCATCAAAACGCGACAAGAAAACTTTGCTGCAAAATTGCCATGCATGCTTATTCATTATGGCTAAATAACTGCACTGCTTTTTACTGCGATGGGATTTCTTGCACGGTATTGATATGGAATCCTAAGTCCAACCATCCATCTGCCTGTGTATTTTCCCTAAGTATTCAAATCAGGGGGAGGCTTTACTTCACACTCTAGATGTTCACCGGGTGCTTAGATATTATTTGGACTGCACTCACACTATCAGAAGTCTGATTAGTTGTTAGTCTCATTTACTCCTTGGAGAGAAGGAGCGCCCGTTTCCAAACAGTATTTGACTAAGTGGCTTGCCAGTTGTATTGTTCTGCTATCGCAAGTACGACACACCTTTGCCGGGCTGGGTCAAAGGCCACTCTACCAGAAGCATGGCTGCTTCAGTTGCTTCCTTCAAGAATGTGTCGGCTGTTGACATCTGTGCAGCTACCATGTGGAGTTCTGTCTATACCTTTATCTGGCATTACAGTTTGGACATTATCTGTAGGCATAGGGCTGGCTTTGGCCTTGCAGTCCTTCAGGGCCTTCTTTCTTTGGTGACTGTGCCTATTATTTCCTCCTCCCTGCTGACAAGTTCAGTTCAGTTACTGCTTGGGACTCGGTCCTACCAGTGTTGCCTGCTGCAAGAACCCCCTCAAAGTTGGATAGTACAGTTGCGTAAGAACTTATCATCATAGTGGGAGTATTTTAAAATAGCAAAATCAGAATCCTGATACCCCAGATCCTGAGTTCAGCAGCCCGACAGTATCGTGTGACCGGCAGTGGGGATGCCAGCAGTGGATCCTGACGCCGCTGACTAACGACACTGCCGACAAGCTGCATGGTCACCAGTGATGCACAACATCCCCAAGTCACATCAGACTCAGAGGATGTATCCCTAAGTATGGGGAACGTGGGGGGGTGCCAGAGCCCCCCACACTGGGAAGTGCAGGGGTGAAGCCTGCCGCATAAACACCATTGTCCTTCGTTGTGGAAGGTATCAGGCTGCTGTGGCTGGGAAACTGACAATGTTGGTATTGTCAATGCCGATATCCTGATCTCAGGATTTCAGCTGTTGGGTTCCTGACTGTCGGGATTCTGTATTGAATCTATAACAGTAGATCTTTGAGAGGAGATCTTGCAGTAGGTGCTGCTTTCCCTCCCTCCTACCCCCCGAGGGATGCTTCTCCAGTTTTGGCTTCTCTGCTTTCCAATGTTATGAGGAACGGCCTCGGTTCTCTTCTTTTCTGAGTCTACCAGGGTCTCAGGCAGAAGAAACATAGAAACATAGAATTTGACGGCAGATAAGGACAGCTTGGCCCATCCAGTCTGCCCATTTCCCTACCTACTGGATAAGCTGCAGATCCTAGTTAACCAGCAGCCTACTTCTTCCTACCCCCAGAATGGCCTTATGACTGTCCCATGCATGCTTGAATTCCACCACTGTTTTTGACTTCACAACCTCCTCCGGAAGGCCGTCTCCATGCATCCACAACCCTCTCTGTGAAAAATACTTCCTTAAATTACCTCTGAGCCCCCATCTTCAAATTGTGCCCCTTGTTCTTGCACACTTTTTTGAAAGATGCTACCCTCTTGGACTTTGTTGATTCTTGAGTTACTTGAACGTTTCTATCATGTCCCCCTCTCCCTCCTTTCCTCGAGGCTATACATATTAAGCTTCTTTAGTCTCTCTTCATATGTCTTCCAGTGCAGACCCTGCACCATTTTAGTCGCCCTCCTCTGGACAGCTTCCATCCTGTCTATGTCTTTGGAGATTGGGTCTCCAGAACTGCACATGGCACTCAGATGGGTCTGACCAGCTGTCTGTACAGAGGGATAATAACTTCCTGTTTTCTACTGGTGATGCCTCTCCTATGCATCCCAGTATCCCTCACCCTCCTTGCTGCCCTCTCACATTGCTTGCCCACCTTTAGGTCATCTGATATGACTACCCCAGGTCTCTTTCCATTTTGTTGTTAGTATCTCACCCCCATTGTGTACTCTTCCCTGGATTTTTGTTTCCCAGGTGCATTACCTTGCACTTTTAGCATTGAATCTAAGCTGCCATACATTTGACCATTCCTCTAACCTTGCCAAGTCCCTTCTCATCCTTTCCACCCACCTTGTGCATCAACTCTGTTAGGATCTTTGTCTCATCTGCAAAGAGACATACTTTCCTTCAGTCCCTCTGCAATGTCGCTTATAAAGGCGTTGAAGAGGACCGATCTAATACTGAACCTGCCGGTACCCCACTAATGCTTACTTTCTTCCAAGTGGACTCCATTTACTATTACTCTGTGTCCTATTCTCCAGCCAATTCTTTACCCAGGCTGTCATCTTGGGACCCACTCCCAGGTTGGCTAACTTGTATATTAATCTTTGTGTGGGACTGTGTCAATTGCCTTGCTAAAGTCTAGGTAGGCCATGTCCACAGCCCCTCCCTGATCTACTACTTTGGTCACCCAGTCAAAGAAATCTATCAGATTCTGTCTGGCATGACCTTCCCGCTGTGAATCCATGCCCTCACGGTCCTGTGCCCCTCTGGCCTCTAGATACTCGACAGTTCTTTCCTTCAGAAGTGATTCCATCATTTTCCTATCACTGAGGTTAAACTAACAGGTCTGTAGTTTCCTGCTTCTGCCTTGCTCCCACTTTTGTGAAGGGAATCACATCTGCCTCCTCCAGTCCTCAGGTACCACCCCATCCTCCCATGATTTGTTAAAGAGGGTAGTCAGTGGTGTCACTAGTTCTACCCTTAGTTCTTTTAGAATTCTGGGATGAATCCCATCAGGCCCCATTGCTTTGTCCACCTTCAGGTTTAAGAGTTCTTTCATAACCCTTTCTTCTGTAAATGGGCTGGTATCAACTTCTGTATTCAGTGTGTTTCTACTGTTTGTTTTAGGTACCTCCCCCTCTTCATTTGTAAATACTGAGCAAAATATTTGTTTAGTATCTCTGCCTTTTCACAGTCTCCTCTGCCTACCCACCTCTCCCTTTATTAGCCTCACTATCCCTCCCTTGGTCTTCCTTCGCCCTGATGTACCTATAAAGGTTTTATCCCCTTCTTAACTGGGTTGGCTATCTTTTCCTCGGTTTGGGCCTTTGCTGTTCTGACTGCCTTCCAGCTTCCTTTTGTTTTAACTGATACAGTTCTCTGTCCTGCTCCTTCTACGATTCCTTGTACTTCCTGAATGCTTTCTTTTCTCTTGAACCTCACTGCCACTTCCTTTGAGAACCATAGTGGTTTCTTACATCGTTTTGTTTTGTTTATTTGCTTCATACAAGGGCTCGTTACCTCTGTGATGGCAATTTTTATTATTCCCCATTGTTCTTCCACCCCTCCTTCCTGCCCATTTGCTAGTGCTTTCCTTAGGCACTCACCCGTTTTGGCAAAGTCAGCCCTCCTAAAGTCTAGTACTTTTGCCTTTGTATGGCTTGACTCTATTGCTGTGTTTATTGTGAACCATACTGTTCGATGGTCGCTAGTTCCCAGATGGCTACTTCTACATCTGATCCTCTCTCCATCTTGATTTGAGGAACCAGGTCTAAGATTGCTCCCTCAGTGGGCTCCAATACTAGTTGTCAAGGCATGCCCTGTACGGCATCTAGAATAACCCCACTCTTGAAGTGGCTGCTGCAGCTGCACTCCAGTTAACATCTGGCATATTCAGATCACCCATCAGCAATATCTCCCCTTTTTCTGCCATTCTAAGTATACTTTCTATCATTTCCTTGTCCATTTCCTCCCCCTGAGAAAGGGGTCTGTATACAACCCCTGTGCGGATTGTGGTGCCATTGCCTGTCTCCAAATTTACCCACAGTGCTTCTTCTCCTCCCTGTTTACCCTTTTGTCCTGTTGCTTTTATTCCTTCCCTTATGTAAAGAGCTACTCCTCCTCCTGTTTTACTGAGGTGTAGCTGGAGGATCACCCCTTTTAGACCATAGGCACCCCCACTGTACACTGTTAGCTAGAAGTTTTCCATGTGGTCCTAGTGTCTGGCGGCTAAGTCCTACCAGTGTTGCCTGCAGCAAGAGCTCCTCTTGAAGATTTACTTTTATGGTAAGCTCTTATGTAACTGTACTTTATGGTAACATTCTGATGTCATAACGATACCATAAGATCTTTTCAGTCTTGATCTGCCACCTGTCTGGCTGACGACACAGCTCCAACCAGAAAACTCAGCAAAAAATTGTGGCGCGATTTAGCAAGCACCGAGCGGTGGACCCATGCAGCTTTGACATGGAGAGCCATGCTCAACTCCATATCACAAAATTAAACTCCTTTTTTTTTCCATTTTAAAAATAAACAGTGTGGGGGCACAAGAGGGCCGATCTCTAGGCAGGACATCTCTGCCAGCTCTGCAGATTGGTGCAGTATTTTCATAAAAAATATTATTTGAACTGCGAGCATTACAAATTTACTTGCCGGTATTGTGTTCCTGGGTGTTTGCTGAGTGCAAGGATACCATAATTATAATGGAAAATCAGAAGAAACAGCAACCAGGGACACAGGAAAAAACAACAGCCACCACCTGGGAAGGTCAAAGACGGTTCCAGCCATGAGGCAGATAGCACTGCCATTTCACCTACTGAACCTCTGTGGCAACAGATGTTGGGCAGGATTCACAAAGCAGATGCACTGGGCACAAATGAGATGCGCCAACACAACCTGGATGAGCCGACCCAAGACAGTGCGATTCACAAAAGGATGTGCCACAAGATGCCCGGTGCGCATCCCCGCTGTGAATCACATGGATGTAGAATGGCACAACTGGAGATGCCCCAGTGTAACAGGGATGTGCCAAAGCACCCAGGGCAGCAGAATAGTGAATATGGAGCAAATCAGCAGGGGACGACGGAGCAACTGGGGGGAACCCGCAGTGGCACAAAGGATGCAGGGAAATACACCTGCAGGGACCAGCCAGAGTGGCAAAGGGCCCAACAGCAGCCACAGCAGACAATGTGAACAGACAGGGCACACAGAGCAACACCCATAAGCACCTGACTCAACCCACACAGGAGGCCAGGTGGCACATATGACTGGCACAGTGGTGCCTCTCAAGATGTGTCACAGTTGCCAGGGACACCATGCAGCATGGAGGTGTTCACATGACATGGCCACCTGCCTAGGATCCCAGGGATGTGGGGGGAGGTGATGCCACACAGGGGCACACCAGTGGATAGGCTGATTGGCACACAGGCAAGTGCAGTGCACCACACAGGCATATGAAACCCACAACCAATGTGGACCTCATGCAGGGCTGCAGTACAACAGTGCAGCAGTGCAACAGATACAGACCACATGCACCACATACAGAACAGGGGCACAGATGAAGGCAGCATGACACAATGCCCACTGACATGCCACAGGCCACAAGGTGGGCACACAGTGGGTCTGGCATGGTAGGGGGGGCAGGATGCAGCCACCTGCTGCAGCACACATGCAGATGTGTGTAAGGCAGCAAGGGAACAGCAGACAGCAGCAGACAACAATATAACACAGCCACAATATACAGTGAATGACAACAGACAACGGTTGCAAAATAAATCTGTTTACTAATAACAATGTCACACAAATAACTATATACAATAACAGCCAGTAGGAACAGGGAAGGGTAGGATGGGGGACTGTACATGTACAAAACGGGTATGCAGGGGGTGAATGTGGGTGTGTGTGCGTGTTCCAGTAGAGGGTACAGCTATAGAAAACCTGCAAATGGAAGGGATGGTGGACAAAACAGATTAGGGCCAAACAGAAATGTCCATGTCCCTAAGGCACGGCGCCCACACCTATGTCCTCTGGTGCTCAGCAACAGGATCAGCCTTGTCACTGCCCACAACAGCTGTCCCTGATGCAGGTACAGTGGCTGCAACGTCATCTGCACAGACCTCTGGACTCTGACCCCCAACCACTGTAGCAGTCCCTGATACCTTCGACGACCGGGGACATGTAGCTGTACACCCATTGGACCTACAGTGGGAGACACAGACAACAGAGATTTAAGTGCCATGTTCCACATTCCCCACCCCCCTTTCCCTGCAGGTGTGCTGGAGTCATCCACCACAGATATGGCCAAGTGTATGCCAGGCACACTGCACACCGCACCAGGCAGGTGCACAGTGCCACACCGCGACCATGTGAAGTAACCCAGGGGGCACATATCCCACACATGCATACAGGGGTGTGTGCAGAGGGGCATAACACCATGCCCCATGCGACATGTGCACATGCCAGCAGGCTGCACAAGCATGCAGGCTCTGTCTGGACACCACTGGAGCACCACAGGGTGAGTGCACATGCAGGGACCAGGAGCACTGTGGCCCAGACACACGCAGTCCTACTCCCTATGTGCGAGCGCAGCCAGCAACACACGGGCATGCACAATGTACCAGTAACAGCCAGCAGAGCACACAACCCCCCCCCGACTAAACACACAGCAAATGCAAAACAGACACTCTCACCTGCACCAGCATGTCCCCGTCCATGGGCACCTTCAGTGGCCCAATGCGCCTGGCCTCCACCACTGCCGCAGACCACCGCCTGCCTGCCGGCCATGCAGGGGAAACAAATGCAGAAAACACTATGAGGAGATGTGAGGTGTGACATGCCCCCCTGCCAGCCACAACACCGGTGCCAGCATGCAATGAAGGCATCAGCACACAGTGCCCCAGTGATGACACCTCCGGCTGTGTGTCCCATGCCCACCATGTGTGCAGATGTATGCATGCAATACCAATGGCTGTGTCACCCCATGCACACCACAGTGGCCATGCCCCACCCAAGCACCATGGCACACACGCCCACCTCCTGTGCCACGTGGGCAATGGCCACGCTGTGCATGGGCCACTGTGCCCATGTGTATGTGAGTGTCCCTGTGTGTGTAGTGGTGTACAGTGAGGCTGCCCCAATCCCTGTGCTACCCCTGTGTATGTGTAGTACTGTGACGTACCTGGGCGTGGCACTGCACCCCTGCATACGCGGTCCTGTAGACTTGTCAGTCTGTCCTGGTTCCTGTACTGCAGATCACTGTACCAGTGCCTGCATTGATCACCAGTGCAGGAGACCCCTGTCCTGTGCACCAGTTGTGTGGCAAGCTGGGCCCACACAGCGGACCATGGCTCATAGAGGTCATCTGACCCAAATAGCTGCCCCTCAACCTGCAGCACCAGGGCCACCTCACTCCAGTTCATGGCCCTTGGGCCCATCCTCTGGGCATGTGACATGATCACACACAGTGTCAGCAGAGCAGGTGTGCACAGACAACGCCGACACCCTTCACTGGCACAGTCACGCCACATGCGCATATAGCTGTTGTGCAGAGCACCGCGCACAGCATGCTAATATGCAATTACCACCAATAGCGCGCTATTGCACATGTGCACAGCACACTGCCAGGGCAGGAATGCAGGGTCATGGGTCATGGTAGCGCATGTGCACTCCGCTCGGGGACACCATCTTGTGGCTGACAAGCAGTGCCACACACAGTTCTGGTGTTGTGCTGTAAGCCACAGGTATGCAATACCACACCGTTGCACAATCAATGCACACAATGTGACAGGCGGTAAAGCGGTCATCGTGCATGTGGACATTTATGCACAGCCAGAGGCAATCGTGCGGTCTGTGAAACCGGACTGTTAGCACTTTGCCTGTCAGGCCAGTGGTGCATGCGCGTAAATGCGCTGCGGCAGTTGTGCTGTATTCAAGACTTGCCCCAAGTCCCATGCGCATGTGCGGGATATGCGCCATGTGGAGATGCACCCGACACAGCAGATGCACCATGCTGATTGGGATGAGCTGAGGCCAATTATGCAATTCACATACATTGCTCCCAAATCAGCTCATTGCTGAATTCAGGGACATCTCACCTGTTTAGCATCTCATTAACGATGCTCCATACCTCATTTGCAAGCCCTGAGCCATAAATGCTCCTGAATGTGCCTCCACAGAGCTCATGTGACTGAGAGGAATTGCAGCCTTGAAGGTAGGTTTGTTTACACTCTTCCAAAGGCAGTGTAGCAGCACCAGAGGACAGTGTGAGGCCTTGGACATACAGTTATTGTCCATGCCTGTTTTTTTTGGTTTTTTTTTTGTTTTTAGTTATGTCATTTTTTGTACCTCCTTGGCCACCTGGCCTGCTCCCTGTTGTTGTCACATCCTCCTTGGGGATATTCCAGCTGCCATCCGCTTCTACCACAGCCATCCTGGCACCTCGCTCCTGCGGTTTGCCCTCCTCAGTGGGGCTGCAGGGAGTCCCCAACTCCCCACAGAACTCGGATCCAGATGGGTGCTATGAATGCCACAGTGAAACTTGCAGAACAGCCATCAAGTCACTCAAACCAGGTGCCATCCCCTTTTTTCGATTGGTTACCCCCAGAGCTGAAGGCATGCTATGATCCCTCCAGATGTCTGCCCCCAGCTCCACCCCTTCATACAGCAGCACATATTGTCCCCCAGCCTCTGCCAGGAGGCAATCCTGCACCGGCTGTCCTGGACCCCCTTCCCCGGAGAAGGAGAGCAGTCCCATGGATGCTCAATCCTTCTCCTTCCCTGCCAACCCCCAGTGACCCGTGCTTATTCCTGAACACCGGTCGCCGGCATGGTGTGAGGTATGGTGACCAGCGCCTCAGCCCTCAGCGCCACTGGGCCAGCCACACCTGTTCACGGACAACAAACACATCCACATGAGTGCCACACAGTGTCCCACTGGCCA
The DNA here is from genome assembly GCA_016271365.2 of Neoceratodus forsteri. Taxonomy (NCBI): domain Eukaryota; kingdom Metazoa; phylum Chordata; order Ceratodontiformes; family Ceratodontidae; genus Neoceratodus; species Neoceratodus forsteri. Next base: position 355,804,670 of record CM057457.1, read on the forward strand.
TACAAGGCCTGGCTTGGGGGGGGGGGGTTTACTGGTGGGTGGTGTACCATGCACCATAGATGGCTGACATGTGGGTTGCAGTTCTGACCACCATCTGGTGTTACATGACATGCAACACCTGCATCATGTGCAGGACAGTGCATCTACATGTGCCACTGCAACTGGAGTGGATAGCCAATGCACAGCTGTCCCTGACAGTCCCAGATCCTGTTCCGGATATGCATGGCAGGCAGGGGTATGGTCAGCAGATGGGGTGCTATGACCCTGCTGCAGCCAGTCGCCATGCCTGCACATGTATGGAGCTGCTTGTGCAGGGCTGATTGCTGCATATTCTCACCCTCAGAAGCCAATATGACTGGATGAGACACAGCTGCTGGGCGCAGACATCCAAACTTCACTGGCAATGAGGATAGGGCACTGATTGAGGCATACCTGCTGCGAAAGGACGTCCTATCTGGCAGGGGTGGCAGCCATCAGCTGTGGGATGAAGGCTGGGAGGCAGTGGCACAGCATGTCAACGCCATCGGAAAATATAACAGGACACCACAGGAGTTCAGAAAACATCTGAATGATGAGGGGAGGAGAGCCAAGGAGAAGGTGGCACACATAGAGACCTCCCTGAGTAGGACAGGGGGTGGTCCACAGATGGGGGTGTGCCTCACACCCACAGATGAGCTGCTTGTGGCCAGCATGGGCTGTGCGGCTGTGCAGGGTGTTCTTGGATGGGTGTTCCAGATGGGCGGCAGCCCATCACAGCACTGTGATTATACATTCCCTGGGCATGTGCCTGTCTGTTTGTGTGTGCTATGCGTGCCGTGACAGCCCCACTGTGTGTGACTGTCAGGCCATGTGCCTGTGTGCATCGACCATGGATCTGTACACCCCATCCATGTCCTGTGTTGTGCAGTCGTGTGACTGGCTGGGCATGTCTTGGGGGGGGCACCTGTGGCATTGTGGTTCTCTGCACACCAGTGCTGCCATCCCAGTGGGTGTTGGCCAGGGTGTTGCACAGTCCCGCTCAGTAACATGGGGGTATGTACAGGCACTGGACCTTACTAGCTAGTGCCAGTGCATGGCTGCATCAACGGACCAGGTGTTGCATGTCCATCACAGGGACTGTGAGGCGCACCAATGGCACACCTCTGTGTCCAAATGTATATGCCTGTCTGACCACTACTGTCACCATGTTTGTAACCATGAATCCCTTCTTTCTGTTACAACTCCATCATGCCTCACGGGTGCTGCTGTGCCTGGTCCACCGAAGGATGCCACAGCAGGGAATGATGCCGGGCCATCCCACAGGGCTGCGGCCAGGACTGGGGATGGTGCTGTCCCTGGACTGTCTCACGCCACAGCTTCCCCAGCTGCATCACCAGTGGTGGCAGGCCCGTCAAACACCTCAACAAGTGGTGCCATAGCTGGCAACCATTACGCCACTTGGCTGGAGGGTTTCCTGGGTTTGGCTGATGATGACCCACAGGACACGGTGGACATCACTGATGGATGCCTTGCTGGTGCTGGCATCTGGTACACAGGGGGCATATAGCGATGATGCCAATGATCCTGATGCCACATAACTCTGGGAGGACACGGCCAACAGTGGGGCACACAATGCACAGGTGCATGCACAGGTGGCACCTGTAGGCATTGGTGTTCCTGCTGCCCACGGCACACCCACAGAGCCTGCAGAGCTGCCCCTGGTGGTGGTTGCTGTGGGCTCTGTGCCTGGCACTGCTGTGGCAGCGGGGACCACCAGCATGGCTCAGCAGGGTGATGTGGGTCTGCCGCAGGTGGCAGTGGACCATGATGCAGCCATACCTAGACACACTGCGGTTGCACAAGCCCAGTCCCTACCTATACCCCAGCCTGCTGTGGTGCATCTACCAACAGTGGATGCACAGCAGCAGGCTGGCACACCAGTTGTCCACTGGTGCCGTCTCCGTGAGCCTTCACCCACCAACGAGATTGAGGGCTATGCACGCCTCCTGTGGGACACTGTGGAGGGGCAGGCATCCCTACAAGTGGAACTCAGGGGCCTTCAGATGCTACTAGCCATTGAACTCGAGTCAGTGGCTGCATGACTTGCCCAGATGTTGGCGGAGGCACGCCTACTGCGAATGGGCATGACTGCAGCTCTGGAGTGGATTACACATGCTGCCGAGGCTGTGTGTGCATCCCATGCACAATGTGGCCACTGGGCCTCCAGCTAAATACCCAGGAGTGCCTCACGCATGCCCAGGCAGTGGCATCAGGTGGATCCATTGCTGCTGATGCTGTCATCACATCTCTTCATGCCCTCATCCCCGTATCTGACATGGATCATGGGGCCAACACACCAGTGAGCACCCATTCACAGTCTCACTGCAGTACCCCTCCAGGGGTGTTGGCTACCCCCCCTGTGGCTAGTGGTGCTGCATCAGTGACCACCAGTTGTGGGCGTGGCCACCCACATGTCCATGGTGGCCATGGTGCCTCCCTGTGACATCTGAGTTACTGCTCACATGGTCCCAGCACCTGCAGCCTTTGTGTGGTGTGGGGTGCCATCTGTGTAGTACCCACCTGTGATACTCACCTGCTGTCACAAAAGTGCTCCTCCACGATGGTGTCCCTGTGTTGCCGGGCCCTGGTGACCAGCCGTGGGTCCCGGCATGGCAGTGGTAATCCAGCCCGATGCTGCTGGACTGCTCCATCCTCATTCCCCTCCTCATTCTCCTCCCTGGAACTGTCGCTCTCCTCAGCCTGGACAGCTATTCCACGGTCAATGGCCATGTTGTGTAGTATACAACAGGCCAGGAATATGCTACAGGCCTTCTCTGGGCTATACTGTAGGGCACAACCTGACCTATCCAGACACCGGAAGCGCTTCTTCAGAATGCCAGAGACACGCCGATGATGGCACGCGTAGCGATGTGTGCCTCATTGTAATGCTCCTCAGCCTCTGTTCTGGGTTGTTGGAATGGTGTCAGTAGCCAGGGCCAGAGGGGGTATGCTGTGTCACCTGTGTATGGGGAGCAAAGGGAGCCAGAATTTGCTCAGTGCTTAACTGGCATCATGCTTTTCCCCTTGCACCATGGCGCACTGGTGTGTGTGCCAGTTGTACACCACGGACTGTGTGTTGACCATTCCTGCCCGCATACATCCCCCTCCCAACTGCTGTGGCCTGGCTATGCTGCACAGGTCTGCCCATGGCTGCCCATGCTGGTGGCCATGGTTGCCAGCATGTGTTCCGACCTGTTGTCTGCCTCTGGGTGCCCGGAGGTCACCCATGCGTGGCTGTGTGTGGTTTGTTCTGCCCTGCCACACATGCCTGCTGTTGCACTGCACCCCACCTCCCATACATTGTTGTTCTGTTGCACTGTCCCCCTGTGTGCACGGTTGCAGCACTGTCCCCCCTCCAGTGTCCCACCTGTGTTACTCCCTCTGCACATTTTGCATCATGCCACTTGCACACCTGTCCCCTCCTGTCCTGTGCTGCACCATGGTATCTTGTTCTTGTGCAGTTCTGCATGACCCACACTCCTATGCGATGTCTGCTGGGTATGTTCCCAGTATCAAACATGTGGCAGAGGGCAGACTGGTGCCATATGAAGGCACTGTGTGTGCTCCCAGAGTGTGTGGTGCAGACATTTCTGATGTGCCCTGTGGCATTGCACACCACCTGGTAGTTTTCCAAGTGGTAGCCCTTGTGGTTAACGTATGTCCCGGCATCCTCGCTAGGTGGTGTGCGGATTGCTACGTGGGTGCAGTCAGTGGCCCCTATGATGCCTGACATGCATGCCACCCTGTGGAACTGCTGCATGGCTTCTGTCCACTCTGCCTGTGTGCTTGGGAAATGGATGAATTTCAAAGCACATAGGAGCAGTGCAGTTAGGAACTGTGTGAGGAGATGGGACATGGATGGCTGGGAGATGCCCGTGGCATCTCTGGCTGGCCTCTGGAAGGTTCCTATGGTAAGCAGGCACATTATTGTTGTCACCTTCGTTGCCACTGCTATGGCATGACCTCTTCCAGTGGGTGCCTGCATTTCATCATGGCACCGCTCATATGCTGGTTCCTAGGTAATTTTCTTAGGCATCTTTTTCTTTACTAGGTCAGCTAGGGGAAAAGCCAGGGCACTGTAATTGGGTACAACTTTCCTATAGTACCCTGCTGTCCCTAGAAAACTCCTGACCTGCTTCTGCGTTTCTGGTTTGGGCTATGCCTTGATCACCTCTGTTGCCCGAGGTATGCCACTTCAGCCATAGCCACCTGGCACTTCTCAGCTTTGACAGTGAGCCTGGCCCTCTGTATCCGGCCCAGCACTTCCCTACGGTGGGACAGGTGTTCCTCCCAGCTGGCTCTAAAGATGGCAATGTCATCCAGGTATGCCACAGCGTACTCCTCAGCACCATTTAACACCTGATTCACCAACCTTTGGAAAGTGGCTGGGGCATTCTTCATTCGGAAAGGCATTACTTTAAATTCCAATAAGCCTATCAGAGTGATGAAGGCTGACCTCTCTCTAGCTCTGTCAGTTAACTCTACCTGCCAATACCTCTTTGTCAGGTATATAGTCATAAGGTATGTCACCCCTCCCAACTTGTCCAGGAGTTCGTTCGTCCGGGGCATCGGGTGGGAGTCTGACTTTGTGACCGCATTTAGTTCACACAGAAACAAGTAGAGCCATCTGGCTTGGGCACAAGGACTGCGGGTGAGTCCCAGGGGCTGTGGGATCTCCAGATTACCCCTAAATTCAGCATTTCCTCCACCTTCCTTCTAATGGACTTTTGGACAGCCTCTGACACCTGATATGCTGTCCGCCGTATGGGTGTCTGTGTCCCTGTCTCTACATCCTACATTGCTAAGGGGGATAGTCCAGGCTTGGCACTGAACAGTGGGGCAGAGTCTGCTAGAACCTCCCTTACTTCCTGGATCTTGTCCGGGGCTAGCTGGGGAGACAATTTAACTGCCTCCACAGAGGACTTCAGCTTGCTTTCTTCCAGCAAGTCCAGAAGGGAGTCTCCTTCGTCCGTTCCCTCACCAGGACTACATACTGCAAACACCATGTCAGCCCTATTATCATATGGCTTCATCATGTTGACGTGGCACATTCTTTCTGTATGTCTTCTGTCAGGTTACTCTATGATATAGTTCACATCATTTACTTTTCTAACTACTTTGTACGGTCCTGTCCACTCAGCCTGCAGCTTGTCTTTCTGGACCAGAATAAGGACCATGACTTCCTGACCCACCGTGTACAAGCGAGCTCTGGCTCTGCAATCGTACCACACTTTTTGTTTCTGTTGGGCAGCTGCCAGGTTGCTCTGGGCTGTCCCTATAAGCTCCTTCAGCCTTTCCTAAACCTAAGGGGCATGACTCCCATGGGAGTTCCTGGGTGGCTGCTTTGCCTTCCCAGTCCTCCCAGATCAAGTCTAGGGGCCCACGAACCCAGCGTCCATATAAGAGCTCGAAGGGGGAAAATCCTGTCGACTCTTGGGGCACCTCCCTGTATGCAAACAACAGGTGTGGAAGGTATTTCTCCCAGTTCCTCCCATGCTGTTCAGCAAACGCTTGGAGCATTGACTTCAGGGTACTATTAAATCTTTCCACAAGCTCACTGGCTTGCAGTTGATAAGGTGTTGTGTGCCTCTGCACCACCTCACACTTCTTCCACAAACATTTCATTAGGTCCAACATGAAGGAACCCCTTCGATTGGAGATAACCTCCTGCAGAAACCCAACACAGGAGAAAATCCCAAGTAAGGCATCTGCCACTTTGTCTGTCCTCAGTGAGGATAGGGTGACTGCCTCTGGATACCGGGTGGCATAATGCACCACAGTCAGGATGAACCTCTTCCCGGAGGAGCTGGGGGTATTTAAAGGCCCCACCGTATCCATTCCCACCCTCTGGAATGGCTCCTCCACTATGGGCAATGGAATTAGGGCGGCTTGGGTTTTCTTACCCACCTTCTCTATTTCTTGGCACCGGTGACAAGACCTGCAATACTCCTTCACCTGCTGGGTGAAGTTGGGCCAATAGAAATTCTGGGCCAACTGCTGTGTAGTGCAGGCGATTCCCACATGACCAGACAAGGGAATATCATGTGCAGTCTTGAGCAACTGCTCACGGTACCCCTGGGGAATGATAAGCTGTCTGCCTAGCACCCCTCCCTCTGCTTTCACAGCCTGAATATATATCAATCCATTTTCCCAATAAACCTTATGTTTACCGTCACCTCCCTGTGCTCCATCAGAGTCTGCCCAAGCCCTCAGTTTCTCTAGACTAGGGTCACTTTGCTGAGCAGCTGCAAACTCCTTACACATTCCCAAGGCATGGGACAGGTCCCCTTCAGTTTCTAAACTAGGGTCCCTAGCACTAGCGTCAGGGCACTAAGGAGCACTGTCATCCCTAACCCTCTGACAATGGGTCACCCCTCCTTTGAAGGAACCCTCTGTAGCTGTGTGGTTAACTGCTACTGGGGAAATTTCTACCACCTTTTCTTTAGTCTCCATATCAGGAGACACAGGCTGGGGAAACAGCCTCCCAGTGTTTTCCACAATGGCTTCTGTGGGGTCCAGGGAACTATAATTTTCCCTTGCCGCATGGCTACGGGTAACTGCACGTACCATCCTCTGTTTGAGATTATTGCCAAGGATGATGCTAACTGCTAATGTTTTGGCTACAGCCATCTGTTGCACAGTTCCCCCAGTTTCCCCCAGTCTAGGAGAACACTAGCAAGTGGCAATGTGGTCTCCTCACCACTGAACCATTGAACAGTTACAAATTTATTGGATATAAGCTGACCAGGCTCTACCAGATCCGCTTGTACCAACATCAGGGATGCCCCTGTGTCTCTTAACCCTTGTGTCTGTACACCATTCACCGTGACTGGGTGCATGTGTTCCCTCATGTTCACAGGTATGCTTCCAAGGACACACAAATAACCCACTTCTTTATTAACTCCATTCTGCATATTGCTCATCCTTTTGGGACACTGTCTGGCAATATGCCCAGTTTCTTTACTAACCCAACATTTGTTTCTTTTCTCAGAGAAATCTTTTCTCTGAAACCTGGGGCTAACTGGTTTCAGTGGAGGCAGTGGGGGTTTTAGCTGCCCTGAAGGTGTGCTTTTCCCTTTCTGCACTGCCATGCCTGCCCCATTCGCTCTCAGAGCAGGTCTGCTCTTGGCATAGTGGTCGGAGAGTTCAGCAGCCTCTTGCACTGTTTTGGGATCTCAGTCCTCCAGCCAAGTTTTCAGCTGTGCTGGGCATGCCCCAAAAAACTGCTCTAACAATATAGAATTTTCAATTTTATCTACAGAGCTTGCTTCAATTCCTTCCCACCAATGTTTTAAACACTGACGTTGTTTCATGACTAACTCCTCGTAGCTCATGTCAGGGCTTCTCCTGAGCTTAAGGAATTTAGCTCTGTATGCTTCTGCAGTTAAATCAAACTTTTTTTAAAGTGCAGCTTTAAGTTTGCTATAATCATTACTGTTCTCATTGTCCATTTGGAACAATGCATCCCGAGCTTTCCCGGTAAGTAGCGGGGATAGCAGGAAGCTCCAGGACCCTCTAGGAATATTTGCCTGAATACAAACTTTTTCAAAAGAATTTAAAAAGGCATCCATATCTTCCCCCTCTTTAAATTCAGCTTTCAATTTAGAATTTAATTTGTAACCCAGTCCTGTAGTTCCAGTTAAGCCCAAGCCACTTACCTGCTCTGGTGCTGATGGTTGGAGTTGTAGCTTCTCCAGTTCATGTCGCCTCTGGCACTCACGCTCCTCAGGGTCTGCCTCTCACTGTTCACATTCAGCTGCTCGCTGTCCTCGCTCTGTGTCTCTCTGGAACTCCAGCTCCATTCTGCGCAACTCAGTCTGCAGCCTGATTGCTTCTGGCTCCAGAATGCTGGTGACCTTTCCCTGCTGCTGTGGCCCTTTGCTTGCACTGGCCCTGCTGCCCTCCTCACTGGATCTGGACACTGCACTGACTGTTGGCCCCTCCATGCCCAAGGTCTGGTCCTTTACAGTCACAGTCTGTGACTCGATGCTCTGGGCATCTGCTGCCATTAGGGCATCCACGAGGTCCTGCTTGGTGGCTCTCGCCTCGTGCAGGACTCCTATGTCCTGGCACAACTGCCTCAAGTAGTCTGCAGTGTATCTGCTGTAGTTGGAAGCCATCTTCTTCCCTAACTACGGCTACTCCAACTTGCACTTTAGAAAAAAAATAAAACAGGTAGGAACTTGACTGTAAGCAAAATGATATAGTTCTGTTTCCTTTTTAAAAAAAATAAATTACTGCCTTATTTTGCAAGTGAGCTATACAGTATTAAGCTGGCACACTGAACAGTCAAAGCCTAAGTTACCAATTTTATTGCACCGCTGCTAACCAAATCTGTCACAAATGCACTCAGCAGGTCAGGCCCTCTGATCCCCCAATGCCAACCTCTGAGCTCAATAGTGTGAACAAGTAACAGACAGAGTAACCCTCCTGTCTGCTTTTGGGTCTGAATCACCTTTAGTCTCGAGTTCTGGGGGGATTTAGACCGTGAACCTTATGTTAGCGTACCCAATGTACAGACTCAGATACATACCCTCTTCGGGGATTGCGGTACAATCTTTCACCAGGGGAACCAAGCCAGGCTTCCTAACTAAACCCTTAAAACTCTATAAAAGACCTTTGGTATATACTTACCTTTTCCCAGTTTAGTAACACCATGAAGCTGTTGGACAATTGTCAGATTTAACCCTCTATACGTCACATGCAAAAAAGAACTGGCAGACACCCAGACAGTCTTTCAAAATAAAGGGTACTTTACTAAAAGATGATAAAAATATGAAAAATGTAAACACAGAACAATAAATCAAAGAGTTCACAATCATATAAAAGAACAAGGGAAGATTACAAAACAAAAACTCCTACCACCATGCATGTAGACTTTTTCTATCTATTGCATTACCTCTGGAGTGCTTATAGTTAGTTTCTCTCGGAGTCCTAAAATCATATGTTATTTTCCCCAGTTACAAGGATACATTTCAACCCCTTCTCCCAACCCCCTTGGTGAGTCATCTAGCTCCTCCTTTTAGAATATAAAAAAAATACAAACATGATGTCCTATTAGGAGGTATATTAAATAAGGTGACATCAGCAAAAATTCCACTTCCTAAATATGTCTCCTTAATTAAACATTTTTCTCTTTGATCTTGTGTGGGTCCTGTTCTCATGGCATATCAAAGGGTTTTGTGCAATTTTTTAACACCAGGTTGGTTTCAGATGTTCTTCCTCTTAAGACGTCATAAAGTTTATTAGGCTCATCCTCTGGCAGACTCATAAAGTCACATTTCGTTTCCACTTCAAAGGGCCTAAGCATGTCATAACAAGGTAATAAAATGCTATTCTGAAGTAAGTCAGTTAATTAAATGGTTCCTGCTTCACTGAAACCTGGGGGGGGGGGTACCAATAAGCACAGACTGTCTTATAGAAACATAGAAACATAGATTTTGATGGCAGATAAGGACCGCTTGGCCCACCCAGTCTGCCCATTTCCCTACCTAATGGATAAGCTGCAGATCCTAGTTAACCAGCAGCCTACTTCTTCCTACCCCCACCCCCTAGAATTGCCTTATGACTGTCCCATGCATGCTTGAATTCCACCACTGTTTTTGACTCCACAACCTCCTCCGGAAGGCCGCTCCATGCATCCACAACCTCTCTGTGAAAAATACTTCCTTAAGTTACCTCTGAGCCGCCCCTTCTATCTTCAAATTGTGCCCCTTGTTCTTGCACACCTCTTTTTTGAAAGATGCTACCCTCTTGGACTTTGTTGATTCCTTGAGGTACTTGAAAGTTTCTATCATGTCCCCCCTCTCCCTCCTTTCCTCGAGGCTACACATATTTAGCTCTTTAAGTCTCTCTTCATATGTCTTCCAGTGCAGACCCTGCACCATTTTAGTTGCCCTCCTGTGGACAGCTTCCATCCTGTCTATGTCTTTGCGGAGATTGGGTCTCCAGAACTGCACGCAGTACTCCAGATGGGGTCTCACCAACTGTCTGTACAGAGGGATAATAACTTCCTGTTTTCTAGTGGTGATACCTCTCCCTATGCATCCCAGTATCCCCCCAGCCCTCCTTGCTGCTCTCTCACATTGCTTGCCCACCTTTAGGTCATCTGATATGACTACCCCCAGGTCCCTTTCCATTTTTGTTGTTGTTAATATCTCACCCCATTGTGTACTCTTCCCCTGGTTTTTGTTTCCAGGTGCATTACCTTGCACTCTTAGCATTGAATCTAAGCTGCCATACATTTGACCATTCCTCTAACCTTGCCAAGTCCCTTCTCATCCTTTCCACCCCACCTCGCATCAACTCTGTTGCAGATCTTTGTGTCATCTGCAAGAGACATACTTTTCTTCCAGTCCTCTGCAATGTCGCTTTTATAAAGACATTGACTGAGGACCGGTCCTAATACTGAACCCTGTGTACCCCAATTAGTAACCCCACTTTCTTCAGAGTGGACTCCATTTACTATTACTCTCTGTGTCCTATTCTCCACCAATTCTTTACCCAGGCTGTCATCTTGGGACCCATTCCCAGGCTGGCTAACTTGTATATTAATCTTTGTGTGGGACTGTGTCAAATGCCTTGCTAAAGTCTAGGTAGGCCATGTCCACAGCCCCTCCTGATCTACTACTTTGGTCACCCAGTCAAAGAAATCTATCAGATTTGTTTGGCATGACCTTCCGCTGTGAATCCATGCTGCCTTGGGTCCTGTGCCCTCTGGCCTCTAGATACTCAACAATTCTTTCCTTCAGAAGTGATTCCATCATTTTCCCTACCACTGAGGTTTACTAACAGGTCTGTAGTTTCCTGCTTCTGCCTTGCTCCCACTTTTGTGAAGGGGAATCACATCTGCCCTCCTCCAGTCCTCGGGTACCACCCCATCCTCCCATGATTTGTTAAAGAGGGTAGTCAGTGGTGTCACTAGTTCTACCCTTAGTTCTTTTAGAATTCTGGGATGAATCCCATCAGGCCCCATTGCTTTGTCCACCTTCAGTTTTAAGAGTTCTTTCAGAACCCTTTCTTCTGTAAATGGGCTGGTATCGACTTCTGTATCCAGAGTGTTTCTGCTGTTTGTTTTAGGTACCTCCCCCTCTTCCTTTGTAAATACTGAGCAAAAATATTTGTTTAGTATCTCTGCCTTTTCACAGTCACCCTCTGCCCACCCTCCCTCCCCTTTATTAAGCCTCACTAACCCTCCCTTGGTCTTCCTTGCTTTCTGATGTACCTATAAAGGTTTTATCCTTCTTAACTGAGTTAGCTATCTTTTCCTTGGTTTGGGCCTTTGCTGTTCTGACTGCCTTCCCAGCATCCTTTTGCTTTAACTGATACAGTTCTCTGTCCTGCTCCTTCTGTGATTCCTTGTACTTCCTGAATGCTTTCTTTTTCTTGAACCTTCACTGCCACTTCCTTTGAGAACCATAGTGGTTTCTTACATCGCTTCATTTTATTTGCTTCACACAAAGGCTTGTTACCTCTGTGATGGCAGTTTTATTATTCCCCATTGTTCTTCCACCCTCCTTCCTGCCCATTTGCTAGTGCATTCCTTAGGCACTCACCCATTTGCAAAGTCAGCCTCCTAAAGTCCAGTACTTTTGCCTTTGTATGGCTTGACTCTATTGCTGTGTTTATTGTGAACCATACTGTTCGATGGTCGCTAGTTCCCAGATGGCTACCCACTTCTACATCTGTGATCTTCCCTTCATCTCCATTTGAGAGAACCAGGTCTAAGATTGCTCCCTCTCGAGTGGGCTCCAATACTAGTTGTCTAAGGCATGCCCCCTGTAGGGCATCTAGAATAACCCCACTCTTCGAAGTGGCTGCTGCAACTGCACTCCAGTTATGTGAGACAATCACCTGCTATGTTTTTATATCACAAATATCATATAACAATCATAACCAGCTGGGCAAGCATCACAGGGGAATGCTGAAAAAAGCTTATAGGGTTAACCCCAGGGTACAATCTAGTAATAGTAACCAGCCCTGAACAGTTCCGGTTCGCACCTCTGGAGTAGACATACGGGACACTATAATTTCGACTGCTCATGCAGCATACCCAACTACTATCAATGAGATGGATGTTAAGGTGTTCCTGGACCTCTCCTTTCAAACAAGGGCCAGGAGGAAATAATTTGACAGTGTGCACCATCACCTCAGAGCTCTGGGGTAACATATTCTTTCCTCATAACAGCCAAACTCTGGATCACATATGGGGGAAAATCCTGGTAGTTTACAGATCCCAAGGATGCAGGTCACTGGCTGCAAAGAACAGAAGCTGAACTTGAGGCTAGGGTAGCCACAAAGGATTCAGCAGTCGATGTAGAGACTATGGATGGTGACTGAACTGTTTGGCAGTTGCTGTGTCACCATGTACATAAAGAGTTTAAATGACTTCACCTTTTTCACTGGTCATCACTTGATCCTGCTGACCTCATGGAAATGGGTTTGTCTTGGACTACTTTTGGGAATGGGCCTAATGTGTGGGTTGCGTGGGCCTCCAGAGGGTAAAGTGTTCCTTTTCCCCCTATGAGTTTCGCTATATACCCATGGACTGTGAAGGTGCAGGGGAGGGAAAGTGATTGACATTTAGTTCTGGTTATTGGAACAATACACAATTGTTGGTTTTTCACTACTGACTATTTGCAGTTTTAAATACATTTCTGTTTAAATATGCTGTACTGTTCAAGGAGTATGGAACCTACTGACCCCTCCCCGGCGCAAAAAGCAAACCAGAAGCGCCGCCTCTCAGGTATTCCATGTGCCAAGGTGTCGAACTACCTTGGCTCAACAGGGTTTCTCATACCAGGCCCCTCTCTGGACAAATGCACTACCTCATGACATCTGTGATGCAGGAACAGTTGGCTCTTTTACACACAAACTGTGCCAACACTTTCTCGCTGTGGGTACCTGTGCCTGCTGCCACTAAATCCCGCCTCAAGTCAGTAATCCCACTGCTGTAGTCTGTACTTACTCATTAGCACTTCTTAACCCTGTCACTGCTCCACTGGGTAGCCCTGACCTTGAACTTCACTGACCCCCTGTCCTCTCCCATGGTGCTGTCACGCCCCACCCCACTTCTCTTCCTTACCCCTACCCCTCCTATTCCCACCCACCACTTCCTCTTACCATTACCTCTCCATCGTCTCTTCCTTTCTCCTCCCTCTGTCTACTCTACTGATTTTTGTCTCTACTTGATGTGGGCATACATTGTACAAGGCCTCAGTATAGTGTAACCATGTACTTCATCTGTATTGTTGTACCGTAACATGTATTTGCATGTTTGCCACTGAACCACTCTGTATCTGAATGTTTATGTATCACTCTGTACTTGTTAGCTGACGTGGAACCAATTAATGAGCAACCGCTCACTGGTGTTATTCAAGATTTCAATAAATAAAAAAAAATACATATATATATATATATATATTTCTTTCTAATTAAGTCAAATTGGATAAATAGGAATCAGGTCAATTACATACTGAATTTTGGAGCAGTTCTTCCTAATAAGTTGATCTCCATAGCCTTTGAGATGGCTAGCATTTGGGACTAAGTTTACACTGTAGCTTACATTGACTTGTGGAATCTCATTTACCCGGCGACTTGACAGGTTAAATTCCATTGGGTAAATACTGTAGTGATCGGTGTAAATGATGGTGTCTTAGGACTCCTGGCTCACATACATAGTGAATATATACTTCCTTCTAACTAGTTAATTTCCATTGTGTTTTTATTCAGAATCCTTAAACTGCTTCTGTAAATGTATAGTAGTTTGATCATATACTGACCCATTATTGAACTCTGAACATATCAGGATGCATGGTCTCATTTATTTGGGGGAGGGAGTCCTTGACAGGTTTGTTTTTTAATTTGGCACTTATACTGACAATTGATATTATCTTGTATAAAATCTTGTTGTAGCACTGAAGGTCTTAATGTTTATGGACTATAGTATCTTATTGAATGTATGGTTGGGAAAATGTCTCCAGATAGGTTTTATTCTGTATAAATGTGTGAAACAGTTGCTCACACTAAGCAAACTTTGCTTTAAGCCCACAGTGTGACAGTACTGCTTATTTATTCCCGTGCAAATAGGTGCCACCAGTCAAATACAAAAGGAGCATTCGGTGCAAATCGAAATGCAATCCAATAAAGAGGCAAAGTGAAAATAAATATACTTGACCCACAGTGTAATGGTAAATGGGATCCAATCCAAGGAAAGGGGGGGTGACCAGTGGGGTACCGCAAGGATCAGTGCTGGGGACAGTCCTTTTTAATGCATTTATTAGAGGCATTGCAGAAGGCCTGGAAGGGAAGGTTTGCCTGTTTGCCGATGACACCAAGATCTGCAACAGGGTAGACACTCCAGATGAGGTGAAGAGAATGAGGAGGGACCTAGAAAAGCTGGAGAAATGGTCTGAAGTGTGGCAACTAAGGTTCGATGCAAAGAAGTGCAAGATCATGCAACTGGGGTGCAGAAACCCTGGGGAGAGCTACAGGATGGGGTGGGAGCTGCTGACAGTCACCAGGGAAGTAAGGCATTTAGGGATTATTATCTCGGATGAGCTAAAGGTGGCCAAGCAGAGTACAAAAGCTGTAGGGAAATCCAGTTGCATGGTAGGGTGCATAGGAAGTGGTATCACTAGCCAAAGAAGGGAGGTGGTAATATCACTATACAAAACACTGGTGATGCCTCATCTGGAATACTGTGTACAGTTCTGGAGGGCGCATCTTCAAAAGGATATAGACGCGGTGGAGGCAGTTCAGAGGAGGGTGACAAAGATGGTGTAGGGCTTACACCAGAAGACATATGAAGAGAGATTATAGGACCTCAATATGTATACACTGGAAGAGAGGAGGGAATTGGGGATTTGATAGAAACCTTCACGTACTATATCTTAAGAGCAAAAGTATCTTAAGGGCATAAACAAGGTGCAGGAGGGAGACATCTTTCATTATAGGAGAGGCACAAGAACAAGGGGCATAGTATGAGATTGGAGGGGGCAGGGTAAGGAGAAATGTAGGAAGTTTTTTTTACAGAAAGGGTGGTGAATACATGGAATATCCTACCACAGGAGGTGGTGGGAGCAAAGGCTAAAGCCTATGATCAGATAGGGTCAGTGTCCACTAAATATGGTAGGGTACAGGCAGACTGGATAGACCTGGTGGTCCTTATCTGCTGACAATTTCTATGTTTCTAATGTTCTGTGACAGAAACAAAACAATTCCCCAGTGCTTCACCAGCAAGGTCTTCCTGAAGGGTGGTTGTCACCAGATATTACAGATTCATTTAAATACCAATGCTAATTACACCATGTGATTGCACTAACCAGTCAGCAATTACAATCCTTAAATATGCAATCAGTGTACTTCAAATTAAAATTATATATATGAATAACCTTGACATCCCCCTTATTAAATTCATTACATTAAAAACGCTGTGTATGCATGATAAGACCTTTTGATAGGGACTGCATTATAGTGCATTGTTTTTGATCTGTTTCAGTGTGTGTCAGTGGAAACTACGAATCTGAATCCATTAAGTCCTGTTCCATAAGGATCTCAGTCCATTTCATACAAATGGTGCTCACTTGCTGTATGCAACTGCACTGCACCAAATATGCAAATGATTTATTCATCTGTGTTTCAGAAATAGATTTTGTCTGTGCTGTTCATTGCTCTCAAGCACATGTCCCACAAGAACCACTTATACAGCTCAATTAGAGGAGACCAAATCATATGTCAAAATTAGAAAATATAGACAGTCCATTAGGACATTTTAAAGAGTGCCATAGAGCTGCAGCTGTATCCCTGAAATGGATAGGATTGGAGCATATAAAAGAATCGTTGGGGGGCTTTGAAAAGACTTTTAAAAAGAGATGGCTTGGATTTTTAGACTTAAATGTCTAAAATCAGAGAGTCTCGATGAAATTTTGATTTAAAACAGCTTGTGTGATAAACATGTAACTAAGAACAAATACACATTGGCTGCCATGTAAATAGTGTATAATGGGCAGGATTCATAGAAACATGCAAAGTGCTGCATTGATGCTTGTGCAGCATCTCGCAGTTGCACTGAAGGGCTAGTGTGCTATTCACAGTCTGAGAGTGTGGTGTGATATCCAGCTGCGAAAAGGGGATGGCAGGGGCAGTGCTAACCCACAAAAAGCAGTAGGGTACCCAGTAGTGCTGCCCCCACAGCCAGCTAGGAAATGGCCCCACAGCTAATAACACTCTTGCTCTAAAATGCTATTCACTAAAGTAGCCATGCAAGGTGCTAGTGGCCATTAGCATACCCAAAATGGGCTAATTTGCATGGCATTAGTGTGTGTTATGCACCCCTCCACTAGCCCAAGCCCCACCAAGCCGCATTCCCCATTAGTCTATTGGTGCCCTTCCCTGCCCCAGTCACTGACCCAACACGTTCAATTAAGATTCCATAGTGTAGTGCCCCTCCTTGCTCCCCGATCTCCCACCAAAAAGTGAAGAAACTCTTTTCCATAGTGCAGTGTCCCTCTCCCTCCCCGATCTCCCACTCGAAAGTGAAACACCCATTTTCCATAATGTAGTGTCCCACCTCCTCCCTGTTCACCAATCAGCATCCCCAAATTCCAACACCTCATGCCCTGGTAGTCTAGGGTCCCTCCCAACCCCCTGACCCCATCCAGTGTGACCCACCGCAGCACTCCCCCATGCCAGTCAGTGACTGCCAAGCAACACAGCCCTCCTAACACCACCACAGCTGGCTGCTGACTGAGCCCTTAAGGAGCGTGTACTGTATACAGTACAGCTCCTTGACCATGATTGGCTCACTTCTACAGCAGTGGTAGGGCACTTGTTTGATGTGTTTGACTCCAGTCTTTACTATATTTTACTGGAAAAACAATACTAATAACACAGTATGACAGCAAGCACGGTAAAAGGTAGAGCAGCTAATTTCCCTATGTATTTAAGTTAGTCGGAACAGAGGGTGGGGGTGCCATAATGTAGTACTCAGGGAGAAAACATCTTTTATTTTAAAAGTAAAAGCAGTGCTCGGAACCCAGAAGTGAACTAGAGGTGCATCCACAACTACAAAACAGTGTGCGGGGGGGGGCGGTGGCTTTGAGCTGCACTTTGGTGAATGGCCAGGACTACACATGATTCAATTCTACTGTGGAAGGACACAGTCTAGGTATCTGGTCACATGCGTTCACAGTCCCTTCTCTCTCCTATGTCATAGCAATACATCAGCATGGTTCTGCCCATGTAGCCATAAAAATGTAAACTTGCTTTTCAATCAGAGTGGGAGGAAGGGGGTTAACTGTGGCTGTATTTTACTCTACCAAGTTACTGCCTGATTTTTTTTATAAAAGGTGAATATGGGGGATAGCTGCAGTTGTATTTTACCCTGTATCTGCCTACTATCTTCCTGTTGAAAGTATGAACTTCTTTTTTACTTGGGGGAAGACTCAGCATTTGTATTAATCTCTATGTCAGGCTACTGTCTACATTTAAAAACATGAAACTTATTTTTTAACTGAGGAAGGGGGTAGCCACAGTTGGCTTTTACTCTGTCTGGCTCGTTACTGCTTGAATTTCAACATGCAACTTCACATTTTTCTCTTTCATAGAAACATAGAATTTGACAACAGATAAGGACTGCTTGGCCCACCTAGTCTGCCCATTTACCAACCTACTGCATAAACTCCAGATCCTATTTGATCTGCAGCTTAACTTCTCCTTCCTACCACTAAGGTTTCCTTCTGTCTATCCCGTGCATGCTTGAATTCACCTGAGGAGGAGGACTTGCCATGTGGTTCTGTTTTATTTACATATTTTTTGTCCTATTTGGTTACTGCTTTTGGTTAGCATAACCCTCCTGCCATGTTTTTGTACCTGTTGATATATCCCCTGTGATCAGGTTCTGACAAACAAGAAGCCATAATTGGTCAGATGTGTTCTATAAAGATTATCAATTAAAACAAGAAATTGAAACATTATCAATTTAAACAAGAAATTGAAACGTTACAAAAATAATCGTTTAATCCAAAGTATTTTAATTTTTTGGAATGCTTTAAAAAACACATTGTTGTGGTTAAAGCTAGACAAAGTTGCTGTATCCAACAGAAAGATTAAGGAAAGCATCTTACACATTCTTATTTGTTGCAAGACAATAATAATAAAAATACTTATTTTAGTTAGCAGGACTACTGAGTACAGCAAGAGTCTGAGCCAGCAATCGTTGTTTGGAAAATGCCAGCTGCGTCACACAACTGAGAAGTTGCATCAGTATCCTCAGTGTCGGAAGAATTCACATGACCATCATCTTATTTCTGTACAACAACAGATTCATAAAGGACAAAGGAAATATAAATGTTCTGAATGTGACAAGAGTTTTACATCACAGAGAAAATTCATAACACATCAGCGAATTCACACAGGGGAGAGATCATATAAATGTGCTGAATATAACAAGAGTTTTATTGGAAAGAATGATCTAATAAGACATCAGCTGGGTCACATTGGGGAGAAACTATATAACTGTGCAGAATGTAACAAGACGTTTACACGGAAATCGGCCCTAGTAAATCATCAGTGGGTCCACACGAAGGAGAAACAACATAAATGTGCTCAATGTAACAAGACTTTTACACAGCGGGGTAACCTCATAATCCATCAGCGAATTCACACGGGGGAGAAACCATTTAAATGTGCTGAATGCAACAAGAGTTTTACTGCACGGAATAAGCTCATATTACATCAGCGAATTCATACTGGTGAGAAACCATATAAATGTGTTGAATGTAATAAGGGGTTTGCCAGGAAGAATGACCTAAT
Source organism: Neoceratodus forsteri (assembly GCA_016271365.2). NCBI lineage: Eukaryota > Metazoa > Chordata > Ceratodontiformes > Ceratodontidae > Neoceratodus > Neoceratodus forsteri. The sequence goes on from CM057457.1 coordinate 355,823,522, forward strand.
TATACATCAACGACGTCACACAGGTGAGAGCCGATATAAATGTACTGAATGTAACAAGAGGTGTACCACTAAGGGTGAGCTGGTTAAACATCAGCAAGTTCACACGGGGGAGAAACCATATAAATGTGTAATATGTAACAAGTGGTTTGCCCAGAAGTGTAACCTAAGAGAACATCAGCAGCTTCACACGGGGGAGAAACCGTATGAATGTGCTGAATGTAAAAAGAGGTTTTCCAGGAAGCAGGAGCTAATAATACATCAAAGGGTTCACACGGGGGAAAAACCATATAAATGTTCTCAATGCGACAAAAGTTTTACACAAACAAGTAGCCTTATAATACATCATCGAATTCACACAGGAGAGAGACCATATACATGTGCTGAATGTAACAAGAGATTTGCCCAGAAACATCAACTAATAAGACATCAGCGACTTCACACAGGGCAGAAACCTTATAAATGTACTGAATGTAACAAGAGGTTTGCTAGAAATGAAAATTTGATTAATCATCAGCGGGTTCACAAGGGGGAGAAACCATATAAATGTACTGAATGTAACAAGAGGTTTGCCCGGAAACAGACTCTAATAACACATCAGTTGGTTCACACAGGGCAGAAACCATATACGTGTACTGAATGTAACAAGAGTTTTGCCCAGAAACAGCATCTAATAGCACATCAGTGGGTTCACACGGGGCAGAAACCATATAAATGTACTGAATGTAACAAGAGGTTTGCTAGAAAGGAAAATCTGATTAATCATAAGCGGGTTCACAAGGGGGAGGAACCATATAGATGTGCTGAAAGCAACAAGAGTTTTACACAACACAGTAGCCTCATAAGAAATTAGTGAATTCACACAGGGGAGAGACCATATAAAGGTTGAAAGCATGAAGCATGAGCATAAAGCATGAAGAAAACAAGCCTAAGATTGACTTTACTCATCAAATTAGGAGAAGCCTTCAGGAGAGTAGCAGAGATGGATGTTAAGCTACTTGTGGAAAGGAACAACCAGCAACAGAAAGTGAAAGAATCGGAAAAAGGAATATAAGGACAAAGACCAACAGAAAAGAAAAAAACAACTGGAAAGCCCATAATCACAGCAAAAAATACAGGGAGCTACTGGAACAACAGCAGGTCGAGCAAGACCTGACCCATGAGTAGTTAAAAAGAAGCGAATTTAAGTCACGAGATGAGAGATTGATGATGGCAGCCCAAGATAATGGACTATGCACACAATGGTTTACAAAATCCATAGAAGAAAATGGGAGAAACAGACAAGTGCAGGTTCTGTAGTACTGAATTAGAAACAGTTGTGCATCTTGTGACTGAATGTGAAGTATTCATGGCAGAAGGCCTGTATACCGAAAGACACAACAACGTAGTGAGATTGATCCACTGGAAACTGTGCAGACACTATAACATACAGGTAACAGAGAAACAATGGAAACATGAACCACAAAGAATCACAGAGAATGAAGAAGTAATGATTACATGGGATCACCCAGTACCAACTGCCAAGAAAGTGGAAGCGAGAAAAAAAAGATATTGTAATACAAGAAAAATTGAACAAAGGTAGCCTTGCTGAACGAAATAGCTACCTCTAGTTACTACAGTGTCCTGTGTACAGAGAGACACAAAATCATGAAATTTTATTTTATTTCATTTAGTTTTTGTTGATCGGGTAAGTACACTAGACAAATCCTGCCTATTTTCAGGCATGACCCAGGGGAGGGGGATACAGATAAAATGCCAACTGACCTTGAAACAGATTAAGCTGTTGATGGTATTATTACCAAGATATGCAATCAGAAACCAAACTAATGTGTAACAAGGACACACAAATCATTCCAATGGTACTTGGAGCAATGGGGCTAATCAAAAAGAACTTTCAGTCACATTTGAATATGCTACCAATATTTGTAATACCTTATGAACTTCAGAAGGAAGCCATCCAGGGGACGTTGCATGTGTTGAGAAGAGTGCTCTCAGCAAACGTCAAAAACTAATACGGTGCTGAATTCCTGAGTTTTGAATATGCCCTGGCTTTCGAATGGGGTTCATTCTCATCACGGTACTAGAAATCCTTGAAAATGTTGGAGACACTAACACCAGAAAAAAACACATAAATGAATAGAATGTAACAAAAGAGTTTTGCTGCACAGAGTAGCCTTGTACAACATCAGCAACTTCACATAAGGCAGAAACCATATAAATGTGTTGAATGTAACAAGAGGTTTGCTCAGAAACATCATCTAATAAGACATCAGCAGGTTCACAAGAGTCAGAAACCATATAAAGGTGCTGAATGCAACTAGAGTTTTACGCAACAGAGTAACCTCATAATACATCAGTGAATTTGGAACAACCACAGGTCGATCAAGCCCTGATCCAGGAGTGGTTAAAAGAGGTGAATTTAGGCCACGAGATGAGAGATTTATAATGGTAGCCCAAGATAGTGGACTATGCACACAATGATTCACAAAATCCATAGAAAAAACAGGAGAAACAGACAAGTGCAGGTTCTGTAGTACAGAATTAGAAACACACAGATAATTCCAGTAGTGCTTGGAGCAATGGGACTAATGTAAAAGAACTTTCCAGCACATTTAAATATGTTACCAATATTGTGACATCTTATGAACTTCAAAAGGAAGCCATATTGGGAACGTTGCATGTGCTGAGAAGAGTGCTGTCACCAAACATCATAGACTAATACAGTACTAATCTCCTGATATTTTAAATACGCCCTGGCTTAAGAATGGGGTCCATTCTCATCATGGTACTAATAATCACTGAACATGTGGATACTCTAACCCCTGGGGAGAGACCATATAAATGTGCTGGATGTAACGGATTTTATGTGACACAATTACCTCAATACACCAGCAAATTCAGATTTCCTGAGTTTTGAATATGCCCTGGCTTAAGAATGGGGTCCATTCTCGTCATGGTACCAGAAATCCCTAAACATTTGGAGACACTAACCCCAAGTGAGAAACCATGTAAATGTGCTGAGTGTAAGGCAATTTTTACATTACAGCACAGTCTCATAAGATGTCAGCAAATTCACTAGAAATCCCTGAACGTTTGGAAACTTTAACCCTGAGAGAGAGCGGTCATATAAATGTGTTGAATGTAACAAGACTCACATAACAGAGTAACCTTATAATGCATGGTTAGACACCATATACAAATACTGAATGTAACAAGAGTTTTGGACTTAAAGAGCAGCTTTCATGATGGCCCAGAAAGTTACATCTCGTAGGCATTATATGCAGTGCTAGACCTGAAAGGGTGTGTGCATTTGTTATTTTGGCCAAGGTTTATTCTGCCTTTCATAGTTTGGATTTGTTTTTCAGCCCTGCTGCACTTGCCTTTGCTGTTCAGCTGCTGGACTGCTGGTGTAGGCCTACTACCCCTTTGGTCCCCCATGCCAAACATAGCATCATTATAATGTGTTGGGAACTGATTACAACAAGGTATACCTACAATATATATCACTGCATGTGAGTTTGCATATCTTTGCTATGCCACATATAATCACTTATTTTCCAGTTTTTGTAACAGTGCCACAGTACAAAGGTGGTCTGAGGGTGACATCATGTGTCCATCACAAGTATAACACTTTTTATTATAATTATAACAGAATGCTCATTGTCTACTAGAATGCTTAGCCTTGCACAAAAATGTGTATATGTGATAACATTCACCATGCCGGAGATGCCCAAAACACTGACCAATGAGATAGTTATTAGAAATGTATGGATGTTCTGTAACCACAGTAACCAGTTCTGTTATCTGACATATACAATGTGATGTAATTGCATTCTTTCTCTGAGGTCCTATTTTCTACCTGGGCTGGACTGTGATCCCTGTGGGCTCCCGGCATGGTAAGCTGCTTGTACTCTTGTCTTTTGGAAAACCAGTAATAAATTTTATTACTAGGTACTTTATCACTTGCAACTAGTCGTCATTCGCCATATGGTTAGCAACTGCAGAGACTTCTCATCATTTTGTCAACTGCGGCAGGACTAAATTGGACCAAACCAAACCAGTAAAACTATAAGTGCTTAGAGGAACAACTCTGTGGCAATGCAGGGATTCAAACCTACACCAATCTGTTCAGCAAATAATGTGAATCATCTTCCGGGCCCTTCTGTAACATTGAATGGTCCAGAATACCGTTTCTCCCATCTCTTGGCAGTATTGTCCTGAGGGGAGTTCAGATTCCCTGAGACAACTTTGACTAATCAGCTGGGTACTACATGGATCGATACGCTGAGTGTCCATGGTTAGTGCAAACATAAAAAAACTTAAGAGATCACTAAATATGGCCACCCCCTGTAAAGAACTGAGACTAGACCTCTCTAATATTCTGGCTTTTCACAGGAGCTGGGGTGACTTTACTCTGGATGTAATGTCACAGAACAATCCTATACAGCAAGTGTGCACACTGTATGTGGAATCCAAGTCAACAGTTAAGAGACACGACCAGAAAGGGCTAACAGTTGCTGCCCTTTTCACTGCTCTGCAGGCAGCAGAAGTGAAAATAAAATCAGTGGAATCGGAGGCTGCAGCTCTCAAAAGAGAACTGGGCACCCGATCTGCTGAGTTGACTTAGCAAAGGTAACAGTTGTAGCAGCAATCCACATGCTCTGTGAAAAAAACTCCGGGTGATCTGCACTGTGCTGTTGAAAATACAGAGAATGAACTAGATATGTTAGAAGACAAATGTGGTATGTTGGAGCAGGATAAGAGGCAAGGCCAGGCAACTTTTATTTATATGTCGCCCATTCCCAGAAGCTGTGGATGCTTAACAATCGGAAAGTACAGGTCATAAAACACAAATTAACTAGGTTAAGATTCAGAATCACAGATGAAAATAATATATAAATAATCCGAGTCTTAAAATATATCACGGATGCTTATACGGTCGTGCATGGAAATTTATTCCTGAAAGGCCATGTGGAACAGGTGGCCTTTAGCCTCTGCTTAAACACCTCAATTGAGGGGGCCTCTCTTACTGCAGGTGGTAGCGAGTTCCACAGGGTTGGCCCAGCCACACTAAAAGCGTGCTCACCCAATGTTTTGAGCCAAACCCTGGGAACGTTCAGGAGGCCCCTCAATGAAGAGGGGAGGGAGTGGATAGAGGTTGCAGGTGTCAGGAGCTCAGTTGGGTAGCTAGGACCCAGTCCATATAGGGCTTTAAAGGTGAGCAAGCCCACCATGAAAAAGGACCCTTCAGCTGACTGGCAGCCAGTGCAGAGCACACAGAACTGGGGTCACAATACTAGACCTAGACAGGTCCGTCAGTAACCGGGCTGCTGCGTTCTGCACCAGCTGCAGTCTGTAGAGGGTCCTTCCTGTGACCCTGAGGTATGGAGATTTACAGCAGTCAGGCCTAGAGGTAACAAAGGTGTATACTGGAATTAGCAGGTCTTTGGGTAGAAAGAGGGGCTTGATCCTGGCAATATTCCTTAAGTGGTAAAAAACACTTTTGACAACAGACAATACCTGATCTTTGAGCGTCAGTCTGCTATCAAGGATTACACCAAGATCTTGCACCCTCAGGGAGGCCATCAATAGAGCAGACCCCAGAAAAAGACCTGTGTCCGCTTCAGGTAGTAACCCATCATGCCCGCGACCTGGCTCGACTACCAGTACCTCCGTCTTATCCGGGTTCAGTCACAACTAGCTGGAGGACATCCAGTCATTGATTTTAGCCTGACAGATGTTAAGTACATCTACAGCATCGGATGTTCAGGGTGCAAATCACAAATACAGCTGGGTATCATCTACATAGTAGTGAAGCTCCACACTGAACTGCCAAATGATCTCACCCAGGGCAGCATGTATACTGCGAACAACATAGGCGACAAAATCGAGCCCTGTAGCACTCCACATGACAGGTGCATTGGAAAGGAGGAAAAATTCCCCTTCACTATCCACTGCACCCTGTCAGAGAGATATGACTCAAGAGGCATGTGTTGCAGATGAATGATTTGTTTTCTGAAGAGAATGATAGATTGTGAGAGGAGACTGGATTGTTGTATCAGGAGATGAGAAAGACGCAGGGTGAGTTAGATAAAGAACTTTGGGAAAATTGCGATATCAGCACCGGGTATAGAGTGTTGCAAGAACGTGTTACAAAGGGACAGCACAGCCGCAGGGCAAATCACATAAAATGCAGAGCCAAGATGGCGAAACTGCGTCATCAAAGAGGGGTGTTGGCTGGTCATCTGAAGGCGATGGGCGGATCTTATCCCCCACCCACTGACCTGTTGTCATCCAGTGATGATGAGGATGATGACATTGCCATCCAAGATGGCAACGCTCGTAGTGATGGGGGGAGATGCCCACCACCGATTGCTGTTCTCAAGAAAGAGGACAAGCAGGAGATTGATCAGATGATCGACAATGCAATCAAATCTTAGAATATGATGGCAGATAAGGACCGCTTGGCCCACCTAGTCTGCCCATTTCCCTACCTAACGGATAAGCTGCAGATCCTAGTTAACCAATAGCATTCTTCCTTCTACCTCCCCCACAAGAATTGCCTTATGTCTGCCCATGCATTCTTGAATTCCCCCACTGTTTTGGACTCTACGATGTCCTCAGGAAGGTTGTTCCATGCATCTACAACCCACTCTGTGAAGAAATACTTCCTCACATTACCTCTGAGCCGTCCCCCCTTTATCTTCAAATTGTGCCCCCTTGTTCTTGCACATTTCTTTTTCTGAAAGATGCTACCCTCTTGGACTTTGTTGATTCCCTTAAGGTATTTGAAAGTTTCTATCCTGTCCTCCCTCTCTCTCCTTTCCTCGAGCTATACATCTTCAGCTCCTTTAGTCTTTCTTCATACGTCTTCTGGTGCAGACCCTGCACCATTTTGGTTGCCCTCCTCTGGACAGCCTCTACCCTGTCTATATCTTTGCGGAGATGGCGTCTCCAGAACTGTACACAGTACTCCAGATGTGGTCTTACCAACTGTCTGTACAGAGGGCCAACAACTTCTGTTTTCTACTGGTGATGCCTCTCCCTATGCATCCCAGTATCCCCCAAGCCCTCCTTACTGCCTTCTCACATTGCTGACCCACCTTTAGGTCATCTGATATGACTACCCCCAGGTCACTTTCCATTTTTGTTGTTGTCAGTATCTCACCCCCCATTGTGTACTCTTCCCATGGGTTTTTGTTTCCCAGGTGCATTACTGTGCACTTCTTTGTGTTGAATCTAAGCTGCCATACATTTGACCATTCCTCCAACCTTGCCAAGTCCCCTTTCATCCTTTCCACCCCACCTTGCGTATCAACCCTGTTGCAGATTTTTGTGTCATCTGCAAAGAGAATACTTTCTCTTCCAGTCCCTCTGCAATGTCACTTATAAAGACACTAAAAAGGACTGGCCCTAGTACTGAACCCTGCGGTACCCCTCTAGTAACCCCCCTTTCTTCACTGTAGACTCCATTTACTATTACCCTCTGTTTCCTGTTGTCCAGCCAGTGTTTTACCCAGGCTACCACCCTGGGACCCACTCCCAGGCTGGCTAATTTGTTTATTAATCTTTTGTGCGGGACTGTGTCAAATGCCTTGCTAAAGTCTAGGTAGGCCATGCCCACAGCCCCTCCCTGGTCTACTACTTTGATCACCCAGTCAAAGAAATCAATTAGATTTGTCCGATATGACCTTCCTGCTGTGAAACCATGCTGCCTTGGGTCCTGTGCCCCTCTGGCCTCTAGGTACTCAACAGTTCTTTCCTTCAGAAGTGATTCCATCATTTTCCCTACCACTGAGGTCAAACTGACAGGTCTGTAGTTTCCTGCCTCTGTTTTGCTCCCACTTTTGTGAAGGGGAATCACATCTGCCCTCCTCCAGTCCTCAGGTACCACACCATCCTCCCATGATTTATTAAAAAGGGTAGTCAGTGGTGTTACTAGTTCTTCCCTTAGTTCTTTTAGAATTCTGTGGTGAATCCCATCAGGCCCCATTGCTTTATCCACCTTCAGTTTTAGGAGTTCTTTCAGAACCCTTTCTTCTGTGAAAGGGCTAATATTAACCCCTCTATCCAGAGTGCTTCTATTGACTGGATTAGGTATCTCCTGCTGCTCTCCCTTTGTGAATACTGAGCAGAAGTATTTGTTCAGTATCCTTGCTTTTTCACTGTCGCTTTCTGCCCAACCACCTTCCTCTTTATTCAGCCTCAGTATCCCTGCCTTAGTCTTTCTTTGCTCCCTAATGTACCTATAAAAGGTTTTATCCCCCTTCTTAACAGAATTGGCTATATTTTCCTCAGTTTGGGCCTTTGCTGTTCTGACTGCCTTCTCCGCTTCCTTCTGCTTTAAGTGGTACAGGTCTCTGTTCTGCTCCTTCTGTATTTCCTTATACTTCTTGAATGCTATCTTTTTCTCCCTAACCTTCCCCACCACTTCTTTTGAGAAGCATAGTGGGTTTTTTTTATTTTGTTTTGATTTATTTGCTTCACACAAAGGCTTTTTGCCTCTGTGATGGCGGTTTTGATGTTTCCCCATAGTTGCTCCACCCCACCTTCTTGCCTGTTTGCTAGTGCTTTTCTGAGGCACTCTCTCATTTTGAAAAAATCAGCCCTCCTGAAGTCCAGTACCTTCACTTTTGTATGGCTTGACTCTACAGCTAAGTTTATTGTGAACCACACTGTTTGGTGGTCACTTGCTCCCAGATGGCTGCCCACTTCTAGATCTGAGATCCTCTCTCTGTCCCCATTTGAGAGTACCAGGTCTAAGATTGCTCCCTCCTGAGTGGGTTCCAAAACTAGCTGTCTGAGGCATTTCCCCTGTAGGGCATTGAGAATGGTCCTGCTCTTGGATGTGGCTGCAGCAAAGGTGCTCCAATTAGCATCTAGCATATTCAGGTCCCCCATCAGCAATATCTCCCCTTTCTCTGCCATCCTAAGGATGCCTTCTATCATTTCCTTGTCCATTTTCTCCCCCTGAGATGGGGGTCTGTATACAACCCCTGTACAGATTGTGGTGCCATTTCCAGTCTCCAGGGTGACCCACAGTGCCTCCTGTCCTCCCTGCTTACCCTTTAGTTCTGTTGCTTTGATCCCTTCCCTTACATAGAGAGCTACTCCTCCTCCTCTTCTACCCTCCCTGTCCCTCCTGTAGATTGTGTACACTGGTGTGTTGACATCCCAGTCATGGTTCTCTGTGTACCATGCTTCTGTGACTGCCATGATATCCAGGCATCCCTCTACCCTCAAGGCCACCATTCTGGGAGCTTTTTACCTAGACTATGTGCATTGGTACTCTTTACCCTCCATTTTCCATGGTGTTATTTCTTTTTGCCCCATCCCTGTCCTTAATGCTTTTTGCCTTTTTCTCCATTTACCCCTGTCCTTCTCCCTATTGACTGCCCTATCTCAGTGTTTACCTTACTAACTACACTGATATTTTTTTTGGGGGGGGGCTAGGATTTCCTTTCTCCTTTTCAGTGCCTCCCCCCCTGGCTAGTTTAAATGCTTGCCAATGAAGCATTTAAACCTATCAACTAGGATCCTGGTTCTCCTCCTGGACAGATGCAAACTACCACTCCAGTATAGGCCTGCATCCCTCCAGCTGGAGCCCCACTCCCCAATGAAGCCAAATCCCTGAGCTCTGCACCAGTTTTTCAACCAGTCATTGAATCCCATGGTGCAGAGTACCCTAGCCTCATCCATGCCATAGACAGGTAGCACTTCCAAGAAAGTTACCATGTGTGCCACTTGTCTAAGGCCCCTCTCCAACTCCACAAACTCCTGTTGCACTGCTCTGATCCCATTCTCAGCCAGGTCATTTGTCCCTAGTTGGATAATGACATCCAGCTCACTCCTCCTTGCAGCTGCTCCCACAACCCTGATGATTCGTTTTTGCTGTCCCTCCAAGCCATGGCACCAGGCAGGCACCTTACTTCCCTTTCCCTGCCCTTGCCCCAGTTCTACCCCCCTAACAACTGAGTCCCCCACCAGGAGTTGTTTCCGTCCCCTGTGGGGTGCTGTGCCACCCATCTGTGGGTCTCCATTGTGGAGGTTCCCTGCATCCTCCTTGGTCTCCACTGCAGGTGCCTCCATAGAGGAACCATGCTCTGCCAGAGTGGTGAATGAATTGTAGAGAGGCATAACTGGAGGGGTGCACCTCTGTTCCACCACCCTCACCCTCCCTGATCCCACCGTGGTCCAACCACTCCTCTTTCTTGGCAACCTCTGAGGTAGTGGCAGTGGCCTGGGTGGTCCCTGGGTAGGGGAGCAGGTTTCCTGAATCCCTACCAGGTCAGCATGGAGTCGAGCAACCTCCTCCCTCAGACCAGAGAGGTGCCTGCAGATAGGGCAGCAATGCAGTCTCCAGAAAGTCTCCCGGAAGGCTGCTGCTCCACAGCCAGTGCATTGCACCACTCCCCACGTCTGTCTCCCTTCCTGTTTCAGATGTTTTTTTCTTTTTTTTTGTTTTTGTTTTAGTGTGTGCAAGCTTGTGAGTGTGTCTACTCCCCATTCAATGTGCTGTGCCTTCAAGGATATGAACAGGAGCATGTTGTTAGCAATTTTGGGGAAGTGATGTCAGAACCCCTGCTATAAAGGAAGTTATGTACTTGGAGTGGGTGGGATTAAACCTGTGCCTTCCAGAAACAATCAACTACGACTCTGACTTTCCACCCCGGGGAGTGCCTTCCTTCCTTTCAGACACCTATTTCACAGAAGTTAAGTAACAGGTCTAGTCACAAAAGACTGCAAATCTCTCCCAGCTAGAGTTCCTCCCTGGCAAATAAAAGTTAAACTAAGAAAAATCAACCCCAAAACCAGATAATCAAAACTAGTTACTTACACAGGCCCAGAAATTAATAATTCTTTTCAATGTAGTCAATTAAATTACCTCCTTGATTTAAGGAAGCTTTTGGCTGCTCTCTCTCTCTCTCTCTCTCTCTCTCTCCCCCCCTCTCTCACTCAGCATCTGGCATTGTTCCAACTCTCTGTGATGAGCAGGTGGAAGCATTGAGAGGTGAAATGAGAAGGATGTTTCATGAGGAGGGAGAGAAGCAACCAGTCCTCACCAGCATTGCCAGTGCTATGGCTGAGGTGGTAGAGGTATAAACAGAGGTCATAGCAGCAGCCCTGTTATGATTACAACTGCTAGCCCTCTGCAGATCGCCCAGGCAATCCAAAACATTGCAGACAAAGTAGGTTGTATGAGTGTCAGTGATAATTTGAGTTGTCACTTGGAGAAGGTTAGAAGTCCGTGTGAAATGCTCAGTCTCCCTGAGGAGTACAGAGTATAGGTCCTAAGGCAAACCGTTGTGCTCAGTCTCTGGGTGAAACTACCTGAAGCAGTTCATACTGACCAAGAGGTGTTGTTTAATGACATATTCACTGAGATGTTGGTTGCCAACAACCTGAACCTTGTTGGTGTAATGCTTGCCCAACCTGTCAAACAATTTGCAAAGGAAAGCCCTGGCCAGTACGATAACAGACTGTGGCTGGCATACAGCACCGGCAAAAGGATGACTAAGGAGAGCAAACAGCTGTAATTCCATTGAATACAAACGTCTGTTTTTGCAAAAACATGCTGCCTGCCATCAGAGAGAAGGCTGAGTCTGTAGTGATTCCCAAAACAGACAAATTCAACAAAATCCTAGAAAGAACAAAAAGAGTTTTTCAGCTGTACATGCGAGACCTGGGATCAGGCTCTAAATCCAAAGTGGCAGCGGTGCAGAACACCAGCGAGCCATCCACTCAGTATGCAATGGAAGAGAAAGGCAAGAAAGCCCAAAACAGCAAGGCCTCTGCCTACAAGCAGAAACCCTCTCATGCTGGGGGGGGGGGGTACAACAAAAATAAAAAGAAGCTCTACTACCAGCAGAAGCGAAACCAGCAGTCTTAGTCACAGCAGCAAGTGAAGGGCGGACCCCAGGTACAAGGGCCAAAATCCTGTCCTCTTGTATCGGGAAATAGTACAGGAAAATAACAGACTTGGGGAACTAGTGGCAAGTCAGTCACTGGCAGAAGGCCTTCACAAGAACACCATAGCTTCAGTGGCAGCTCAGTAACAGCAGTAGGGGAGGTCCAAATGGAATCTGTAGACAGAAATGTTTCTGATTCTGATATCCCAGATTCCCCCTATGCAGAGACCAGACAGATGCTGGAAGCAGCAAAGAGGGATTTGGGAGGGGAAAGTTACAACTACCAACTGGAGGATGGGGAGGTATGGGAAAGTTCAGACTGACAGTTACAGGCCCCAGTCCGAATCATTACCACCATCGTGACTGATAATAATGGACAGCTTTGCATTAAGGCCATGGTGGGGAGCTGCCAGCTACAGCTACTTTTAGATACGGGTGCAGCTGTGTCTGTTTTGTATCAAAATGACCCACAGAATTCTCCATGGTCAATGGGAAGGCAACCTCTGCTCAAACCTTTGAGGGTAGTGTGGTAACCACCTACTGGTCCAACCCTATACTGGTGGAGGTTGGCACACTCAGTGTGACCTACAGGTCCAACCTGATGGTATTACATTATCACCCTAGCATCTTAGGGATAGATTTTCTGTCACAACACAGCTGCGTTTTGGACCTTGCAAACCAGCTACCGCTATAAGTCCCAGGACAATAACATGCATTGCTCATTTCTTTTCTTTTTTTTGCATTGTCCTTTGTCCCTGGTCAACCACTCCTTCGGCTCTCCCTAGGTCCCCCAGCTGCTTGCTCTCCCGCCACAGCAGCCACTTACCTAAGATTGTGGCCCCCCGGGAACCCGGCATATCCCTTTGCCAGATGTGTCCCCATCCTTTGAGAGGGAAGGCACCAGTGGGGACATCCAATGCAATCTTTCTTGGCCTGGGTACCACTGAGGTGTGGTTGGCTGTCAAGGCCTGGTGGCAGTGAGGGGGCAGGGACCATCATCCGGCCGATCAGGGCAGTTTTCTGGATTTTTCCCCAGGGAGTGGCATGCTACAAATGTCAAGGCATATGCTGACGTCGCCACTCTCCTAGTCAACAGGCCCTGACGTCCCTGCTATGCTCCCGGCCTCCACTAGGGGCCAGCAGGTGCTAAACCACAACCCTGCCCTACCCTCGGAGAAGGCAAACCATCCCTGGGACACTCCTTCTCCCCCGGCCAGACCTCCAGTGACCCAAGTCTGTTCCCGAACCTGGGTCACCGGCATCGCAGGTGGAAATCCAACCACTGTGGCAATAGGCCAGCTTCGTTGCCCATTTCTGATTCACACGTGGTGGCTGTAATTGCAGCCAATGACATGGAGTATGATGTCATAGCCATGCATCGTGGCAATTAACTTTTTCCAAGCTGCAACCAATCCTGCAAAAACATTTGCCAGCTTTTGCCAAAAACAAACATGACTGTGGGAGAATGAACACTGTCATAGAGGTTAAAGGTAAAGAACCAGCTAGACAGAGACAGTACCCATTTCCTGCAGAGGCATTACCCTCCCTAAGGGCCACCATCGACTCACTGCTAAAGCAGGAGGTTATTAGACCTTGTGTTTCAACAGCCAGTTCACCCATATGGCCTGTGAAAAAGACAAACTACACTTGGTGACTTATCACTGATTACAAGTGACTTAACCAAGTCACCCCAAGTTGTGCACCCACTGTGGCATCTGCCCCAGATCAAACTACTCAAACTGAACCATAAATGGTTCAGCATTCTGTATATCTCCAATGGCTTTTTGTCACTCCCATTGGCCCCTGAGAGCCAATACAAGTTTGTCTTCCCCTTTGAAGGACTTCAGTACACATGAAACTGCTTGCCACGGGGGTTTCATAACAGTCCCTCCCTGTTCCACATCCACATGAGGGATGCCCTCAAGGACTTCTCCACATCATAATTCCTCTTGCAGTATCTGGATGATCTGCTTCTAGCCACAATCACCCTAGAAACACACCTAGAGCACCTAGATGAGCTTCTGACTCTCTTACAGAGAGCAGGCCTCAAGTGCAATACTGCCAAAGTACAACTTTGCCAAAAAGAGGTCTCCTTCCTGGGCCTGTGCACAACCACAGAAGGAAAAAATCCTGCCCTCAGCAATGTTCAGTGACTACAAGAGTTACCACTCCCAACCAGTGTGGCTACACTAAGACGCTTCCTGGGTATGGTTAACCACTCCAGGGAGTTTATCTGTAATTTTGCACAAAAGGCCATTCTCTGTATGAGCCTTTGAAAAAGAATGTCCCTTGGACATGGGGACCTCAGCATACAGCTGCAGTAGCTGTTCCAAAGAAATCATTGGCCTCTGCCCCAGCACTGGTCAATCCAAACCCAGAACTTCATTCCATTTGGAAACAGCAATCTCTGAGGAGGGCACGTCAGCAGTCCTTGCACAGAAGGTTAATCACACACTTTTGACTCTGTTCCGCATAGGAGACTAGTCAAAAAACTGGAGAACATGAGAACTGGGCCTGAGGTAATGAATTGGGTCAGAAACTGGTTACGTGAGAGAACTCAGAGGTCCACATATTCAGACTGCGCCTAGCAGTGGCGCAAGCCTGGGCGCAGCACAACTGGGATGCGCCGGGGCCAGGACCAGGTGATATTCAATGGTGATCCTCATTGAATATGGCAAGGTCGGGGCACATGCTGTGCATGGCACAGTGGCACTGCGCTGGCGCAAGCCACTGATAGGGAGCACAGGGATGCGCCAGCACAAGTGCAGTTGCGTTAGGTGCATTACCCATGATATTCAGCAGGGGCATGCAAATGAGGCCATAAAATATGCAGGGCTCAAATAGGGCCATTTGCATGTCATTATGGACCCATTTGCATGCCTTGCGCAGGGCAGCCTGGCGACTTGCGCCTGGCACCCTGCACAGCATGACATATGCAGTGGGGATCCCGGGGCCTCCCCTGCCCCATAGCCATGAGCGTGGTATATGTCAAACAGAGATATCCCTGGTAGTCTAGTGGCCCCCCCCGAGTCCCTGATTCCTGAGATATGTATATATGACCATCCCTGGTAGGCCAGTGGTCCCCCCCACCCGATTCCCGAGATATGTGTAAATGACCATCCCAGGTGGTCTAGTGGTCCCCTCCCACCCAATCCCGGAGAATATATAAAGATCAACCCTGGTGGTCTAGTGGAACCCCCATTGCTGTGATCGTGGTACAGCTCCCTCAAAGAATTCCATGGTGATCCAGTGGCACCCCTCACCCCTCCCACCCACAGTGGACCCCTTGCCCATACTGCTTCCCCCCTCATTGGCAGGTGGCTGCAAACCACCTGCATACCACCCAGCTGCCCGCTGAATGACAGGTACAGCATGGGCTTGCAGGGCATACTGTGCTAAACAGTCCCAAATATGTGAATGATTCAGTCACATATTTGGGACTGTCTATACAAGTATGCCCTGCAAACCCGTTGGTCCACACTGGGGACCAATAGGCTTACAGCCCTTTACTGTACCTGTCATTTGGCGGGCAGCTGGGTGGTATGTGGGTGGGTTGCAGCCACCCGCCAATGACAGGGGGGCAGGGTGGGCAAGGGGTCCAGTGTGGGTGGAAGGGGTGGTGAGGGGTGCCACTGGATCACCATGGAATTCTTTGAGGGAGCTGTATTGCAATCACGGCAGTGGGTGGGGAGGGTTCCACTAGACCACCAGGGATGGTCTTTTTTACATTTCTCAGGGATCGGGTGGGAGGAGGGACCACTAAACCACCAGGGATGGTCATTGATACATATCTCAGGGAATCGAGTGGGAGGGGGGAACACTAGACCACCAGGGGTTTGTGGGGTTCTCGCTGGTGGTGTTCTGGGTGGATGGGTGGACACCCACATCTGGCCGCTGCTGTGTTGCGCCATGCAATACAGCAGCCCACCTGTGGGTGGCTGGGATTTGTTCCCTCTTTTCCGGAGCTCAACTTTGGGCCCCCTGATGCGGTGCACTGCAGGGCTGCGCCAGCATATGTGCCGCACATCCCGGGCTGAATATCGGGATGGCCCGCATATGCATGGGCACACCCCCTGCATCTGCACTGCATACAATTACATTGTGCTCTGGTGCATCGGTATTTCACTGCGCCTGGCAGCCCTTTCAATATCTCACCGGGTCGAAATGCGGGGTAGCGCCAGTGCAACTCTGTTGCACCAGGCACAGCCCCTTTGAATATCTGGGCCAGAGAGTATTAGTGAATGGCACTCTGTCAGAAGAGGGGAGGGTGACTATCTGGGTCCTGCAGGCTTTGTTCTGCAGCCAGTCCTCTTCAACATATTCATCAGCGACATTGCAGATGGACTGAAGGGAAAAGTGTGCCTGTTTGCAGATGACACCAAAATCGCCAACAGGTTGGACACACCAGAGGGACAGCATAGCATGGAAGCTGATCTCTGAAAACTGGAGGAGTGGTCCAGGACCTGGCAATTGAAATTAAATGCCAAAAAATGCAAGATTATGCACCTGGAAAAATGTAACCCAGCGAAACTGTACTCGATGAGAGAAGAGCAGCTGGTGGGTACTAGGCAGGAGTGAGACCTGGGGGGTGATCATATCAGATGACCTCAAGGTCAGTAAACAATGTGAAAAGGAAGCACTAAAAGCTAGTGGCATCCTGGAATGCATAGGGAGGGGCATCACAAGCAAAAGGCATGAAGTAATCATGCCCATGTATTAGTCCCTGGTAAGGCCTCATCTGGAGTATTGTGTCCAGTTCTGGAGGCCACACCTCAGGAAGAACATAGGCTGGAGATGGTACAGAGAAGAGCAACAAAGATGGTGCAGGGCTTGCATCAGAAACTGTACAAGGCAAGACTAGATGACCTCAAATTATACTCCCCAGAGCAACGTGGGGACATGATCGAAACATTTAAATACCTTAAAGGCAATAACAGGGTGCACATGCAGAACCTCTTTCAATTAAAAGACTACAACGGGACTAGAAGGCTTGACCTTAGACTTAAGGGAGGAAAGTTCAGCAGCAGTATGAGGAAATTCTTCTTCAAAGAGCACGTTGTAGAACCATGGAATAGCCTGCTGGACTGGATGGTGGGGGCCAAGACGGTTGGGGAATTCAAGCAGGCATGGGACAGACAATGTGGGATATTCAAGCAAGCAGCTAACTAAGGGGGGGTTGGAAATCAAGAGCAGACTTGATGGATCATATGGTCCCCATCTGCTGACAACTTCTGTGTTTAGGCCTATTACCTATGCATCCCAAATGTTTACACCAGTGGAACTGAAATACTCTGTATGTGAGAGAAGACTTCTGGCTACCAACAGGGCAGTCAAACACTTCTTATGCCTTACAGGATTTTCCCCAATTGTGCTGCACACCAATCACATCCTCACTAACATTTTACTTTCAGACAAGGTAAAGGATGTAACAATCTCCAATATCATACTCATACATTGGTCCCTACTCTTGCAGGATAGGGACATCAGTGTACAGCCAGCAAAAATACCCTCCATTTTGGCCCATGGCTTACTGTTCAGAGGACTACCACATGAATGTGGAATACAGCCACCTACCCTGCCAAATCCTGGTCAATTTCTACCAGCCACAGAACTGAAGCTAAAGAATCTTATTTTCTGCCAGATCTTCACAGATGGCTTCTCATCTTACCACTAGGGGAGAGAAAGTGGCAGGTTTAGGGTGCTAATTGTTTACCCCAATGGGGATACAATACAGGCATCCAAAGCATGCACTGTCAAATCCTCTCAGTATGCAGAACTAGCAGCAGTGGCCTGTTCTCTGGAAATGGGTAAAACTGGAAAAGCTGATACCATAATCTTTTCAGACTCCTCCTGGGTCTGTAATTCCCTCACATAATTCATGTCCTTTTGGAAACTGCACTCCTTTGCCCCATCTGATGGCACACCCATCAAATACAATGACCTATTCATATACATTAATGGCCTTGTTCATAAATTCGAGTACAAACTGTACATCCATAAGGTAAAGGTTCATTCAAAGGCTGAACCCTTTCATGACCCCCATGATCAAGCAGACATTGTTGCTAAGGATGGTGCTTGAGGCGGGACATTTGGACCATGTCTCACCCGATACCAGCAGCAGTGGTGGTAGTAGCAAACACAAAAGACCAAATGGTACCACTGGATCTTGCTGCCACTCTAAAGGCAGATCCACTAATCAAAGAGGTGTTTCACTACTTGTCAAAAGACAAGGAGAAAGAGATGCCAACACACAATCCATTTACAAGACAAGCAGACTATCTACACCACTCAGAAGATGGAAAACTAGTTTGGTACAAGTCTGCAGATGGAGAACAAAAATTATGGGTGGTTCCTACATCGTTTCATTCATCAAGTCCATGACACCCCTACAGGTAGACACCAAGAGGTGGATAGAACCCTGCAGAGACTCAAAACTGCAGGATGGTGGCCTGGTATGACAGTAGATGTTCAGCATTATGTGGACAACTGTCTAGAATGTGCACAGGACAATCCAATTCCAGGTAAGAAAAATGCAAAACTACCACCTCGGAGGCAATCTGGCCCCTAGAATGCCATCCAGATTGACTTCATTGGCTCTCCAGCCAGAACCAGTAGAAATAACAAGTTTACAGAGTCTTGTAACCTTCTCAGCTGATCTTCTGGGATAATGGTGTCTGCTGGCTGGTGTCTTACTTGCACTGGGGTCCTGTAACCTTTTCAGCAGGTCTGCTGGGATAATGGTGTCTGAATGGTCTCTTATTTGCTGTGGGGGACTGTGACCTTCCCAGCAGATCTGCTTGGATAATGGTGTCTCTCTCTTTTTATTGTTCTCACTGGTCCAGTAACCAAATTTTTGCACATGTACCATTTAATAGATATCACGATAACCAAGCTTCTCAAACATATATTTCACCATTAAAATGCAGGAAAAGCCACCATTTGAAGGTAAAAATCTCAACTCAATCTCAAGACCCCCCCCTAGCTTTGTTAGGATTTTGACTGTGGGGCACTAGCCCCCCTATCTTTATACCTTTAGTGACGCCCCTGTACTGCATGCAGTTCTCCAGATGGGGCCTAACCAGTGTCTTGTAAAGTGGGAATATCTCCCTCTTCCAACTTGTGATACCCCTACTAATACACCCCAACATCCCTCTAGCCTTACCTACTGCTTTAGAGGTCTGCTTGGGATGATTTCAGATCATTGATGATGATGATGCCCAAGTCTCTTTCTTCCCTTGTGACTGCCAGCAATTCCCCTCCCAGCCTATAGGTGGCTTCAGGGTTTTTCTTCTCTATGTGCATGATCTTGCACTTCTTTGCGTTAAACCCCAGTTGCCACTCTTCTGACCATTTTGCTAGTTTATCCAGATCTCTTCTCATTCTGCCCACCCCATCTGGATCATCTACTCTGTTGCAGATCTTGGTGTCATCTGCAAACAGACAAACCTTACCCTCCAGTCCATCTGCAATGTGACTGATGAAGATATTGAAGAGGACTGGCCCCAGGACTGATCCCCGAGGTACCCCCACTTGTGACTTGCATCTCTTCTGACTGTATACCATTTACCACCACTCTCTGTTTTCTGCCCGTCAACCAATTTGCCACCTAGATGACCAACTTCTGACCCACCCTGAGTCTACCCAGTTTAGTAATCAATCTTCTAAATGGAACAGTATTGAAAGCTTTGCTGAAGTCAAAGTAGGCAACATCAACTGCTCCCCATTGGTCCACCACTATGGTTACCCAGTCAAAGAAATCTATGAGATTAGTTTGACAGGACCTTCCTTTTGTAAACCCATGCTGTCTTGGATCCTGTGCTCCTATGGATTCGAGGTGTTGCAGTATCCTTTCCTTAAGGAGTGCCTCCATAATCTTGCCCTCTACTGAGGTAAGACTGACTGGTCTGTAATTCTGTGCCTCCTCCCTGCTACCACTCTTGTGGAGCAGGATCACATGAGCCCTTCTCCAGTCTTCTGGGACCTCCCCTGTGCTCAGAGACTCACTAAACAGTTCTGCTAATGGCTCTGCTAGTTCCACTATTAGCTCCCTTAGTACCCTGGGATGTATGCCATCAGGTCCCATTGCCTTGTTCATCCTGAGCTTATCGAGCTCTTCTAGGACCCTTTCTTTTGTGAAGGGACTAGTGCACACCTCCTTCCCCCCGTGTTCATGGTGCTGAGCTATGGGCCCTGCCCTATGTTCTCTTTAGTAAATACTGAGCAGAAGTATCTATTTAGGATAGATGCTTTTACAATGTCCTCCTCCTCACATGCCCCCGTATCCCCTTTGATATTAGCAATACCCCCTCTGAACTTTCTCCTTTCACTAATGTATCTATAGAATGAGTTGTCACCTTCTTTTACTGTTTGTGCTAGTGTTTCCTTGGTTTGGGCCTTGGCCTGCCTTACTGCCTTCCCTGCTTCAATTAGGGAAGTTTGGTATGCCTCCCTATCTTCATCCTGCTGTGTTCCCTTATATTGCCTGAAGACCAGCCTTTTGGCTCTGACCTTTTCTGCTACTGTTTTTGAGAACCAAAGTGGTTTCCTCCTTTTTTTGCACTTCCTTTTCTCTCTAACACAATGGGATGTTGCTTCAAGTATTGCATCCTAAATGCTTGCCCACTTTGCCTGTACCCCCTCACCTGTATTTCTTTTTGTCAGGGCTAGCTTAACTCTGTTGGCCATCTTATCAAAGTCAGCTCCTCTGAAGTCCCATATTGTTGCCTTGGAATGGGATGATTTAGTTCTAGTGGCCAAATTGAACCATACCATGTGATGGTCACTGGCCCCCAGGTGGCCTTCCTCCTAGAGAACTGTGATCCTTTCCCTGTTACTCAGTACTAGATCTAGGATAGCCCTGTCTCTTGTGGGTTGTTGTGCCAGTTGTTTGAGGCCCTCTCCCTGCAGGGAATCTGCCGTGTGTCTAGTTCTGGCAGATATTCCTGCTGGTATTGACCAATCTGTATCTGCCATGTTGAAGTGTCCTATTATCAGAACCTCCCCTTTAGCTGTCATGTTTTGTATATCTTCTAACAGTAATGTGTCTATGTTCTCCCCCTGGTCTGGAGGCCTATAGACAACCCCAGTTCGTATGGCTGTCCCATTTCCTGTTTCCAGGGTGACCCACAGTTCTTCTGGCTCCTTATGTGTATTCTGAATTTCTGTAGCTTTGATATTTTCATTGACATTAAGGGCCACTCCACCCCCCTTTTTGCACCTCAGTCTCTTCTGAACAGTACATAGCCAGGTACTGAAGTCTCCCAAGTGTGGTTACTGGTAAACCATGGCTTGCTAATGGCTACTATGTCCAGTTTAGCCTCTGTCATTATTGCCTGCAGGTCTGGGATCTTGTTTTCCAGACTGCGAGTATTTGTGTACATGATTTTCCATTGGCCAGATTTTGGTGTGTTAGTTGCTGGGCAAGGTCTGGCATTTCCCCTGTGCATCGTATGGGGAGCTGGACCTTTTTCCTTACCTGGTGATGCAAATGAACTACAAACATGCTGAACTCCTGTTTGACCACTAGCTGAGGGGGGTCTTTTCTGAAGGAGCGATAGAATCTGAAGTGTGAAGTAGTTCCAGGTGAAGGAGGGCACATGAAGTCCAAGTTGATGAATGATGCTTGCCCCAAGGAATCACAAGGGTGTAATCAGCAGAGGAAGCATGACTTGATCGCTGCGTTATTAGACAGAGAATGGTGGAAACGCTATGGTACAAGAAGTCATTGGTGAATGATCTGACTTGTGAAAGGTTTGAATGTCAAGGTATGGTCTGGAGGCAAGGAATTGAGTAATGAACGAGGAGTCACTAAGGAAGCATCCATAAAGTAGAAAATGAGTAGAAGAAAGTCTTTGAGTGTCCTGGAGATGATAGATTGTTCCCAATCCAAGGATGATGCAGACTGAATGATGGTCCTGAGAATGAAGGTTACTCCTTTTCCATAGGGATGGTAGAATCCTAGGTGTGGAGTAGATCCAATTGAAGAAAGGCTAATGTAGTCCATATTTCCAAGGTGATGAAGATGCCTGTCCAAAGGGATTGTATGGGGTGTACTGAGTCAGAAGAGCATAATTTGACTGATATAAAACCAGACAGTACACTGTGGGGCTGGCGATGATTTGTAAAGTTATGGGTGACTGATCCAATTCATGTAAGGTTTGATGTTCAAGGTAGTCTGGAGGTAAGAATTGATTAGTGAGGGATAAGTTGCTAAATAAGCATCACAGAGTAAAATGAGTAGAGGAGAGTTTGAGTGACTGATGACAGTAATGCCATACATGATTAGTAAATGAATAGAAGAAGATTTTCAGAAGTGGTCCAGATGGTAGCCTAATGTATATGGGGAATGATTGGAAATTCTGTATATGGGATGTATGGCTTCTTTGGTCATGATGTTCATGACTTAATATGTAAATACCCTGCTGGTATGCTGCCTGAAGTAAGTGCAGGTAATTCTGTGGTGTGATTGTCTAGGAGATGCACTGTGGTGTCATATGGTTGGTTAAGTTCACAGCTAATCATGATGCTGAAGTAGTTGAGGGAAGCTTAAAGGTGGATATAAGGAAGAGTCTGTAGGCTGAATTGGTAGTGAAATCAATTAGTGTAGGATGCCATAGGATCTTAGTACTATGGTTGATTAAGACTGATTGGGAGGCAAGACCATATTAGTGAATTTATCTAGACTGTTACAGATTGCTGGATAGAATTCAGGAGAGCTAGTTCTTGGTGATGGTCTTTACTACGGAGATTAACAAAGGTAATTCAAGAAGAAGAGGCTGAATGGTCTGCTGGAAGAGTGGTTAACCCAGCTGAAGGTACTAGATGAAAAGGTGTGGATGATTGTATAAGGAATGGCAATGTCTAGGAGTGAAAATTATGGGTTGGAAGGCGTGGAGTTAGTAATCAGGTAGGCAGTGGAGATCACACGATGAATATTCTGGAAGACATCTGTGAAATTCTTAATACAAGCAATGATTGTTGAGGGATAGGAGTTGAATAACGTGGTCAACTTAGTCAATGGTAGTAGGAGAGGTTGCAGAGGTTAAGACAGATGATATTCGTAGTTGAATTGGTTATCTTGTGATTCCCGGTATCCATAGAAGGGATACTAATTACAAAGTCAGAGCAAAGCAGCAGGATTTAAGTCCTTTCCATGTAGGAGGATAGCCAGTGAGACAAAGTAGACAGGAAATCACGGTAATGGAATTGACGGGAGTCGGAGGGTATATCCATTAGAGACAGAGAAGATCTTCCTATGTCCAGGTGAATGGGATTCAATAAATGATCCTGAGGAGCTTATTGGGCAGTGTATAAAACTTCTATGATGACATAAGAGTCTATGAGGCATGTTAGCCAAGGGATGTTTGCTGGCAGTAGTATTTCTCCAGAGTAATGAACGAGTGATCCAATGAGAAGTGGAAGTGTACTGTTAGAATGGTCAGAGTAGGAGTATGAAATGAATAATATGGAAGAGCAGTTGACTCAGTATAAGTATTGGTCGGAGGTAAGGTACTAGGCCCAAAAGAGTCACAGCAAACAGCACAAAGCCCCGAGCCTGCAAGGCAGAGTTGAGAGGCAGCCAGTCAAACGGGAAGGCAGTCTGGATTGAATCCTGAGGAACTGGAGGAACTTTTCAGGGAAGGTGATGAGCTAGGCGAAGCTGGATGTTGAACCATGCAGGAAGGAACAGAACTGGGTCAGTCCGCAGAGAACAGCAGCAGGATGCAGGAAAGTTGTAGCAGTCACTAGAAGACAATCCATGGAGGTCAAAAGCGAAGTGTAGTACTCAGATCATCAGGGCTGAGGTATTGTAATCCTATATCCAATGATGGGTTCAACTAATGAGAAAAAGGATGACAGGAGTTGGAGCAAAGAAGGATAAAGATTCCACATCTGTAAGGGAAAATAAACTTGGACATCAACTGGAAAGGTGACCTAAAGCAAGGAAGTCCCAGAGTCAGGCAAACTGGATCAAAAGAGATATCGGACCAGCTGGCAAGAATCAAATTATGAGGGACAGGAGGCCAAAGAGTTGAGTATGATGGTCCAAAGAAGAGCAGGATGGCGAGTGGAGCAGAAAGATGTGATTCATTCAAAGCAGAGGGGTCCTGTGAATGTAGGGAAGTGGCAAACTGGCATGATGGAGGCAAACAAGTCTACGAGGTCCAGGTTCAGAAGGGACATAGCTACCTTGCATGAGTCAGGGGATGCAGTAAAGAGTGGATCCATTAACAGGCTACTATGCCTGGTATATGGGGAGAAGACCCACGGTCAATGTTGGCAGGCAGAGCTGAGAGGTTAAAAAGGCAGGTGGAGTGGAAAGGCCCCATTCCCGAAGGGAAGAGGTGACCCGCATCAGGTAGAGTAGCAGTGAACACAGCGATGCAAGCTTAGGTTTAAGGACCAGGCAAGGTAGTGTGGTGAGCCTGGAAGAAAGGCTGCAGGTAAGGAGAATTGGAGACTGATAGCTGTAGGAGGTCCGGTTCCAGAAGGGTTGTGGCATTGGATAGCAGGTGGACATGCATCCAGGCGGGACGTTTGAAGCAAGCTGATCTTGACTGGATGTGGCTATTGAAGGTAGGATGAAGTGAGTACATGGTGCAGAAGTTCTGTTCCCAAATGAAAGTGGCAATCCACATTGGGTTTAGGATGCAAACAGCAAAAACAGTTGATTTCGGAGTCAAGCTCCCAGCCCTGGAAGTCAGTGAATAGGATGATGAATCGAGGCTGCAGACAAGGTAAGATGAAGAAGGCAAGTCGGGCAAAGTCATGTTCCTGGAGGGAAGTAGGATCCGGGCAGCAGGCTGAGAATGCATAAGTTGAAGCAGTAGATTGTAGACCCAGGTACCTGTTAGGGATGGCAGAGATGGACAATGATGACTTGAGGCAGCCAGGCAGAGTTAGAATGATGGGGAGATATAGGGTGGAAGAGTTCCATTCCTGAAGGGAAGCTGCAACTGGTATGTGGTAGAGAAAGTATGGTACAGTCTTTAGATTGTAGACATGGCTTCCATCCCTGGCTGTCGGGGCGAGCTAACCTTCACTCGATGCATCAAAGCAGAGTTAGGGACAGGGGATGTCAAGTTGGTAGGAGGTAGTGAATGTAATGGACTCCCATCCCCAGTAGACAGGTGAAGCCCACCTTCGCCTAGTACCTCAGAAGGCGTGAGTTTGGGACAGAGTCTAGAATACTGCTGGTATGAGCTGGCTGAAGTGCAACCGCTGCTGTACAGAGAGTAGAAATAGGACATGTAAAAGGAATTAAATGATAAAGGAGTAGGTGGCACTGAGATATATGGAGGGTAGTAAGAATGGTAACACTAGGTAGAAAAGATAATGAGGGAAGACCCCAGTGGCGTACAGAGCAATAAGTGATACAGTGTAAGGACTGGATGTCGTTGCTGTCAATTTGAAGGGAAATCACCAATGGTCCACTGATATGGAACACAGCCACCTGAAGAGGGACCAAGTGAGGCATGGGATAGCTGAAGCATGCTGGAAGTGATTTACAAATGAGCTAGATCCCCCACCACTTTCCCATCTACTCTGCCCCTTTTGCTTGTGTGCTGTAGGAAGACGGCAACCCCCCCCCACCCATCGCTGAGGAGAGTACAGGTAATGTAGAAAACATGGAGAAGTAAAACGAGGCCAGACATATATGGAGCAGAGAGAGACAATGGCTAAGGACTAGACAGTCACTGAAAGCTGCAGGACAAAAAAGTTAACATCCATCCAATTGTTTGTTTTCCTGACATGTAACCTATATGACAAGCTTGTAATAAAAGGTGTACTCCGAGAAGTCAAATGAATAAAATCATCTAAGATCGATGTGTGGGAGCCCTAATCCTGGAGATATGCTAGCTAGCTAGCTGTGAAAGCTTATGGATAAGCCTCAGATGTAGGCTAGCAGTTTGCAATGACTTTGTGTGGTCTAAAATGTACAGGTCAGTGAGCTGAGCTGAGCAGAGTTGTCACCAAACACAGTATGCTGGTGAGGTGTGAGAGGCGAGCTGAGGAGTCTTGTGCCCTGGGACAGCGATGGCATGAATGCTGAGAACAAGAAGTGCAGCATTATAGGAAAGGAGAGGATGTACTCACTGCACAGGGCATAGAGTTCTTTCATTGTCAGAGGAGAGAAGGCTAATTGGAACGGAACTGGAGAGCCAGGCAAAGCTGGAGGCTGCATGGAGCCATGGGAGGTAATACAGAAGGGGTGGCATGAGAGTGGGAAGGACGGAAAGTGGAAGCATGCACTACGGGCTAAGAGACTGGGTAGGAGGGTGAAGTGGGAAATGCCCATGGGTGCTGGTGGCTGGGATGCGGGCCAAGCGGGGAGGCATTGGCAACGTCGGAGGAAGGGAAATAAACACCCAAAAAAATCCAACACCACAAAGAATCCCAGGATGCCCAGAAGGGAAAGAGCAAGAAAAGGAGGCAGCCGGTGGCTGTGGAAAAGGCATGACACACAGGCAGGTATGATCAACATGGGAAAGAGGAGAAGGGGAAAGGAAAAATAAGAAAAAGGACAGGACAGAGAACTAAGGGAAGCAGAAATGAGAGCAGCAGCACAATGCAGCACAGCCCGTGAGCCACGCAGGGAGTCCAGACAAAAAAGACTCCCTGAGCAAGGGAGGCGCATTAGTGAAGACTTAAATAGAAGTTGTAGGAGGAGCTATTCCCCACATTGAACCTTGGGCCAAGCCCTCCCATAGACAATATAGCACATTATCAGAGGAGTAATTATACACATAAGCTAAGTGATAGAAACATAAGGCAGGATTCAAAGCACGACAGAGGGTTTGCACCAAGCCCTGTACCGCAACACGTAGGTTCTGGCAGTGTGCTAACCCGTCACCACAGTTGTGCCAGATTTTACTATCCCAGGCACAGTTGCAACAGTTTGCACAATTTATGGCAGCTTGTGCCAAATAACTGACAATAGCTCTACAAAAAGGGGCCTCCAGGATTGCCACATGATAGACCAGAAAAAGTTGGCTTAGCTTGTATCAGTTGCCGCACGGGATAGAAAACCCCTTTAGACCACTGCAAGCCCAATGCACCATATCATCAGCACGCCCATGGCTTGCGGCAATTAAAGCCCTTTGAAAATTTTGCCCATGGAATCATAACCAGTCTGACCGTTTATTTTCTGCCTTCATTTTTGCTGCAGATCTATTTGATCTACCGTTGTTCCCTTCCCCCAACCTCTATGCTTCTTTTGTGCCTATCCCAGCAATTTTTGAACCCCACCACTGTTTTTACCCCATTACTTCCTCTGAAAGGCTGTTCCATGAATCCACCACTCTTTCTGTGAAGAAGTACTTCCTCACATCTGTCCTGAATCTACCCCTTCCAGCTTCATAGCATGACCCCCAGTTCTTGAGCACCCTTTTTTCTGAAACATACTCCCATCCTGCACCTTATATACCTTGGTGAGGTATTTAAAGGTCTCTGTCATATCCCCTTCTCCCTCCTCTCTTCTAGGATGTACACATTGAGGTCATGTAGCCTCTCATAGTAGGCTTTTGATGCAGATCCTGTATCATTTTAGTTGTCCTCCTCTGAACCTTCTCCGCTCTTGTCTATGTCCATCCGGAGATGTAGCCTCCAGAACTAGATACAGTACTCAAGGTGGGTCCTTACCAGTGATTTATACAGGGGCATCAACACCTCCCTCTTTCTGCTGTTGATATCCCTCCCTATGCACCCCAGCATCCCACTAGTGTTCCCAATTGCCTTGTTACACTACCTGGCCACCTTTAGGGCATCTGATATGACTACCTCGAGATCTCATTCCTGCTTGGTCATCGTAAATAACACTCCACCTATTTTGTACTTCACCCATGGATTTCTGTGCCCTAAGCATATTATTTTGCACGTTTTGCATTAAAAGCCAGCTGCCATACCCTTGACCACTCCTCCAGATTTTTCAGGTCTCTGCTCGTTCGTTCCACCTCCCGTCAGAGTCTCCAACCTATTTCAGACCTTGGTATCATCAGCAAAGAGGCAGACTTTCCCCTCCAGCTTTTCTGCAATGTCACTTATATAGACATTAAAGAGGACTGGTCCCAGCACTAAACCCTGAGGCACCCCACTGGTCTCTCTCCCTTCCTCAGAGTGAATTCCATTTACTTCTACCCTCTGCCTCCTAATCCCTAACCAATTCCTTACCCAGTTTACCACCTTGCTACCCACCCCTAAGCTACCCAGTCTGGCATAACCTCCCTCCTGTGAATCCATGTTGCCTTGTACCTTGTAATCCTTTGGCTTTAAAGCACTGCTGACATCACTGGACTTGCCGGTTGCCATTTTCTTGAGTATCTCACTTTGTCCCAAGTACTGTAGCTGAATCACAATGTTATATTTTTTAAAATAAGTACTTTGAGCTATTTTTTGTGTTTTATTGCATCCATCATGAATGTGCTCAAGCAGCCCGACTAGCAACTTCCAGAGTCACAGTCGCTGTCCCTGTGATGTCAGGTCAGGGACAGTCAGTGTGACTCTCACACTGTGGCAGAACATAACATATAAGGCTACTGAATCCATTCGGGTTAGTGCTCTAATAAACCTCAGTAAATCACCTCCCCCCCACTGATCACTGGCCTGATAGTCAATAGAGGTATTCCCCGGTGCCTAGTGGTCCCCTACTGATCACCAGACCGATAGGCAATAGAGATATGTGCTGGTGTCCAATGTTCCCTCCTGCACTCAATCACCCACCCAACATACAGCAACATTTTTCCTGGTGTCCAGTGGTTCATCCCCCCCGCCGATCACCCACCCAAGGTATGCACACTGTTTACTGGTGTCCAGTGTAGCCCAATCCCGATCCCCTGTGTAATATATTTAAACCATTCCCTGGTGCGTAACGGACCCCATTCCCCATCCCCAATCCCCTCTGCAATATATTGAAACCATTTCCTGCTGTCTAGTGGACCCCACTCCCTCCTTTGCCCCTGTATGATATATTTAAACCATTCTCTGGTGTTTAGAGGACCATCCACCCTCCCACCCTAGCAGATAGTGCCCCCCATCCCAAACCTGAGTCGGTGAACAGCAGTTCCCTCCACTCTCCCCCATGGCTGCCAACTGAGCAGTCAGCGAGGGTGCACTGTATATGGTATGTGCTGATTGATTGACAGCTCTGAGTGTGTACTGTACATGGTACATGCTCATTGATAGCTGTCAGTGGCCTGCCATGGTGGAGAGCAGAGGGCTGTGCCGGTTGCTGGCTCAGGTTTTGGATGGGGGGGAGTAGTGTGATGGGGAAGTACCTGCCAGGGCGTGTGGGCGGAGGGTCCACTAGACATCAGGGAATAGTTTAAATATATTATACAGGGGATCAGAGATGGGGAGGGGGATACACTAGACACAATGGAATGGTTTAAATAGATTATACAGGGGATCAGATGTGGGGGAATGCACTGGACACAGTGAAACAGTGTGCATACCTCAGGCAGATGATCGGGTGGGGGAGGGACCACTGGACATCAGGGAAAATGTTCATATATATCGGGTGGGTGATTAGGTGGGGGGGATGGACCACTAGGCACCAGGGAAAGGTACTTATAGATTGGTCATGGGTGTGGGTGGGGGAGGACCACTGGGCACCAGGGTAAGGTACTTATAGATAGGGAACGGGTGCAGGTGGGGGAAGAAACTGGACACCAGGAAACTACATTTTTGTTCTTGGGCTGGCGCTCAGTGATTGTGGGGAGGGGGGACACTAGCCAGGAAATTCTTTGACTATTCTCATTCCAGCAATTGGTGATCATGAGGCTGGGGGGCACTAGCACCAGGAAATTCTTTGATAATTCTCATTCCAGCAGTTGGTGATCATGGGGGGTGGGGGCAGTAGCATCAGGGATTATTCTTTTAGTATACTCGGGCTGCTGAGCACAGTTACTATTTCTACGAACATGAAGCCTGGTAAAATGGGCTTGATTACAACCAGACATACATTAAAATGGCATGGGAAAAAATGCCTGACGTCACTGTTAACAAACTGTTTCCAGTCACAGTACAACTTTCTTTTTTAATTTATTTCTCCACAATGAGAAGTAAAACGGGACTCAGGAACGTGGCTCATTGAAAATTCCCACTAATACACAGTGGCACTGCTTCACCATCAGCTCTCCCCAACCTGACATCAACACATCTGACAGCTGGTGTGGCAGTGCTGTTACTCTGCCAGACCATGAATCACATGGAGGATGGAAAAACCTAGGCAAAAATATATTATTTTAATGAAAATGACCTTGCAGTTCATAGCAAAGTTACCAGTATGTCAAAAATGCACAGTGCTCCACATCATGTCAGCAGCTGTTTAACATATTCCATTCTCTTTGTCTTTAGTTGTGTTTCCACTAATTTCCTTGTGCATGAACTACAAATCAGCTTCAAGGCTGTGGAAAGTGGTTCAGTCAAAACAAACTGCTGTGAAACTACAAGAAAACAAAAACCATGCTATTTGCAGATCCATTAGTGAGGCAGAAGGCCCCCAACCTCACCATTTTAAATAATAATGGCACTCCCCTTGATCACGTTACCACATTTAAATACCTAAGGGTAACCCTAGATGACACACCATCATTCACTATTCATTCAGTGGATAAATGGCCTCCCTTCCGCCCTCTTACAGCATGGTAAGGGTGGCCCTTTCCAAAGGGCCCTCCGACTCCTTCTAGCCCAAACTACTGTGATTGCCCATATTAAAAGCATGCAATCTCACCCCACTACCTTCCCCTTAATCCCCTCCCCATTCTCCTTCCTCTGACAAGGCCTTCTCTGGCTGCTACCACCCCACTGCACTTAGCAACATAACTGTGTCAATGAAGCTTTATTACTTTGGAATTGAATGTTACTGCTGTTGTTTATCTTATCTGCACTTTCTGCAACTGCCAATCCTTTGTATTCTGTGTTTTCTAGTACCCTATGTATCATATATTTTTTTTCAGTTCTGTTTCTCTCCTCCCCAACCGGAACTCTCTCAGGCTCCCTCTCTCGCCGGAGCTGCTCTACCACCTACTATGTGTTCCCCGACATCTTCAGAGACATTACGACTCCCCGGGGACATGGGGGCTACAGCCCCGGGGAGATAGAGATCGGGCAGTGGCGGAGAACCAGCGTTGGTGGTGTGGCGGCGATGGCACTGGAGGAGCTGTCGTCTATCCAGTGGGAGGGGCTTTTTCCCCCTTAGTGTGTGCTCCTCCCCTCCTCCCTCCCTCTCTTGCGTGGTGCACATCCCAGAGTGGCATGCACCAACCCCACCGGCGGTCGGGCCAGACTAATTACATGCTGTCTAGTGTTAAGCAGCACCTGGTCTCAACCAGGGGCTGCTGGTACACCAGACACCCCAGAACCCTCCCCCTGGGACAGGAGAGCAGCCCTATGGGTACTCAATCCGATCCCGCCCTGGCCAACCCCCGGCACCTGAGCTTGCTCCTGAACCTGGGTTGCCAGTGTGGCACGAGGTGTGGCGTCCAGCACCACAACCCTCAGCACCACCAGGCCGGCCCCTATGTATCATATCTGTACCCCATGTATTGCATTGTGCTGTTTTGCGCACTTGGAACCTTTGTCAAAGAGCCTCTTGGCTTAAATATATTTAATCGAAATCTGAAATAAATAACTGAGTAACTAACTAACTAAATTCACTCCTCATGTGGATAGTATTATAAAAATTAGCCAACACAAAACAAGGAGTATTGTTTAGACATATGCACTACCTCACCCCTGCAGCAAAGCACATGGCTTTAACTAGCTCTGTCATCCCAGTACTGGACCATGGCCTATCAGTCTACGGAGCAGCCACTGTTACAGTTCTTAACAGGATCAGGATAGGACTGAATAAGGGCTGTCACTTCGTCCTGGGAGCAGCTAGGTTTACACACACAGGCGCACTTTACTCACAGACCAGTTGGCTCAAACTTCAAGACTAAATCAAATATCAGGTTTGTCTACTTGGTTTTAAGGCACTCATGGGTCTCTCACCTCCCTCCATCCAAAATCTCCTGATCCATATAAATAACCAATATGGAACCAGGAGCATGAATACGAATGCATTATCTGTGCTGCTCTGTAAAGTGTATTCATTTATTCATTACTGAGAGCAGAATTACAAACCTTTGAGTCAGAGACTCATTTACACAGGATCCACATCATGGTAAGAATAAAACAAAGGAGGCAGAGCTAACATACAAACAGCGATAGTGCATGAATAACAGAGGTAGAGAGAGAACAACTGAGAATACTGTGAACACACGTTGTACTGGTTACAGAGGGGTAGTTGCAATGGGCAAGTTGCCCTGAGTCAAAGTAATAAGTTGTTGGGCAATTAAGAGGCAGTGACAGCAGAAGCATTGAGTACTTTTGATCAATGTAACGAATCATGAGGATAATACCAGGAGAAAAGCGAGTGGGGAGTGTGGATGGGACGAGGGCAGAAGCTGGAAGGGGGTGGGGAATGCTCAACCAGGGTGATTATTCAGTAGCAATTACAGTTACTAGAAAATGATCACTTCTCTGAGTGTAGACCTGAAATGTCCGATCCTCAGTATTGTTGCAGTTTCAGTGGGTAGCTCATTTAGCTAAAGGGGCACTCTATAGTAGAAGGCACGTTGACCCAAGGAGGTCCTGCACCGGGTGACTGTCAATATGGCTCCGAATGAGAGACGGGAGGTCCTGCAGAGGGGGGGCAGGTTGGAGCAGGGTGTGAAGGCCAGATAGGGCCAGCCCAAGAAGAATATTTTTAGCAAGAAGGCAGGCGTGGTAACAAAGTCTCCCTTCGAAGTTTAACCAGGTGGAGATTTGGTAGAGGTCACACGTATGTGTCATTCTGTTGCACACGGTCACTAGACAGCAGGCTCTATTAAGGACAACCTTGATCCTGCTAAGGGCTGTATTGTTGGCAAATACCATAGAGGGCAATGCCATAATATACCAAGGAGAGCACTGAGGAGGAGACCACCAGGTGGAGTGCTTCAGGGGTGAGGCACCTCTTATGCCTAAACAGAAAGCCAATTCTGGACTTAATGGCTGAACAGAGGGTGTGAATGTGGTTACTATAAGTGAGCGTGGGATCAAGTGTGATACCTAGGAACTTAAGAGAGGTAATCTGCTTGAGGACAGTGCCAAGGGAGTTTAGGATAGTCAGAGGGGTTGTTGCTTGCTTGTTCTGATGGTGTGCAAAGACCATTACCTTGTTTGTTTTTTTTTGTAATTTAACACCAGCTTATGCTCTGCAAATGAGGCTTCAGATTCTGTGAAGCATTTCTGGAGCACAAGTTGGAGGGCAACAGGGTCAGGTTGGGAACAAAAGAGGACAGCATCATCAGCATAGAGTATTATTTTCCCAGGGCAGTAGTAGGGGAGGGTGTTTAGGAAGAGACTAAACAGTAGAGATCCTAAGATAGAGCCTTGTGGGACACCTGAGCAAACCGGGAGACAGGATGAGAGGGAGGATCCAATTTTAACCCTCTGGGAACAATCGCTGAGATAGTTGGAGAACCATGAGGCAGTGTTGGGGCCAGGCCCAGGGAATGCAGGGTATTAATTAGAAGGGGATGGCTGATAGTATCAAAGGCTTTGGTCAGATCTATGTAAACAGATCCAGCCAAGTGGCCATGATTCAGGGATTGGTGGATGAAGATAGAGTATTCGAGTAGTGCAGTTGTGGTACTATGACCTGCTCTGAATCCATGCTGTTCAAGGCATAGGACATTGTTTTTTGTTAACTAATCAGTGAGCTGGTCCGAAACAATTTTTTCGAGAGCATTGGATGGGGGAAGGATTGAGATTGGATGGTAATTAGATGGGGAGGTACTATCACCACCCTTCAGGATGGGGGTAATGACTGCCAGCTTCCAGAGGAAGGGGAATTGGCCCAGGCAGAGGGAGAGATTTATGATTTTTGTGAGGGGGGGGTAAGCACAATGTCCAGGGTGAGGAGGAGAAGTTTTAGGTCCAGAGAGTCACCACTGTGTCTGGATTTTCCCAGGACTTTGGTGAGGTATGATTTTGCTTCTCTAGGTGAAACTGTTTTGAGGTAAAAGGGGACTATCAAGAGGTGGGGTCAACAGAGGGGCTTGTTGGGGGTCAAGAAGTTAGGTGGGAGGATACTACTAAGATCTGAGAACATGGAATTAGGGAATTCAGCGATGAGCGTGGGGTCTTGAGTGATGCTCCCATTTAAGCTGAATTGGGGGGGGGGCATCGTTTTTACATTGAGTTCTTTGCAGTTGTTCCAGAAATTCTGACCATTTTCCCAGGAGGAAGACAATGATTCCTGGTAGTAGGCAGCCTTTGCCTCACATACTTCCTAGGTGCACTTTTTTATTGCAGCCCTGTATAGCTGCCTGTCAGAGGGCTTGCCAGAGTTAAAGGGATTTGTGCCATAGTTCGTCCCTTTGTCGCATGGACTCAAGGAGGGTTTGTGATATCTATGAGGTGTCTGGGCCTTTGATAAACTGTTTAGAAACAGGGGCAAAGCAGTCACAAGCATCATTAAAAGTGGTGATGAAGTGGGAGAGGGCTATATCCATGGACTGGGAAGAGTCAATTGGCGACCAGTCACAAGAGTGGAGGTAGTTCTTGAAATGTCCCAGCACTCCCTTTTTCAGGTGGTGCTGGAAGGTAAATTTGAGGGGTAGTTTTTTGGCCCTAAGTGACCAAGTACAGATTGTGGGCGAATGGTCGCTAAGGGAATTGGGCAGTATATCGGTGTTCAAAAGATGATCTGGCCTATTAGTTAGTATGAGATCAGTAAGGGTGGACGTTCCTGTGTTTGTGATCATATGCGTGGGGCAGTGACAGTTTGAGTAAGGTTCAATGCTGCAATGGCATCTTTATATGGAGCAAATTTTTGGGACTGGCAGTTGACATTAAAGTCACCCATGGCAATGATTCCGGAGTTGGCCGGAAGCTGGGAGATGCAGTTGGTAATTGAGCTGAAGGCCAGCTTTTGGTTTCTGGGTGAGATGTAAACAGCCATGATATACAGTGCCTTTCGGGCATTACCTAATCTGACTTTGACAGTGAGGACCTGAGCACCATGGCTGGGTGGATTGGAGGGGACGATTTGATCATGAAGGGTGTCTTGGAGGTAAATGACACAGCCACTCCCTCTAGCGGCCAGCCTATCTACCCTAAATATTTGGTAGCCATTTAAGTTTACAGCATTGTCTTTTGTGTTTGGGGGGAGCCAGGTCTCAACCATAGCCAATATGTCAGGCTGGTGTTGTGTCACCCACTCCTGGAGGTTATCAAATTTGTTTTGGAGACTACAGATGTTCATGGAGGCAATTTTGAGATCGTCAGTGCTTCTAGTAGAGATGGGAGTAGAGAGAGGACCAGGGTTGGGGTGTACATTTCCTGACAGGAGGAGGAGGAAGAGGAGGAGAAGGGCGATTCTGGTCAGGGCTGCTTTGAGCAGCTTCACTCTTAGGACATGGCTATGCATGGAGCGGGGAGCCACAGGGGCCTTTACGGGAATAGGGAGGTTCAAGGTGTGACGCGCTATGAGTAGATGTGCATGGAGGCAGCAGTGGTGAGTGCTTGCCAGCAATAGTCTTCACAAGGGTGTGTATGAAGGCAAGTGTATACAGGTGCTGTGACCTTGGTGGGGAGGATGAAAGGTGTACAAGTGGATGACATTTGTTGTAGGAACAAAGCTATTTGCTGGAGTGGGCACATACCAGTAGGGGGCAGTAAGGATAAGTAGGCTAAGGGTGCTCAATAATGCATGTGGCAGTTGCACTGTATAGGCGGGGGGTGTTCAGCTCAGGGCCAAGAGAGCAAGATTGCTGAATCAGTTGGGTCAATACAGGCATTACAGGGAGTGAGCAGGCTAAGACAGTGAAGTGGTAGAGGCTTCAGCTCTGGAGCACAGGGTGCAGGGTTTGAGTCCAGGAGCAGAAGAGTAACATAAGGTGGCTGGGGAGTGGTGGGGTGGAACTGTGATAGTGTGAAGTCATGGTGCGGGGACACAAATGAGAGGACACAGGAAGAGCAGTGGGAGGAGAGGAGGGTGCATAGGACTGACTCCTGGTGGTGGGTCAATATAATCTGCAGATGGAAAATCAAGCATTTAGAAATAAATGCCTACCCAGTCATGTGACCCATATGCAACAATAAGAGGAGGGCCAGCCTTGGGTGGGGGGGGTGGCTGGGGCAGGTGGGGAGTCAATGCAAAGTGTAGATGGGTAAACACCCTCACAATGGCTCTGTAGGGAAGAGGTGTCCTTCATTACCTTTTGTGACTGACCATGGGTTCCACTCCATCTGGTGCTCCTGCTGAGAGTGGGAAGAGTTGGGTCCCGACCAGGCCTAGATGGGACAGAACAAAGGAATGATTAGCGTCTGGTGGGAGGCCTGTAGCCGACCTCAACATTGCATGCACGGACCTGAATGCAGGACAACACAGTGCCAGCAGTACACAGTGAGTGAAATTAATCAAATAATCAGTGCGATACTACACAGCACTCTAAGAGACATAAGCACGCATTACCTCCTACACAGTCTGACTGTACCCGGAGTCCCCCAACAGAAGCATTGCTAGTGCAGTCAAGTAGAACCCAACACAATGCTCCTTTGCCTACAGAGCACCACACTGGTTAAACAAATTGCCTGAACCCCTTTTGCAACCCTCACAACTACCACAGTTCAAGAACGAACTAAGACATTTTCTCTCACTAAGGTCCAGGTGTAATTGCTACCTATGACAAAACTTTTCTTTCTTCACACTCACCAGGGGCAGGATTCACAAAGCTTTGCCTGGGTGCAAACTGGGTTTTATGAATTTCTGCTATTCACAAAACCCAGTTTGCACCTGTAAACTGGGTTTGCACCCAGACAAAGCAGGGAAGGGGGCTGCAATTTAAATGAGGGGCGGGGACCTGCATAGCCCCGCAATCCCATTCACAAAAGATTTGCTCCATGCAAGGACCTTTGCAAAGATCCTTGTGTGGAGCAAATTACTGTTGAAAAAACCCTGTTAGTAGTCCCCACAAACCCCAGAGGTTTGTGGAGGACCTGCACATCATTCCCTCATCGCCAGTATAGGACACAGAAACAAACATCCATTTTCTATATGTGGTGGTCCCCCCTCCCTGTTCCTCAATCACCCACCTGGTACTGTATTAAACAATTTCCCAGTTGCAGTGGCCCCTCTGAACCCTGATCACCCACGTGGTAATGTCAAAAACCTTCTTTTCTGTACTGGTCCTTCCCTGTCCCCCCAATGTCCCAAACACCCACCTGTTCACAACAGAACCCGGGTTCTGTAGTGCAGTGTTCCCCCCAACCCCCCACCCACTCCATGAAGCACACCCCACACCACTTCCCCATCCCAGCACTGCCCCTGGTCAGTGAGCTGCACAGTCCTACACTCATCTCCGCAGCTGCCAAATGACAGTTTAGAGTATACACTGCAATCCCATTGATTGAAGTGTCAACCAATGGGCTTGCAGTGTGTACTGCACGCTGTCATTCACAATGCACTTTGTGAGGCAGGAGGTGCTGAGGCGGGGGGGTGGGATGTGATACTGGAGTGGGTAGGGGGTTGGGGGGACCACTACACTATGGAAAACAGGGATATTTTTATTCTAATGGGGATCAGGACCACTACTCTATGGAAAATGGGGATTGTTTTATTCTAACAGGGATTGGGACCAGGGAGGGTGGAGGGACCACTACACTATGGAACAGGGGATGTGTTGTATGTTTCATGATAACAGGATCGGGAACCAGGGAGGGGGTGGGACGGGGTAATTATTTTTTCATATTACTGGCACTGGAGAGTGGGGAGGGCACCACTACACTGTGGGGACTGTGGCTGCATGTGGCTTGGGCTGGTGGGGGGAGCACACACCACACACTACTGCCATGCAAATGAACCCATAATGGGCATACTAATGGCCTCTAGTGCTTTGCATGCCCCATGGGCTCATTTGCATAGCTATCTTTGTGAATGGCACTTTTGCACCTGAGCACTATCGGCTGCAGGGCCATTTACTGGCTGGCTGTGGGGGCAGTGCTGCTATGTCTTCTGCTGCTTTTACTGGGCTAGCACTGCCCCCACTGAGCCCTCTGACTGTGAATAGCACAGTTGCCCACCAGCGCAACCAGGGAGTGCAGTGCAAACGTTTGCACTCACATTGCACTGTTTGTGAATTGAGCCCAAATTCTTCAATGGTTTTAAAATACAATTAATAATTATGAGGAAGATCTCTGGCTGCTCTACTAATAGTGGACTATACAGAATTTGTGCTAAAATATAGAATGTTCTAAAATTATTCCTCTGTAATTGTATTTGACAAAGGCTCCATTGGAGCTGCCTACTAGATCTGTGTGGAATGGGACAATTTCAAATTTGCAGTATTTTGGTGACATTTCACAGAATTTGATTAGAATTTTGAAGAATTTTTAAAATGTATTAATGTGGTTATAACTTGGCTGCCTATTGAGCTAGATCTCCCCAATTTGGCAAGAATACTGTCTTAGAGATGTTCTAATAAATGTTAAATATTATGAGATTAGGAAGGAGAGTCTCAAAGGTATAAGTGCTCAAAGTGTGTCATTGTATTTTTTGTGGGAAATTTCATGAAAAGTTTTATCTGCATATACCTCAACCATCTTGTGGGCCAGAGACCTGAAATTTGGCAGGATGTTTTGATAACATGAGTTCTAATAATGTGCTAAATGTCATGACATTGTGATGGATTGTTTCAAAATTATATGCGCTCAAAATCTGTCATTTAATTTTTTGTGAGAAATTTCATGAAAAATTGTATCTGCATATCACTCAGGCACCTATGTAGCTAGACATGTGTAAATTAGCATGAATAACTGTTTTGTAATGGTTATAGAATCATATAAATATGGAGAGAATTGGATTAGAGATAAAAGTTACAGGGGTTCGCATTTTTACTATGTAAATATTTGCAAAATTTTGTGAAAACTCTCCAAAATGTGGATGTCTGTAACGTCTCTGCTCTTGCAGGTACAGACAACATTTGTCATGCATATCCAATGTCAGTGAGTATCCTGCTGTCTAACACAACTGGAAAACTGATATAGCAGTTTTTAATTTACAGCAGAAAAAAAATATGCATAACATTTTCTCAAATATTTATGGTATCATATAGATGAAGCATCCCTAATTCTTTTTGCAGAATTAGCATTCACAATACACATATCACTATTCCATTTGATAAGCTGGGGTGAGCTTTTTGCAGTCCTGCTGTTCCTCTATGGTGACTATTTTACCCCCTTCTTTCTTAGCTTAGCCAGAATAACTCAGAAGAACTACTGATCCACTGATATCCTCTTTGTCCTTTACAGTGACAAAATCCCTAAAAAGTAGTCAGCTACTAATTTTCCTATCAACCTATCCTGTTGGAATAACCAGAATTCTTCCTTCCTGGTGCCCCCATACATTGTCTTTCCCCACTACATCTTTTTTGTGCCTCTAAGTTCCAGACTTGAACATATGTCAGGATCCCTGTATCATCAGTTTACTGGGTGTGATCCTTATACATATTCTGAATTCAGGTTGGAACTGTTGACACTCTGTGCGTCCTTTCTCCAACTGGGTGATCTACCACTGGTGTGCTACCGAGCTCAGCTGTCCATTTCTTGGTGAAACTGCATCTAACTTGAACCTGGTGATCCTCTACACTGCCTGCCTCTCATATTCCTAGCCTCTAATTTGAATACCATAATAAGGCTGAGTGAAATTAGCAAATTCCAATTTTCTGTAATTTCCATGAAATCCCACAATTTTCACAAACACTCAAGGAATATAACTTTAAGTACATATGTTATTTTTCAGTTTCTGGAAGCAAGCAACTAATAAAATTGACACACACAGTCTCCTCATAAAGTTGAAGAACCTGCCAAATTTAATGGAATTATATTCTCTAGTTTTTAAGTTTCAGGGGATTTGATGTTTGATGTTTTAAGTTCTGTTTTTGTTTGACCCATTGTTATTTATATTGCAATATCTGAAATTATAAAATTGTACATAAACTCTATCTTTTTAATATTTTCAGAGACCTAACAAATGTTAACAGAATATTAAGTCTGATTCTCTGATGTTAATGCAGTAACTGATGTACTGATGTCAGCATATTGATATTTCAATAAAAGAAGTATAAAAAAATTTGCAGTTTACATTCTTGCTAAATTTAATTTTAAAATGTGAAAGTTTGACTACTTTGACTTCAGTCCTGTTTAAAGCTGTAAATATGAATTATGTCAGAAATGATCACGTGGAACTGTAGTTTAAATGATCAGGTTAAATTTGTATATGTTGTTTAAAAATTAGAGGGAAATAACTGAAATTTAAATTCTGGAAACATATTTGGCAGACTATAGCTCAGTCCCATTTGATGCTATAAATGTGAAACTATGTACATATATAAGTGTAGTGATAACCTGTACCTGTAAAATTCTATAAAATTTCGGTGAATACTATCAAAATTATACTAAAATAACTATTTACATTTTGGCAAAATTTGGCTACCTATAATTCAGCCCCTGTTGAAGCCTGAGACTCAAAATGTGGTACATATACTAATGTACATTTCTCTAAATCCTGAAACTGTGGAGAAATTTGGATAAGAAATTTAAAAATGATGCTGCAATAACTTAAAACTAAATGTTGATTAAATGTTTGGGCACCAATAACTCTGCCCCCTTGCAACCTATGAACCTGACATTTGGCACACATATGTAATCCATTACTATCTGTCTGAGTACCAAATCTGGTGTCAATCCGATGTGTACTTTTAAAAGTAGAGCAAACTAACTGAAATGTAAAATTTGGCAAACATCCACAGAATTTGTGCACAAATTCTGTGAAATTCCACAGAATTGGAATGGTAATTCCACTGGCAGCGTTTTATATTCTGCACAGCTCTACTGCCTACTGTACCCTACTAAGATTACTGTTAATATCAAACTGTTGAGGAACCTTTGTAAAAGAGCTCCTGAGCGCAAACATATTGTTTTCCTCAATGCACAAATGAATAAAATAAAGAACATATTTACCACCACCAATGTCAGGCTGACAGGCCTATAATTGCCAGTGTGTTCCTTGCTACCACTCTTGTGAAGTGGGACTATGGGACTACATCTGCCCTCCTCCTGTCCCCTGGGATCTCTTTAGTCACTAGTGATCTGTTGAACAGGACTGTCAGAAGTGCAACCAGTACCTCCCTGAGCTCTCTCAACACCCTTGGATGCACCCCGTCTGGCCCCATAACTCTGTCAACTTTTAGGGTAGCGAGTGCCTTCAGGACTCTCTCCTCAGAAAAATGAATAGTGTATACCTCCCTCCCATCATAGCTCATATTATTATTATTATTTTTGTGGTCCCTCCACTCCCCTTCTACCGTGAACACCGAACAAAAAAAGTATTTGTTTAAAATGTCTGCCTTTTTCTGGTCATCCTCTGTACAGTCACCCCCTTCCTTTTTTAACCATACGATCTCTCCTTTTATCTTCCTTTTTCCACTTACATACTTAAAAAAGTCTTGTCCTCTTTTGATACTGCCTGATCTAGTCTCTCTTCAGTTTGCACCTTTGCACTCTTTACTACTTTCCCTGCTTCCCCGGATACACTTTCCTATCCTCCTCCCTCTGTGTTTCCTTGTGCCTTCTAAATGCAACCCTTTTAGCCTTTACCTTTTCTGCTATGTCTTTCGAGAACCATAGCGGTCTCCTCTTTTTCTTGCTTTTGCTCACTTGCTTAACATAGAGATTTATTGCCCTCACTATTCCTTTTTTTTTTTTTAGTTTGGCCCACTTTTCCTCTGCCCTGTCATATCCCCCTGCCAGGCTATCCCTGAGGCATTCACTTATCTTTATAAAATCTGCCTTCCTGAAGTCCAGGACCCTTACCCATGTGTGATTTGATTCCGCAGCTGTCCTTATGTTGAACCACACTGTACAGAGATCACTGGTCCCCAGGTGGCTTCTCAGCTTGATGTCTTCAACACTGTCCCTGTTTGTAAGAACCAGGTTGAGTACTACCACAAAACCAGTGGGTTCACTGACTAGTTGCCTGAGGAATGCCCCTTGCAGGGAGTCTAGCATGTCACTGCTTCCAGCTGACAACATAGTTAGAAGGCTCCATTCTACATCTGGCAGATTGAAGTCCCCCACCTGCAGCACCTCCCCCCTTTCAGCCACTTTGCCAGTTTCTTCCAACAGTACCTTACCTATCACCTCCCCCTTTGCCAGAGGTCTATAGGTCATACCTGTGCAAATAGGTACCACTAGTATACCATACAATGTAAAATGGTAGGGAATAATTCACAAAAAAGTGCAGCGTAGCAGTGACACATTCACTAGTCATACTTGGTATAGACCATTGCACATTGAATACACAGTACCTAAGGCTGATATAAATGGTTGCACTCGTCCAAAGAGCATCTTTGTTCCCTAGATAACAGTTCATACAATGAATTAAGAACAAATATTATACATTATGCAAGACGTAGTACACTGTGCAAGAAGAGTACTTAAAGTTCTACCAAGGATGACAATAAGTGCCAGGGGGCTCAAATGATGCAGTTAAGTGAGCAGGATCTCAGCAGTTACACCTACGCTGACAGGCTACTTGTTGTTAAAGGATGCTAAGTTGGAGCAGTTTATGATCTTCCTGGAGAGATCGTTCCACAGGGATAGGACAGTGACAGAGAAAGCATGTCTGCCTGAGGCTGAAATTGCCTGAGGGTTTTCCACTAGTGGGCTGGATGTGGAGCGGAGGCATCCTAGATGTGTTTTGGGCTTGAGAACACCCTCAAGGCTGGGAGGGGAGCACTCCATACACAATGCTAGAGCAGCCCATCGTAGAGCAGCTAGCATGTCACAGTGGTGGCCTACGCGGGGCTCCAGCCACAGAGTGTCCCACCTTGTGATACAGGCAGTTGAACTTATTTTGCTCTGTGGCCGGGAGGGATTGCAGGATGGGGGCACCATAAAGGAAGACTGACAAAACTGTACGATTTGCAATAGCTGACTGGATGTCCTTAGTTGGTAGGGGAAGAGCATGCACAGTAATTTTAAAGTTCCTGTTGCACTGCTTTGGCCACAGTTTTCACATGGACACAGAAGGTCAGGTCATGGTCGAGCATTACCCCCACGTATTTCAATAAGCTCATCACATCCAGGTGTGTGCTGCCTATGGTGAACAGTTTGAGCAGATTCCTCTTCTCTGTCCCCAACCTCCTGGGACCGAAGAACATGGCTTTATTTTCCTAATTTGTTTATTTATTTATTATTTCTTTTTGCTAATACTGTATTTAGCAGAAGCTCTTCATTCCCCAACTCTGAACTGATCCAACTGATGGCAGCAGATTATCTGTAAAAGATGGCGTTATCTGCGTAGAGTTGTAGGGAGGCCCCCCACAGTTGTCTGGCATGTCATTGATTAATAGTGAAAAATGGAGGCGACACAGAACTGAACCTTGTGGCACACCATCAGTTATATTTCTGTGTTGAGAGAGATGCTCTGTCAATGGACACATTGTTTGCAGTTAGATAGGTAGTGGCTGAACCAACCAATCTTACCCTGTAGCCCTCAGTTTTGCAAGCGGGAGGGTTTTATTCATAGAAACGTAGAATCTTCCAGCAGATAAGGGCTGCTTGGCACACCTGTCTGCCCTTTTTTCCTTACCTACATTCTTACTGCACGCCCTACTTGAGCTACAGCTCCCCCCTTCATCTAGGAGTTCCTTGTGCCTATCCCATGCATTCCTGAACCCCACCACTGTTTTTAACCCCACCATCTATACTGGAAGATTGTTCCAGGAATCTACCACTCTTTCTGTGAAGAAACACTTCCTCACACCTCTCCTGAATCTGACCCCTTTCAGCTTAATTATAACATGTCCCACTGTTTTTGAGTACCTTTTCTTCCAAAAAATACTTCCCTCCTGTACCTTGTTCACCCCCATGAGATATTTAAAAGTGTGCTACTCCTGGTTAAACAACTAAATAAATAAATAAATAAATAAAATTAAAAGTGTCCATTGTATCCCCCTCTCCCTCCTCTCTTCCAGGGTGTCCTTTTGCCCAATGCTGCTTGATGGGAGCATGCCTACTGAGAACACTTGTAGAGCTGTTGACAACTAACTTGAGTACACCATCAACATCAGGGACTACAGTTATTGACCCCTAGTTTATATGCTGCATACTAGATAGGAATGCATTCTCATCCAAATTTGAGAGGCCTCTGACCTTGACAGTTTTTGGGGGTGGATTGATGACATTATTTTTCCAGTTACAGGACATCAGGGAGTGATCACTGAGTGAGTCTGAAGGGATTCCAGCAGCTCTGATCCTGTCTGTCTATTTACTAGAATCCAGTCCAGCAAGGACTGATTAACGGTTCTAGGGCTGATCCAGGTGGGTTCCCCAATTAACTGTGTGTGGCTCAATTTTTTTTTTTAATTAATTTTACAGTTTTGGTCCAGGAAAAACACACAAAAGCCTCCCCTTCCCCTTCACACTGGAATGAATATAGACATCTGCACAACCACTACAAAAAAGATATAAAATCACATAAGGCAGCGTACCATCGTAAACTCCAGTCCCGCAGCCTTGGCAACCCTAGGCATTTCTGGTCTGCAATTAACTGCCTGATTGCCCTGGGTCCAGGCAGGCTACCATACAACTTACCACCCAGACAGTATCCTTAACCGATCCGTCTAAAGTCGCCGACACCCTGAACGCCAAATTCACATATCTATCAGCGCTCCTGTCTGAGCTGCCCCTGTACAATTCCAGGCAGCAGCCCTTGGGCCAGCTCACTGAAGACTCTAACATTCCACACATCTACTTCAAAGCCATCTCCTCCCATGAAACCA
Source organism: Neoceratodus forsteri (assembly GCA_016271365.2). NCBI lineage: Eukaryota > Metazoa > Chordata > Ceratodontiformes > Ceratodontidae > Neoceratodus > Neoceratodus forsteri. The sequence goes on from CM057457.1 coordinate 355,868,301, forward strand.
ACAAACTACTCATGAGCTTTCCCAAATGGGGATGTGCTGGTGGTGATGGTCTCAACCCCCGCTTCTTGAACATTGTAGCCCACTCCATTGCCACACCCTCGACTATGATCTTTAACTTCTCCCTTACCACATCTTCAGTACCCCCAGTATGAAAACAAGCCAAGGTTGTTCCCACCTTTAACACTGTAGATCCCCAACATATGGACATCTATTGTTCCATATCTATCCTCTCCAATCAGAGTAAATTGCTTGAAAAAGTTGTACACCATCTCTGACCATGTAACAAAGTACAGCCAACTCTGCCCCTAACAGCATGGCTTTAGGAAAGCCATAGCACTATCACAGCCCTGGCTTGCTTCACAAACCATGTGTTTCATAAAATGGATGAAGGTAAGCTCACAGGTGCAGTCTTTGTGGACTTTACCAAAGCCTTTAACCTGGTGGACCACAACTTCCTACAAAGTAAATTGAGCAGCACTGGTTGTTTCTCTATATCCACTGCCTGGTTCCGTGACTATCTCTTCAATCACAACCAAAAGGTCTGCACTGGAGGAGCAACCTCCACCACCAAGGCAGTTGCCACCACGTCCCCGAAGGATCCATCCTTGGACCCATCCTATTCTCCCCTTTTGTGAACTCCCTCACCAAGGATAGCCTGTAATACAACTCCTTACTGTATGCTTATGACCACATCCTATGTCACAGTGACAAGATTCCAGCTAACCTCTCCTCCACATTTACCACTAACTGTGGTGCTGCCCACAACTGGTGCCAAACAAATAAGGTTACTAGTGAATACCAAAAAGACCAAGGCCATGCTCTTCAGGTCTGAACCGAGGCAATTCAGACTAGCGAATGCCACTGCCCATCTCAGAATCCTGTCTTCTGCGGGCCCATCCCTGGAGACAGTAACCTCCTTCAAATATCTAGTTATCACCCTCAAACCCACACTGATCTTTGCTGATCATGTTGGGATCTCCGTCCAGTGCATAAACCAGAAACTAGGAGTAGGATATAGGCTAATAAACTACCTCACCTCTGATGCCAGACTCGCCATTGACCTGGGCAACTTTACTTCCCCTAATGGATTACTGCTCCCCCATCTATGCAAAACTTCCTCCTCTGGACTCTCCAGGCTTAACACAGCTTATAATAATATTTGTACATTTGCCCTTTGGGCACCTTATTCTACCCATCACTGCTTCCTTTGCCAGGCACTAGAATGGCTCCCTCCACAGGCCTGCTGCGACTACCTCCTAGGTTGCACTGTTGATAAACCCATTAGGGAAAAATATGCTTCCCCCCTCTCTCTCCTGCTCTGACCTAAGACAAAGCACCATAGACTCTGGAACTTCTCTAGCCTCTTATTAGAATGCCCAAAGGTCATTACATGCATGGGTCAAAATACATTCTCTTCAGTTTCACCCACCTTGGAACAGCCTATCTGCTCCACTGTGAAACCTAGACTCACATTCCCTATTTAGGTCCCACTATAAGTCACTTCTAATGGCAACTGTAAACTGTTCCTGTTCCCCTTGATGAACAACATGCCCCTAGGTATCTGTCTGTCGCATGTCTGGGCCCTTATTCTAAACGTACCTATACAATGTTTTGTGTCAGATCGTATTGATGTGTACTTCACTTTACTTGTGCTGTAATTATTTTATGCTTATCCTTGTACATAACTGTATAATCATACCTGGTAGTGTTCCAGTGCTCTGTATTTGTACTTGAAACTCCTATTGTACATGTCCCCATTGTATTTTTGTGCCATCTCCATGACCTAGGTCATGCCTGAAAACAGCCCCTTAGATCAGTGCACTCACCCAGGTAATAAATAAATAAATAAGCTGAGTCTTGTTTCCATGTGTGTCCTGTAAGCACAGGGAAGTTAAATGACTTGATCATACTGTAGTTACCTAGTATGCAAGTGTTGACCTTCTGTACACCTGCCACTAACCAAGTCCAAGATTGCTTGTGGCTGTCCAATCTTCCTTCCTTCCTTCCTTCCTTCCTTCCTTCCTTCCTTCCTTCCTTCCTTCCTTCCTTCCTGCCACTAACCAAGTCCAAGATTGCTTGTGGCTGTCCAATCTTCCTTCCTTCCTTCCTTCCTGCCACTAACCAAGTCCAAGATTGCTTGTGGCTGTCCAGTCTTCCTTCCTTCCTTCCTTCCTTCCTTCCTTCCTTCCTTCCTTCCTTCCTGCCACTAACCAAGTCCAAGATTGCTTGTGGCTGTCCAATCTTCCTTCCTTCCTTCCTTCCTTCCTTCCTTCCTTCCACTAACCAAGTCCAAGATTGCTTGTGGCTGTCCAATCTTTCTTCCTTCCTTCCTTCCTTCCTGCCACTAACCAAGTCCAAGATTGCTTGTGGCTGTCCAATCTTCCTTCCTTCCTTCCTTCCTTCCTTCCTTCCTTCCTTCCGCCACTAACCAAGTCCAAGATTGCTTGTGGCTGTCCAATCTTCCTTCCTTCCTTTCTTCCTGCCACTAACCAAGTCCAAGATTGCTTGTGGCTGTCCAATCTTCCTTCCTTCCTTCCTTCCTTCCTTCCTTCCTTCCTGCCACTAACTAAGTCCAAGATTGCTTGTGGCTGTCCAATCTTCCTTCCTTCCTTCCTTCCTTCCTTCCTTCCTTCCTTCCTTCCTCCCACTGAGCCAAGACTCATTTCTAGGTGCTACCCAGGGGAGGGGAAATGTTGTGATGTGTTTACACTGGATAGCACAGCAGAGATGCAAAACCTCATTTTCACTGGAGTCCTACTTCTACCCATTTCCACAGTTGGGTGGGCTGAAGGGCTGGGAGGTTAAGTGACTTGCCCAATGTCACACAGTAAGTATATGTCTCTCAAGGAGTTTGAACCTGCAGTCACCCTATCTCTATGACACTGGTCATACTCAGTCCTCTTGCCATGTTGCCAGGCATTACAGGGCTATTTTTTTTTGTCGCCCAAAATATTCCAATGGACCTGATGATTCACTATATTTAAAATGGGCAAGTCCGCCCTCTGGGACATACAGGAACATAGGGACCCTCCACTTAGCATGTAAGGTACACCATAACACTAATCCCCAGTCCAGGATGAGGCACAGCCAAACTTGGGTGGTCCACAGGGACCCTGACCTCACTAATGAAATTATCATAGAACCCTGCAGCAGCAGAAATGTAGCAAACAATAACACTTTTAGAAACTAAAAATTCCCTGCTTTACTAAACGGTAGTCCTGTTAATTTCATTCTGTGTTCCAGATGGCCTGGTGTGATTAACAACTCTTCCAAATCTGCAATTACCTGGCAGTGCAAGATGGGGACCCCACAAATCATTTAATGTGAGTCATTATCACCTCATTCTTTGGGATGCCAGCCAGTGCCCAGGTTATCTGCAGTGATTAGACCCCATCCCCCCCACTCCCCCCTGGTCATTGCCTGCACACCTTCATGGCTGCCCGCTGAATGGCCACTGGACTACCAAGAATATTAATTTTGCATGAATGCTGCATTCATTCACAAAGCTGTGACTGACTGGGACAGTACACACTGCAAGCCCATTGGTCGACACTGTTGACCACTGGGCTGCTAGTGCTACTGTACTGCATGTTCGGTGGCCAGCTGTGGAGGTGTGCAGGCAGGTTCTGCTGCCCGCTGATGCCTGGGGTGGGGTGGGATGGGGTCCGAGTGGGTGAGGGTTGGGGGGAACCACTGGACCACCAGGGATATTAATCTTGCATTATTCTGGGGATCAGGGTATGGGATAGGAAGGGGAGAACCACTGGACTACCAGGGATACTGTATTAATATTATTATGAGGATCGGGTACGGTGCAGAGAGGGGAAACCCTAGACCACCCTGGATATTTATTTCATGCATTCTATGGGGTTCGGACATGGGGGTGGAAGAGGGGGACACCAGACTGCCAGGGCATGGGGTAGGTGCTTGTATATGGTGCTCGGGGGGTGGGGTAGCCATCCACAGCTGGTGGTTGCTGTGCTGTGCCCTGCAATACAGCAGCCTTCCTGTATGTGGGTACCAGTTGAGCATTTTTTTACAGGCTCAACTTTGTGCCCATGTATGCGGCACATTTTTTGGATGTACTGGCAGATGCGTGGCACATCCCGGGCTGAATATTGGGATGTGCTGCATATTCATTAACGTGCACACCCTCTGGAGATGCACTGCATACATTATAGATGTGCCTCAGTGCATCTGGAGTTGTGCAGCATATGTTCTGGGTTTGAATATGACCCTAGGCCACAAGTCTGGAGCTGCGCACCAGGCACATCTCCTTTGAACATCTAGGCCCAGATCTGCAAGTGGAAATAAAGGTGACTGCTTAAAACAATAGGGAAACAGCAGCTGAGCTACCACTCTTGATGGGGTTTGAAAAGATTGATGGAGATAATTTAATCAAAACCAATGCTGGTTAAAAATGGGGCCTGTTTCTTTGAAACTGGTAAAGACTCAGAGACCATCTTGCTTAAAAGACAATTGTCCAGAGTTCCTCCAGCCAATCCTGCTTCTCATTCTGATTCCCAGCAGAATGGAACAAACTTCCCCACTTCAATCAATCAAACTTTATTTAACCAGGCAGTTACATTGTTGAGCAAGCTCATTTGCAAGATGGTCCTGGGCACAGAGGATAAATTCATTTACAGTATTCAACATCATTTCATAACACAGCAGACACCGAAACAGACTATTCTTAAGTACGAGATCATTGGGTAACTGGAGCAAGACTTAGATAATGAGGGCTATGTACATATACAGGCAATTCATCATATATGGGTTAGGAGACAGTGGAGGACAGAGGGCGGAAAAGATGGCAAAGACACAGTGGAGGACAGAGAGAGAGAAGAGGAGGGCAAAGACACATGAGGGGAGCGGGGGGGGGGTGAGGCAGCCCTGCTAGGGTAGAGGATCCCAGTGGGGTTGCCATGGGGAAGGAGCTAGGAGTGGGGGCAGTTACACTAAAAAGGAATGCCGGGCGACAGGGACTTCCCTTTGCCTTTCCCCTCCTATCTTATATACATCCTCACTTCTAATCTTTAGTTGCCCTTCTTGCTCCTGCCTCTAGTCTTCCCCAGTTCCTTATCATTCTCTGCACCTCTACCCTCACCTGTGGCTGCCACAACTGGAATTTAATTTAGAATTTACCTGGATTTGCATTCTGCCCCACACTTTACGTACATGTTACTGTTTTTGGCCTTCCTTATCCTCTGCATATAATTAGAGTTGCCCTAGGGTTGCATGGCAATATAGTACCGTGAGCATTGTATCCATTAATTCCTGTACCTGTTTCCATGATTGTGTTATTTATGTATCTAATTTTTGTATCTTGCTGTTTTTCATTGTTACTTTATAACCACTTGTGCCCCCTCCCCTGGCTCACACCAGGGAATCTGCATTGGTTCAGTGTGCCTTTACCAGTTATCAATTTCCAAATCAATCAATCAATCAGTCAATCAATCAATCAATAAAGACATCCATTTGTTTTATGCTGTTGTGGTTAGAATGGAAACAATTTCTAGGGGAATGTATTCAGTGCATGAATGGTGCAGTATGCGTTAGTAGTTTGGGGAGGAGGAATTATCATAAAGATTTTGCACATACAGTACATATGTAAGGCCATTGTTTGACCAATGTAGGGTGGGATTGTTCCCCAGCTCACCATGGGAGCAAGATACCTCTACCTTACACCCCCACCAGGCTACTGTAGGTATTTTTGGTGATTCCAGGCTTGCTGTCTCACTTAGCAGTTGGGGAGGGGGGTCGTACAAAATTGAGAATGAAATGGCAGTATCTTCATCCAGAGAAAGACTTAGGTGGTCTTGATAATGTCACAGTAGAACACCCTGGGATGCTGTACCAGTCAATATCTCACTTTGGACACATCTCCTGGAGCCCCAAGCAAAAACAAGTTTCCTCAGTTAGCATGCACAGTCCTACGGTTAATACTGTGGCAGTAGAAGAAGGAGACGGGAGGTGGACACAAGTCCATTTTCAGAAGAAAAAGTCCAGATAAGATTTATAGCTCTGAAGGTAGACAATGCTATGGAACCAAATCAGATACATTCAAGGGTTCTAAAAGAGCTCAGGGAGGTGCTAGCTGCTGCACTGACAACCTTTCTCAACAGGTCACTGGAAACAAGAATGGTTCCAGAGGATTGTAGGATAGCTGATGTGGTCTAAAGAGCAGCAGTAGGGAGGAGGCTAGCAAACATTGGTTGGTCAGTCTTATTTCAGTGGTGAGAAAATTTATGGAAACCCTGCTAAAAGAAAAAAATTGCACCTTATCTTGAATCCAATGGGTTGGAAGACTAGAGGCAGTATGGATTCATGGCGCATCATGCCAAACAAATCTGATGGACTTCTTTGACTGGGTGACCAGGAAAACAGATGAGGGAAATTCAGTGGATGAGGCCTATCAAAATTTCAGGAAGGCCTTTGACACTGGAAGTCTTTAATCATCATCTTCATAACTTCTGGGGCTGTGTACAACCCTTGGTCACTCCAACATTAACTATGACAGTGGGTTCCATTCCCAAAATACTAGACAGGACACAGCATGAGGTAGACATGAACTCAGACTTCAGGCTGTGGATTCCAAGCACCAGACATGAAAAATAAATGTGACTAAGCAGCATTCAGTTCTGATGCTACTCAGGTATTCCAGCCTTAAAAGCATCCCCTAGACCTGGAATTCACATTGCTACTGCCTCCCCCGGGAGAGTCCACCATAGCTGGACCTAGGTTCTGGTGCATTCACCTTCCTGTGGAATTACAGTAGCCAGTTTAGAGGTCCTTGAGCCTTCATGATCTCCACCTATTTCACACTTCATTCCCAGTTAATATAAAACATGTGTAGGTCTCCACACTCTTTAGAAATGGTTCCTGCCATGCCAGCTGCCACTCATCTCCTCAACGGATTGAGAGTAGTCCATGTTAACATCCACAATCTCCTCCCAAAAATTGACCCTCTACATCCCCTAGTGATAAACCTAAACCCAGATATCCTGGTGATCACCTTCAAAGTAGGTCTATTGACTTACAAAGCCCGATATGCACAGGGTCCTGATTACTTGAAAGAACTCCTGGTTCCTTACAGTCCTGTGCGACAGCTCCGCTCGGCTGATGAGGGGTTGCTGGAGATTCCATGGGTTAATTTGAAGTCATCCAGTGTGTGTGCTTTTGGATTTGCGGCACCTACCCTCTGGAACTCTCTGCCCCATCAGCTCCGGGAATGCAGGACAGTGGGGAGTTTTAAACAGGCACTAAAAACTTTTCCATGGGGAAAGGCATTTTCAGTTTTATTGTGATTTTATAAGATATGTGTTTGTGTATGTTCTATCTGAATTAATTCTGTACAGCGCCTTGGAATTTTGAAAGGCGCTTTATTAAATACATTTTATTCTTATTATTGTTATCTTGGAGTCTGGGCTCTCTCCCAAGATCCCTGATACTGCCATAGTCATTCCTTGAGAATGAATGCACTTTCTGTGTGCTGTGAAAGTTACTCTGCCGTTGTCCTTGTGCCTTTAATTCATCTGGAACATGCATTAATTCTCTAGAAATGCATGTGCTGTTGTGAATATTACTTATGACTATGCAAGTGTTTTACAACACAGAGTAGCCTCATGAGACATAAGCAAATTCACATCGTGAGAGACATGGACTACTCTCGTGGCCCTAAATTCACCTCTTTTTAACCACTCATCGATCAAGCCCTGAGCCATGAGTGGTTAAAAAGAGGTGAATTTAGGCCACGAGATGAGAGACTAATAATGGCAGCCCAAGATAGTGGGCTACGCACAAGATGGTTCACAAAATCCGTAGAAAAAAACAGGAGAAACAGACAAGTGCAGGTTCTGTAGTACAGAATTAGAAACAGTTGCGCATCTCGTGGCTGGATGTGAAGTACTCATGGCAGAAGGCCTGTATACTGAAATACACAACAATGTAGCAAGATTGATCCACTGGAAACTGTGCAAACACTGTAACATACAGGTAGCAGAGAGACACTGGAAACATGAACCACAAAGAATCACAGAGAATGAAGAAGTAATGATCACATGGGATCACCCAATACCAACAGCCAAGAAAGTGGAAGCAAGAAAACCCGATATTGTAATACAAGAAAAGAGAACAAAGGTAGCATTACTGATTGAAATAGCCACCCCTAGTGACTACAGTGTGCTGCATACAGAGAGACACAAAATCATGAAATACCAAGATATGCAGTCAGAAACCAAACTGATGTGGAATAAGGACGCACAAATTGTTCCAGTAGTGCTTGGAGCAAAGGGACTAATTAAAAAGAACTTTCAGGCACATTTAAATATGCTACCAATACTTGTGACACCTTATGAACTTCAAAAGGAAGCCATTTTGGGGACGTTGAGTGTGCTGAGAAGAGTGCTCTCAGCAAACATCAAAGACTAATACAGTACTAATTTCTTGAGTTTTGAATATGCCCTGGCTAAAGAATGGGGTCCATTCTTGCCACGGTATTAGAAATCCCTAAACATTTGGAGACACTAACTCCTGAGAGACCACATAAATGCACTGCATGTAAGAAGAGCTGTGCATTAGGGAGAGCACAAGGGTAAAACCAACTGAAGCTCATAATCCTCAATCTACTGTGTACCTGAGGCAGCTAAACGGGAGGGACCTCTGAACTGGGAAAGTTGTCTCAGTTTTTTTCACAGAACCATTTTGTTTCTGTTACCAGAAGCAGCGCAATAAAGAGAGGAGAGAGAGGTAGAGCCAGCTAAAGCTCAGGGTTAGCAGGCAGCAAGTCAGCTGCATGGACTGTGGGGTATTGTTCTTCAGGGTTATGTTTTGGAAGAGGAGTCAGTGCCCCCTCTGCTGGGCTACTACCCCTGCCTGCTTGGCTAGTAGCAGGTTAAGGGACCTGGGTACTGAAATGGGTGCCTCCAGGGTTGTTAGTGGTCAAGTTAACCTGGGCACAGCCCTCCGGGACATTGTAACCCCCTTCTTTCCCTTCTAGTGACCTGAACAATATACAATAATCAATTTCACAATGACCCTTATTCACCATGCAATTACCCATACTGTCTGCACTTACCACCAGGGCTGGTTCCTCTAGCTCGACCCTGGGGACCCCCTGTAAATCAAGGTTATGCACAGCAAATAGCAACAGTACAGTACTCTTGGCACAAACTGGAGCCACAGTCAGGTTAAATGCAAAAAGTGTTAGATCTGATTTATTCAGGGGACTTGAACAAGGGAGGGACATAATCAGGTTGATTGTCTTAAAGGCTAAATCAATCAGACAGTTATGCATGCACTTCAGAGTCCCTACACAGTCACACACTCTGGGTACCCAGGTAGGAAGACGGTGGGCTAGCCAGGAATGTTGCCCAGGGTAGGCTGGGTCGCAGGTGGTTGAGGCCCTATGATGGAAGAAGGCAACATGCACAACACACACTATTTGTAATCCAGAGCCAGAGGATTCAGTTCATGACAGAAAAGACAACAAAGCAATCAGATGACAACACTTTAGATTTAGCTGTTGTTGCAGGGAGCCACCCTGATGTTTACTCACGATACCCAATACAGGACACAGGCAGGGCAAAATCAAGACAGCAGGTTGTTGAACTGGAGTGCCAGGAGAAGCAGGGCCCACAGGAATCACCGAGGTGTCATTCCTGTTCAAAGCGTGAGCAGGGGGGCCCATCCCCAGGCAGGTCTCTCATCGATGGCATTCTCTGTGAAGCAGGTAGTCTGGCTGGGCCAGTGTAGCAAAGCCCAGGCCAAATGGAGCTGAATACGGATTCAGTCCATGGGAGCTGGATGCAGCTTCCAGCAAGCAGAACACAGTTCACCACACAGTGGGGAACCAAATCACGACCCACTAACAGCACACAGCACATTTACATGTAAGAAATTCTACTGTACCAGGCATATTGCTATCTGGTCACAATTACATAGTCTCTGCACAAACCAGGAGTTCAGAGGTGGCTGGAAATCCTGACAGGCCGATCACATTCAGCAAATCTTCGATCGTCTTCAGATTAAAGACTGGTAACAGTTCTGTGGCTTAAATCATCCTCACAATTCAGATTCAGTCCGAATAAACTTCAATTTCCCTCTCAGGGACAGCAGACAGACAGGCAGGCCAAAACTCAGCCCTTTCACAGTTATCCTGTGCAAATCTGTGCAGGATTACTGCTTGAATCACTCAAGCTGTTACCTCTTTCAGTTCCCAACTCAGATTGACTGAAACTGCACACAGTCTGGGACTTTTCCCAGGATCCAAAAGGTTTGGTTGGCTGATCTGTCTGTCAGTCAAAACAAGGGCTCCCCCTCCAGGTCCATCTTGGCGGCAAAAGTTTTGCTCCTGCAAAGCCCCTGGGGACATGCTCCATTTTAGAGTCCCCAAAGGTATTGATTGGCCCATTTCAGCAGTACAGGACCTAGATGGTGGAGATAAACAGAAATGTCCATGCTGCAAAGATGGCAGGTTAGACAAATTGCAATATTATTACTATTCTAATAAATAATCAGCAAACAAGTACATCTTCTAACAGAGCTCTCTCCTAGATTAATTATGACTGCAAACCTGGCAGCTCTTAAAAAGACAGTACACAGAGGCTATACAGACACTCTCTGGCAATACATTTAAACTATTAAAATGCAGGACACCAGCCTGGCAGTGAGCATTTAGGCAAGCTCAAGGAAGACTTTTCAGGAACCCCTATTTGTAGAGGGGTTACACATAATTCATCTAATATTCTTATTCTGAGTGTTGTTTCAGGTACTGGCAGAATGGACGGACCATGCTTCCATCATTGTCTATGTTTCTATGCTTGTGTAAGTCATTGTGAGCACAGTTTCTTTGCTGGGGTCTACTGGACTAAAGAACTAGAACTCTACTACTAGGAACATTTTTGTAACCCCTCACCCCTGCCTTTTTACCAAACGACAGGTGGCATGCTGTTGGCGCTGGCAGCAATACCTGGTGGGGACCTGGGTTCAGGGAGGATGAGGTCACTCGGCACAAGGGGACCTAGGTTTCGTAGGGACAGGATGATTGGGAAAGGGGGGGGTGGCACTATATGTGAAGGAAGGACTGAAGTGTGTAAAGGAGGAAGGGGAGGAGGGTAGTAAGGAGTCACTTTGGATGCAAATCCAGGATTCCAAGAATAGGAATCTTAGAATGGGAGTGGTGTACAGGTCACCATCTCAGATGGAGGAGTTAGACAGGAAACTAGCGGGAAAGATGTGACAAGGGCAGTAAGGGGAGCCAAAGCATCTACAGAACTCAGGCTGGCACAAGGCATTAGGAAGGGGGAGAAGGACTTCTTTAAGTACATCAGGGAGAAAAGGAGCTGTAAGGACCACACAGTAAGGATTAGGAAGGAGGGGGGTTGGGTGGAAACAGGGTGCGATAAGGCGGAAGCACTAAATGAGTACTTCTGCTCAGTATTTACTAGAGAGAAGAGGGGGGTGACACCCAAGGTGGGAGGAATGGCAGAAGCGGGGGGGAAGTGGTGACAGATGGGGCAATCATGGAGAGCAGAGTTCTAGAGGGTTTGAAGGCACTGAGGGTGGACAAGGCACCAGGCCCAGATGGCATCCACCCCATGGTACTGAAGGAGCTGGCAGAGGTCCTTGCAGGACCTTTGGCAGACCTATTTAATGCCTCACTACATTCAGGGTGTGCACCTCAGGACTGGAGGATGGCTCATGTGGTGCCTCTCCACAAGAGTGGCCCCAAGGATGAACCGGGAAACTACAGACCAGTGAGCCTCACATCCATCGTGGGTAAGCTAATGGAGACTATCCTGAAGGAGAGGCTGATGGCCCTTCTAGAGGCCAAAGGACTACAGGACAGCAGACAGCATGGCTTCATATGTGACAGATCCTGCCAAACCAACCTGGTCGAGTTCTATGACTGGGTTACTAGGCAACTGGACAGGGGCCATGCAGTGGATGTCCTGTATCTGGACTTCAGTAAGGCATTCAACTCAGTGCCACATGGAAGGCTGGGAAGGAAGTTAGTAGGCACAGGGGCGGGTGCAAAGCTGGTGAGATGGGTAGGAAACTGGCTGCAGGGAAGGCAACAGAGGGTGGTGGTGGGTGGGGAGCTCTCACACCCAAAGGCAGTGATGAGCGGTGTTCCACAGGGCTCAGTGTTGGGACCAGTGTTGTTTGGGATATTCATTGCAGACATATCATGGGACATCAAGAGCAAAATCAGTCTGTTTGCTGTTGATACCAAGGTAGACGCGGTGGTGGATGGCCTAGGGGGATGGCAGGGGTTGCAGGATGATCTGGCAAAGCTTGAAACCTGGTCAGACACCTGGCAACTGGGCTTTAATGCCAAAAAGTGCAAGGTGCTGCATTTTGGGATGAAGAACCCAAGGAGGAGTTACCAGCTAGGGAGAGTGCAGCTAGCCCAGACAGAGGAGGAGAAGGATCTGGGTGTGCTCATTACAGGGTCAATGAACAACTCGGCACAATGTAGGAAGGCAGCTGCAAAGGCCAACAAAATGCTGGGTTGTATTGCAAGGGTACATCCTCGAGGAGGAGGAGGTGATTCTGCCACTGTATGGGTCATTAGTTAGACCACACCTGGAGTACTGCATGCAGTACTGGCGTCCGTATCTGAAGGGACATTAAGTTACTGGAGGGTGCAGCGCAGAGCGACAAAGATGATCAAGGGTCTGGGGACTTATCATACGAGAGGAAGCTGAGGAGTTGAACATGTACTTACTGGAGGAGAGGGAGACAGGGGTGACATGATTGAAACCTTTAAATACATGAAAGGAATAAACAAGATGGGTACAGAGGAGCTATTCAAAGTAAGGAAGGGGAGGGCCACCAGGGGCCATGATATGAGACTGGAGCGAGGAAGGTTCAGGAGGGAGATAAGGAGACACTTTTTTACAGAGAGGGTGGTGGCTGGGTGGAATACGTTACCTGCTGAAGTAGTATGCAGTAGAACAGTGGACTGCTTCAAACGAGGATGGGACAGGACAAGGGGGAGGGTTAATGAAGGGGAAGGGTGGAAGGGAGGGGCAGCTGCAGAATAAGGGGTGCTAGCTGCACATTCGAGCAGACTTGATAGACCTCTAGGCCTTTATCTGCTGGCAAATTTCGTATGTTCGTATGTTTCATATGTTTCGTACTACTAGGAACTTCAATTTAGGGTAAAAACAAACAAAAAAGAGTGTGTTTGTCTGAGTTGGGTGAAGGAATTGTTATCTGTTCAGTTACTGTACCTAGGTGAAAAAGAAACTGTGAATTAGGGGGAGTGGCTTAGAGAGAAGGAAGCCAGGTGTTTGCATTTAAAAACTGACCTGGATAGCTTGTGGCAGAGAACAGCAAGAAGAAGGAGCTGTTGTTAGAACTTTACTGGGACTATATTGCCCTACATCCCTCCCACCCTTAGCCAGTTCTACTTTTATAGGCACAGGATTTGACTGACTTCAGGAACTTCCTGTTTGGGAGCAGGAAGGGAGTGATCACAAAGCCAAAAAAGACTCACCATCCTAGAAAGAAAAGAGTAGCTCTCCATCCCCCCATAGCTGCTGGAGGTCTGACTCTGAGCAAGTAAGTAAGAAGGAGACTACTGAGGAATATAGGAACTTACTATCCCAGAACAGGAAGGTCATGAGTTTTAAAGGCACGCAGGCAGTAAGAAAGTAGGGAGAAAAAAAAATTGTATAAAAATAAATAAAATAAAGAGAGAGAGAGAGAGAGAGAGGAAGAGTAAGTATACAAAACAACAGTTAAGGGGCCACAAATAAGACATGATGGGAGTGGTGCAATGCAGTGGCTGTGGATCAGCCATCTTCTGCAAGACATTCTGGAGGGTACAGTGTTGTCCCATCTGCAGGCACTTCTCTGGGCTGAGGGAGGAGGTTGCTCATCTCCAGGCTGAATTTGCCAGGATTCAGGGGACCTCCTTTCCCACCCAGGGACCACCAGGGCCACTGCTGCTGCCTCAGAGGTTGCCAAGAAAGAGGAGCAGTTGGATCACAGTGGGCTCAGGGAGGGTGAGAGTGGTGGAACAGAGGCGCATCCCTCTAGTTGTACCTCTCCACAATTCATATGCCATTCTGGCAGAGTGTGGTTCCTCTATGGAGGCACCCACAGTGGAGACCAAGGAGGATGCTGGGAACCTCCACAAAGGAGACCCACAGGAGGGTGGCATGGGACCCCACAGGGGAAGGAAACAACTCCTGGTGGGGGACTCCATTGTTAGGAGGGTAGAACTGGGGGAGGGAGGGGAGAGGGAGGTAAGGTGCCTTTCTGGTGCCATGTCTTGGAGGGACATGGAGCGAATCCTCAGGATCGCGGGAGCAGCTGCACGGGGAAGGGAGCTGGATGTCATTGTCCACCTGGGGACACATGACCTGGCTGGGAAAAGGATCAGAGCAGTGCAGGAGGAATTTGTGGAGTTGGTGAGTGGCCTTAGACAAGTAACACACACTGTAACCTTCTCGGAGATGCTGCCTGTCTATGGTATGGGTGAAGCTAGGGTGCTCCGCTCCATGGGATTTAATCAGTGGTTGAAAAACTGGTGCAGAGCTCAGGAATTTGGCTTCACTGGGGACTGGGGGTCCACCTGGAGGGATGCAGGCCTATATTGATGCGATGGTCTGCAACTGTCCAAGAGGGGGCACCAGGATCCTAGGTGATAGGTTTAAATGCTTCATTGGCAAGCATTTAAACTAGCCAAGGGGGAGGCACTGAAAAGGAGAAGGGAAATCTTAGCCCCCCCCCAAAAAAAATCAGGGTAGTTAGTGAGGTAAACTCCAAGATAGAGAAGTTGATATGGAGAAGGGCAGGGGTAAAATGGAGAAAAAGACAAAGGCACTAAGGACAGGGATGGGGCAAAAAGAAATAAGGCCATAAAAAATGGAGGGTAATGAGTACCAATGCCCATAGTCTAGGTAAAACTCTACCCAAAATGGTGGCCTTGATGGAAGAGGGATGCCTGGATATCATGGCAGCCACATAAATATGGTACACACAGAACCATGACTGGGATGTCAACATACCAGGGCACACAATCTACAGGAGGGACAGGGAGGGTAGAAGAGGAGGAGGAGGAGGAGTAGCTCTCTATGTAAGGGAAGGGATCAAAGCAATGGACTTAAAAGGCAAATAAGGAGGAGAGGAGGCACTGAGGGTTACCCTGGAGACTGGAAATGGCACCACAGTCCACACAGGGGTTGTATACAGACCCCCATCTCAGGGGGAGGAAATGGACAAGGAAATGATAGAAGCCATGCCTAGGATGGCAGAGAAAGGGGAGATATTGCCAATGGGGTGGAACTGAATATGCGAGATATTAACTGGAGCACCTTTGCTGCAGCCATATCCAAGAGCAGGGCCATTCTCGATGCCCTGCAGGGGGCATGCCTCAGACAGCTAGTGTTGGAACCCACTCAGAAGGGAGTGATCTTAGACCTGGTGCTCTCAAATGGGGATGGAAAGGATCTCAGATCAAGAAGTGGGCAGCCATATGGGAACAAGTGACCATCAAACAGTGTAGTTCACGATAAATTCAGCTGTAGATTCAAGCCATACAAAAGTGAAGGTACTGGACTTCAGGAGGGCTGATTTTGTAAAAATGGGAGAGTGCCTCAGAAAAGCACTAGCAAACAGACAAGAAGGTGGGGTGGAGGAACAATTGGGAAACATCAAAAATGCCATCACAGAGGCAACAAGCCTTTGAGTGAAGCAAATAAACAAATCAAAACTAAAGAAAACACCACTATGGTTTTCAATAGAGGTGGTGGGGAAGGTTACGGAGAAAAAGATAGCATTCCAGAAGTATAAGAAAACACAGAAGGAGCAGGACAGAGAACTGTATCAGTTAAAGCAGAAGGAAGCTGGGAAGGCAGTCAGAATAGCAAAGGCACAAACTGAGGAAAAGATAGCCAACTCAGTTAAGGAGGATAAAACCTTTTATTGGTACATTACGGAGCAAAGAAAAACAAAAGGAGAGATACTGAGGCTGAATAAAGAGGAGGGTGGGTGAGCAGAGAGGGACAGTGAAAAAGCAGGGATACTTATTTATTTATTTAGCTTTTGTTCACCATGTTCACTAGACAAGCTGTATGCCTATTTTCAGGTATGACCCGGGAGAATACAGAGAAAATACAGATTCAAACAAGGTACATAACAACAAGAGGGGCAATGTACATGGTTGTAGGAGAGCAAGATGAACATAGATAGTCTACAGTAAACAGCAATAGGTAAGATATGCATATACTGTACATACAGAATAAATAGACTAAGACTTTCAATGGCAATTACATTGTATGAGTGACCCTTTTACCAGGGCCACATAATTCATAAGCAGATAGCAAGCAATCACATACTTCCCAGAGTTAAAAGGACAGTGGGCAGTGGGTTGGATGAGACCAATTTAGAGACCTGGTTAAGGTGGTTTAGGACACCCACAGACAGAGGATAGTTTCAAGTGCCCCCACAGGGAATTCTGGAGAGTTAGGTGGGAGGGGGAGGCTTGAACATGGTCTGGAAGGGAGTTCTTTAGCCTCAGAGCGCACGTAGCAAAGTCCCTTTCCTCCATTAGGTACAAGTATAAAGAACTTTGAGCACCCCAGGACCTTGAGACCTGAGGGAGTAGGAGGAGGATTCAGCAGGCTTGAGGAGCTGTGCCAGCCCAGGAGAGGTTCCAGTTCTGAGTACCTTTCTTACGAAGCAGCCCAAACCCATATTTCAAGTGATTGGCCGGGGAAAGCCAGTCCAGTTTGTCGTGTAGTTTACAATGATGGGTGAGACATGGGGCTGCCAGGGCAAAGCAACAGATGCTGTTGTAGGTCGTGTTCCATCGAGCAAGGGGGATCTTGGAGGTGCTAGTGAACAAGAGAAGGTCATAGCTAAGTGAAGGGAGCAGCACACCTCTGGCCAACGCCAAGCGAGCTGCAGACATCAAGTTTTTCTTTGCCCTGAAGGCAAGACCCAGTTTGCAGTTTATGGCTCTGCAAACATTTAGGATGTGACACCCCATGTCAAGTTGGGGGTCAAGTGTCACTCCAAGGTATTTTATTGAAACCGTGGCTAAGAGGGGAGAGCCATCAACACCTCTGACACACAGTGGGACAAGGGAGGTCTTGATCTTGGCTACTGACCCAAAAAGCATGGCCTGAGGTTTTTTTTAAGTTGAGGATCTGCTTGTGAGTCGTTACACAGGATTGTATTTTCTTAAAGGCCTCACTCAGCTGAAGGTTGAGAACCCCATTGTCCCGGGCATGTGCAAGGATGACAAGATCATCAGCATAAAGGGTGACACTACAGTTGGAGGGAGCAGCAGGGAGGTTGTTAACAAATGCAGAAAAGAGAAGAGGCCCCAAAACTGATCCCTGTGGTACTCCAGAGGACACCGGAGTGGGGTCAGAGAGGACCTTGTTGAATTTAATCTGCCATATTCTGCCTTGGAGGTAGTTTCTAAGCCAATTCAAGGCAGGGGGGGACAGGCCAAGGGACTGCATGTGTGAGCAAAGTAATGCATGGTCCACAAGGTCAAAGGCCTTAGATAAGTCTATGAATATGACCCCAGTGAGGTTTGCCCTGGTCCATGGCCACCCTGATGCTAGTAGAGACAGAGACCAGGGCTGTGGACATGCCATACCCCTTTCGATAGCCATGCTGCACAGCAGACAGTAACTTATGGGCCTGAATGTACTCTGTGAGCTGTTCGGCCACAGCTTTCTCCAAGAGATTGCTAATGGCTGATAGGATGGCAACTGGACAATAATTGTCCAGGACTTTGGGGTTACCTTGCTTCGGAATGGGGACAATCCTCGCTACTTTCCAAATGCCAGGGACAACTTCAGTGGCAAGGGACAGGTTGAAGATATGTGCCAGTGGGATGGCAATGTAGGGGGCACCCAGGTTCTGAAGCTTGGGCTCCATGTTGTCATGGCCTGCGCTGGAGTGTGGGGAGAGTCCAGAGAGGAGTCTCTGTGTCTATGACAGACACAGCCCTGAGATAAAATAATGGGCGAGAGGAGTGAAACTCCTGAGAGACAGAGGCCGGGGGGGCCACTGATGTTCTCTGCAGCAGGGAAAAGGGAGATGAGCGCAGACAAGTCAGAAAAGTGGAAATTGAAAGCATTAACAATCGTAAGTGGATTATTACAACTCGACCCACCAATGATCATATCAGATACCCCAGAGTTGGAGGGACCGCTGACTAAGTTTTTCATGTTCCTCCAGAACCTACATGGGTCCTTAGCAGAGCTAAGCAGGGCAGATTAACAGTAGTCACTTTTTGCCACCCTGATGGCTATTTTGCACTCATTTCTGAGCTTCCTATACTGTTGGAAGATGGACTGATCCAACGTGCTTTTGAAGTGAGCCCAACACTTGTCCCTTGCACGCATGAAGGCTAAGAGGCTCCCATACAGCCATTTTGTGGCAGATCCCCTTACGCTCTGCCTGATAAGGGAGGCATGCTTGTCCTGCAGGGCACCAAAAACAGTGAGAAACTAGGAGACAGCTGTAGAGGCATCATGGGCACTAAGCACTTCTGATCAATCAGTGATCCTCAGATCCTCATGAAATGACCCCAGATCAAACCTAGAGAAATCCCTAACATGAATGATTTTATGGGGAATTTTTGGTGAAAGGACTTTCCACACACAAAACACCAGGATGTGATCTGAGATGTAGTCAGGTAGAGATCCAGCAGAGCTGATCCTATCTGGATGGTTTGATAGGACCCAGTCCAGTAGGGAACTAGTTCCACCATTAGCAGACCATCTAGTGGGCTCCTGGATAAGCTGAGACAGGGCAAGACTTGCCAACAGAGGGTAAAATTGCTTGGAGTTACCTCCTGTCCAGTTTAAGTTCACATCTCCCAGGCTCAAAAGTTCATTGTCTCCAACATAAGGACCAATGGTATCCAGGAGGTGGGTAAATCCAGGCAGACCACCCTTGGGGGAGATTGTAAGTGCATACAACATGCAGCTTCTTTGTATTTCCAAGTAACAACACAGTGTGCAGCAGCTCACAGGAAGACAGACAGGGCTGCTGATGGATTACCTCAGATACTGTCAGATGACTCCTATAGTAAATTAGGATACCACCCCCTCGCTTTTTTCCTGGCCGATCATGTCTAATAAACTCAAAGCCAGGAAGTACACAGGCAGAGTCTGGTACTGAGGGATTCAGCCAGGACTCTGTAATGCCTAATATGTCAGGCTTACAGTGGGCAACCCAGGTGGATAGTTTGTCAAGGTTGGGTAGTAGACTGTGAATGTTAAGGTGAGCAATTTTTAATCCCTTTCACAATTTTCAGTTTTCCGGGATTGAAGAGGCCTGATAGGCAGGACCAGGGTTTAGCTTGATGTCACCAGCAAGGGCCAGTAACACCAGGAAGATCCAGGAGAGAAGCCTTAAGAGGGGAAGAGTACCGCTGACCGAGGGCTTATGGGCCGGACGTCTTCTCACCATGACAGTACCCAGAAGGCATCTGAGGTCAAGACTGCTGGTAGGGCAGGGAGGCAGTCTATCATGAGCAAGAAGGTTAGAGAAGGTGAAATCAAACACCTCATGAGGGGCAGTCATTTCCCAATGGTCACCATGCAACCTAGAAGAGTCTAAGGCCATTAGGGACAGAAAAAGGCCAGCAAGGAGACAATGGAGAGGGCAGCATGAGGCGAGAGGGGCAGGACACCTTCCTTAGTCAGCCTGACTGAACGAATACTTCTGCTCAGTATTCACAAAAGAAGAGGGGGGTACCTAATCCAGTCAATAGAAGCACTCTGGATAGGGAGGGTCGATATCAGTCCTTTCACAGAAGAAAGAATTCTAAAAAGAACTCCTAAAACTGAAGGTGAACAAAGCAGTGGGGCCTGATGAGATTCACCCACCATTGACTACCCTTTCTAACAAATCATGGGAGGATGGCGTGGTACCTGAGGACTGGAGGAGGGCAGATGTGATTCCCCTTCACAAAAGTGGGAGCAAGACAGAGGCAGGAAACTACAGACCTGTCAGTTTGACCTCAGTGGTAAGGAAAATGATGGAATCACTTCTGAAGGAAAGAATTGTTGAGTACATAGAGGCCAGTGGAGCACAGGACCTAAGGCAGCATGGATTCACAGCGTGAAGGTCATGTCAGATGAATCTAATTGATTTCTTTGACTGGGTGACCAAAGTAGTAGACCAGGGAGGGGCTGTGGACAAGGCCTACCTAGACTTTAGCAAGGCATTTGACATAGTCCCACACAAAAGATTAATAAACAAATTAGCCAGCTTGGGAGTGGGTCCTGGGGTGGTAGCCTGGGTAAAACACTGGCTGGACAACAGGACGCAGAGGGTAATAGTAAACAGAGTCCACAGTGAAGAAAGGGGGGTTACTAGTGGGGTACTGCAGGGTTCAGTACTGGGTCTGGTCCTTTTTAATGTCTTTATAAGTGACATTGCAGAGGGACTAGAAGGAAAAGTATGTCTCTTGCAGATGATACAAAGATCTGCAACAGGGCTGATACACAAGGTGAGGTGGAAAGGATGAGAAGGGACATGGCACAGTTGGAGAATGGTCACATGTATAGCAGCTTAGATTCAATGCAAAGAAGTGCAAAGTAATGCACCTGGGAAACAAAAACCCAGGGGAAGAGTACACAATGTGGGGTGAGATACTGACAACAACAAAAATAGAAAGGGACATGGGGCTAGTTATATCAGATGACTTAAAGGTGGGCAAGCAATGTGAGAAGGCAGTAAGGAGGGCTGGAGGGATGCTGGGATGCATAGGGAGAGGCATCACCAGTAGAAAACAAGAAGTTGTCATCCCTCTGTACAGATACTTGGTGAGACTCCATCTGGAGTACTGCGTGCAGTTCTGGAGACCACATCTCTGCAAAGACATTGACAGGGTGGAGGCTGTCCAGAGGAGAGCAACCAAAATGGTGCAGGGTCTGCACCAGAAGACATACGAAGAGAGACTATAGTAGTTTAATATGTATACCCTCAAGGAAAGGAGGGACATGATAGAAACTTTGAAGTACCTCAAGGGAATCAACAAAGTCTAAGAGGGTAGCATTTTTCAGAAAAAAAGATATGCAATAACAAGGGGGCACAATTTGAAGATAGAGGGGGGATGGCTCAGAGGTAATGTGAGGAAGTATTTTTTCATGGAGAGGGTTGTGGATGCATGGAACGGCCTTCCTGAGGAGGTTGTGGCATCAAAAACAGTGGGGGAATTCAAGAATGCATGGTACAGCCATAAGGCACTTCTAGTGGGGGGTAGGAGGAAGTAGGCTGTTGGTTAACTAGGTTCTGCAGCTTATCCAGTAGGTAGGGACATGGGCAGACTAGGTGAGCCAAGCGGTCCTTATCTGCCATCAAAGTCTATGTTTCTATTTTATTATTTGCTTACAGACTTCTGGTATATGCACAGAATACACTCAGAATCATGTGCACCCCAGCCTCGTGTACTACACGTTAGACTATGTTCCAACAACTCAACAGCTGTAATGCTACTTTTGGTTGTTTCAGCTGTTTAATTTTTTTTTTAACAGATATCTTTACTAAGCTGTAAGACAACACACAGACATGATTAACATTACCCTGGTTTGTAGGGCGTCGGATTTCAAATCATAGAAACAGGCAGACAAATCATAAGGTGCAGGAAAAATGCCAGGAAGTGTTTGTCATTTTATTAGAACTCAAAAATAATAAGGCAAAATACAGAAAATAAAAGTTAGCATAAGGTTACCATGTCTCAGCTTAGCATGGCGTGGCTCCAGCCTCCCTGCTGAACACCCCGAAGGTCTTGCACCTTCCCTTGCCTGTTAGCATCTGACCGCCCTATCTTAAAAAACTAGCCCCTAGTAGCAAGCTTAAACACATTTCTAAGAGTGACATCACCATCAGGTGTCCATGTAATTGTCTGTCTCCCTGTAATTTCTTCTTCTTTTATACATTACTAAAGTCCCCTTACAATCTACACTCTGCTGTGGACTAACAGACTGTATTATGACATATAACATTCTCTAGACATATATTACTTAGATGCTTACTAACTTCTTAAAGGTTACAAAAGCTGAATATATACAAATGTGATCCCTTCCTCCCACTCCCACAATGAAGTGTCCCCCCACCTCAAGCAATGGTCCCCTGAACCATAAATGAAACTCCCATCCCTTCTCTGCCCTCTATTTAATACAACCACCTTCTCACCACCCAAACCCCCATGCCTGACAATGTTTAAAAAACACAAAACCAGAAAATTGTCACCCCCCGACTTCTGCACTGCTGGTAATACTGTGTGCTTGATAGGACAGCAGTGTTCTGAATGGTGCTCAGTGTAGAAGCTTTCAGGAGGATGGTGTGCAGTATTTCCACCACAACACTGTTCTCCTCAATGGTTCCCTTCTGCTGGTTGATGAGACATTCTAATTCAGCTCATCTGCGGAACCTCATGAATCAGTAGTGCACCCAGATACATGCACCCAAGCCTGGGCCATGCACATACCAACCATGACATAGTTCCCTTCTTCAAGATCAATGTCATGACATTGAAAAGCCAGATCCAGGGCAACAGTGACAACATACACACACACACACACACACAGAAAAAAAAAGACTTTGTATCAGATTAATCTATGGCAGCTATGCTGGCACAAAGCAGAATTTGTTTTTGTTGTTTGGTATTAATTTGTCAGCATTGCACTGCTGTTTACACCAGTTATTGAAAGGGAGGATTGCAGAGCTTTCCAACTTATCCACAAAATGTTGGAATCCAAGGTGTAGGCAACCTCATGAGTGAATGCCACAGAGCGGCGGTCCTGCAGACCCCCAGTGGCATTCATCAAGGGCATGTAAGCACAGCCCAAGGCACTTATGCACCTGCCTCCTAAGCCCCTTGGGGATGTCCATGCTGTGGGTGTGTCAGGGGCATACCATCACTACGTGGCATTCACTAAGCTGCGTAGTGCCAGGTGGAGGGGGCTCCAGGTACGCCTGCCCAGACTTGGCATAACTTGGAGTGCGCCCCCCATGAATGATGGCTGCCAGGCAAGACAGTAACAGGAACCTGTCTGCTGTGCTGCCCAAATCCACTAGGCTGCAGGGGAGGGCTGGGGCAGTGGCTCAGGTGACTGCCCGAAGGTGTGTCTACAGTGCTGCAATATGCAGCTGTTCCTCAAGTCTCTGCACTCTCCACACGCGCATAACGGATCCATTCAGGGACCTGGTATGGGCATCTGATTGGTTGCATGCCTGGGTCCGTGGCTCCACCCTGACTGCCCACATGAATATACGCGCTGTGGGGGGCGTGGCCAAAGACAGGTGCTAGTAGTAGTGCATACCACTTATAAAGCAGAAAAGGAATGGTGCTGTGACTTGCTATCTCTGTATATTTTGACTGGTGCAGTTCAAAAAGGGTGGCCTGCCCTTCACATTAAACATGTATCGCGATAGAAAACTGCACTCGGGGCACATAAATGAATGATACTTAGCCAAGGAAGTGTAATTAGGTGGATTTTTGTTCCACAACCTGGCAAACAGCCACAGTAAAGACAAACCTAAGCTCCCCAGCACTTTGATTCAAAAAGAATCTTCCTCAGGGGGTGGAGCTCATAATGAGGACATAGTTTATATATACATTCAACAAGAGAAATCAATTAGAAATGTGTGCTCAATTAAAACTAGAAATTAACTGAAATTCTGTCTCGCACCACCAGATGTCACCAAAGAAAATCTTTTAAATCTCAAGCAGACAAGGCTCTTTTTAGCCTATACAGTCAACTTATTCTATGGCCCAGATATTCAAAAGGGTTGTGCCAAGCGCAACAGAGATGCACCAACGCAAGTCCGAAAATGTGCCATTCTGCGATATTCAGTGGGAGGCAACTGCGCCACTAAAATTGCAATGCGCAAGAGCGCAATGGTAATGAATGCATGTGCAACCGTAGTGGGAGGAACCATGAATAAATGGCACAGTACAATATTCAACAGCATGCGCCATGTGCAATAGGGGAGCAAGTAGAAGTTACGCGATAGCAGAAATGATCCAAAATAAAAAGGAGCAAGAAAGAGGTGCAAAAATGCTATAGGGAAGCCAGAGGTGGGATCAAGGTGACAGCAACAGAAAAGAGGGTAGCAGTGAGTGGGACTGGAAAGGAGCAGGACAGGGCACACTTGGGAACAAAAAGCAACAGGACAGGAGTGGGGGAGCCTGTGCCACTGTGCAGGAGAGACAGGGGAAGTGCCACAGTGGACTGAGGGCAGTGGCAGTGGGCAGGACAGCCAAAGATTGGAGGTGTACCCGGTGCAGGGGGAGCATCACAAAGGACAGTGGAGGGAATGGGATAACAGCTGCCGGGGGGAGAACACCAGCCAGAGACATGGCCAGTGCCACCTTTCAGATGGAGGCGGTAATGAGGGGTGCGAGAAGGCAGGCAGCAGGGGGGCGCGGCCATGGAAGGGCCTGTCGGCAGTATGCTCCCAACAGGTGGTACCGAGCCCACATCAGCTTCAAGCACTATAGTGACACAGAGATTATGGGCCAGTACTGCCTGAACCGGCTGATCCTGAGGCGGCTCTGTGAGCTGTGCAGTGATGAGATGCAGGCACCCACACGACGGAGCCATGCACTGTCAGTGGAGACAAAGGTGACAGCTGTCATGTGCCTGCTCACCACAGGCACCTTCCAGAGACCAACAGGGGACACAACAGGCATAACCCAGTTGGCCGCATCATGCCTACTCACACAATTCCTCAGCGCACTGCTGCCACATGCTGCGGAGTACATCTGTTTCCCCAGCACACCGGTGAAGCGCACAGCACACATGCAAGAGTTCACAGGGTAGCACGTATGCCTGGCGTGCTCGGGGCCATTGACTGCACCCATGTGGCCATCCGCATGCACCTGGCCCAGAAGGTGCCACTTACATCAACAGAAAGGGCTATGCCAGCATCAACTGCCAGGTGATGTGCGATGCTAGGGGGTGCATAACCAATGTCTGTGCCATGCACCCTGGGGGAGCACATGATGCCTTCATCTGGCACCAGTCTGCACTGTGTCACAGGTTCGAGAGTGGGGACATCCCCACTGGCCACCTAGTGGGTGAGTATGCAAATCACGCAGGATGACATGGATTTTGGGGGGGCATAGTCAGAGGTGCCATGGGTACTAGCCTTGATGGCCCATGGCAGAGCAACGCTGACCACCATACTAATGTGCACCCTCTATACACAGGTGACAGTGGCTATCCACTCCATCCCTGGCTGCTCACACCATACCGGCGGCCCGCGACCCCATCGCAGCAAAGGTACAATGAGGCACATGCCACCACACGCAATGTCTCAGAGCGGGTGTTCGGGATGCTGAAGGCACATTTCTGTTGTCTGGACGAGTCTGGCGGTGCCCTACAGTACAACCTCTCGAAGGCCTGCAGGCTATTCCTGGCCTGTTGCATCCTGCACAACATGGCCAATGACTGTGGGATAGCTGTAGAAGTCAAAGAGGGGGACAGCGATGGGGACGATGAGGATGCCGGTGCAGACGGTGATGGGCAGCCCCCCCTTGGGCGAAGGGACCCCTGCCTGATCCAGATGTCACAGCTGCACTGGGACACCATCACAGAGGAGCACTTCAACCAACCCAGGTAAGTCATGGAGCCATGTGCAACCACCAATGGCAAGGGCACAACCCACAAACTCGCATGGACAAACCCCAGGAGCACATGGCGGCAAGGGAATTGGCTGAGCGTGAAACCACACATGCCGTCAGGGATGGGCAAGGCCTAACATGACACATGGTCACGCACACACACACAGACACACACACACACACACACACAATCACAAGACATGCACAAGGGGTAGGAGACACACCGACCACGACTGCTACC
The DNA here is from genome assembly GCA_016271365.2 of Neoceratodus forsteri. Lineage (NCBI taxonomy): Eukaryota > Metazoa > Chordata > Ceratodontiformes > Ceratodontidae > Neoceratodus > Neoceratodus forsteri. The sequence goes on from CM057457.1 coordinate 355,894,163, forward strand.
CCTAGCCACACAGGTCCACAGACAACCACGCCCAGTGCCCGTCATTGTGCATGTCTCAGACACTGGGCACCATTGCACAGTGGTGGACAGCACAACGCAGGCATCATCATGCACATGCCACAGCAGCCAGCAGCCGGGACAGTGTGCACATGGACCGTGTGTGTGTGCAGGGCTGGGTATCCCACCCATGCATCGCACATTGAACAACACACTGCACACAGGGCAGTGTCAGACAGTAGCCATGGTGGGAGACAGGTCAGTCATGCAGCACAGTGCCACGGCCACCACGGATGTGTGGGCACCCCGCCGAGACCTGCCAGCTGTGACAGGTTGACCATTGGCCTCATGGGGTGGCACTGATGGTCCCCAAGGGGTGACGCTGTGGGAACACGACCGTGTTCGAGCAGGGGTCTGCAGCTCACTGAACATGCCTGCGGCAGGCGTGCTCAGGACGCCCACAGCTGAACCCAGTGTCAAAATGGAGGGTGTAACATGACGCTGGGAATGGGGGGTGAACATGTCACTGCGTGGTGTCTGCAGCGCATGGGCAACAAACTGTGTGCCCCAGTGTGACCATGACAGCTGTGAGTGCACGTGTCTGCCTGCCAATGGCAGTGGTCACATCCTCCTGCTGCTGGGCCATCTCTGCCAGGAGCAGAGCATGGTCTCTGCTGTGCCACTCCTCTGCCTGATGCAGAACTGCACTGAGTGCGTCCACCGCCCTGACAAGCTGCGACTGCTGATCCACAGAAGCCTGGAGTAGTTGGCTGTGCTCATCAAAGAGGTCATCCGCTGGATCAGCATGACATCCCTCATGGTGTTCCTGGCCCTGCTGGGCATCACCCCTTGATGATGGGCGCTGCACACCAGAGCCATGCCGGGGAATGGCCACACGCGGTGCACTGATGCCACCCCCTGACACTGTCCCCCCGTCACCATTGGCCGACTGCTGACACTGCTCCTCTGGCCACTGCTCACCAGGGCTCAACGGTGCCACTGCTGCGGCCGCAACAGCCCCACCAGCCTGGACGCACGCCAGTGCTGCCCCACTGGTGCAGACAGGCACAGGCTGGGACTGTGATGTCACGCAGGCCTCCACAGTGGCACCACCCACAGCTATGTCCATGCTGTTACCTGCTGTGGGGCCATCCTGCGGCCCACACATATCACTGTCCACGATGTGAGCTCCATCATCATCGGTGACGGATCCGGCACCAGTCTGAGTCTCAGCATGCTGGCATCCATGGACAGTGTCACGCTGGGACACAGGCAGGGCCTCCTCTGCACCAGCTCCACCAACTCAGTCTGGATAGACAGGCGGGTACACTGTTGTCCTGACCCTCGGACACCCGTGGAGGTGGATGGGTGCTCCTCTGTGTCCAGGGTATCGCCCTCAGTGGATGAACCCACCACCTCTGACCCATGTAGATGCTCAGGAGCTGTAAGGGAACTCAGTAGCATTAATGTCTCTGCCCTACCCTGTGGCATTCCTCCCACGCCCCACACAGTGACATATCATGACCTACCATGCAGTGACAGGCTGCCACCCATCTGGAAGCCACCACCTGGAACGCCTTCTTGGGCACAATGCCGCATGCTACCAGCCACCCACTCTTCCTGTGGTGTCAGGCATGGCATGACTGGCTGTCCACCACCAGTCACAGTACGTGCTGCCCTGATGGCAGCCACCTTATCTTTTATCCTCCTCTTGTCCATGCCCACCTTCTTCTTGCACTCCTGCACGGACTGCTGGTGGCTGCCATGCTGGTTGATGGCACACACCACCTCATCCCATGCCACAGCACGGGCCTGTGGTGTTCCCCGCTGTCCGCTGAGCAGTGGTTCCTGGCCAAGGTAGGCCTCAAACAGGGTATCTGATTCTGCCCAGGTGAAGTTGGGCCTCCTCCATCTCCCACGTCCCTGTTCCTCCTCCTCCACCTCACATTCGGTCATTATTGATCCTGTAGGAATAACAGGTGTTGCCTCTGAATGTGCAGTCCCATGCATCTCCCACACACCACAGTCCACACTGGCAAACAGCATGCAACCCACCACAATAGACTGCAATACCAGACTATGGCCTCCGCAGCCCCATGTCACCAGTGGCCCGGCCATCGCCCAATTGTCTGGCATATATACTACCCTACGCACTTATACCCCCTTGTAGTGATAGTATAATATGTTGATTATTGTCACTCCATTTTGTATGCTATTTCATGTAATGTATGTCATTTTATACTCCATTTTGTATTGTGTGACTCCATTTTACATGCTGCTTCATTTAATTGGTGTTTTGCTCTTTAGATAGCCTCATTATTATGTTTTGCTTCAGACAGTGTATTTTGCTGACTTGAAGGTCGCATATTATCAGGCAACCTGTTTTTGTAGTTTTGTTTAAACTTCTGCTTAGCTCATAGTGTTCTAGGCACCCGGCCAGTGTTTGGAGCACAGTGACCTAGCAGGTGTGGGGAATTCTGAGCAGTCCTTATCGTGTGAATTTGCAACATCCTGGAAGCCCGGCCAGCTTCTAGAATGTGGGAAAATAACACAATGAAGGCTGCACGGTTATTTTTAGCATAAAATAAGATATAAATGTAGCTTTCTCAATGCCTGGTTTGAAGCCTCTCCTGCAGGGTGGACGCATCGCTGTGGGGCCAGTTCCCGGTTCAAGAGACTCTAGCCAGGCTGACAAAGGGGCTTCCCAGCCATTGGAAGAGGCTTGGATGATGCTTTATTGAATCGGTGATGTATCATGTTTTGCTTAATTGAAGTATATATTAATGCTGATAGTAATATTGCTAATGAATGAATGCTAAAGTGTAATCATTAATGCTGATAGTGAAGTATAATTATCTTTTGCTTGCAATAAATTGTGCTGATGTGTGAATGCCAAGTGTGATTATTCCTTTGTGACTCTTCGATTAGGCAAGACAATTTTGGCGTAGTCGGCAGGATTCGAAAATAAAATGTCTATTTTTAGGAAAAAGGATGAGTTCTTTTTTTAAAGGTGTATTAAGGCTTAAACAAGCAAGGGCAACTGCCCTTTGTACTTGTAATTTGTGCTTGCTGCAAGTATATACTGTTAGAGCCAATGAAGGCTTTCACAGTTCAGGCTGCTTTTAGGAGAAAAGCAGCGGCTGGTTAAGTAAAGTTAGATAAGCAACATCTAGAAAAAGAAAAATAAACTACTGTGGATGTACGCACAGTAGGTGACTACAGACGGGATGATTTGAAAATCATCCCCCCATGTTGCCTATCTGTGTAGTTTCAAGTTTTTCTGTATCAATTTTAAGTTCCCTTGCCTCCTATAGAGGCTGAAACATTGATCCTAAACCCAAGTACTGGGACCTCTACCAGATGGATCTCAACCTAGTACTGTTAGAGATTTTTGTTTGTTTTGTTTTAAACTGCAAACCAGAGCTCTGGAAAAAGACTTGGTTTGGCAGGTTACTAAAATGGCCAAAAGAAACCTTTCAAAGGGTTAAAACCTTTGAAAGAGTTAATAGCTGCAGCGTTTGGAAATTATCACAAAGGTCCTGCAGTCAGTTTTCTTACTTAGACTAGTGTATCGGAAAAGAAGAAGAAAAATACCTTGGCACCGGGTAAGTCTGAATTTTTTTTTATTCAAAGTTGTTTTATATCTGTGTTCTGTAATTATGTTCTGTTGTCAAGGTTACGAGATAGGATTGACTGCCTTCAGTGCACAACAGGTTACAGAAAAAAAAAAAGAGAGAAGAAGTTTCTTTGCCTCATAGCTGACTGTTTTAATTGGCTTTATTTTTAATGGAACATTTGTGCTGCCTAGATAGGGTCAGTGAAGAACTTTTGTTTGCTTGGAGCAGGTAGTGTTGATGGTGAAGAGTTATGACGTCATATAGATTGCAATGTGCAGAAAGAATTGTAGTTTGCAAGCAACGTGCCAAGACACTGCTAGGTGAAAATGTAATGTGTTAACAGCTATAGATGGCTTTATCATACTTCTAGTTAAAACCAGAAACTTTTTGCAAAATGGCAGAGTGCCATATTTTAGTTATGTGCCAAAAGGTGTAATCATGTTATACGAGATGTGCTCACTTACAGATGATGTGTTTAAACAGTGTTTTGTTCTGGAAAGATTTGGCATGGCAATATGTATAGATGTGTTGGTTTAAAAATTATCAGTGTTACAAGACAGGCAGGAGGTAGCACATATATCTAAACCACGTACAGTTTTCTAATGGAACTATGGGCATTACCTCAGCAAATTGGTGTGAAACAATGTCAGTCTTATTTTGTGTTAAGTATTTCTTTTGTGTATGTGTATGTGTGTGTACTGTCTTGGCCAGCAGTTTTATTGTAAAGATATTTTAATATTGGTGGTGTTCAAGGACACTACAGGAATGGCTGGGTTTGAATGACCCTTGCATGCACACTGTGACCTTTGCACATTATTTGACCTTCTTGTGTTTCAACATTTTATGTTACTACCAGTTCAAACTTGATGTGTATTCCATGCCTAAAGCACAACTTTTCACACAAAATGTATGTTTTCATGAAAGCACACCAAGAGTGAACCATGTAATTTGACTTTTATTGCAAAACTAGTATTCTAAGTGAAGAGGAACAAACTTTTACAATTTTGAAAAAAGGACTATTACAGCTGTTTTGAGAGTTTACCATCTACAGAAATACATGTCATGGTATTACCATCAATCTGGACATTTGTCATGCTTAGGATAAAGGGAACCCAGGGACGCTTAGCTTCTTTTATCCTATGGAAATAATCTTGTTTATTTTTAAACTGATGTGTGTTTGTTTTGTTGTTTGTCTGTGTTTCACAGCTAACCTTTTATTGCTACAGTATTGAGCTGTGTCTTCCACCAGTAGGAGCTTGGAGGGAGGGGGTAAGCTACCCTTCCTACCTTCCAGTGTAATATCCACAAAGGTTGCAAGGTACATGTCATATTTATACTGATTCATGGTCTGTAGCCAATGGTTTAACAACCTGGCTGCCCACTTGGGCTAAGGATGAGGGGAAAATTTATTCGAAAGAAATATGGGGAAAAGAACTGTGGCAGGAAATATGGACTATGGTGCAAAATACTCAGACCACTGTATTTCATGTTGATGCTCATTGTGCTTCAGATACACTAGAACAATGGTATAATTCTATTGCAGATGAAAAAGCTAAGATTCTTTCAGTGGATATTGAAGAAACTCAAAGTCAGCAGTTATCAGGGCTGGCAAAATGGGCACATCAAAAATGTGGACATTTGGGAGAGAAAGCCACTTATAGGTGGGCATATAGTAGGGGTGTACCCCTAACATTGGATTTGGTTAAAACTGTTATTGCTCAGTGTCCTATATGCCAACATGGGCAACAAAGACCAATCCTCATATTGTGAAAGGACAATTGGGGAGAGCCTAGAAAATGGAAAGAGAATTTGCATGAAGCATTACAAATTCCACGAGACATTTGGTTGGATAGCACCTAAATCAGAACTAACCCTCAAGGAATACAAATTTTGGGAGGGTGATTGATTGTGATTACCAAGGAGAAGTGAAAGTAATTTTGTTGAATAGTGAGAACAAAATCTGTTAATTCAACAGTATGACAGAGTGGCTCAATTGTTAATTATTCCAGTTAACAAAGTGACCCTATAAAGGGACAAGCCCCACACTCTTAACAGCAAGGGGATAAAGGTTTTAGATCTACAGGAGGTTTTAACAATGGTGCCAAAATATGGGTTACAAACCCAAATGGCCCTCCTGAACCAGCTGAGGTGATAGCCACGGACGAGACAACACAGTGTTAATTATCAGATCAGGGAAAGAAAAATGGGAATACGTGCCTGCACATAAATGTTATCTTCGAGAATAATGAAATTTGTCTTTCTAGGTCCAGCAATGGATTTTAAAAGGAATGCTGGTGTGTCTTATGGTCCATTTGGCAGAGCTAGTTACCCTGGAGGAAGGATTCAAAGGGTTAACTGTAATGACACTGGTTGTAAAGGAACCTGGAGTTGGAAAAATGATACCAAAGATAGAACCAGAGAACTTTAGCTGCCCATCCGGACAGAAGTGTGTGGTACTGAACATGACATTTTCACCAGGGTCAATCTCTGGATGATAACTGGTGGCTCAGGACAATATGCCTCTGAAACAGATGAAATCTCTTTGCAGAATAAGACTGCTATTAAATGCTGCAACTTACGAATAGTTGCATGGTGACTGTACAACATAGATTTGATTGCTGCATGAATCAAACAGACATTTTCAATGCAAGTATTACTTTGATTGACATAGACATGTTATTCTGCATGAATGCTACTGCAATAACTAATAGAACTACTTGGGCAGATCACATTACAGTGTTGAAAATCATCCTGTAATTAGCAATGATAGTATAGTTAAGGTTCCATCCACATGTACATCAGTAGCGCAGTGATATCAGAAAAATGTAATCCATTTTAACATAACGTTTATGTTTAGTAGAAAATGCAAATATAAAAGAGCTTGGTATGATACGCTATTAGGTGGAGCAGGGGCAGGCATGGGAATTTTAAATAGTGTTGATATAGAAACACTGACTAACAGGCTTCAGGCAGTAGGAATTGATGTATTTAGCTTAATTAACTACAAGCTCAATGGATGCCAACTGCTTTCTTATCCCAAAGATTAACTTTGAATTATGATTTTGAGTTCTTGCAGTTATTTAATGCTTCACAGGTATGGGGAATGGGAGTAGTAGAAAATATTTCGCGATTTATTGATTGGACAGAATGCACAATGCAACATATGTATTCTATAATGCAAAGAAATAAGGCCCAGAGTGATTTAATGAGTAATAATGAATATGTGTGGAGGACTGTGTTCAAATCATGGATTCCTAGTAATCATTGGATTGTAATGTCATCCACCACAGTAAAATGCACAGGTCCCAGATAATGAGCAGAAGCTTATTTTGTATTGGCAGCCCAATATTTTAGATCAATCAAGATTGAGTATCTCATTAAATAAAATTAAACAGATAATTCAGGAAACAGATGTAATGCAGGCTCATTTGGCAATAAGAAATAAATCATTAGTGCAAAGTCAGGTGCAAACTACGATAGTTAAAAATAAAATGATTGATTTAAGTTCCAAGATTCAACAAGAGACTACTCATTATTGGTGGGATATTTTTACAGGATGGTCTCCATCAGCTACAAAAGTGTTAAATATTCTGATAATCATTGCTGTAGTGACAATTATCTTGCTTATTTGGACTTGTTACTTATCATGTTATATTCGTAGTAAGTTTGCTATGGTACCAATATCATACAAATCGTATTTACAATAATCAAAGGACTGAATGTAGTGATAGTATAATATGTTGATTATTGTCCTCCATTTATGCTATTTCATGTAATGTATGTCATTTTATACTCCATTTTGTATTGTGTGACTCCATTTTACATGCTGCTTCATTTAATTGGTGTTTTGCTCTTTAGATAGCCTCATTATTATGTTTTGCTTCAGACAGTGTATTTTGCTGACTTGAAGGTCGCATATTATCAGGCAACCTGTTTTTGTAGTTTTGTTTAAACTTCTGCTTAGCTCATAGTGTTCTAGGCACCGCCAGTGTTTGGAGCACAGTGACCTAGCAGGTGTGAGGAATTCTGACCAGTCCTTATTGTGTGAATTGCAACATCCTGGAAGCCGGCCAGCTTCTAGAATGTGGGAAAATAACACAATGAAGGCTGCACGGTTATTTTTAGCATAAAATAAGATATAAATGTAGCTTTCTCAATGCCTGGTTTGAAGCCTCTCCTGCAGGGTGGACGCATCGCTGTGGGGCCAGTTCCTGGTTCGAGAGACTCCTAGCCAGGCTGACAAGGGGGCTTCCCAGCCATTGGAAGAGGGCTTGGATGATGCTTTATTGAATCGGTGATGTATCATGTTTTGCTTAATTGAAGTATATATTAATGCTGATAGTAATATTGCTAATGAATGAATGCTAAAGTGTAATCATTAATGCTGATAGTGAAGTATAATTATCTTTTGCTTGCAATAAATTGTGCTGATGTGAATGCCAAGTGTGATTATTCCTTTGTGACTCTTGATTAGGCAAGACAATTTTGGCGTAGTCGGCAGGATTTGAAAATAAAATGTCTATTTTTAGGAAAAGGATGAGTTCTTTTTTTTTAAAGGTGTATTAAGGCTTAAACAAGCAAGGCAACTGCCCTTTGTACTTATAATTTGTGCTTGCTGCAAGTATATACTATTAGAGCCAATGAAGGCTTTCACAGTTCAGGCTGCTGTTAGGAGAAAAGCAGCGGCTGGTTAAGTAAAGTTAGATAAGCAACATCTAGAAAAGAAAAATAAACTACTGTGGATATGTCGCACAGAGGTGACTACAGACAGGATGATTTGAAAATCATCCCCCCATATTCCTATCTGTGTAGTTTCAAGTTTTCTGTATCAATTTCAGTTCCTTGCCTCCTATAGAGGCTGAAACATTTGATCCTAAACCCAAGTACTGGGGACCTCTACCAGATGGATCTCAACCTAGTACTGTTAGAGATTTTGTTTGTTTTGTTTTAAACTGCAAACCAGAGCTCTGGAAAAAGACTTGGTTTGGCAGGTTACTAAAATGGCCAAAAGAAAACCTTTCAAAGGGTTAAAACCTTTGAAAGAGTTAATAGCTGCAGCGTTTGGAAATTATCACAAAGGTCCTGCAGTCAGTTTTCTTACTTAGACTAGTGTATCGGAAAAGAAGAAGAAAAATACCTTGGCACCGGGTAAGTCTGAATTTTTTTTTATTCAAAGTTGTTTTATATCTGTGTTCTGTAATTATGTTCTGTTGTCAAGGTTACGAGATAGGATTGACTGCCTTCAGTGCACAACAGGTTACAGAGAAAAAAAAAAAGAGAAGAAGTTTCTTTGCCTCATAGCTGACTGTTTTAATTGTATTTTAATGGAACATTTGTGCTGCCTAGATAGGGTCAGTGAAGAACTTTTGTTTGCTTGGAGCAGGTAGTGTTGATGGTGAAGAGTTATGACGTCATAAGATTGCAATGTGCAGAAAGAATTGTAGTTTGCAAGCAACGTACCAAGCCACTGCTAGGTGAAAATGTAATGTGTTAACAGCTATAGATGGCTTTATCATACTTCTAGTTAAAACCAGAAACTTTTGCAAAATGGCAGAGTGCCATATTTTAGTTATGTGCCAAAGGTGTAATCATGTTATACGAGATGTGCTCACTTACAGATGATGTGTTTAAACAGTGTTTTGTTCTGGAAAGATTTGGCATGGCAATATGTATAGATGTGTTGGTTTAAAATGATCAGTGTTACAAGACAGGCAGGAGGTAGCACATATATCTAAACCACGTACAGTTTTCTAATGGAACTATGGGCATTACCTCAGCAAATTGGTGTGAAACAATGTCAGTCTTATTTTGTGTTAAGTATTTCTTTTTGTGTATGTGTATGTGTGTACTGTCTTGGCCAGCAGTTTTATTGTGTAAAGATATTTTAATATTGGTGGTGTTCAAGGACACTACAGGAATGGCTGGGTTTGAATGACCCTTGCATGCACACTGTGACCTTTGCACATTATTTGACCTTCTTGTGTTTCAACATTTTATGTTACTACCAGTTCAAACTTGATGTGTATTCCATGCCTAAAGCACAACTTTTCACACAAAATGTATGTTTTCATGAAGGCACACCAAGAGTGAACCATGTAATTTGACTTTTTATTGCAAAACTAGTATTCTAAGTGAAGAGGAACAAACTTTTACAATTTTGAAAAAAGGACTATTACAGCTGTTTTGAGAGTTTACCATCTACAGAAATACATACATGCGGTATTACCATCAATCTGGACATTTGTCATGCTTAGGATAAGGGAACCCAGGGACGCTTGGCTTCTTTTATCCTATGGAAATAATCTTGTTTTATTTTTAAACTGATGTGTGTTTGTTTTTGTTGTTTGTCTGTGTTTCACAGCTAACCTTTTTATTGCTACAGTATTCGAGCTGTGTCTTCCACCAGTAGGAGCTTGGAGGGAGGGGGTAAGCTACCCTTCCTACCTTCCAGTGTAATATCCACAAAGGTTGCAAGGTACATGTCATATTTATACTGATTCATGGTCTGTAGCCAATGGTTTAACAACCTGGCTGCCCACTTGGGGCTAAGGATGAGGGAAAATTTATTCGAAAGAAATATGGGAAAAGAACTGTGGCAGGAAATATGGACTATGGTGCAAAATACTCAGACCACTGTATTTCATGTTGATGCTCATTGTGCTTCAGATACACTAGAACAATGGTATAATTCTATTGCAGATGAAAAAGCTAAGATTCTTTCAGTGGATATTGAAGAAACTCAAAGTCAGCATTATCAGGGCTGGCAAAATGGGCACATCAAAAATGTGGACATTTGGGAGAAAAGCCACTTACAGGTGGGCATATAGTAGGGGTGTACCCTAACATTGGATTAGTTAAAACTGTTATTGCTCAGTGTCCTATATGCCAACATGGGCAACAAAGACCAATCCCTCATATTGTGAAAGGACAATTGGGGAGACCTACGAAAATGGAAGAGAATTTGCATGAAGCATTACAAATTCCACGAGACATTTTGGTTGGATAGCACCTAAATCAGAACTAGCCCTCAAGGGAATACAAATTTTGGGAGGGTGATTGATTGTGATTACCAAGGAGAAGTGAAAGTAATTTTGTTGAATAGTAGAGAACAAAATCTGTTAATTCAACAGTATGACAGAGTGGCTCAATTGTTAATTATTCCAGTTAACAAAGTGACCCTATAAGGGACAAGCCCCACACTCTTAACAGCAAGGGGATAAAGGTTTTAGATCTACAGGAGGTTTTAACAATGGTGCCAAAATATGGGTTACAAACCCAAATGGCCCTCCTGAACCAGCTGAGGTGATAGCCACGGACGAGACAACACAGTGTTAATTATCAGATCAGGGAAAGAAAAATGGAATACGTGCCTGCACATAAATGTTATCTTCGAGAATAATGAAATTTGTGTCTTTCTAGGTCCAGCAATGGATTTTAAAAGGAATGCTGGTGTGTCTTATGGTCCATTTGGCAGAGCTAGTTACCCCTGGAGGAAGGATTCAAAGGGTTAACTGTAATGACACTGGTTGTAAAGGAACCTGGAGTTGAAAAATGATACCAAAGATAGAACCCAGGGAACTTTAGCTGCCCATCCGGACAGAAGTGTGTGGTACTGAACATGACATTTTCACCAGGGGTCAATCTCTGGATGATAACTGGTGGCTCAGGACAATATGCCTCATGAAACAGATGAAATCTCTTTGCAGAATAAGACTGCTATTAAATGCTGCAACTCATCGAATAGTTGCATGGTGACTGTACAACATAGATTTGATTGCTGCATGAATCAAACAGACATTTTCAATGCAAGTATTACTTTGATTGACATAGACATGTTATTCTGCATGAATGCTACTGCAATAACTAATAGAACTACTTGGGCAGATCACATTACAGTGTTGAAAAATCATCCTGTAATTAGCAATGATAGTATAGTTAAGGTTCCATCCACATGTACATCAGTAGCGCAGTGATATCAGAAAATGTAATCCATTTAACATAACGTTTATGTTTAGTAGAAAATGCAAATATAAAAGAGCTTGGTATGATACGCTATTAGGTGGAGCAGGGGCAGGCATGGGAATTTTAAATAGTGTTGATATAGAAACACTGACTAACAGGCTTCAGGCAGTAGGAATTGATGTATTTAGCTTAATTAACTACAAGCTCAATGGATGCCAACTGCTTTCTTATCCCAAAGATTAACTTTGAATTATGATTTTGAGTTCTTGCAGTTATTTAATGCTTCACAGGTATGGGGAATGGGAGTAGTAGAAAATATTTAGCGATTTGATTGGACAGAATGCACAATGCAACATATGTATTCTATAATGCAAAGAAATAAGGCCCAGAGTGATTTAATGAGTAATAATGAATATGTGTGGAGGACTGTGTTCAAATCATGGATTCCTAGTAATCATTGGATTGTAATGTCATCCACCACAGTAAAATGCACAGGTCCCAGATAATGAGCAGAAGCTTATTTTGTATTGCATCAATATTTTAGATCAATCAAGATTGAGTATCTCATTAAATAAAATTAAACAGATAATTCAGGAAACAGATGTAATGCAGGCTCATTTGGCAATAAGAAATAAATCATTAGTGCAAAGTCAGGTGCAAACTACGATAGTTAAAATAAAATGATTGATTTAAGTTCCAAGATTCAACAAGAGACTACTCATTATTGGTGGGATATTTTTACAGGATGGTCTCCATCAGCTACAAAAGTGTTAAATATTCTGATAATCATTGCTGTAGTGACAATTATCTTGCTTATTTGGACTTGTTACTTATCATGTTATATTCGTAGTAAGTTTGCTATGGTACCAATATCATACAAATCGTATTTACAATAATCAAAGGACTGAATGTAGTGATAGTATAATATGTTGATTATTGTCACTCCATTTTGTATGCTATTTCATGTAATGTATGTCATTTTATACTCCATTTTGTATTGTGCGACTCCATTTTACATGCTGCTTCATTTAATTGGTGTTTTGCTCTTTAGATAGCCTCATTATTATGTTTTGCTTCAGACAGTGTATTTTGCTGACTTGAAGGTCGCATATTATCAGGCAACCTGTTTTTGTAGTTTTGTTTAAACTTCTGCTTAGCTCATAGTGTTCTAGGCACCGGCCAGTGTTTGGAGCACAGTGACCTAGCAGGTGTGGGAATTCTGACCAGTCCTTATCGTGTGAATTTGCAACATCCTGGAAGCCCGGCCAGCTTCTAGAATGTGGGAAAATAACACAATGAAGGCTGCACGGTTATTTTTAGCATAAAATAAGATATAAATGTAGCTTTCTCAATGCCTGGTTTGAAGCCTCTCCTGCAGGGTGGACGCATCGCTGTGGGGCCAGTTCCCGGTTCGAGAGACTCCTAGCCAGGCTGACAAGGGGGCTTCCCAGCCATTGGAAGAGGGCTTGGATGATGCTTTATTGAATCGGTGATGTATCATGTTTTGCTTAATTGAAGTATATATTAATGCTGATAGTAATATTGCTAATGAATGAATGCTAAAGTGTAATCATTAATGCTGATAGTGAAGTATAATTATCTCTTGCTTGCAATAAATTGTGCTGATGTGTGAATGCCAAGTGTGATTATTCCTTTGTGACTCTTCGATTAGGCAAGACACCCCTCTATACTCTTCGCACTCTCAATTTCTCCCTCCCCCCTTCCTAAGCAACCTAGCTCCCCATCCCCCTTCCTCCCCCCTATACACCTACACTCCTACCCCCTTCTCCAGTCCTCCCCTCCTGGCTCTCCAAATCCTTCCTTTCTACTTGACGATCTCCCTGAAGCTCAACCTCTGCTACTGGCACTCAAGTTCTGCCACTCCACCCTGTTCTGTAAACTGCACTTATGTATCTCATGTATTACCTTGATGTGTACCCTTGTTTTGTACTCCATGCCCCTACAATCATGTTCTGTACTGTTCTTACCTTGGTGGGTAACCATGATTTGTATAACCTGTACTTGCTGATCCGGTGCTGTCTTCTGCTCCGCCTATGCAACAAGTTCATTTGTAACCCCTCCCATCTATGTATTTGATCCGTATTGCTACTGTAAGTTCAAATACTGTATGTATACCTGCCTCCTCTGTAACCCCCCCCCCCCAGGTCGCACCATGAGACGAGCATCTTTTTGCTCAGTGTGCTTTTCCTGGTGAAACATTTTCAATAAATAAATAAATAAATATAGCGCAACGCATGCAAATAAGGTGAAGCTCAATTTTAAGTGGATGCTAATGCAGTAACTGCGCCATGCAATTGCTGATCAGCTGATTTGCATATGCCGGCTGAATATTGCGCTGTTACGCCTTGCGCAATTGTGTTGAACGTGCTCAGGCAGGGGCGCAGCTCTGTGATGTGCGCAGTAGACACCACATAGTGCATGCCTGGTGTGCTGATGCCGACGCCTGCCACACTGCTGATGTGCTGAGTGCGGGAGGCAGTGCAGGGCATGTCCACCACTGTGCCAGTGGTGCTAATGCGCTGTTCACATGTATAGCGCTCTTGTTGTGGTGCGCCGTAGGTGACGTGGTACCACAGCAAGGTAGGCCACTACAGGAAGTCCCACACGGGTGCCCTACTGCACTATACGCGGTGAGTACCAATCGTGCTGTTGCAGTCCGTGTGCCTAAACCCTTCGACCTTGTGCCTGGACTTTGCCCCCAGGCGCTATTACGCGCCTGCATGGTGCACTTTATCATGCTGTTCGGTGACAGCACAATGGGGAATGGCAGCGCAGTACCGTGCAGCATCCACATGTGGCAGACGTGCGCTAGGGAGTGCCATTTTGAATCAGAGATGGTCCAATGATGGCACGGGGATGAGCAGCAATCTGGAGCCAGGTAGAGCTGGCAAATCTAGTTGTACTGGCTGAGCCCCATGCTGGTGCTCTGTTTGGTGAGACACCCCTGCACAAGGCCAGGAGTGCCGTGTGGGAGGAGGTGGCGGTGGCGCTGGAGGAGGCAAGAGGGATACAGAGGACAGCTGAGCAGTGCTGACACCAGTATGAGGACCTACAGCGGAGGGACCCGAACAGGCTTGCCTGCCTGCGGGCAAGCGCCAGAAGAGGCACTGTTCCATGGCCAGGTAGGTGCCCCATCCATACACTGGTTGCATCCGTATGGGTATCATAGTGGGCAAGTGTCCACCACATGGGAGGGGTGGTCCATCCAGTGTGGGCAGTGGTGATGGTGGTGGTGGTGTAGGGGTGGGGGGCTGAATGGTTTGGCTGTGTGGGATCGCACACACCCAGGGGTGGGGTGCCTTTGCTACTGGATTGTACTGTTGTTCCTCTTTCCATGTTTGCACCCTAGGCCCTGAAGAGCATCACAGTGCGGGGGAGGAGAGGCAGAGATGTGAGCTACGTCCCCATGCCGGAGGTCCCCTACAGGCTCAGTGCCAGGACCAGCCTGATGACGGTGAGTGCCTTACATCCAGGTTTTCTGTGCATATTGTGTAGCAGGGCTGGCGGTGGGGCATGGCCACCATCCATTGACACCACTGCCGTGCACGCCACATGGTACAGTCAGCACTGTCCAGTGGCACTGAATGTCTGGGTGTGCATCACTGGTGGTCCATGCATGCACTGGATACATGGCTGTGCCACTGCCTTCACACCACAAAGCCATGTCACAGTACAGCGACGGTGGTGCTGTGTGGGACTTGGGCAGTGGGTGTGTGCAGCGGTCCGCATGGCTGTGTGCACCTGGGTGGGCAGGTCTTGTGGACATAATCACTGTGGGTGGTCGCATACCATCACAGGGGCGTGTCCCATGGCTGTATGCCATGCACAATGGGTGGGCTGCAGGGGGCTGTGCATTCACGCCTATTGACTCTGCTCCCTTGTCCTAGGTGGACGGTGGATGGTGTGCATTCCGAGGGTGCTGCAGGAGCTGCTTCATGTGGCCAGGACCTCCCTTGAAATTCTACAGAGGGTGGAGCAACACGAAGTGAGAAGGAGGCATGGCAGAAGGTGCCATAGGAGCGGGGAGCAGGGCTCCTGCTGAAATACATCCACCCCTGGAATACACCTACCCCCCTGGACCCAACCTCACACCCTTCCTTCCTTCCCTCTCCAATATGTTCACCCGGCCCCTTACCCACCCCCTCACGGTTTGTGGCCCTCACCCCTTTTGTTTTGCATATATCTGTACATAGTTTTGTTTATACTGTTAAAACACATTTGTTTAGTTATGCCTACTGTGGTGGTCTCTGATTTTGCAGTGTGCTAATGGTGCTCAGCTGCAGTGGTGTGCATGGCATCAGGGGTGGTGCTGTCATGGGGGTGTGCGTGTGTGTCCATAGGGGAGGCAAGTTTGGTGTGGGCGTAGCTCTCAGTCACTGTCTGTGGTTTGTGTGTTGTTCCCTGTGCACTGGATGACTGTGTGCAGTGGTACACAGTGCATGTGCTATGTCCATGGCGCACCTGTCAGACCGTCCATGGCCTGTGCAACTGCCACCCTTGCATGTCTGTGACCTGCACAGTCTGCTTGGCATGTCAGTGGTGGCTGCCCATGCTGGACAGCCACTGTACCCAGCACGATGCTGGGTTGCCTCCTGTCACTGGTGTGGTGCACGTCTGCCTCGGGTGGCACTGTTGCATCCGCTGTTGTTTTCCCACCTCGATGCTGTCACTTGTGTGTGTTGCAGGGGATGTGCTCCACTGTCTGTCACTTGTGCTCCAACCGCATGCTGGTGGCGTATGGTGTTGTGGTGCCTGCACAGGGTTGCTGGCACACCTGTGACGTGGATGGGTTCTGGCCATGTGTACACGGCTGCCATGGCCCCACGCCGGGGGCCTGGTTGACCCGCTACTGTGTCCCTGTGTTGGTGTGCCCTTGGGTATGGGTGGGTGTTTGTCTGTGCACTGTGTTGCATCCTGTGTGGCGCATGCTTCCATGCAACACTGTGGGTGTCTGCGCTGGCTGTTGTGGCCAGTGCTGGGATGGGGTGTGTCCTTGGGAGGGTGTGCAGGGTGCTGTACCACTGGTGGTGGGGTACGGGGCATGCCCCGTCATGTGTGGAGTACCTCGTGTGCTGAAGCATGGTCGGTCTCAGAGCTGTACCTGGAAGGGGGGACATGCGTGGCGGCACTGTGTATGCAGTCATTGCATTGCTGTCTGCTGCCGCCCACTGAAGGGTGCTCGTGGTGGGGCTGCCTTGCATAGTTCTGTGGTACACAGGGTTGTATTGCCACAGTGGGGGTGGTGGAATGCTTGGGGTGTCCTGCACTGTTGGGCGCTACTCCTGGGCAGGGTGTATGGGGATCATGGTGCAGGGTGTGCTCTGCATTGGTGGGATCGTGTGGCACAGGGTGGACGGGCATCCATGTGTGATGGTCACAGCTTGCAAGGGGGTGAACTGGGGCACCATGCCCCGGCAGTGGGTTTGTTGCTGTTGTCTCTGGGCCAGTGGTTCTTCCTGCTCTCCTCCGGTTGTGCAGTGCATGGGGTGTGGGGGGGCAATGTCTGTTCTACTGTGTGCTCCTCTGCCTATCCCTACCATGGGTAGTGGGCCCATGCATCCTGTCCCTGCGCATCCCTGGTTGTGCTGTTGCACTGCTGCCCTGCTCCACTAGGCGTCCCTGGTTGTGTTATTTTGCATCTGACTTGTGCCACTGCACATCCCTGGTTGCGCTATGGCGCAGTTGGTGTGATATTCAGTCATGTGCCGCAGGCTCATCTTGACCTGTGCAGTGTTTGAATATTGCACGTGTTACTCATGGGCGCAGTGGACTTGCGCCTGGTCCTGCTATTGCGCACCTTTGTGGCGCAGTTTGAATATCTGGGCCTATTAGTACACACTACAGATGATTTTCCAGCACTTTTTAGCTTATACATTGTGAAATTATTCTATTAGTACACACTGCAGATTATTTTCCAGCACTGTCTGCAAAATTAAATAATTACACACTAGTAGGTGCTCTGTAATCTTATTCTAACATAATATTATACTTCATTCAATGCAGTCTATTAAAGATAGAGCAAAGAAAAAAAGGTGTCCAAACCACGTTGTATGCCAAGGCAACTCTTGCACATTTTCAAGGCAACACTCTTATTTCGAGAGATTTTCCAAGCTCTGGGACCTCCTTGCAAGTGAGACCAGAACAGTCAGGAAAAATCAGGGGGTTTGGGCACCAAAAGTGATGAAACCTGAAAAAACATAGAAAGAGTGAAAAGAGAAAAAATACATTAATAACATATTTCACAGCAAATTCAGCATGATGTCTTTACTCATACACAGAGTTACTTTTTAATCAAAAAGGGTTTGAAATCCCATTTTTCATTTAAACCTGCAGGTTTAGCACTATCCAGCCTATAAATCCAATAGCTCTCTCGTTGGAGCAGCAAGTTCGATCTATCACCACCATTTTTAGGTTGGGGTACCATTTCCAATCCCTCAAATTGCAAACATCTTGTATCCGAGATATGCACCTCAGCAAAGTGTGTCCCTACTGAAGTGTCTCTTTCAGCATGTAAAATGGAACAAACATGTTCCTGTATTCTTTGCTTGAGTGGTCTAACAGTTTTTCCTACGTAGACCAGATCACAATCACACCAGAGCATATAAACTACATACATCATATCACATGTTATAAGTTTACATATGTTTACTACCATATTCTCTAGTGCTGGATGGTTAAAACATTTACTGTTAGTGGCATACTTACAAATGTTGCACCTCATGCATTTATAAAAACTTGCTGGATGCATTGGCAACCACGTACCTTTTTCTTTTGTCTGAGTTTTCTCCATCCTACTGTGGACCAGTCTATCCTTTATGTTCCTGGCTCTAGTGAAAGTAACCCTGGGTTGACTCCCACCACAGCATTAATCTCTGGATCTCCCTGTAGAATTTGTCAATTCTGATGAATTATGTTGCCAATGCATCCAGCTAGGTGGTTGTACTCAGTCACAAAAGTGCAAGGAATGTGCTCAGATGCGTCATTCTCTTTTGCAGCCAAAAGTGTTTCTCTGAGGATCCTGTTTACTCTTTCTCTGGTCTCCTGTAGGAGTTTTTCTGCATAACCTCTTGCCCTGAATCTTTCAGTTAGTTCATCTGCCCGAATAGCAAAATCCATTTCATTACTACAGTTTCTATGTATATGTAGAAATTGTCCCTAAGGTATCGAATTCTTCAACCTCAGGGGTAGGCACTTATGGCTGAAAGCAGGTAGTTTGTGGCCGTGGATTTTCTATATCCTTTGGTTTCCACCCGTCTTTTTGGAACACTGCCACTGACTGTTGCATCCAGAAAATCTAATGACTCTTTACTTGATGTATATGTAAACCTGAGGTTTAAATTATTGTTATTAAGCCAAAATTCATCAGAATTGGCACATTCTACAAGGTGATCCAAAGATTAATGCTGTTGTGGGAGTCAAACCCAGGGTTACTTTCACCAGGCAGAGCCAGGAACATAAAGGATAGACTGGTCCACAGTAGGATGGAGAAAACTCGGTCAAAAGAAAAATGCACCTGGTTGCCAATGCATCCAGCAGGTTTTTATAAATGCATGAGGTGTGACATTTGGAAGCATACCACTAACAGTAAATGTTTTAACCATCCAGCATTAGAGAATATGGTAGTGAACATATGTGAACTTATAACATGTGATACGATGTATGTAGTTTATGTGCTCTGGTGTGATTGTTATGTGATCTATGTAGGAAAAACTGTTAGACCACTCAAGCAAAGAATACAGGAACATGTTCCATTTTACATGCGAAAAGAGACACTCCATTAGGGACACACTTTGCTGAGGTGCATAACTCGGATCTGATATATTTGCAATTTGTGGGATTGGAAATGGTACCCCCACCTAAAAATGGTGGTGATAGATCGAACTTGCTGCTCCAACGAGAGAGCTATTGGATTTACAGTCTGGATAGTGCTAAACCTGCAGGTTTAAGTGAAAAATGGTATTTCAAACCCTTTTTGATTAAAAAGTAACTCTGTGTATGAGTAAAGACATCATGCTAAATTTGCTGTTAAATATGTTATTAATTTAATTTTTCTCTTTTCACTCTTTCTATGTTTTTTCAGGTTTCATCACTTTTGTTGCCTGACCCCCCTGATTTTTCCTGACTGTTCTGGTCTCAATTGCTAGGAGGTCCCAGAACTTGGAAAAACTCTCGAAATAAGAGTGTTGCCTTGAAAATGTGCAAGAGTTGCCTTGGCATACAATGTGGTTTGGACACCTTTTTTTCTTTTTTTCTTTACTCTATCTTTAATAGACTGCATTGAATGAAGTATAATATTATGTTATATAGAGAATAATATATGGGGTGGCATGTACAAGATTTTCACACACCCGAGTTGTGGGATGCTACATAAACCCTGAGGGCAAAGCCCGAGGGGTTTGTAAAAAAGCATTCCACAAGAAGGGTGTGTGTGAAATTGAGTTTTACACAGGCCACGCCATATTTAATTTTTTATAATTGCTGGCGTGCATTTTTTCGCCTTACCAATTATAGAAAATAAGCAAATAGACTGGTTTTCAGGCAACCATGGACCAGTCGGGATTCTGCATTCTCCGTAGTCTGCCAAGTTAACAGTGCCCCACTTGTTCGGGGAAAAAATATTTTGTTGGTGTATTTGTCTTAGTTTTCTTCATTTTCTTCATTAAACTTACGGGTGAGCAGCTTCTATGGTGTCCTTCCGGCTTGAAGAGGTCTGGAGATCTGCTGGCGGCGCATGTATGTGGACAGGGAAACTCGCATGCTGGTAATGTTTCCCTTTTGGTTTTGGATCCTGGACATTCCTTTTTTTTTTTTTTCAATAAAAAAAATTAAGTTACCGCAGACAGCGAGGGGCACTGAGGTATGTGGCTCTACGGTTACTAACATACTAACATACTAAAATGCCAACAGAATAGGCCTAACGGTCTTTCAAGTCTGCTCGATTGGTCAGCCCCCACCCTGGGTGCTGACCTTGCTGCCCCCCTCGCCTTCTCTGGCTTCTCCCTTCCCAGTTCTGGATATTCTTGCTGCATTGGATTTTGCTTCCAGAACCCTTCCCTCTACCTGTCCCAGCCCATCTTGAACCCCTCCACCATCTCTGCCTCCACCAGCCCCTAGGCAGTGCATTCCATGGCTCCACCACCCTCTCAGTGAAGTAGCACCTCCTTTCTCCCTGAATCTCTCCCTCCAGCTTCCACCCATGCCTCTAGTGGCCCCTCCTTCGCAGCACCCTGACTGTTCCTCCCCATTTACCCTCTTCATGTACTTGAAGACCTCTATCATGTCCCCCCGGTCTCTTCTCTCTTCCAATGTGTACATATTTAGCTCTTCGAGCCTCTCCTCATAGGTCCTGTCCCTCAAGCCCCAAATCATTTTGGTTGCCCTCCTCTGGACCTTCTCCAGGAGTTTAATGTCCCTCTTTAAGTGTGGCCTCCAAAACTGCACACAGTACTGAAGATGTGGCCTCACCAAGCAGTTATACAGATGGAGCATCACTTCCCTCCTTCTGGAGGTGATCCCCCTAGCGATGCATCCCAACATCCTGTTGGCCTTGGCTGCTGCCCTCCTACAAGTCTCCGAGTTGTTCATCTTGACATCCACCACCACCCCCAGGTCCCTCTCAGCCATCGAGACTTGTAGCATTCCCCCAGGGTGTACACTTGGCCCGGGTTTCTGGCCCCCAGGTGGAGTACCTTGCATTTCCCTGCATTGAACCTGAGCTTCCACTTTCTAGACCATCTTTCCAGAGCCTCCAGGTCCCCCTGTAGGGCCAACCTCCCCTCCTCCCCATCCACCACCGCCCCCAACGTTATGGAAGGCCAGTGACTGGCGCGTGCGTGGTCATAGGGAAACCCAGCACGTGTTTGCCGTTATAACCAGCTCAGCTGGTTATAATGGCAAATTATAACCGGCTTTCTCTATGAAAAAAAATGGAAGCCAGTAATTATAAAAAGATTACAGAGCACCTACTAGTGTGTAATTATTTAATTTTGCAGACAGTGCTGGAAAATAATCTGTAGTATGTACTAATAGAATAATTTCACAATGTATAGGCTAAAAAGTGCTGGAAAATCTGTAGTGTGTACTAATAGAATAATTTTACAATATATAGGCTAAAAGTGCTTGAAAATCTGTAGTGTGTACAAGCCCATGATAAGGCCTGGCGAAACTACAAATCCGCATCCCTCCCCAGTGGTGCAAGTGGTAGACAAGAAGTACAGGAACTCAGGCACTGGCAAATATGAAATGCAGAATGAAGATCTTTAATCTGAAGGATAGCTTTGTGAAGGCACGTCTATCTGTTTAGGCACTAGTAGATTCAGTTAAAGTCATTGAAATATTTCTACCAAAATAGCACTGTTATACAAGTCAGACGATGTTATGGAAACCCTTATTTCAGGTCATAAGGCCATAAACTGTCATTTTGTTGCTGGTTTAAGAATATCAGTTCCAGTGTCAGTGGGAAGAAGTACAGGAACTCCGTTCCTGCTGCAAAAAAGGTACAGGAACTGAGTTCCTGTGTGTTCCTGTTCACTTTCATCACTGTCCCTCCCAGATAACTACATTACCTACCGCATGTCCGCAACAAATGCACTAAGACCACCCGTTTAGCTAAGGCTGATTACTTCAACAATACCCTAAATGAAAACCTTGAGTGCCCCTCTAAATTCTGGAAGGTCATCAACTCCCTCTTCACCCCCAAACAACTAGCCCCACATCTCTCCTCCTCTCCCATGGGACTCTCCTCTCCGACCCCCTGTTAGTCGCTTCCGAGTTTAATACCTACTTTACTACCTGTGCACAGGCCTTCCTAAAATCCTTCCCCCAGCAACCTCACCCACTCCTCAGTCACCTATCCACCTTCCAACTAGTAGGAACACTTTTTCCTTCAGACCTATCTCCCCTGCCGAAACCCTCGCTGCCCTTCACTCCCTGAACCCCTCCAAAGGCAAATCCCCTGATGGTCTGGATAACAATCTCCTCTTCCTTTCTGCCCCCGCCATTGCTACTCCCCTTACGGCCTTACTAAATCTCTCTTTCTCCACCGAGGAACTCCCCTCCGAATGGCAGCATGCCACTGTCATTCCCCTCCCAAAAGATGGTGATCCTACCTCCACTACAAACTACCGCCCCATCTCCCTCCTCCCCACCCTCGCCAAACTCCAGGAACACCTAGTGCTTTCCCAACTCTCTGCCTTTCTCTCTGAAACTAACTTCTTCACCCCTTTTCAGTCTGGTTTCTGAAAATACCACTCGACCACCTCCTTCCTGCTATGACTCACGGATTCCATCCTCACTGGGATGGATAATGGACTAATCACTGCCGCTATCTTCATTGACCTAGCAAAAGCTTTCGACACGGTATCCCACCCTCTCCTCCTATCCCACCTATCTGGAGCTGGGTTAGCAGAATCTGCCACTAACTGGTTCAGTGCCTACCTTATAAACAGAACCCAATCCACTAAAATTGCTGACCACACCTCACCCCCATCACCACCGGTGTCCCCCAAGGTCCAGTTCTTGGCCCCATCCTCTTCTCCATCTTTTTAAATGACCTGCCTAACTCTTGCTCCTCTACCACAATCCATATGTATGTGGACAACACGGTCCTCTATACCTCCGGTCGGACCCACGGAGAAGTCTCCTCCAAACTCCAAACCGATTTTAACAAAATCCAACATTGGTTCAATTCCAACCAGCTATCCCTAAACGCCAAAAAAACTGCCTCTATGACTTTCGGCACTAGACAGCAGCTATCCAAATTCACCCTTACCCTCAGCTTCCATACCCTAAATAACTCTATCCTCGAGGATGTGCCCTCTTTCAGATATCTAGGGGTTTGGCTGGATCGTCACCTCACCTTCTCCACACACGTGGATGCCATCATTTCTAAACTGCATCCAAAACTAGGTGCCCTTTATCGCAACCGCTCTTGTCTCCCTCTACCAGTCAGAAGGGAACTAGTCCAGAAAATGATTTTACCCTCCTTTGACTACTGTGATGTCGTTTATAACTCCGCTACCAAGACCACCCTAACCAAACCTGACCCCCTCTATAATGCCTTCTGCCGTTTCACCCTCAATGCTCCCCCCCGCTCTCATCACTGCGAGCTCTATCGATCTCTGGCCCTACCTTCCCTGAGCAACCGAGCCTAATTCACTGTGCCAAGTTCACTTCCAACTAGCCAAACTTGGCTCCCTCCTCCCTACCTCACATCCTCCCTATTCCCCCCACCCCATCCACTCCCTCCAATCTTCTGATGCAAGACTATTGGTCATCCCTCACCGTAGGACCACCGCCGGCCAATCAGCCTTCTCTTACCACTTCCCTAAACTCTGGAATCACCTGCCAGCTCAGATCTGCCTTTCTTCTTCCAAACACTCCCTATCCTCGGCTCTCACTAACTTCCTTGCACCAAACTGCAACTGCCCCTGACCCCCACCCCGCCTGCTCTCTCCCACCATCCCCTCTTGTACTTGGCCAGCAGCTTGGCCTTCGCCAAATTGCCTGGCTTATACACTGCCCTACGCACTTCATCACTCCCTCTAATTGTTTCCCTCCTTATCTCTCCCTACCCTCCTTTCTCCTTCCCTCCCTCCCGTTACCCACGCTTCTCACCCTCACGCACTACTACTGCTCACCCCTTCCCCCCAACCTTGTCACCCTCCCCTCCTCTCCTACTCCTACTGTCAACTTGATGCATCTACTTCCGCTCCGGTCCTGCTACCGCTACTCATGCATTGCTACTGGCACTTAAACATGTTTTAATCTGGAAGTGTTCTATGTTATGTATACCTTATCCTTCATGTTATGATCTCTGTACTGTTTCACCTATTGTTAAATGCGTTATAGTCTACTGTATTGTTCCATCTCGTGCAAATAATGTGCTCATGTTTATCCCTCCCAGTTATGTACATCATCTGTATTGTGCAATATTCTTTTTTTTTGTCTGTATATTATCTGCCTCCGCTGTAACCCTTCCCCCCAGGTTGCACCGGGAGACGAGCGTCTTTTTGCTCAGTGTGCATTTCCTGGTGAAACAATTTCAATAAATAAATAAAATAAAATACTAATAGAATAATTTCACAATGTATAGGCTAAAAAGAGCCTTGTCTGCTTGAGATTTAAAAGATTTTCTTTGGTGACATCTAGTGGTGCGAGATAGAATTTCAGTTCATTTCTAGTTTCAATTGAGCATGCATTTCTAATTGATTTCACTTGTTGAATGTATATATAAACTGTGTCCTCATTATGAGCTCCACTCCCTGAGGAAGATTCTTTTTGAATCAAAGCACTGGGGAGCTTAGGATTGTCTTTACCATGGCCGTTTGCCAGGTTGTGGAATAAAAGTCCACTTAATTAAATTTCCTTGGCTAAGAATCATTCATTTTTGTTGCCCGAGTGCAGTTTTCTATCAAGATACATGCATACCACTTACCCTGCGACTGTCCGGAGCCATGTAGGTACGCGGGTGGGGTACACACCACAGGTGCATATTACCCACCCTTTAGTGCATCAGGCCGAATTTGAATGTTGTGCCGGACCAGATAAATTATTTATTCTGCATTTTTTTTTCTGATACATTGCATGAACTAGTGAAACTCCAAAATAGTTAACCTAACACTGTTTTTAACTGAGATGCAACCACACACTTACTCACTCACTCACTCTCTCACTCTCTCACTCCCTCACCCACTCACTCACCACCCACCCACTCACCTCACCCACCCACTACTCACCCACTCACTCACTAACCTCCCACTCATTTCCACCCACTCACTCACCCCACTCACTCACTACCCACCCATTCACTCACTCACCCCACCCACTCACCCTCACCCACCCACTCACTCACCCTCCACTCACCCACTCACCCACCCACTCCCACCCTCACCCCCCACTCCTTGCCCACCCACTCACCCACCCATCCACTCACTCACCCACTCACCCACTCACTACCCACCACTCCACTCACCCACCCACCCACTCACTCACTCACTCACCCTCACCCTCACTCACTCACTCACTATTTTTTAACCAAGATACAACCAAATATTTTTGTTTGTTTGTTTTTTAGCAGTAAATAATACATACCAGTTAACATTTGTGTTGTTTAGTCTCTCCAGGAGTTGAAGGCCCAGTATATTACTGTAAGCCATAAAAGATGATCAGAAACTCTCTATTACAAATTCACAAGAGGTAGTGGGGTACGTGATTGTTATTCATGAGTTTCTAAGGGAGATACACAAGGTTGACAGTGAGGACATGTTCACTAGAATGGAAGTACAGTATTGAGAGGGCATGAGAAGATTAGCTGGGGAAATTTAAGAGTGATGTTAGGACATTCTTCTTTACTGAAGGATTGGTGGAAAAATAGACTAGACTGCCCATGAATAGGTTCAGGGGCAGGTGAGACATATACAAAGGGCTCTTACTGCTGAGGAGCGAGAAAGTAGATAGTGGGGGGGTTCAGCTGATACAATTAAGGCACCGATCCCAGGGTAAAAACCTTATTCATCAGTAGATCAGTAGAAAACATGGGACGAATGGATTGACCTTGGCTCTTTTTCTGCACTCGTTGTTTATGTTTCTATTTAGTATAGTGAGTTCTGCATATGCTCTTAGAAACACCTCCTTTGTGCTTTTCAAAACTCCAAGAGACTGCACACAGTTTGGAAAAATGGCATTTGGCTATAATGAATCCACACTTTGGAAAAATTATGAAGTACATTAAGATGGGAGAGAATTTAAGCTGTGGTGTTTGCAACTCCCTAACAGACTCATTTTACAGAGAATTGTACCTATTAGATGTGCACTGTATATATTGGGCTGTAATTTCCATACTGTTCATCATTGTCAAGATTAAATGATTGTGTTGCTATTATTTGCATTGTAGATACTTTCCAAGCATTATAATTTCTGATGAACAATTTGTTTCAACTTTGCCACAACTGTTCATTTCTTTTCAGGACCTCTTTGAAAATAAGAAGTGCTCAATGGAGTTTATCAGTGCTGTGTTGGATGTGGAATTCCGCCAATGAAATTAATATAGAATGACCACTCCACCTGGAAGAATTTCCACCAGAATTTCACTGGTCCTTCTGCATAATTCTGCCTGCTGTGATCCCTGGAATAATATTCCACAGAACAGTATTTTTCCTGTAGAAAATCATTCTGTGACAATTTCTCCCGCGGAATTCCACCATTCCATTTCCAGCAAAATTCGTAGGAATTTCAGCAGAATTTCAAAAATCCCACAAATTTTATTCTGCTGGAATTTAAAAATTCTACACAGCACTTGGGGGACATATTCAATGCTGGCCAGTTGCCCGGGCTCAAAGGTGCACCAAGCAGAAAAGATGCTCTGGCTGTCTCTGAGGCAATATTCAAACAGTATGTGTGATCGGTATTGATCACGCACACTGTCTAAATAACCACTTGGGGTGCACAGCCTACTGTGGGTGGCTGCCGAGTCCCATGCAGCACAACCAGGGACTGTGCTGCATACTACCAGTGGGGTATGCATGGTGCATACCTGGATGAGCCATGACCGCAAGCAGGATATTAAGCCAGGAAATGCTAATAAGCTCATTGGGCATGCATGGTTCAAAGGGGCACCATGCATGCTCATTACGAGCCCATTAGCATGGCTGTACCTGGCTGACTCCACCTAGTGCCCTGCTATCGCTGTGTGCAGCAAAGTATTACCAACATCACCCTGGTGGTCTAATGCCCCTTCCCAGCCCCAATTGTATAAAAAAACATGCTCCTTATATTTCCCTGGTAGTCTAGTGTCCCCCTCCCAGCCCGATTGTACAAAAACACACACTCCTCATATTTCCCTGGTATTCTAGTGGCCTCCCTCCCAGCCCGATCGTATCTGGAATCTAATCCCAATATATCCCTGGTAGTCAGTGGACCTCCCACCACCCACCCACCCACACCACCTTGCTCCCCCCATCCCAACATGACCGCAGATGCCAGCGGGCAGCAAAACTCACCAGCTTACCTCCATGGCTGCCCACTGACTGAGCTGTCTTAGAATGACAGCTTAAAGTATGCTCACAATACCATTGGTCGACACTGTTGATCAATGGGCTTTGCAGCGATGTACCATAGGGTTTCATTCACACAGTGGGTCCTTGTGAATGAAAGCACGGTACACTGCTGAGCCATTGATCAGCCAGTGTCAACCAATGGCGTGATGCGCTGCACAAGCCACGTTCGTGACAGCTCGATGAATGGGCGCTCATGAAAATAACAATGTGCTGCCGTGCATCTGAGCCCTGGGATGGAGAGGTGATGCAGGGTGGGGAGGCAATGGTGAGGAGGACTCACTGAACTACTAGGGATATATTGGGATGAGAATCTAATACGATCAAGGCTGGGGTGCCTGAACTACCAGGAAATACAAGGGACCATGTGTATTTGTACAATCTGGGCTGGGAGGAGGCCACTAAACTATCAGCAAAATATGGGGAGCATGTGTATTTGTACAATCAGGGTGGGAGGCCACTAGACTACCAGGGAAATATGGGGAATATGTTTATTTGTACAATCGGGGCTGGGAGGGGGGCCACTAGACTACCAGGGAAATATGGGGAGTGTCTGTATTTATACAATCGGGGGTGGAAGGGGGGGTTTGCCACTTGACTACTGGGCCAGGCAGGCTGCTGTGCACCTGCCTGCATTGCCATGGCCCACCTGTGGGTGGCTGGGCAATTTAGGCGTACCTTCCGCGGCAGATCTTTGTGTGCACATCTCTGGACAGTGAGGGGTGCAATGCATATTCATGGTACTGTCCCCTCCACTCACACGGCATACATTGCTGCTGCACCCTGGCCCCATTCCATTGCAGCCAGCACATCCAGCCATTCTGCCGATGCATTGTTGGGTTTCTGCAGCACATCACCCTGCACAGCCAGGTTGTGCCACACATCTCCTTTGAATATGGGGGCCCTAGAGTTAATCCAAGTAAATGAAATAAAATACAAGTTATAAAGGCTTTTTAACTGTCATTATTTTATTAGTACACAATATTACAGAACTGATATTATATTACATGAGGAAAACAGATGGCTTTCTCAGCCAGAAAATATACTCAAATTAGGAACTGGAAGGAAAAGTATGCCTCTTTGCAGATGACACAAAGATCTGCAACAGGGTTGATACAGGGGAGGGGGGTGGAAAGGATGAGAAGGGACTTGGCAAGGGTGGAGAAATGGTCAAACATATGGCAGTTTAGATTCAATCAAAGAAGTGCAAGTATAATGCACCTGGGAGACAAGAACCCAGGGGAAAAGAACACAATGGTGTGGGGGGGGTGAGGTTCTAACAACAATAAAAATGGAAAGGGAGCTGGGGTAGTCATATCAGATGACCTAAAGGTAGGCAAGCAATGTGAAAAGGCAGTAAGGAGGGCTGGGGGGCACTGGGATGCATAGGGAGAGGCATCACCAGTAGAAAACAGGAAGTAGTTATCCCTCTGTACAGACAGTTGGTGAGTCCCCATCTGGAGTACTGAATGCAGTTCTGGAGACCCCATCTCCGCAAGGACATAAACAGGATGGAGGCAGTCCAGAGGAGGGCAACTAAAATGGTGCAGGGTCTGCACCAGAAGCCATATGAAGAGAGACTAATGGAGCTTAATATGTATACCCTTGAGGAAAGGGGGGGAACATGATAGAAGCTTTTAAGTACCTCAAGGGAATCAATAAAGTCCAAGATGGTAGCATCTTTCAGAAAAAGAGATATGTGCAAGAACAAGGGGGCATAATTTGAAGATGGGGGGGATGTCTCAGGGGCAATGTCAGGAAGTATTTTTTCATGGAGAGGGTGGTGAACACGTGGAACAGCCTTCCTAATGAGGCTGTGGGGTCAAAAACAGTGGGAAAATTCAAGAATGCATGGGACAGACATAAGACAATTCTGGTTGGAGTAGGAGGAAGTAGGATGCTGCTTAATTAAGATCTGCAGCTTATCCAATAGGTAGGGAAATGGGCAGACTGGGTGGGCCAAGCGGTCCTTATCTGCCATCAAAGTCTATGTTTCTGATCAAGATATCCACCTCGATGCCTACAAAAACAGCACTGACAAGTAAATAAATGTTTAATGCTGGGGTGGGGCATGGTACCAGCACCTCCCTTTGCAAGAGGCAAGTCCCCGCACCCCATCTAATATAATCAACCCATGAGGCGGGCGCTGGTATGGGGGACCACAGCTTGGGCAACAGACTGGAGGAAAAAAAGAGACTCACACAGTCTTAAAATACTTCCTGTAGGTAGTCCAGAACCCAGGATCATTGGCACTGCCGACGGCATCTGTAACCGTCACGCCAGGTAACCAGCTCAGCAGCACCAGGCTGCACTCTTCTATTTAATCCCCACCCCTACACAAAGCCCTGTCATTCGCACTCACCATTCTGTCCCTCATCTGCCGCTATCCCAACCCCCTCGCTACATTTTCAACATCACTACTGTTCTGGGCACCCAAATTGAGCCGCTCATTTTTGAGTCGCTCAATTTGGTTCACCGACATAATGGTATACCATTCTAGTGTTGATCTGTGGCTTACCTTTTCTTCCCTATTGTCAGGGCTCCCTTATGTCTATCCCATGCACTCCTGAATTCCTTAACTGTTTTTGCCCTCACCACCTCCACTTGGAGGCTGTTCCAAGCATCCAGCACCCTTTCTGTGAGATAGTACTTTCTCACATTTCCCCTGAGCCTACCCCCGTAACCTCATCTCATGCCCTCTTGTACTCGTACATCTTCATTTCTGAAAGATGCTACCATCTTGTACGTTGTTTATACCCCTGAGGTACTTGAACATTTCATCCTATATCTTCCATCTCTCCTCTCCTCCAGGGAGCACATATTAAGTTCCCTCAAGTCTCTCCTCATAAGGCTTCTTATGCAGACCTTGCACCATCTTTGTAGCCCTCCTCAGGACTGTCTTCAGTTTGTCTATGTCTTTCCAGAGATGCGGTCTCCAGAACTGGACACAGTACTCCAGTTGAGGTCTCAGCAGTGATCTGTACAGTGCTATAAACAGCTCCTTTTTTCTGTTTGTGATACCTCTCCTTGTACACCCCAGCATGCCACTGGCTTTCCCCACAGCCTTCTCACATCGTTTGATCACCTTCAGGTCATCAGATATGATTATCCCCAGGTCACATTCATGCTTGGTGGCTTCCAGTACCTCCCTACCCATCTCGTAGTCCTCCCTTGAATTACTGTGGCCCAAGTGCATGATTTTGCACTTTTTTGCATTGAATCTAAGCGGACACATTCTTGACCACTCCTCCAACAAGCTTAGGTCCTTTCTCACTTTCTCCAACCCCCCCCAAAATGTCTACTCTGTTATAGATCTTAGTGTAATCTGCAAATAGGCATACCTTCACTTCCAGCTCATCCGCAATGTCTCTTATGAAGACATTGAAGAGAACTGGCCCGAATGATTGCCAGTCTTGTGGGATCAGCTGACCTGGCTTGCATCACCAAGACCTGACTGGAAGAGAATGCTGGCCCAATATTGGATGCGGAGGTTCCAGCTGGATTCTCGGTGATACACCGCCCGAGATTGGATTGAAGGGGCGGGGGTGTGGCCATTTGCTTTAAAAAAGAATTGGGCCTGGTAGATGTACCAGTGGGGAAGGCCCAATCCCTTGAGTGTATCCTGGGCGTAGGTATGGGGAACAAAATTCTTCTCATCTACCATCCACCTGGGGACAGGAAGCAATTTTTGCAGGAAATCACAGACTTCATTGTTGACATGGTGTTGGAGTCCCCCAGAGTGATAGTGCTGGGTGACTTCAGTGCCTGGATCAACAATGAACTCTTGCATTTTGGACAAGATTTCCTCCAATTGAAGTATTCATTGGACTTCAAACAGGTGGTTTCCTCTGCAACCCATTCTTCGGGTCACTCACGGAACCCGGTCTTCCTCCTGGGTATGGAAAGCGCCAACTTGGTGGTGGAACTGGTAAGATGGTCTGATCATAGCATTATCAGGTTCAATATCCAGGCACCCCCTTATAGGCCTGCCCCTTTGGAGATAGTTTGATACCACCTGTTGAGGGGCGTGACCCCAGAAGGGCTGATGGCAATACTGGACCTATCGGGGTTCCCGGGTGCAAGCTTGGATCCAGAGAACCTACTGTAGGTCTATAATAAGGCTGTAGTGGAGGCTCTGGATTCCATTGCTCCAGTCCATGTTCGCCCTGCCCCCTCTACTCCTCGCTCCTCATGGTTTGATGGGATGCTGAGGGAGATGAGGAGGGTTGGGCAAAGGATGGACCATTGCTAGTGGAAATCTGGCCTTGAGGTTGATGGCACGTTATGCTGACTATCAATCTGTGATCTCTGATAAGAAGGAAGAGCTACTATCCAGGGAGATCACGGCTGCAATGAACCGACCAGCTCAGCTCTTCAGAACTGTGGGCAGACTGTGCAATCCAGCCTGTTCGCAGTTATGGAGAGCATTGTCACGGAGAAGTGTGAAAAGTTTGCTTGGTTCTTTGCAGATAAGATTGCTGACATTAGAGCAGAGATCAGCTCAGCTTGCTCCAGTGGGAGTGGCAGTGGTCGGTGGGAGGCTGCAACACCTCAGATTGACTGGTTGGCCTTTGATCGGGTGGTGATCTTGGAAGTCATGATGGTTATCCAGAATATGTGGCTGACCTACTGGGATTTGGACCCAGGCCCAATCTGTCTGCTTGAGAGAGAGTGTTGGGTAACTTACTTTTTCTATTACTTTCTATTACTTTTGGAAACTTGTTCCAGAAAGCTCTGTGCAGTCACTAGCAATGATGAAGAAGTACTAGAAAAAGTAATACACCTTACAGTTACCCTTACTTATGTCTTTTTATACAAACGAAATACGTAACTGTAACTGATTACATTTATTTAAAAGTAACTAGTAACTAACCTATTACTTTCAAAAAATTTAATCTGTTATAGTTATTTGTTATTTTTGTATTATTTTTGTATAAAAAGAAATAAGTAACTATTATTGTAAGGTGTATTACTTTTTCTAGTACTTCTCCATCCTTGCTAGTGACTGCACAGAGCTTCCTGGAATATGTTTCCAAACTTAATAGAAAAGTAATAGAAAAAGTAACTCACACAACACTGTTGAGGGATGTGTAGAGGTCATCGGCCTGGTCCTAGCTGAGATTGTCCGGTGTTCATTAGAGACCGGGGAGTTTCCTGACTCCCTGAAGGAGGCAGCAGTGGTTCTACTCCTCAAGAAACCTTTGCTTGACCCGGACTGTCTCACTAACTACAAACTGGTCTCTAACCTTCCCTTTGCAGGGAAGGTTATTGAGGAGGTGGTTGCGCTGCAGCTGGAGAATCACCTTGCCATCCACAACATCTATGATCCCTTGCAGTCTGGGGTTAGGAAGAGGCACAGTAGTGAGACTGCTCTTGTTCGGGTGCTCTATGACCTTCTTATAGTGAGAGATCAGAGGAGGCGGTCCATTTTAGTCCTCCTTGACCTCTCTGTGGCAATTGACACTATGGACCATGGAATATTGCTGGAGCACCTGCAGTTGATCTGCAGAGTGTCAGGTATGGTTCTCAGATGGTTTCAATCCTTCCTCACTAGTAGGTTGTAGAGGGTTGTGTCGGGGATTTATCCTTCCGACCCTTTCTCCCTGCCATGTGGGGTACTGCAGGGCTCTGTGACATCTCCCTTATTGTTCACGGTGTATGTGTTTTCAGTGGGGGACATTGTAATATGGTGCGGAATGAGTTTTCACTGCTATGCAGATGATACTCAGCTGTACATGTCCTTCGTACCTGAACAGGACACAGCGGTCTCGGTATTTAACAACTGCCTCTCTGAGATCCAAGACTGGATGTGTGCCAACTGGTTGAGGCTGAATCCAGATAAGACTGAGGTGTTGGTTGTGGACCCGGGTCTCCGAGTAGAGGGGTCTTCGGCAGGACAGTCAACCAGTCTTGTACTGGGGGGCTGCCAGCTAAGGTCTTCCAATCAGGTGCGGAGTCTGGGCATTATTTTTGATAAGGGGTTGACCCTGAAATCTCAGGTGTCTTCTGTTGTCAAGTCCTCATTCTACCATCAGAGGAATATTGCCCCAGCCAGGTTACTAACTGTGCTTTCTCGTTCTAGCCACATTACACCTGTGCTGTGCTGCACAAGCTGCACTGGCTGCCACTTCAGTCTGGGACCGCATTACCTGCAAGAGCTTTTGTCCCCTACTACCCCTCCCAACTGTTCCACTGACAAGGGATTGCTAGAGATTCACAGGGTTTGGTTGAAATCATCTGGTGCGCTAGCATTTGCTTATGCAGCCCCTGCCCTGTGGAATTCTCTACCTCATTGGGTTAGAGAGTGCCTGACAGTGGAAAGCTTTAAAGTCGTGCTGAAGACTTATTTGTTTAGTCTTGCTTTTCCATAACTGGATGAAATCGAGTCACTCATTACTGCTGACTTTAATTATTTATGGCTTTCAAGTTCAAGTTCAAGTTTATTGCAGGAAAACTCAGTTGAGCATGCTCATTCACAAGGAGGTCCTGTGACATGTGTGCAGGCAATTACATATTGCATAATAACAAACATCACAGTAATTAAGTACATAATAACAGACGTCACAGTAATTAAGTACAGTTTCAAGTCGTATGATACATATTGCTCAATTAGGGAATGAAAAGGTAGGTACAGAGAGCATAGAATGGTAAAAAGCATTGGGGTGGAGAGTTACCAGCCATCAAATAAGATAAATAAGAGTACAGGGGGAACAAGAAAAGGGCTAAGGGGCCAGAGGACTAGAGGGAGTGGAGGGGAATAGGATATGGTATAGGAAAGGGATGTAGTAGAGGAAGAGGGAAGGTGAGACAGCAAGGGGGGTATGATATAGAAAAAGAGGGGGAAGAGGAGAGTGGGGAGAAAGGATATAAATACCATTTGGTTTGGTCTCTGGAGACTTTTTGGAACAAAATGGGCTGGGGCCAGTGCTGTGAGGATTCCGTCTAGGCTAGAGCTAGTGCCAGTTAGTTGAGAAGGCATAGGGTGAAGGAAAGATGGAGAGGTGGTTTAGAAACAGCTACTGTACAGTTATCTTTTATTTTAGATGTAGCCAGCCTTTTGAAGAAGTTAACAGAAACAGTGCTGGATAGTTTCAGTGTGGACTGGAGCTGATTCCAAAGGGTTGGAAGGGCAGTTGATATGGCATGTTTGCCAAAGGAGGTGCGAGTCCTCAGTACGTCAAGGAGGATGAAGTCAGATTTCCTAAGGGAGTGCAAACTGTGGGAAATGCGGATAACAGATTTTAGATAACACAGGAGCTTGTTCAGGAGTATCTTAAGAGTCCAGATACCAGCATGGAGCATACCTCTAGTAGAAAGTGACGTCCAACCAGTGGCTGTGTACAGCTCACAGTGGTGGGTTCGGTAGGGTAAGTTTGTGATAAACCTCAGAGCATGATGATAGAGGGAGTCCAATTTGTTTAGGCTTGTAACTGCTGCGGAAGTGTAAATTAAATCTCCATAGTCGAGTAATGGAAGGAATGTGGCCTGAACAAGCCTGATTCTAGTCCCAAGCGGAAACAGTGACCTATTTCGGAAGAAGAAGAAACCTAGCCTGGCTTTTAATCTCCTGGACAGGTCATCGAGATAGTCATTAAAGGAGAGCTTATTATCTAGACACATACCAAGAAATTTCAATTTAGAAATCACTTTCAGGGGTTCTCCTAGGGAGGTGACAACAAAGTCTTTAGGAGGATCAGCGGAAGAGGTATTAAGGGTGAAGATCATAGCCTTGGTTTTCTTGGTGTTGAGGAGGAGTTTGGCATTAATAAGATTAAGTTCCAACTGAGCAAAGTCAGCTTATGAATTGTCCCTTACTTCGGGAAGTGTTGAACCAGATGTGTGCAGCACTTTATCATCAGCAAGGAAACGCAGCTTGGAGTTGGCTATATGAGCATCAAAACTGTTGATGTACAGGGAAAAAAGGATGGGACCTAGGATGGAGCCTTGTGGGACTCCCCTAACAGGCAAGGAGGCGGAAAATAGGCCATCGGCTTTGATTTTCTGGGTCCTTCTAGAAAGGTAGCTGGTAAACCACTGCGCAGTAAAAGGGGTGGCACCTATTTTGATAGGCTTCTAAGTAATAGTTTGTGGTCAACAGTGTTGAACACTTTACTAAGGTCTAAGAATACTGCTCCAGTGATTTTTCTTGGAGTCCATAGCAGAGACCCATTCGTTGGTGACTTTTGCCAGTGCAGTGACTGTACTATGATTAGGCTGAAAGACGGATTGTGCTGGGTTCAGAAGTGAGAAATTTTGAATGTAGAGCTTTAACTGAGTGTAGATCAGTTTTTCAAAGACTTTAGATAGAATGGGCAAGATAGAGAAGGGTCTATAGTTATTTAGGTCGCATGGGTCTTCCGATTTAAATAAGGGAAGGATGTGGGTGGACTTCCAGCAAGAGGGAACTGAGGCGGTGGAGCTAAAGAGGTTGAAAATGTAAAGAATGGGGGCAGTGAGGTGGAGGTAGCCTATTTTTATGAAAAATGGTTCCAGTCCGTCAACGCTGGTGCTTTTTTTAGTATCCAAATTGAGGAGCGAATCTTCAACTTCTTTATAATTGAGAGGGAGCATCTGAAAGGGACATGACAAGGTTTGGGGAAAGATGATATTGCTGTCTAGGTTGTTAATTTGGCCTGCATATGGTGAGGAGTGGAAGGCTAGGCCAGCAGTGACAAAATGGGAGCTAATTTCTTCAAGTATTTGACAACTATTTTCCACCACCCTACCACTGCTGTTTATCTTAGTTGGGATGGAAGAGGTAACAGGCCGGCCTTCAATATAGACTTAAGGGTCTTTCAGATTTTATGAGACTTCCCCTTTAGCCTGTTCGAGAGTGGAGACATAGAAGTTAGCTTTAGCAGAACAAATGCATTTAACGCATGCATTCCTGGCTGCTCTAAAGGCCTGCCAGTCTGCTGGACACTTAGTGCGCCTAGCCTGCGCCCAGAGTTCATCATGATTTATGAGTGCGGCCTTGAGATCTGATGCGAACCAAGGGTTAGAGGTTTTATGCATCTTAATCTTAAGGGGCCATGCTTATTAGCCAGGATAATAAGGTTGTCATTGAGGACAGTGACCGCCTCATCGGCTGTTTTAGCTAGGTAGAGGTCTTGCCATCTAACCTTGCCTAAGTCAGACAAATAGTTTGATGCACTGAACTTTCGAAAGGACCGCTTAGTTATGAGCTTGGGTTGATGGTGAACTTTTGCTTGTGATCTTGTGCAAACTACAATCCCATGATCACTCCTGTCATTATGGAAGACTGCAGTATGTAATATTTTGTGGGGATGCATAGTTAAAATAACATCAAGGAGTGAGCTATTGTCAATATTTGACGTATTGATCATAGTAGGTTCACTCACTAGTTGAGCAGAAGGATTTCAAATTGAGTGAATTAGGGGTAAGCCAGTCCATGTTGCAGTCCCCAAGGATTAATGTTTCAGAGTTAGCAGTGGTGGGTAAAGATTTAAGAATGTTAAGGATATCAGTACCACCAGCTGGATGCCTGTAGCCACCAATAGCAGTAATGCATTCGGTAGAAGGAAGGTGCATCTTCAGGGATACTAACATATTCCTTAGGTTTGGATTTGCAGA
Organism: Neoceratodus forsteri; assembly: GCA_016271365.2. Taxonomy (NCBI): domain Eukaryota; kingdom Metazoa; phylum Chordata; order Ceratodontiformes; family Ceratodontidae; genus Neoceratodus; species Neoceratodus forsteri. The sequence goes on from CM057457.1 coordinate 355,931,406, forward strand.
AGATATCACTGACTGTATATCTAGTTTTAGCGTAGACAGCCACTCCACCCCCGTATCCCTGGCAGTCCTATACAGTTTGTAGTCCAGGAGAGTAACTCGTTGGTCAGAACTGGTCTTTTTGAGCCATGGTTCAGTAACAATAATAAGATCTGGTTCAGTGTGAGCAGCCCAAGCTTGTAACTGGTCAATTTCTTTTGTTAGGCTTAAAATATTGACCAACATTATTTTAAGTCCGGGTGCAGCCGCAAATTCTGTGGGTGAGGTAAGTGGGAATGGGGGCCCAGGATTTAATTTTACATTACCTGAGCAGAGAAGGAGCAAGAGAAGCAGTTGCTTTAGGGAACTCATAATGGATAAGAAAGCGTTCTTCTTTTGTGACCATCCACGAGGCATTGTCAGTGAAGTCAGTTTGGTGCTAGAGAGGGAGGTACTGACACTACAGATTAGTGAAACAAGGGAAAGTGCTCTGATTGACATGGACGATTGGAGTATGAAATGTAGGGGTGAGGTGTGAGGAGCATAGGTAATGGAAGGGGGGCACGCTAGATGAGTAACCGTGCAGTGTAGTGGGGCAGCATAGTTGTGAATAAGTATGTCCAGAATTGGATCCAAACCTGGTTCTTCATTCAGGTCAGATACATAAGATATGCTGGATAATAATAACAGGATGCCAAAACTAAAGTGTGCCATGGCTCAGGTATAATGTCTGGGAGAGAGATGTATGAGACTCCCCTGGTTAATTATCGAAGGAGAGGATAATTTATCAACAGGGGCTAGGCAAAAACAAGGGGAGCAGGCCAGGTGTACGAAGCAGTAATTCAAAGTTCAGAAACTCTCAAAAGGGATGGGAGGTAATCATGCATGGAGAGTATTAATGGGGTGACAGAGCATCAGAAAAGGGCGGAGCTAAGGTGTATTTAAAGGAGGCCTGAGTGGGGGTGGGGGAGCGGGAAGAAAAACCGAGTACAGATGAACTCGGGCACAGCAATTTACAGGGCCAAGCGGCAGATAAGAAAGTCTGTGTCCATGGAACAATCGGAGCTCATTTCAGGAATGTGCCCATGATCTGGTTGGTTGGTCTAATGCCGCACCTTGGTGCTGCGGGAGTCCGGGTTTCTCAGAAGCAGTTGACGGCAGCAAGAGTGCCGTCCAGCCGTAGGGCAAGGCTCCAGGAGTGGAGCGTGGGCTGGCCCTGTTCAGGGGCAGCTGCTGCTGAGAAAAAGAGGGCAAATATTTAAGGCCTGGGGACATAAAAGGACAGACAGAGCAGCGGGGGTTGGGGATTAGCAAAACAAAAGGGTATTTAGAGTTAGGCACCAAAAGCGGCAGGGAGCAGTTAAGCACAGACTAAATTGACTAAAAAGAGCTGTAATCACATGAATAACATTACTGTGGTTTATCTGAATTAATTAATTAAATGCAGACATTTCATGTTACAACCAAAAATGTTTTTAAGAGAAAAAACGAGTACAGATGAACTTGGGCACAGCAATTTACTGGGCCAAGCGGCAGAAAAGAAAGTCTGTGTCCAAGGACCAATCGGGGCTCATTTCAGGAAAGTGCCTGTGATCCGGTTGGTTGGTCTGATGCCATACCTTGGTGCTGCAGGAGTCTGGGCCTCTCAGAAGTGGCCGACGGCTGCAAGAGTGCCGTCCGGCCGTGGGGCAAGGCTCCAGGAGTGGAGCATGGGCTGACCCTGTTCAGGGGCAGCTGCTTGGTGCCGTGGGAGTCCTAGCTTCTCAGAAGCAGCCGACGGCTGCAAGAGTGCCGTCCGGCCATGGGGCAAGGCTCCAGGAGTGGAGTGTGGGCTGGCCCTATTCAGGAGCAGCTGCTGCTGAGAAAAAGAGGTTTATATTGTGATACTGATTTGTAAAGTACTTTGATATGTATGAATTGTGCTAAATAAATAAAGTTATTATTATTATTAGTAGTAGTAGTACTGACTGCTACAGCACACCACTGTTCACCTCCCTCTCTTCAAATTCAGCCCCATTTACCAGCACCCTCTGTGTCCTGCCACCCAACCAATTTCTGACCCAGTTTACCACCTTTGGGCCAACCCTCAGAATGTCCAACCTGTTTCTTAACCTTCTATGTGGGACAGTGTCAAAAGCCATACTGAACTCTAAGTAGACCACGTCTGCCACCTCTCCCTGATCCACCTCCCTGGTCACCCAGTTAAAGAATTCTATTAGATGTGCTTGGCAAGACCTTCCTGCTGTAAATCCATGCTGCCCTGGATCCTGTGCCCCACTATTTATTTATTTATTTAGTTGACTTTTGATAACCAGGTAGGCCCACTGAGACAAAATGTTCTCTTTTTCAGGGCCGACCCGGGGAACATAAGCATTCCATAATTAATACATTGTAAAAACATAGGTAATACAGATTAAAATTACTGTATACAAAACTATAATTTAAATATATGAATGTCAAATACAGGTATAAACCTAGTATTCAAGACATAGGATTATCACACATATCTGAATTAATAATATTGTACAGTAGTAATGTATCGATAGACTATCATAAAGCACCTAGAGTAGGTCATATAATACACATATATATATATACATATATATACATATATATATACACATATATATATACACACACACACACACACATACACACACACACACACACAACTTATTTACACATTATTTGTAGAAAGAAGTCATAAAAGGTGAAGCATTAGAGACGATCGAGGACTGGTAGCTATTTGTTCATGAGGATGGGAGAGTAAGGTAAGGATAGAAAGCCAACAATGAATATAGAGGTTGTTTACAGTTGCAGATGGGAGGGGGAAAGAATATTTCCTTTAAATATTTTTTAAACTGAGGAAGAGACACACAGGAAAGTAAGCCCCATTGTAGGTTATTCCATTTTTGAGGGGCTGCAAATGAGAAGGCCCTCTTACCAATGGCTAAACGAGTCTTAGGTATACTTAGCATTGGATAGTGAGAAGATCAAAGGGACCTGGTCAAGGGTTTCAGAGTGAACAGATTGGAGAAGCTTCAGGGGCGGGGTGGTGGATGAGTTTATAAGTGGTGCATAGCAAAGGGAAATCCATTTTAGCTTCAAAGGAAGGCCAGCCTAGGGTGTTGAGCAGATCGCAGTGGTGGGTTGGAGCTAGGGTGGAGCAACAATCCTGTGATATGTTTGCCAAAGTCTGTTTATGAGTGAGGACTTTGCTGTGATGATTAGCAGGGCTCCGTAAAGGAGGCATGGGAGTAGAGTTGCAGAGGCAATGGTCCTTCTGTGGTGTGGAATGAGGTAGGGAGCTGTGCAGTATAACAAGCCTAGCTTCTGATGTGTGGATTTTATAACTTTATCTCCATGTATTTTGAATGTCAGGTTCTCACTGAGGGTTACACCAAGATATTTGAAGAAGTTTACCCTTTTGACTGCCTCAACGGGTGATGTCTTAACTACCAGAGGAGGTTGGATAGACAGGTCAAAGGAGGTGAGGTGGAATAGCAGTGGTGTAATAGCATGGTTTTATTTTTTTTTTATATTAAGCACCAGTATCCAGGAATATCATAATACTCTCCTTCAATAGTGACTCCATTAATTTTCCCACCGCAGAGGTCAGGCTGACTGATCTGTAGTTGCATGCCTCGTCTCTGTTTCCACTTTTGTGAAGTAGGACCATGTTAGCCCTCCTACAGTCTTCTGGGACCTCCCCTGTCTCTAATGATCTGTTGAACTGGTTGGCCAGTGGGGCTGCCAGCATCTATGTGAACTCTTAATAATCTGCGGTGAATCCCATCTGCCCCATTGCTTTATCTATTTTAAATTTCCTGAGTTCCTCTAGCACTCTTTCCACCACGAATGGATTAGTGTCCACCTCCCTTCCATGGTTGCCTTTATTGCTGAGTTGTGGACCCTTGACTTCTCCTTCTTTGGTGAATACTGAGCAGAAGTATTTGTTCAGTATTTCTGCCTTCTCCATGCCCTACTTTACACAACCTCCTTCTTCATTTTTATCTTGATGATCCCACTCCTAATGTACCTGAAGAAGGTCTTGTCACCTTTCCTAATAGCCTGGGATATTCTTTTCCCTTGTTTCCATCTTTGTACTCCTGATCATTTTCCCTGCTTCCCTCTACCTCTCTAGATACTGGTACTTGTCTTCCTCCCTTTGTGTTTCCTTGTATCTCTTGAAAGCCCTTCCTTTTTCTCTTACCTTACAGGCCATTTCCCTAAAGAACCAAAGTGCTTGTTTCTTGCTTTTGCTTTTACTTTACATTTTAACGCAGAGGCTTGTTGCCTCTGTTATGGCCCCATGAGAATAGCTCACTGCTTCTCCACATCCACTTTTTATCCTGTTTTGCCAGAGCTCCCTTGAGACATTCCCCCATTTTGTTAAAGTTGATCCGTCTGAAATCTAGGACCTTGATCTTTGTGTGGTTTGCATCTTCCTCTGTGGAGACATTAAACCATACCATTTTGTGGTCACTGGATCCTATGTGGCTGCCTACCTTAACCTCATTGACCCTGTCCCCATTCGTGAGCACCAGGTCCAAAATACCCCCTTCACAAATGGGTTCAGCCACCAGCTGCCATAGGTATGCCCCCTGCAGGGTGGTCAGGATGTTCCTGCTTCTGGCAGTACTTGCAGTCTGGGTACTCCACTCTACATCTGGTAGATCGAAGCCTGCTCGCTGTAGTAGTTCACCTTTGGCTGCCATTTTGTGGATGGCTCCCACTAGTATTTTATCAGTCTCCTCTCCCTGTGATGGAGGTCTGTAGGTCACACTTGTGCAAATGGTTATTACATTTCCCTGCCTCCAGGGTGACCCATAGTGCCTCAGATCCCCGCTGCAAACCCTGAACCTCCATTGCTTTCAGTCCCTCTCTTACATACATAGCCACTCCTTCCCCTTTCTTCCTTCCCTCTTCTTCCTAAAAAGTGTGTAGCCTGGTATGACTATGTCTCATTCATGGTTCCTAATGAACCATGTTTTGCTAACAGCCACTATGTCCAGATTTGCTTCTACCATCAATGCCACCAGGTCTTGGATTTTATTTCCCAGAGTTCAGGTATTTGTACACATTGCTCTCAATGTTTGGTTCTCCTTCCCTGTTTCTCCCTTGTCTTATCCCTGTTCTCTTGAAATACATTTGATGGCCGGCTCACGATGGCAGCGGTTGGAGTTCGGCTTATGACGCCAGTGACCCAGGTTCGGGAATGGACTCAGGTCACTGCAGAGCTGGCCAGGAGGAAAAGGCTTGAGCATCCTGTGACTGCTTGCCTTCTCCTGGGGCGGGAGGGAGGGATGCAGCTTGCTGTCTGCTGCCTCCTGGCAGAGGCCGGGAGAGCAACAGCTCAAGCGAACCCCACTGCACACAGGGGTGTAGTGAAAGTCGGCTACAGCCTAAACGTCCATGGCATGCCATGCCCCCAGGGAGAAAAGCGGAAACCCCAGCCTCCTGGTTGGCTGGATGATGGCTGCTGGCTCCTGCCAACTCGAGTGCCCTGATGCCCCAGAATCCACCTCAGCAGTGCCTGGAGACTGATCGAGTAGCACGCTGGTTTCCCCTCCTGGCATCTTCCCCCTTGGAGGAGACAGACCCATCCGGCAAAGGGATATGCCAGGCCTCCCCAGGGATGGCTGTGATATGAGGTGAGTGGAAGGGGGTCAGGGCGAGGGGGTCAGGGGGACCATGAGCAGCCAGAAGGAGAGGCAGGCCAGGGGGCGAGTAAGGAGCAAAAAAAAAAAAAAAGAAGAAATACATTTGATACATAAAACTACACATAGTGAAAAAGATCCTGTACAAAGCACAATTGTCAATACAAGCAAAACACACACAGTACAAACATTCAGATTACAAAAGTGCTCTTTCAATGCAGCATTAAAAACATTCAAATATGAGAACCTAAATGTAGTAGGTATATTATTCCACAAAATTAACTGCTCTGTGGCTGAATATGTTTTTGTCCCAACAAGTAACATGTACAAGAATTTGAAGTAAATTTGTTAACACAGAATGTGAATTAAAGTTACAACACAAGGTTTTAAGCTGATTTGCCAAACAACAGGTAGCCTGTTTGTATTTTTTATCCCAACATAATCATTTACTGAAATGGAAATGATATACTGTTACTCTGAATTTCCTGCATTTCAAATGTTTTCTGGAGGGCAACTATGGAGTTTGAATAATTTCTTCTAAATTATAAGCTGCCCTTGCCAAATGATAATGATTTCACCTGTTATGCAAAGTCAACCATTCAGAAAATTGATGGCTCATATAATTGGTTAGTTACAATTACGGTGTGACCCTTTCCCAAAAGATTGGTATCCTACCATAATGGTAAACACCATGTTACTATAAATTCAAGGCTGTGAAACAACTTGACAAACAACCCCCAAGTCAGTGTTTTCAGATGAAGAAGGCTATGACAGTCACTAGTTCAGAGTCAGTTCTCGTAAATTAGAGGTGGACAAAACTAGAAGCCATTTGTTACAATTGTGCATTCACACTTCAATTGCATCTGAATGGAGCTGATTATAGTATATTTGTTTTATGTATTTTCTGCTTTTATGCAGTACATTGATATAAATGTGAAAAATAATCACTGAACACTGATATGAAGAGGAGCTTTAAACTAAAATGTACAGTGTGATATCTATTAGTGCTGTACTACTGATCCATAAACACTGCAAATCATTCACTGATGCAAGTAATGCTATTCCACTCTATTTCACCATACATTTACTGATAGATGAGCAGCAGATTATTGCATATTTTGCCAGTATATTGAATTAGTTTATCAACTTGCATTCACATCAGTATACTTTTCTAGCACTAAGTGAAATGTGGGCATTGCACGGAACACTACTGCTACTGATACCTTCTGTAGCAATCAATTGGACCTCACACACCAGCTGTAAACTGCCTGCTTTTCATGTCCATGGCTTTTCCAGGGGAGGTGATGTGACCCTTGGTGGAATCTTCCCTGTGCACCTTAGCAGCATTTACCCTGAAATCAGCTTCAGAGCATCACCAAAGCCTCTGCTCTGTGAAAGGTAAGATAAATGTAGATTACAATCTGCCAGTTACCCAGTATATCTCAGGAATGACTGATCTTTATTTATTTAATAAGTATTGTCCTATTTAGGACTCAGAACAATTACATTATGTTAAAAATGAATGGGGGTTGTGGTATTAACTAATGGAACCATTAACAAAGGTTTTGTGGCTGTCATCATGGTGCTTGCAAAGCCAGCAAATGATACAGAAACACAGATGCACTCAAACACGCAGCAAACAATTATACAGATGCATAAAGACAAAATATTGTTACCTACACATATGCACACACATAAAGGGACACATTAAAAGAGGAAGAGAAGCATACGTACAGTAATCAGTTTATAAGCTAACTCTCTTACATGGCTTTAAATAAGAACAGTGATGTTCAAAGGGAAATTGGAAATACTTTATTCATTGCAGCCCATGTTTACTCAGTTTACTCAGTTTTTATCCAGTTAGAAGTAGGCTAAAAGCCCATCAGGACTGCCTTCCTCACACCTGTGGGGTGGATTAGTCCTGCTGGCCCAATAATACCCTAGCAAGCTCTCTTTTGAACTGGTGAGGATTCTTTTTATCCACTAAGTATAGAGGCAGGGAATTCCATAGCTTACACGCTCTTATAGTAAAATAGTAGTTTCTTCTATCAGTATGAAACCTTGGTATATATAATTGTTTATTGTGACAACATATATTATCACGCTTAGTTATAAATAATAAATTACAGTCAGTTCTTAGATGTTCATCCTGCAGTATATGAAAAAGCAGGAGAAGGTCTCTCCTGATTCTGCGTTGCTGAAGATCATATAGATAAGTTCCCTTAGCCTCTCTGCATAAATCAAACCCTTAACTCTTGGTGTCACATTTGTAATCCTTCTTTGTACACTGTCCAATAATTTCCTGTCATTAAAGAAGTAGGGAGCCCAGAAGGATGAAGCATAATCCAGGTGTGGTCTAGTAAAGGCCTGGTGTAATGGAATAATTAAATTTTCATTTCTAGTGGAGAATGATTGTTTTTATAGCTCTCAGAAGTATGTTGATTTAAAGTGAAAACGCTTGTAAAGTGTATTGGAAAATAACAGTTAAGTGGAAGATACACATTCTAAGGCGATATGTTTATGTAATTTATGGGCAATAAACAACATATGATAAGTAATTTTTCATGAGAATAATTACATTTGACCCAGTGATGCTAGGGATGAATAATACTGAGTACATCAGACATGCACATGATGCATAAAGGGGCTGTATATGGAGCATGTACACTTAAAATATCCATAGCTCAAGATGTATATTAGTGCTTGTTTTTGCTAAGGAATCATCTTCATTAATAGTTTAAGGCAAGATTTAGTGTGAAGAAGCATAAATGTCATGATTCCAAAATATTAGCTGAAGTCAATGAATTACATAACAAAAAAAAACCTATAACTAGATACTGGATGGATGGGTAGGTATGCTAAATGCATTAAAGGTGTAGGTATAGTATAAGCATTTTAAATCCTGATTGCTCATCAGAAAAAAAGCAACATTATGATATGTTGGTGCCTGGGTCCCTATAGAGGTTGGAACACATTTTTGCTTTCTATCACATTTTTTTTGTTTTAAATATGTAGCAGTGGCTAATATTTCACCCTCAGTCTCTAACCATCTATGTTGTTCTCAGCTGCAGGAAGAGTATTGTGAGAATAAAACAGACTGGTCCATGGCTGGTCCCATGGGGTAAAGACAGATTAATGGAACTTCGAGACAAATGGGTACCCCAAAAAAACTAAATAAAAAAAATAGTAAGATTAAACCTAAATGACTAACACCAGAGATTGAGAGGAAGATTATTAAACAAACAAAAAAACTTGTAGAAATTACAAGGAAAATGTTAAATACTGCAGGTCTATTAACAAGAAAAGCAAGTGTAGGTGCAAATTACATGTGGCCAGTAATAAGCTAACCCAAGGGCATTCTTGGGGTATATAAACTCCTTATAAGGAAGAAAGACAACAGCTGAACTACTTGACAAAAATGACACTTTGGTACATAAACCAGAGGACCTAGCAGAGGAATTTAATATTTTCCTTGCAGTCTCCCTAACCTGCCCTGAATCTGATTACGAATTCCAGAGACTGAACATGATCTAAATGCAAATAAAAACCCAACCTTTCCCATGGCTCTGTTCTCACCAGATAAAGTTAAGGAAAAATAACTTTTGATAGACCCCTACAAAGCCTCAGAAGCTGATAATATTCATCTTGCCCTAATCAAAAACAGGACACAATCATTTTTGTGCCTGTTAGTGCTTTATTCTCCATTTCACTTTCTACAGGAGTAGTACCTAATGACTGCAAAGCTGTGGTAGTTACTCCCTCATTTTAAAATGTACCAGGCAGGCTTTAAACAGTTACAGACGCATCAGTCTAACCTCTGTTGCGGATAAAGTAATGGAAAGAGCACTAACATATCACATTGCTGACTGTAGCAGTAATAATAATGGGTTGCATGGTAACACAAAGTATGGATTTACAAAAGGTTAGCCATGTGTGTGACAAACCTCATCTTCTTCTATAAGCCACTTAGTGACCTTGATCGAACCCCCCCAACATGGCGTGGTCTATTTAGATCTTAGCAAAGCTTTTGATAGGGTATCTCATAACAAACCAATCTTGAAATTAAGTAAATTGAATACAGACAGAAATGTGCTTTACTGGGTTAGTAACTGGCTGGTGGGAAGAAAACAGAGTCAGAGTCGAAGGTGCTTTATCAGATTCTGTTAGTGTGGCAGGTGAGTGGTGTGCCCCAGGGCCTTGTGTTGGGATTGCTGCTTCTCTCTCTCTCTCTCTCTATATATATATACTGTATATATATATATATATATATATATATATATATATATAGTGGAGCCCATGAGGATGAAGCCCAACTCTGAGGAATTCTGCAGTACAGTTACTGCAGCAAACAATACAATTTCAGTGAGAGTTAGTCCTTTTTGCCATGCAGAAAACCTGTGACACTGCACTTCATCTTGACAGGCTTCTCTCTCTTTCTCTCTCTCTCTCTCTTTCTCTCTCTCTCTCTCTCTATATATATATATACACACACACACACACACAACACAAATTGCACATACCCCAATAGTGCAAAGCATCATGGGAAGCATATGCAAATACCCGTGAATTAATTTGGACTGGTTCAACTTTAAGCAGAATTGCATGGTGCCAATAGGCCTCACAATACAATTAGCAAAGGCTGAGAACAGCAGACACATGTTTTGTCCTCATTTGAACTCATCAGTGTTTCATATCTGTATCTCAGCCCAGGGAGAGGGAGACAGCCACCCTATAGGGGATCTTACTTGTTTGGGTTCTGGGAAACCATGCAATTCTGCTTAAAGTTGAGCCAGTCCAAATTAATTCATGGGTATTTGAAAATGCTTCCCATGATGTTTGCATTACTGGGGTATGTATAATTTGTGTTTTCTTTAAAATTTGGCTGTATGGCCAGTATCCTCCAGGATAACCCATACTTCAGTGCATTTGCTCTCGGGTTCTTTTGTAGTTCTTTTCTCCCTCTACTATGTATAAGTGATTTATACCGTGGTGTACTTAGTATAATGAACAAATTCACTGATAATACTAAAATTGGTTTCAGAGCAAGTAATGTTGATGAAATTAATAAAATACAGGCTAATCTAGACACTATTGCCAATTGAGCTTTAACATGGGACATGAAGATTAATCCAGACAAATGTGTGGTTATTCATATAGGCAGCAAATATGTTAGAGCATTTATAAACTAGGAAGTACAGAATTAAAATCTGTCACTAAAGAAAAAGACTTAGGTGTGGTAATCCAATCTAACCTCTCATTTGGGTCAAACTGTTCTACAGCATGTAACAAAGTCACAAGAAAATGTGGGCTTTATTAAATAAAATTTTTAAATAGAAGTAGAGAGGTCATGCTGCCCCTGTATACATCCCTAGAAAGACCCCATCTGGATTATTGCCCTCAATTTTGGTCACCATATATGAGAGTGGATATACAACATTTGGAAAAAGTGCCACATCACTTTATTAAAGTCATCCATGAATGTGACAAAGTAGACTGCCAAGCCGGACTGACATAACTGGGATTGCACAGCCTAGAATCAAGACAGCTAAGGGGATACCTTACCTTATTCTTCTTTATAATCTGGTCAATAATAAGGAATTAATGTCTCACCTCCATCTTGTTTTTAGGGTTGCTGGGTAAAATACCAGAATTCATAATAAACAGCTACTGGGGAAATACTACAGAATGAATAACATCAGATTACTTTACAGTATATACACAGAGTTGTGAAGTATTGGAATAGTTTGCACCAGTAGATTGTGGATTCACCAACTGTACAGAGTAGAAATGTGTGGAGCATAAAATTCCACCAGAAGAATGCCTGTAGAATTACCATTCTGATTCTGCAGAATATTGTGGAATTTGCCTAAAAATTCCATGGGAATTACACCACATTTTAACTTTAAGTTAGTTTGCTCTAATTTTAAAAGTGTGCATCCAAATGACACCAAGTTTGGTACATAGGCAGTTAATTTCAGAGTTGTAAGTTGAATGGGAGTGGAGCTATGTGTGCCAAACATTTATCCAAAATGTTACCCTGAGTTATTTTGTCTAATTTTAACATTTCTCATCCAAATTTTTCCACAGTTGCATGCAGGCTTTAGAGAAACATACAACATGAGTATGTGCACCAGTTTTCAGTCTCAGGCTTAAAGGGGACTGAGTTACAGGTAGTCAAACATTTTGCTGACATTTAGGTTTTGTTATTTTAGTATAACTTTGATACTGTTCATTGAAATGTTATAGCATTTTGCAGATATGCAGGTTACCACTACATTTATATATGTACATAGTTTCAGGTTTCTAACTTCAAATGGGGCAGAGTTATAGCTTGCCAAACATGTTGCCAAAATTTAAATTTCAGTTATTTCCTTCTAATTTTAAAACAGCATATCCAAATTTAATCAGATTTGAAACAAACTACTATACCACATGATCATTTCTGACATACTGTAGTTCATATTTACAGCCTTAAATGGGACTGAACTAAAAGTCAAACTTTCACAAAATTTTAAAATGAAATTTTGCAAGAATGTAAATTGCTAATTAATAACCCCCTGAAAAGTTAAAAACTAGACAATGCAATGCCATTAAATTTGGTAGGTTATTAGACCTTAAAAGGGGACTGTGTGTCCACTTTATTAATTGATTGCTGAGAAATTCTGCAAAACAACATCTGTACTTAAAAGTCAAATTCCATGAGTCTTTTCGAAAATTGTGGAATTTTCTGAAAATTCAATAACATTGGAATTTGCTCATTTTCCTAAGATATATCTAGGGGATTCTAAATAAGGATAGGGGTACAAGAGGCAGGTAGTGCAGGGGGTCACCACTTTCAGGAGTTAGATGCATAGTTTCGCAAAGAAATGGACAGCTGAGCTGGGTAACACAGCAATGGTAGACTGCTCAGTTGGAGCAAGGAAGCACAGAGTATCAGCAGTTACAAACTGAATGCAGGATATGCAGTATAAGGATCACAGTCAGTAAACTGATAATCCAGAGAACCTGACATATGTGCAAGTCTGGGACTGAGAAGTATTTAAAAAGATGTAGTGGGGAAGATAATATCTGGTGCACAAGAAATGAAGAATTCTGGCTATTCCAACAGAATAGTTTAATAGGAAAAGGAATAGATGACTCTTGTTTTAAGAGTTTTGTGACTGTAAAGAACAAAGAGGATATCAGTAGGATCAGTAGTTCTACTGGGTCAATCTGGTAATGCTACAAGTGAAGGGAGGGCAAAATAGTCACCCAGAGAGGAATAGCAGGACTACAAAAAGCTCAGCCCAGCTTATTGAATGAAGTAGTGATAGAAGCACTGTGAATGTTAAATTCCACTAAAAGAATTCTGGATGCTTCTATATGCAACCATAAATATTTGAAAAATAGCAATATTTTATTTTTTGGGAGGGGTGTACTGAAAATTTAAAACTGCTAAGCCAGTTTATCTAGCTGTGTTAGACACCAGGATACACATCATATATGCATGTCAAAAGTTATGCTTATGCCTGCAAGAGCAGAGAAGTTACAAACATCCACATTTTTGAGTTTTCATAAACTTCTGCAAATATTTACATGGTAAACCTTTGAACCCATGTAACTTAAAAATCTCTAATCCAGTTCTCTCCATATTTAGAAGATTCCATAACCATTACAAAAAAAAGTTATTTATACTAATTTACACATGCCTAGCTCCAAAACTGCCCAAGTTATATGCAGATAAAAGTTTTCAGGAAATTTCCTGCAAAAAATAAAATGACAGATTTTAAGCACATATAATTTTGAGACAATGCATCCCAATGTCATGAAAGTTAGCACTTTTTTAGAACAGCTATTATCAAGTAACTATACTACATTTAAGATCTCTGATCCAGCAGATGGCTGAGGCATATGCAGATATATATTTTCATGACATTTCCCACAAAAATAAAATGACAGATTTTGAGCACCTATAATTTTGAGACAATCCTTCCTAATGTCATGAAATTTGACACATTTTTAGAACACCTGTCATCAAGTAATGTGCCAAATTTAAGACCTCTGGCCCAATAGATAGCTGAGGTGTATGCAGACAAAAATGTTCATGAATTTGCCACCCAAAAAAAGACAGACTTTGAACACTTATAATTTTGAGACAATCCGTCCTCCTAATGTCATGAAATGTGACACATTGTTAGAACACCTGTCATCAAGTAATGTGCTAAATTAAGATATCTGGCCCAATAGACAGCTGAGGTAGATGCGGACAAAAATGTTCATTAATTTCCCACCAAAAAAATAAAATAAAATTACAGACTTTGAACACATAATTTTGAGACAATGCATCCTAATGTCATGACAATGGGAACATTGTTAGAACTCGTCATCAAATAATCATGCCAAATTTTAGATCGCTGGCCTAATAGACAGGTGAGGTCTATGCAGATAAAAAGCTTCATGAATTTTCCCAGAAAAAATAAAGATGACAGAATTTCAGGACCTATAATTTTGCAACAATCCTGTCTAATTTCATGATATTCAGCATGTTATTAGAACCCCTCCCAGAAATGATGCATGCCAAATTTCAGAGCTCTAGCTCAATAGATTGATGGGGTTGGTTGAGCCCTGTCCCATTTATGTTATGTAGGAGGGGATATGAAGGGTACCAGGTAAGCATGTTGCAAATGAAACCATGCAAGAATAACCATGCTATCGTGTATGGTGGAGCATCGTTCTCCACTGAAATCCATTGTTGTCGAAACCTTGTAGTCACACACTAGTGTCGTTCGCAGTGCAGCAGAATGATTTTTTCTACTACACTGTGAACGTCACACTGTGTCCTCGAGCAGCATTTGACAGTTAGGGCTCACTCCATAGACAGGACACATAGCGAAAGCAGCAATGTCGGCGGCAGTACTAATGTTTAACGTTAAAACGTTCAAAATATAAAGTTCTTAAACAGTTAAAATGTCAAGCGAGAACACGTTCAAAATGCAAAGTTCTTTTTTCCTTCTAGTAACCCAGTAAAAATGGTTTGAAGCAGAAACATGCTGTAGTGATTCCTCCCCCCCTCAAAAAACGACGTTCCACCATACACTATAAAGAAAAGTGCATGGGGAACAGTTGACAACAGGGCATCTTTCACCTCGTTGGCACTATGACGATGGATTACCTCTCGAGCTGCACTCTCGAGGTAATCCGTCATCATAGTGTCAACTCTGTGAAAGAATAGCCCTATTGTCAACCGTTCCCCATGCACTATCCTATATGTAGAACGCACAAAGATTTGTACCGTGACAGGGTTTCTGAGCGAACAGTTACAATCACTACTCCTTTCACTGTACGCTCTATTGGGAGAGTGTCAAGTGCAGTGCCTGGTTGAACCACTTCTGTGGTCGAGTGGCTAGAGTACCAGCACCCGGCAGTGTAGGGGATCTGGGACAGTGTTTCAGTTCCCACCTGGTCCCACTGTATTGCAACTTTTTTAATGTAAAAAGGTTCGTACTTGCTCCAGTGTTTTGCCCCTTCTCTGAAGTCCACACTTCCTCAGAGTTAGTTATATTTATTCTGGGAGGTGTGGGGGGGGGGAGTCCCCCTATGTCGGGGGGGTGCGGGGGCAGAGCCCCTGCAAAAACACAGATATATCTATTTTTGTTCACGGTGTGCACTCTTCATGTTATGGTTGCCATTTTGTCCTGACCTTGTTTTGGCACACAATATCTTCTCTGTGCCATTGTTATCTTGTGTGATTTCGTCTGTGACATAATGACCCCATGCCAATAAGCAAGCAAGGATTCTGAATACTACTATCTCTAGCTTTTCTGGCTTTCTACTAGACTGCACAGTCAGATCTTACCTTAACCTGCTGTACTTTCTAATTTCTAATATCTGCCTTGCTTATGTATGTTTGTAAGGCATATATATGAAACAGCGTTCCCTGATGTATAAGCTAGATATAGCTGAAATGATAGCAGAGGCAGCTATGCCAGAGTGTGACCTCAGACTGATGTAATCTGTCACAATGCTCTGGCCAGCTACTAGGTGGGTCACAATGTTATAGCTAGCAACCAACAAGTACAAAGCCTGTCTTACTGAGAAGATGTGAGAGATTAACTTGAAGAGAGACAGGGGACAACACGCTGCTTATGTCCTGAATTGTCTTCTAATTTGCTGTGTGAAGACTGGCCTGAAAAGAGACAGGATATGCTGTTTCCATGTCCTGAATTGTTTTCTCCTGACCTGAACAATGGGAAGAGATGCTGATTTTTTTTTCAATTTATTAGTTTCTTGTGATTTAGAATAATAAATCACCATCTGTGGTTTTCTACAATTTTTCCTGGACTGCTTATGTTTCCTGACCTAGGCCTCCGTTACAGTTAGTGTCAGAGGCATCTGGATTAGGTACATTTGGTGTCATTCAGTATCAGAAGCCAAACCACATCCAGAAGCCTTAGGTTCATAGGTTCATAGATTCATAGGTAATTTTCAAGCCAGGGATATAATTTACTAACCAAATAGGCTTGCCTTCCATATTTAAAAATTAACAAAAAAATTTGCTATTTCCATAATGATCGTCTATTCCCTTTTTAAATACATTCATACTAGAACTATTTAATATCTGTACAGGTAAATTATTCCATGCCCTGACCACTCTCAAGCTAAACCAATGTTTCCTAAAGTTATGCACCCAAGTTTGTTGATAAAGTTGTTTTGTATGTTTCCTTTTACTAATTCTTCCATGATTGAACCTAATTCCCACATCCATTAACAAATCTACATCCTCACTATTTTTATATAGAAAACATAGATCTCCCCTCAATCTACGGTAATATAGTGAGTAGAGGTTCAGATTCACTAGTCTTTCCCAATATACTTTACCTGTCTGTCCTTTATTTGTTTAGTCAGTCTTTTTGAACTTTCTCAATGGAAGTATATCTTCCCTATTGTAAGGAGCCCAAACCCTTGCACAATATTCCAAATGCGGTCTAACCAAAGCTACATACAAGGGAACCAAAACCTCACTCCTTCTACTTGCAATATATTTTAGGATACAATTTAGGATTTGGATAGCTTTCTTTAATTGTTTTCGACACTGTACCCTAAATTTTAAATCGTTAGTAATTATAACACCCAGGTCTTTTTCCTCAGTAACAACTCCCAAATTAGTATTATCTAATTGGTAAACTGCTTCATTGTTTTCTTACCCAAGTGCATGACCTTGCACTTGGATAGATTAATTCAATTTATTCAGGTTTGTCCATTTATTTATTAAATCTAACGCTTGTTGTAGTGCAACTATTTGCTCATCATTTGATGAACCACACCCAGTCTACAATCATCGGCAAATTTGTACATCCATACATTTCTGTTGTTGATTTGTAATGAGGCAATGTACAAATTAAACAAAAATGGCCCCAACACCGAACCCTGCATGCATGCCACTAATAACCGGGCCCATTGTGAGTATTCCCCATTTACAACCACCTCTGTTTTCTATCCCAAAGCAATCTGAAATCCATCTGCAGATATTACTAGGCAACCCTAAATTTATCCACTACCAATAATAATTCTTTATGGGTATTTTATCAAAAGCCTTGGAGAGATCCAGAAATACCACATCCACAGGGTTAGCATCCATTTCTCTATTCACCTTATCATAAAAGGATAACAAATTTGTTTGACAAGATCTGTTCCAGTCAAAACCATGCTGGAATGGATCAACCAGGTCATATTGCTCAATATGTTCCACAAGAATATCCTTGATTATTCTCTCAAGAGTTTCCCTAATATCGAGGTCAAACTAATAGGTCTAAAATTACCTGGGTCTTTGCTTGGTCCTTTCTTTAAAATAGGCACTACATTTGCCAATTTCCAATCTTGGATAACCGAACCAGAATTTATTGATTGTTGGAAAATATATGTTATGGGATATACCAACATATCCGCAAGTTCTCTCAAAATTCTGGGATGTATACCATCAGGGCCAGGGGATTTATTAGTGTTTAAATCAATTATTCCTTTATAGATATTTACTGGATTCAAAACGATTGTCCCAGGTTCAAAGGGTCTACTTGTACAGCCTTTCCACATAGATGGGCGAGTTATCACCAAATTATTAAATTTAAAAACTTCAGTGAGATTTTGTGAAATTTCATCCAAATTCCATGAATTCAGAATTTTCTCATTCCACACAGCTCTAGTACACCGTTTTATAAAACAATTTGATGAAGTATCGAATACATGGGAATACAAGTGTTTATCCACTGTATAATGGGGGTGGACTAGAAGTGCTTTACGGTGCATATACACCCCTTATTACCTAAGTTATCTAAGTTTTGGTTAGCACTCTGGATTTTGAATCCAGCAATCTGAGTTAAAATCTTGGTGGGACCTCAACTTGTTTTGTATAGGATGCTTAGTACAGCAGCAGAGCTACAGGCTACAAAACAGTAGAGGGCAAGGGGCCTGGGTTTGATCCTGAGAGTGGATCATTTTGGGGAGGGGCAAGATCAAGTAGAGTCTTTGGTGATAGTATAGACATGGACAAATGGGCAGGCAAGGTGTGCCAAGCAGTCCATATTTGCCATCGAATTCTTATAGAATCATAGAATCATAGAAGCTTGATGGCAGAAAAGGACCATACCGGCCCATCTAGTCTGCCCTTTTTCCCCTACACCTCCTCTCCTGCTAGCCCCAGCCCCACCCTCCCCCTGATACTCAGCCCCATATGCTTGTCCCATGCCCTTTTGAATTTTTCCATCAATTTAGCCCCACCACTCTGTTTGGTAGTCCACCACTCTCTCAGTGAAGAGACACCATCTCACATTGCCCTGTATCTTTTTCCTTGCAGTCTGAGGCTTTGCCCTCTAGTTTTAACCCCCTCCTTCCTCTTAAGTAAACATTCTTCTCCCACTTTATTGAGTCCCTTTACATATTTAAAAGTTTCAGTCATGTCTCCCCTTTACCTCCTTGTCACCAGCGTATACAGATCGAGCTCCTTACACCTCTGCTCATATGACTTTCTCTGCATATCCTGCACCATCTTGGTTGCCCTTCTCTGAACCCTCTCCATTTCATCTATATCCTTGAGGGGATGAGGCCTCCAGAACTGAACTCCACACTCCAGGTGCAGTCTCACCATGGCTTTGTAAAGGGGCATTATTACCTCCCTCTTTCTGCTAGTAATGCCCCTGCCTGTTCATGCCAACATTCCACTGGCCTTTCCTGCCACCCTGCTACATTGGATTCCTATCTTAAGGTCTGAGGAGACTATGATCCCCAGATCCCTCTCCTGTTCTGTTACTTTAATTTCCTCCCCAAATAGAGTATACCTTGATCTTCTGTTCCTACTCCCCAAGTGTATCACAGTGCACTTCTTGGCATTAAATTTCAGCTGCCATATCCCAGATCATTTTTCAAGCATCTTTAAGTCCTCCCTCATGTCCTCCACCCCCTGGGGTGTCCACCTTATTGCATATTTTCGTAACATCAGCAAATAGGCACACCCTCCCCCTCAAACCATCAGCAATATCACTGATGTAGATGTTGAAGAGAAGCAGACCCAAAACTGACCCCTGTGGCACTCCACTCTTCACTCTCACTGTCCCGGAGTGCACCCCATTTAGCACCACCCTTTGAGTTCTTCCTGACAGCCAGACCTCCACCCAGCTTATTTTTTTCCCACCCAACCCCAGGCTTTCCACCTTGCTCATCAGCCTCCTATGGGGGATGGTGTCAAAGGCCTTACTGAAGTCCAGATAGGCCACATCCACCACCCCCCCCAAGTCAATCACCTGAATCACCCAATCAAAGAACTGAATTAGGTTTGTCTGGCAAGACTTCCCCTTCATGGAGCCATGTTGTCTGATGTTCTGCAAGCCACTCTCCTCCAGGTAATCCACCTCCCTCTCCTTGATTAATGCCTCCATTACCTTCCCCACCACTGACGTGAGGCTGACATGTCGGTAGTTCCCCTTCACCTCTTTACTACCTCCCTTGTGTAAAGGCACAATGTCTGCCCTCTTCCAGTCCTCTGGCACGCTCTCTGTATCCAGGGACAAGTTGAAGAGCCTTGTCAAAGGAGCGGCCACGTCCTCCTTCAATTCTCTGATCACCTTGGGGTATAACCCATCAGGCCCCATTGCCTTGTCCACCCTCAATCTGTCTAGTTCTTCTATGGTTTTATGACTGCAGAAAACTTGGTGTAAACTGTGTATTTCTTTTGCTTGACAGGTTTACAAGCTGGGCCATTTGTCTTATTTTCAGCCATGCCTGGGAAGTACAGGGAATATTAACATAGTCTTAGCAAGCAAGTGTGTGAATTGGTGCTGAAGAAAATGTCAGCCTAAACTGCAGTCTCTCAGCTCATTATCAAGACTAAAAGTGATCCAGTCATCCAATGTTTAAAACCTGGTTAAATTATATTATTTTTCATTTCCATTCATTGCCTCCAATTGAACTAGAATACTTCCACCAGAATCAGTACAAATTTGGCAAAGTTATAATAATTTTAAAATTTGTTATCTCACCACCAATGACACCCTTGACAAACAAAGCAAGTGGCCCCAGCAATGAATCCTGCAGCAGCAGTCCTTCACGTGACAGAACTGCAACTGGGACCTGGGGAGGTAAACTTGAAAGCTCTGTGATAAATGATCTATTATGACAAATAAATAAAAAACTGTCTGAAATAAAAAAGTAAATAAATGAGTGTGTCCACCTCATGGTCTAGTCTGTCAGAAATGAAGGACTGAATATACATAAAGAAAGAAAGGATTACCTTAACTGAGGATTTCCACATTAAACTTGAAGATGTATCTGATCTTCACATCAGGCAAATCAACTCCTTCCTCGCAAAAATTGATGATGTGGATGAGAGGAGTAGGAGCAACAATTTAAGAATTGTGGGGGCACCTGAGGGGCCGAGGGAGACAATATGTGTATATTTCTCCAAAACCTCTTACCATCAATTCTAACTTACCAGTGGTCCTGGCCACTAGAAATTGAGTGAGCCTATAGATCCCTGTCAGTCAAACTTAAGCAGTGACAGAGCTCCAGACCAATTATAATTAATTTTCACTGATTTACCATTAAAGAGGAAATTTTAAAAATAGCCCAAGTTTGAAGAATTTTAAGCTAGGGAGTGACAAGATTTTTATCTTCCAGAACAATTCCCTTGAGTTACTAGGGAAAAGAAAAGCCTTTACTGAGGTTAGGTTAGAGATGCAAAAATAAGGGGGTCAATATTACATGAAGTACCCTGCCTCCCTACTCATCAATAGAGCTGGTGCTTATCACACTTAAACTCACCAGAGGAAGACTGGCACTTAATAAAAACCTTCTGAGCAATGTCCACATACAGGCGTTCATTAACTGCCACTCAAGTTGGGGGGTAGCACTCCTAGCAGCCTTCTGTCTCGTGGACTAACATACAATATTTAGTTAGCTTGAATGCTAGCTACTAAAACAATACAGCCTACCCTGACAAGTGCCAACAATGCTGGTGTTTGCCTGCTTGATAATCACATTGCTCTCGCACCTGTAACGTTGTCCATGTAACTGCGCTCTAATATTTTGTAATTTTATTATTCTGTTCCCTTCCCTTCTCCCCCCACCCAGGTTGCACCTAGAAATGAGCTTTGTCTCAATGTGCCTTTCCCGGTTACCAATTATTAATGAATGAATGAATGAATTAATAAATACATACATACATACATAAATGCAACCCCCTGCATCATGTGCTGAAAAGCTTTGATCACAAATGTGGCCTGAACAATAATTCTCCTCAGATACCCCAGAGAGTTTTTTAGAAAAACTATCAGCAGTTCAAGTATAGAGGCAGATCAAGGGGTCCGATGGTGCTGCCACCCAGAAACAAAAGACGCCAGAGCAACAGCAGAAGGCGAATTCAGCAGCAACTCTACCTCAAGCCTGTGCACAACACTCACACCTTAGAAATCAGGAATACTAATAGTGATATAGAGCTACCCTCTAAAGTAGATGCATGGCATGTTTTCTTAAATTCTACTGATTCATTACAATAATTTTACAGCTCTACCTCTCTCTGTCAAATCTGTGCTGCTCTCCTACACAAACGCCTTGTCTGAAAAACACCTCTTAAAAAATACATGCAAATATACAAACACATGTTGGCATTAGGATTTTGTTTCTCTAAATGTTTCTAGCATTGTGCTCCCTGTCTCAGGATCACATAGAAGAGATTCAGCAGGTCTTATGGCATATCTTTCTGTGCAATGAGTCTGCTTTACTTTCAGCTTTGCAGTGTTAGTCAGTGAAGGAGGAGATAAATGTTAAGCAACCTGGCCCAGATATTCAAAAGTGTTGCACATGGCGCAACAGTGTTGTGCCATGCACAACCCACTGATGCGCCCCAGCACAATATTCAAAAGGGGAAAGTGCGTGGCACAAATTCTGATGTGCTGGAGCGCAGCAGGCACAGGTGGGGGGACGTGCCCATGCATACTCTGCACAGCCCGATATTGATCCTGGAATGTGCGGAGCCATGCATGCGCAACCCCTACCTGCGCCAGCACAAAGCTGATCCCAAAAAGGAACAATGGATGGCCACCCACAGGTGAGCTGCCAGATTACGGGGCACAACACGGCAGCTACCACCTCTGGAGTGTCCACCTGAGCTCCGGCTGCACCTCCGTGGTGGCGGCCCCCACATGCCTGATTGCAGGCATCAGTAAAAAAAAGATTAATCCAAAATCCCTGGTGGTCCAGTGGACCGCTGCCCGCCCGATTGCGGGCTAAATAAAAACTCAGATGAATCCTATATCCCTGGTGGTCCAGTGGACCGCTGCCCACCCGATAGCAGGCTTAATGGAAATGGAAAGAAAACTATTATCCCTGGTGGTCCAGTGGACCTGCCCGCTCGATCGCCGGCTGAATGGAAATGGAAAGAAAACTATTATCCCTGGTGGTCCAGTGGACCTGTCTGCCCAATCGTGGGCTGAATTAAAAAAATAAGAACACTATTATCCCTCGTGGTCCAGTGGACCCCCTCCCACCCGCCCACTGATCCTCAACGCCCACTCCTCTTCCGGTCAGCGGCGGGCAGAAGCACCCCACCCGCCTGCCGCCCTGCCACCTGCTGACTGACACCGTTGGTAGGGCTGCACACCCATTGGTCCACAGCATGAGCCAATAGGTGTGCAGCCCATACCGTACTACACATTGGGTTGCTCAAAAATGTGGAAGTAGCGTGCCATGCATTTGGTGGGTACAACACAATTCCACACAATGCAGGACCATTGGCCCAAAGGCATTGCAGAGTGACACTGATCACAGTGCCAGTCTCACACCTGCTGTCTGACAAACATGATGACCAGATTAAGTGGCAGAGCCCCTAATTTTACCCTGGAGGAGACTGCTGCCACCATGCTCCAGGAGACACACCCAAAGTGAATGTGAAAGAGTGTGATGCCAAATTGGTGCATGCCTTTTTGTTAAAAATGAATTCAACTTTATTTGGATGAGACAATACGCATATTCCAACACAACAACATACAACAATAACAATTCTATTTATTCCCTCCTCCGACCCGACATCAGAATGGTGTCCCTGCAATCCGAGGCTTGATTAACCAACAATATTAGTAGAGGTGGCTGGC
This sequence comes from Neoceratodus forsteri, assembly GCA_016271365.2. Classification (NCBI taxonomy): domain Eukaryota; kingdom Metazoa; phylum Chordata; order Ceratodontiformes; family Ceratodontidae; genus Neoceratodus; species Neoceratodus forsteri. Next base: position 355,954,657 of record CM057457.1, read on the forward strand.
AGAGAATAGATGGCATGCAATTTACCCCTGGCTTTGTCAAACCTGTTGATGCTATTATGCAAGCTAGCTAACATATGCTCTGTGCAAAGACTGAAGAGAAGTTCCTGCATCCACTTAGTGTAAGTAATTGGCTCAGAGTCGAGTCAATGCCGCAGTACTAGCTTGTTAACTGACATTGCTATAGTGGCTAAGTAGTATCTGCACTCATGTGCTAAGACCCCAGCGTAATCCCCACCAGGCAGATTTCCGGTTCAAAATGATGTTCGATACCTAAGAGAGGATCCACTGTCTGCCTAATGAGGGTCCACAGTGTAGCCACCTTGTTGCATTCCCAAAAAAATTGAAAAAGGGTGCCTTCAGCAAGTTCAGCCTGTTGACACCTCATACATTGAGGAGATTGGATCTTGCCCATTTTAAAGAGTTTGACCAGGGTAAGACACATATTATTTAACAGCTGAAATTGCATTATCCACAACCTGTCCTGGCTAACATAACTGTAACAGTCTTTCCATATATTCCCCCAGTCAAACTCATGCTGCGCAAATTGCGAGACCCAATATCTGGAGACCCCCTCTTTGTCAGGGAAGGCCTTCTCCTATATACCAACATATAATTTAGATACTGTGTGTAGCAAACTAGCTATCTGCAAGAGTGAATGCAGGACCCATCCACTCCCGCCAGATCTGCGCTCAACCTTTGTCACTCATGTGATGGAGCTGGTAGACCTTAAAGATGAGGGTTCTGTCTAAATGGTATTTCTGCATTATTTCCCCAGAAGAAAGAAGGGCCCCATCCCTAATCAGATCACCAACCGTGGCCAAAGCTAAGCAAGAAAGTCAAGAAAAAGGAAGGTGTTTACCACCTATATGTAAATTAGACTTACTGAATAGGGGCTGGGAGATATCACGTCAGTGGTTATAGTTCATGAAATAACAAAGTTGTGATTGTATTTTGGCCGAGACCCCAATCACGGTGTTTCTCAAAACTGGGGGTAAATCTTTTAATTTAATATACCTAAGAGCGAGTGGAGCTACATTGCCTGAAGAAACCAACTTCTGCTCGATAAGAGGTCAGGTAGGTACATTGGTGCATGCCGTAAGGAGACAACCAGGTCCAGTGCACGCCATGCCAGCTGAAGTATCGTGGGCAAGATATGGCCAGGTGTGACAAAGGACTACTCCACCAGCTGTGGCACACTGTGCCTGAGGCAGATGTGGCCATGAGGAGTGGACAGCGCGACACAACAGGTAAGTGTCAACAGCAACACATTAGTATTCCACCATGTAGATGCAACATAAGCATGTGTCAGGCTGCACATGGGCACAGTGTAATGTAGCCCTTTGATTTCCACACTCAGGATGTGACAAAACATGACAGGCCATAGCTGCCAGGCATGGAGGCAAGGAGGCATTGGAAACATCAACACAGGTGGGGCCAGCAAGAAACTGTGTGCAGGGAAAGTGCCAACTCAAATGTGAATCACAATGGTGTACATATCAAACGGCAGGGTCCTAGGCCGCGCCATAGCAGGCAGCATGGATGTACATGCCTACTCCCTAGTCTGCAGGGTGCATGTGTGACCCCAAGCTGATTGTACCCTGCCAGCCCAGCTGGGGTGTAGGGGACATTAACAGACAGGGGGTAATGTGCCATGCATGTCATAGGGGCTTGCACATGGTAGCACATGGATGGCTATCACAGCCTTGGCATGCTATGTGTGGGCAACGTGTTGTACCACCACAGTCACAGGCATGACACCACAGACAACACAACATGCTGTAAAAGTGGGTTGGCATGACATGTGACAGTATGTCAGGTCCATCCGCACTGGTGACCATGTACATATCAACCACCTGTGTGCATGGCATTTTGGTTTGCCATGGGGTGGATCTGTGTGCAACGTACAGCCATGGCGGGTGTGGTGACATGACATGGATATACCCAGTAACATGGGAACATGTGTGTAACATGTTGAAGTGAGCGGATGCATACTGTTGCATATTGTGGTACCTGTGCACAGGGCGACATGTGCCATGCACGAGTGGTGTCTCGTGCACTGTCAGGCATCACAACTGTGATGCATGTGCAGAATGCCAACAACATAGGCACTGTGCCCCAGGTGTGCCCATGATCAGATACACACATATGTCTGTACATGGCCATGGTCACAGGGCCTTATGCAGACATGTGCTGCATAGGCCCTGTGAGCCACTGCAGCCACAGCACATGCATATGTGCCATACTGCCGGTGGTGAGTCACATCCGGCTGTCTTTGGCACATGGCATCACACAGTGCAGGTACATGCAGGACACAGGACTGGTACAACAGTGTGTACATGCCTATGGATGACACCATGCATATGGACATATATACACCAGCCACATGTCCATGGCTACCACCAATGGTGACTATGGATGGGGACAGGGGATGTGGGTAGTGCTCCATTTTCACACATTGAGGGAACAGCTGGGGAGGTCATGTGGATGGAATGTACACAGGTGGGGACACTAGGATGGCCTGGGGGGACTGTAACAATGTTGCACAATGTCACCAATGTCATTTTGGTGCCAGTGCACACTGCATGTGCACACAGCACTCCATAATGATAGTCAGCTAATTTGTGTCAGGATTGATGAGGCAGTGCTGACTGTATCCCACCATCAGCATCCAGTACTGTTCACAGACACACCAGTGGTAGGACACTGCATATGCACATGTATCCAGGCCCATGAGGGGTTGCTGACTTGTGCATACCTGTGTCATCCATACAGGTCATCAACTTCAAGAAGGGCCACCGACCCATGCCGATAGTCTCTGGGCCAGGGTCATGATCTGTACCATATGGCTACAGCAGAAAAAGGATGCACAGGTGTATGAGGAGAGAATGTGCTGCAGGCGTCACTGTGTCCCACAGCTCCCACCTACAGAGAATGAAGGTGAGGAACAGGAGGAGCACCATCAGGTCGTACAAGCAGCAGCAGGGATGGACAATGGCCAGCAGGTGGCAGAACAGCAGGGCGCTTGTGCCACACTGGTGACAGACAACGGCCAGTGGAGTGAGGATGATATGATGGACACTGGTGTTGGCAACACTGCTGCAGTTGATGGACACAGAGATGACATCAAACAGACTGTGGGTGACATCCTCCCTGGCACTTGTGTGGCAGACAGTGCTGCAACTGCTGTGTATGGGGTTGTGACTGGGCAGCAAGAGGGGGATATCATACAGGACACTGGTGTGTCAGACAGTGCTGCAGCTGTTGTGTATGGGGTTGTGACTGGGCAGCAAGAGGGGGATATCATACAGGACACTGGTGTGTCAGACAGTGCTGCAGCTGCTGTGTATGGGGTTGGGACTGGGCAGCCTGAAGGGGAGTACAGACATGACACTGGTGTGTCAGACAGTGCTGCAGCCACTGGCAATGGGGCTGTGACTGGGCAGCCTGGGGGGGGGAGTTCATACATGACATTGGTGTGATGGATTGTGATGTAGCCGCTGGCACTGGGGTTGTGACTGGGAAGTGTGAGGGGGAGTTCATACACAGCACTGGTGTGTCTGACAGTGCTGCAGCTGCTGAATATGGGGTTGTGACTGGGCAGCCTGAGGGGGAGTTCATACACAACACTGGTGTGTCTGACAGTGCTGCAGCTGCTGCATATGAGGTTGTGACTAGGCAGCCTGAGGGGGTGTTCATACATGACACTAGTGTGTAGGACAGTCCTGCAGCTGCTGAATATGGGGTTGTGACTAGGCAGCCTGAGGGGGAGTTCATACATGACACTGGTGTGTAGGACAGAACTGCAGCTGCTGCATGTGGGGTTGTGACTGGGCAGCCTGAGGGGGAGTTCATACACAACACTGGTGTGTTGGACAGTGCTGCTGCTAGATATGGTGTTGGGGTTGGGCAGTCAAGGGGGAATACCTCTGGGACACTGGTGTGTCCCATAGGGATGCAGCTGCAGGATATGGGGTTGGTCAGCCTGAGGGGAAAGAGAACATTGCTTAACCAGTATTATACAATGGCAAGAAAGAATACTGGTCTCTGATTGGTCAGTCTGGGACTGGTCCCATGATGTTATCCCAGTACAACATCATGGGTCTAGTCCCAGCACAGACATGACCATATCAACTGTTTGTCGAATCACTCCATGCAGCCTGCCTCAGTGATCTCCGTCCCGATCGGTAAAACCGCTTTAGTGATTCCCATTCACAAGCTTTGAATGAGTGTTCCCTCCTTCTTTATAATTTAAAAAAAAAAAATCCTTCACACCAAGTCAGACACTTTACTCCATCAGAACATGAATTTTATGCCTGTTTACCTTCTTCCTGAACCCAGCGGCTTCAGTGAACAGTGGAGACCGTAACTGCCGGTCACGCGGTTCACTGACACTTCTCTGTCATGGTACACATTTAAAATATCCTTTCCCATCCTGTCACTGTGGCAGATTACATTTTTAGAAATAATTTTTTCAAAGTTCTGACTGGCTTCACTTTGCTCTACATTATTCGGCAGAACTGAAGCAGCGCTTAAAAAAAATCTGACTAAGCCGTCAGGGCGATTGCTTTCACAGCCACAAATGTAGAATCTTTCTCTTTCACTGTGGTTGTGAAGCTGATCAATCCTATTTTTGTCTGAATTTCTTCATGTTGCACTCTTCCTGCTCACTCGCAGTAAACGTGGCTTTACAACATACCTGCTCTGCTCAGCTCCACAGTACCATGAATGCAGCTCCACCTACTCTGTTCCCAAACACAACGGCAGCCCATCATAAGACAAAAAAGTGAAAGAAGTCACATTCTCCAGAGTCCCAGTTTCCTGTAGTGCGTATGTCTGTGTATGTGTGTGTGTTTGGGAGGGGGTACACAAGAGTTCAGCACAATTCAGCAAATTCCTGCAATTCCTGCTTACTGGAACAGTGAAACAGAACTTTTTTTTTTTTAATATGTATACCTCCCCCTCTGAAAATTAACTGAAAATGTATTTAAAAATATATATTTTAATGTTCTTTCTTTTTCTGTTTATACCCAAGCCATTGTATGATAGCAATAATGCATGACAGGGTGTGTGTTGCGCTGGGATAACGTCACTTCTGGGGTGACTAGTCGCACTCGGCCTGCGGCCTTGTGCATAATCACCCCAGTCGTGATGTTATCCCAGCTCAACACACACCCTGTTGTGCATTATTGCTTAAGTAGCACACTAAGCTGAAGCTTGTTTCCAGATGTGACCTGGGACCACAAGGAAGTTAAGTGACTTGCTCAGGGTCACACAGTATGCACCTAGGCAGCTGTGGGATTCAAACCCAGGTCTCCAGATCTGCAGCTCAGAGCCTTAACCCACTGCACTATACTGCCTCCTAGGGGGTGTACATACAGGACACTATTGTGTGAGACAGTGCTGCAGCAGCTCGATATCGGGTTACGCAGCCTGGGGGGACTACCTCTGGGACACTGGAGTGACACACAGTACTGTGACTGCTGGATATGGTGTTGTGGCTGGGCAGCCTAGCTGGGACATTTTCATGGGTACAGCTGTGGGCTACAGTGGTGCTGCTGGGGTACATGGAGATAGGACTGGGCAGCCTGAGGGGGGTGCAATACAGTGCCTGTGGCCACAGTGCCATCTGGTGCTGCCAGTCCGGATATACAGACATCAGGGGCAGGTGTGCACACAGAGCAGGACACCATGCCCCACCACATGCAAATGTGTATGCTCAGGCTGCACATCCACGCATGCCCACCAGGGACCAACTGCGAGGACTGGTAAGGCTGGTAAGGGCGTGCCAGATGGACTGTGCATTGATGCAGGTGTTCCTGCAGGCATTTCTGGATGCAGTGCAGGAACTCCGTGACATGTAGGCCACACACACACGGCCAATGTGGTCCACCCTTGACACTGCCTCATGTCAATAGTGTCATGTACAACTATACCTTACAGAGTTGTCTGCCCCAACCATTGTCTGAGGGTATGGCACATTCCATATCTGTTTCTCTCCACTGCATGTCCCAAGGGTGTGCATGCTAACACCAGGGTCAGCATAATCGTGCAAGCTGTTTGAAGGTTGTTCAAGAGTGTTTTGCGATGCTGTTCCCACTCAGATGTTACATGTTGTTCCATTGTTATGTTTGATGTTCATCACTGTGCATGCCTTTTGTTATTGTTCATTACCACTCTGCCAAGCCACATATGTCACCCCCCCAGTTCAATAAATGCTCACCTGTGATTTGTATAACATGTGTTGGATGTGCCTTTCTGCTGTGTGGTACCAGTGGAGTGTACAGTGTAGCTACCACCTGGGACTATTGTGCATGTACTGTTGCCTGCCTGTGGCAGTGTCCTGTGGCATCATGGCCCCAGCTGGCTGCAGCCCGGCAACCTGCAGCATTGCATGGCATGACCAGCAATGTTCCTGTCCCCTATGTGTGGCACTGTGTGTGCCACATGGCCTGGCATACCATGGAGTGGGCAGGTCACCATAGTGTGCAGCCAGTGTGCCACAGATGCAGCCACTGGGACAACTCATGTCCAGTGGGGACAGAGACATGGATGGGGGACTGTTGGCTGGCTACAGGACTGACATGGTGAGTGACAGTCACTTGGATTATTCAGGGTGACCGGCATGCCACCACTGCTGTGCCACATGGCTAATTCATATGGCTGGTTGTGTCGAATGCATGGCCATGGACTGAGAGTATGGGTTTGCAGGGCACACATGCCCTCATTGTAGATGGCAGCATGATAGGGGGTAGTGTTTGATTGGGGTCAGGAGTTTGGGCATTCACATTGACCAGACTTATGCGGCCACATGTTCTGGCATCTGCACAATGCCACTGGTGTAACATGCTACATCTGTTTGTGGGTACTCTGGTACAGCCTGCCAGTCACCAGGGTGACAGTTACATGCTCCCATTGGGGAATGACCCTGGGGTCATCGGATGCAGACACGGTGCACATCCTTGCAAGTGCCATTGTGCGTCCCACAGGGCATGATGCCCGTAAGGGTGCTGGGGGAAATTAGCAGACACAGTATGTTACTACATGTGCTATGGTGATCCCCATGATAGGAATATCAGGGTTACCATGGCCAGTTGTGTGGACACATGGCATGGGTGGGGGCCTGTCTGGCAACTGGCCAGAGTGGGATGGGTATGCTGTGTTACGGGCCCCCATACACTAGCCTACTGGTGCCATACATTATCATAGAACACATACACACTGTGGCATGGGTTGTTGGAGGGATTGGTATGGGACAGACATGTACCAAGGGATATCACCACTGTGACCTTGTCCAAACCCGTGCATATCGGCACTGACAACTGTACTGTGGGTAGCCCACTGTGAGGGTGCATGGTGGCTGGCATTTGTGTCACATAGCCGTGCATCATTGCATTGCCTGGCCCGTACTTGCAGGGTATGTGTCACTGCCCACTTGACTGTGCTTGGCACATATCCCTGCCCATAAGCCCCTGAAGAAGATTGGCATCACCTATCCCAACATGCCCTGCACAACCCATTGCCTCTGCCCATGTCAGTGGATGTACTACCTGAACACATGTCCTGTGTTGTATGATTTATTACCCAGATGGCTGGCTGTTGCAACACACTGTGGAGTACTGCCATCTGTTTTCCCATATTCAACAGTGTCGTGTATGTCACACATTCACCCCCACCACACACATCCATCACCCTATGGCAGTGTTTTCATGGTTTGTTATCTGTCTTTGGTTTCTTCCATCCAATACACTGCTGGTGTGCCTCATCCTGCTGTTGTCTTTTATCGCCCCTGTGGCTTGTTTACCCCCCACCCTTGGTCATGGGTGCTGTGCATGACTCTGAAGTTTATTTATTTATTTATTAGCTTTTGGTGACCGGGTAAGTATGTTAGGTAATTAGTCCAGCCTATTTTCAAGCATGACCCAGGAGATTACAGAATACAGAGATGCAAAAATAAACAGTAGAAAATGGTACAGTATGCCAAAGAAGGACCTCACACAGGAAGGTCAAAATAAAAATAAACATTTTTAACATAGGTCACCCACGCAGGAGTGAGACAAACGAAAACAAAATCAAATTAAACCTGTGCTGGACCCCAACACAGGAAGGTCTGACAGTGTGGATTACATTCAGACAATTGGACACCCAGAGATAATAGAGAGAGAAGCAAAACATAACACTGTGTGTGTGTGTAGGGGGGGTTAACACAGTGGAAATATCGGACAAGACAAGCAACAAAAAAAAGGTTAAGAGCATTTACAAACACCGTGTGTCCTTAGGTAAGAGAAGAGTGCTGTCTTGAATGAGTCATGACGAGATGCAGAGACCCTGATATGGAGAGGTAGGGGATTCCAGAATTTGGGGGCAAAGTGGGAGAAAGCTTGTTCACCCATTCTTGTTGAGCAAGGGGGAACAAAGAATAGGGGGGAGGCAGAGGACCTCAGGGAGTGAGTATAAGTCACAGGGTTTAACATAGCTCCAAGAGAGTCAGGTCTGGGGATATGGGTAAGAGAGTCAATGAAGCATCCAAGGGTGTAGGAGCGCAAGTCCTTGGGAGCAAGCCAGTTTAAAGAGGAGTAGAGGAGACAGTGGTGGGTGAGTCTAGGGACAGACAGGGCAAATCTACAAATATTATTGTATGTAACTTCCCACTTGTGGAGAGCAGTAACATTAGCCCAGGAGAGGACCGGTAGAGCATACTTAAGCCCTGGAAGGAGGATACCCTGGGCTATAGAAATCCTTGCTAAAGGGATACGTGAATGGCAAACTTTGTAGGTGACACCAATCTTCATGTTGATATGCTTACAGACCTCATTTATATGAGTGGAAAAGTTCAGAAATGGGTCAAGTGTCATACCGAAGTATTTAAAGGAGTCCGTATTAGATATAGCAGATCCATCAAGGCAACGGACCTGCAAACATGGGGTAGCTGTCTGGACTTTTCTGGTGGATCCAAAGAGCATGGCATATGTCTTGGGTAGGTTAAGGATGAGCTGATTTGAAGAGAGCCAGGACTGGATGCTTTGGAAGGAGGAAGATAGTTGATCACTTATGTCAGTGACAGAATTAGAGGCAGTGAAGACGACCAGGTCATCGGCATACATTATAGCCCAGGAGTGAGTAAGAAAGGAAGGAATATCATTGATGAAGAGAGAAAAGAGCAAGGGGCCTAGTATGGAACCCTGGGGGACACCACAGGGGAGGACCTCTGAAGAAGAGAGGACTTTATTGATAGCGACAACTTGTGTACGATTGCTAAGGCAGCTGTTAAACCAACACAAGGTGGAGCCTGCCGCACCACGCGTACAGAGTCTCCTTAAGAGCAGGAGGTGGTTGACCAGGTCAAATGCCTTCATGAGGTCTACAAAAACAGCCCCAGTAAGGAGACCCTTGTCCATGTTCATCGTAACCTCACTAGTAAACAGGGTCAGGGCTGTAGTGGTGCTGTGTCCTGGCCTAAAACCATGTTGGACAGGTGTCTAGATCTTGAACTTTTGGAGATGAGAAGAGACCTGAGTGTGGATAAGCTTCTCAAGTAGTTTGCAAAGAGTAGGTAGAATGGCAATAGGTTGGTAGTTAGATAAGATCTTGGGGTCACCTTTTTTGAACACGGGGTAGTCCTCACAGTTTTCCAGACCTGTGGTACAGTGGAGGAGGAGATGGAAAGGTTAAAAGTCTTGTAACAGGTGTGGCTAGGATTGGAGCTGCCAGTTTAAGAATCCTAGGTTCAATGCTGTCAGGGCCCGCACTACCGTGAATAGGAATAGTTTTAAGAAGTTTGAGGACTTCCAGACATGAGACAGGAGCAAGATTCAGTGGATGGGCAATGTCATCATAGTCTGGCTCAGCAAAAAGATGGCATTGGGCTTGGGAGGGAGATGTCATGGGAAGCTTGGTAAACAGGGAGTTAAAGGCATTGGCTATAGTGGAGGGGTTATTACAGTTGATATCATTTATGATCATCTCTTTGGGGGCCTCAGACCTATGACTCCCAAGGATCTCATTTATTTGGGACCAGTACCTCCTAGGTTGGTTGAGGAGGAGCAAAGGAGCTCACGGTAGTAGTTGCCTTTTGCTAAACAAATCTCTCTCTCTCTTGCAGACATTACGCATTACAAATCAGAAGGAAGAGAGGAGGATTTCCATGTGGTCCATAGTTTGTCCCTCAGTTTCAGCTGTTGTAATAGAGGGCGCTTAAGCCACTTTGTGGTTTTGCCCCTAACCCTATGCATGGTGAGTGGGATATGCCTCTCCTGCAGAGAGAGTAAGGTACTGTTGAAGTATTCAGCTGCGCTGTTGATATAATTTGTGATAAAGATAGGGGACCAGTCAACTAGATTCAAGTCCCGAATAAGGGAAGCTGAATCAAGCAGTGCAAAGTTAGAGAAAGTTAGCATTTTGAGTGGATATGAGGGGGGAGAAGCATCCCATATACAGTAGATAGGGCAGTGGTCACTGATAGAGTCTGGGAGAACACTGACTGAGGCAAGGCGGTCTTTTCTGTTTGTTAGAACCCAGTCAATAAGAGTTCGACTGGTACCATTGGCAGCGATTCTTGTGGGTGATTGAATGAGCTGAGCAAGGTTTGCTTTGCTGTTAGTAGATGCCAGTTGAGAGGCATTAGGTCCAAGCCAGTCAAGGTTAAAATCCCCCAGACATATAATTTCATTTTTCGATGTTACAATGAGTATAAAGTCAATGAGTTCTGCAAGACCAAATTTGCTAACATGAGGGGGTAAGTATACATTAAATATGTGCAGTTTCTTTGAGCCACCCAGGAGTAAGAGAGAGTGGAGTACTTTGCAGTTATTCAGATTTTGTGTAAGTACAAGGGTTACCTTTAGATGAGCCTTATGGTACAGTGCTAGACCACCTCCTCTTCTGGAGGAGGGACGGTCAACCCGAAGTAAGTTGTAACCTTGAATAGAACATAAAGAGCTGGGGATGGAGGGCTTGAGCCAGATTTCTGATAGAGCTAGTAAGTCGGGGTTATTAACTTGAACCCAGCATTGTAATTCAGGGAGATTAGCAGTAAGACTCCTGATATTGAGGTGAGCTATGCTTAGTCCAGGAGACTGTGGTAGCATATGGGTGAAAACGGGTAGAGTGAATTGAGTCCCCGGGCCCGGGTTGGTCTCAATATCATCAGACAGGGTTAAGGCTAGGGTAATGAGCCAAGAGACAGTGAATGCAAACAAGCAAGAATTTTGCTCAGGGGTGGTGAACTTCATTCGTAGAAAGTACCTAATTAGGAAACCGGTAAAGTTATATGTGAGGCTCGAGGAGGGTTCAGCTCCTGTAGTTTTATGCACTAACATGTTTGAATAGGCAAAGTTATTTGTGGAAGCAGGGGGTAGGCAGATGTGGACACAAGGATTTGTCCCAGGTAGCCAAAGGTCAGTAGGGCTAAAAAGAAGGGGATGCAAAAGTAAAGCATGTGCATTTTAGATCTAGGGTAGGTATAATTACTAAAATGAAAGAGATTAGGAGTGCAGACTTTTGGTGAAAGCATCTCAGTGGACAAAAACAAATGGATCTACTGCTGGAACCAGGGGAGAATAAAGAGAAGTAGCACACTTTAGTGGCCATAGAAGATATCTTGCAGATGGAAAAGTAGGGTGGGAGGGTATTGGGGAGGGTGGGGAGCAGCCCGAAAAGCAGCTGTGGGGAACCCTTGTAAGCAGAAGCAGTAGCCGCTAAGCCTGAGTCTTCCCAGAGCAGCTCTGACTTTAGTCCGGAGTGCCCACAACAAAGCAAACCATGCACCGACTGCAAAGAAGGTGAAACATCCAATTCAGTTTAAATCTGCGTTTTCTCCAAGTCGGCCGTTAGGAGCAGAGTTTAATTACACTACACCTGGGAGCCTTCGGAGTAGAACTAATTCAGCAGTAGCCCTGGAGCAGACAGCAAGATCTAAACAAGTAAGTGGCTCTGCAATAATAGTGGAGCAATGTCCAGGAATTAACAATTAATTTTTATACACAGGGCATATTAGAATAGCAGCTGGTGAATACTTAAACAAACAAAGCCAATTTGGCTAGCAAATATGTTCAGCAGAATTGAGTGGCCGAGTAAAAGAAAAGGCGCCTAATTTGAAAATTAAGAACAAAGCTGCAGGGCTCCATGAGGGAAACGCTGACTCCTAGTGTCCTTTTGCATACCTGTGGTGACTTGACGGGGAGCTGCTCTGAGGGCACCAAGCCCTGCTGTGTCCAGGGGCTAGAGGGAGAGACAAATGGGAGGGCAGAATGTTAAAACCAGTCGGGGAGGGTGAGAGAGAGAGAGAGAGAGAGTGCATAATAGAGGGTCAGATATGACAAAGTAGGTGGGGGAAGCGGGGGGGGAAAGAGAGAGAGAGGAGAGACAGAGACAGAGAGAGAGAGAGAGAAAGATAGAATGGTGAGGAGAAAAATAAGAAACAAAGGGTAGGAGCAGGCTTGATGTAGAAGTCCAGACACAAATCATTCAGGCTGATATAATAACACTTTTGTACTGTGCACTACCAGACTAATAATCCACTCGCAATGCTCACTATAATTATGGCACAAGCCAGGGGTACAACAAATGAGTTTATAGAGCACAATTAGGCTTGAAATGTATACTAGCAATTATACTATGTGGTGTTCTTCATGCCTGTGTTGTGTGGCTTCTGACCACATTTCTTTGGTGGTAGTCGCTGGTCTTGGTTAATCTGTGGCTGCATAGTGTTCTGCATATCCTGGGAGTGTGCCGCAGTGTCAGACCCCTACACTGGTGACACAGTGCTGGCTTCCACGTGGGCAGTTCCATCCTGCCTGCAGTTTGACCCCAGCCTGGCTTGTATTGGTTAAGGTGGTAGATGCAGGGCAGGTGATGCCTGGTTAATGGCTGCTCCTGCAGACAGTCATGTAGGTGCTGCGGACATTATCATGCCTATCTTGTATCTGTCCAACACTGCATGTTTGTGAGGTCACAGGTGTCTGCATTGTCTCCTTTTTTGTGGGAACCTATCTTGGTGCTGTTGTCACAGGTGTCTACATATGCCCATCTCTTATGGTGACCTGTTGTGCTGCTCACATCACAGGTGTGTTTGTGGGATTGTCGTCTGCAGTGCCATGCTGTGCTGCTTTCATCACAGGTATGTATGTGGTCCCACCTTCTGTGGTGACCTGCTGTCGTGGGTATACCATGATGATAGCAAATGCATGTGAGAACCGGCAAAATGGCGACCCATATGAGGGCACTATCATCATGATCCTACGGGGATGGCTACTGTTGCAATGGTGAGGGTAGGGTGGGTGACAGGAAGGGAGATTTAGAAATGGGAAGTAGAGGGGTAGGGAACAGGGTTGTAACCCTGTAGTGTGCCTGCTCCTCTGAGCCAACTGTTTGGTGTGGTGAGTAGGGTGGTTGGCTCCGAGGGAGCAGGTCCTGGGTTTGTGACTGGGGGTGGGTACAATTTTGCTACGTTCTGCGGCTGAGGCACTCATTTTTTTTTTAACTGGGCTGTGCCCCCCTCCCTGACATGTACCCCCTGGAGTTGAAAATCTTTAGCTGGGAGTGGTGCGGGGTGGCAGAGCCCCCCTGCATGCACAGTTATTTCAGTTGCCTTTAAGTGCATATCACAGAATATGTTTTTGGCGATAATGCACTAGCGGTAATAGGGATCGCCTTTCAGCTGTGCCCCCCTCCCTGACATGCACCCCTCTGGACTTGAGAATCTTTAGCTGGAGGGATGCGGGGTGGCAGAGCTCCCCTGCATGCACAGATATCCTAGTTGCCTTTAAGAGAATATCACAGAATATGTTTTTGGCGATAATGTACTAGCGGTAAAAGGGATCACCTTTCAGCAATCGCTGTTCTCACATGGAACCCTGTGGTGCACCATTGGGGTGCTGCTGTGCTGGTACAACTGTTGGGTGCTACCTGGTAAGCTGCAATTGTTTTTTTTTCACTTTTTTAATCAGGAGTGGCACACTGTGCTGAAAGCTTGTTTACAGATGCGACCTTGTGTGCCATCCTCATGCAATGGTGCTGGGCATGTTGACCACTCCTGCAGGGCTGCAGCAATGTTCTGCAATGCTGTTGCCATTATCTCAGTCTGCCTTTGCTGCTGCTCCACAGGTCTTTCCACAGTCAATGTGAGGTGCTCTATTGCCTGCGTGTGGCCCTGGACGCATGCCCATGTGACATGCAGGGCCCCCATAGTGATGTTCAGTGCTGCAGAGGTGTCCGGTGTCTCCTCCTGAATGACCATGGGGATGCCTGACAGGCATTCATCCATGTTCTTGTGGTGTTCCTCTATACACAGTCATATGCACCCCAGCATCTCTATTTGCCCCTCCTGCCTGCCCAAAACTGGCTGGCAGAATGTGCCATAGTCTGTGGGTGATCTTTTCTCCTCCTGTAACGTTCTCGCAGCCTCATCCAGTCTTGCCTCCATGTCTGACATGCTGATTGGGCTCAGGTACTGGACTATGTTGGTATGCTCCCAACCCTATCCCAGGTCATCCTCAGTTGTGCATTCAGCTGCCAACACTGCTGGCACTGTCTGGCTGTGCTCCTTTGCTGTGGACTCTATGGACACCAGTGTCACGTGCTGCTCACCCTCCACCTATGCGGAATGTGTACCTTGAATGTTTTGTTCCCTGCTGTTTTCCTCCTCATCCTCTACTTCACTGTCCTCACTGTTGTCAGCGTCGTACCAGGTCATAATATTGCACGGTTAATAGCGTACAGCATTATGGCGAATCCGGACCTGTGCGCTCCCTGAGTTGGACCCCCACCCGGACTTGAGAATCTTTAGTGGGGGGGGTCTAGGGGGTACAGCCCCCCACAGAACAATGACATAATGCCTCATGGCATTAATCGCACAGCGCGATTGTGCCACGTGGCATTATGTCTTGCAACATAATGACCCCGTGCCATCAGCATCATCCCTGGCAGCTGCTCCATCCTCCCCGTGGTCCACTGGTGTTTCTGTGGGGGGATACATACAGTGGTGGTTAGTGGCTACACCAGACATTGCGGCATTCAGCTTTGTATATGACATCACAGGGTGCAGTGGCCTGTAGTGTGATGTAGTTGTCAGTCTGATGCACACATACAGTGCTGGCAGGCATTGTGGTGTGGTATTGTGTGCTGTTGCATTGTTGCTTGTCACATCATGACTGTCATGCAGCCTTTCAGTCCATGGTTGTCTGGCATCCACAGGTGCACCCTTCCTGTTCTTGTGGCCCACATGTGGCATTCCCTCCCCCTTTGCTGTCCAGGCGCTGCTTATTGTGCAGCACCCTTGGGCCATGGTATGTGCAGCATATGTGTTCGGTACACCACCAACCTTTGTGTCCTGTGACTGCAGTGCGGCCCAGTTGCCTGCTCCATGTCTACAGTTCAGTCACTTCATTGGCCAGATGTTGTTTCACTGTGGACATGTTGTGCACTCCCTGTATGGCCCATTCTGTCCTGTGTTGTCCTGCTTGTGTCTGCATACAAATGGACCGTGATGCCATTCTGCTACACAGACCGTGCCCCACATGGTGGTGACTGTGCATCTGGTATGGACATATCTGATGCACCTACCCTGGGGGGGACACACATACTGGACATGCTGGACAGGGCCTTAGGACTGACACATTCCAATTGGCATTTGTATCACTACAACCATGCATTACACCCTGTCACACTGTCATGTACAGCCTGAGCACCATGGCACATGCTTTGCACCTCTCAGCATTCTGCCCTGTTACAGTACCGACTGGATGGATGGTATGTGCTTCTGGACCTGCATTACTCCAGTGCCAGTTGCAGAATGCTGTGATACCAACAGCGCCCCGCCCCCCCTCCCATCAGTCCATACACATTCACACTGTACACATTGTCCACCTCTATGCTGGGCCACTCTATGACATGGCACTCTGCTGCTCCCAGGGTCTGTTCACAGTCACCCTCCCACCACCTAGGGGCAGTGTAGCAGTCAAGGGTGCCTCATGGCACAGTCCACACCTATGTGTTGGATCACAAGTGGTTGCTCCGGCCATGTACCTACCTCATTACCTATATGTGCACCTGTGCATTGGAGTGCACTGTTGTGTCATTGTGTGTATGTGGCCCACACAGTCAGTCGCATACTGAGGCACATGGCAGGGTTTTATGCCCTCAGCAGGCTGACCATGGTTGACACCTACTACCGCAATTATCCCTGGTGTAGCTTATTGCCTCTGTACAATTGTTCCACATGTGGCTGTTTTGTCACGGATAACAGGCTGTGTTGCAATAGGCACATTTGCTGTCCAGCTTTTGTGCCTAGTGCTGTCCCCTGTGTCATGCACCACTGTTGCCCATGTCATTCATCTGTCTCCCTGTACACACCATCCAATGCATGACAGTCTTCCATAGCATTGTGGACATCAGGTTCTGCTGGTATCCAGAGCTGGTGTGTCCCCCCAGACTGGTACCATGGCATACTATCTTGGCCTGTGTCACACTGCATGGTACATTGTCACGTGATATATGTGTCTGTTGACATTGTCAGCTGTGTTGCATGGTAGTCTCCAGTTCTATTGATGTGTAGGCCCTGCACTCCCCCCCCACATCGCACACATTAAATATGCGTCTCACAGTAGCAGGTGTGTATTGTACACATGCATGTGTGTGGCTTCCTTGTCACATGGCCATATGTGCTGTTCCATCCTGCCCCGTGTGTAGGCCTTTGTGTCACATTCCTCATGACTGGTTCAGTTTCTGCATGTCCCTTGGCCCTGTTGCACTGTGAGTCCGCCCCTTTTTTACACAGCTCACACACCATTGTTACCATGGTGTGACACCACTGCGCATTGTACCTCCCCCATGGTTTTGCTGTATATGGCTGTGGCCTACCTGTGTTGCTCTGCTGCCTGAAGCTGTCCAGGTCTGTGTCCCACAGTACAGTGTAACCATGGATAAATGCTACAGTCCTCTCCTCATGGCTTGTGATTGGGATTTCCTGGCTTGGGCCCCCACCAGTTACCATTGCATACTTCCTGTTGTGTGCCAACTTTTCTTTAGTGTGGCGCTTCCGGTCATTTATACATTTCTGGAGGTTTCTGATGGTGTGCTGGGCATTGGCCGCAGCATTGACCTTGCTGGTCACTGCCTGCCAGGCTGCTCAGTACAATTTGTGCTGTTCCTTGTCCCCACTTTTGCCAAGGGGTAGCTGTGCCGGAGCCTCCACTTCATCAAGGAGAATGTCTGTCTCCTCCTTGTTAAAGTTCTTTTACTGTTTGTGCATCTTGCTGCTAGACTGCACCATCCCTTGCGAGTTGTCTTCCACTAAACGCTGCGCCTGTCTTCCCACCTGCATTTATGTGTTCTGTCTGTGCTTTGCATCTGTTTTATATGACATTACTCGAGACATGCGCACTTTGTGACATCTTTTGTGCAAGTGCTGCTTTTTTCAGTATATGGCTCAGGTCTCATGTCGCAGAGGTCACATATTGTACCATGGCATAGTTTGCACCTACTCTAGGCTTTCTTTCAGAATCAGGCCCATATATCTAATAGTGGCACACTAGTGCCACTCTAGTTAGGGTTGAGTAGGCAGTTTAATGTCATACTTCAATTTATGCACTTTAATAACTTCACAATTTTGACAGATTTATATAAAATGTTTCATACAGAATCTTGAGGGGCAGAGCTCTTGATGTTGCAAGTTTTGTTCCAGTTGTTGTCTACTTAGGGAGATACAGGCCCAGATATTCAGAATTGCGCTTGGCAATGGCGCATGTGGAGGTGCAGTGCAACTGTGTTGTGCTGGTGCGACTCAGGGATATATTCAAAAGAGATGAGCAATAGTGCATCTCCTCTGAATATATCAGGTAATACGCACTGCACAAATATGATGCATGAATTATGTTGTGTGCAACTTTCTTGTTATTCAGCCGGCAGTATGCAGATGGGGCCATAATGTATGCAAGGTGCAAATGGGGCCATTTGCATGTCATTATGGACCCATTTGCATGAGTTGTGCAGGGCTGGCCAGCGAAATGTGCATGGCACCCTATACAGCATGTGGTGCTGCCAGAGGGGTCTAGTGGCACCCCCCACCCTTCCTGTTGCTCTGATTTCCGGACAGGAAATGTGTACTGATTCCATGGTAGTCTAGTGGTAATCCCTTCCCTGTAGCCTCGATAGCCCTAAAATACCATGTTCAATATTCCCTGGTAGTCTAGTGGTACCCCCCTCCATCCCTGTAGCCACGATCGCAGAAAGTACAAGAAATATATATTCCTGGTAGTCTAGTGGCGCCCCCCTCCCCATAGCCATGATCACTGATGATACAAGAAATATAAGTCCCTGGTAGTCTAGTGGCACCCCTACCTCCCCATAGCTGCAATCGCTGAAAATACAAGAAATATATATCCCTGGTAGTCTAGTGGTGCCCCCTTCTCCATAGTCGCGATCACTGAAAATACAAGAAATATATATCCCTGGTAGTCTAGTGGCACCCCTCGCCCCATAGCCATGATCGCTGAAACTACAAGAAATATATATCCCTGGTAGACTAGTGGCACCCCCGCCCCATAGCCGCGATTCACTGAAAATACAAGAAATATATGTCCCTGGTAGTCTAGTGGCTCCCCCCTCCCCATAGCCATGATCGCTGAAAAGATAAGAAATATATATCCCTGGTAGTCTAGTGGTACCCCCACCCCTTCTGATGCTCTGATCACCGAAACTGAATGAATTCTCTAGCCCTGATGGTCTAGTGGTGCCCCCCACCCTTTCTGTAACCCCGATCGCTGGTAAACCTTATGGAAATAAATCCCTGGTGGTCCAGTGGCACCTCCCACCCACACAGGACCCCCTGTCCACCCACCCACCCCCATCATCGGTGGGCAGCAGCAAACCCACTCGCATACTGCCATGGCTGCCCTCCACATGCACTTGTGCCCCATTCAGGAAGATGCCCCAAATGCACCGCACATGTGCGGGAAATGTGCTGTTTGGAAATGCTCTCAATGCAGCAAATGTGCTATGCTGATTAGGATGAGCTGAAGGCAATTATGCAGTTCACAGACAATGCCCCCAAATCAGCCCATTAACATATTCAGAGGCATCTCAGCCGATTAGCATCTCATTATCACTGCCTCAGGCCTCATTTGCATGCCCTAAGCCATAAATTCACCCAGCTCAGCCCACAATGAGAATAGGTGACTGAGAGGATTCACAGCCTTGAAGGTGAGTACTGTTTTACCATACCATTACCAGTATAGCCACACCACATGGTGCAATGGTTAGTGGATAGCCTGTTGCCATCCAGACATGTGCAGGGACACCTGTAGCACACCATTCCATGCCACACGCTGTCCCACAGGCTGCCCTATGATAGGAGGAGGGGGAATGCTGTCGGCTGCTCTGCACGTGCAAACAGTGAGGTGTGTATAGTGTCAGTGATGGCCGGGCCAGCAGCATGTGTATCTGGAAATGCAACACTTGTGGCATATCCATGACCGTGCAGCCATCCATGGCATTGTAGATGACCACAGTGGATGCAGCACAGACCACCATAGCAAACCATGCACCACAACAGATATGCATTGCCTGCAGGCCTTTGTCTGGCAGTTGCTGTGGTGGAACACTGTGGCTACTGTATGGTGGCACTGGGCACACAGGAACCTGCATGTGCTGGCATAATGTCTGTTTGTTCTCTCCCACAGAAGCCAGAATGTCTGAACTAGACAGTGCTGTCAGTTGCAGGTGGCCAAACTTTACTAAGGATGAAGAGAGGGCCCTCATTGAGGCATATAACCTGCACCAGGATGTCCTGACTGGCAGGGGTGGCAGTTGTGCAGCACAAGATGAGGGCTGAGAGGTGGTGGCATGCCATGTCAATGCTGTGGGTAGGTACAATCAGATCCCCCAGGTGTGTCAGAAGCATCTCAATGATGGGAAGTGGAGGGCCAAGGGTAAGGTCGCCCACATTGAGGCCTCACTGAGCAGGATGGGGGGTGGTCCACAGTTCGATGTGCACCTCAGCCCAAATGAGGAGCTACTAGTGGCCACCATTGCCTGGTCCGCTGTGCAGGATGTCCCTGGAGGGGGGTTCCAGACAGGTGGCAGCCCATCATAGCACTGTGAATAGCCATGCCCACGACACATGTTGTGCCACATGTGTATGTGTGCCATGGCCACCATGCTAGACCCAATGTGTGCTACTGTGCAACTGTGTGTCTGCAGAATGTGCCATGTGTGGCAATGGCTCATATGTGGCCCATGCTGTGGTCAGCTGTGTCTGTCAGTCCATGCCCTTGGCGGCACATGTGCCATGCCAATGCCAAGCAGGCTAGTGGGACAGTTCACTGTCAGATGGGCATGGTGTAGCACTGGCACACATGGTGCCATGTGGACATGCTTAGTCACCATGCAGCCGCAGTCACAGCTACTGCATGGCTGCAGCAGCGTTACAGGCATTGCACAGCCATGTTAGGGATTGTCATCTGCAACCATGGCACAACACTGTGACACACTTTACATGTCTGTTTGCCACTGTATTATCCATTGACACTGACCACGTTCTCCCTTCTTTTCACAGCTCCCTCACATCTCACAGGTGCAGCTATGTCCACAGCCGCACAGGATGCCCTAGTGGGTGATGATGCTGGCCCATCACACAGGGCTGCGGGCAGTGCCAGTGGGGGTGGGCCCTTCAGACCCTTTGGCCATTGCTGCTGCTGCTGACAGGCATGACATCACATGGCTGGAGGGTCTCTTGGGTTTATCTGATGATGAACCAGCAGATGCAGTGGACATCACTGATGCCCTACTTGTGCTAGCA
This sequence comes from Neoceratodus forsteri, assembly GCA_016271365.2. Classification (NCBI taxonomy): domain Eukaryota; kingdom Metazoa; phylum Chordata; order Ceratodontiformes; family Ceratodontidae; genus Neoceratodus; species Neoceratodus forsteri. Next base: position 355,975,448 of record CM057457.1, read on the forward strand.
TCAGGCATGCCAGGGGCATGCAGCAATGTCCCTGCTGACAGTGATGCCACACAGATACAGGAAGACATGGTCGACAGTGAGGCATGCAGCACAGAGGTGTCTGCACAGGTGGCACCTGACGCCGTTGGTGGCCCTGCTACCTGGCATGACTGCAGGGACCACACAGCTGCCCATGGTGGTGGGTGCTGTGTGTCCTGCATCCAGTCCTGGTGTGGTGGCAGGGTCATCCAGCGTGGCATGTCCGGGTGCTGTGGGATACACGTAGGTGCCGTTGGACTGTAACTCCACCGGTCATGGACGTGATGGGGCTGTGCATGCCCATGCTCCACCCATGCTGCAGCCTATCATGGTGCAACTACCACCCATGGATGCCCCGCAGCAGGCTGGATCAGCACCCAGCCATCGGCACCGGCATCGTAAGCCATCACCCGCTGATGAGATTGAGGGCTGTGCCCACCTCCTGTAGGATACTGTGGAGGGGCAGTCAGTCCTATGTGTGGAATTCAGGGGCCTCCAGGTTCTGATGGTCCTGGAGCATGAATCTGCAGTTGCTTGGTGTGCCCAGATGTTGACAGAGGCATGCCTACCGCGGGTGGGAAAGACCACGGTACTGGAGTGGATTGCAGCCACTGCTGAGGCAGCGTGTGTATCCGGTGTGCACTGTGGCCATCAGGCCTCCTGCTGGACACCCAGGAGTGCCTCCTGCACAGCAGGGCAGTGGCATCAGGTGAAACCAGTGCTGCTGACACAGTCACCACATGTCACACCGTCCAGTGTTCCCGGCACAGACATGGCTCATGGGGCCACAACACCAAGGAGCACCCATTCACATTCTCATTGCAGTACCCCTACAGGGGTGTTGGCGACACCCCCTGTGGCTGGTGTTGCTGTGACTGCATCCACCAGTCATGGCAGAGGCAGCCCATGTGTCCATGGTGGCTGTGGTGCCACCCTGTGATGTCCAGGTCCCTGATCCAACGGCCACTGCACTGGCCACCTCTGTGTCCCACTCACCTGGATATTGATGCCTGGGGTGGCATGTGTGGTGTGCACCTGCCCCAATGCACCACCATCATAGGCCCCCTGTGCAGTGCCACCTGCATGTATGTGTGCACTACTGTTGTGCCATGTAGGATGGGCATGATGAGTGTGGTCCGGTGTCTGCTGCGCATGTACGCCAGCAGTGGTCCACACTGATCCATGCTGTCCCTGGCACTGTGATTGCAGCACATGGCTGTGTTGCATGCTGTGTGTGTGTGTGTGTGTGTATGCATCTAGGCCTCATGGTCCCTGGCATGTCTGCGGTCCACAGCTGTCCCACCACCACTGTGTGACATGTGTTGTAAGTGTGCCTGTGTGGCTGTATGTGCGTTGTGCTGTGTCTGCCATGCACTGCACGCTTATGTTACTACCTGCGGTCACCAATGTGCACCTCCACTGTAGAAACCTGTGTTACTCACCTGTGGTTCCCAAAGTGCTCTTCCTCCAGTGTGCTCCTGTACTGCCATGCTCTCGTGGCCAGGCGTGGGTCATGCTGTGGCATTGGTGGCCCCATATGCACACCCCGTGGCAGTGCATCTTCCTCTTCACCCTCCTCCACCTCCTCCTCCTCCTCCTCCCTGGAACTGTCACCCTCACTGGTCTTGACAGCTATTCCACAGTCCATAGCCATGTTGTATAGTAAACAACAGGCCAGGAATATGCCACAGGCCTACTCAGGACTGTACTGTAGGGCCCCACCTGATCTATCCAGGCACCAGAAGTACAACTTCAGCATGCCGAAGACGCACTCTATGATGATGTGCTTAGAGGTGTGTGCCTCGTTGTACACCTCCTCTGCTTCTGTTCTGGGTCATCGGATTGGGGGTGAGGAGCCAGAGTCTCAGTAGGTATGCGGCATTACCTGTGGGGGGCAAGGGTGGCTGTTAGTATACTGGTCACGTGCACAGCATACCCCCCCTGCACCATGCTGCACAGCAGTGTGTGGCGTGTGGCCACCACTGATTGTGTTTGTCCCTTCCCTGTCATCCTACGTCCCCTGTCCACCTGCTGTTGTCTGTCCCTGCTGCTGCAGTTGGCCCCCAGGGCACGCATGCCATTGCATCACATGTGCCCCACAGACCATTGTCCAGCCCTGTGTGCATGGCAACAGCACCCACTCTTTGTATGTGTTGTACTAGGCCCTGCCACACATGCCCCCCATGGCACTACACCCAACATTCCATTCCATTGCATGTATGCCACCCTGTACTGGTTGGTGCCTGCCTGTGGCACTGTCTCCTCTCTGCTGTCTCACGTCTGCTGTACCCTCTGCACTTTGTGCATCATGCTATCTGCTCAGCTGCACCCCCTTCCATCCTGTGCCATAGTGTTCTGTTCTACGGCAGGGTGCCATGTCCCACGGACCTACAAGGTGGCCACTCGCTATGTCCCCCTGCCTCGAATCTGCAGCAAAGGGCAGACTGGTGCCATATGAAGGTGTCATGTGTGCTCCCAGGGTGTGTGGTGCAGACATTGCTGATGCACTCTGTGGCATTGCACACCACCTGGCAGTTGATGGAGCAGTAGCCCTTGCAGTTGATGTATGGTAGTGCGTTACCACCAGGTGGTGTGCGGATTGCCACATGGGTGCAGTCAATGGACCCTAGGACACCTGGCATGTGTGCCACCCTGTAGAACTGCTGCATAGCTTCTGTCCACTTTGCCTGTGTGCTTGGGAAGTGGATGCATCTGTATGATTGCTCACCCACATTTATTCTGTGTGTGTACTGTATGAATGTCTATGTTTTATTCTGATGTGGAGCCTTTGGAAACAAGTCTATGACTCAAAGAGTTGTAATTCCAATTTCCTAAATAAATAAATAATGTATTCTGAAGCATGTGGTAGCAATGTGGTGAAGAATTGTATGAGGAGACAGGAGCTGGATGCCTGCGAGATGCTAGTGGTGTCCCCAGATGGCCTCTGGAAGGTCCCTGTGGTGAGCAGGCACATGACTGTTGTCACCTTGGTCTCCACTGATATAGCATGACCTCATCGGGTGGGTGCCTGCATTTTCTCATGGCACAGCTCGCAGTGCTGCCTCGGAATGGCTCTGTTCAGGTGATATCAGCCTACTGTCTCCGTGTCCATGAGCTGCTCAAGGGACAGCCTGGCATGATACCACCGTGGGGTATACAGTGCCTTCCTCCTCCCTGTCTCCTTATCCCCATTATCATTCTCACCATCAGGAATGGTACACCATCCATGTTGGATTCAGCTGTCTCTCCCTCTCTCTCTCTGCTGGCTTCTGTAGTTCTGCTGTTGGCCTGCTGGTGGCTTGCACTTAAGTGTGCTTCTTCTGTACTTATTTTTCCATGGCACATCTGGTGCTTGCACCATGTTTGTTCTGTAGTTGCTCCTTCCTTTAGCACTGTGAATTGCTTTGCACTGTGTATGCCTGTCTACGGCCCCCTCTAGTTGCACTGCATATCACTTACATGCATCTACGGGGCATCCTGTTCAACTCAGTGCATCTTGGATGCGCCAGGGCATATGCCCTATCTGTGGATCATTCCATGGCACATCTTCGGGATGCACCAGTGCATCTCATTTGCACCCGGCACATATCTTTTGTGAATCCTGCCCCAAATCTTTTTTTATGCTGCCACCATATTGTTTTCAGTTAGCGGTGACAACAAACTTAAATTACAAAAAAAAATATTTATTTATTTATTTAGTTTTTGTTGACCGGGTAAGTGCAAATTCTGCCTATTTTCAGGCACAACCTGGGGGAAGGGGATGCAGATGAATGCCAACTGATTTTTAACCAGATTAAGCTGTTGGTGGTATTTTAGTGAATGGGGGGAAATTTGGCCAGTTCACTGGGGAAATTCCCCTACTCTTCCAGCAGGGGGCTTGACTTCCTGGGAGCAGAATGGAGGGACCCAGTTGGGAGCTGGACAGTGGAGGAGGAGGAGGAGGAGGAGGGGGAAATGCTGATGTGGCAGGGGAGATGTTGCAGGAGAAGACAGCATTGTGTGTGATGGCTGATGATTCTGAGAATGCTCAGTTGGAGCAGGGACCTTCAGGAGTGCAGATCTCCCTTACTGTAGGTCTGGAGCAGGACATGATCATGGAAGAAATGTTGGTGACCAATCAGCGTATAGAGCTAATGGATGGTGAAACTATTGAAGGTGGATTTATGGACTTCCAGGCAGCAGGCCTCCAGCAAGAAGTAGAGTTTGTACAGGTCCTTGCCATAGAAATAGCAACAATGATTGCTAATGGTTCTTTCAACGCCGGGTCACGGTGGATAGCAGCAGCCACTTGTGGAACAGATGGAGGTAACAGATGCTGTGACTACCCATTCGCAGATAAAGCCTGTAGTAGCGATTAATATATGTAGTGAAAACCCTTCTCAGGGTTTGGTTACGGAACGGCCGCTCGATGCGGCGACAATCATGGGAGCGGGTGGGCTAGAGGAGAGCGCTGATACAGCGAAGGTTTCCATGGACAGTTCTTCCACACTGAGTACAAACCTTGAATTGGCTGTATCAGGTGTAGATCCCTCTGAAAGTCCCATATCTACTGAAAATACTGATGAATTGCTTACTGAGACTGTGTTACAGATGGCTAGGCCTGGGAGGTGACAAGATCCTGGGAGTAGATGTTTGACAGTAGACTCAAGGTCTCTTGGATCAGAAACCAGCAATATCGATTCAACCCTGATCGCTGCAGGTTGGAAAAAGGTTGAAGAGGAGGGGTGGATTCCGGATGAAACGGATTTACCAATCTCTGATTTGAGTAAAAATATTATGCAAGATCTTGTGCGAGTACAATCTGCAAACCAAGACATGGCTGTCTCTGGTATTGCCACACAGGTAGAACTCCCCCATACTGAGCTAGAGACCTGTCCTGTATCCCAGGCCACTGGCCCCACTGCCCCCATAGAAAAACCAACTTTGGGAGATCAAGCAGATGATTTGGACCTAACCCCTGAACCACAACCAGTACCTATACAGCCTTCCTTATTATGGAGACAATTCAGGAGGAAGGAGGCTGTTTTTTCTAACATAATTCCTGGCCAACGGAAGAATGCAGTCCACATTCAGTACACTGGCAGCCTGCCTCTCCTGCCTGATAGATTGTATATTGGGAAAGTACTACTGAAAGATTCTTTCCATTTTTTTTTCAATGAAATTTATGCACTGATCCATGCTTCTGGTGACATAAACTTTGATGTGAGTTTTAAAACTCCAGCTAGACTGGACCTATTTTGGTCCATGCATGAAAAAAAACATTCAGCTTTATGGATGCCCTTTCATGTTATTCCAATCACCAGACCTGCTATTGAGCACATTACTGTGCTGTTCCGCAATGAGGGGGTATCAGTGCATGACATTAGATACTGGCTCCAGAAACAATGAGATGTTCTAGAAGATCCTACCCCGATCCTAGATGATGAACACATCTGGATGGGAGGATGTAAATTTAAAGTGCTTCTAAAATCTGGCCCACAAGGTGCAAAGCACCTGCCTAGTGCTTTTTGTTAGGCACTGAGAGGGGTCATTGTTTTTATCAAGGGCAGCCGAAGACTTGATTCCGCTGTGGATCACAACAGTACCTAAGTAGTGTTTGCGACAGGGTGAAGTGCACACTATGCATGGGATGTGGTCACTCCAACAGAGACTGTACAAACAATCAAGCTTGCAACCTTTGTAACCTGCCAGGCCATGTGTATCGATCTTGTGACTGGGCTATGCATAACAGATCAGACAGACCAAACCAAGAACTTATAGTGGAAAAAAGCCCAAAACACTAGCAACTCTATACAAAAAAGGGTACATGCACAGAATGCAGCAGTGGTGTCAGAGGTACAACTGTCTAACCTACCGCATGTTGAGGATTTAGCCCCCTGTGATACCCCCTTTCTTCCTGATGGTGATGTGGAAAAGACAGCACCAAGTGAGTCTTTAAACCTGACTAGGATAGAGCAAACAGTGCTCCAGAATTCAATACCAGATTACCTTACTCAGGCTCCAGAAACTGCAGGCCCACAAATTGGCACAGAACTAACTGTGCAAAATATGCCACCACCTGAGACCACAGTTGTGGCATCAAAAAAACGACAGCTGAAGAATGTTAAACCTAAAGCTAAAGTGCGACGTATGGGAGAAAAGAAAGAGATGATGAAACTTTCCAATGCCTGTGAGGTACTACAAACCTATGATTCAGATGGTGGTGACCATTCTGAATCTTCATCTACGGTCCCCTCACAGAAAGGTTTTTCCACTGAGTCGTATGAAGAGTGCTGTATGGCAACTGTACAAGCTATGCGGACAAAATCTAAACAGCTAGGGACGAAACCCAGACGTAGCCAACGCCTGGGTAAACAGGCTGTGACTTGAAAGGCCGTGGAGTGTCTGTGAGGAAAGTTAAACATTTCTGTCTCCATGGCTGAGTCTTATAAATATAATGTTGCCACTATTAATGTAAACAGCACAAGGAATAGCCAGAGATGCCTTGTTGCCTTTCCTATTCTAAAAAAATTATAACTTCGATATCGTTTGCTTACAGGATGTTTGTCTTTACACTACAAATGATGTAGAAAATGCTAGGAAATTATGGTGCTGGGGTCCTGCTTTTTTTCTCTCACTTTAGAATGGTGTGGGGGTTGGGGATCCTTTTTTCAGGGTGGAATTTCTCTATCATGAGGGTGTTAGAATTATGTATGGGCAAAATGTTACTGATAGATTTTACGCATCTTCGTAGACAATGGCGCATAATTACTTTTTATGCACCACAGACAAAAAAAGAAAGGGTAGATATGTTTATGCAAATCAAGCCATTTTTGTTTACCTCGTGTCTCCTAATCTGGGCAGGGGATTTTAACTGTGGCCTGTCAACTTTGGTTAAAGGGGTTACCACAAAAAAAAATCTTCTGTGATGTAAATGCACTGCAAAGTGTGTTGTCTTTGATTGGTCTGAATGATGGTTATCTGAGTATTCATGCTACTGGGGGATATACCTTTTATAGGGCACACCTTGCAACCAGGATTGATCATATTTTTTCTTCCTCTACCCTAAAATGTGTTTCTGCATTTACTGTACCTTTTGAAGCTTTGGGCCACCTACTGGTTAAGGTTCAATTTTCTTTGGGAGGAGAGGCTCAGAGAGGCAGGGGTGGATGGGAAAGAAAAAGAGAAGTTATTTGTTTGATGCGAAACAATGTTACCCTAGGACCAGATGGCCTCACTTCAGAATTTTTTAAAACTTTCATGCCTGATTTGGTGGAGATTCTCCGTGTTGTTTTCAATACAATTCTGGAAGGAATTGACATAGCACCATAATTTGGACAAGCCATTCAAATTTTCTTGTATAAGAAAGGGGATATGAAACTGTTGAAAAACTGGCGACCTCTTAGTTTAATGAATACGGATCTCAAGATTCTGATGAAGATTTTAGCTCTTAGGTTGGGAACTGTTGCTCCTTTTGTTATTGACCCTAGCCAAGTATGTACTATTAAGGGGAGAAAGATTACTGACAACCTTCTTTTATTGAGGGAGATTTTTTCGCAAGGACAACAAAATAAATTATATGGTTATATCATTAGTCTTGATCAAGAGCAAGCTTTTGATAGGATTCCCCATCTTTATTTACAACTGGTGTTGGAAAAATATGGTATACCAACATTTTTTGTTACCTGGCTCATGAGGTTATATGCGATAGCTTCCTCGAATCCACTAATAAATGGATATCTGGGACAACCTGTACATATTACATTGGGGAGTCTGACAAGGATGCCCGATGAGTCTGATTTTGTACATTTTTTGTTTAGATCCATTACTAAAACTGATACAGCACACCAGCCAGATTAAGAGTCTTCAGAGTCCGGGAGTAGTGGGGTTGACAAAAACTTGGCTTATGCTGATGACGTGCGTCTTCTCATAGCAGATAGAAGCTCTGTTGAATGTGCATTGGATGTGGTTCACCGTTTTTCTCAATTGACAGGTTCTGCTTTAAATCATGGTAAATGTAGAGGGTTTGTTTTAGTGATGATACTGCACGGCTAGAAGACATACAAAATATTCTTATGACAAATGCTTATATCACTATTTTGGGATTCAAATTTGGGGATATAGATATGGCAAAGGACAATTGGCAAGATGTATTGGCCAAATGTAATGAAAAAATTCAGATATGGAAAAAATGGCAACAGACAAAGAAAAAAAAAAGAGTCAATAATCAAAACTTTTATTTCTACCACAGCTGACATATGTGGGGGCTGTGTTCCCACTCCCTGGTTTTTTGGATGTTACTCTCCTCAGTCAAACATTTCAGCTAGTGTGGGGTAGCAGGCTAAACCCAATAAAGAGAGAGGTGTTGTATTGGGATTATAAAGTAGGGGGCCTGACTCTGTTAAATACGATTAGCTATTTTTTCAGTTTGTTTTTATATAATTCAGTCTCGGCATTTTTGTTGCCGGAGGGAGGAAGGCCTGGAAACAAGTAGAGGCTATATGGTTGAACCCCTTGCTTCAGTTATGGAGACAAGGTTCTCTAAAAGTACGAAAGCAGGAACGTTGGCCTCAATTTATGGTATATTCGCTTGAAAAATTGAGGCAGTGGAAGCTTACTCTTTCGCAGGTGGCTGTCCTGCATAGTAGAATAATTTATGAAGGGATACAATCTGGCTCTGACTTGATCCCCATAGTTTATCCAAATATCGCTCAAGAGAAACAACTTTTATTGAAACTTTATTTTGTAGATGAACGCACCCCTGCACATATGTGGGACGTGGTATGGTTAAGTGCGCATGGCTGTTTGGGGGTAAAGGGTAATTCAAAGCATAAATGCATAGAAGAATGAATGTGCCCTAGGGAGCAATGTGAAGAACAACTTGAGACCATGGAGCATTTTTTTATTACCTGTAGCTACGCTAAGGAAATGTCGAGTAGGATTGCTCAAAGGTGGGGGGATGAGGCCTGGAGTTCAACTACTTATGAAAATGTTATTACAAGTACTATTCCTTTATCTGTTACTATTGAGGCTGGCACTGTTCGATTATTGTTTACATGCATAAAATTTATTTTATAGCAGACCTGATGTAGATATATTTTGCAACAAAAATTTATTACGCCTCAAATCTTGATTCAAATGATTGAGAAAGAAATAGTTACACAGATGCAATATGATAAATAATTGTTGACTTGGGAACAGTGGAAAAAGAGATGGAAGGCTGTGTACTTTCTTAGGTTAAATTAATGGAGTAAGGCAGGGAAGTTTTTTTTTTCTTTTCGGAAAACAATACTCTGCAGATTGAAAGAATGTTGTGAACTATTTGTTTTTTTTTATTAGTGTGGTTTTCTTTTCTCTTTTTTTCTTTCTGTTTTTTTTCCCCTTTTAGGTACGACATTATCCAGAAGTACATAGATACATAGATACATAGACAGTGTTGGCAGATAAGGGCCTATGGCCCACCCAGTCTGCCCATTTGAGCTTGTAAGTTCAGCTTGCCCTCCCAGAAGTCCGCCTCCCCCCACCCCTGACCGCCAGAATTCCTTTATGTCTATCCCATGCATTCTTAAATCCCGTGATTATTTCAGCCCCCACCACTTCCTCTGGCAGGGTGTTCCACTTGTCCACCACCCGTTCTGTAAAGAAATTCTTTCTCATGTTTCCTCTGAATCATCCTCCCTCCAACTTCATCCCATGCCCTCTAGTCCTGGAACATCTTTTCGCTTAAAATAGTGTTTTCCTGCACCCTGTTTCTCCCTGTAAGATACTTGTATGTCTCTATCATGTCCCTCTCTCCTCCTCTCCTCCAGGAGTACATGTTCAGTTCCTTTAACCTGTCTTCATAGGACTTGTGATGCAATCCATGCACCATCTTTGTTGCCCTCCTCTGAACCTTCTCTACCCTGTCTATGTCCTTACGTAGGTATGGTCTCCAGAACTGTACACTGTACTCCAGGTGGGGCCTCACTAGTGTCTTGTATAGCGGAATTATCACCTCCTTTTCCTGCTGGTGATGCCCTCCTATACATCCCAGCATCCTATTTGCTTTACCTGCTGCCTTGTCACACTGTTTCCCTACCTTGAGGTCATCAGAGATGACAACCCCAAGATCTCTTTCCTGCTTGGTGCATGCTATATCCTCACCCCAACTGATATATTGTGCCAGGGTTTTTGTGCCCCATATGCATTATCTTGCACTTCTTTGCATTGAATTTCAACTGCCAAACCCTTGACCATTCTTCAAGTTTCTGCAGGTCCCTTCTCATTCTGTCTACACCCTCTGGTGTGTCTACTCCGTTACAGAGCTTTGTGTGATCAGCGAACAGTGAAATTCTGCCTTCTAGATCCTGTGCAATGTCACTGATGAAGATGTTGAATAGGACCGGTCCCAGCACTGATCCCTGTGGTACCCCACTGGTCACTCTTCCCTCTGTGGAGTGACAGCCATTTACCACCACCCTCTGGGTCCTGCCACCCAGCCAGTTACCTACCCACCACACTGCTGTCCTGCCCACACCCATATTCCCCAGTTTGTGTAATAGTCTTCTATGTGGCACAGTGTCAAAGGCCTTGCTGAAGTCCAGATAGGCCATGTCCACTGCCCTCTCCTGATCCACCTCCCTAGTCACCCAGTCAAAAAATTAAATGAGGTTGGTCTGACATGACCTCCCCCTGGTGAAACCATGCTGCCTTGGGTCCTGTAGTCCATTGACAACCAGATGTTCCACCAATCTCTCCTTCAGTAGTGCTTCCATGATCTTTCCCACTACCGAGGTGAGGCTGACTGGTCTGTAGTTCCCTGCTTCCTCTTTGTTCCCACTTTTGTATAAGGGGACTACATCTGCTGTCCTCCAGTCTTTGGGTACCTCCAGTAGTACTACAGGCATTCCTTATGATGTTTTGAATAGACTGTGTGATATCATACTTACTTCATATTCTTTCCACAATACTGTTTTTAGGATTTGTCATTTTGTATGTCTTATAATTTGTACCAGTTCCTGTATTTTCTTTTTGCAATAAAATTTCTCCTACTCTTTTCGAGAAGTGCCATGGAATCTTTAACATCCACCTGAACTACCACCAGAACAGGCAGATGGGACCTTGGTTTAATGTTTCATCCAAAATAGAGGTCTTTAGGAAACATCAACAGTTGTGTTTACCTAATCTGGACCTGTAGAATCTTAATCTGAGGCTATTTGTTTGATTACTTACTCAGAAATGTGCCTTTTTAACTATGGAATTCCTTTTCTTGAAAACCATGGGAAAAAAACACCTCAAAAGGATTTTCTTTTACTGCAAATTGCAAAAAAAAAAAAAAAAAAAAAGAAAGGATTTGCAAAACAGGAGCCTTTTTCACAATTTGAGAAAAAGGATTTTTCTTTTTCCACAAATTGTGAAAAAGGAATTGCGGAAAAGGATTATTTTTCACAATTTGCAAAAAATAATGTTATATAGCTGTTTCTTTGCCACTTTACAGCAAAGAAACTATTTGGAATTTTGGGCTGAAATGTTCAGGGTACAAAGGACTTGCCCCACAGATGTGCCTTTTGCTGCTTTGGTAAAAATATACTGCTTTGGTTTGCAGTTCTGTGGATTTGCATTTTGCTTGATTTACCATAGGATAACATTGTAATGGGAGGTTTATGGAGTCATTTCTTTGTCACTATGCTGTTAAGAAATGGTTTGCAATTTTGCTCTGAAATTGTCAGGGTACACAGGGCTTGTGTCACTGATGTGCCTTTTGGTAGTTTTGTTAAGCTATATTAATTTAGTGTCCAGTTACACAGCTTTTGAATTATGCTGTATCTTCTATAGGATAAGATGGCAATATTAGGTGTTTTTTGGCGCTGTATCTTATGGGATGGGATGCTCACACAGGCAAATAAGGATGCCACTACTCTGTTTGAAAATTATGCATGGGTGGGAGCACAGGGCCTGGAGGGCCCTGCATTCCAACATGTAGAACATGTAGAAATACTACATTCATTCCATTCATTAAGCATCCCACATATGTCCACTAACTCAGGACAAGCAGCATTCTCATATCACATGCCCAGACTGTGGAATTCTCTCCCACTGGCCATTCGGCAATCCAGATATGATAACGAACTCAACTTTCTCCTCAAAGCCCATTTCTGCTCCTCATATACATGTACCAAGTCTACATTCTCCTAACTATGTCTAGTCTGAGTCCCTAGTCAGGAACAATAGTCACCACTTGTTAATGAGCAGCAAGCTCCAGCTATATGCTGCAGTTCTGACCACCTCACCTCACCTCACCTGCCTCACTTGCCTCACCTCACCTCACCTGCCTCACCTGCCTCACCTCACCTCACCTCACCTCACCTCACCTGCCTCACCTCACCTGCCTCACCTCACCTCACTTCACCTGCCTCACCTCACCTCACCTCACCTGCCTCACCTCACCTCACCTTACCTCACCTCACCTGCCTCACCTCACCTCATCTCACCTCACCTCACCTCACCTGCCTCACCTCACCTCACCTGCCTCACCTCACCTCACCTCACCTCACCTGCCTCACCTCACCTCACCTCACCTCACCTGGCTAATCCTAATCTCCTCATGTATAGGTTTTAGCATGAATTCATTTCCAGACTATCTCTACCTAGTCTTACTGTTGTATTTTCATACTGCTGTTCAATATTCTGTGTATCCCCAATTCTCCATCTCGACAATGTATATAATGTCTGTATCAAAGCACCTGTACTTCTGTACTCAGTGTGTACTGTAATTATGCACTGCTGATTGTATCCTGTATTACTGTTGTAATTAAACTCTGTTGTTGACTTCCTTCTCCCCACACCTCATGTCACATCTGGAATGGAGTGGTAGTCCGCTCAGTATGCTCACCTGGTAAAACTTTTAAATTTAATAAATAATATGGATATCATTAAGGACTGATGAGAGCAAAGGGCCCTAGAGGGACCTGCACTCCCATAGGGAAATAAGGACACAATTACAATCTTTTTAAACTTAGGGATGGATGAAAGCGCAGGGCCCCCACAAGCAAGCAAGGATATGATTATACTTTCCCAAACATTAAGGACATTCTTTACAAAAATTAATTAGTGCATCAGATAGGATTATAGCAACAAAAGTTTGGAAATGTGGTGTTAGGATTTCTAACCCTAACACCTCACCCCTATGCTGCATGTACCAACAGGAGTTGGGTGTGCCTTGGGGTTTTCAGCCCTAATGCTCACCCCATTCTTCTGTACGGTACCATTTCATCTTATTTACTCATGGAATGGGGTGTGCATTAATGCTGACAACCCCAAGGTACACCATTGATTCCTGTTGGTGTGTGCAGGGTTGGGGCAGGGTGTTAGGGTTGTCTGTCTGTCTGTCTGTCTATCTATCTATCTATCTATCTATCTGTCTGTCTGTCTGTCTGTCTGTCTGTCTATCTATCTATCTATCTATCTATCTATCTATCTATCCAGCTACACATACACAAGCACATGCACATACATATTCTTTGCAAACAAACTGCATTAATGCACCAGTTAGGGTAACTTAATGCCACAAAAGTAGGGAATGTGGCATTAGGATTTCCAACCCTAATACCCCAACCCCACCCCCCAAGCAGCAAAAGGAAAAAACATTAGGGTGTTGGGTCTCTGGAGTCTTGGAAAATTAGTATTTTGTCTTTTCTTGGGGGTTGTCAGCCCTAATGCCCACCCCATTACATGACCAAACAGAATCACACCAGATCTCCTTCCTTCACACAGGGCCCACAGGGCCCTGTGTAAAGAAAGGAATAACAAATTGTATTAGTAACCTGTGGTGAGACATACTTCTCTATGTTTGAAGAGTATATCATTATGATGCAGTGGCTCAGAACTGTACCTTGTGCTTCAGAATGGAGGCTAGGGGCTGTGGGGAGGGGTGAGTATTAGGGTTGGCAACCTCCAAGTAAGACCCCATAACTGATTTGCCAAGACTCCAGAGACCCAAAACCCTAATGTTTTTTTTTCCTTTTGTTGCTTGGGAGTTCAAGTTCAAGTTTATTATAGGAAAACTCAATTGAGCAAGCTCATTCACGAGAAGGTCCTAGGACATGTATACAGACAAGGAAAAATGCATACATAGTATCATCGCATAGAAGCTACTATGTACATGTACTAAATAATGCTCAAGTAAAACATAACAGGTAATAGTTATAGGCATAACCTAAAGAAAAATTGTAAGTAACAAAAGGACAAACAACAGAGGCTAGTGGATACGTAAGGTGGATGGAGTATATAAGAGGGATGCAAGGGGGGAGAGGAGAGGAGAGGAGAGGAGAGGAGAGGGGATCCTGAGGGGGAAGGAGAAGAGAAATGATGGAGGGGCTTAAAGAGAGCAAGTAAGGAGGGAAAGGAGGACAAGAGAGGTGGGTGGAGAGGGCAGGATAGGAGAAAGAAGTGGAGATAAAGACATAGTGGGTAGTAAAGAGGGTGAAAAATATTGAAGGAAAGGTCAGAGTCCAGAAGGCTAGAAACAGCTACAAATATCTTTTAGTTTGGTTGCATCAAAGGTTTTGAAGGAGTTGATAGGGACTAAGCTAGAGAGTTTCAGTGTAGACTGAAGCTGGTTCCAAATAGATGTAAGGGAATGGGAAATGACACATTTGCCAAAGGAGGTAAGAGTCCTAGGCAAATCAAAGTGGATAACGTCCACCTTTATAAGGAAATGTGAACTACGTGTGATGTGGATTAGAGATGTTAAATAGGTCGGTAGTTTGTTCAAGAGGATTTTAAGAACCCAAGTGCCAGCATGGAGCAATCATCTAGTAGTAAGCGACGTCCAACTGACAGCTGCATACAGATGACAATGGTGGTTCTGGAAAGGAGAGTTGGTGATGAACCACAGTGTATGATGGTAGAGGAAGCACAATTTACATAGATTTGAGGCTGCAGTAGAATTGTAGATTATGTCTCTGTAGTCTAGTAAGGGGAGAAATGTGGCCTGAACAATCCTGGTTCTAATTTCTGGAGGAAAGAGGGATTTATTTCTAAAGAAAAAACCTAGCCTGGCTTTTAACTTGCAGGTCAGGTTATCACGGTTGTCATTAAAGTTGAGCTTATTGTCTAACCATAGGCCAAGATATCTGAATTTGAATACAACCTCAAGAGGTTCGCCTAGGGAGGTGACAAAAAAGTCTTTGGGGAGTTCAATGGGGGTGGTGGAGAACAGATTGAGAGTGAAGATCATAGCCTTGGTTTTCTTGGCATTGAGGAGGAGTTTTGCATTAATAAGGTTGAGCTCAAGCTGAGCAAAGTCAGCTTATAACATGTCTCTTACTTCAGTTAGGGTTGAACCCGAGGTGTACAGTTTTGTGTCATCCACATAGAAATACAAATTGGAGTTGGTTATGTTGAAGTCAAGATTATTGATGTAAACAGAAAAAAGAATAGGGCCTAGAATGGAGCCTTGCAAGACTCCCCTAATGGTCGGGAGGGGGGGGGAGGCTAAAAAAAGGCCATCTGCCTTGACTTTCTGTATTCTCCCTGTTAGGTAACTGATGAACCACTGGGCAGTAGAGGAGGTGGCACCTAAGTTAGTAGGCTACTGACTACCAAGTTGTGGGCAATGGTATCAAATGCCTTACTAAGGTCTAGGAAGACTGCACTGGTGATCTTCTTAGAGTCCAGAGCTGAACCCCAGCCATTAGTAACTTTAGCCAGGGCTGTGATGGTTCTATGATTAGGCCGAAAGCCAGATTGAGCTGGGTTAAGAAGTGAGAAGGTTTTGATATATTGTTTTAGTTGGGTGTAGATTAATTTTTCAAAAGCTTTTGAGAGGCTGAGCAGGATGGAAATTGGCCTATAGTTATTTAAATCACATGGGTCACCTGATTTGAATAAAGGGAGGATGTGGACGGACTTCCAGCTGGATGGAACCATGGCCGTGGCAACAGAAAGATTGAATATATGGAGAATGGAGGATGTGAGATGGAAGTAGCCTAATTTTAAGAAGAATGGTTCAAGACTGTTGTTTCCTGCACTTTTCTTGGTGTCTAAATTGAGAAGTGAGTCTTTAACTTCTTTGTAGTTGATCAGAAACAGCTGGAAGGGGTGAGGTGTGTTAGGGGGTTTTGGGGATAGTACTGGTCGGGTGATTTGCAAGGCCTGCGTAGGGAGAAGAGTCGAAAGCTAGGCCAGTGGTAGTGAAAAGGGAGTAAAGTTCTTCAAGGATTTGACTACTATATTCGACAACCATTCCATTAGTGTGAGTCTTGGATGGAATGGAGGGAACAGCCTGCTGACCTTCAGTACATTTAAGAGTACTCCAGATTTTGTGGGAATTCCCATTTGCCTGTTCTAAAGTAGTGACATAGAAAGTCGCTTTGGCAGAACAAATGCGTTTAACGCAGGCATTCCTCACTGCTTGAAAAGCCTACCAATCAGAAGGGCACTTGAAATGCCTGGCCTGGGCCCAGAGTTTATCATAGTTTGTGAGTGTGGCTTTGAGGTCTGAAGTAAACCAGGGGTGAGAGATTTTGCACACATGACATTTAATAAAAGGGGGCATGCTTATTGGCCAGAGTGGAAATGTTATTACTGAGGATAGAGACAGCCTCATCCACCATTTTAGCATGATAGAGATCTTGCCAGCTAATATTACCCAGCTCCGACAGATAATTCGCAGCACTGAATTTATGGTAAAACTGTTTTGTTAAAAGCTTGGGATGGTAGCGACCCTTAGCTTGTGATCTTGTACATACTACTACCCCATGATCGCTCATGTCATTATGGAAAACAGCAGCGTGCAGAATTTCATGAGGATGGGTGGTTAATATAACATCGAGGAGGTGTCGTTTAAGATGTTGATCCCAGCGAGTTCGCTGACTATCTGAGAGAGGCCAGTCTCATCCAGAGGGAGTCCAGGCTGTGTGATTTAGGGGTGAGCCAGTCTAAACTGAGATCTCCGAGGATTATGGTTTCATTGTTGGCAGTGGTGATTAGGGATTTAAGGGCACTGAGGATGTCAATGCCACCAGCAGGGGGCCTGTAGCCACCAATAATAGTGATACATTCTGTGGAAGGGAGGTGAAGCTTCAAGGATATGATTTCATATTCCTTGGGTTTAGATTTACAGAAGATGTCACTAATAGTATAGTTTGTTTTAGAATAGACAGCCACCCCCTCCCCCTGTCTGTATCCCTGTCTGCCCTAAACAATTTATAGCCTGGCAGTTATATTTGTTGGTCAGTATTAACCTTTTTAAGCCAAGTCTCAGTGATAATGATAAGATCAGGTTCAGTGTGAGTGGCTCAAATTTGTAACTGGCTACATTTCTTGGTCAAGCTTAGGATATTGACCAGCATAATTTTGAGTGCAGAGGCAGTAGCGAATTCAGAAGGTGAAGTAAGTGGTAATGGAGGGCCAGGATTCAGCTCCACATTGCCTGAGTAGAGGAGGATCAAGAGTAGCAATTTATTTAGGGAGTGTTTGAGGGATACTAGCAATGTTTCCTTTTGGGACCATCCATAATTCAATGAAAATGATACTGTTTTACTACAAGGGGAGAGGGAACTGAAACATAGAAGCATAGACTTTGACGGCAGATAAGGACCGCTTGGCCCACCTAGTCTGCCCATTTCCCTACCTACTGGATAAGCTGCAGATCCTAGTTAACCAACAGCCTATTTCTGCCTAGACCCCTCACATGAATTGCCTCATGTCTGTCCCATGCATTCTTGAATTCTCCCACTGTTTTTGACCCCACAACCTCCTCAGGAAGGCCATTCCATGTGCCCACTACCTTCTCTGTGAAAAAATACTTCCTCACATTACCCCTGAGCCATCCCCCTCTATCTTCCAATTGTGTCCCCTTGTTCTTGAACATCTCTTTTTCTGAAAGATGCTACCCTCTTGAACTTTATTGATCCCCTTGAGGTACTTAAAAGTTTCTATCATGTCCCCCCCACCACACTTTCCTCAAGGGTGTACGTATTAAGCTCCTTTAGTCTCTCCTCGTATGGCTTCTGTTGCAGACCCTGCACCATTTTAGTTGCCCTTTTCTGGACTGTCTCCATCCTGTCTATGTCCTTGCAGATATGAGGTCTTCAGAACTGGATGCAGTACTCCAGATGGGGTCTCACCAACTGTCTGTACAGAGGGATAACAACTTCCTGTTTTCTACTATTGATGCCTCTCCCTATACATCCCAGTATCCACCCAGCCATCCCTACTACCTTCTCACATTGCTTGCTAACCGTTAGCTTATCTGATATGATTACCTCCAGGTCCCTTTCCATTTTTGTTGTTGTTACTACCTCCCCGCCTCATTGTGTACTCTTCCCCTGGGTTTTTGTTTCCCAGATGCATTACTTTGCACTTCTTTGCATTGAATCCAAGCTGCCATACTTCTGACCATTCCTCCAACCTTGCCAAGTCCCTTCTTATCCTTTCCACCCCCCCTTGTGTATCAACCCTGTTGCAGATCTTTGTGTCGTCTGCAAAGAGGCATACTTTTCCTTCCAGTTCCTCTGCAATGTCACCTATAAAGACATTTAAAAGGACCAGACCCAGTACTGAACCCTGCGGTACCCCACTAGTAGCCCCCTGAAATGATACTTAACTGAAATGATAGTTAATTGAGATGAGAGAAAGCACTCGGATGGACATAGGTGAGGGGAGGAGATAAAGGATGGCGGGGAATGGTAGAGAAAAGGGAGGGGGCATACTGAAAGTAGAGAGGTGCCATATAAGGGTGCTGCAAAGGATGTAAGAGAGAGTTCTAGGGCTGGACTAGAGCCCTTGTCAGCATTCTGGAAGGATACATTAGATATGCTGTGAAACAAAAGTATTATAAAAATAGTAAGAAGCACCATACCACCAAGATGGTGTGAGCTGCTGAATCAAGATCAGTGGCTGAGGGAGTAGCTGGGGTGCAGAGATGTGTTTGAGGAGCTGAGCACAACGTAGGGCCAGGGAGGGTTAAATAAGTAAAACAGAAAGCATTAGTACCCTAGAGGTGAAGACACATGGATAATAGGGGGTAAAGACACTTTAAGAAATGAATGCAAATAGCACAGTCAATTAGAGTCTGAGGCGGGATTAGTCCCAGGAGTAAGAGAATTTAACAGAGATCAAGGCCGGGGAGAGCAGGTGGGACAAATTATTTGTTACAAGTGCGGTAGGTCACATTGAGGAAAAAGTACCTAGCCAGGCCGGTAAGCTTCCCTGGAGAAAAATTAATTCAAAGAATCAAGCAGGGCTGCACTGTCCAATTGGGGTTGAGGTGGGGCTTTAGGGTTGGAAACCCTAATGTTACATTTCCCTACATTTGTGATAGAAGACTGTGGACGTATATATACGTCCAGAATCTATATACGATCACACATATTCAGTTCTCAAAGGGTTAAGTTACCCTAACTGGTGCATTAATGTAGTTTTTTACAAATAATTTCCTTACTTTTTGAGATATTATACTTGTATCTTCATTTGCCTGTGGGAACACAAGGCTCTCTGAGCCCTACGCATCCATCCCTCCATAGATACATGCATGTATAGTGCTGTGGAACCACAGGGCCCTCCAGGCCCTGTGCTTGCATTTCTGCCAAAACAGCAGCCTTATTGTCAGCATAGCCTTATTACCCCACCTCATGAACTCCATACTGAGAATTTTAAAATCCTTGCTGAAATATCATTCTGTGGCATCAAAACGTCATTCCGCACTGTACAGTACAAGTCACATTAAACTGTTCCCTCAACTCACTGGAGTAGCATTGTTCAATAAGTTTCCTAATCTGTGCAGTGTTTAATTCAATGAATTATTAAAAGTTTAGTATTGGTTTGCAACTAGCTGTTAGGACTAAAAGCTTTTATTTTCAGCAGAGTGCTTATGAGTTTCATTTCAGAGGGCAGACTAAACAACTCTTAAGGAATGCTGTGGTATTTATAGACAATGCTCTTAAGGAATGCTGTGATGTTTATAAACAATGCTCTTAAGGAATGCTGTGATATTTATAAACAATGCTCTTAAGGAATGCTGTGATATTTATAAACAATGCTCTTAAGGAATGCTGTGATATTTATAAAGAATGCCATGAAAATGCATTGCATAAACACTGCAAAACAGCTACTGCCATATCACTAAACAGGGACAAGTGAGTTGAATAAGCAGTGAAGAATGGTTGGAAAAGAATTAAAAGCTTCAACAATTCAAGCTGCCAATGCAGTAGAATCACAAAAAAAAATGATACACCAGTGAGTTGGTGGAACAGTTTAATGTGACTTGTACTGTAGGTGCAAAATCACCTTTTGGCCATGATTTGAAAAATCATGAGGTGGTGTAAAGAATGGCTAAATTAAAAATTTGGAGTCAAAATATTTAAAATTTCCCAAGTTGTAAGTGAGCGTAGTAAACTTTCAATGTAGTTGCAGCAGTAAAACATCTTTATTTATACAGGCATTAATTTGCCAAAGTAAATTCATCATTACCATCACCAATGGATGCATATAACATTGCCATTTTTACATATTTTAACCCCAGATTTCCAGGATAGCCTTCTTATGACCCCACCTCATGAACAAGAGCACTGAAAATGTTCAAATCGCACCCAAAAGGTAATTTCACCAAGTGATTGCAAAATCACCTTTTGGGCCAGATTTGTGTAATAAGTTGTTTTAAAATTAGTTGGAAATAATTGAAATTTAGATTTTGGCAAATTGTTTTGCTGTCTAAAACTCCATCAACTTTAATGCTAAGAATCCACAACTTGGTACACATATACACATGACATGTCCATGTATACCTGTCAAAGTGTGTGACATTTAGATTACTTTAAAAACTGAAATGAAAACTTTTGCAAAAGAATTGGCTGCTTATAACACAGCACCCTTTAAGGCTTGATACCTAATACTTGATAACATTCACATTGTATAGCTCTTTAAATCCTGAAACTTCGAAGAAATTTAGATAAGAACTTTTCAAATTAGATTAAAAGATCTCGAAATGTGTTTATCTGCCTATAACTCAAACCCCTATCAAGCTATAGTTTTGAAACTTGATAAAACTTATCTAGGTGTAACGGACCTGTATACCTGCCAAGTGTGGTAAGATTTATGTGATTCTATGTTTCAGATTAGATCAAAAAATCATAAAAATTCCAGTGCTGGTGACATTCTGTGGAATTTGTATGGATATTCTGCAGAATCAAAATGGTCATTCTGACTTTAGTCTGTCACTTGAATTTACATTCCACACAACTGTATCATTTGAGGTCAAACAATCTTGTGTTCTTTTTGACATAGAGATTTTCCAGTCCTCAGATGGTGTGGGTAAGCTCTCAGCCCAATCCCTGCCCCCCTCTTGCCTGGTACTCTGCAGCACCAATGCACCAGGCCTGAATTCCCCATGGATTCCCCCAGTGGTGGGTTGGGAAGGGGACAGACATCCAGAAGGGCCAGTGGTCGGCCTATGGTGTGCAGCAGAGGAAGGTGGGCAGGGCTTCATTTAGCCCATGCCATCCATTTTCCATTTTTTCTCCCCAAAGTCCCCTGTAGGCATATGTGTGGAGGTGGACACACCTACAGAAATGCAGCACCTCCCTTTATGTTGCTTTAAGCTGCTGGTGCTACCCCCCCAGGACTGTACCCATGGATAGCCAAGGGCTGAGATGGCAAACCATCCCTCCCTGGGAGATGAGGGCTGTCCTCTGGGTGCTCAATCCTCTCCTCCCCCAGCCAACCTGAGCTCGTTCCCAAACCTGGGTCAGCAGTGTGGGAAAAGATGTTATAGAGCACCTCAGCCCTCTTTGCCACTGGGTCAGCTCCAGTCTTGTTTTCAATGACATCCAGTTTATGCAGCAATACACTTGCTTCAATAAATAACATTTAAACACAGAAACATAAAATTTGATGGCAGGAAAGGACTGCTTGGCCCACCCAGTCTGCACATTTTCTCTCCACTTACAGTACTGTTGTAGCCCCTAATCGGTCTCCAGCTCTTTCTCTTCTTCCTTTCCTTTACAACAAGATACCCTTATACCTAACCTATACATTCTTGAACCCCACTGCTGTCTTTGCCATCACTACCTCAGTTGGAAGGCTGTTCCAGGAATCCACCACTCTTTCTATGAAGAAGCACTTCTTCACATCTCTCCCCAATGTACCCCCTTCCAGCTTCATAGCATGTCCTCTTTTTCATGAGCTCCTTTTTTTCAGAAAAAATATTTCCCTCCTGTACCTTATTTGCCCCTATGAAGTATTTTAAGGTCTCCATCATATCCCCCTCTCCCTCCTCTCTTACAGGGTGTACATATTGAGGCCCCTTTAATCTCTTGTTGTAGAGCTTTTGGTGCAAACCCTACATCAGTTTTGTTACTCACCAAAATTCAAATAAATAATAAATAATAACATTTTCATAAATGTCCTATCCCTAAATGTCACATCTTGTTCCTCTCTGCTCTATGCAGATGACATAGTGCTGTGCTCTAGCTCTAAATACCTTGCTGACTACCCTTACCTCCAGTTTCCACAAACTGTATTCCTAGCTCTCCCATAACAAGCTATTACTAAACTCCAGCAAAACCTACTCTATGCTGTTTGGCTCTGCCGCTAGAGGAAGAAAGTGTATGGAGCAACTATCTATATTCAGCTGTGACAGCTCTCTCCTTGAAAATGTAACCAACTTTAAGTACCTTGGAATTACACTTGACCTCTCTCTGGACTTTGCCCAGAACATCTCAAACACTTGTAGAGCTGTTAACTCCAAGTGTGGCCTGGCTTTAAAACTAGTTATGCTCTCACACCCTCTGCCAATATTCCCATTGCGCAGTGTGTCCTTCTTCCTACCCTCACCTAGGGCTCTGTCACTTTCGTAAGTGCTGCCAAAGTTAATCTCCATAAATGGGACACCACCTATAAGAATAATTTTTTTTATTTCTCTCTGGCATCACATCGTCTTACCCATCACTGTCAGCTTTAAAGTGATCTAAACTGGCTATCCCCTGAGGCTAGCCTCTCCTATGCCCTTGGTACCTTAACAGATAAAATTATTAGAACGGGGGTTCCCTCCTCCCTAGCCTTATTGTTGACTCCTCTGAGCCTCTACTACCCCCTTGGCTCTGGAGATCAGTCTTCACTATCTGTACCTAGGCACAAGACAACCTTCAGATCACAGGCTTTCTCTTACTTTGACCCAGATTTTTTGAACTTCCTACCTGTGTCCATCTGATTCTCCCCTTCTCATGCCTGCTTCAAAGGAGCTACACCGCTACCTCTTAATTTTTGACCCCTGTACCTGCTTGCTTCCTCCTTGATCACCCTACCTTTGCTACCTAACTACTGCTTGTCTTTGTTGCTTAACCTGATGCACTTATGTACTGTATGTTGCTTCTTGTCTGTTTTAGCCACTTTGTTTTGTTCATCTCTGGGTTTGCTGTTCTCATACTGATTTTCTCCATGTTACACTATCTATTTTTATACTGTTTTGTATCTGCAATCACTTCGCTCCCTACATTGTGCATTTGTACTGCCTTGCACTATGTTACATTATTGTGTATAATTTCTTCTTGTTACCTTGCATTTACTCATTCAACTACTTTTGTATCTGTTACTAGTTTACCTTTCACATTGCATACTTTAATGGTTCTCTGTGCCATGTATCATGATTGTTTTATGACTTGTACTCTCACGGGTCATGCCTGAAAATAGCCATTTAGGGCTAGATATTTAAAGGGGTTGCACCTGGCGCAGCTGAGTTGGCCAGCGCAACCCCAGAACTGTGCCACGGGGCAGTATTCAGAAAAGGGGAATGTACAGTACAATTTCCAATGCGAACACAGAGATAATGTATCCGGCACATCTCCAGGGGGCGTGCCCATGCATATGCGGCACATACTGATATTCAGCCCGGGTGGGGTGCTGCCACCCGCCGATGATGGAGAGGTGTTGGGTGGCGGGGGACCTCAGTGGGCAGGTGGGGAAGGGGGTACCACTGGACCACCAGGGTTTCTATTGCTATTTCCACCCACGATCGGGTGATGGGGGGGTTTCCACTGGACCAGCAGGGAACTTCATTATACATATGCCCACGATTGGGCGATGGGGGGGTTTCCACCTGAGCACCAGGGAGTCTAATGATCCCTATGCCTTTGATCGGGCGATGGGGGGGTTCCACTGGACCACCAGGGAGTCTAACATTACGTATGCCTGCGATCGGGCAATGGAGGGGGGGGGTTTCCACTGGACCACCAGGGAGTCTAATTTTACTTATGCTGGCAATCAGGCAAAGGGGAGCGAGGGACCACCATGGGACTACAGGGTGTCAGTCCCCGATGGCTGCAGCCTGGCAGGGCACCAGGCGCAAGTCACAGAGGATTAGCGCACCACATGCAAATGGGGCCATAATGACATGCAAATGGCCCCATTTGTGCCTTGCATGCATAATGGTCTCATTTGCATGCCCAGTGCTGAATATCGTGGATGATGCGCCTAGCGCAACTGCACTTGCGCTGGCACATCCCCCTGCTCCTGTTCTGTCACTTGTGCTGGCACAGTGCCACTGCGCCGTGTGCAGTACGTGCACCCTCCATGCCATATTCAGTGGTGCTGTGCCATGGCGCAGCACAGTTAAATATCGCCTGGTCCATGCCCTGGCACAGCCCAGTTGCACTGTACCTAGGGAATGAAAAATGTAGGTTTTGGACTCACAGGCATCTTGGAAAATTGGTAGTATTGTGTTCCTTGGGGTTTTCAACCCTCATGTCCACCCTCTCTCTTCAGCCCCAGTTCCATGACCAAGGACAAGCTACATTGGCAGGACATGTGCTCGCTGCATAAAGAAAGTTATAAATGATCTTTTGCTTCATGCTCACAAATGATCTTGATCTCCTGCTTTCTGCAGGGTCCTGTGCAAAGAACATTATACTTTATCCCCTGTGTTGCACAAATGTTCAGGGCCCACAGCAAACTTAACTGATTCTGCAGGTCCCATGAGGAAAATCACAGTTGTCTAGTTCTAAGCACTAGACCTATGAGACACGGGCTTGGACTTCTAGATTGTCCTTAGGTCACATGTCTAGGGGCTGGGGAGAGCAGAAGGGTTGAAAACCCCAAGAAACAGCACATCTCCAATTTGATAGGGCTCCAGAGGCACCAGCTCCTATTTTTATAGTTTCCTCACTTTCACACTTCGTGTTCTACAGCCATAAGGTCTGTCTCAATCATTGCCTTTGTGGGGAAGTTGACTGAGCAGGCAGTCACTATGCAGTTGGTGGCCACATCTGCAGACATTTTCCGTCTATAAGCCTTTCCTGTCAGGTTTCAGGAGGTGTCACAGCATCAAGACAGCTCTCATCAGTGTGTAAAAGGACCTATTGCTATGCACAGATATACAGTGAAGCTGAGTTAAAGCGTAGTGTCACCGTTTCCTACATGAAAAAAGGGATTCACTCCCATTCAAATTGCATTGTTTCCTGCAGTAACTCTGTTGCAGAGTTGGGTTTCATCCTGGCAAGCTTCACTGTAGGAGAGTGAGCTATTCGTGGTTCTCCTGAATCTCTCATCAGCGTTCAACACTGTAAACCATGTAATTTTTACAGCTCAGCTGAGGGATTTGGGAGGAGTAAGGGTTGCTGTTTTGAAATGATTTGAGTCCCTCTTTACCAGCAGGGTGCAGGAGGTTGCACTGGGAAATGTTTCCTCACACCTTGCTGCCCTGGAATGTGGGGTACTGCAAGGTCTGAATTTGTCATCTGTGTTGTTTCTGGTTTATATGCTGCCACAGGTGAGGTCATCTGACAATATACTATAGTCTGAAGTTTCATGTTACAGTATAGAAACATAGAAACATAGAATTTGACGGCAGATAAGGACCGCTTGGCCCACCCAGTCTGCCCATTTCCCTGCCTACTGGATAAGCTGCAGATCCTAGTTAACCAGCAGCCTACTTCTTCCTACCCCAACCCCCTAGAATTGCCTTATGACTGTCCCATGCATGCTTGAATTCCACCACTGTTTTTGACTCCACGACCTCCTCTGATGACACCCAGCTATACGGCATCTGCCATTTGCCCCTGGTGACAGAAATGCTGCTAATGTGCTGGACATATGCCTAGCATAAATCAATGACTGAATAGGCTCCAGTCAGTTAAGGCTAAACCCTGACAAGGTGGCCGTGCTATGGGTGGATACGGGTTCTCGTAGATTGGAAGGACTGGGAGGGGAGTTGTCAGAGTTGTCAAGGTTGCACAGTCAGACGGATTAATTCTTGGTTTAAATACCATAAACTGGTCCTTAATTCAGCAAAAACTAAATTAATGCTTTTTTTTTTCAAATCCCCGGAAACCTGAAGTCATTGACTTTGTGTTAAAGGATAATAACAGTAATATCATTGAAATGGTCTCTGTCTTTAAGTATTTATGGCTGTTAATTGATCAGCATTTATCCTCTGAACCACACATAGTTAAAGTTATAAACACTGTACATCAGCGTTTGGGGATGTTATAAAGTTTAAATAGATATTTTACACAAGAAATTAGGTTAATTCTTGTTCACTCTTTTCTTCTATCCATATTTGATTATGGATCCCTAATATATTCCTTTTCTACAGTTAAAATCTTTACCAAGTTGAGATCCACATATCATAATATTCTTCGGTTTGCTACAGATATATCCCAAAATACTCATCATTGTGATCTTTATAGAATATTTGGTTGCTTATCTTTTTTTGATAATTTTTCTTCTAAATCTTTAACCTTTTTACATAAGGTCCATCTGGGGTCTCTTCCTGAATCCATTATTAGTTTTTTCCTTTACAGAATAAAATAGTTTATACCAGAACACAAAGCATATGCTTTTTAAGATTTCTCTTTTCATACTACCTTGGCACAAATTCTTTATTATTTTAAACTACTAAAGATAATGCTCTTCCTGTTTCTGTTATTGGTAGTCCAACAATATTTGCTTTCAAGACCTCTCTTCGGAAGCTACTATTGTCACAATCTGAGTGTACCTGTTTTAAATGAGTGTATGTACTTTATTGTTATTTAAGTGTTTTGTACTTGTTACTTTTGTGACTGGACACCAGTGAAAAACGGCATTTATGCTCACTGGCCTTTCAGTATGAAAACAATAAACAAACAAACTTGATAATGTCCCCTTAATTGCCTGAGGCAGGGTTATGGATTTGAGCATCATCGTGGATTGAAAGTTGACGCTAGAACATCATATGTGACTGTCAGCTGTAGTCTGCAATGACTTTTTACATCTAAGAAACATTACTTATATTTTTTATTTGAAATTAAGTTTATTTTGTTATATTATTCAAACAAGACAAAGATGCAACAAAACACAACAACATGTTTGTCGGACAGAGATTTCATGGCAATATGATATTTCCTCTCTTTAACAGCTTCCCCTCATAGTCCCCAACAATACAAATTTCAGGGTTAAAAACATTTTCTAACCCTAGAAGAGTGTCCACCCTTGATTTGATTACATTCCAGAAAAATTTTATTGCCACACATTCCCAAACAATATGGAGCAATGTATTCTCCGCTTGTCAACACCGATTGCAAGTAGACGTTGGTAACCTGATCATTTTAGTTAATTTCTGTGGCACAAAATAAAGATTATTCGATATCAAAAACTGCATAAGATATAATTTACCCTGGGCATTATAAGTATTTATAAAATGGATAACAAAGATCAGTGAAAATCCAATGTTCTGTTTAGATGAAACAAGTCGTATTACCGTACATTATTCCATGATGACCACACACCTGCACTACTTTTCAACCCTCAGAACCTTCACTCTACCAATGAGAGCACTCATACACCTGGCATCCAGAGCCTGCCAGAACCATAACCCATTAAATCTGTATAGTTGTCCCACCTTCAAAATAATTATCTGGTTCATCCTACCACCATGTTCAACATAAAAACTGATAAAAAGAAGTTATTTGGTTGATCCTGCCATGTATAAAAACTTTCAGTTGTAATCACTTTCACTTTCCACTGTTAGTGTAGTGTGACCAAGTGGCACAGGAATAAAATAATGAAATAAAATAATAAATAGTAATAAAATCAGCAGATAGTACTAAGGCAAGTTATCTAAACAGGGTCAGAACTCCTCGTCTGGGAAGGCCTAAGAAAATAAATGGGCCTTGAGACTGCACTTAAAAATCTTGACTGTCAGAAAGACCCTGATGGTGGCAATGCATCTCACAAGACTGCACCGGCCACACTGAATGCCCTGTCACCGGTAGTTCTAAGCCTAGTCCTGGGAACTTCAAGAAGGCTGCAATCCAGAAAATGTGGGTGCTCTCCCAGTATAGCATATATTAATAGGGGGCTGGTGGAGGGACAGTCATAATCAGCAAATGAGAAGAAATGGCCAGCCACGCATGGTAAAAGTTCCAAAAAAAGGTTTTCTTTTTATTTTTCTTATTTTTTCTTTCAATAAGATCCTTGTAACCCAATGTTTCACCTTAACAGGCTTCTTCAGGGGAAGGATGTGTTTGTAAACATATGTGAAGTCTTTTATTATATGATTATACATTGTGGCACCATTTGTATTTAACATTTAAGAATTTTCTCATGTAATTTTAATTCATGCCACTGGGTGGCGGATGCCTAGAGTCACTAATTCATGTTTTATATTCTTCTGGTCTCACATGATTGGATTTTTTTTATATAAAAGCATTATATACACAAAAATCAAATCAAATAAATGAAAGTTATGCTGCAGTTACACTGACTGAAGTTTAAAGTCTGATGACCCCCATATACTTTTCGGGTACAACTTTA
The DNA here is from genome assembly GCA_016271365.2 of Neoceratodus forsteri. NCBI lineage: Eukaryota > Metazoa > Chordata > Ceratodontiformes > Ceratodontidae > Neoceratodus > Neoceratodus forsteri. Next base: position 356,004,212 of record CM057457.1, read on the forward strand.
AACACCCAACACTAAGGAAACTCAGTATAGATTCTATTTCATTTAAAGTATTATTTACCACTTTGCTTACATGTTTTTAAAAACACACATACCTTAAATTAAATATAATGGTACAGTCTTTTACTGTCTTTCCTTGTATGCAGTAGGACTTTCTTATTTCTCCTATGTATTCAAATAGAAAGTTCTGTATTCAGCATTTAATTGTTATGTTCGATATAAATTAGTGAAATAAACTGTCCTAACTAACCTTTGAGTTATCCTGCTTCACCACTTTGCTAGTATTAGACTCTGTTTAAATCAACTTTTCTTGTCTGGAAAGACATTCAAGAAGTGTTTTTTTGTTTTATTATATAAAATAAATATTCATTATTGCTACTGTTACACAGAGTATTCATAATTATATGCCTCTAACCTTTTTCTAAGTTCTCTGAACTTTAAATAAGCAGTTATAGTTGTGCCCTTCTGCAATAAAAAAAGCACAACACAATGATTTAAGTTTCAAACTATGCTGTTTTATAAAAAGCCTGCAGTTGTTTTTGTTCTGAAGTAAGTTATTAATTACATGAGAACTCACAAGTTTGTAGGAAGTGCACCACTCTTCTCTGAGTTCCTATAAAGATTCTCAGGTAGATAAATTCTCTACCTGTATATAAGCCAATGTGTAAACAATAAGGGAATATATTTAGTATGTTTTTCAAGCCCGAAAGCACTTGAGTGATTACAGCAGGTTTAATTGCCAGACTGTGTGACATAAGACAATGTACTCACTCTTAATTGTACTGCTGCTTCTCCCGGTTTCCGGTGTGGCTCTGTCTATACATGCAGGTTTTCTTTCTGCATTTTAGAAAATGTGCCAATCACTAGCATACCAATTCTCTCTATGCAGCGCTCACTCAATAGTTCAAGGTGTTTTAAAGTCTTACCTCCTAGTTTCTGCTGTATGTGTTTGGGCGTCCTCTGCGGCACTGAGTTTTGCAACATTGCAGTTTAAATAGAGGTTCAGGCCAAGGGGTGGCCCAGAACTTGCTGACACTGATGTTCACAAGGTGGAAAAGAACAATCAGTGTCAGGCAAGATTGGTAAGGCAACTAAACACACCTCGGTGCTTTTAAAGGCACAGGGGATGCTTTCTGCCCCAAGGCACCAACATTTTTAGTGTGACTGAACCTGTATGGTCCTGACCTACTGCCAGTTTTTTAGATAAGCCTTATGAGATGTACAGAAAAGAATTCAAGAATCTATGACTGTCCTAAACTTGTGCAGTCTATGTTTAAATTGATGTCATCATTTGAAAGCTAGATCACTTTGTGAAATGCAATACTAATATTCTTAAGACATCCGTTTATGACAAGTAAGTTTGATAATTATTCTTGGTTGTCTCTCATGAGTCATAACCAACGATTAATTATTCTAAGTTTCTTTCATAAATATTTAAAGATGTTTGTAAGGATTTGACTATGGAAGTGTAGAGTCAGGAATACATGTTCAGTACTAGTTATTACAATATATGTTATTATCTTTTTGTCCGATAAAGGAGGGACTTGGTCTCCACCCCCCCTGGGGAGCTGGAGGAATGCAGGAAAAGGCCGACTGGTAAGGTGCTGACTGGGGGAAGACTGAATCCCCATGGGAACGCGAGCAGGGGAAATAGAAGTATATGGAAAGGGTGGAAGGTAGTCCTGCTAAATGCCAGGAGCTTGGGCAATAAAATGCCTGAGCTCCAGGCAATGCTAACTGAGGGAGAGGTGGATGTGGCAGTGGTCACTGAGACCTGGGCCACCACAGGGCATGACTGGGGCCTGAACCTGGAGGGTTACACCATGTTCAGGAAGGACGGGGAGGAAGGGAGGAGGGGTAGCAATAATAGTCAAAAACTGCATTGGCATAGGAGGAGTGGAGGAGGGGAAGGGAACTGTGGAGGTGATTTGGGTCACCTTGATAACAAATGGGGACAGGAGGTAAAAATAGGAGTGGTGTATAGACCCCTGTGCTGTGAGGAGGCTGGAGGAGAGTCTGGTGGCAGATGTTGGGAGGCGCTGCAAATTGGGCAGGGGAAGGGTGGTGGTGTTGGGGGACTTAAACATGCCAGGAACAGACTAGGAGACTATGACATCCTCGGTGGCCAGGGAACAGAGGTTGTTGGATGTCTTTCAGGATGCATTCCTAACTCAGCAGGTGGGAGAACTGACCAGGGAGGCGCAGATACTGGATGTGGTCCTGGCAGACAGTGACCAGATTGGGGGCCTGGAGGTCAAGGACCCATTGTCAGGGAGCGACCATGCCACAGTCTGGTTCTGCCTGGACCTAGGAGGAGTAGAAGGCTGCACAAAGACGGAGGTAACCGACTTTAGGAGGGTGGATTTTAAGGAAATGGGAAGGATCCTTAAGAAGCATTTGGATGGGATTGGGCCAGACATGGACACTGACAGTAGGTGGGAAATCATCAGAAGGGGGGGTGCAAGATGCTACCAGCACCTGTGCAAGAGTAAGATGAAAATGTGGTAGGGCCCTTAAACCCTTCTGGTGGACCAGGGAGGTTCAGGAGGTGGTGAGGGAAAAGAAGGTGGCTTATTGGCATTTCAAGTGCTCATGGAGAGAGAGGGATAGAGGGGAGTACGAGCTGATGGTCAGAAGGGCCACTAGGGTGGTGAGGGTGGCTAAGGCAAGGAAGAAGCAGAACCTGGCCAGGGAAATTAGGAGAGGGAATAAGGGGTTCTTTAGATACACTGGGGAAAAATGAAGGGTGAAGGGGCAGACTAGCAGGATTAAAACAGGGAAGGGATGGGCACAAGATCGGGGGGAGCAGGCTGAGGTACTAAATGAGTACTTCGCCTCAGTTTTCACCAAGGAAAATGGGGGGGCTGCATCAGACATGGGAGGAGATGGTGAAACTGGGGGGGGGCCCTTGCCGATCGTCAGGTCTGGGAGAGGATGGGCCATCATTGGCAGGAGGGGAGAAGGCAAGGCAGGGGGATGAGGTAGCGGAGGTAGAAATCACAGCAGAGAGAGAGTGAGGGAAGCCCTCAGGTCCCTTAAGATGGAGAAAGCACCAGGGCCAGATAAACTACATCCCAGAGTGCTGAAGGAACTGGTGGATGTCCTGGCGAAACCCCAGGCGGAGCTTTTCAGCAACTATCTGAGGACAGGGTGGGTGCCCCAGGACTTGAATGTGGTGCATATAGTGCCTATCCACAAGGGGGATCAAGGGAGGTGGCAGGGAACTACAGGCCCGTCAGACTGGCATCGGTGGTGGGCAAGGTGATGGAGGACATTGCCAAGGAGAGGCAAGAGGGGGACCTGGAAAAGTCAGGGTGCCTGGATGATAGACAGCATGGATTCGTCCCAGGGAAATTGTGTCAGATAAACCTTGTGGAGTTCTATGACTGGGTGATGAGAACCTTAGACCTGGGTAGACTGGTGGACGTCCTCTATCTTGACTTCAGCAAGGTGTTTGACTCTGTTCCTTATGGGGGCCTATTGAATAAGCTGGGAGAAATGGGGGTGGGGAACCAGATGATCAGATGGATAGGCAATTGGCTCCAGGACCAGAGGTCGGTGGGATAGTCTCATCCCCAAGGAGGGTCATTAGTGGGGTCCCTCAGGGATCAGTCCTTGGGCCCCTCCTGTTCAATGCCTATGTCTCTGACATAAGGAAGGGTATCAGGAGTGAGATGAGTCTCTTTGCAGATGACTCAAAACTGGGGGCGGTGGTGGATGAGGAGGAGGGAAGGGTGGCCCTAGACCTGGAGGCTCTGGAAAGGTGGTCTAGAAAGTGGAAGCTGAGGTTTAATGCAGGGAAATGCAAGGTACTGCATCTGGGACCCAGAAACTCGGGCCAAGAGTACACCCGGGGGATGCTACAAGTCTCAATGGCTGAGAGAGACCTGGGGCTGGTGGTGGATGTCAAGATGAACAACTCTGAGACTTGTAGGAGGACAGCGGCCAAGGCCAGCAGGATGCTGGGATGGATCGCTAGGGGAATCACCTCCAGAAGGAGGGAAGTGATACTCCCCCTGTATAACTGCTTGGTGAGACCGCACCTTGAGTACTGCATGCAGTTTTGGAGGCCACACTTAAAGAGGGGCATTCAACTCCTGGAGAGGATCCAGAGGAGGGCAACCAAAATGATCTGGGGCTTGGGGGACAGAACCTATGGCCAGAGGCTCGAAGAGCTAAATATGTACACATTGGAAGAGAGAAGAGACTGGTGGGACATGATAGAGGTCTTCAAGTACATGAAGGGGTTAAATAGGGGAGAAGCAGTCAAGGTGCTCCGAAGGAAGGGGGAGGACTAGAGGGCATGGGTGGAAGCTGGAGGGGGGGGAGATTCAGGAAAGAAAGGAGGAGGTGTTTCTTCACTGAGAGGGTGGTGGAGCCATGGAATGCACTGCCCAGGGGGCTGGTGGAGGCAGAGATGGTGGAGGGGTTCAAGAGGGGGTGGGACAGGTACAGGGAAGGGTTCTAGATGCAAAGTCCTGTGCAGTGGTAATATCTGGGACTGGGAAGGGAGAAGCCAGAGAGGACGAGGGGGGCAGCAAGATCAGCTCCCAGGGTGGGGGCTGACCAAACGAGCAGACAAGAAAAAGACTGTTTGGCCTATTTTGCTGGCATTTTAGTATGTTAGTACCCTGTATCAATTGCTTTTATTTGTATTCTTGTTGGTATTAATTGAGAAATAATTTTTAAAGGTCTTAATAAATGAACATAGGTCAATGGGGAATAATAAAAACTGCCATCACAGAGGTAACATGCCTTTATGTGAAGCAAATAAACAAAACAAAACGATGTAAGAAACCACTATGTTTCTCAAAGGAGGTGGCAGTGACGGTTCAAGAGAAAAAGAAAGCATTCAGAAAGTACAAGGAATAACAGAAGGAGCAGGACAGAGAATTGAATCAGTTAAAGCAAAAGGAAGCTGGGAAGGCAGTCAGAACAGCAAAGGCCCGAACTGAGGAAAAGATAGCCAGCTCAGTTAAGAAGGGGGATAAAACTTTTTTTAGGTACATCAGGGAGTGAAGGAAGGCTAAGGGAGGGATAGTGAGGCTTAATAAAGGGAAGGGGGGTGGGCAGAGGGTGACTGTGAAAAGGCAACGATACTAAACAAATATTTTTGCTCAGTATTTACAAATGAAGAGGGGGAGGTACCTAAAACAAACAATAGAAACACTCTGGATACAGAAGTTGATACCAGCCCATTTACAGAAGAAAGGGTCCTGAAAGAACTCTTAAAACTGAAGGAGGACAAAGCAATGGGGCCTGATGGGATTCATCCCAGAATTCTAAAAGAACTAAGGGTAGAACTAGTGACACCACTGACTACCTTCTTTAACAAATCATGGGAGGATGGGGTGGTACCTGAGGACTGGAGGAGGGCCGATGTGATTCCCCTTCACAAAAGTGGGAGCAGGGCAGAAGCGGAAACTACAGACCAGTTAGTTTAACCTCAGTGATAGGGAAAATGATGGAATCACTTCTGAAGGAAAGAATTGTCGAGTACCTAGAGGCCAGAGGGGCACAGGACCCAAGGCAGCATGGATTCACTGCAGGAGGGTCATGCCAGATGAATCTAATAGATTTCTTTGACTGGGTGACCAAAGTAGTAGATCAGGGAGGGGCTGTGGACATAGCCTACCTAGACTTTAGCAAGGCATTTGACTCAGTCCCACACAAAAGATTAATATCAAGTTAGCCAGCCTGGGAGTGGGTCCCAAGATGATAGCCTGGGTAAAGAATTGGCTGGAGAATAGGACACAGAGGGTAATAGTAAATGAGTCCACTCTAAAGAAAGGGGTTACTAGTGGGGTGCGAGGGTTCAGAATTAGACCGGTCCTCTTCAATGTCTTTGTAAGCAACATTGCAGAGGGGCTGGAAGGAAAAGTATGTCTCTTTGCAGATGACACAAAGATCTGCAACAGAGTTGATGCACAAGGTGGGGTGGAAAGGATGAGTAGGGACTTGGCAAGGTTAGAGGAATGGTCAAATGTATGGCAGCTTAGATTTAATGCTAAGAAGTGCAAGGTAATGTACCTGGGAAACAAAAACTTAGGGGAAGAGTATACAATGGAGGGTGAAATACTAACAACAACAAAAATGGAAAGGGACCTGGGGGTAGTCATATCAGATGACTTAAAGGTGGGCAAGCAATGTGAGAGGGCAGTAAGAAGGGCTGGAGGGATACTGGGATGCATAGGGAGAGGCATCACCAGTAGAAAACAGGAAGTTGTTATCCCTCTGTACAGACAGCTGGTGAGACCCCATCTGGAGTACTGTGTGCAGTTCTGGAGACCCAATCTCCGCAAGGACATAGACAAGATGGAAGCTGTCCAGAGGAGGGCAACTAAAATGGTGCAGGGTCTGCACCGGAAGACATATGAAGAGAGACTAAAGGAGCTTAATATGTATAGCATTGAGGAAAGGAGGGAGAGGGGGGACATGATAGAAATGTTCAAGTACCTCAAGGGAATCAACAAAGTCCAAGAGGGCAGCATCTTTCAAAAAAAGAGGTGTGCAAGAACAAGGGGGCACAATTTGAAGATAGAAGGGGGGTGGCTCAGAGGTAATGTAAGGAAGTATTTCTTCACAGAGAGGGTTGTGGATGCATGGAATGGCCTTCCGGAGGTGGTTGTGGAGTCAAAAACAGCGATTGAATTCAAACATGCATGGGACAGCCATAAGGCAATTCTAGGGGTTGGGGGTAAGAATAAGTAGGCTGCTGATTAACTAGGATCTGCAGCTTATCCATTAGGTAGGGAAATGGACAGACTGCGGGGCCAAGCGGTTCTTATCTGCCATCAAGTTCTATGTTTCTATGTAGGTCATGGGAGGTCAACCATGGAAAGCATCTCCAACTTCATGGAGGCCCCTGGAAGAAGAGCGAAGGGAGCAGACTGAGGTGGCCGGTGTTAGAAGATCAGCCAGGTAGCCAGGGGCCAATTTTCCCCACCTCCCCCAGATTAGGAGCACAGTTCATAGGATGCTCAATCTTCCTCCCTCTGGCAGGCCCTCCAATTTACCAGGCTCATTCTCAAACCTAGTTCATCAGTGTTGTGAGCAGTACTGCTCTGCTGGAGGGGTCAGCTAAATACAGACCATTCAGTATACACTGCAGAGTAATATTCTGCATTAAATATAAACTGCCGAGTAAAATTCTGCAGTTCGTGTAAACTGTGAAATAATATTCCATATTTCAGGTAAGCCACAGAATAATATTCTGCAGTTCAGGTAAGCCACAGAATCATATTCTGCAGTTCATGTAAACAATAATATTCCACAGTTCAGGTAAACCACAGAATAATATTCCGCAGTTCACGTAAACCATGTAATAATATTCTGTGGATTTTCCACGGTTTACATTAAATTCCATGGCAATCTCCGTGGCCGCAGAATCACGGAAAAATTGGGACCTTGCTTATAGGTGAGTAGACTCACCTTGAAGATAACCCTCCACCTGACTGATAGCCAGTGCAACTCCTGCAGTACTGGGGTCACATGGCAGGACTTCTAAAGGCCTGGCAGCAACCTGGCAGCTGCGTTTTGTACCAGCTGCAGTCAGCGGAGGGTACCTCCAGAGACCCTGAATTAAAGAGCATTACAGTAATCAAGCCTAGATGTCACAAACACATGAACCAGTGTGGGCAGGTCCTCGTGCAGAACTAGTGGTTTGATCCTGGCAATATTCCTCAGGTGGTAAAAAACACTTTGGACAACAGATGACACCTGAGGTTCAAATGTCAACCTATCATCCAGGAGCACGCCAAGATCTTGCACCCTAGAGAAGGCCATCAGCAGTACAGGCCCTAAGAAAAGACCTGTGGCCACTCTGGAGGCACTCCCATCACACCCTTGGCCCAGCTCAATCACTAGGACCTCTGTCTTGTCGGGGTTCAGTCGCAACCAGCTGGAGAATATCCAGTCATTGATCTCGGCCAAGCAAATATTAAGCATTTCCACAGTGTTCGATGTTCCAGGGGCAAAGGACAAATACAATTGGGTATCATCTGCATTGCAGTGAAAACCCATATTGTATCAACTAATGAGCTCTTCCAGGGGCAGCAGATGCATTGCAAACAACATTGGCAACAAGCTCGACCTCTGAGGCACTCCACATGGCAGGGGCCTCTGGGAGGAAAATAAATCTACCATCACCACCTGCTGCATCCTGCCAGCGAGGTAGGACTTGAACCAGCTGATGACAGTGCTGGCAACTCCACAGTACTCTGAGGTGATCAAGAAGCACAATGTGGTCTACAGTATCAAAGGCTGAGGAGAGATCAAGGAGAACAAGAATTGCCCTGTCTCCTCTGTCTCTAGCCCTGAAGAGGTCATTCTTTATCCTGACTAACACTGTTTCAATGCTGTGCCTGGCTCTGAAACCAGACTTGAGTGGCTCATAGACAGGGCCCCGATTTTTCTGCAGCACATCGGAGTAAAGTTCTGCAGCAGGGTTCTCATTTGCCACAGAACTTCTGTGCCACTCAACACCAATTTCTGCAGCAGTTCTGCGGCACATTTTTACCCTTAATCTTTTCCTTTTTTTGCCATATCTGACACAATGCACGCTCATAACATAGTCATTTTATGGGCATTTGTCACCAAATTTTCAACATAGCCAGTTTAAGACCTCTGCTCATGAACAGTATCACTGTGATTTTCTTAATCTGTCCCTAACATTGATTTCGCACACCGACCGCGCCATTGTGTGCTACATGTGCAAAAACATATTTCGGGTGAGATGAGAAAAATAGCAGTAGTACTGTTCAAAAGGAGGTGTGGTAAAATGGCAATACTGAAAATCTGGAGTGAAAATATTAAAAATGCTCGGAGTTATGAGCATGTGTAGGAACTGCACAATGTACGCTCACAAAACAGTCATTTTATGGGCATTTGTCACCAAATTTTCAACATAGCCAGTTTAAGACCTCTGCTCATGAACAGTATCACTGTGATTGTCTTAATCTGTCCTGAACATTGATTTAGCACACCAACCGCGCCATTGTGCGTTACATGTGTGAAAACACATTTCGGGTGAGATGTGAAAAATGACTGTTATACTGTTCATAAGGAGGTGTGGTAAAATGGCAATACTGAAACTCTGGAGTGAAAATATTAAAAATGCTTGAAGTTACGAGCGTGCATAGGAACTGCACAACGCACGCTCGTAAAACAGTCATTTTGAGGAATATTTTCACCAAATTTTCAACATAGGGTTTTTGGGAGCCTACCTCATGAACTGTGATACTGTCATTTTGTTAATCATTCCAGAAAGGTGGTTCCACACAGTGACTGCGGAACCACCTTTTGGGATGATTAACGAAATAACAGTGTTACAGTTCATGAGGTGTGGCCCCAAAAACCCCATGTTGAAAATTTGGTGAAAAAATTCCCAGAAATGGCTGAGATATGCATTAAAGTTGAAAAAAATCCATTTATGCCATTATACAGCTTACTGGCATTTCTTCAGTTTGCGGTCGGCTTTGAAGAGTGCAGACGTGTTCCCAGTCCACCGAAGATCGTCGCACTGGGCTCCGGAGGTAAGTATGGGTTGAGATGGGGGTGTGGGGAGGTGGGTATGGAGTGGGTGGGTGCGGGTTGTGGGGGAGCACAGGTTTTTTTTTTTGACTCAACGAGGGACTTTTGCCATGCTGGGATGGGCTCCCAGCGTGGCACCAGGCACTTTGGGGGGGACAGTGAATCCGACGGGGATTGGGCAGCCCCATCAGCAGCGAGCTTTTGCCATGCTGGGGTGGGCTCCCAGCATGGCATACATACATTTGGGGGGGCATTGAAGCCGACGAAGTTGGGCACCCCGATCGGTAAGGCGTTGTTCCGCGGTGACGCGAATTCCATAGGGTGGACAGCCAAATTCATGAGATATTTCCACAGTTGCCACACCACGTGGAATTCGTGAAAACTCAGGGCCCTGCTCATAGATGTCAAAGGTCATGAGGTGCTCCTCAAACTGTTGCACCACAATTTTCTCTACAATCTTGCCCAGGAACAAGAGGTTGGAGATTGGTCGGCAATTCACCAGGCTGTCTGGGTCGAGAATTGACTTCTTCAGAAGGGGGCTCACCAGAGCCTCTTTCAAGGAATCCAGAAAGAATCCCTCTGACAACGAGCACCGAACAATCATGGTGAACACCGGGCATATGGAACCAACACATGTCATCAAAAAATGAGTTGATGGAGGTCACGTGATGGCAGCCTGAGAAGCGGCAGCAGCCCTCCATTGCTCCGTGCCTCCACTACATAATTCAGCTCCCTGGTACGACTTTTTGGTGTAAGCATACTATAAAGCTGCAACATTTCAACGGGTAGACACTCGAGGCTGCAGTATCTGGCTCCAAGAAATGGAGGTGTATATGAAAAAGGCACCCCCGAGGCATTCACCTCCACCCTCCCCAGAGAAAGACAAGGCCTCAAAGCGCCCGAAGCATCAGACAGCGGGCTCTAATAAAACCGGCACCGCTACGGATGCTCTCTCAGAGGAGCGGTTTTTAGAGGTGATGCAGCCACTACAGGAGAAACTTACGGAGATATACGATGATCTTCAACAGGTCAAAGCCTCTGTTCATTCCTTGACTACCCAAGTAACGGACTCAGAGATTAAATTGGTGTCTTTGGAGAAAAAGCATGATAAAAGTGAACTGACCATGTCACTTTATGGAAAACGAATTAAGAAGCTCGAAGAGAGGATTGAAGATTTAGAGGGAAGAAGTAGAAGAAACAATTTGCTGGTGATCGGCATTCCTGAAAAAGAAGAAGGCACTACGCCTATTCTATTCCTTCAAAAGTTATGCGAGAGAATCGCCTGTCTCTCCCCGAATTGTGCATCCTATATTATTGAGAGGGCACATCGGACCCTTCGTCCTCCTCCACAGCCTGGTTCCCCACCCAGGCCTCTTATTTTCAAGATGCTTAACTATCTGGACAAGCAGCATGTCCTAGCAAAGGTGCGCGAATTACAAGAGGTTCGATGGGAAAGGCATAAAATCTGGATCACGGAGGACCTTCCACAGTCAGTGAGGGTGAAACAGCAAGGAATGCATCCCATAGTGACAAAGCTTATTGCAGTGGGAACCCCATTTCGCATGAAGTATCCAGCGGTCCTTCAGGTGAAGGCAGGAGAAAAATGGGTCTCTTTTGAATCGCAAGACCAAGCGCAGCAAGAACTTAAAAGTCTCTTTCCAGACCTTTTCAAGTGAAATGATCCGGAAGATTACAAGTATATGCATGTTGTGCATACTGGTTCAGGACTGGAATGGAAAAGAAGCTGTTAGTGTTTGATAGGGTTGACACCCTTGGGGTTTTTGGTTGAACATATTTTGAACCTCTCGATAACTCAGGCATCAATATCTGTGGGGTAGTGGCTCCCTCCTTCTGCATTTCCTTTTTTCTATCCCCTCCTATGGGGAGATTGTAGAGACGTGGTGAGGACGTTGTGGTTCCCTATTTTATGGAGGGTATTTGAAATGGTGCCTGATGCTACATTGTGGACTGTCAGTGGAGAATTAGGCTGTCTGATTGCTGGACCTATCACAAGAACATACCTGCACAGCCCCGCAAGCTAATTAAGCTAGTGTGACTGAACTTAAAACGTTGGGGACCAATCATCTTTCATTTTTCATCTCTCCTAGATGGGGCGGGGTTGTGTTTTTTTTTTTTTTCCTTCATTGTGTGTCCGGAGCCTGGGGACCCAGTAGGATACTGGATATATGTTCATCTAAAAGGGATTGGGGGACTTCCTTAGTATCTTAAGGAACCATAAGCATATGGTTGATTTCTTGTTGTCGTTATGTTATTGCAACCATTGTAGAGGATAAGCCTTATTAGAGGGATGCTACGCATATAATGGATTAGGAAGTTGTTCCATTGGGGGAATTTACATGGTGAGCATAACTGTCAGATAAGTAGCGGGGGCAGGGAGGAGGTAGAGGAGAGGTAGGAGGGTAATTGGTGCAACTCAGTATCTGCGCTAGGACATCACTCACCCAAGAGTGGATTGTGGTGCAGTTAATTAGAACTGGGGGAGATAGTGGGTAGAATACTGTTAGGAATTTATGGGAATTGTGGGGGGTTGGGACAAAGGGACAATATGATAGGTAAGCTTTCTTCTTTAATAGTTATTGGGGGTATGGGGGGGTAAGTCAGGAGTGTTAATCTATTTTTTTGAAGTTGTGTTTTCATTGGCGCTCAGTCAGATCAGGTTGGGACCCCAGGTAATAAAGTGGCTCACGTTACTCTTAGTATTGTTTGATAAATCAAGAGATGGCTAACTGTTACAAAGTTCTAAGCTGGAATGTCAAGGGTGCACAAGATAAACGTAAGAGACAGGTTATTCTCAGGCACCTACATCAATTACATGCTGGGATTGCCTGTCTCCAAGAGACACATCTTCGGAGGCAGGATGTTAGTTTATTTCTCAAAACATGGGTGGGACAGGCCTATGGAGCGGGGAAACTTACGTCTAGTGGGGGAGTTGTGATATTAATAGATAAAAAAATTCCTTTTAAGTTGGACAAAGAAATTTGGGATCTGGAGGGCAGATATATAATACTAAGTGGCTCCTTGGAAGGGCAGCAGATTACTCTAGGATCCATATATGGACCAAACTCTGAGTCTCCTCACTTTTTCACCCATTTACTGAGCCTTCTCGTCACTGATCCACCCATTTTAACTATTTTGGGAGGGGATTGGAATGTGGTACCCTCCACGTATACAGATAGATCTGACTCCCAGAAATGGGGTTTGTCTCCCTCACAGAGAGCATTACGCGACCTTATGACTGGTGCTGATCTCCTGGATGTATGGAGAGTCCTCCATCATGGAGAACGCCAGTATACTTACTTTTCACCCCCTCATAAATCCTTCTCCCATATTGATTTCTTTTTATTGAGTTCTTTCGCATTATCTGGGGTAATGTACGCAGATATACACGCGAGGGTTATCTCAGACCATGCTCCAATTTCCCTTACATATCTCCCTGGACCAAGTATCCAAAGGGATGCCCTTTGGAAATTGAATAATCAGCTGCTCCAAAAGTCAGAATCTCTTCAACATATCAAAGGTTTTATGGTCAACTTCCTACTAGATAATAGGTGGTCGACTACCAGGACTGACATGATTTGGGCAGCCCTAAAGTGCTCCCTCAGGGGTGAATGCCTTCGGCTATCAGCAACAAGATGTCGTCAATTTCGGGATAGGCTAACAGCCTTGCTCCTACAGATACGGACCATGGAGCGCACCCTGTCTCGACACTCTCCAGATGAGGACTGGGTACTCTTGCACCAATTGCAAAGTCAGTACTCCGATCTCATGTACCAAAAAGCAGAGCTTGACTTGAGATGTACTAAGATGAAATATCTTGATGTGGGTGAGAAGGCTGGTAAGTTATTAGCTATTTGGATAAGGCAAGCAGCAGCCTCGCGGGCCATTCCTTGTATCAAATCGGCTACCAGTGATAACCTGGTGACATCCCCCAGGGAAGTGTCCGAGCCCTTGCGTTCCTATTATCAAAGGCTGTATTCTGAAGATCAGGAGGGAAAGCCTGTAGTTCGGGATATGACTGAGTACCTGGATGCCGCTGATCTTCCTAAACTAAAGACCCCTGAAGGTGAACATCTTGGGAATTTAGATACAGTGCAGGAAGTGGTAGCAGCAATTGAGCAACTTGTACCTGACAAGTCCCCCGGCCCAGACGGCCTTTCTAACAACTTGTAATAAAGCTGCTCACAAGAGCTTGCTCCCTTTTTGGTGGAAGTTTATAATTACTGGTTTGCTGAAGGGATGTCGGAATTCAACTTCCTCAATGCTATAATCACTCTTATTCCCAAGTCTGGAAAGGATCCCATATACCCGGAAAGTTATAGGCCTATCTCCTTAATTAATACCGATGTCAAAATCTTAGCTAAGATTTTGGCCATGAGAGTGGGTCCGCTTCTTCCCACGCTTTTTAGTAGAGAGCAGATAGGTTTCATGAAAGGTAGGTCCTCAGTGGACCACATGCGTAAGTTAATATACATCCTCTTGGCATCCAAGGACTCAAGCATTCCTTCTGTTCTGATCTCCTTGGATGCTGAGAAGGCCTTTGATAGAGTTTCCTGGGACTTCCTTTTTGAAACCCTGGCCCACCTGGGCTTCCCACCGGGCTTTCTTAGGTGGATCAGATTATTATACACATTCCCATCAGCCCGGATTTGGTCTAATGGGTCACTATCTGCTCCCTTTCTACTCCAGAGGGGGACCCGTCAAGGTTGCCTCCTCTCCCCATTATTATTCAACATTTATCTAGAACCCCTGATTAGGAGATTGTTAACTTCCCCCAAGCTCCAGGGTGTTGAAATAGGATCACAAAGGTACTCCCTCTCTGCATATGCAGATGACCTTCTTTTACACCTCCAATATCCTGCAACAGGTATTCCAGAACTTTTGGTCGAGATAGGGCGGTTTTCTGCTATTTCCCACTATAAACTTAATGAATCTAAGACAAAAGTTTTTCCGTTAAATAATAATACCCCCCGGTCAGTGCTCGAAAACACTAACTTAATATGGGAATCTAAGTCCCATATGTATCTTGGGATTAAGGTTGCCAGAGAGGTCCCTACCATGCTTAAGCTAAACCTTACGGAACTATTGAATACAATTAAATTAGACCTGAATAGATGGGGAGATCTCCCCTCTTTCCTTATGGGGAAGAATAAATATTGTAAAGATGAACATCTTGCCCCGAATACTATACCCCCTGGGAATGTTGGGTCTGTTTATCCCTAAAAAATGGTTTGGTAAGCTAAATCAAATGCTAACTGCCTTCCTTTGGAAGGGTAAGAGTGTCAGGCGTTCTTATTTGAAGCTCTCGGCACCTAAGGAGCAGGGTGGCCTAGCAGCCTCTTCCTTTTTTTCGTATTATTGTGCTCATCATCTGAGTAGGATGTCCTACTGGTCAAGGGAAATGTTGAGAGAGGAGCGACAAACATATGTGCCTTTATGGTTAGATATTGAGCAATTTCTAGCAGCTCAACATTGTTGCTCCCTCCCTGCCCCTGCTATATACTAGTCCTAAGGCAATTCCAAAACCTCTTTGAAATGTTCCGTTAGGTTGGTCCATTAGGGCTTTGCATCAGCTGCAAACTCATCTATCCCATAACTGGCATGCTTTGTTGGAGCAACCTGTTGTGGGGAATCCCCACTTCCAGATTGAGCATAAGCCCATTCCCTTGGCTTTTTTGCCCTCCCTTAGTAATGCAAAACTTAGGGATATATATGAGGAGGGTAGAGTAATTCCTTTTGTTCTTTTTAGATATAGGTACAAGGTGCCTGCGGTAGCCTTTTTTAAGTATGAACAGCTTAAGAGGGCCGTCCTTGTCCATTTGGGTCAAGGGGGGATGAGTCAGGGGTCTGCTGATGTCTTCAATAAGCTTCTGAGGGCAGCTGAAGAACCCCATGCTGTGTCTGCAGTATATAAAGCAATCCAGTCGGTTGATTTGGGGCTGCCACAAGGAGTGTGTTATTACTGGTTGCAGGTATTTTCCCTTAATGTTGAACCCCATTTCTGGATTAAGATCTGGCAGACCCTGTATAAATTTGTCAAGCAAGATAGATTGCGATTGATGCAATTTAATGTTATGCATAATTTATATTTTACGCCACTTAAATTGTGTAGATTGGGAAGCAGACCTTCTCCTGATTGTCCTAGATGTGTAAATCATACTGGGACACTATACCATATGTTGTGGACCTGTTCTTCGGTTCAGAAATTTTGGCAAGCCATCAGAAAAACGCTTGATCCCTTGTTGGGCCTGGACTCCTATATTGCCCCAGAGATTTGTTTGCTAAATTTATTTCCGGAGGGTACTCCCAATGTTAGAAAAGCACATTTGGCTTTGATCTCGGCAATTGCCAAGTTAATTATCCTGAGGCATTGGACGGATGACTCAGTCCCCTCAGTCATAGAGTGGCACAAAGAAATGCTGTTTGCCTTCGACTAGAGAAACACATTTTAGCCATGAATAATCGATCGCAGATTTATCAGATTAGGTGGGGCCCTTTAGATGCCTTACTTACTATATGGAAGCCATGATAGCTTTTAATATGGAAAGTCTTGTTATTAATATAATCTGATGGCTGAGCGTGTGTACGCCTGATGGGGGGCGGGTTAGGGAGGAGGGTGGATTGGGTTTAGGGGGTGGGGACATTAGCTGATGTTTTTCAATTCATGGTTTTCATGTGTCTTACTGGGGGGGGTAGTTATCCCTGTTTGTCTACTTGTTACCTATGTTTGTATTGAAGTTTATTATATGTCAATAAAAGTATATTGAATAAAAAAAAAAAATGAGTTGATGCCAGGTCCAGTTCACAATATGTGTGCTTCAGCTTTGAGATGACCTCAATGTCCTCAGTCACTTCCACTGGTTTAAACTCCTCCCAGACAGGTGGTGCACCTCCATCACACCCAAGGCGATCCTTGAGAGGCACAATGTGGCTCACTGACAGGATCCCCTGCTGGATAGAGGACACTCTGTCAGTGAAGAACTGAGCAAACATATTACACAGGGGACTGAAAAGGCTTTTCTTGGCTGCAGACAGACTGGATGGAGAAGTCCAACGACAGTCCGAAAAAGCAGAGATGGTCAGTTCTTCTCTGCAGCAATCTCCCTGAATAGGAATTCTGCCTTCTTATGGTTGATTGTCTCCTGGTACTCAACATAGTGAGCATGCAGAATGAGCAAATGTTGCAATGGCAACACTAGCTAACGCTTGTGTCTACACTTCTGAAGCCACTAGCTGTCTTGCTTTCCTTGCTCATTACTTATTTTATTTTTATTTTTATTTTATTGAAAGCTAGGATTACAAATACATTTGAGCAGGAACTGCTTGTTTACAAAGGTTCCACGTCGAAGGAATGGGGTAGACATACATACAAAGGTCGACATAATAATACATAGTTACACAATAAAAAGAAGCAAGATATTGAGGCTTAGGAAATTTCAGTAATTCAGAATGTGCCAAATGTTAGGTAGCATGGCATACCAGCCAAGGACAATCTTAGAAATAAGCGCTGCAGGTGAAGGGGGGGTTATGCTAGCAGGAAGGCCATAGTGGGAGGGTAGAGGGTGAGGGCAAGAGCTCTAATGGGGAGGCGGGGAGGGATAAAGTCAGGAAATGCCGGGGAGGAAAGGGAGAGGGAGCAAGGGGATGGGCATGTGAGGGAGGTAGAAGGGGGCAAGGCAGGGAGAGGTAGCTGTCAAGACTGAAGTGGAGGGCAGTGAGCGGTGGGCCCCTGATTAGGCGAGGCAGTCACAACGACTAGTTGAAATGAGATGAAGCTGGAGTTGTCTCTTAAAAGGGCCAAGAGCAGCAGCAGTAAGAGTTTCTTTGTTGAGAGTATTATACCACTGGGGTGCTCTGTGGGCAAAGGCCCTCTGGCCCATGGTAGTTCAGCATCTGGGGACAAGAAATGTTAGTTGTTGTGAACTTGAAGTTCACTGGGTGCTGTGGTGGTCAATGAGGAGCTTTTCAATGCGTGGGGGCATGACCCTGAGGAGGAATTTTTTGACTGAGAGGCAGGTTTGATACTGTATCTGGCTGAGGAGAGGAAGCCATCCTGCCCAAGTGTACAGGTCACAAGTGTGTGTAAGTTGGTCAGCCCCAGTTAGCAGCCTGCATGCTTTGTTGAGTGCAACTGTATTTCTGCGGAGGGCAGAGGCGGAGGCAGAGCCATAGATTGCTAGCCCATAATTGATGATGGAGGTGACAGAGCTGTTGATAGCCAACCGGAGAGTATCGGGAGTCATGCAGTGTTTGTGCCTGTAAAGCAGGCCTATATGGATGTTGGTGGTTTTGGCAACAGAATCTATGTGCCGATGGTATAACAGTCAGCTGTCTAATGTGACACCTAGGTATTTAAAATCAGGAACGTGTTCAAGTAAGGTCCCTGTTTGGTTTAGGATGGTGAGGTCACGGGATTTGTACTTACTCCTGGCATTGTAGAAGGTCATAACCTTTGTTTTGCTGTAGTTCATGACCAGTTTGTGTGACTTGAACCATTCTTCGATGCGCATTAATTCAAGCTGTAGTTATTTCTCGAGGAGCTCTGTGTTTTGGTGGTTAGTGAACATGACTACGTCGTTGGCGTAGAGCAGTAATTTCTGGTGGCAGACACTGGGAAGGTCGTTGAGGAAGAGGCTGAAGAGTAGTGGCCCCAGGATGGATCCCTGTGGGACCCCTGAAAGGACTGGCTTTTGTTCCGAGGTGACACTGGCAATCCTAACCCACTGGACCCTCTCCCCAAGGTGGCTTGAAAACCAGAGCAGCGCTTCATTGGAGAGCCCAATGTTTGATAATTGCTTGAGTAGGAGTGGGTGGTTCACAGTATCAAAGGCTTTCATAAGGTCGATGAATACTGCTTCTACACAGTTTCCTTGATCGGGCTTGGTATGGATGAAGCCCGTGAATTCTAAGAGTGCAGTGGTGGTACTCTGCCCTTTTCAGAAACCATGTTGTTCAGGACACTGGATGTTGTATTTTTCCAGGTACTCGACTGGTTGGTCTGAGGCAATGTGCTCCAGGGACTTAGACAATGGAGGAAGGATGGAGATAGGTCTGTAGTTGGAGTGCAGTGATTTGTCTCCACTTTTGTGTACCGGTGTGATGGTCACCTGTTTCCAGCGAGATGGGAACTGGGACATCCTTAGTGATAGGTTGAGGATCTTTGTCATGGGTTCAAGGACTTCTTCAAGGGCAAGCACGAACAACTTCAGGTCAAGAGAGTCACCGCTGTAGCCTGTGTTGCGAATGGCCTTCTGAATATAGGTTCTGGCTTCATGCAGTGGGATCTCCTTGAAGTAGAATTGTGGGGCAGGGTGTAGGAGAGGAGCAGCGGCATGAGGGTTACTACCAGAGGGGGCATCAAAGAAATTAGAAGGGAGGACACTATCCAAGTTGGAGAATGCATTGTTAAAGGTGTTGGTGATTGTGTACAGGTCAGATGCTGGTGTTCCATTTATGTTGAGCATGGTGGGTGGTGACTTAGGGTCCTTGCCTGTAAGGTCTTTCAAGTTATTCCAAAATGTTTTTCCATCACCCCAGGAGTTGGAGAGAGCTTTCTTGAAGTATTTGCTTTTGGCACTCCTAACTGCCCATGTGCACTAATTTCTGGCAGCTTTATATTTATGAATATCCCCAGGTTTGGATGTTGCACCAGCACAGTGCCAAAGATGGTCCCTATGTTTGAGTAAAGTGATTAGATCGGGGGTTATTCAAGGGTTGGCTGTGCCCCTGACCTTCAGCTTTTTAAGAGGTGCAAAAATATTGCAGGCCGCAGTGAAGTGGCTGATGAAAAGATCTAAGGTTTGGTTTACATCAATGGCGGGAGTCGATCGTGTCCAGTCCAGGCGGTTACTTGGTGGCTTCTTGCACACAAAACACATTAAACTGAGATTAAACCTAACAGCTTCCATCATTCTCAAGACAACATTTCTTGTTCTAAGACTCTGTTAGCATCTTCTTTAGCACAGTGAACACCGCTCATTCACAGTACACTAACCGCTAAAAGGGAAAGTGATTATAACTGAAAGATTTTAAATATGGCAGGATCAACCAAATAACTTTTTTTATCAGTTTTTATGTTTGAACATGATGGTAGGACCAACCAGATAATTGTTTTGAGGGTGGGACAACTATACAGATTTAATGGGTTATGGTTCTGGCAGGCTGTGAGTGCCAGATGCATGAGTGTGCCCCCAGGTGTGTGCCAATCTGAAAGACTGTAAGCATGGCATGATCAACTACATAACCTAAATAAAACAGTTTTTCTGCCACACAAACACTACCAGGATCAACTGCATCATCTAGATAAAAGTCTAATTTCTGATAGACAAGGACTACTTTTTGCAACCCTCCCCAAGGAAAAAAACAACATTTCTAGCCATTTTATAAGCTAGGTAATCTACTACAGGGTGTGCAGTCGTGCGCTGATATAGGCATGCCTTAGGTGGCTGAACGCACTTGGCCTATGGCCTTGTGTGTCAAAACGCACACCAAGGTATGTGCATATCAGAGCATGGCTACATGCCCTGTAGTGGATTATCTATTATGTAGATCACCCCAAACTTTACACCAGTTAAAACTATGATCAGCAAAAACCCTATTCCAGTAGGGCCAGTCCCCAGTAACATCGGGGTATGCGTTAACAAAAATTTAATTATAGAACTGGGGCACTGGGTGGGCCTGAGAAGCCATTTCCATAGCTGACTGCAGGAACTCATTCTGGTTTACATCCCAATGTGGGGGCCTGAACTGGGCTGAATGTTTCAGTTGGAATATCTTGAAGACATACTTTTTATCTAAACAAAAAGTCTTAATAACATTGTGATATGGTAAAATGAGCCACCATTAAGTAACCGGCATACCACATCAATTGCAAGTTGGAGTGGATATTCCCTTGTAAGCAATCTATCCCTCACTTTGATATTGGGATTACCAAGGGGCTTTCCCATGAATGTGGTGTGCATCCCTATATTCAGCCAAAATATGCAATGCATCTCCTGCGCATCTCAGAGATGAGCTGGCCAAAGTTAGGCATGGAAAAAGCATGATTAAATGCCCAGCCACCCACAGGCAGGCTGCAGAACTGCAGGCAAGCCATCCGACAACAGCCCTTGGAGGTGCACTGGGACATGCTCCAGACACACACAGCTGTCATGCCAGGATGGCTGAACCATGGGCCACAGGTGCCATGTCACTACCAGCACTGTCCAGGGAGCACAACCCTCACTGCACCCTGGACACAGATACCCAGAAGCCACATGCCAGAGCTGTCGGGTGCCCCCCGGGCACACCAGCTGAGGTGGACAGCCACACCACTGCACATGCACCAGGGGCCATGACCGGCACCCATGTGGCCTGCAGGGTGCCACCTGAGAGTGAAGTCCATTGCAGCTGTGCCCGGGTAGCCTGGTGGTACCATTGCCTGCATGGCACAGGCCAGGGACTGACCTGTGGCACACAGCCACAGTGGTACATCACAGGTGCACACAGGTGGGACCCACTCACCCTGGTACCTTGTCATGGATGGCACACTATCCTTTGCATGTCCCAACAGGTACCCCCCATATGGGGTGTGTGTAGGGCTCTGCAGGTGACTATACACAGCATATGGAGCTGCTGTATCACATGCACATGGTATTCCAAGCAGCCTGTGTCACCCTGTGCCCCCCATTACATGTCCAAGTGGCCCCTGTGGCCACTGTCCAGGTAGTAAACCCCATGCCTGTCTGACCCTGTACATGGCTATGAGGTGTATCACTGTACCTAGTCCACTGCAGTACACCCTCCCACACACAAACATTCCATCACACCTGCCTGCTAGGCTGCAGTTTCTCCTGTTCACCTTTGTGGAGTGGTGGGGCAGCCCTGCACAGCTGGAACTGAGCATGTCCGGGGTATACAAATGGCCTGAATACATTCCAGTAATGAGATGCAAATGTGGGAGATGGGCTTGGACTGTGCAATGAGGTAATTTGCATATCCTGGCTGAATATTGCAATTTTGCACATCACACAAGTGGCTTTGCATCGCGCAATTTCCCATGCGTCGCCTAGGGCTCAGGTCTCCAGCTGCACGGTGCATCTCCTACTTCACAATTGCACATCTTCAGGATATTCAGCCAGACACACACAAGCGCATTTCATGGAGCATCTTCTGAATATCTCAGTGGTTTGGGCCAGTGCTTCTCAGATGTGCGGCACAAGCACTTGCACGATTTTGCAGGGGATTTTTGAATATGTGGGCCAAGGTTTTGTTCTCTTTCAATTTCAAGCCACAGAGGAGAGTACTTGGAGCTGTAAACCTCAAAATGGGTGTAATATGGCATGAGGCACAGCCAAGTGCCACATTGTACCTGGGGTGATTGACTGTTAATCTAACTCCTGGGAGCGCCTTATTGCTAAAATAAACATTATTACAAATGAAATGTGTTAAAAATGTGCTTAAACTCCTGGGAGTGCATTGTTGCTATTATAAAAATTATTCTAAATGAAATGTGTTAAAAGTGTGCTTTTTGAACGTTTTCCTTATTAAGAGGGAATTTTTTTAATGAAATAGTTCTTCCACCGACAGTTTAAGAATGTTGGTCTAGAATCAGAATGCATCATTCCTGTCATTCAGCGGTGCTAGAGTATGGAATGCTGACAGGAAGAATTCATGCACCATGGTGATCAGGCTGTATGTCACAGTGTAACAGGAATTAATGTAAGGCTGTTGGAATGCTAATAGACAATCAGATTGAAGCATTTCTGAGATCCTTTTTATAATATGCAAAAATAAGAATCACCTCATCCAGTCACAAAGTGCAACAACCAATTGTAGTCCCACATCACTCTGCCCCATTCTCCCCAGAAACAGCCAACAAGAATTGTCACAAACATTTCACCTAATTCATAGAACAAGCCAAAAGATCTCCAACTCCACTATCTTCTCCCACAGGCAAAAACAAGAACAAGCCCCCCACAGCCCTCTGATCCCTGAGACCATGCCACCAGCACTCCAAGGTCCATGATGGTCCCCTACTCAGTCAAGTTCCCCCAACCCCACAACAGCCCTATACACAACCATGGCCCAATAATAGACCATTATATGAAACCAATATTAGGAACAGCCATTGTTGCCCAAATGCCTTTCAGGTCATTGGTGAACCACTATGGCCAAAAGTCCTAAAGAATAAAAGAAAGAGAAAAAGCCATACCAATAGGGTAAATGCAAATTACTGAAAACAATGGGGGGCTGGCCCACTGCCAAAACAAAGAATTAAAGATGATCTTTCCCCTAACATGCACAGAAAGGAATACTGCATAGATACCAACTAAAATAGAAATCCTGTAAGAAATGTGATGGTCAAAATTGTGCCCGGTCCGAGTACAATATCCGTTCTAAGGGTTATCGGACAAAACAAAATAATGTCAGAGTCATTGCAGAAACAACAAAATGGAAAATAAAAAATAATAAAAGAAAATAAAAAACTAGAAAAGGGGGGTGAACAAACAGCACCATAACAGCTAGGGTATGAGCCAATATATATAGGGGAAGTGTCATGCCAGAAAGCGTGGTGAAACTATAAATAATTAAAGTGAGTATCAGTCAAAACATATTAACATAAGAAGTTATAAAGCGCCCCCCGCACAGAAGAGGGGAGCCAAAGCAGTCTCAGCTGCAGCTGACATTTCTCTCTACCCCATGATCTAAATGCTAGAATGAAATAAGGTAAACTGAAAAGAGAAGGGAACAGTAGGGCGCTTTCAGCAACCGTTCAGAGACTAAGGGGAGCCGCAAACTGAGAGGGGTTATCAGGAGTAGCAACACTAACAACAGAAAAGCATATTTGTGGCCATAGCCCAGGTATCAAAACAGATAAGCCCCAAAATACCAAGCACCAATAGAGTACCTGCAAACAATGAAGAGTGCCCGTCAGAAAGGGAAACCCAAGGCAGCAAATGTAAATTAATATAAATAACACAAAAGGAAAATCAGTAAACGGTCTAGGTCCAGAAAGGTCGAGGACTAAAATGGAGAGTTTCAAGTTTAAGGATTACCAGGACAAACAAGGGAATACATGTCAAAGCCATCATGGAAACAATAAAAAAGGAAATAAACAATAATAAAATAAAAAACAGAAAAGGAGGGTGAATAAATAGTGGCATATTAGCTAGGGTATGAGCTAACATAGAAGGGAAACAAGTCATGGCAGAAAGTGTAGCAAAGCCATAAATAATTAAAGCTGTTCCAGTCACAAGAGCCCACATAGTTACAGCTGCAGCTGACAGTCCCTGTACTCCACGGTCAAAATGCCAGAATGAAATAATAAGGTAAACTGAAAAGAAAAAGGAATAGCAGGGCACTTGCACTAACTACTTGGATTGACAATTCAGAAATTAAGGGGAGCTGCAAACCAAGCGGACTTATCAGGTATAACAGTGATAACAACAGAAAGGAGTATTTCTGGCCAGAGACCAGTTATTGATACAGATAACTCCAGAAATACCAAGTGTCAATAGAGTGCCTGCAAACACTCATCAGCGCCCATAAAAAGAGGGAAACCCATGGCAACAGGTGTAAATTAACATAAATAATACAAAAGGAAAATAAGTTACCCAACCAGGATGTATGGTGATATGTTAAAAATCCCAGAATGCCTAGTAAATATGCAACCAATGCAAGCCACAACACTTGCTCCTATAGCCCTTATACACACAGTAAAACTATATAAATAGCATGCTAACTAAAATCAAGCAACATAAACATAAATTCAACAATTCAACTGTCTATCATGAATGAATCATAGAACAGAATCTAGAATCATAGACTCTGTCTGTTGGCAGATAAGGACCATATAGTCCACCTAGTCTGCCCATTTCCCCAATCACTGCTGCAGAATGAATACACACAGTTCAAGTCTACAACAGGAGCTGGGCTGGTTCCAGTCTGTCTTCAGGCTTTTTTAAAAAGGTCTGGGAATAAAGTGAAGAGTTCCAAGTTAGTCTGATCATAAGTGACAAAGGTCCTGGCAACCCCATGATGTCAATTCTGCAGCCTGGCAGGGTACGATAAGTGAAATCGGATATGGGCAGCATGAGTTTAGAAATACTAGGATGAAATACTGCCCACTTCTCTCAAACAGCCACAGAAGGAGCCTGAAGGTTCTAATGTGCCATTCTTCTCAGGTGACCTCTTCCAGATCCTGGAGTTTTGTTAAGATATGCTGCTTATCTAAAAAGTTTAAAAGCTTGAATATTTTTGGGCACAGTTTCTCTCCTTCAGGCAGTATGGGTCAGAGTGCCCAGTGAGCCCGTTCAGTTATGAAAGTCAGACCATTTGGGGATGGCCTGGCAAATTTCTCACAACAAAGCTTCTGAACAAATAAAATGGTGTTTTGTTCTCAGATGATTCCGGTAGCCTATAATGATAAGATCATTTCTCCAGCTGCTTCCTTCTAAGTCCTCAAACTGGTTTACATGTTTGGTGACCTTGCACCAGACAGAGAAAATTTCAGGGTCCATCTGGTGTGTCCAGTTCTCTACAGAGGTCACCCAGGTTTCTACATTTCCAACAGGATGGCTGAGCTCCTCAGTAGCCAAAGACATAGCCTTGATGTTTCGGAAAAGAGAGAGAATTGCATCCTTAGATGGTGCTAATTCATGGAAAAAGTGCTCCACCCTGAGAGCTTCTGAGAGAGAGGTGGACCTGATAGCAGAAATGTTATCTGGCTTAGATCATTTTGGCCTCAGATCCTTCTCAGGCATGGGTGGCAGGGTGTGATACACTGGGGCTAATTCCATTTCAGACTCCATTTGTGTACAAATAAAACATGTCTCCAGGTTGACAGCAAGATGAACAAGCCCAGCCTGCCCGGCGGCGCTGAGGGTTGAGGTGCTGGACACCATACCTTGTGCCACACCGGTGACCTGGGTTCGGGAATGAGCCGGGGCCACCGGGGGTCGGTAGGGGAGGGAAGGAATTGAGCATCCGGTGGACAGCTGTCCCTTCCCTGGGGAGGGTTCTAGGGATGTGCTGCTCTGTAGCAGCACCTGGTGGCTGTCAGGTGCTGCACAGTCTGGTGGTGCATGCTGTGAGGGGGAGGAGCTCGGCGGGCAGCAGCACACTGTGCCCAGCTGCCATTGCACATCCTAGCCCTTGGGGGAAAGAAAAACCAAGAAAAGCCCTCTGCAGAGCCGAGAGATGAAGGAGACTTCAGGGGCAGGTTCACATCCCAACGCTGACCCAGCACTCCAGTGGACTCCACGGCCGACCCGACACCAGGTAGGCCCCTCTAATTCCAGAAAGGCCGCCGAGGGAAGGCGGGCCCACTCAAGGGGGGTGATCCAGGTGCTGGACCTGCCTGGTTAGTCCGGGGGAGGACACTGGCAAGCGGGGGTTCAGGCTGGGAGTAGAGACCCAGCCGAGTGGGTACTCTGGAAGGATGCCTGACCCTGCAGAGTGAGAAGCAGAATAAAAAAAAAAAGATGAACAAGCCCATAAATTCACTAAATAATAGCTAAAATAAGTTTTGCCTGACTAAAAATGAACTTTTAGTGGTGCAAGTCACAGAGCAGGGAAAGAGCGATTGCACTAGCCATGGAGCATCACATGACTCCAACATCATTTATGTTAAACCACATCTGAATGCAGAGGACCCAAAGTCTCCAGTACATGTGTCTGTGATGTAAAGAGTGGACTGCTTAGTGCTCTATGTCTCAGGGTATCTGGAGGGTTCATGCATCACTTTCATTTGGTGCAACATTCTGCAGCCAAGTTTATAGCTAAAGCCTCTTGCTTTGAGCATATCTCCCCAGTGCTGCAGATCTAGAACCGGCTGCTGGTGAGGTGACATGTCTCCTTCAAGATAGAAACATAAAAACATAGACTTTATGGCAGATAAGGACCGCTTGGCCCACCCAGTCTGCCCATTTCACTACCTATTGGATAAGCTGAAGATTCAAGTTTACCAACAGCCTACTTCCTCCTACCCCCCCACTATAATTGTCTTATGTCTGTCCCATGCAGCCTTGAATTCCCCCACTGTTTTTGCCCCCACAACCTCCTCAGGAAGGCAGTTCCATGTGTCTACCACTCTCTCCCGTGAAAACATATTTCCTCATGTTGCCCCGAGCCATCTCCCCATCTTTGAATTGTCCCCTTGTTCTTGCACATCTCTTTTTCTGAAAGATGCTACCTTCCTGGACTTTGTTGATTCCCTTGAGGTACTTGAAAGTTTCTATCATGTCCCCGTCCCTCCTTTCCTCAAGGGTATACATATTAAGCTCTCTTACTCTGTCTTCAGACGGTTTCTGATGCAGACCCTGCACCATTTTAGTGTGTCCTCCTCTGGACCGCCTCCATCCTTTCTATGTCCTTGCGGAGATGGGGTCTCCAAAACTGCACGCAGTGCTCCAGATGGGGTCTCACCAACTGTCTGTACAGAGGGATAACCACTTCTTGTTTTCTACTTGTGATGCCTCTCCCTATGCATCCCAGTATCCCCCCAGCTCTCCTTACTGCCTTCTCACATTGCTTACCTACCTTAAGGTCATCTGATATGATTACCTTAGGTCTTTTTCCATTTTTGTTGTTTTTAGTATATCTGCCCCCATTGTGTACTCTTCCCCTGGTTTTTTTGTTTCCCAAGTGCATTACTTTGCACTTCTTTGCATTGAATCTAAGTTGCCATATGTCTGACCATTCCTCCAACCTTGCCAAGTCCCTTCTCATCCTTTCACCCCCACTTGTGTATCAACTCTGTTGCAGATCTTTGTGTCATCTGCAAAGAGGCATACATTTCCTTCCAGACCCTCTGCAACGTCTCCTATAAAGACATTAAAGAGGACTGCACCCAGTACCGAACCCTGATTTATTTATTTATTTATTTGCTTTTGGTAACCGGGTAAGCACACTAGACAGTCAGTGCCTATTTTCAGTTGCGGCCCGGGAGAATCACAGGGTAATTACATGGGAGAAGATACATTGACAACAATTACAATCAGGAGCATTGATGACAATTACAAGCAGGAGCAGGCATACTCCAACAATGAGACAGAGTAGTAGTTACAGAGATAACATTTTGTCAGGTGCATACGGTACAGAATAACTTATCGATAGATACATAGACAGTATTGCAATCAGGAGCAGGAACATTTTGTCAGGTGCGTACGGTACACAATAACCTAACAATAGGGAAGGAGCACGTACACCAACAAGGTGGGGTGAACAGCAAGGGATTGTGAGAAGAAGCAATGGAATTGCATGTAGACAACCACAGGGTACAAAACATATAGAACCCAGGGGCTACAGGGTGGTGTGAGACCCCCCCCAGGGTAAAAGACACTAAACGGCAAACTTAACTAGTAGAGTGCTGCACTGAGCCAGCAGCGGGGGGGCAGAGCTAGGATGGGGAATCATAGCAGAAAAGGTCGTGGGGCGGGGTGATTAGGCCATGCACAGGCAGGTAGCAGCAGGCAGGCTTCAGTGATTCACCCCACTAGTAACACCCCTTTGTTCGGAGTGAGTTCCATTTACTATTACCCTCTGTGTCCTGTTGTGCAGCCAATTTGTTACCTAGGCTACCACCCTGGGACCCAATCCCAGGCTGGCTAACTTGATTATTAATCTTTTGTGCAGGACTGTGTCACATGCCTTGCTAAAGTCTAGGTAGGCCATATCCACAGCCCCTCCCTGGTCTATTACTTTGGTCACCCAGTCAAAGAAATCGATTAGATTCATCTGACATGACCTGCCTGCTGTGAATCTATGCTGCCTTGGGTCCTGTGCCCCTCTGGCCTCTAGGTACTCAACAATTCTTTCTTTCTTTCAGAAGTCATTCCATCATTTTCCCTACCACTGAGGTCAAACTAACAGGTCTGTAGTTTCCTGCTTCTGCCTTGCTCCCACTTTTGTGAAGGGGAATCACATCCACCCTCCTCCAGTCCTCAGGTACCACCCCATCCTCCCATGATTTGTTAAAAAGGGTAGTCAGTGGTGTCACTAGGTCCCCCCTTAGTTCTTTTAGGATTCTGGGGTGAATCCCATCAGGCCTCATTGCTTTGTCCACCTTGAGGTTTAGGAGTTCTTTCAAAACCCTTTCTTCTGTAAATGGACTGGTGTCGACCCCCCCCGTCCAGAGTGCTTCTATTGTTTGGTTTAGGTAACTCCACTTCTTCTTCTTTTATGAATACTGAACAAAAGTATTCATTCAGTATCTCTGCCTTTTCACTGTCTCCCTCTGTCCACCTCCCTTCCCCTTTATTAAGCTTCACTATCCCTCCCTTGACCTTTCTTTGCTCCCTAATGTACCTATAAAATGTTTTATCCCCCTTCCTAACTGAGCTAGCTATCTTTTCCTCAGTTTGGGCCTTTGCTGTTCTGACTGCCTTCCCTGCTTCATTCTGCTTTAACTGATACAGTGCCCTGTCCTGCTCCTTCTGTGATTCCTTATATTTCTTGAATGCTATCCTTTTCTCCCCAACCTTCCCCGCCACCTCTTTTGAAAACCATAGTGGTTTTTTACTCCTTTTTATTGTATTTATTTGTTTCACACAAAGGCTTGTTGCCTCCATGATGGCAGTTTTAATTTTTTTCCATTGTTAGGATAGGTTTAATCATGTAAAAAAAAACTATATGATCTGGGCCCAAACTACCGGAAAAATCTCCTCTGTGCATGTGCCCGTGACTGTGTTCCCTGAGGTGAGTCTTCTGATGGTTCCCAGATCCCATTTCAAGCACCTGGGTGACATGGCATTTGCTGTGGCAGCACTCTTATTGTGGAACTCACTGTCCTGCTACTTAAGGAAGCATCCATTGGTTGACGTTTTTAAGAGGGGACTTAAACAACTTTTCTTTACCCTAGCTTATTCTGATTAGCCATCTGTGCTACTGTTGCTGAGCTGACTGTAATTTATAAAGCGTATTCATAAATATTTATTATAATTTTAAGCATATTGAATGATCTTTGAGATCTATGCTACTGTAATATATATGTATTTGTAAGGTGCCCTGAGCTTATGGAACAGGGTGCCAAATAAATATACTGCTGCTACTATTGCTACTACTAATAATAATTACAATAATTTGTCTCACCTTTAAGTTGACTAAAATCTATACCACCCCAACCTAGCAGGTCTACTGACCCCGAAGCCTCTAATGTGCACCCTCCTTTCAGCAAATGTCAACCTACTTGAGGTACCACAGGTAGGAACCAACCCTGGAAAGAGATCCTTTGTATACTCTGCTCCACACTACTGGTGTGCTCTCCCTGAAAATCTAATCAACACCACCTCACTGGGTGGGTTCAAAGCTGGCCTTAAAGTCTATATGTTAGAACGCTGCCACTGCAGCTGTTACCGCTGGACCAATTAATTCGGTGCTCTGCAGCCCGCCATGTCTAAAGTGTCGTACACCTGTGTTATATTCTTTTTCTTAGAATGTCATTGATTTCCCTTGTTATTACCTGTTACTAAAGTGTTACACCTATGACTATGTCTTCCTGCGTTACTTGATGTTAGCAACTGATTTTTATTTTTCTAGTCTGTTCATCACTGATGTCATCTCACTGTTGCTCTACAGCCAGACTGATGTTATCTAAATATTCTTATATAGTTGCACATAATCTGTGTTGTCGAGTATGTATAGAATTCTGCTACTCGCATCTGTCCCGTCTTCCTTATGACTTATGTACCTGTATTTACTGTATGTAACTAACTCCAGGTTGTCCTTGAAAAAGGGACATCTGGTCTCAGCAGGCTCACCTGGTCATCAAAATGCCATAAATAAATAAATAATACTAATGTGGAGGTTTAGTGGTTAAAGGGCACCGCATTTACTTACTTTAATAAAGGATAATTAGTTCACCTGCATTACACAAATTTGTCTGTGGGTGCTGTGTTAAGATTTTCCTATGTAAAAGGAAATCAATAGTTTTCTAAAGTATGTTGAACTTGATTTTAAAAGCATAGAATCATAAACATCTATGGGCATGAAACAGACCAGTTATCCATTAGGTCTGCCCTAATTGCTGCCTTTGCAGTACCAGACTGTTGCTGGCCAGGATTAGACTGAGTACCTTATTGGCATCTTGACTGTATTCTGTACCTGTCTTTCTCCCTCTTCCCCTTTATTTGACCTCAGCAACCTTTAAATCTATTCCATCTTCTCTTCAATCCATATTTCACTACCACCGCTTTGGCCACCTCTCTGGGAAAGCAGTTGCACTTGTCCACTACACTTTCCATGAAGAGTACTTCCTCACATCCCCCTTAAATTCCCCAACCCCCATTAACTTACAGTATTGTCCCCTTGTTGTTGGCCCCTAACCCTGTTTGAACAAACCTTGGCAATTAACCCTGTTGATCCACGTTAGAAATGTAAATGTTTCTATCACATCTCCCCTCTCTTTTCTGGCTTTCAATATGTGCAGGTTCAGGCTGTTCAGTAGTTCATCATCTAATGCTCCCTGCTGCCCCCTTATCATCTTGGTTGCCCTCCTCTGGACATATTCTATGTGATCCCTATCATTTTTCAGTTGAGGACTCCAAAACTGCACACAGTATTCCAGATGCGGCCTCACCAGGAATCTACAGTATAGAGAGGCAGAATCGTCTGTTTTCTTCTGTTAAAAAAAACCTGCGTGGGCTCTTTAGAATTCTGTTGGCCTTCCCATAGGCTTTGGTGCATCAGGCAGTAGACTTGAAACTATCATTTAAGATAACCCTGACATCCCATTTCCTCTGAGGTATTGGTCACCCACATGCCACTCATACAATAATCCATTTTAGGATTCATTTGCCTGTATGCATTATTGGATGTACCAGCTCGGCCTGGAGACACACTCATTTAGGCCTCGGCCTTCTGTGTGTCTATGCCTTCCTAGTATAACTCCTAGTATAACTTTGCTCTTCCTGGCACTGAACTTGAGCAGCCAGCCCTTGCTCACCTCTCCAATCATTATAAGTCCATCTTCCTGCACATAATCACCTCTTCACTCTCCACTCTACTGTATATTTTAGTATAGTCCCCTAAGAGGGACATTTTTGCTGAATTCTTTCCCCACTGTTATAGATGAACATATTAAAGGTAAAGAATATATTAGAGAGTTGTATTGCTATTTTTAGGAATATTATTTATCTATTAAGGCTTCCTTTTGAGGAGAGAAAATTGCTTTTTTATTTTTTAGATTTCACATAAGATATTACCGATTTGTCCTAGCCACGGTGTTTGCCATTGAGGAGATTAATCAAAACCCCAATATTTTACCCAATATAACCCTGGGGTTTCAGATTTATGACTCATGCCATACAGAGGCCAAAGCGCTTGAAGGGACTTTGTGGCTGTTAACTGGAAAAAATGAGGCTATTCCGAATTACAGATGTGAGTCTGTTGCATTGCCATCTGCCATCATTGCAGAACTTACCTCCAAAGCATCCCTCCCCATCGCAAGGTTGTTGGCACTGTATAGATATCCACAGGTAAGGATATTTGCACTGTACAAAGACTCAGTGATAAGGATATTGGCATTGTACAAATATATACAGGTAAGGATCTTGGTGCTGTATAATCAATCAATCAATCAATCAATCAAGTCTTTATTTATCCAGGCAAACACCATTGAGCAGGCTCATTTACAAGGTGGACCTGCATTACACTAGGTCAAGAATAACACTTTAATGTACAGATAATAAATAGACATAATTATACAGAAATGGAAAAAAAAAATACACAGAGCAATAACAAGTATTTCAGGTATAGGGTTAACAAGGCTAGGGAGAATGGTATGAGAAGGGAAATTAAAACATTCTGAAACAGCCAGCATATTAAAACATTTTCAAACAGCACAGCATATCATTGGTCAAGACATATACAAACTTAAGGGACAGATATGGAGGGAAGGGGTACAGGACTGCAGCTGTTCTAGGAGGGGTGCTACAGTAGATGGGCTGGGGACATATACAGTATGTTAGGAGTCTGAGGGTAAGAAAGGTAGTGGATTAGCAGGAAAAAAGGGGTGGGGTATAGGTGGAAACAATGATGGGGCCGGGTTAGGTGGAGATGTAGTTGGCAGGTAAGCAGTAGGCACCCTAGCACACTAAGTATGCTGGAAACAGCTGCATAGCTCCTTAACAGCCTTGGCATACAAGGTCTTGAAGGTGGTAAGACTAACAGGGAGACTCAAGTTTCATAGATTTCTGTAGTTTGTTCCAGAGTGAGGGCAACACAAAGCCTATGGTCGCTCTCCAAAGTGTGTATTGGCCCTAGGTACCTTCAGCAGATTCAGAGAATAGCTTCTCAGTGCGTAGTTGCCTACCACGTATAACGACAAACAGTCAGAAATGTATTGGGGTAATAAGGAGCAGTGGTGGGTGGTGATAGGTAGGCCAATTATGAATCTCAAAGCTCTGTGGTATAAGGTGTCCAGTTTAATAAGACAGGAGGCGTTACACTGACTATAAATGAAATCGGCATAATCAATTAGGGACAGAAACGTGGATTGAACTAACTACATCTTGGCATCTTTGGTCTGAAGGTGGTTTATTCTAAAGAAAAGACCAAGTCTCTGCCTAAACTTTTTCAGCAGATCCTTGACATGCTCCATGAAGGAGAGTCTGTGGTCTAGCCAGACCCCTAGGTACTTGAATTTCATAACAAATTCCAACCTCTCTCCTAGTAAAGTGTTTATGCGAGGTAAGGAGCCAGAGATCACAGGGTTCGCCGAATGAGTAGCCGGAGAGAACAGCATAGCTTTTGTTTTTTTGGCATTGAGTAAGAGTTTTTTATTCAGGAGCTGATTTGCAACAAGTTGAATTCTGTTTGTAAATCTCCGCAGACGGCTTCCGGAGTTGGGAGGCTTAGGTACAACACTTTATCATCAGCGAAAAGGTGAATATTGGTCTCCTTGATGCCAGCATCAGTATTGTTTATATAAATGGCAAGTAATAGAGTCCCCAGGATGGATCCCTGTGAAATGCCTCTGTTTAGTGGTTTGAGTGGAGAGAGCTCCCCTTCGGCCTTGACCTGCT
The DNA here is from genome assembly GCA_016271365.2 of Neoceratodus forsteri. NCBI lineage: Eukaryota > Metazoa > Chordata > Ceratodontiformes > Ceratodontidae > Neoceratodus > Neoceratodus forsteri. The sequence continues at coordinate 356,037,760 of CM057457.1, forward strand.
GAAGTCTATCTGTAAGATAATTTTTGAATCAGCACAGAGAGGTTGGGTCCAGACCTATCACTTTTAGGGTGGAAAGAAGCAGGCAGTGGTCAACAGTGTTGAAGGCCTTGCTAAGGTCCAGGAACATGGCACATACACATTTTTTGTTTTCCAGCTGTCGTTGCCAGTCATCAGTCACTTTGGTCAGAGCCGTAATGGTACTGTGCTTGGCTCTGAAACCAGACTGCATAGGGTTTAGAAGGTTCTTGTTATCTAGATAGGTTCTCAACTGAGCATTCACAATTTTTTTCCAGCAGTTTAGACAATATCGGTAGGAGAGATATTGGTCTGTAATTATTTAGGTCGCAGGGATCCCCTGATTTAAACAGAGGAATGACGTGGGCAATTTTCCATAGGTGTGGAAGAGTCCCCTGGGACAAGGACAAGCTAAATAGGTGTGTGATTGGTACAGCTAGGACATGGTATGCAATCTTTAAGAAGTAGGGGTTGAGAAAGTCAGCACCAGTGCTTTTCTTGGTGTTTAACTGTAGAAGGAGGTCTTCGACCTCTTTCAATGAAGCAGGAAGGAATGAGAAGACCGCATTAGTGGTGCTAGGTTCAGAGATCTGTGCACTAAACTGAGAATGTAACACAGATGCTGGCAAATTGTCAAATGCTAGGCCTGCCGTAGCAAAGAGGTTGTTGAAGGCCTGGAGAATCTCTTTGCTATTGTTGATAGGAACATTGTCAGAGATGATTTTCGAGGGAAGTACATTTCCAGCTGTATGACCAGACAGCTCTTTGATTGTGGACCAAAATTTAGCTGGGCACCTTGAGGCAGAGTCAAGCTCAGAAAGGTAGAAGTTGGCCTTAGCCTCTCTAACCAATTTGGTGCAGGAGTTCCTAGCCTTCCTGAAGTAGCACCAATCCTTGGCAGTTTTTGATTTGTGGGCTTTTTTCCAGAGTTTATCTCTTCCTAGAAATGCAGCCTTGAGTTCAGCAGAGAACCAATGGCAAGTTTTGGTCTTTACGTGGACTTTTACCAAGGAAGTATGATTATTTATGGCACAAGACACTATTTCATGAAAAATGTCATATGCCATACTGACCGATTTGGCTAGGTAAAAGTTCTGCCAGTGTACAGACGATTTTAGCTCATAGATGCAGGCAAATGGGTCAAAGTTGCGTCTGGACCTTCTGGTGGAGAACTTAGATGTGATGGGGGGATTGGAGTCAGATCTTACACCGGCGATGAAGCAATGATCGCTGACATGTGAGAAAAATATTCCAGCATAGGAAAAGGACTGTGGCTTGCTTATAAGAAAGACATCTAATAGGGTGCTATTCCTGGGGGTTTTCTTCTTAGGACGCGTAGGTTCTTCAATGAGTTGTGTGAGCTCAAGAGAGTCACAGAAGGATTTGAGGGATAATGAAGCCTTGGATAACCAGTCATAATTGAGATCCCCTAGAATAATAGTTTCAAGGGTCTCATGTCCCATAATAGTCGATAAGTGAGACAGGAGCTGGGACCCAGCAGATGGAGGCCTGTAACACCCTATAACCCTGATAGCCATTGAGCGGGATGTTTCAACCTTAAGGGACAGACATTCAAAGCCATTTGTGATAGAGGAGGAGTCATTGGTAGTGACTGTATATTTGTCCTTGACATAAATGGCTACCCCACCACCCCAGTCTGCCTGTTGGCTCTGAACAGCCAATAGTTAGGGATGTTAACCTCCCTGTCAGGGGTAGAAGATCTGAACCAGGATTCTGAGACTACCAGTACATCTGGTTCAGTATGAATGCCCTTGTTCCCTTCTTGTCTTGCTGCTGTCTCCATGGTGTTCTCTCTGTCCCTCAATTCCCCCTCCTGCTTCATCTCTCCCCTTCCCGCTTCATCTCTCTCCCTTCTGCCTACTGCCTGTCTGCCCATTCCATCCATCCACTTCTGTTTCCTCATACCTTCCAGGCATTTCCTGTATAAATATTGGCAAGGGTGGCTTGGTAAAAATACTCACTGGTAAGGAGACTGGCACTATACAAATAGTCACTGGTAATGACAGTGGCACTATATCAACACTGTACAAATATCCACAGGTAAGGATATTTGCACTGTACAGATATGCACTGGTAAGGAGAATGACACTATACAGATAGCTACTGGTAACGATAGTGGCACTATATCAACACTGTACAAATATCCACAAGTAAGGTTATTTGCACTGTACAGATACTCACTGGTAAGGAGAATGGCACTATACAGATAGCCACTGGTAACGATAGTGGCACTATATCAACACTGTAAAAATACCCACAAGTAAGGATATTTGCACTGTACAGATACTCACTGGTAAGGAGATTGGCACTATACAGATAGCCACTGATAATGATAGTGGCACTATATGAACACTACAATTATACAACGAGGTCTTATAGTCCACCACTCTGATTGGCTAACTGGCACCTTTCAAGCGTTGTAAAATCTAGCATTACCAATGCAAAAAGGTGCCAGCCAGCCGCATCTCAGTAACTGCAAAAAAAAAAATTTAAATCGTTCCGAGCCGCCATCTTGTTTTGTTCGCTAAACGTCACCCTGCTCGCTACTCCGCCAGCCCATAATCCATAATTAAAAACAAAAAACTCAATGTTGCTAGAATTTCCTCTACATCTTTCTACCTAAAACCCAGAAGCTAAACTAAAAACCACGATCTCGGATACACGTACTCACAGCGCTGAAGACACCGCTCTCTCCCTGTTTCAGCCTGCCACCTGATACATAACTGCGCTACTAAATAAAACTGACAGACACAAACTTTTAAAAAAAAACCCTGAAGCCTGAAACCTTACCTTCTGTGTTAAACTAACAGCAAGTAACATTTAATTTCCACACTGCGCTCTCTCTCTTCATTCAGGGAAAAGAAACAAAGCTTCACCCCACTGACCTCTCATTTCCTGTCCAAACCTTCATAGTCTCTCTGCCCTGCAGCATGCACGCTCTATACTGGACTATTTTTTGCAGCGTAACAACAAATTAAATAAAAACTGGAAAAAATGAAAAATTATGATTTTCTCTTCATTTTGGTGACAAAAAAATTAATAGGGACATTATTATAATAGCAATAAACCACTCCAGGGTGTTGGTGATGCTGGTTTACCGCATACAAAGCGAGAGTTTTACTCACTCGGCCTGCGGCCTCGTGACCGAACCACGCCAGGCGTGGGTAAAACCAGCATCACCAACACCCTATCGTGGTTTATTGCTTAAATATTCACAGGTAAGAATATTGGCACAGTACAAATAATCAAAGGAAAGGATATTGCTGGGCCTGCATGGATGTTTTTATACTTTTATGATTGTCTGAATAAATTAGACAATGGAGCTACAATTTTATTTGATGGTGAGTGCTCGAAGTTTGGTTTGTGTGTCTGAGGAAACATCAGCATTTGCACCAGCTGTTCTCTCACCATCCTTTGAAGCTATTACTGGCATCAGCTCTTATGCCAATACTATTGTTCAAGTATTTCCGTATCTTGATCCAGTTGAAAAAATCATTAGTCAGGTGCAGAATAAAATGTTGGTGGATGCTTTCCAAACTTTTTGCAAGGCTACGTTTGTAGTTCAATGGGCGGACCAACACCATGCCCCCAATCAGGCCTTAAAAGGCCTCTCCTCCTGGCTGGTCCAGGATTGTTTTTTCTTTGCAGCTGGAGGCACTGCCCTTTCTCCATCCCCACCTTCATTTACCTGCCTCTCATGCAGTTCACGACCCTTTCTGCTGCCTCCAGCAGTAGGTTCGTGCTCCCCTCTTGTTTGTGTTCCTGTCTGCTGCTCATTCAGTGGCCATAGTATTTTTCTACCCTTGTTCCCTTCCTCTCTTGCTGCTGGTTCTGCGGTGTCCTCTCTGTCCCTCAATCCACCCTCCCACTTCATCTCTCTCCCTTCTGCCTACTTCCTGTCTGCCCATTCCATCCCTCCACTTCTGTTTCTTCATACCTTCCAGGCATTTCCTGCTCATTCCTCCTGCCCCTCTCCATTGACTGGGCTTGTTCGTGCCTCTGTTGGTACCTGTTACTTTTCCCCGTGCTGCTCACTTTTTAGTCAGCTGCCCAGCTTGGGCTTGCCTTCACTCCTTGCCTGCTCCTGGGGCTTTCTCCTGGCCACTGCTTCATTCTTTCCCAGAGCTTTCAGGTAGTTCTGCTGCCCGCTGCGCTCGGGTTCTGACTCCACATGTGGGGCTGTATCTCTGCATTTACCATAACTGTGCATGACTGCCTTGTCCTCTCCTGTCACAAGCTCATCTAAACATTGTCTATAGTTACATGCTTCATTCATTCAATCTTAGCAGTACTTTGCTTCCATGTCACCCTGTGATGTCTCTTGCTGTGGGAACTGGATCCTCTGTGACTTCTTCGTCACCTGCAGGACTTTTTGAGCACCCCATATTGAGCATCGATTTTGACATGACAGCTTCCTGAATTACACTGCCCTACCGATGGGTCAGCACAGCTTCTATCTGCTGACCTATAACTATTTTCATTTCTCTCCATATTTGGTTTCATGGTGCCTTATTCGTAGCTTCTCTGTTTTTCCCATGTCGGGGGACTGCGCTGTTGCAATGGGCACCGTGGCTCCAAGCCATTCCGCTTCCTTTTCATACCTCACCTCTTCTCCTTCCTCATTCTGTCAACCTTGCTCTGCTTGTTCCACACTCTTTGGGGGGAGCTTTTTTTGTCCTACCATTTCCTTACCTAACTCCATATTTTCTCCTACTCCTACATTTCAGACTGCTGCCCTCGTATCTCCCTCCACTCCATGTCAGACTCCATTAATTTCAAACCCTTCTCCTTCCTATACTGACTTCACAGTTCCTCCAGCCTACCATTGTACCTAGTTTTACTCCTGGTACTTCATACCCCAACCATCAGCTGCAGGCTTCACCCAGCCATTCTCAACTCTCCCACTCATGCAATTCATTCGCTCCTAATTTGATTTAGTTGGCATGCACTTCAGTGGTTACTACTTGCAATCTCCTTCTCCAGACCCGCATCTGGGTCTACTTCACTCCATCCAACCTCTGAGTAGGTCTGCACATTCACATCGACTATCCAAGCGTACCCCTCATATAGGTTTCATGCTACGTTGCCTCGACCTGCTCTCCACCCAGAGATGTACCTTCCCTGTCCATTGCTTCATGGCTCAGGACTAGCCTGTAGCCAATGGTCTCACTCTGCATCCACAAAGTCCTCATTTAGAGCAAGCGAAGCTCGGAGAGGGGTCCTTCTTCTTGGCTCATAGTGAGAATGTTTTCACTCTGAGTGGACCTTCAGATGTCCCTCATTCTGGCAACACCTCTGGAAGTAAAATGTATGACTTCAAGCTGTGAGGGGTGGGGCTGTCATCGGCAGAGCTCCTTTAGCTGCCCGAGTGAGTTTGGGGACAACCTTTACACTGTTCTCCCTCTGACCGCCTCTGGTTCACCTGGTCTGTTTTGTAGGCTCATGTAGGTCAGCTGAGTGCCTGAGAGGTCATTTCGCTCCTCCTTTGCTTTTGGGTGTCTAGTTGCAAAGACTTCACTCGTGACCCTCAAAGCATTCCTGTTAGAAGGACAGAGTGAGAGCTTCTTCCAAATTGTAATTTTTGCCTCTTCCCTCGATCTTGATTCTGAATTGTAGTAGCTGAGCTGTCACTAACCAAAACATCCTTCAGCCTAGAGGGAAGGTGATCTAGGCCTTGGATCCCCAAAGGTTTCCTCCTTGGTGTTTTTTTTTTCCTCTCCTCCATGCCAATTGTCATAATATTTAGATAAGGTTAGTGCTTTCATAGGTTCTGTAGTTAGGTTCTGCTGTTGGATGGAGTCAGATGGTGGCCTTGGCTGTTCCTTCTCTCCTTGGGAGGTCCTGCCCTTCTGCCTTGTGCCAGCTTCCAATCCACACATTATTCCTTGTTGTCTCCCATTCCTCTCCTGTCCTCCCCTCTACTCCTATTAACTTCTGGTCCCATCCTCGATATCATTCTGACTCCCTCGCCTCTTTTGATGCTCATCACCCTTTTGGGTACTCTTTTTGGGCTCCTTCCTAAGCTACCTTTAGCAAAGGGAATCATTCCCATGGCACCTATAGGGGTGGAACCCTCCTCTAGGGTTCCTTGCCATTGTACCCCTACAGGGTGGTATATCCCAAGGATAGAGAGGCAAACAGCCACAATGTATCTAACTTACATAAGCATACATCATACCAGTTGAGTAAGTGCATTGAAGTTGAGTTTAGTGGTTTCACAGAGAAACCAAATTTACAGTTGTACAAATCTGTGCATTGCCTTGGAACCATATCATTGGTATAGTATGTTTGCCACCAATCAACAGCAAGATATGATACAGTTTTTTCCTCACTAATTTCATTTCATTTTTATTTTATACTTTTATGCATAATGAGCTTATCTGCCCATTTTCATATGCAACATGTGCAGACATAAAAATACATTTACAAATATTGCAAAAACACATTAAACAAGACATTAATAGCAATCAATCAATAAACAACATGAAATTACTATTTCACAAAATAATTGCATTCATCCTTATCATATAACCATTTTCATAATTTTTTTTAAAAGTAAATGGAAAAGTGCACTTGACCAAATGGGAAGAGAGAGTTAAAAATAATGGCACTATAAATAAAAAGACCTCTGATAAATTGATTTCTTGCATACTGGAATTGAGAAAGTCAACTTACTCAGGGAACGGGTCCCACGTTCATTTAATGCCTTGGGAAATCATGGAATTAGGCAATAAACCCACAATACCCTTAAATAAAAATTGGGCTGACTTAAAACAGACCCTAATATGAAGTGAGATACAACCTGAGACCTCAAGTAAATCACAGGAGTGTGTACAAGGGGCAGCACCTGTCAGAAATCTTACAATTGAATTATATGATACTTTTAAGTGACCCAGAATGCCATCTGTGGAAGCAGTGTAAATATTAATACCATAGTCCAACAAACTAAACAGAAAGCTATAGGTCAGTCATTTTCTGGATCCATTAGTGAAAAAGAGGCGAGCCCTATATAACATTCCTAATCTTTGATGAAGGGACTTGCAAAGAAAATTTACATGGGGTTCAAATGTCAAGTGAAAATGAAAATAAATGCCCAAATATTTAAAAATTTTAACTTTCTCTATGATGTCACCCTTCAAATCTAAGACAGGTGGCAGATGAGAGAGTTCCATCCTGGGCCCAGTGAAAACCATCAGTTTTTTTTTAATTGAGCACGATATGCCTAGAAATAAGCCATTTCTGAAAATGAATAAAATCATCTTCAACATGCTTCAATGCCAGACAATAATCATCATCAATACAATGTAATATGGTATCATCTGCATAAAGAGACATTGAAGAATGGACACAGCTATTTGGAGCAGAATTAATAAACAATGAAAAACTCATTGGTCCAGATATTCAAAAGGGTTGCGCCATGTGCAACAGGGTTGCACATGCGCAAGTCCCAAACTTCGCCATTTTGCGATATTCAGAAGGAGGCAGTTGCGCCCCCGAAAACATGCTGAGCAACAGCGCAAAGAAAATGAAGGCATGCACAACCGAAGGGGGCGGATCCATGCATAAAGACCGCAATGCGATATTCAAAGACTTGCGTGATGCACAATAGCGGCACAGCCGGAAATTGCGCACTAGCGGAAATGAGCCAAAATAAAAAGGCTCAAGGAAGTGGCGCAAGAACGCTACCAGGCTGCCAAGTGGGGGAGAGAGAGAGAGCAGAGACAGACAGACAGCAAAGGACAGGCAAGGAGAGTGTGTCCCATAGTCTGTAGAGGCCAGCCGGGGGTGCCCGGTGCAGTGGAAGTAGCAGTCAGGACAGTGGGGGTAACACAGCAACACCAGCCAGGGGGGGTCAGAAGCCAGGGAGATGGACAGTGCCAGTTTCCACATGGAAGCTGTAATGAGGGGGGTGAGAATGCATGCTGCAGGGGGACGTGGCCGTGGAAGGGCCCGTCGGCGGTACGCCCCCGACAGGCGGTACCGTGCCCTGTACACAGATGTAGAGATCGTGGGCCGGTACCGCCTGAACAGGGCAATACTGAGACGGCTCTGTGAGCTGTGCAGTGATGTGATGCAGGCACCCTCACAATGGAGTCACGCTCTGTCGGTGGAGACCAAGGTGACAGCCTGCATGTGCCTGCTCGCCATGGGCACCTTCCAGAGGCCGACAGGGGACACCACAGGCATCACACAGTCAGCCACGTCATGCATCCTCACCCAATTCCTCAACGCACTGCTGCCACATGCTGCAGAGTACATCCATTTCCCCAGCACCGCAGCAGAGTGTACAGCAAACATGCAGGAGTTCCTCAGGGTAGCACGTATGCCTGGCATGCTAGGGGCCATAGACTGCACCCATGTGGCCATCCACACACCACCTGGCCCGATGGCCGCGCCCGGAACAGAAAGGGATTCCCTAGTGTCAACTGCCAGGTGGTGTGTGATGCCACTGGGTGCATAATCAATGTCTGTGCCACACACCCTGGCGGAGCACATGATGCCTTCATATGGTATCAGTCTGCACTGTGCCATCGATTCGAGTGGGACATCCCCACAGGACATCTAGTGGGTGAGTACACATGTATGGAATGCAAACTCTGGGCAAGGGTGGGAATGCCACAGGTGCCATGGTAGTGGCACACAGGGAGATGGCCAATATGGACCTGAACATGACACTGATCTCCACTATCTCCACACAGGTGACTGCGGATACCCACTCCGTCCCTGGCTGCTCACACCGTACCGGCGCCCCATGACCCCAGCGCAGCTATGCTATAATGAGGCACATGCCGCAACACGCAACATCATAGAGCGGGTGTTTGGGATGCTTAAGGCATGCTTCCGATGCCTAGACACCTCTGGCGGTGCCCTACAGTACAGCCCCCAAAAGGCCTGTGGGATATTCCTGGCCTGTTGCATCCTGCACAACATGGCCAAAGACCATGGGATAGCCGTACAGGTCGAACAGGGGGACAGCGATGGGGACGCCAGTGGCGCCGGTGATGATGGTGATGAGCAGCCCCCAGGACGGAGGGACCCGACTGATCTGGCAGGCCCAGCTGCACCGGGACACCATCACAGAGGAGCACTATGCACAACACAGGTAAGTCAAGGGACATGTGCAACCAACACTGTCCATGCACAAACCACAGGCACACAGGGAACACACCAGGGGTGCATGACGGTCAGGGAGTGGAAGGGTCCAGGCATACCAACACACCATCAGGGAGGGTGAGCACTCATATGGACACACACACACACCAGGCACAGAGCGTACATGGGCAGATGCACAGCACTGCAGAACCGACATTGCTAACACAGCACCACTGACCACCCCACCACCCTGACTGTCCAGTCGTGTGTCAGAACCTGGGCACCCTTGCACCTTGGTGTACAGTGCAATGCAGGCATCATCATGCACATGCACCTGTGGACAGCAGTTGGGAGGGTGTGCAGGTGAATCCGTGTGTCGGCGTGGTAGACAGAGCACCAGCAGTGCACTTCCCACCATGACACACATTGCACACATGGCAGCACCAGACAGGGCCCGCACTGGGAGACAGCTCAGTCATGTAGCACTGTCCCACGGCCACCGCGGATGTGTGGGCAGCCCCGCCGTGACCCAACAGCACGGGCAGGCTGAGCAGGGGCCACATGGGGTGGCACTGTTGCACCACCAGGGGTCCCACTGCGTGAACGTGACCTTGCCCACACAGGGGTCTGCAGCATGCTGAACAAACCTGCACCAGGGGTGCTCGAGATGCCCACAGCAGAACCCGGTGTTGACAGGCCTGGTGTCGCACGACACCGGGAACGGGGAGTGGAGAGTGCACTGTGTGGGGTGTGTGGTACAGGGGCACCTGACTGTGCGCCCAATGCGTCCATGACAGAGACCACTGCCTGGGTCAGCCTGTCAATGGCAGCGGTCACATCCATCTGCATACGGACCAGCTCGGCTCGGTCCTGAGCACACTCCCTGCTGTGCTGCTCCACGGACACAGACAGTGCCTCCACGGACCTTGCAACCCGCCTCTGCAGCTGTACTGATTCCTGCAGCAGGCGGGTGTGCTCGTCCAATGGGTACTGTGCCCCAACGGCATCCTGACCCCCAGGGTGTGGACGGTCCTGATGCACAACACCCCTTGAGGTGGGTGCTGTTCGCCAGGACCAGGAATGGTGGATCAAAGGGCGGCGGACATGTGCCACTGCTTGACACTGTACCCCCAGACCTGGTGGGCGACTGCTGCTGCTGCCCCTCCAACCGCTGTGCCCCCCGGGTCCACTCGTTCCACCGCTGTGCTGGCAACAGTGCCAGACACCTGCACAGCCACTGGTGCTGCCCCACGTGTGCTGACAGGCACAGCCTGGGACCGTGCCAGCATGCTGGTATACAACTTGGAACCAGACAGGCCCAGGGGCACGTGCTGGCCTGCCGTGTGTCCGTCATGGGACACACAACCATCACTGCCCATTGCAGACCTTCTATCATCAATGGTGCAGGTACGTGCTACTGCCATGGTCACAGCGTGCTGGCATGCTTGCATGCCAGACTGCTGAGACACAGGCTGTGCACCCCCCGCACCCGTATCACTGACACCAGAGTTTGCGGCCCAGCGTGCATGCTGCTGCAGTGCCTGCTGGCTGGTGGTGGATGTGGATGGACCCTCCTCCATGTCCAGCAGGTCAGCATCACTGTCTGGACCCACCACCACCGTCTGCTGAAGATGAATAGGATCTGTAACAGAAAGAGAGTACATGTGAGTGCATGTGAACAACCGCCCCCCCAAACACCACCACCGTATCATACCGTGCAGTGATGGGCTTCCACCTGTCTGGAATCCTCCGCCTGGTACGTCCTCAATGGCGCTCAGCTGCATGGCTGCAACCAGTGTCTCCTCAGTTGGGGTCAGCTGCAACACCACTGGCGGGCCCCCGCCAGTGCCAGCATGTGCCGCCCTGAAGGCTGCTACCTTCTCCTTCAACCTCCTGTGGTCTGTCCCCAGCTTTTTCTTGCATTCCTGCACGGAGCGCTGGTGGCTTCTGTGCAGGTTAACGGCCTGAGCTACCCCCTCCCATGCAGCCGCACAGGACTGAGGGGTGCCCCTCCATCCACTCAGCACTGGCTCCTTATCCAGGTAGGCCTTGAAGAGAGCCTCTGTCTCTGCTGCTGTAAAGTTGGGCCTCCTCCTACGCCCACCGTCCTCACCCTCACAATGACTCTGCTCGGTCATGGCGATCTGTATGGGGGGAAGTGGACACCTGTCACTGTGCAGTCTACAGCATTTTCCCATGACCATCGTCCTGAACATCACACAGCATGCAACTCACCTCTCACCTGCAGTAACCGAATCTGGCCAACACAGCCCAATGTCGCACATTTATAGCGCAATACATGCAAATTAGGAGTGGAGCAACTATAATGACATGCAAATCGCGCCACTGCGCCCTTGAATGGCTGATCAGATGATTTGCATGTGTCAGCTGAATATCGCGAATCTGCGCTTTGCTCAATACGGAAGAGTTGGCTGAGCCAATGGCTCAGATCTGTGCCTGTGTGGTACACTGCATTGCGCATGCCCAGATAGCTTACATAGGCATCTGTCGCGCTGCTGACGTGCTGAGCGCGATTGGCAATTCAGGCCATGGCCACCATTGTGCCAGTGGCGCTACAGCAATGGGCACTATATGGCGCTGTGGAACTACTGCACAATACTCCACTGTTGCACTGGTACACAGCTGGTCGGTCGCGCAGGATGCCTATACATCAGATGGCGCTGTGCATAGCCTTGCGTCATTGCCCATGACCTTGTGTATGACCTTTGCCCCCTGGCACTGTTCGCCTGCCATGTGTATGTCCCTATTGCGCTGTCTGGTGACAGCGCTATTTGAAGTGACGGCGCTGTTCGAACAGCGCGATTGGAGCCTGTGGTGGTCTATTGCGCAACATCTCCATGGGTTACGGGCAGCTGAGCCATATTTCTGCTGTAAAGTTGGTGCCATGGCTAGGAGGAGGGCAGTGTCCTGGAGCCAGCTTGAAGTGGCCAACTTGGTGGCCCTAGTGAGCCCACCATGGGGCACTTTATGGTGAGGCGCCTCACCATTGCCCGGACCCAGGTGTGGCAGCAGTGGCCACTGACCTGGTGGGGTCACTGGACAGTGCCGGTCAGCTGAGCAGTGCTGGCACTGTACAGTGACCTCTGCCGAGGGATCCTGATCTGCTGGATTGGCTGCGGTCACGTGCCAGGTGGGGTGTGGTGCCTAGGCCAGGTGGGTGTGCCATATATGCACCTGTATTATCTGTAGGGGTGTGTGTGTGTTTTGGTGGCTGTGCATAGGTGATGGCTTGGCCACGGTTGGCTGTGTCAGTGTGTGCAGCTGTGAGATGACTGGGTATGGCTGTGTGGGCAGGCACTGTCACTGGGGCAGGGGGCAGACTGCTTTTGAGTCACATTGATGTTTGTCTCAACATATGTCTCCCACAGGCTGGGATGTGAGGATGTGGGGCAACAGTGAAGAGGGCCGTGCCAGGGACCCGTTGCCAGCAGGGGTTGGAGCCCACCAGCAGCAGCAGCGCCAGCAACAGCGCCAGTCAGAGCTGCTTGAGCAGTGTGAGTATCATGACTTCATGGATGCTATTGCATGCTGGGGGGGGCCAGTAGCCATGCACAATACAAACATGCAGGAAAGGGGAGGTCATAATTCCACTATACAAGACACTAGTGAGGCCCCATCTGCAGTACAGTGTACATTTCTGGAGACCATACCTACGTAAGGACGTAGAGTGGGCAGAGAAGGTTCAGAGGAGGGCAACAAGGATGGTGCATGGATTGCATCACAACTCCAAGGGAGACAGATTGAAGGAACTGAATCTGTACTCCCTGGAGGAGAGGAGGGAGAGAGGGGATATGATTGAGACATACAAGTATCTTACAGGGTGGAACAGGGTGCAGGGAAACACTATTTTGAAGTGCAAAAGATGTTCCAGGACTACAGGGCATAGGATGCAGTTAGAGGGAGGATGATTCAGAGGAAACATGAGCAAGACTTTCTTCACAGAACGGGTGGTGTACAAGTGGACACCCTGCCAGAGGGAGTGGTGGGGGCTGACACACTCACGGGATTTCAGACTGCACGGGATAGACATAACAGAATTCTTGAGGTCAGGGGTAAGGGGCAACAGACTTCTAGGTAAACAAAGTAACTTACAGGCTGAAATGGACAGACTGTGTGGGCCATAGGCCCTTATTAGCCGACACTGGCTATGTATCTGTGTCTGTAGGCACAACACAGGTGACATGCATCACTGTCCAGTTTCACAGCACGTCTGTGTATGCATCACTGGTGGTCCATGCATGCACTGGGCACATAGCTGTGTAACTGGCATCGCACCACGTTGCCACGTCACTTGCCAGCCTTGTTTGTGCTGTGATGGACATGGGCAGTGTGTGTGTGCAGTGGTGCGCATAGCTGGTGCCACCTGTTTGTGATGGCCATGTGCATGTTCACTGTGGGTGGGTGCATGCCATCACAGGTGCGGGACATTGGGCTATATGGCTTGCAGGTTGGGTGGTGTTCAAGGTTGTGGTCAGTCACAGCCATTGACTATGTTCCCATTTTCCTAGGCCTCGAGGTTCTCCAGAGGATGGCGAGGGATGTCAGGGCCATCCGACAGCCTGTGGCCCAGAACAGCGACATCCTGCAATCCATTCACCGCCATGGCGTGTGAAGGAGGTGGCAGAGAACTGCAGGACACCGACAGGAGGACGGGCAGCCAGTTGGCCCATGACCTCTCTACCCTTCTCACTTCTCCCATCCCTACCACCCTGCCTTCCCTCTCCAAGTTTGTCATCCCTACCCCATGACCAACCCTACCATGTACCCGTCCCCCCCTTGTAAATAGTTGTACTTGTTCTTGTTAATGTTTGTTGTTGTGAAATACATTTTTATATTTTTATACGAATAATGTGTTGCTCTCTGATTTGCAGCTGCCTATGGGTGCTCAGTTGCAGGGGTGTATATGCCATCTGGGCTGGTATGGTCCTGGGTATGTGTGTGTGTGTGTGCATGTGTGTGCGTGTGTGTGCATGGGGAGGTATCTCCAGCATGGCAGTGACTTTCGGTTGGTCTTGCCGTCTGCTGCCACCCACTGCTGGGTGCACAGGGTGTGTCTGGCTTGTAGGCTTCTGTGCTGCACGGGGTTGACGTGTGCTGGGGGGATGCATGGTTTCCTGCAGTGCCAGTCACTGCACATAGGTGGTGTCTTGGGGTCACAGTGCAGGGTGTGCTGTGCGTACGGGGGGCTGATGTGCACTGTGGTTGTCAACCCCTTGTGTGTGGCACTCTCAGCCTGCCAGTGGTTGTGCTGGGGTGTCATGGCTCTGCTATGCTTTGTTGGCTTGTCCCCATGGGCAAGTAGATCATCCATCCCACCCCCAGTGATGCTGTGCTTGGGGTGTGCAGGTGTGGTGTGGGTTCTGCAGTGTGCTCCTGTGCCCATGTGTGGCATGGCTGGCGGTGGGCCCCAGCCTGCCTCCCTGGATGTGCAGTTCCATTGCTCTGGGGGGGCTCTGCTTGCGCTATGGCACCTCTGGAATGCTCAGCTGGGCTGCCCTGGTTGCGCCATAGCGCAACATTTCGGCTCAGCTTCCCTTCCTGGTTGGCGCTATGGCGCAGGCGCGTGCGATATTCAGACGTTGGTTGCTTGGCAATTTGTTCTGCTCCATGTTTGAATATCACACCTGTTGCGCATTTGTGCAACTGGTTTGTGCTTGCTCCTGCTGTTGCACTCATTTTGAGCGCAGTTTGAATATCTGGGCCATTGTGCCCAGGATGGAACCCTGGGGAATGCCACACATATTTTCACAAGGGCTTGAAGAAATTACATCTATTATGGTACAATGGTACCTATTCTGTAAATAATTTGAAAACCAGCTAATAACATTTTGATAGAAGTAAAATTCAGAGAGAATGATGGGTAACAGATCATGTTCAACTAAATCAAAAGCCTTGGTGAGGTCCACAAGAATGGCTGCAACAGAACATGGCTGTATGTGACCAGTGGACCCTACCAAGGCTGTTTCAGTATTATGTTTCTGTTTAAAACTATGCTGCACCTCTGAGAGCAAGCCAGTATTTTCCAAGAACCCAATAGTTTGATCCAAAATAATCTTCTCTAATACCTTAGCAAGAGGCGCCAGAGGAGATATGGAGCGATAATTCGATACAATAGAAAGATTTCCATTCACTAATTAACATGCTTAACACCGAACATGTTCAAGACAAATAAGGGAATTCCTTGAAAATACAAATATACTATCACCTTACCAAGTAGGGTTAGACCTAAGCATAACACCACAGCAGCCTTGGCCAAGGTCACAAATGATTGGCTGCGTACCATAGACTGCAAGCAAGCCATGGGTGTCATTTTCCTTGATCTAAGCAAGGCATTCAACATAGCTGATCACACTGTTTTGTTGGATGGATTGCAAGAAATAGGATTCTCTACATCAGCCTTGTTATGGGTCTGTAATTACTTATCAGGACAATTTCAACAAGTTAAGGCAGAGGGTGTTCTATCAACAAGCACTCTGCTATCCAAAGGAGTTCCCCAGGACTCAGTCCTATGGCCACTTTTCTTCATGATGTATACCAACAACTTGAGTTTGCATGTTACATATGGCTAATTTTGTGGGGGAACAGATTAATATGATACTCCCTTTGTTTCCCAGCTATATAAGAGACAGTACACATATTCTACAGACCCTGAATGATTTGTATGTGGAACCTGGGTGGTGGTTTGTCACACCTGATGTGACTGCCTTGTATTCGAATATTCCACATACAGAAGGTCTTGAGTCCCTGAGAGAAGCCATGGTCAAGAATAGGGACTAGGGAATATGATCAGACACACATTGAATTTGTGGTTACTTTGGCAGAATCTGTTTTAACTTGTGACACATTCAAGTTTGGCAACGATTTTTATGTTCAAAAGAAGGATACTGTGATGGGGGCTGTATTTGCACCCTCATATGCTAATATCTATATGGCTAAATGGGAAAGCTGGGCAGTCAGGGATGACAATGTAAATCCCTTCCGGGACAAATTTGAGTTATACAGAAGTTACATTGATGAGTACATATTGGTATGAAAGGACACAAGGGTAGAACTGGATCTGTTTGTGGAGTATTTACAGTCTACAAATAGTAATAGGAAGTTTTCTGTTACAGCCAATCAACACACAACAGACTTTCTGGATTTGAGAATTACTAAGGAAGGAACTCCAGAAATGGGCGTAACTACTGAATTGTATAGAAAAACAAGTTATAGAAACACAATTCTACATTTCCATAGTTGTCACCCAAGGCATCTTATTGAGCATGTTCCCTATAGTCAATACATGCGCCTCAAGAGAAATTGCACTACTGTGGAGACATTTGAGAATGGGGCGAAGCAGACGACACAACAATTCATCCAGCATGGATACACACAAAGGGTCCTTGATAATAGTATAAATAAGATACAGGAACTCTCAAGTGAACAGTTGTTGCAATCTGGGATACAACAGCAAACATCAACACATAGCCAATGGATGAATTTTGTTATGACATTTACCCCACAGTCATTTGTTGTGAATGACATTTTAAATAAACATTGGCATGTGTCACAGCTTGAGCTGAAGTTGAATACCTGGACATAAAATGCTCATAGGATCACATACAAGAGGGGGAGAAATATTAGGGACTGTGTGGTGACTAGTCGGCTGAAAAAAGAAAAAGATGGAAAGTCCCTCAATTTGCCCAGTGGGACATATAAGTGCAATAACTGTACATTTTACAAATATTTGAAAGTGGGAGATGGGTTTCAAAATCCACACAATAGACAACATGTGGTAAAATGCTATGTAGATTGTAACACTGAGTACATTGTGTATAAAGCCACCTGCACATGTAATAGCTTCTATATAGGGAAGACTTCTAGGAAGTTAAAATTACGCATTGGGGAACATTTAAAGCAACAGAAAGGGGTGATGTGAGTAATGCCTTGGCTGTACACAGGAACATCAAAGGTCCAGGGCATACTTTTCTATTCCATGGCATAGCTAGGGTCATGCAATTGTCAAGGAGAGGTGACATGGATAATGCACTCTTGAGGAAGGAAGGTTTCTGGCAATACACATTGGGAGCCATTAGAGGCCATGGCCAGGGGCTTAATGACAAATTTCAGTTAAAACCTTTTTTAAAAGAGTGGCTCACTGATGTATAGAAGTGATTAGGAGATGCAATTCGTTTTCTAATGAATAACATACTATAAATGGATATCCGTATAGGTGGCCCTCACACTTACTATTCATTGTTTTCTGTTGTTGTTCTACATATTACATAGGATTCAGAAGAATGATGTATAATTAGGAATGCATGTATTTATCAGAAAATGACTGTGATGAATATATTGTGCATATATTTAGTGCAATATTCAGTACAATGCATCTAAATTGCAAGGTCTATGCATGCATCATCAGAAGTGCATGTACCCATCAGAGGGTGTTATATGGGGAATATATTGTGCATTTATTTAGTGTAATATTTAGTACAATTGATTCAAATTGTAATATTTAGTGTTATTTATACATGATTTTAATCTTGTTTCCCTATCTTCCCTTCCTCTCCCCTTTATTTTCCTCCCCCCTTTTTCCCCTCACCTCTTTTCCCTTTTTCATGAGATTAATTTTCTAGTGCACATTTTTTAATGTCTTTCTCACAGGATTTTATAGGTGCATTAACATGTAATACATTATACGTGGTATTGGAAGTAAGGTGTAATGTTGCACACACACACACATATATATATATATATATATATATATATATATATATATGAATTTTGTTACTATCACTTTAAATTTTTTTTTGCTTTGAAAGGGTGATTTTACACATGCGTGCTATTGCCTTGAGAAAGAATCTAGTGGGACTCGAAAACATTTGGCTGCACCAGGTTTGGGTTGGCATTTTTAAGCAATAAATGCAGTTTCTTTATCTGACATTCAAGCATTTGAAATGTATTACTGGGGACGGCCAGAGCTCTGCTTTTTGATAGATATTTATGTGGCACATGCAGTGCAGCTCGGCCAGTCAGTCCTGTAGTCGTTCTCCTTGTGGACGCACAATATTAAACAGCCTGCTGGAGACTGCAGCTTCCAGATCATTTCTGAAGATGTGAAGTGCAGTGCCCTAGCACTGATCCCCGAGGGATGAAACTGAGTACCTCTTCCTACTCAGAGTAGTGCCCATCCACCGCCATCTACTTTTTTTTTTGTTAACCAGGAGAGACACACTAAGCTGAAAGCTGTTTACAGGTGCAACCTGGAAGCACAAGAAAGTTAAGTGAATTGCTCAGCGTCACACAGTATGCAAGTGGGGGCTGTGAGATTTGAACCTAGGTCTCCAGGTTTGCAGCTCAGAGCCTTAAACCACTGCACTATACTGCCTACTTCCTACCCCATCCTACTCCTAAGTTAACAATTTACATTGGGAACATCTTCTTTATACTGCACTGCCTTACTTTGCCCAGAAGCTTGTCATGCATCACAGTATCCAGTCCTTACAGACTATGTGCATGGCCTTGCTCCTGTCCATCTCCCAGGTCATGCTGTCTAAGAAGATGAACAGTTTGGTTTGGCATGATGCACCCCTCATCAAGCCATGTTTTGCGGAAAGAACCTTGTTCTTAATGAAGTACTCCATCACTTTGCCTTTGATAATGGCCTCCATGACATTTTTGACTTTGCTAAACACTAATGTCATGCTGGCTGGCCTGTAGTTGCATGGGTCGTATTTTGTCCATTCTTAAAAAATAGCCAATTGATAGATATAAGATTACTGTTGGAATTAACTCATGCATTATTACATGTTTTGAAGTATGTTAGCTGCAGGAAGATTGAACCCAATATTAAGATTTTATTGTATTGTTATTATAAACATCATGAGAGATGCCAGCCCGCCAGCACAGCAGCAAGATGTCCACTTGTGGTGCCAACATCCTGGGGTTGTTGATGGACTCAGGAATTGGAAGGCCATACTGGGAAAGAAGGATTGAGCATCCCAGGGACTGCTCCCCCTCTCCGGGAGGAGGGGGAAGAGTGCCCAGCACCATGTGGATCTCTGATGGAGACTGGGGGTACTGCCGCTGCTGGTGCCTCATGCAATGGTGCCAGGTGGATTCTGTTATCATTCATGCCCCTGCCCCAGGGATCTAAGCATACCAGAAAAAAATTCCAGTTCCATTCATGATGGCCCCGCATCTGCTCCTGCTGTGACTAACACCCAACGGGAGGGTCCTGACCCCATGTCCCTGCCCTGGGGAGTAAGCTAGGGCAAGAGACCATGTTCCTTGGGAAAGGTATCCCCACCTGGTGGCCCCACCCAGGGGGGTAAGCCTGGGCATGGGGGGCCAGAAAGCGGGGTGGGGAGGCCAGACCCTCTGGCTTGGGGGGATGGAGACCAGAGTGAAAAAATAAATAAACATCATGAGAGTTGTTATTTTATTATGGGGATTGATGCTGATAGGGTATTAACATACTAACATACTAATTGCCAGCAGATTAGGCCTTATGGTCTATCGAGTCTGCGCGAACCTCAGATCCCCTGTTGGAAACCGAGGCCTTTCCTCCCTCGTGTTCCGATACCCCTTTCTGTATCAGTCCCACCCTCTATTGAAGCCCTCCAAACTGGAAATCTGGACCAGCTGTCCAGGCAGCATGTTCCAAGGATCCAACACCCTCTCTGTGAAAAACCTCCTCCTCTTTTCCCCCCAATCCTTCCTCCTTCCAACTTCAAACCATGCTCTCTGGTGATACTTCCCACCTTTAGTCTAAAGATCCCCTCTGTGTTTACCCTATTTATTCCCTTGAGGTACTTAAAGACCTCGATCATGTCCCCCCGTCTCTCCTCTCCACTCCTCTCCTCTCCTCTCCTCTCCTCTCCTCTCCTCTCCTCTTCTCTCCTCCAAAGTATACAGGCTGAGCTCCTCAAGTCTGTCCTTGTACGCCAACTCCCCAGTCCTCGAATCATCCTGGTAGCCCTCCTCTGTACCCTGTCCAGGAGCTGTATGTCCCTCTTTGAGTGCGGTCTCCAGTACTGTAAGCACAGTACTCATGGTGTGGCCTCACCAGCCCATTGTACAGTGGCAGAATCACTTCCCTGCTCCTAGAGGTGATCCCCTTACAATACATCCCAACATCCTGTTTGCTTTACTAGCCTCTCTCCTGCACTGCTCAGAGTTATTCATATGTGCATCCACCATGACCCCTAGGTCTTTTTTCCTAGACGAGGCCTCCAGCAACACCCCCCCAGGGTGTACCTGTGTTTAGGGTTTCCCCACCCAAGATGTAACACCTTGCACTTGGTTGCATTGAGATTTAATTTTCATGCGAGAACCCAACTTTCCAGGGTGTCTAGGTCCTCTTGCAGGGCCAACCTCCCCCCTTCCCCCTCAGCTACTGCTCCCACCTTGGAATCATCAGTGAAGAGACTCACCTCACACCCTATACCCACCCTGATGTCAGATATGTATGCATTAAACAGGATTGGCCCCAGGATCGAGCCCTGCGGAACTCCACTACCAACCTCGCTTGGGTTTGAGAGCTCCCCACTGATCACCACTCTCTGTGTGCATCCAGCTAGCCAGTTTCCTATCCATCTGACCATCAAAGAGCACACTCCCAGCCCTGTCAGTTTCTCCACCAGCCCATTGTGGGGACCGAGTCAAATGCCTTGCTGAAGTCCAAGAATATTACATCCACAGGCTTCCCCCTGTCCAGTTCCAATGTTACCCATTCATAGAACTCCACAAGGTTGGTTTGACATGATCTGCCTGGCACAAACCCATGTTGTCTACTGTCCAACCCTCCCTCCTCCTCCAAGAACACCCCCAGTCATTCCTTCAGTATACTCTCCATTACTTTTCCCACTACTGAGGTCAAACTGATGGGTCTATAGTTGCCTGGTACTTCCCTCAACCCCCTTATGGATTACTATGGGAAGAATACTTGTATTGATGTTGCTACATGTAGTTATAGGAAAAATATTGGTTTTCTGTCTGTAGCATAACCCAACTAAAAGGAAATGTATTTATATGGAAGAGAAATGGATTCACCAATGAGTGGAGACAAATAACAAAGAAATTTAGCCCAATAAAACATGCTTTTGAGGGTAAATTTGGTGTCAAAAATATACCCATAGCACTCCTATTTACCCAAAGTGGGGACATCGAGACTAAAACAGGACCTAGAAAAAATGAGAGTATAATAGCAATTCATGAAAATGTGTGAAGCTTGGTAAATTAAACTGAGGAGCTTACATTAAAGGTTGGAGAGGAAAAGCCAGCTATATTAGCAATATCTGAATCATGGTTACATCAAGGAATAAAGGACGCCGAAATACAAATAACTGAATATGGGTTGCAGAGAACACACAGGAAAAATAGGGGAGGAGAGGTGATGAGGTACATTAAGGATAGTATGGGTCCTTTTAAAACAATACTATCGTAGAATTTAGAAGGAATGGACTACTTATTGGTAGAGTTATCTGTTAAATTAATGGTGGAAGTAAGTCATGTCCTCCCCTCCCAAACTAAAGTAACAAATTTTGATATTTTGGCAAATAAATTAATTGATACAGTGAAGAGTGCAAACATAATATTGACAGGAGATTTTAATGCAGATTGGACACAAGAGAGAGTCCAGAAATTTAAAGAAAGTTTAGAGGTTTTGGGGTTGACACAAAAACTTCAAAGCCCAACAAGTAGTTCTAATAATACAAATCAAGGTTCTATCCTAGATTTACTTTTTATCTCTCAAGATGTAACAGTAGGAAATAGAGAGATTCTGCCCTTAAATGGTTCCATGTCATAACGGCAATCATGAAATAGCAATTGCCATTACGGTGAGTGTACATTTCCTCAAATGAATTTCAGCGATGTACACTCACAGCGAAGATGAAGAGAGCACCTGAGACCTACTGGTTTTATTTAATATGGGGGCTGTGCCCCCTTGCACTGCCCCCGTAACTCCCTACTAATGGATTCTCAACTCCAGTGGGGCGCATGTCGGGGGTTGAAAAATGTGGAAAATACAAAGCCGCCTGCCGCCAAAAAAAAATGCGTCACGTTGGACAAGAACCCTACACCTCCCAAGTGACTGCCCACTCCACTATGCTAGCGGTCCAGTTCAACAACTGCCTGCCACACCCCCTACCACATACCTTCCTCCCCCTGCATGAATGTATGCTCACGTACATCGGTTCACCCACCCTGGCATTCACTCGCTATCCTGCCAGGTAGCCCTGTTCAGAGGTGCTGTGATTGAGTCACCTTTTTTGTAAACATTCAATCACAGTCACCCTGTACACAGTATAACCTTTTAAACCTGGGAGATTACAATCCCACAAAATGTATTATCAATTTACAAAAGCCACCAAAAAAATGAAACAGAAACATAATGTCACATATTTAAAAAGATTCAATCTAGAGGCTTTTAGAGATAGCTTATCGAATATTAGATGGAGCAGGCTGTTTTTAATTTCTGATATAAACTTAGCAGTTCAGGATTTTACTAACACTTTAAAATATATAATTAATCAGTATGCACCAGAGATTCTGAAAAGAGTAAATAAGAGGGATGTATTGTGGTTAAATTATAAACTCAAAACTCAAATAAGAATCAGAAATCCATTCTGAAAAAAAGCTAAACAAACTAAAAAAAAAAAGATTGGATCAAATTTAAAAATTGGCAAAATTAATGTAATAAAGAAATAAAACTGGCAAAAACAAAACAAAACAATATTATTTGAATAGTATAAATCCGGCAACATACCCCCAAAAATTCAGCAACTGTGTTAAACACCTTCAAAACCAAATAAAAACAAGAGTACCAATTAAGTTAATAATGACACCCTGATAGGGGACTAGCTAGAAGTGGTGGGTTTATTAAAGAGCAGCTGACACCTTCAGGAGAACTTTAACAAACCATTGCATTTAGACACGGTTCAGCTTGTATTTCACATTAGTTTTGCATTCTTCCTCCCCATTATTTATTACTGAGGTAATCTGCATGAAAACATGATCTTTGCTCCTGAAGAGTTAATGCATTCCTATTGATTTCTCCCTACCATTAGGTCATATTGCCCTGCCTGTGACATCACAATTACTCCCATGGCAACAGATTGTGATGTCACAACAGATGATTATGACTTGAAGTAGGGAGTATGCTACAGAAGCAGATAAACTCTAGGAGAAATCTGAAGGATAAAAATCATGTACCTATGCAAATTCACTCAATAATAAATAATGAGACAGAGAATGTATAGAATACAGTACATGTGGAATGCAAGCTGTATTGTACCTAATTATTATGTTTTCAAAGTTTTCTTTTTGGTGTCAGTAGCTCTTTAAATGATTATTTTACAGATTTGCTGGGTTTAAAGTTACAGGAACTCAAGGTAAAAACATCTAAAATTCTTATATCAGAGATAATAAATGGAATTAAGCAAGACAGGGGGAGTTCACCTGAAGATATATTGGGATCTAGCTTTAGGTTAGTTAGAAAAGTAGAAAAATAACTAAGAAATCTAAATATGAATAAGGCAGGAGGTTTAGATGGTATAGAGGCCAGATTTTTAAGACTGGGAGCAGACATTTTGGCCCCAATGATATCCCAATTATTTTTTTAATTGGAGCTTGTGTAGTTTACCTTCCCTGAAATTTGGAAGATGGGGAAATTGTCCCTATTTTCAAGGAAGGGGACAACACAATTTCATCAAATTATAGGTTGATTGCTCTGGTTTCAGTCTTATCAAAGGTCCTGGAAAAACAAGTACATAAACAACTTTATCAATATCTAGAGCAAAATGATTTATCAGATTTTCAGCATGTATTCAGGACAGGGTGGTCCATGGACACTGCCGTAGTTGCCTTTAATAATTTAGCAACATCTTTGTTGAATTTAGGTAAGAGTACTGGGGCAGTATTCGTGGACCTCAGTAAGGCATTTGATCTTGTAGATCACAGTCTGCTGCTGGAAAGATTGTATAGGATTGGGTTCAAGAAGAGCCATTGATATGGTTCAAATCATATTTCTCAAGAAGGCAAGAATGTGTGATGTACAGAAATGCTGTATCAGGCCTAAAAGAAGTTAAAAGAGGATTCCCACAAGGCTTGATACTGGACCCATTGATATTTATTATATATGTAAATAGACTAACCAAAAACATTTTTGGTTGTGGGGTTAGATTGTATGCGGAAGATACAGTTCTACTAGCATCTGTGGACGATCATGTCTCCCTGGAACTGAAACTCCAGGAGGGCATGGTCTCTATGGAAACATGGTTTAGGGACTCCGGCCTACTACTTGATGCAAAGAAAACTTAGTGCATTTTGTTTATACTGGGTCCCCAAGTGAAAAACAGGATTAAATATAAAACTCTTGAATGGAAGTCCTGTAACAAATGTTAAAACATAGAAATATTTGGGGGTTCTGGCCGATAGTAGAGTAACCTATACATAATATATAAATATATTAGTTAAAAAGGTGAATCAAAGATTGTGAATTATGAGAAGGGTTTCTAGCTGTCTTACAAAAGAGGCACGGACAAAACTGGTGGAGCAGCTATTAATACCGACTTTAGAATATGGACCCCACTTGTATATAAATATAAACTCCTTACAAACATCATCAAGAAAAATAGATCAGAGGTAGTATTTTTTTATTTAGTTGTTTAACCAGGAGTAGCACACTAAGCTGAAAGTTTTTTTACAGGAGCGACCTCGGAGCACAGGGAAGTTAAGTGACTTGCTCATGATCACACAGTATACAAGTGGAAGCTGTGGGATTCAAACTCAGATCAGGTCTGCTGGATGTCATCAGATTTGCAGCTCAGAGCCTTAAACCACTGCGCTATACTGTAGTATAGATTAACAAAATTTGCTTGGTGCAATAAAATTATTAATTCAGTAGGGAACCGTCAATTGCGAAACCATGTAATAACCAAATTACCCAATGAAATTAAGTATAAATTCTAGGGCATAATAGCCTGAACATATCTACTTGCAGATCATTTAATATAGCAGGGGATGCTATAATACAGATGAAGATTGCCAGATATTGGAATGATCTGCCAAATGAATTAAAATCTACTTTAGAAAATTAATAAAAATGCATTAACACGCACAAAAAAAATCTATTAAATCATACTCCACCTTTAAATCATTCCTGAAAAAGCACCTGTACTCTGACTGTAAATGTTTTTTTTGATTTTATTATTTGTATATAGCATTGTACGGCTGTATGTGAGGTACTGTAACTGTGGATTGACAAACATTTTAGTCTATGTATTGCACAGGGCATTGCTGAAAATAGGGATCAAACCCTAACAGTTTGTATCCTGTATAAAAATAAAATGTTATCATCATCAACAAAAGATGGGGACTACATTGACTGTTTTCCAGTCTTCTGGCACCGCATCTATCTGGACTGCCTCATGAAAGACTGTTGTAAGCAGTGAAGCCAGTTGTTCCTCTGGTTTAACAATGATCCTGGTATGTACACCAATAGTGGAGTCAAGTTTGTGAGCCATGGGGGATAATTCAGTCAACCATGAGCTCCACAATGGGCACCCAATAGTGAATAAAGATGGTAGAGGGCACCACTACTCATGCTGGCACAGTCAGGAGGGTCCACTGCCCTTCCAGCCTACCTCTAGCTCCACTACTACTGTGTACCACTGTCTACCCCTGGAGACTTACCGGCCCTGATTTTTGCAAGGTAGACAGCTACCAGGGCAGGTATTCTATGCCTTGAAAGACAGTACCGACATTATAGTAATGCGATCCCTACCACAAGCAATCATTTAAATCCCACAGATCACAACACCACACAATCATTGAAGACTCAGGGGAAGTTTTAGCTTTAAGTTCAATTTCTCTAAAGATGTAGTTTTGTGCTTACATATTAACATAGTTATTCGAAGATGGGAAGGACTCCAGATTCATCCAGTGGCCTCCTATCCCTCACAGGCAAATCTTCAAAACCTGTCTGGTGCCTAAACATAATTTCTACAAGTAACAGAATACTCTCAAAGACACTTGATACTGAAGACACTTACCTATTGTTTTATTTGGTTCTTAGATCAGCTACGGGTCTGTGCTTCCCTTACTGAGTGACAAACTTCAGTTCCCTTCATTCCTCCGAACTGTCCCCAAAGACACAGTTCAGTCATTTGCTCTGGCTCAGTTGTTCACATATTTTGACTGGAAATGGATTGGAATTTTAGCCTCAAATAATGACCTTGGGAGAATTGGGAGTGAGAATTTACGCACTGAAGTGGAAAAAAGTGGGGGATGCATTGCTTTCATGGAAATCATCTCAATGTATGACACTAAGGAAAGAATTGTCCATGCTATTGAGGTGATCCAAAAGTCCTCGGCCAATGCAATTGTTGTTTACTCTACCACTGAGAACCTGGTTCCTTTCATGGAGGAGGCTTCACTACATAACCTGAGTAGGAAAATCTGGATTGGAACTTCTATTTGGTCAGTAGCTGCAGATTTTTCTGGAAGACAGATCAAGGAAATGCTGAATGGAATGATAGGATTTGCACATGAACGAGGGGAGATCCCAAGATTAAAAGAATACCTTTATAATATTCACCCTACCAGGTACCCAGATTACATTTTCATTAACACTTTCTGGGAGGAAGCGTTTAACTGCAAATGGTCAAGTTTAGATAGCCATTCAGTGGCAGAAATCAATAAAACCATTGGAATAACATCACACTGTACAGGTGAAGAGACACTGAAGGATGTAGATGTTTCCAAGTATGATGTAAACAACTTCAGATTTACCTACAGCACGTATAACTCCGTATATGCTGTAGCACATGGCTTACACAACTTGCTTTCCTTTAAGCCTGATGGATCTTTTGTTAATACATCTTGTACAAAAACTGCAGGTTGCCAGCCATGGCAGGTAAGAAACATATTTTCATTCTAGGTTGCCCATGACCTATGAGCCCTGTATATATTGATATGCAGTCAAGCTCTGCAAATTAGTCATGCCATGTATGGTAATGCCTTTTTTCTTGTCATTAGAATTGATTTTGATAAAAAAAAAATTTAACTTTTTATTTATAGTATTTAATTAAATACAGCATTCATTATATTCATATAATACTAACAGTATAGAGTACATACAGACCCGATAAGCAAGATACATGGTGGAAACATAACCAAGCTTTTCGGAGAGTAATAAATGTGCATGGTTGCATTCGGACTGCCAGGTATTTAAAGGAGTAAAAGTTCAGCAAGATCATGGTGTAGAAGTGTCCACTCTCACCGTTTCTATGACTTGCAGGATATCAGCCACAATCTCTTGCCCCTCATATGTTCTTACAACAGTATCATGGGAGATTGGTGTCACTGCTAAAGTATTGTTGAATTCATTGGGCACTTACGCTATGCGTAAAATCCTAATTGTAAACCCTCATTGCTCTGAGATAGCAATACTGTGCTCTCACTGTTACTGAAGCCTTATATAATAAACATTTGGAGTGCCACCAATGCCTCTAGGAAAACTGTGGAAAACACAATAATTATAAACAATTTTACTTGTATTTCATATATTGTCTATGGGCCCCATATTCAGAGAGATTCACGGGCATGACCCAGGCTATGCATGCTTACCGATAAAAATGCCAGCTGTCAGGGACATGCCAATATTTAAAAAGCACAGATGTTCATCGGGCCCCCAACAGCACCGACAGGCACAATATGGTGCTATGCCTATGCAAATGAAGGGTCTCCCATCCATATGCGGCGCAGCACAATATTGAAATGTTTCAGAAGTGCATATTGACCCCCAGCAGTGATGCAAATTTATGCTTTTGAGACCCTGCCCTAACTAGCATGCAGACCCAGCAGTGCACTATTTAGGGCAGGGAACCCTGGTGGTACAGTAGCCCCTCCCCAACCCTGAGCTTCATAAAAATAATCATATTTCTGATTGCCCTGGTAGAATACTGTGACCCCCCTCCAGCCCTGATCTTCACAAAAAGAACTGTATCCCTTATCACCCTGGCAATGTACTGTGACCCCCGTCCCCAGTTCCAATCTTTCCAAAAGGAATTGTATCCCCAATTACCCTGGTAGTATACTGTTACACCCCTCCCTAGCTCTGATCCACGTGCAGATCCAGTCAACTCTGAATGTGGGGGCCTATAGATTTTTACTTCCCTTTTTATTTTTATTATTATTTTATTTTTCCTCCTGGAGCCCTGGCAGGTGACTACAGACCTCCTGATGGAGGGACTCACTGTCCAATACCCGCCGCTCCCACTCCTGCCAGTCCCCAGAAATTCTCCCATGGATCCCCCCTCCGTGACAGGGCCAGGAGGGGGTTGCTAGCTTCTACCCCCCTGGAGACCCAATCTAGAATCCTGGAATGGCCCTCGGGATGTGTCGGATCATCACGGAGCCTGACAGGCTCTTTTTCCACCATTTTCTCCCCGCCCACCTCCCCTACAACTGCAAGGGCATATGTATGTGCCTCCTGACCCATACTACCCCTCAGCCACTGCCAGAGGGCAGTCATTGGGCAGGATGACAAACCCTCCCTCCCTGGGAGGGGAGAGCAGTCCTCCAGATGCTCAATCCTCTCTCACCTCGCTAACCCACGGTGACCCAGGCTCATTCCCAAACCTGGGTCACCAGTGTGGTGTGAAGTAAAGTGACCAGAGCCTCAACCTCCAGATCCACTAGGCTGGCTAAGTATACTTCCTTTTTTTATAATGCTCTGTTGAGATAGAAACATAGAAACATAGACTTTAACGGCAGATAAGGACCACTTGGCCCACCCAGTCTGCCCATTTCCCTTCTTATTGGATAAGCTGCAGATTCTAGTTAACCAACAGCCTACTTCCTGCAACCCCCCACTATAATTGCCTTATGTCTGTCCCATGCATGTTTGAATTCCCCCACTGTTTTAGACCCAACAACCTCCCCAGGAAGGCAGTTCCATGCATCCACCACTCTTTCCGTGAAAAAAAAATTCCTCACATTACCCCTGAGCTATCCCCATCTGTCTTTAAATTGTGCCCCCTTGTTCTTACACATCTCTTTTTCTGAAAGATGCTACTCTCCTGGACTTTGTTGATTCCCTTGAGGTACTTGAAAGTTTCTATCATGTCTCCCCTCTCCCTCCTTCATCAAGGGTATACATATTAAGCTCTCTCAGTCTCTCTTCATATGGTTTCTGATGCAGACCCTGCACCATTTTAGTTGCCCTCCTCTGGACTGCTTCCATCCTGTCTATGTCCTTGCGTAGATTGGGTCTCCAAAACTACACACAATACTCCAGATGGGGTCTCACCAACTGTCTGTACAGAGGGATAACCACTTCCCTTGTTCTACTTGTGATGCCCCTTCTTATACATCCCAGTATCCCCCTGGCACTCCTTACTGACTTCTCACATTGCTTACCCACCTTTAGGTCATCTGATATGATTACCCCCAAGTTCCTTTCCATTTTGTTGTTGTTAGTACCTCCTGCTATTGTGTACTCTTCTCCTGGGTTTTTGTTTCACGTACATTACTTTGCACTTCTTTGCATTGAATCTAAGTTGCCACATGTCTGACCATTCCTCCAACCTTGCCAAGTCCCTCTCATCCTTTCTACGCCCCCTTGTGTATCAACTCTGTTACAGATCTTTCTGTCATCTGCAAAGAGGCATACCTTTCCCTCCAGACCCTCTGCAATGTCACTTATAAAGATGTTAAAGAGGACTGGACCCAGTACTGAGCCCTGAGGTACTCCACTAGTAACCCCCTTTTCTTCGGAATGTGTTCCATTCACTATTACCTTCTGTGTCCTGTTGTGCAGCCAGTTTGCTACTTCAGGCTACCACCCTGGAACCCACTCCCAGGCTGGCTAACTTGATTATTAGTTTTAAGGGACTATGTCAAATGCCTTGCTAAAGTCTAGGTAGGCCATATCCACAGCCCCTCCTTGGTCTATTACTTTGGTCACCCAGTCAAAGAAATCAATTAGATTCATCTGACATGACCTTCCTGCTGTAAATCCATGCTGCTTTTGGGTCCTGTGCCTGCTGGCCTCTAGGTACTCAACAGTTTTTCTTTCAGAAGTGATTCCATCATTTCCTACCACTGAGGTCAAACTTACAGGTCTGTAGTTTCCTGCTTCTGCCTTGCTCCCACTTTTGTGAAGGGGAATCACATCTGCCCTCCTCCAGTCCTCAGGTACCACCCCATCCTCCCACAATTTGTTAAAAAGTGTGGTCAGTAGTGTCACTAGGTCCTCCCTTAGTTCTTTTAGGATTCTGGGGTGAATCTCATCAGGCCCCATTGCTTTGTCCACGCTGAGTTTTAGGAGTTCTTTCAGGACTCTTTCTTCTGTAAATGGACTGGTGTCAACCCCCGTACCCAGACTGCTTCTATTGTCTGGTTTAGGTAACTCCTCCTCATCTTCTTTTGTGAATACCGAGCAAAAGTATTCATTCAGTATCTCTGCCTTTTCACTGTTTCCCTCTGCCCAATTCCCCTCTCTTAATCTTCACTATTCCTGCCTTAACCTTTCTATGCTCCCTAATGTACCTATAAAAGGTTTTATCCCCCTTCTTGGCTATTTTTTCCTCAGTTTGGGCCTTTGCTATTCTGACTGCCTTCCCCACTTCTTTCCGCTTTAATTGATACAGTTCCCTGTCATGCTCCTTCTGTGATTCCTTATACTTTTTGAATGTAGCCTTTTTCTCCTTAACCTTCCCTGCCACCTCTTTTGAGAACCATAGTGGTTTTTTACTCTGCTTTGTTTTCTTTATTTGTTTCACACAAAGGCTTGTTGCCTCTATGATAGCAGTTTTGATTTTTCTCCATTGTTCTTCCACCCCTCCTTTTTGGCCATTTGCTAGTGCATTCCTCAGATATTCACCCATTTTGCCAAAGTTAGCCCTTCTAAAGTCCAGTATCCTTGTTTTTGTATGGCTTGTCTCCATGGTTGTGCTTATTGTGAAACACACTGTGCAGTGGTCACTTGTTCCCAGATGTCTACTGACTTCTAAATTTGTGATCCTCTCTCCATTTGAGAGTACCAGGTATAGTATTGCTCCCTCCCGAGTGGGTTCCAACACTAGCTGTCTAAGGCCTGCCCCCTGCAAGGCATCGAGAATGACCCTGCTCTTGGATGTGGCTGCAGTACATGTCATCCAGTTAACATCTTGGCTCACAGGTGACCTCTTCAGGATGCTAAAAACAAGAGACCACCTATGGGAGCATGCCAGAAACTCTGGAAGGCAAAATGACATCCAAAACTACAATTGTGCCCTCAATAACTGCACCAAAACCATCCGTCAAATGAAGTCCGCCTACTATAAGCATGCCCTCACACACTTCTGGGGCAATGGTTGGGAATTCTGGAAGAACATAAAGGAACTCACTGGGAATCCACCAAAACCCCCCCTATCAATACTCAACATCAACGGAACCACAACCCTCAACCCAAAAACCATTGCAGATACCTTTAACAAAGCCTTTACCGACCTCAGCGCTGTCCTACCTCAGGACTACTTCAAAGATGGTGAAGCCCCTCTGTCTGCAATGAACACTACTCCCACCAGCTCCCCCTGCTTCTACTTCAAAGCAGTCAAGGCTCACTAAGTATGCAAATATGTTACCAAAGCCCTTGGTAAATCAAGTAATGACTCCCTCGATCTCAAAATCCTGTCTCTCACACTTGATGAAGTGCTTAGTCCTCTGACCAGAATTTTCAACCTCTCCCTCAGCTTTAGCCAGTTCCCAGACAGATGGAAATCTGCCACTGTCACCCCAATCCATAAAAGTGGTGACAAAACTGCCCACGATAACTACAGACCTATCTCCCTACTACCCCCACTCTCCAAGGCACTAGAACGCATCGTCTCGGACCAGCTCACAGAATACCTGGATGCGTACAACATCCTGTGGAAGCAACAACACGGGTTCCGCAAAGGTCACAGCACCTCCACAGCCCTACTTGAATTCACCGGCGCAATCCACAATGCACTTGATTCCAGTGAACTACTAGGCTCAATCTACATTGACTTAACTAAAGCCTTCGACACCGTCAATCACTGCCTCCTACTTGTCCAGCTTCAGAACACTGGGCTGTCAACCGACACCATTGGCTGGTTTAAGAGCTACCTTGAAGAATGGTCCCAAACAGTAAGAATCGCTGATACACTCTTAGACCCTAGACCGGTCCACTCGGGAGTCCCCCAGGGCTCCATTCTGGGACCCCTCCTCTTCAGCCTATTCTTAAACTCACTACCGGACAGCTCCCCAGAACAAATAATTCTCTACGCCGATGATGCTGTGATCCTCACCTCAGACCCAGATCCAATCCAATTACAAAATAAACTTCAGCGGGCCTTCTCCTCCATCGAATCCTGGTTCCTAAATCATAAACTGCTTCTCAATCAGAAAAAAAACAAGTCTATGGTCTTCTGCAGCCCCCACAACAAAAACAAACAACTCCACCTCTCCATTGCAACCGAACAAGGAGCCATCCTAGAGCAAACACAATCATTCAAGTACCTTGGCATCACCCTTGATCCCCACCTCTCATACGCTGTCCATATCAGCAATGTTGCGAAGTCTGCCAATGCGAGGTAGGGCATATTATTCCGGCACAGGAAACACCTAACCCCAGAAGCACAGTCAGTGGCCGTCCAAAGCTCCACTGTCAGCATCATAGACTATGGTCTTATCATATATGGGTCTGCAACTACCATTGCTCTCAAATGTATCGCGACCTCCCTGAATAAGGCCTGTCATCTCATCACTGGCTCATATCGCCGTACCCACACATGTGACCTTTATTCCCAATCTGGATGGCTTCAACTGGACAAATGCATAAAATACCAAACCTGCATCATGGCCAAGAAAATTATAATGGGGCTTGCCCCACCTGGTGTCTGTGCCCTCCTTAAGCCTAGACATAGGAATGTAATTATAAGGAGATCCAATTCCCATCTACTACATATCCCATGATGTCGCACGACCAAAGGACAAAGATCATTCACCTATCAGGCATCCAACTGGCTCAACTCTCTTGGCAGCGACATAGCGACCGCTCCAACACTCGGCCTCTTCAAGTCCAAGCTGCGCCTCTCACTGCTTGTATCCTGCGATTGCCCATCTTAACATTTCCACCATTCCAGCTGCACATGCCCCAGCACCCAGCACTTACAATCAGTCTTTGCACCCCTAGCACCTTACTTGTCATATTCCCTTGACAAGGCCCCCTGGCTGCACTGTCTCCTGCTCTCGCCCACCTCCCCCCCGTATCTCCACCCTACCCCAACCACCTCCCATATCTCCCCTTATCCTCTGCACCTCCTACCCCCTCGATCTCCTACCTCACTTCTTCCCCCACCGACCCCCCATCTTGTTCATAGCTCAAGTCTTTGTACTGGTATTACATGTCTGTAAGTCAGTGACTATATGTTTGTAACTTAAAATGATGACTGTTGCACACCCTGACGTGGAACCTTTGTAAAAGAGCCTCATCTCAAAGGTATTGTAATCCTAGATTGAAATACATAAATAAACATCTGGCATATTCAGGTCCCCCATCAACAGTATCTCCACTTTTTCAGCCATTTTGAGAATGTCCTCTATCATTTTCTTGTCTGTTTTCTCCCCTTGAGATGGGGGTCTGTATACAAACCCTGTGCGGATTGTAATGCCATTCCCTGTCTCCAAGGTGACCCAGAGTGCCTCTTGTCCTCTCCCTTTACATTTTAGTTCTGTAGCTTTGATCCCTCCCCTTATGTACAGAGCTACTCCACCTCCTCTTTTACCCTCCCTGTCCCTTCTGTAGACTGTGTACCTCGGTATGTTGACATCCCAGTCATGGTTCTCCGTCTACCATGTTTCTATGACTGCCACAATATCCAAATGTTCATTTTCCGTCAGGGCTACTAGCTCAGGAAGCTTGTTTCCCAGGCTACGGGCATTGGTACTCATTGCCCTCCATTTAATGTTGGCTTTATCCTTTTTTCCCCCCATCCCTGCTCTTATTGCCCTTGTCTATTTTTCCATTTACCCCTGTTCTGCCCTCTGTTGAGCTCTGTACCTCAGTGTTTACCTTACTACCTGCCATGTTTTGTGGGGGGAGGCTTGACATTTCTTGCCTCTTATCAGCACCTCCCCCCTTGGCTAGTTTAAAAGCTTGCCAAGGAAGCATTTAAACCTGTCACTCAGGAGCTTGGTTCCCTTCGTGGACAGATGCAGACCATCATGCCAGTATAGACCGTCATCTCTCCAAGTGTACCCCCAGTCCCCAATAAAGCCAAAGCCCTGTGCTCTGCACCAGTTTTGCAATCATTCATTAAACTGCATGGTGTGCAGTACCCTAGCCTCACCCCTGCCATGGACTGGCAGCTCCTCTGAGAAGGTAACCATGCTTGCTACCTGTCTGAGGCCCCTCCCCAACTCCACAAATTCATTCTGCACTGCACTGATTCCATGCCTAGCTAGGTCATTTGTCCCAAAGAGGACAATGATATCTAGTTCTCTCTCCTGTGATGCTGCTTCTGCAATCCTGAGGATTCACTTCTTGTCCCTCCAAGCCATGGCACCAGGCTGACACCTTACTTCCCTCTCCTCTCCCTTCCCCAGTTCTACCTCCCTAACAATTGAGTCCCCTATCAGAAGCTGTTTCCTTCCCCTGTGGTGTCCTTTGCCACCCTTTTGTGGGTCTCCCTTGTGGATGTCCTCAGCATTCTTCTTGGTATCCACTGAGGGTGCCATCATAGAGGAACCTTGCTCTGCCAGACTGGCGTATGATTTGTGTAGAGGTACAGCTAGGGGGATTCACCTCTGTTCCACCACCCGTACCCTCCCAGAACCCACTGTGGTCCAACTGCTCTGCATACTTGGCAACCTCTGTGGCAGTGGTGCTCTTTGGGTGGGGGAGGCCTCCTTAGTCCTTGCCAGTTCAGCCTGGAGGTGGGCAATCTCCTCCCTCAGAGCTGACAGTTGCCTGCAAATAGGACAGTCACAATCTATTGCATAGGGAATAATCATGAAGTCACAAGCAGCGTTTCATGACATCAGGAGCCAGATAATAAACAATGGGCAAAACTGGAGCACAAAGGTTTGTGCTGTGCTTGCCCATTACCCAAGACCTTGAGGATGCTTTATTCGGTCAGATAGCACACCAGCACTATCCAACTAAGTATAGGGGCACGTTGGCATAGCATTGAGCTGGGTAGCACTGCTCTGACATAGATCCTGGCAGTGCAGGGAACAGCAACCCCATACCCAATAGCATTGCTAGCTCCCAGCGCAATAGTCAGATAGCACCATGCAAAATGAGCCCCCTGGCCATGCAACATATTGAGGAGTCAGATGCATGGCCATCATTGTTGCTTTTGCATGGGAAATGGTGGCAGGTTTGCATCCCTGTGACTGACCCTGCCCCCACTCCATTTGTCCAGTCCCATAACACAGGACATATTCCCTGGTGGCTAGTGGCACCCCCTACTCTCCGAGCCATGTCCCCATTGAAAGTACAGTCTGCTCTGGGATCTAGTGGTCCCCCCTATTTTGATTGCCACCCCATATACTGTCAGATATTTTCCTGGTGTCCAGAGCTCCCCCCACCCTCTGTTCACCATCCCATATAATGTTAGATATTTCCCTGGTGTTCGGTGGTCTCTCCTCCAATCAACATCCTGTAAACTGTCAAATATTTCCCTGGTGTCCAGTGGTCCACCCTGCCCTCTGATCACTGGCCCTGTGTCATATTACATATTCCCTGGTATCTAGTGGCATCTTCCACCCAGGGATCCCAATCCCTGTACTAGCATAAGCATTCCCTGGCATCTAGTGGCCCCCCTGTACCGCTGTCACTGGCCAACCTACTCTACCACCCCCTACCTTACTGGTTTCTCCGGTGCCATGGTAGCCCATACGGTGACTGGCACAGTCCTCCACTCACCACCTTGGTTAGCCACTGTATGTGATGACAGGGAGCGTGCATCCTCTGTACTGTAAAGGGAGCACACATATTATCTACTGTAGACAGCACACATGCTCCCTTTACAGTACAGGGGACATGTGCTCCCTGTCATCACATATGGTGGCCAGCCAAGGTGCTGAAAGGAAGGCTGTGCCAGTTACTGTATGGGCACCTGTGGCACTGGCAGAACTGGGGATCCATGACACTGGCATGACAACCCTGACCGTAGCGTCCACTACAGTGCTGGGAATCCATCGACAACCCTGACTGCGACGCAACCCTGAACTGACAGGCAACATCCCCACACTCAATGCAGGGGGGCTGTGCCCTCCCCTGCACCCCCCAAGTGGGGGACTACTAATTATATCTAACTCCATATCACACAGACAGTGGAGTTAGATATTTACCCCCCCCATTGTCTTACAGAGTCTCAAAGCAAAACCCCTGTCATTGCCGATTTAGATGCAGTAGCAGTTTTGCTGTAGGGGGTTCGCTGTCTGGGTGTCGCAGTAGTGGTGGCATTCCCAGAACTGGTAGAGTGAGGTGGCAGGGTGGGTATCCAGTGCCTGCAATTGGGGGGGCACTACACACCAGGGAATGCTTATGCTAGTACAGGGATAGGTATTGGTGGTGGTGCTGCTACCAGATGCCAAGGAATATGTAATATGATCCACAGCTGATGATTAGGGAGGACACTGGATACCAGGAAAATATATAACATTATAAGTGATGGTGATCAGAGGCTGGGAGGGACCACTAGACACCAGGGAAATATTATACAGTACACAGGATGGCAATCAGAGAGTAGGGGAACCACTGGACACCAGGGATATATTTGACAGTACATGGAATGGCAATCAGAGAGTGGGGGCCACTGAACACCAGGAAAATATTTAACATTACATGGGACAGTGATCAGAGGGCTGGTGGATCACTAGACACCACGGAAATATTTGTCAGTATATGAGACAGCAATTGGAGGTCATAGGGGACCACTAGACACCAGGGGAGACTGTACTTTCAATGGGGATGGGATTCAGAGGGTAGCCTATGGTGATGGAGACCGTGACCGTGACTGAGTGTTTTCAGAAAGGGCAGCTCAATCACAGCACCTGTGCACAGGGCTACTGGGCAGGGAGGGTGACCGGATAGGGGGGTCAGCAAATATAGTGACAGGATGTCTCAATATGTACATGTTCGGGAGGAAGGGACCATGCCATGCAATGGGTGGAAGGGGAGGGAGGGTTTGTGGGATGTAGTGCAGCAGTGGGCTGCCAAGCTGGCTGTGTGGCATGGTGGGTTGGTGGCAGACTAGGGTTGGGAGGGTGCTAGATTTGGTTCTGGGAACATGCTCATTTTTGGCGCCGGTCCTAGAATTTTTTTCATGTTTGCACCCCCCAACATGCACCCCCTGGGGTTGAGAACTTCATAGCAGGGGGCTGGGGGGCACAGTCCATGCATAATAAAAAAATAACAAGTCTCTGGTGTCCTTTTGCTGTGCGCCGGAAGTGTACATTGCCAAAACTGATTTTTGGTGATGTACACTATCCCTAATGGCGATCGCCTTTCCATGATCACCATTATCCCATGGAACTGTTCAGAGGCTGGGTGGTGCCACTAACCACCAGGGAGTTTTTGTGCTCTCCCAACCCCCAATGTGGTTGTTGACTGCAGTGGCTCCTCTGGCCACTAGGGTTGCCCACAGTAAGTCAGACTTCTTCTTGGTGGTTATTGTGCAGTGCAACGTGGCCTGTGCTATTCCCTTCGTGCAGCACTACTGCATTGAATATTGTGCTGTGCAAGGATTCCTGTCCCTGCCCTTCCCTTTGCCCACTGCATACTTTTTTTTGCACATGCACTAACCTCTTAGCATCAGCACAGCCCACTTTGAACAAACCCTGTGCAAAAATGGGTGCAATCACTTTGCCCTGCAAGCAAAGTTTTGAATATGTGGCCCCAGGTGAAGAACAAGCAATAAGAGCTGATGAGCCCTCAAGAAACAAAGACCCTGTTTTCATACGTAACACCCAGTAATAAATAATGCACAGAAGAACTACAGAGCACATGTGAACTATGAGTTTTGAAGTGTCCAAATACCATGGACAGGATTCACAAAGTCACAGGTAGGACACCTACAAAATGCGTCCACTAAAAATGACGCAAGTTGCAAGATGTAGCAAGTGCAATTCAGAAATGCAAGCTGCGGCAAACCCCAGAGAAGTTGTGCAATGCGCCTTGCATCCAGAATAGCATCACAGTGAAACCTGCGACATGCTGCATGGCATGATGCATCCACAATCCGTATTCAGGAAGCACAGCACAGGCTGCCTGCATCCATCCAAGGCCCTACCACCCAGATCAATGAAAAGGTGATCTAAGTGCACACCATATAAAAGGGGTGGTGTAACACAGTACAGTGTAGACACATCAGAGGAAGCAGTGTGCAGACTGTGGAGTGTGACTGTAGAAGAGGATGACCATGCCAGCAGGGGTAGCCCTACTGGGCATAATGCTGGCAGCGGAAGCCTGGCGGAGGCAGTGCAGGTGAAGGGGGAGCCAAAATGGCAGGATGCAGGGTAATGCACCACCACAGCCACACCAACCAGCCAGGCATTTTGCCCCCCGAGTGATACATGCCAGACAATCCTAGGAGGAGCACATGGATGAGCAGTGCATAGCAAGGTACTGGCTGAATAAGGCTGCCATAGCAATGCTGTGCCAGAAGCTGGAGGAAGATCTAGCCACAATTGCAAAGAGGAGCCATGCCATACCAGTCAATGTGAAGGTAAGCCACAGCACTGTGCTGTTTGGGCACTGGTATATTCCAAAGACCCAGTGGTGATACAGTTGGAATATCCCAGGCCACTGTGTCCCGGTGCCTGAGACAGTTTGTGGATGCCTTGCTGCAAAGCTATGACAGGCATACTGCCTTCCCACAGGGTGCACAGCAGCAAGCCACCAAGCAGGCCTTCTATGTAATAGCACAGTTCTCAAATGTCATGGGCGCTATCGATTGCACACAGGTGGCAATCAAGGCTCCACTGGAGGATGGAGATGCCTTTGTAAACCGCAAGGAGTATCATGCACTGAACATCCAGGTGGTGTGTGACAGCCACTGTTGGATACTAGACATGGTGGCAAGGTATCCTGCATGATTACTTCATATTCCAGCAGAGTGGCCTGCACCAGGCATTCCAGAGAGGTAAATTAGAGGGCGGATGGCTGATAGCTGAGTGGAGACATACACAGATAGGGCATGGTGGGCAGGGTACACTGCATAGAGACAAGTGGATGTGACATAGTGCCAGTCCATGGCTAACCATCCACTCTACTGAACATTCCACAGGTGACAGTGGATAGCCATGGCTCATGACACCGGTGAGGAACCCACAGAATGCGGCGGAGGAGGCATATAATGATGCATATGTCAACACAAGCCGTGATTGAAAAAACCTTTGGGATCCTGAAGGCACACTTCAGTTGTTTAGACAGATCAGGAGGAGCACTGCAATACAACCCGGAGATGTGCCGTAAGATCATCCTTGCGTGTTGCACCCTGCACAATATTGCTGTAAGCCAGAGGGTACCACTGCCAACAGAGGATCCTGTGCATGGTGAGCAGGATGCAGAAGAAGCCAATGAGGATGCAGAGTGGGACATCATCATCATCATCGTCGACTGCCAGGCAATGCAACAACAGGCCGGCAGGTCCATGATCAGCTCATCAGAAACCATTTCACCTAAGGGACAGCTGTGACCCTTTGGTGGTACCGGCAGATGGACACCCAAACAGTGAAGGCTGCTGTGACATGATGACTGACAACACATGTGAATGCCACAGCAGCACACACCACCACACAGGAATGTCTGCCTGGTGCAGTGTACCACACAGGGGTGTGCTGTGACACAGAAACAGTGCCCCTATCT
Organism: Neoceratodus forsteri; assembly: GCA_016271365.2. Taxonomy (NCBI): domain Eukaryota; kingdom Metazoa; phylum Chordata; order Ceratodontiformes; family Ceratodontidae; genus Neoceratodus; species Neoceratodus forsteri. The sequence goes on from CM057457.1 coordinate 356,077,784, forward strand.
GGTGTGTCATCGCTGGAGGACAATGCAGGGAACAACAGTGCTACAGGACAGTGTGGGAGAGGATGGCATGTGTCGGTACACACATCCACACATAACAGCTTTGGAATCCAAGCTGCCCCTGGAAGACCTACATGGCTGCAACAGGGTGGCACTGTAGGTTGTGTACACGGTGCCAGAGCCGCATGTATGCTGTGCTGTTGGGAAACTGACAGGTACCACCAGTGTCCAGAATGGAACATGCATGTGAAGGCCCACCCACAGGACACACAACACCATAACACAGACATCCCACATAGACAACACACTGCCAAATCCAGCATAACCGTGCACCCCCTCCCCCCAAAAGCAGGCCTGCACCACCGTGAAGGTACACATGTGCAGCACAGGGCAGTAAAAACACACACCACAACCACAGTAACAGCCACACCAAGCACAGCCCAGGAACACATGCAAGGGTACAGTACATGCACTACTGAGTCCTGTGTACAGATAGCATGCAAACCGCAAGCTGCGATAAATATATACATAACATGCGTTATGTGGTGGAATGACATGCACTTGCGGCGTGTGGCACAACGTTGCATAGTGATGCAGGGAGCGATGCCACAGTGTGCGACGCATGGCCTCGTGCAGGAGGGAGTGTAGAGCCTACAATTCAATAGTCTCACACAGCCACATCTTGTCTGCCAGTGCAGATATGAACACACTAAGTGGCAGAGGGCCTAATTTTAGCCCAGATGAGACAGCTCAGCTGGTCAGCCTGGTCCAGCAGTGGGCTAGGTACCTGCTGCCACCTGCCAGCAGAAGACACACCCCTGGTGAAAGGGAACAGGTTTGGAGGAGGATTAGTGCCAAACTGTTCACACAGCATAGGGTCAGTCGAACACCCAGACAGCTGCAGCATAGATGGCAGGACCTTGCCCGGAGGGAAGGTGCCATAGTGACACACATGGGGAGGATGGCAGTGGATGCTAATGTTGCCATGTGGATGGGCAGGCCACGCCTGTTTGGTAGGTATCCCAGACATGTAACAGTCATGCCTATACTACAGCAGCCTACAAAACACAGTGCAATGTGCAGACACTAATGGCTGTCCACTCATGCTTCCACAGGTGGCAGTGACGGTAGTACCCACAGACAGCAGCCAGAGGAATGATGGAGGAGCCCATGCCAGCATGCGGGAAGGGATATGGCCCCTTGAAACCAAAGTAGGTCACATAGCAAATGCACAACAGCCTGGGTGCGTGTGTACATGTATGGTCACACCATGTGTGGTTACCGTAGTAGGGTTGCATAGCAGGTGCACTATGTGTGAAGACATCAGCCATGATCCAAGCCATGATGTGTGATACAGACACACCTGTTGTGCCACTAGGCCACAAGGCTGGGTACTGGCATGTGTGTGCTGTGACCCAGCACACATGTGCCAGCACATGGGCCCATGAAATACACTGTGCACATGCTGGGGTATATGCCACTTGGAGGACATAGCGGAGGGGCAAGGGGGGGCTGCAACCTGGTTGCATGCCTGCAGAATGACATGCCATAGTATGTACGTGTGGCATGCACACACAACGGCATGTACTGACCAATGTCCTATGGCAGTGAATGCATACTTGGAGCCACCATGTGCCCCAATGGGGATGGAGGATGTGCATGGCCTGTGCGCTGGTCAGACAATGACTTTCCCCACTGCAGCAGTGCAGTAACAGTGAACCTAGGGGTTGGGGGACAGTCATGGTCTGCAAGTACCTGCAGCACCTGTCACATGCCACAGTATTGGTACTACTGGTGACAGTAGTAGGACAGGGTGTAGTGAGTATCCCATCAGGGACAATGCGGGGACAAAGGTTCCTGTGTCTATGCAGTCACAGCTGTGGTCCTGTACCAATACATAGCAATGCATGTAATGAACAACTATTGTGGTAATGAGTAGCGTCGAATGCACCCACGTGTGTGTTCCTCAGAACCACCATAGCCCACTCACCTGGGCATGCTGAGATGCACATGCCATGGTGGAATACATGGTGTCTGTGGCAGCATTGTACATGGGATGATCATCACAGTAGTGGTGGATGAAGTTGGTTACCAGCACAGCAAACATGGTGCATGTGATGTGTGGGAGATCTACGTGGGTGGAGGGGGGGGGCACGGTCTCTGAGGGACAAGCTTATAGGCAGCAGGGTCATGAACAATGTATCACCATGATGCAACAATGCTGTGTTATGATGTTCTGCAACATGAAGAACATGCCACAGGTACATGGAGTGTGCGATGGTATATGTGTACATGCCATACTTCAACAACACAGTGTGCCAACTGTATGGGGTTATGTACGACCCACCTCATGTGCCCTGTCACACAGGAAGACCATTGCTTGAACATAGACATGTACATGGAAGTATATGTGGATATCATGTAGTAGTCATGATCCGGTTGTCAGCTGGTAGGCAGGGCTCTCTGACAGTGGGGCCTGGCAGGCCCACCCCATAGGTACTGGGGATGGCATGCAGTAGGGGACATGGGGTGATGATATAAGGAGTAAGGGTTACAGAGGTGATGGAAGCAGGATGGAGAGTGGTCCCAGTGAGCACGGAAGGCCTGGAAGCATACACAGCTGACATAGAGCAGCACATGGCTGCTGGGAAGGGGGACAGTGCACCATGTAGGGAAGCTTGTGCACACCAGTACCCGGGCTGGGAGATGAATGTCCTGAGATATAGAACAGTCACATAGAAATGGGTGAAGGGGTGAAGGGTGCACTATGCGTGGATGGGGGGGTGTAGGCATGCAAGGTATGAGTGGGTGGTGGGACAGGGTCCCAATGGCTGCAATGCCAGGACCCATGGGACATGACACCAGGGTTGGGGGTAGTATAGGGACACCCAGCACAACTGTTGTACCTGGACATGGTGTGTGCAGAGAACAGCAGAATGTGCTGTAGGGCAGGGGACACTATGTTGGTGGGGGACTGCGACCCACCATGAGGTGGAGTGCAGCACCCCAACCGGCACACATGCAAGGGTGCAGGACCCAATGCAGGAATGGCAGCACAGGCAACCAATGCAGGCAGTCCACGGTCTGCCTCGGATGTGTGACACTCTGGACCCTATACTGTCTAAGGGGGCGATGGGTAGGAGTGTGGTGGCAGAGAACTCACTGGCTGGGACAGAGCAGTTCCTGGTGTGTGCCACTCTATACATGGGGATAGACACAGATGATCAGGATACAAAGGTATATGCTGTTCTGTGGGCAGAGTGTACATTGATGGAGGAGGTGATGCCCAGGCACTTGGGGTGAAGACTAGAATGTTGGGACATATAACAGTGATGGTATGCCATGGGAAAGGGGTGTGCAGAACACACAGGGGCACATACTTGAACACTGTCCAAGGATGTTGGGACATGTACACCCAGATGGATGCCCCTGGGACAGGGGGGTTGTGAGGTCCACGATGGCAGACCTCTGGGGGCTAACAATGACCAGTAAGGGGTAGGTAACAGTGATATTTACATATGGAGATGTCCAGAGAGGTCAGTTGACCAGCCAGGGAAGCCATGGCCCACAGGGATCTTTTGCTGGCACAAGGTACTGTACACAGAGGTACGCATACACAGCGGCTGCATGTGTGAACATGGGGACAACTGGGACCAGATAGTAGGTCTGTGGATGGACGGAGTGGGTGGAGTGAGTGGTCGGGCACACAGGGTACTGACAAGTACATATCTGTACAGTAGACAGGCAGAAGACGGGTGGGTAAGAACTGTAGGGGAGGTGGGCAGTGGTAGGAATGAGGTGACAGACCTAAGTTGTACAGGGACCAGTTAAGAAACACATGGAGGACACCAATGGTCTACAAGGCAGCAGGGACAGATGGTAGTCACACCAAGGTGAGGATGCAGCTGACTGAGATACTGGCAGGGCCACTGGTTGATCCGTGCAAGTACCCCCTGGACATGGGATGAATAACCACAGGATTGGGGGATGGGCCATGTGGCATACATACACGCCAGTGTCCCAGAGGATGGCCCAGGGAACCACAGGCAAGGGTGCAACATAGCAACCATGAGTGAGGCAAGGGGACATACCTGACAGAGAGACCTGTGATCAATCGGTAGGACAATGGCCTACTCTGTGGGTAACAGCACATGTGTGATCCAGACAGAGCATGCCGGACCAACCTCATAGTGTAGTACGAGTGAGTAACACTGGGGACAGGACAAGGCCCATGCAGTGTATGCCCTGTATCTGGCATTCAGCATCCCAGATGGCCCAATGACCGCTGTGGGGTAGTGCTGAATGCCAATATCTGTGGGGGAGTGCTGCACAGATGGTGATAAACATAATACTGTTTCCAGGGTAGGTGGATGAGTGTGGTGGTGGGTGTTGAGGTCCAACCCTGATGGCATTGGGAGGCAGGGTTGCACAGGTGTCTGTGCTGTGAGTGGTGTTCTGTTTGTCACATAGCTGACAAACCACATGGGAGTCAATGTCCGTGTGCAGACAACACCAACATGGTGGTGGTTGATGACATAGAAGGCTGTAGGTGGCTGCAGAACAACCTGTCTACAGTGCATCAGTGGCAGTATCATGGCAGATAGTGTCCTCCACCTAGTAATCCCTGTCATAGCTGTTGTGTGCAAGGAACCAGTGGTGGGACGGTCACCCAGGAGGAGTATGTTCATTATGTTCCAGGGAGGGGAATGGGCTATGTGCACATACAACAGGGAGCATTTACCACAGTGCATACTGCAGGATGGTGGTTGTATGAGTCAACATGCTGCCGGGGTGTATAGTATAGGGGCCATCCCCAAGGGGTATTGCACTACACCCCCCGGAAATGTGTCACCAGTCAGGCCACGTATGGCGAATGTGTGCAGTAGTGGCACACGTAACACAATATGAAACATAGAAACATAGAATTTGACGGCAGATAAGGACCGCTTGGCCCACCCAGTCTGCCCATTTCCCTACCTACTGGATAAGCTGCAGATCCTAGTTAACCAGCAGCCTACTTCTTCCTACCCCCATCTCCTAGAATTGCCTTATGACTGTCCCATGCATGCTTGAATTCCACCACTGATTTTGACTCCACTACCTCCTCCAGAAGGCCGTTCCATGCATCCACAACCCTCTCTGTGAAAAAATACTTCCTTAAATTACCTCTGAGCCGCCCCCCCCATCTTCAAATTGTGCCCCCTTGTTCTTGTACACCTCTTTTTTTGAAAGGACCTATGACTGGTGGAGTGGGTGCAGCCCCAACCAACACAGCACTGCCAGGGACAGAAGGCCATGCTAGACAAGGGAAGGCAGGGGGAGGTAACCATGTACACCCCTGATGAGGGGGAGGGATAGGGTGGATCACATTGACAGCCAGATATGTGTGACAGGGATTGGCAACACATGGACAGAGGGGTTCTCCAGCCTCATAAGAGGGTGTGATATGAGAGGGCATGGTCCGTGATGTGAGCAAGGTGGTAATATGGGGAGGTGAGGAGAAATATGCAGGGCAATGGGGAGGGATGGGTGGAACACTGTATCACAGGTGGTGGTGGACTGGAAGGCCATGGCCTGTGTAAGGGGTGCTGGGAACAGGTGAGGGGAGACTGGGAAGGGTAGGTGCAGGGGGGGAAACTGTGCCATGTTGGGACAGCAACACCATGGAGCATGCACTGTTGACAGGGGGGCCTTATTCCACTGTGGTTCTGCATGTCTGTCACTGTGTACTTCCAGGGGGAACATGGCCGACACAGCACAGCACAGGACAGAGACGTATGACAGTGGAACAGTTGTCACTGCAGTACACAGTGCAGTCACTTAGCTATAGGAATTGTGGCCTCTCAGTGGTATGGTACTACACCTGTGCTCCCATTCCCAACAGGTGGACAGCGCAATAGCGGTATGGGGATGGTGCCAGACACGCCGCAGGCATGCAGCATGTTCCAGGCCATAGATCATGTGAAGAGGCATGGGAGTATAGGTCCCGGTCAAGACGACTGCATAGGCATGCACGCCCACTGCCACCTACAGACGATGAGCAGTCCAGTGGTGACAGTGATGGCCAGGAAGAGGAACCAGCAGCTGTGGACACCAACATGGACCCTGCACCAGGGCACCATGTGCCTGACACTGATAATGCCTGTGCCTCAATGGACACACATGACACACCCCAACATATGGATGATGGCCAGGGCACGGTGCGGGACAATGCCCATCAGGGTGTGGCCACAGAGGGTACTGGTGAAGAGGCATCAGCTGCAGGCGTGCAGGTGCTTGTGGAGACTCTAGGCCATGAAAACTACCAGGGGCTGCACAGGAGGTGCAGGACCCGGATGAGGATATGTCTGACATAGCAGGCCAACAGGAAGAGATAGGGTTGCCACTGGAATGTGTGGTGCAGGGCAAACAGGCTGCAGGTAGGGAATCTGCAATGGGTGCAGGGGCTGAGGGTGGGGTGGACAGGGCTCTGCCTGTGCAGCCCTGCAGTGTGGAGGCGCAACAGAGGGTGATGGGGGAGGGTGTGGACCAGCAGACCCCAGGATAAACTGCACAGCAGAATGCAGCCTTATGGGTTCTACAGGGCCACATAGCAGAATGTATGTATTATGTTGAGGAACTACATGGTGCACTACGTGCAATGATGGCCACTGTGCGACAGCTCCATACACTGTAGTGAGGTTGCAGTGCCAGCACTCAACACACACTCTTGTGCCATGTGCTGCATAGCGGGTCACACTGTTGGTTTGCAGCACATCCCACTGTGACTGTCATACAGTTCCAACACCCCATATGGGGCTCCATGTGGTAGTTCCCTGGCCATTGCTGCGTAACAGCAGTGTGCCGTGCATGATTTAGTGTTTAGTTGTACACAGCAGGGTTGTGCATTAGGCATATTTTCTTCATGCATGTTATTACATTGATACTATTTCAATATTCATGCTTTTAAATGGTTTTAGTCTCCTTCGAGCAGGCATTGCACATGTGTCTGTATTTCCAGTACCATGTACATATCATGCACATGTATCTGTACTGTACACCCGGTTGTTCCCACATCCAGTCACTTTAATAAACCATTACTGCATGTTACTCTATGTGTTATACATTGTGCTGTTGGAGTAGTGTTACTGCTGCACTGTTGCCCCGTTGTACCTTGGTAAGGTATTGACTTGTCCTGTGTGACATTGCCTATGCATGATCTTCGGCCACTGTGGTTGTGTACTATGACCTGTGGAGGTGCTGTGTTGTGCATGCCATTCTGGGATTCCACTTCACCTGTCCCCTTGTGTACATGTTCTACAGATGTGCAATGTTGTGCCCCCACACACTGCTGGCCAGCAGTACAGGTGTCCAGTCCATCCATGGAGTACATGTCCCAGGACCCATGTGCCTGCACTGGAACACTGTCACAGAGCAGGGCCCATCAACACATGCATGGTTGTCAGGAATAGCCCTACTGTTACTTGTGCACTGAGATGTTGGCTTTGTGCTCTCCTGCCACTGCCTGTACCCAGCACTGGTGATGTACATCACCCAGGACAGCTTTCAGGTAGTCACACCACCTCATGCATGTCCAGACGTGTGTTGTAGGTGTGGACACCCATACAACACAGGCTACTAGCGGCAACCATAATCCACCCTGTACGTGGCATGGACATGCGTACCAGTGGCCCAGACATTAAACACCCCTGTTGATGGCATGCTGACCTGTTCAGGTTATACTGTGCCAATGGCAGTGCCCTACAGCAAGTACATCTAACATAGTTTGCAAAACACCATATCATGTGCCTAGCTTGCCTACTATCCCAGCAAAGTTGGACCAGCATAACATTCTGTGGTGATTTGCATATGCAGCCCATGATGCTTTGCATTGTGGGGGTATGTGTGATTTTGTATTTTCTTGAAACTTGGCTTCCCAGCCAAATGCCCTTTGGGGTAACCCTTGCCTCAGTGTTTGCGCACAGAGGTTCTTTGTCTTTTAAATAGTTTTTTATTTTAATGGGTTCACCACAATATATCCAAGGCACACTGCCTCTAGGGTAGCTGGTCCATTCCACTGGGGTGTCAAACAGACGAGACATACTGATGAGTCCTGGTAGGATGAAACACGTGTCTATGTCTTCTGTTAGCACCCTTTGCAAACTGTGTGAGAGGTCTTTCAGCACCATGCAATTCTGCTTAAAGTTGGACCAGCATAACATTCTGTGGTGATTTGCATATGCAGCCCATGATGCTTTGCATTGTGGGGACATGTGTGATTTTGTATTTTCTTGAAACTTGGCTTCCCAGCCAAATGCCCTTTGGGGTAACCCTTGCCTCAGTGTTTGCGCACAGAGGTTCTTTGTCTTTTAAATAGTTTTTTATTTTAATGGGTTCACCACAATATATCCAAGGCACACTGCTCTAGGGTAGCTGGTCCATTCCACTGGGGTGTCAAACAGATGAGGCATACTGATGAGTCCTGGTAGGATGAAACACGTGTCTATGTCTTCTGTTAGCACCCTTGCAAACTGTGTGAGAGGCCTTTCGCACCATACAATTCTGCTTAAAGTTGGACCAGCATAACATTCTGTGGTGATTTGCATATGCAGCCCATGATGCTTTGCATTGTGGGGACATGTGTGATTTTGTATTTTCTTGAAACTTGGCTTCCCAGCCAAATGCCCTTTGGGTAACCCTTGCCTCAGTGTTTTACGACAGAGGTTCTTTTGTCTTTAAATAGTTTTTTATTTTAATGGGTTCACCACAATATATCCAAGGCACACTGCCTCTAGGGTAGCTGGTCCATTCCACTGGGGTGTCAAACAGATGAGGCATACTGATGAGTCCTGGTAGGACAAAACACGTGTCTATGTCTTCTGTTAGCACCCTTTGCAAACTGTGTGAGAGGCCTTTCGGCACCATACAATTCTGCTTAAAGTTGGACCAGCATAACATTCTGTGGTGATTTGCATATGCAGCCCATGATGCTTTGCATTGTGGGACATGTGTGATTTTGTATTTTCTTGAAACTTGGCTTCCCAGCCAAATGCCCTTTGGGGTAACCCTTGCCTCAGTGTTTGCGCACAGAGGTTCTTTGTCTTTTAAATAGTTTTTTATTTTAATGGGTTCACCACAATATATCCAAGGCACACTGCCTCTAGGGTAGCTGGTCCATTGGCACTGGGGTGTCAAACAGACGAGGCATACCGATGAGTCCTGGTAGGACCTAAACACGTCGTCTATGTCTTCTGTTAGCACCCTTGCAAACTGTGTGAGAGGCCTTTCGGCACCATACAATTCTGCTTAAAGTTGGACCAGCATAACATTCTGTGGTGATTTGCATATGCAGCCCATGATGCTTTGCATTGTGGGGACATGTGTGATTTTGTATTTTCTTGAAACTTGGCTTCCCAGCCAAATGCCCTTTGGGGTAATCCTTGCCTCAGTGTTTGCGCACAGAGGTTCTTTGTCTTTACTATCCCAGTGCTAGGTGTCGAGTGTGTACAGTGTTTGTCATCTGTGTGTATGCCTCATGGGTGCAGCATTGTGTGGCAGGGTTGGAAACAGTGGACATGTACATGGCAGGACATGAATGTGGTGGTCAGCTCTACATACACTGGTGGGCTTGACAGGGTTGTGGTGCAATGTGCTGCCTGGGGCCACATGGGCATGGTCTACTACACATCAATGGTGTGCATGCTGCGTATGTGTATGACAATGTGATCCTTGCAGCCACATGGGAGGTGGAGGGCATACCACCCTGTGTAGGCCATGCAAGACACTATGATAGCCATGGTCACTGTAGCAGACACAGCATGTGTGTGTGTGGCATGCATTAGGTTGTGTCTGTGTGTCTGGCCTGCCATGTCCCCATGTCACTATCAGCATGTCTGTGCATGTGCCCTCCACAGCTCCTTGGACATGGCATATGGCAATGGGTACACGCTCACTGAAGTAGCATATGTGATAGTTGCAATGATACATACCAAGGCATGGTATATCATGGGATATAATCACATCTCGGATGCATGTGACAGTCGGTGTGTGGCCTTGTGCCTCACTATGCACCTGTGGCATGACAATATCTCATGATATGACACACCCCATTGTGTAGTAGTGCGTATTCATACAATGTTGTGTGCTACTCCTGTACTGTCATTGGTCAGACCTTGTTACATGACTGTGTGTACATCCTGTGGAACACACACCTGAGGTATGTCATTCATTATGAACATTCTTACATTGCATTCACTGTGTATATTGCTTCAATATCAAATCACAATATGGCACATCAGCGTATGTGTTCTTGGGTGGTGTACCCACCTCCTGGGTGGTTCGGTCACTCAGATGCACCATGTGACACACCACACAGCACATGCTTAGCAGCTCTGTAATCAACATCCTGTTGTGCCTTACTGTCGAACTGTGCAATACATCACAGCCATACTGGCCTGTGTGTGCATGCCTGTGACTGCTGTCTGGCCCCATCTCAGTACCCCGCTGTGCTACATACTACCATGCAGCATTGTATGGATGTATCACAGTACAACACAGTGGTATTTGGCTTTTCATGATTTATTTACACATCACAACACCAGCCCTGACATTGTTGTCAGTTATCCAAAATTCACTGCTAACAGTGTGCATGGGTGTTGAGTACACATCCCACGTACAGTATAGCACTAGACATTCCTTACGCTGTTCTTGCACAGCACATGCTACATCATCCAGCCCCACCCTCATTGCACTGTTTACCCACATTTCCCACTGTGGCAGCCTCAACATGACTGCACAGTCACACTTATCCCTGTTCCCATACCCCTGTAGCACTGTGGTAGCCCATAGTGCCCATCCCAGTGTTTGAACTGTGTGAATGTCTGGGTCGTGTGTGGGGGTCTTTCCACTTCCACGGCCTGCCACACCTCCATGGCAGTGTCCCAGGGGTCTGCTGCTCTTGCTGTGGCAGTGCCACAGGCTGGGTGCCATCTGTGTTGCTTGGCCCACCAGTGTGTGTGTGTGTGTCAGCCTCCCCTGTCATATTCCCCTCACCATGTGTCTGCACAGTGCTCCTTCCCCCCTCACCAGGGTTCTGCACTCATCTCCGTACTCTTTTCTCCTTTGTGTGTGACACTCCTGCTGGTGTGTTGCCATGTGCAACAGTTCCACGGCTTGTTGGTACTTTTCTGCAGGCACCACCCATGTCTGGCTGTATGGTCATGGGGGGCCATGTGTTGGCATTGCTGCTGTTGGCACACACACACAGCGGCACTTGTGCTTGGCATGGTGAGCACTGCTGGTTATGGTGTGCCTTCAGCATCATCTGTTTTTGTGCTCTGGTTCATATGCCTGTGTTGCTGTTCCTGTGTCCTGTGCTGCAGGGCCAATACAATGTCCTGCAGGGTTGCCACCATCATCACTGTGTGTTGCTGCTGACATGCGGTTGATTGTTCTATGGCTCGTGTTGCTCTGTCCATGGCCTCACCTTGTTCACGTATGGTGGACTGCACCCCATGCAATGCATGACAACATCCGCAAGGGCAACGGATGTTTCCCTGCTGGTGGCCTCTTTTGCGTTTGTTATGGTGGGGCCTATGGCCTGTAATGTGTGGTGCTGTGCCTCAGTGTATTGCCGTATGTTCCTAAGCTCACCAGTCTCTATCTCTTGGCCCTGGCACACACTCTGGCAGTATGCATTGAATGGTATTACTGGTGAGTCCTGCCCTACCTGGTCTGATGCAGCTGCCCCAAATGTGGCCTCCAGGTCTGCTATCAGTGATTGACTGAGCTCAGCTGCTACATTGTCCTGTATGCTGTCCGTGTCATGGACTATGTCATCCAATGACTGTGTCTGGCCCTTCCCATGCTCTGTTACTGTGTCATGGTCATCACCATGTCCCGCCCCTCTGCTGTCCTCCTGCATTCCAGCAGCCCGGCTATCCAGGCTCTCCACGGGGCTCCTGCGGCATGCTGTGCTGCAGCTGTTGCTACTACTGCAGGTGCTGGTGCTGATGCTGGTGGTGGTGATGATGCTGCTGCTGTCATCATCTTCTTCATCGTCATCATCATCCACAGCACTCTGCACCCTCTGCCTGCTATTTCCACTCTGTTGCCCGCTTGTCACTGGTCCGGCCTCCTCGGCTGTCTCTGCCGTGTGCCCTGTTGGGGAAAATACACAGTACAGTGAGTGCCATTCCACAACATGCTTGTCCCTGCCTCAGTATGCTATGTTGTTGCCACAGTCCCTATGCTGGCCATGTTGCACTGCCTGCCAGTTGCTACCTGTCTGTACCTGCAGGTCAGACATGTGTCTTGGTGCTGTTGACTGCCGTTGTGTTGCACATGCCTGTCTGTTGTTACACCCTGTACATTCCCATGGACATAGGTGTGATGTCCTTTGCAATACAACAACCTCCACAGCAGCTGTGTGTGTGTGTGTGTGTGTGTGTGTGTGTGTGTGTGTCTGTGGTCCAGCTGCATACTCACATCACTGTGTGGCCCTTACACTATTGTTTACTTGTTGTTTTATTTTATTTAAGTCTTTGATTACTGGGTAAGGCCCACTAGGCACAAGTGCATGTTTTTGGGGGTGACCTGGGAGCACTGGGCGGTTATGTGACTTGCTCAGAGTCACACAGTATGCAAGTGGAGGTTGTGTGAGTCAGACTAAGGTCTGGTCTGCTGGGTGTACCAAGCATGTTCACAGTTCGTTACTCTAACCTCTAGGCTATACTGCCAGCCCACTGCCAGTACATTGGTTATGTACAGTGCCGCTGCTATGGCTTCTGTTGTTCATGGCATTCCTTGCATGTTGGCATGGGACAGCTTGGATTCCTGCATACAGTGCACTCACACCATGGACATTAGCCGTCAACTGTGCATGGCATCACACCGCCACTGACATGGCTCCTGCATACGCATGGCATGTGGGCCACTGGACCAGGCACATGTGTGTGTGTGTGTTTGTGTGCTGCATGTAGTGTGTAGCTGTGTTATGCATTTGTCCAGTGCAGTGTCCCTGCTGCAACACACACCATTTGTGTACACTTGTCAGCCCTGGTCAAGGACACTTGCACCTGGCTGTTCTTGCATGTTTACATTCCTGTTGTTACTCACGGTGTGTGTGTACATACTGGCTACTGTCTGTACCACCACATCTCCATTGGCGTTGTCCTCATTGCCACTGCTACATCACCACCGTGCCTTTACATTACTGTATGTGCTTATATGTGCATTGCAGCATTGCATGTTGTGGATATGGTCTGCCACGCATGCACTTGCAGCCCATGGCATCTGTGTCTGCCATTTGCGGCTTTGTGTGGCATGTGTATTGTGTGGGCCGTGTGTTCCCCACATATGTTGGTCTGCTTGGTTCGTCACGTACCATACTGTTTCCTGGGCCCATCGTCACTGCGTTGTTCCTTCCTCACTCCTCCACAGGGGCATGTTGGTTGGGTCAGGGTGTGACAGGCCCATGTGTTCTGTCTTTTACTTTTGGACACCAAGGAACTGCTGCTCTGGGATTCACTAGCCCACAGTGTACTGTGCCATTTACATTCAGGTATCCGTCACTGTCCACATGCATGTGTCATTGTCCACGTGGTGACAGACCTGTCCCCTTCCCACCTCACCTGTGTGTGGTTACAGTGTGTGCCTTACTTTGTGCTCCATGTGTTCTTGTGCTGGCTCATGCACTGTCACGGCACAGTGTGCCACGTGCATGTCACTATGGTGCATGTGGGTTTTACTTATCGTACAGTCCCCCTTTGCTCATGTCCTTATGGGCTGCCCTTCACTTATTCCTGTGTGTGCCAATACTGTTCACAGGCATGGCCCACTGCACACTCTGTTCCCTGCTTTTATTTGTCAGGGAACTTGTGTTCCCGCAGTTGCCATTGTGTTGCTTGTGTGTGATCCATGGTATGGGCACACAGGCCTTCCACCAATACATTGCATGGTCATGTTGTACATGTGCCCCATGTGTGCATCGCCACCGGTGGCGCTGCCCAAGAGTGTGGACTGGACTACTATACTGGTACACGGCACACCACCTCCCCCACCTAGGACACACACCAGGGTGTGTGGTGCCCATCCACATTCATTCACATCTGTGCAGGTTATAGCTCTCACTTGTATGTTTTTTTACACACAGTCACGCTAATTATCTACTGGTTGTCATATGTGGCAACCATTCCTTGCTGTGCATATGGTGGCCTTCTGTGCCACATCACTGCAGCTGTGCTTTTATGGGCTCATTCCCACATGCAACCTTCATACCTCTCAACTGCTATGTATTCCGCATGGTGCTATGGTATTCACACTCACATTTACCCTTGCAACTCACAGGTTTACTGATGTTCCTCATACTGTTTGAGCTATTTGTGGACACATATGTCTTACATCATTGAACTGGGTTGATAGCAGCATTCATTATCACTCACTATATGAGGCCCACTAATTGTACACGTATTATTGTTTCATTTCAGACAGTGCTACACATTGTAGCCCTTTGCTATGATATTTGATGGCTAGTGCCATGTTTATTACTGCTGCATGGTTGCGAGGTCTGGCACCCATGCATACATGCTTCACCATGGCACACATTCATTATCATCCTGGGACTACCATCACATATTACTACTGCTCACACACAACTCCTACCTGTCCCACTCCGCGTGTTGTACTGCATGTGTGCAGTCCACTGACTCCATGTACAGTCTGGCTGCTTAGGTGGGATGCTATCATCTCCTCCTAGCTTGTTAGGGGTACATCTTGGCTCTCTCCTCCACCAGTGGCTAGGGCACTCCTGCAGTTCTGTGCTAGTTTCTCTTTTGTCCCGCACTTCTTACCATTATAGTGTTTCAGCAGCTCCCTGATGGTCCTCTTTGCACGTGCCACAGCGTTGGCATGCCTGGCAATTTCCTCCCACTGCTTCTTCCATTTATCTCTTGTGGCCTTACTGTCACCTCTGGCACATAGGATGGCTGTGTGGGCATCTACCTCCTGGATCAATATATCAGTCTCCTGCTGCCTGAAGTTTGTTTTCCTCCTCTTCTTGCCCCCATTGCCCTGTGTGTGTTCATCTCTGCCTTGTGGCCTGCTGTTTTTCTTCTTTTTCTTGCCCCCATTGCCCTGTGTGTGTTCATCTCTGCCTTGTGGTCTGCTGCTTTTCTTCTTTCTCTTGACCCTTTTGCCCTGGGGCTGTTGCTCCACACTTGTTTGCGACTTGCTCATTCCACTTCCATCTGTCGGTTGCAGCATCGTTCTGCACCTACATTCTGCATCATGCCTACTGTTTGCATGCTTTTATGGGCTGCAGCCTGTGACTTACGTCCTTCCGGCTTGCGTCAGTGCATTTGCGACTTGTACCTGAATCTGGCGCAATGCCTTGGCTGCAGCATTTCTGGACGCGAGTTGCACCATGGCGCAGTCTGCATCTTCCTTTCTGAATCCAGCCCTGTGTTTCACAAAGGTGTCCTGGAGCCATTGACTGCTATTTAAAATCCAATAACCTGATTGGTCATCTAGAATTTTTACAAAGAAGTGAAGTACCTAGGTTGGCCTTCTTCTGTAGAAGATCAAAAAACAAATAGATCTTGGGTCATACGCTGGCTATGCAAACCATCACTCCAAATAAAATAGTTGAACACCACATATGCATATGAAGTCCATTTTTCATAGTTTTATTGCTTCACACTAACACAATGGTTGGGGATGTTTTCATGGCTGTTGCCACTTCATCACATCCTCTGTGTTTTTTTCTCTGTTAAAGACAGAGCTGAAACACAGTGGGCACAATGAAGTGACGCCAGCCATGAAATGCTGCCCAACCATTATGTTGGTGTGATGCAATAAAACAGTAAAAATGGACTTCATATGAGTTGTGCAACCGTTTTACTTGGAGTATCATCTAGGGGTTTTACCCATGGGCAAATCCTGCAATAGTCCCAACCAATAAAGTCCCAGCCAACCTCAGGACTTAGGAATAATGTTGTTTTGAAGTCTTAATCATTTCTAATTCTCTGTGTGTCTGCACACCTTGAATTTTCTTATTAATATATTTCTTAAAATACCTAAAAAAATAGTGGGACAACATTCCTGTTGGATTCTAAAAGGACACTTCAGAAATACACGAGAAATGCGAGGGTATGAGCTTATTTATCTTCTCAACACTAAGAATAATGGACTGAATGTAGACCTTCATTTCATGACCCACTACAAATGTAAACTGATGGCTGCCTTTCTCTTGCTTCGGGTGCAAGTGCTTTCCTGTGCATGTATTTATATACATTAGGCTGGATTTTCAAAGCGCTCCTGAGATCGATGCAAGCTGCTGCAAACGGCAGCTTGTGTTGAGTCCAGTTGTGGCAGAGACCCTGCACCAGATTCTGGTATGGGAGGGGTTCAAGTGCCAAACTCCCAGAGGTTGTGGCAAGCACTCACATGCACCGAACACAAGGCACACAGGAGAGGAATGCTGCAGCCTCTGGGACGGTCATGCAGCACTGCTTTAAAAGCCAAAACTCATCAACCGTGTGCCCAAGAGGTTGGCAAAGGCTATGGCAGTGTAAAAGATGGGGCGAATGGTGGTGGTGACACAGACCCAGGAGTGGGATGGGCTGCAACATGCAATTGTTGAGGGATGGGAAGCACTCTGGCCATTGTGTGTGTGTGTGGGGGAATCTAAGGACACTGTTAGCATGAGTAGCACCAGAGCGGGCACTGAAGTGGTGTAGGTGGGCTGCAAACAGGAAGGGCTGTAATGACAGAGGATGTTGTTCTACTGCACACCAGCAGTCTACCCAGCTGACTGACCCCCTATGGATGTCCATTTGCAGCTGCGGGAGGGTGGTCAGTGGAAGCAAGACAATGTCACAATGGTTTGATGGCACAGATGCATGTGCCAACAGGGGCCCAGACCTCCCCAGCATGAGGCCTGCAGTACAATTTCCACTGGACTTGCTGCTGGTGGGATAGTGGCACAAAGTGTGAAACACCCCGCACTGATGCCCAGCCACACCTAAGGGGTACATTGCCCCTGAAGGTGCACTGACAGTGGTCAATCCATCCAGCATGGAGCACACCTCCCCCCCACACAGCCAGTGTCAGTATGGATTGACAGAGACAACTAGCAGAAAGAGTGATATCTATGTACCTGTACCACAACTTGTCTCGTCAACCACAGCATGCAATGTGGTGTATGCCAATGATACAGGATGACACATCCTTATGTTGTACAGTCTGTTGTGCATATGTGCCACCTGGCATAGTGGTCACTGGCTTGCTGAACGTGCTCTCTGCAGTGCTGCTGCACACATTCTGTCCTCTGCAGCTGCCGCTGTCCCCTGTGCCATCTGCTCGCTACATGCACTACCCCTCTATATGTGTTGCTGATAGTGGCAGTGCAGTTGCTGGCAGGTCAGCCCCTGACTGGTTCAAGTGCCGGCGCTGCATGTGGCTGTTGTGGGGCTTCAGGAATCCCAATGTAGGGGATGTTGCAGCCAGTGCCTGCTGCCATCCCCCTTCTGCTATTTCATACCCCCATGTTTGGTGCAGGGTTGGTGTAGAGTCAGTCGCCAGGGCACCCAATTTTTATGCAGCCTGCATTTTGAAATCAGGACTGCCACAAAATTTGAGGCATTGTGCCCCTTGCATCAATTCTGTTTGACACTGGCACTTTGTATCAATTTGGGTTTTTTTAAAATTGAGCCCATTATCTCTTACATTTGATATATATTTTTAGTGCACTTTATACATTAATCTGATTTTATTTGTATGTTTGATCATACTGTGTGTCTGCTGCGCTCTTGTGGATATGTGTGTTCATGCAGCATAGATCACACACGCATGCTCATGTACACACACACACACACACACACACACACACGCACATGCACGCACACACACGCACAGTCTATCTTTAGGGAGGCTCTTGGAACATAAGCATTTAACAATTTACAGGCCTCCTGATGTCACATTCCATCAGTGGAGAGGAGTCTACATCATTAATCTGATTTATAGCCACTAGGATTTCAAACACAGTTTTTTTTTGTTTTTTGCACCTATTTAATGATTTACCTCCTTACAGCAGAACTGTCACATCTATGTATGGGGGGTAGAAAGAAGTAGGCTGCTGGTTAACTAGGATCTGCAGCTTATCCAGTAGGTAGGGAAATGGGCAGACTGGGTGGGCCAAGCGGTCCTTATCTGCCGTCTAATTCTATGTTTCTATGTATACAAGTTTATTTGATCAGTTCTACCAAATGTATTTGTTTGTTTTTTGAATTAACTGCAATTGCTTGCTAAAGGGCTCTGTGTAGCCTGAAAGGTTGTTTTGCAAATCTCATCTCGAGCAACAGAAGGTACCAAATCACCCAATGTATTCATCTTAATATCCTTGCTGTATTTTAAATGAATAACGATATGTGTCTGCTGTGGTTCCATAGATAGTTAAGTTGAAAATCATTAAGTAAATTTTAATGTTTTTCTTCTAACCAAACAGACTGTGAACACCCAATATTCTCCCATTTTATTTTTTGTTCAAGACATTGCTCTGGAAGCCTCTCTGTATTCATTTTGATAAGGTTATCCAATAATTAATTTTCTTCTAATCTGCATTAGTGTCCAAACACTAGAGCAACCTAATTTGGCTCTTACATAAGATGCCAGGACTGACTTAGGGATGCCCAGAAATGAATGCAAAAACGGAATCACTGGTTTGTCCAAGATATCATTAAGTTTGTCTTCCCCATAAAGAGCCTGGGCATTGTATTTTGCTGATCCAGCCATTAAAGCTGGTGCTACTGAGTATCTTTGACATCTGTAATTACATCTCTAAGAGAACATTAATTTCTGTCTTAAGTTTGAGCTACACATTTTTATATGTTTTTTTGCCTCATCTGTAGATAGGCAGACAGACAGACAGACAGACATATGCTGTAGATATGACAGAGAAATAGATAGATAGATAGATAGATAGATAGATAGATAGATAGATAGATAGATAGATAGATCAAAAGAAACATTGAAACAAAGATCCATCTTGTCTGCCTGGCATTCCCTATCTGCCCCAGGGCCTATTGTCCCTATAGGATTTATCCCTCCCAGTCCACCTCCTGTTCCCCTTCCTACCAACCTAAGCAACCACCAAACGCTTCACTCTGTCCCAGCCATGCTTGAAACCATTTATGGTTTTGGATCTCACCACTTGCACTAGCAGACTGTACCATGGCTCTACCACCCTTTCTGTAAAATAGAATTTCCTCACATCCCTCTCAAACCTTCCCCCAGCAGTTTCTACTTGTGACCTCAGGTTCCTGATTCTGTGCTCTTGCTAAATAGTTATCCACAGTTCACCTTGTTTATTATCTGAAGGAGCTTGAAGGTTTCTGTCATATCACCCTTACCTGTTCTCCAGTGGGTACATGTCCAGTGACTGCAGACGATCTTTGTAAAACCTGCTCTGTTGGTCCCAAATCATCTTGGGCACCATGAGTTGCACCAATGCCAGCCCATATCTGTCCTTCTTTTGGTGAGGGATCCTTAATTGAGCACATTTTTCCAGATGTGGCCTCACCAATGACCTATATAGAGGTGGTAGCGCCCCCTTTTTCCTGCTGTCAATACCCCTTCTGATACACCTCTGCATTCCATTAGCCTTACTATAGGTCTTGTTGCACTCACTCGCTTGTTTGAGGGAGTCACTAAGAATGACTTTCAGGTGCCTTTTCTCTGTTGCAGTGCTCAGTTCAACCCCTCCCATCCACTTATCTATCTTGGAGTTCCCCCCAAGTGCATACCCTGCATTTCTTTGCATTCAGTTTCAACAGCCAAACCTGATGCATGATGTGTTGCAACTTTTTAGTTTCTTTATTCCCTCACTTTTGTGTTTTTGTATGCAACTCCTAAGAGACTTTGTTGCAACCATCTGTATGAAATGTGACTAATGTTCATTTACTGAACTATTGTTTAAGTGAGAGTTTAATTGTGAAGCCAACCCCCCCAACCCAGGGGAAGAACCTGAAGAGGTTTGAAATGCCGGGGTGAAGTGTTGCTTTTTGATATCCCCATTAAACTCTTTGTAGCAATTTACTGTGTGCTGCCATTTCGTTCTGTGCACTCTAGGGGTGAGTGAAGTGTCCTGGCAGCAACTTTAGTTCAGCTTTGACTGGGAGGGTCGAAATTTGGTTTGGCTTGGACTCTTCAGCTGAATCACTTTAGTTCCCAAGGTGGTAACTGGCACAGGGCAAATCACAGTACAGAAAAAGAGGGAAAAGCCTTGAGGTCAGCAATGGCCATGAAGAAAAAAATACTCACTGTAGTAATATTGTTTCTTTTTAAGGGATCCCTCACTATGTTTACTCTTTACGCAGTAATCTGACCACAAATGATGCCCCGGGATAGAACCTATGAAAATTTGAGAACTTTGAATGTAGGCTCAAACTCTGCACCTACATTCCACTCTGGCCATTGCTAAAATCTGTTTCTAAGCCAGAGTGGAGCAGCAGCTAACAAAACTAGCTAAAATGGCTACCAAAACTTTTAGGAAAAATGTTTATAGACTTTAAAAAAAATCATCAAACAAATTGAAGCAGACTTGTGAAAATGTATCATATGAACAATAAGAACAAATGTATAAATGTAGGAAACGCAATACTGCTGCTCCAGCAACCTCAATTGAAAAATAACTGATTCTTAGGTGAGCCGATTTTAGGTTCTGGAAGGGGAGGCAGGAAAGGGAGTGTAAACATAGTGAAGGATCCCTTAAGAAGAAACAACATTACTACTGTAAGTTTTTCTTCTAAACCCAGGAATACCTCACCTAATGTTTACACTTTATGCAGACTCTATAGCAGTAGCTTGGGAGGCTGGGTCCAGAACTTAGTTGCACCTGGAAATGAGCCTCAGCTCAGTGTGCCTTTCCTGATTACCAAATTTTAAATGACAATAAAATAAATAAACAGTTAGGAAAAGGGTTCTGCAAGGCAGCAGTTCCAAAGCTGATCTCCCTTCTGGATTGTATGTACACACAGTAGTGCTTTGTGAAGATGTGTCCTGATTTCCAGGTAGCGGCTTTGCAAATTTCTAATAATGGGATGCCCCTTGAGGGTGCCACAGAGGCAGAGGTACCCCTTGTGGAGTGTCCATTTAAGCCTCTAGGTGGCATTTTTCAGCTTTTTCAAAGCAGAACTGAATGTAAGAGACTATTCGGCAAGAGATAGATCTCTTTGCATCTGGTTTTTCTTTGCCAACTGCACCATAGGTAACAAAAAACTGGGTGCTGAAGGGCCTGGCATCCTTTGTCCAGTCCATGCAGATAGTCAGGACTTGCTTTAGGTCCAGGCTCTGCAACTTTTCCTCACCTCAACTAGAATGCTCTGGATAGAGTACAAGAAAGTCACACTGACTGATTCAGGTGGAATTCAGATACCACTTTAGGAAAGAGTTTTCTGTTGGTTCTAAAGAACTACTTTATCCCTGTGGGGAATTATGTACAGTACACTCCCATTTATCTGAAAGCACTAGGGGACATGAAATTTATTCGGATAATCAGGTGTTCGGATAAACGTGATCCACTGGTTGAATAGGAGCACAGCACAGCAGTGTAATGCCAAGTGCAATCATTTGATTAATTTGGAATAAATACTTTATCCGTGGCAAAGCATGTTCAAATATCAGCATCAATACTGAACAGTCATTTGTAAAAGCAGTGCTGCATTTGAAATGCATAACGGCTCGCATAGCTCACACAGGTATGACAGCGGCAAGATGTACGCAACATACAGTACAGCACTAGCATTTGAACAAAGAGAAAGTCGCATGTTAAGTTAACTGAAGTCACTCACGGCTCCAATAGCAGCATTCAATAAGTTGTCAGCTAACAATTTGGGCACGTTAAAGAGCTAGCTGCATCGTAAGTACGTTATAAGTCAATTTAACAGTGGCTCCAATAGCAGCTCTCATAACATACCAACTAACAGTACAGGCTTGTTAAAGAGCAAGTAGCATTGTAAGTTAACTGTGGGTCCAATAGCAGCTCTCATAACTTGGTATCTAGCCTTGATGTTAGTGTAAGGCTGTCATCACCCTTATGCAATGGCTTGCTATCAGTAACAAGCTGCTAACAACCTATGAATAGTAAAAGTAATTAACAATTAGAGAACCGCATGGGTTCCAAATGACTGCTAATCACCTTTTGCGCATCTAACAATGGGGGACAGGGAGGGGATTTTGATAATGTGGAGTTGCGGGTAAATCGGGATTCGGATAAACGGGAGTGTACTGTAATCTGGATCTGTGCAGAGGTCTTGTGTTTCACTTACCCTCCTAGCAGAGGTCATTGCAACCAAGAATATCAATCAATCAATCAAAATCAATCAAAATCTTTATTTAGTCAGGCGAACACCATTGAGCAAGCTCATTTTTGAGATGGACCTGGGCAAGAGGGAGGCAGTATAGTGCAGTGGTTTAAGGCTCTGAGCTGCAAATCTGGAGACCTGGGTTTGAATTCCACAGCCCCCACTTGCATACTGTGTGATCCTGAGCAAGTCACTTAACTTCCCTGTGCTCCCAGGTTGCACCTGTAAACAAGCTTTCAGCTCAGTGTGTCTCTCCTGGGTAAACAATTGGAAAAAAAAAATACATGAACAATACTTAGAGAGGAATACCAACATACATAGAATAGGGATTACACACAAGAGGTTAATAACAGCAGTGGAGTACAGTTATAAAATAAGACAGAAAGCTAAATACCATGTGCTACAGAACTTGTGCTACAAAAGATACTGAATAAACCTGTGCAACCATATATACAGAGTTTTCATGGAGCAGGCTTGGATTCAAGTATTGAGTACATAGTGCAAGGAGAGGCACGGATGAGGAGGGGAAGGAACTTGGGAATGAGAGCATAAGTGCAGGGGTGCCTGAGATGCTTTAGAGCACCAGGGGCAGGTGGCAGTCAGTGGCGGAGCTAGAGGGGGGGCTGGGGGGTGGTTGCCCCTTCTGGCTGCCCCAGTGTGAGTAGTGGTGCCCCACCACCATCTTTATTCACTGTTTAGTGCCCATTGTGGAGCTCATGATTGACTGAATGTCCCCCCCCCCCCCAGCTCCCAAATGCTCCCAAACCTGGCTCCGCCACTGGTGGCAGTGGTTATAAAGCTAGATTATAAAGCTTTCCATCTGCCATACTTCTGGTCAGCAGATTTTATAGGCTCAAAAGGAGTCTCCATGAGCTAGGCAAGGCAAATGTTGAGGTCCCAGGGTGGGACAGGGTCCCTCACCAGTGAGTACAAGTGGTTCAGTCCTTTAGAAATCTTTTTAAAATGTGTTGTGAGGCCAAACGCTTTTCCTTGCCAGCTAGTCTATATGCTGACACTGCTGCTAAGTGCACTTTTAAAGTTGAAGGCCGCAGGCCTAACAACTGTAGGTGCACTAGGTATTATAGAATTATAGGCAACCCTACCTCTATTGTATTCATTTTTCTGGAGACACACCAGTAAGAAAACATTATCCATTTAAAGGAATAAGCTTCCCTAGTAGTGGGTTTTCTTGAAACCTTAAGCACCTTCAGGACTTCTTCTGAGAGACCCAAGCAGGGAAATTCTAACTCCTCAAAAACCATGCCCTCAGGTGTGGGTTCCTGGGAATCATGAATATTATTCTGCCCTGGGAAAAAGTCAACAGACTGAGTAAGTGGCAGGCTGATTGGATTCTTGTTAGATAGGACCGGGAGCATGGAGTATCAGGCCTATCTAGCCCAGTCTGGGGCTATCAGGGTCATTGTTGCAGGTTCCCTCCTGAATTTCAGGAGTACTTTCTGAATGAGCTGAAATGGAGGGAAGGCATATAGAAACGTCCCTGTCCAGTCCAGTACCAGGGCATCCTCTGGGACTGTTCCTCTGGCTGGTGACCTGCAGCAAAACTGTGAGAGCTGAAAGTTCTCCCAAGATGCAAACAGGTCTGTATTGGGAGTGCTCCACCTTCCGAACACTGGCCAGAACCTGCCAGTTTAAGCCCATGCATGATTTTCCTGGCTGTTTCTGCTTACAGAATCTGCCAGGATGTTGTCTTTGCCTAGCAGATGCATTGCATATATGTTTACTTCTAAGGAATAGGCCAGGTCTCAGATCCTCATTGTCTCTGTACATGATTTTAGGATCTCATGCCTCTCTATTTGTCTGTGTGGCACATTGTGGTGTTGTCTGTTCTGATTTGGACAGTCTGACCCTGTAGCTGGGACTGGAGGACAAAGATTGCATTGCTAGCAGTACTGCTCTGACCTCTGCAAGGTTTATGTGTTCTAGTAACTCCTGTGGGCTCCATGTGCCACTCACTGTGAGGTTCTGTGGTGGGCACCCCACCCCAGGAGTGAGGCATCCATAGTAAGAATACTTGCTGATGATTGCTGAAGGATGGGAATGCCCTCTCTTAGGTTGCTTTCTACCTTCTACCAGTGTAATGATTCCACTAGTGCTCTGGTCACTGACATTAGCTTTGAAAGTGGATCCCATATTTGGTACCAGTCGTCACTTAAGCGGTATTGGGTATCTTTCATTTGGAACCTGGCTGTGAAATCACAGCTGTGAATGTGGCCATGTGACCTACTAATTGTAAGAAGCCTCTTGCAGGGCTTTACTGACCTGCTGTGAAAGACTTTGCTGCTGTTGTATCAAAGCTGTAACTTTGGCCTGTGGAAAGAAAGCATTCTCCTGAAGGGTGTTTAGCTCTACTCTGATGAAGTCCAGTAGTTGAACAGGCTTTTGCTGGGACTTACAAGTTTATCAAGAATTCCACGTTCTCCAAGGTGCTTTTTACCAGCTGAAAGGAGAACCTTGCCTCTTGTTCTGTTTTCCCTGAGACTAGCCAGTTGCCCAGGTAGAGGAGAACCACCACACCTTGTTTTCTCACATGTGCTGCCACCACAGACAGGCACTTTGTGAAACCCCTTGGAGCTGAGGTAAGACCAAATGGGAGAGCTTTGAACTGGTATTGCCAGTTCCCCAGCTTGAATTTGAAGTATTTTCTGTGAGACTGCCTGACTGGGATATGAAAATAGGCATCTTTCAGATCCAGGGATCCCAGACAATTACCTTTCTGCAAAGGTGGTATCACTGTTTTTAATATGACCATCTTGAATTTTTTCTTTTTCCAAATGTTTGTTTAGAAACCTGTGTCCTGATATTCAGAAATGGGTAAAGTGGAGTGCAAAGTTTGGCACAGTATGCCCTGGATCCCGAGGATGCTATATTCAGTCAGATAGTACACCAGCACAATCCATATATATATATATATATATATATATATATATATATATATATATATATATATATATATATATGGACATGTAAGCACAGCACCAAATCAAGTAGTGCTGCCCCGACATGAATTCACGCTACCAGACCTGACAGTGCTGGAGCTTCAAAGAGGCCCATGCAAATGAGCCCATTGGGCATGCAAGGTGCCAAGGGGCCATTTGCATGCTCATTCTAGGCATATTTTTTATGGGAAGTGGCAGCAGGGTTGCATGTTGCTGCACTCGCCCCTTCCCTGGCACCCAGTGGTCCCCACTCCCTCCAATCATTGTCCCATAACTGCATTTTCTAACCCCTGGTGCACAGTGGTCCCCCTTCTTCTAATCACTGGCTTGGTTATCCAACAATGTTTCCCTGGTGTCCAGTGGCCCCTCCCACCCTCCAACCACTTGCCATGTAATCCCTGTGACTTTCCCTAGTGGCTAGTGCCCCCCCCACTGATAACCAGCCCTGGTATGACAGAAACATTTCTATGCCTAGAGCTCCCTCCCTTCTCTGATTCCAGGCCCTGTATAATCAACCCCATGTGCAAATGATATTTTGTGGCATCCAAGGGTTGATCTTGCTGTAGCATTCAGGTCCTGTGCCAAACCATCTTCTGCTCTTTCTGCCAGTGACAGAATTGTGTTCCAGCGTGCTTTCTAGTACTGTACTGTATGTGCTGAATAAGCTTTCTGCCTTATAAGCAGATCCAGAAGCAAATGATTTGATACCTTTTAATGGACCAACATAGATGTAACAACAAGAATAGAGTGCTCTAGCTTTCGGACCAACAAGTCCTTCGTCAGAAGTGTAATGACAGTTATTCAGAAAAAAAACAATACTTTTAACAGCTAGATCATGCGGAAAAAACAGAAAAAAATACCCATTGGTTTAAAATACTCATTAAAAAAACAGAAGATGATGTCAGAGAAGTGTAACGGTACTATATTACCTTAAGCTGGGAGAGTCCCAGGGTCAAAGGTGCTTGGTGCAAAACACATACAAAGAATTCTACTGCATATAAATTAAACTGACATGAGATAACACTACTTGAGCAGATGACTCTTAAATCAAGCTACGAGTGTCACAATGTGTGTAAGAATGCAATTACTGAAAAACAACTCCCACCCGGATTAAAGACATACTAAGATTGTCTTAGGACTCCAAGAAGTTTCAATGTATGTATTACAGACAAGAAATTACCAGTAAAGCTGTCTTAAAAAGATTAGTACACACTGTATGATGTGTAAAACTAAGCTGGACCCATTACCCAGCTACACTCTCCAGCTAGATATTATGCCCCATAAACTTCAAAAGCCTCTAGTGTAGTAACAGGACTTTATACATGATAATATAACAATAAATTGACAGTATTAGTGTCAAACAAAAAACTCTTGTCAAGGCCCACCAAGGAATTAAGTGACAGCCTGATATGTACTGATGTCAATAAATTCTTAGGGTGGGATATTCAAAGCAGTTGCACATGGCACAACTGGGTTGCTCCTCCGCAACTATGGAAATGTGCCATGGAGTGATATTCAGCGGGAGCCAGTGTGCAGCACAAGTAGCAGTGCGCCAATGAGCAACCCTAATGAATGCATACGCAAGGGCAGGGGGCGTGCCCATCAATATGCGGCACAGTGCGATATTCAACCCTGACCCATGGAGCAACTGGGAGCAACATCCAGATGTGCCAAGCAGATTTGAGCCTATAAATACAGGGCGCAAGCTTGGGGACAGCACTTGCACCAGATGGGAGTGAGAGGGAGAGAGAGAGAGAGAGAGAGAGCAAGCCACCAGACTGTGGTGGAAGGGAACTGAAGAAAAAAGGGAGACAGAGCCTGTGAGGGACTGAGGGAGTGGAACAGGCAGCCACAGGGGCATAGGACAGAGGTGTCAGTGGAGTACAAGCCAGGGGCAGGTGAAGCAACAGAGAGAGCCAGGCAGAGAGAAAGGCACTGCCCCACAGTGGCAAGCAGACCACAGGAGCTGACCACCCAGGGGAGACAGGACAGCAGGGGCCATGGCCAGTGCAGCCTTCCAGATGGAGAACGTAATGAGAGGTGTGAGGAGGCAGGAGGAAGAGTGACATGGCCATGGAAGGGCCCGTTGGCAGTATGCCCAGAACAGGTGGTACCCTGCCTGCATCAGCTTCGAGAACTACTCCGATACAGAGATCGTGGGCTGGTATCACCTGAACTGAGTGATTCTGAGGCAGCTCTGTGAGCTGTGCAGTAAGGAGATGTAGGCACCCACTAGACGGAGCCATGCCCTGTCAGTGGAGATGAAGGTGACAGCCATCATGTGCCTGCTGGTCATGTGCCTGCTCACCACAGGCACCTTCCAGAGACCAACAGGAGACACCACAGGCATAACCTGGTTGGCCACGTCACACCTCCTCACACAATTCCTCAATGCCCTGCTGCCACATGTTGCAGAACACATCCAGTTCTCCAGCACACAGGCAGAGTGTACAGCAACCATGCAGGACTTCCACAGGGTAGCACGGATGCCTGACATGCTTGAGGCCATTGACTGCACCCATGTGGGCATCCATATGCCACCTGGCCCTGAGGGTGTAGCATATGTCAACAAGAAGGGTTACCCCAGTGTCAACTGCCAGGTGGTGTGTGATGCCAGGGGGTGCATAACCAATGTCTGATTAGCAGGGTATTTTCTCTGTCAAATTGTTGTGTAGGGCATCTTGCTGAGAGGAAGGCACTCATCACATTGCTGGGTCAGAGCATTTAGCTGATTGTTTTGCGAGGGCACAGTTTAGGCCCAACCCTTCCCACCCCTCACCCCACCCACCCTGGAAATAGTTCCTTATACCTGGGTTCTGACACCATTTCTCAAGAGTGCAAGTGCATATCACTGTCATATCCTCTAGCACACTGCACTGACAATATAAGCATACACATTGTATAAAATATATATTTCTATATAACAAACCAATCACACACACACACACACACACACACACACACACAAAGAAAAAAGTAGATAAACATGTGGGGAGTGGTACAATGTAATGGCTGTGAGGCAGCAGTCTTCTGGGAGTCTTTCTGGAGGCTGAGATGCTGCTCTATTTGCAGACAACTCTCTGCCCTGAGGGAGGAAGTTGCCCATCTTCAGGCCATGCTGGACAGTAGTAAGGGAACCTTCCCCCAGGCCACACTGGACGGTAGGAAGGTAACCTCCCCCATCCAGGGAGCACCACAGCCACCACCACTACCTCAGAGGTTGCAAAGAAAACACAGCAGTTGGACCACAGTGGGCTCAGGAAGGGTGAGGATGGTGGAACAGAGGCACACCCAGTCAGTTGTTCCACTCCACAATCCATACACCATTCTGGGGGAGCATAGCTCCCCTATGGATGCACCTACAGAGGAGACTAAGGAGGCTGAGGACAGCTGTCACAAGGGAGGCCCACAGGAAGGAGACAGAGGACACCACAAGGAAAGGAAGCAGCTCCTGGTGGGGGACTCAATTATTAGGGGGATAGAACTGGGGGGAGCAGGGAAAATTGAAGTAAGGTGCCTGTCTGGTGCCATGGCTTGGAGAGACAGGAAGCGCATCCTCAGGTTCATGGGAACAGCTGCACGGGATTCTGAGCTGGATGTCATTGTCCACCTAGGGACAAATGACTTGGCTCATCATGCGATTAGAGCAGTGCAGAAGGACTTTGTAGAACTGGGGAGGGGCCTAAGACAAGTAGCACACACAGTATCCTTCTCAGAGGTGCTGCATGTCAATGGCATGAGGGAGGCGAGGGTACTTTGCACCATGCAGTTTAATGAATGGTTGAAAAAATGGTGTGGAGCACAGGGGTTTGGCTTCATTGGGGACTGGGGTTCCACCTGAAGGGACACCAGCCTATACTGGCAGGATGGTCTGCATCTGTCCAGGAAGGGAACAAGTCTTTTGAGCAATCGGTTTAATTGCTTCATTGGCAAGCTTTTAAACTAGTCAAGAGGGGAGGCAATGATAAGCAGCAGGAAAATTCCAGCCTCTCCCTACAAAACAGGGTACTAAATGAGAAAAAGACCAAGGCAGAAAGGTCAGTGGGGGATGCTGCAACAGAAGGTAAAGCCATCAAAAAATGGAGAGGAATGAGTACCAATACCCGTAGTCTGAGTAACAAGCTTCCTGAATTAGTGGCCTTGATGGAGGAG
Organism: Neoceratodus forsteri; assembly: GCA_016271365.2. Taxonomy (NCBI): domain Eukaryota; kingdom Metazoa; phylum Chordata; order Ceratodontiformes; family Ceratodontidae; genus Neoceratodus; species Neoceratodus forsteri. Next base: position 356,107,227 of record CM057457.1, read on the forward strand.
GAACATCTGGATATCGTGGCAGTCACAGAAACATGGTATACATAAAACCATGACTGGATGTAAACATACCAGGATACACTATCTACAGGAGGGACAGGAGGGTAAAGAGAGGAGGAGTAGCTCTTTACATAAGGGAAGGAATCAAAGCAACAGAACAAAAGGGTAAACAGGGAGGAGAAGAAGCACTGTGGGTAAATCTGAGACCGCAATGGCACCACAATCCGCACAGGGTTAGATACAGACCTCTCTCAGGGGAGGAAATGGACAAGGAAATGATTGAAAGTATACTTAGAATGGCAGAAAAAGGGAGATATTGCTGATGGGTGATCTGAATATGCCAGATGTTAACTGGAGTGCAGTTGCAGCAGCCACTTCTAAGAGTGGGGTTATTCAGATGCTCCGCAGGGGCAAGCCTTAGACAACTAGTATTGGAGCCCACTCGAGAGGGAGCAATCTTAGACCTGGTTCTCTCAAATGGAGATGAAGAGGATCACAGATGTAGAAGTGGTAGCCATCTGGGAACTAGCGACCATCGAACAGTATGGTTCACAATAAACACAGCAATAGAGTCAAGCCATACAAAGACAAAGGTACTGGATTTTAGGAGGGCTGACTTTGTCAAATGGTGAGTGCCTAAGGAATGTACTAGCAAATGGGCAGGAAGGAGGGTGGAAGAACAATGGGAATAATAAAACTGCCATCACAGAGGTAACAAGCCTTTGTGTAAAGCAAATAAACAAAACGAAATGAGGTAAGAAACCACTATGGTTCTCAAAGGAAGTGGCAGTGAAGGTTCAAGAGAAAAGAAAGCATTCAGGAAGTACAAGGAATCACAGAAGGAGCAGGACAGAGAACTGTATCAGTTAAAGCAAAAGGAAGCTGGGAAGGCAGTCAGAGCAGCAAAGGCCCAAACCGAGGAAAGATAGCCAACTCAGTTAAGAAGGGATAAAACCTTTATAGGTACATCAGAGAGTGAAGGAAGACCAATGGAGGGATAGTGAGGCTTAATAAAGGGAGGAGGGTGGGCAGAGAGTGACTGTGGAAAGGCAGAGATACTAAACAAATATTTTTGCTCAGTATTTACAAAGGAAGAGGGGGAGGTACCTAAAACAAACAGTAGAAACACTCTGGATACAGAAGTTGATACCATCCCATTTACAGAAGAAAGGGTTCTGAAAGAACTCTTAAAACTGAAGGTGGACAAGGCAATGGGGCCTGATGGGATTCATCCCAGAATTCTAAAAGAACTAAGGGTAGAACTAGTGACACCACTGACTACCCTCTTTAACAAATCATGGGAGGATGGGGTGGTACCCGAGGACTGGAGGAGGGCAGATGTGATCCCCTTCACAAAAGTGGGAGCAAGGCAGAAGCAGGAAACTACAGACCTGTTAGTTTAACCTCAGTGGTAGGGAAAATGATGGAATCACTTCTGAAGGAAAGAACTGTTGAGTATCTAGATGCCAGAGGGGCACAGGACCCAAGGCAGCATGGATTCACAGCGGGAAGGTCATGCCAGACAAATCTGATAGATTTCTTTGACTGGGTGACCAAAGTAGTTGATCAGGAGGCTGTGGACATGGCCTACCTAGACTTTAGCAAGGCATTTGCACAGTCCCACAAAAGATTAATATACAAGTTAGCCAGCCTGGGAGTGGGTCCCAAGATGACAGCCTGGGTAAAGAATTGGCTGGAGAATAGGACACAGAGAGTAATAGTAAATGGAGTCCACTCTGAAAAAGGTGTAGTAGGGCACCGCGAGGGTTCAGTATTAGATCGGTCCTCTTCAATGTCTTTATAAGCTACATTGCAGAGGGACTGAAGGAAAGAATGTCTCTTTGCAGATGACACAAAGATCTGCAACAGAGTTGATGCACAAGATGGAGTGGAAAGGATGAGAAGGACTTGGCAAGGTTAGAGGAATGGTCAAATGTATGGCAGCTTAGATTCAATGCTAAGAAATGCAAGGTAATGCACCTGGGAAACAAAACCCAGGGAAGAGTACACAATGGAGGTGAGATACTAACAACAACAAAAATGGAAAGGGACCTGGGGGTAGTCATATCAGATGACCTAAAGATGGGCAAGCAATTGAGAGGGCAACAAGGAGGATTGGGGGATACTGGGATGCATAGGGAGAGGCATCACCAGTAGAAAACAGGAAGTTATTATCCCTCTGTACAGACAGCTGGTGAGACCCCATCTGGAGTACTGCGTGCAGTTCTGAGACCCAATCTCCGAGAGACATAGACAGGATGGAAGCTGTCCAGAGGAGGGCAACTAAAATGGTGCAGGGTCTGCACCAGAAGACATATGAAGAGAGACTTAAGGAGCTTAATATGTATAGCCTGAGGAAAGGAGGGGAGGGGACATGATAGAAACTTTCAAGTACTCAAGGAATCAACAAAGTCCAAGAGGGTAGCATCTTTCAAAAAGAGGTGTACAAGAACAAGGGGCACAATTTGAAGATAGAAGGGGGCGGCTCAGAGGTAATTTAAGAAGTATTTTTCACAGAGAGGGTTGTGGATGTATGGAGCGGCCTTCAGAGGTTGTTGAGTCAAAAACAGTGGTGGAATTCAAGCATGCATGGGACAGTCATAAAGGCAATTCTAAGGGGGGGGGTAGGAAGAAGTAGGCTGCTGGTTAACTAGGATCTGCAGCCTATCCATCAGGTAGGGAAATGGGCAGACTGGGTGGGCCAAGCGGCCCTTATCTGCCATCAAATTCTATGTTTCTATGTTTCTATGTCTGTGCCACACACCCCAGGAGTGCACATGATACATTCATCTGGCACAGCTCTGCACTGTGCCACAGCTTAGAGCATGGGGACATCCCCACGGGCCACCTAGTGGGTGAATATGAGATGGCCATGGGGAACTGGGAACAGCCAGGGGCATGGGATGGGGTGGGCAGGGGCGGGTGGGCTGGCGGGGCACCAGAGATGGGCAAGGGTCACAGCAGCATAGGACACTAGGCTAACCATGTATCTGTCCACACAGTTGACAGTGGCTACCCACTCAGGCCCTGGCTGCTCTCCCCCTACCAGTGACTGTCATTCCCAGCAGAGGACCATTACAATGAGGCACACGCCAGCACATGGAACATCATTGAGCGTGTGTTTGGGATGCTGAAGGCACGATTCCGTTGCCTTGACAGGTCTGGTGGTGCTCTACAGTACAGTCCCTCGAAAGTCTGTGGCCTATTCCAGGCCTGCTGCATACTGCACAACATGGCCATTGACCATGGGATAGCTGTTGAGGCTAAAGAGGGGCACAGCAGTGGGGATGATGAGGGCAATGGGCTGGGGGGCAGTAAGCAGCCCCCCAGGATGGAGGGATCCCTGGCTCCAAAGGATGACATGCCAGCACTGGGACACAATTGCACAGGAGCACTTTGGTGCACACAGGTAGGTGGAGCAACACCCATGCAGTGGCCAGACACAATGGTATGGCACAACGGCATGGGCAGGCATGGTAGTGGGCATGTGCACACACAGAGGCATGTGGCAGGGATGGGGGTGGCAGTGCCATACAGCCATACACAACAGCATGCAGCACCGTACAGCAACACACACACTCACACTCACACACACACAGAGACACACGCAAACATGCACTTAGGCGCCAGCATGTGGGGTGGATCAAATGCAGGGCACCGGTGCACAGTCACAACCAGTGCTGTTCTGCTTTGATCACACAGATGCCACACGGGCCAGCGGCCAGGCAGGTGCACACACAGGCAGCGTGCGGTGCGACACACAGTTGCCATGACTGTGGCATGCACCCACACACATCGCCCATGTGCACACAGGGCAGTGGCAGCAGACTGCAGACAGGGTGGTGCACACATCAGGTCTTCCTCATGGAACCATGGTTGCTGCAGACACGGGGGAGGCCGTGCTGGGGCTGTTCGGCAGCACTGGCTGCTCAATGACCACAGGGGGTGTATGTAACTGCCCCCAGGGGTGGAACTGTGAGAAAGTGACCTGGTTCATGCAGGGGTGTGTAGGCACCCGAACAGGTCCACCCCAGGCGTGCCTGTGATGCCGAGAGCAGAGCCCGGCATCGACATGAAGGGTGTCGCTCGAGACTGGGTCTGTGGGGTTCACAGTGCACTCTGCGGTGTCTGTGGCTGGCAGCCACTCCCTGTGGCAGCCAGTGGTGCAGGGCCAACCGAGATCGCATTGGCAATGCAATCCAGGGATGTGGTTGCATCCTCCCACAGGTGCTGTATAGCCTTCAGGACCTGTGCTATGCCACTCTCATGTAGCTCAGCTGCCTGAAGCACCTATGTGTGAAGTGTATGCACCCCAGCTATGAGCAGCACCTGTTGCTCCACAGAGGCCTGCAGCAATCGGGTGTGCTCTGACAATGGGTCGGCACCCAGGGGAGCATGCGCATCCCGCCGTCCGACCGGTGGTGTACGACCATGCTGCACAGCCCCTGCTCAGGTGGATGCTGCACAGTGGGATCCCCATGGGGTAGGTCACTGGCTGGTGCCCCAGTGGTGGACACTGCATCCAGCTACCCAATGTCCCCAGCCATCTGCTGCTGCTGCCCCTCTGGCCCCTGTATGCTGGCCAGCGCCTGAGCAGATGCACCACCACCACACGGCATTGCCATGACTGTGCACACAGCTGCATCAGCAGTGGCAACGGGCAGCTGTTCCACCACTGACAGGCCACTGGCTGTGCTGCCAGTGATGGTAGTAGGTATGGGTGTCTCCCCCATGACACCACCCAAGCTGTCCAGGATGATGGTCATGTCATCATCAGTGTCAGACTCTGCCTCAATCTGTGTCTCCACACAGAGTACGCCATGGCTGGCATCCTGCTGGAACACAGCCAGGACCTCATCTGACACCAAGTTCAGGACACCAGGCTGGATGGCAATGGTGTGCTACAGCCGATCGGGCCTCTGGATGCCCGTGGAGGTGGATGGCTGGTCCTCCGGGGCTGGGCCTGCCCTCATGGCTGTCGCCCCTGCCACTGCATGCTGGCATGCCGGTGCTGTAAGAGAAAACAGATGTTTTAGTGCTGCAATACTGGCAGGCCCCCCACAGGGCATGGCATACGTACCATGCAGTGATGTGCTCCCTCCTGTCTGGAAGCCACCACACAGCACACCCTCAACAGTGCTGCGATGCATGGTGGCTGCCACTGGCTCCCCCTGTGCCGAGAGCTGTGGCACTTCAGCATGGTCCCCACCAGTGGCTGTCCTGGCTGCCCGTATGGCTGCCATCTTCTCTTTAATGCGACATTTATCAGTGCCCACCTTCTTCCTGCTCTCCTGCACAGACCACTGGTGGCTGCCCTGCAGGTTCACAGCTGCTACCACCTTCACCCAGGCCACAGCCCTAGCCTGTGGTGTGCCAGTGGCACCACTCAGCAGTTGCTCCCTGTCAAGGTAAGCATTGAACAGGGCATCGGCCTCTGCCTTCTTAAAGTTGGACCTGTGCTTGCAGGTAGGCCCACACTCCTCATTCTCCTCATGCTTGGACATGGTGCTACCTGTGGACAAGGACATGTGTGTCACTGACTGCAGCTGCCCACCTCATCCACCCTGCTATGCTGGCTGGTCCCACAGCAGGCACAACTTACCTCAGATGGTTGCAATACTGGTCCATGGCCTGTGCTGTTGTGCGGTGCCTTTATAGTGCATCGCATGCAAATGAGCTGTGGCGCAGCAGTAATGACATGCTAATGTCCCCAGTGCACTGTGCATTGGCTGATGAGCTCATTAGCATGTGATGGCTGAATATTGCACACTTGCTCCTTGCACAATGGATTTGCTCTGGCACATGTGGCACAATGCTGTGACTTGTGCAGTGTGCTGCCCACAGTACGCATGAGTCATGGCCTGTGCTACTGCCTATTGTGCACTGGGTGACCCCTGACCTGACCCTATGCCCCTTGGGACTACACCACCACGTGCCAAGTGGGCCACGCCCATGCCGAACATCCACGGTGATGCGCGATTGGCATACAAAGTGTATGCCTACATGAGGCGCACATCCTGCACACATTGTGCACATGTGCACTACTGGCCACCATTTTGAACCAGCACCTTGAATGGAGAGCATGGCGCAGTGAGGTGTGTGATGTGCCCGAAACTGGTTAGACCTGGAGCTGGTCAACCTTGTGGCCCGTGTGCAGCCACATGCACCTGGGCTGCTTGGCCAGGAGCCCCTGCAGCAGACCAGGACAGAAATCTGGTAGGCCATTGCTTCAGGCCTGGTTCGGAACATCAGGGTGCCACGGACTGGTGAGCAATGCTGCCACCGGTACGGGGACATGATGCAGTGGGACCCCGAGAGACTGAGGCTGCTGCAGGCATGCATCCGCTGGGTGGCCATGCCACAGACAGGTAAGTCATCACATGCTGCATGTGTGCCCAACTGCTGTACTGTGGTGTTGTCTGGGCTGCCTGACATGCCCTGTGGAGGGGGAGCACTGTCAGCGTGTGCATTGTGGTGTGGCATTGCTGGCCACTGGGTGCATTGCGCTACTGCTTTGCGGGTCATGTCAGCCTGGGGCACACACTGTGCACAGGGATGGGGGTGGTGGGCACGTGCTGTGGTTGTTCTCTGAGTGTGCCTGTCTGTGCTCCATTCCTAGGGCCTGAAGATCGGTGCCATGCAGGAGTGGCAGGGGCACCTGGCAGGGCACAGCAGGCCACTGCAGGACCAACTGGTGGTGGTGTGGGTCTGACCAGTGGAGGTGGAGTGGTGGCAGGACAGGCGCGAACAACGCCGCAGTGAGCATGTAGGCACTGTTGTCTTCCTCTACTCAGTATCGGGTAGTCAGCAGGGGTGAGGGTGCAACCATGGCCACCTGTGCCATGTACCGTGTCAGCTGTGAGGTGCCCACTGTGCAGTGTGCATGCCACTGTGGGACAACCATTGCACACAAGTACCAGCTGTTGGTGGGGTGGGTGTGCACCTGGCTGCAACCGGTGCTGCTGCTGTGGTGCTGCTGCTGCCCTGTGCCAACTGCCTGTCACTGCACAGTTGGGTGGCCATGGGGTGGCGGTGTCCATTGCTGTGCACTGTTGTGGCATGCTGGGATGCCGGCAGGCATTGGCCCACCCACTGTGGGTGGCCAGGGTGCCACTCCAGGGGTGTGTGTTCCCACTGTCCGCTGTGCACAGTGGGAGGGCATGGTTCGTAGGGACTTGCACTGATCACCGGTCCATTTCTTTGTCATAGGCATCCAGAGGAGGTTGTGGCTGCCCCTGTATTGCCGCCTCTTATGGTAAATCATACTTATTACATCCACGACCCTGGAGGTGGCACAGCAGACGAGGTAGCTAGTGCTCCGGGACAGGCAACGGAGGAGGCGTCAGGCAGCGTCAGGCCGTGGCTGCCCATAGTTGGACCCCACTATTTCCCTTATACCCTGCCACCCCTTCCCCTTCCTTCCCCATCCCACTGTACAGTTCCTGTACCCTGTCCCCTTCCCTCACTCTCCTACCCTTTCTCACCCCATTCCATTGTATATAGTTATGTGTAATATAGATTTCCTGCTTAACTGCCTGTGTCCGTGTCTGGTTTGCAACTGGCGTGTGGAGCCATGCTGCAGTGACATGATGGATGTCTGTGTGGTGTGCCTGTGTCATTGTGTGGGCCATGCAGGGTGGTGTCCTGCCCCTTGGTCAGTGGCTGTGCCTTGGGGTGGCCATGGGATTCCTGTCCAGGATGTCTGGCACATGTGTTGGGCACCATGGTCCAGGGTGTGGCTGGCCATGATCTGGATGGGTGGGGGCATGGCATGCAGTGGGGGGTTCCAGTGGCTGCCCTCCCTTGGCCTTTGGTGACACCTGTTCCCTGCGTCCTGTGCCATGGTGCTGGGGGGGGCTGGATGCCTGTCTGCGCCCTGCTGTTGGTGGTCACCTGTGGCCCGCCATTGTGCCTCCCTGACACTGTCCCCAGCTGTGTTCCTCTGTCTGCCCCATGCTTTCTTTCTGCTGCTATGCTCCCACCATTGACTGGGGCTGGTCCTTGTGTGCCTTTGTGCTTGTCTCTTTGCTCCATGGTGCATCTCTGGTTGCACTATGGCGCAGGTCTAGTTGCTCCCTGGTGCACCATGGTGCATCCCTGTGATAGTCCGCTATGTTGCGCTGGCACATGTCACCATGTGCAACCATTGAATAACACACTCACTGCGCCTTGGTGCATTGGGGTTGCACTGTGCTGGTCTTGTGCCGGCGTTTGGTGCATTTCTGACTATCTGGCCCTTAGTGTATGACAACTTGATGTACTGAAAGTGTCTAAGGAATCTGAATAAGAGATACAAATTACATTCTCTCCGCCTCTCCACACACACATGCATGCACACCCTACCCCACCCCACATCCCCATAATGTGGGGGAATAACTAGTTTTAAGGAGACACACACACACACACATACACACACACACACTCCTAGTGCACCTTCATTTACATCAATCACTGCAATTGTTCCCCAAAGGAATTCAACTTGTCATGAAATACCAAGTAAAAGGGATCATGTATCCTAGTATCTACAGAGCAAAAAAGTGACGCTATTTAACCTTCTGCGTAGTAACATCTCCAAGGAGTCTGGATAGAACCACAATGAAATAAAACTGCCACCCTCCCAGGGTAAGGTAACTAGAAGTAAATATAAAGTATTTATGTAAGACAAGAGTCCTAACATGCCTACATTTCCACAAATCACTACATTATTAGTCTAATGTAAATAGATCTGTCAAGGACCCCCATGAAAATGAGATCTTGAACACCAATATGTTCAGAGTTAAAAAAAAAATGTGACAGTCTATAATAAACCTGCTGTATGTACAGTAACAGGCTAAGTAATCTGAATATTTAGTAAACCTGCTGTATGTACAGTAACAGGCTAGGTAATCTGAACATTTAATAAACCTGCTGTATGTACAGTAACAGGTTAGGTAATCTGAATATTTTTTTTTATTTCATTTTTTTGTTGACCGGTAAGTGCACTAGACAAATTCTGCCTATTTTCAGGCACGACCCAGGGAAGGGGATACAGATGAATGCCAGCTAACCTTGAACCAGATTAAGCTGTTTATGGTGCAATATGGTGCAAAGGAATCTACCCCACTCCTGGGTGAAGGTAAATAGTAAGGAGGAATTAATATTCATTATGTGTGTGAAGTAAGAGTAATAACACACAGTAACTCCATGTATCTAAATAGAAGCCTACCTCAATGTAACAGCAAGCCCCACACTTGCTAAATTCACATACCTCCCAACACACACACACACACACACACACACACCACACGTGCTGAAGTCCTATATTATGCCAGTCTGAAGAAGAAGAGGTCTGTGGATGTTAAGTTCTGTAATGTCCCATGAAATCCAGATCTATGTTCATCCCATCTGCTACCATACTGTGATGTAAAATAAATTTAATCTCTAAAGCTCATCTCTGTTGTGTGTGTACCCACTAGGTGGCACTATCCCAAGGGCTACTACCTCTGCTTGCTTAATACTAACAGGTTGAGGGGCCTAGGTCCAGTGGCGGGTGCCTCCACCCAGAGATCAGGGTTTACAGTAGTTAAACTAACTTTCTCACAACCCTCTGGGACACCGTAACCCCCCCTTTCTTCCCACTAGTGGCCCACACAATGCATTAGGAATATCTTCACAATGTACACTTACCCCCAGGACTGGCTCCATCGACTGGACCCTGGGGACCCCATTCAAAACAAGATGATACAGTGCAAAAACCACAGTACAATACTTTAACATAAATGAATACCTCAGCCAGTGTAACTTTGCTGAAACCAACAGATCTGATTTATTTAAGGAGCTGTAACAAGGAAGGGGGAAATCAGGTTAATTAGGTTAAACACATTAATAATCACAGTACTGTGCGCATATTCAGAGTCCCAAATTGTCACTTTCACTGGGTACCCAGGATGGGGGTGAGGCTAGCCAGTATCGGTTGCAGCTGGTTAGGGCCCTGTGATGGAAAAAACACTGGCACAATACCCAAATTGTAATCTGGAGCCGGTTGGCTCAGTTCGTGAAGAAATGAAAAAAAAACAACAATTAGATGATACACTTGCAATTCGATAAACAGATGGTAGGGAGCTACCCTGCTTTGTACTCACAAACTCAATGCTGGGAACTGGATGGATGGCAGATTGTCCTGGATTGCCAGGAGGAGCAGACCATGTGGACAAGGTCCTTGTGACTGGACCCCACTGTAATTTAGAGCAAATGGATGTAGTCTGGATTAAGCTGGGGTTTACTTCCAGCTTCATGCACTCTATTCACTGTACAGGGGATTTGAAATGCGATTCCACACAAGCACTACGCACATTTATATGTAAAAGGAAAGTACTGTACCAGGCAGGCTGCTTCTCTATCCCGATCACAATTACTGCACAATACCCAGGAGAACACACAGCAGATTCAGTTCCTGACAGACCGAGTGCGATTTAACAATTTCTCCAGTCTTCTACAGGGTGAGCCTGGTTTCTACTCTTCAGATCTCCTTGATTCTCTTCACAGGTCGGTTTCAGTCAGAACAGGTGCTTGCACAAACTGCACACCGAAACTTAGGGCCTTGCACGAGATCCCCGCGCTAAAACTACACACCGAAGAAGCACACAGCTCCCCGTCTCTTCGCAGCCCAAACTGATCTGATCTTTCCAGTAGACAGAGCCGGGCATTTCCTTTGAGTTCTTCCCAGTTCAGTTTGCTGGTTTGGCTGTCACTCACAGTAAACTCCCCCTGTTGGTGGAAAAAAGGCACCAAAGTCAAAACTACATTTCCCAGAGTCACTGCCTTTACAATCCCCTTACAGCAGGCTCCAGAGAAGAGTCCAAGTTCTGATTCGCCCAGAGCAGGCTCCATTTTAAAGGATCCCCACCATGATTGGTCCAATTCTGCAGTTCAGAACCAACAAGAGGGAGCTTGCTCTGCACTGTCCTTGCTACAAGAAAGCAGGTTAAATCAAACTGCATTTTCATTATTACTCTTAACAGGTTACAAGCAAACAATTACGTCTTTGAAGAGTGCTCCCCCTGCCCACTTAGTGATGGCAGAAATGGAGCAGTTTGGCAGCAGCTCGAGTGGGACTCAAGCAGGAAAATGCACAGTCCCCCCATACAAACTAATTATGTCTGCAAGCAGACAGCTCTTAAAGAGACAGTACCAGAAGCTCTAAAAGCACTCACAGATAAACAGCTTAAACACCAAACACCATTCAGGCTTGGAACATTCAAGCAAGCTCCTGGAAGACTTTTTTGGGAACCCCCATTTGCAGGGGGGTTACATGTGTTTTTGAGATTTCCTATTAAGACCATTACTGACATATCTGAAATTGAGTGGTCAGGCTGGGAGAAGTGGTGCCCCACTGGTTTTTCAGTCTTCTTTGTTCTAATAGTATGTCTGTGTGAGTTCATCCTAGTGCGGAGCTGTTGGCTTGTCTCACCAACATAACCTATTTGTGGACATCACTTACACTGAATGAAATAAACAACATGTTGTGATGTACATGTATAACTCCCATGTACCTTGAATTGTCTGTTTTGTGATGCAACCACAAGTCTTACAGGTGCATTGATTGCAGGGCCGTGTGCCATTTTGTGTCATGGTATTCCGTTCTGGCAAAAGTTTGCTTCTACTAATCAGGCTGGCTTAATTTGGTGGTTGTTTAAAATATAGTAGTGGTAGTTCCTTAAAAATACAATTAAGGGTCTCAACCTCACTAAATATTGGGTGAAGGTCTTTAATAATTTTACGCAGAAATTCAAGGTCTGGATGACATGTGATTACTAAGGATATTCTCTCTGTAGCTGTCGTTTTTTTATACTGAAGTAGTTGTTGTCTTAGTACTTGTGTTGCATGTTCTATTGTCCTGTCAATTTCTCTGGAAGAGTGTCCCTGCTCAATAAAGGTGTTTTTCAGCATAGTCAAATGTACATCTCTGTCATCCTCATTTGAACAAATACAGTGACATCGGAGTGCTTGACTCTACATGACAGATTTTTTTGTGTGGTTTGGGTGATTACTTTTCTTGTGTTGGTATCTCTATGTCTGTCTATTGGCTTCCTGTAAATACATGTATGTAAGGTTCCATCCTTAATGGTGACTGTGGTGTCCAGAAAATTAACATTGGTGGTAGAATACTCCAGGGTAAGCGTTATGGTAGGGTGAAGGTTATTAAGTTCTTGATGAAAATCTTTAACTGCATCTGTGCTCTCTGTCCAAATAATAAACAAATTATCAATGTAATGGAAATAAGCTAGTAGTTTGTGAGGACAATGCCTTAAAAAGTCCTCCTCTAAGTCTGCCATAAAGAGGTTAGCATACTGTGGAGCCATCTTGGTGCCCATAGCTGTTCCTGTAGTTTGAACAAAATGTTTACCGTTGAAGTTGAAGTTGTTATGTGTCAAAATGAATTCCATAAGTTTCCCCATCACTTCAGGGTTGATGTTTTGGTCTGGTCCTTTCTCCTGTATGTATTTAAGGCAGTCTAAAATTCCATCTGTGTGTGGAATGTTAGTACAGAGGGATGTTACATCCATCATCACTAAAATGGTATCAGGTGGTAGGTCCTTATAACCAGAAAGTACACTCAAAAAGTGCGTAGTGTCCTGCATATAACTGTCTCTTTCTATAACCAGTGGTTTCAAAATGTTTTCTACAAACCCTGAGATCCCCTCAGTCAGGGTACCATTACCAGAGACTATAGGTCTTCCTGGATTGCCAGGTTTATGTATTTTAGGAAGCATGTAGAATGTTCCTGTCAGTTAGCTTTTTTTTGGACACGGTCTGGAAAAGTTCCAATTAAGTCATGTAGTTCTTTTTTATATCTTGTAGTGGGGTCACTCTCCTGTTCTCTGTAGTAGGTAAGATCAGTTAGCTGTCTGTTAGCTTCATTAATATAATCATCTCTGTTTAAGATCACCACTGCAGAGCCTTTATCAGCTTTTTTGATGACAATATTGTGGTTTGAGTTCAGTGTCCGTATAGCTCTCCGTCCCAGTGGAAAAAAGGTTATAATGGGTATGTTTTTGCCTAGTAAGGATCTGACCACTGACTTGCTGGCAGAAACAATGAATGTAATTGTCTAGTTTTTTGTTCACCCACTTGAGGGGATAAATTCAGATTTCTTTTTCTTATCCCATAAATTGTTACTGATTGTGATATCTTTGCAACCAGTGATTTCTTCCTTGCCAAGAAATAATTCTTTAAGTCTTGATCTGCAGAAGTATCCCTCCATTTCACCACAAAACTGTATTTTGTCCAGTGGTTTTGTTGGGCAGAAAGTGAGGCCCTTTGAAAGTACATTTAGTTCTCCAGTAGTCAGTGTGTGGTTGGACAAATTAACAACTGAAAAGTGCCCATCTGTGTTGTGTTGTTGTTCAGTGACTCCATTATACTCTTCATGGTTGTTAGGAAGTATGATATGTTGAAGGGCATCTAATTTCCTATTTTTCATAAGCATGGCTTTTCTTAAGGTCCTTTGGTAGTTAATGTGTATCTCTCGCAAGATGTCCCGAATAGGTTCCCTAGACATCCTCTCCAGTGTGGTAACAATTTCAGCAAACTCTTTGTTCAGAACCACTTTCTTAGCATATGACATGTGAATCCTGTGATTTCTTAGTTTCTCAGAGGTCCAACGACAGAGTTGTTCTGCATATATAGAATTGTCTGCGTTTTTTAATGGATTCCAAATAGTGAGACCTTTAGGGATTATGTTTCTCCTCTTGCAATGGGTTAGAAAATAGATGTTCCTGTCTTGCTGTGCCAGTTTTTTCTTGATATTATGTAACTGTCACATTCTACGGCGAATTCCGGTATCTTCCATGTTGAAATCCAGATTTAGTGTTTGCTGTATTGGTCCTTATAATAACGGATCCAGAAGCAAATGATTTGATACCTTTTAATGTACCAACATAGATGTAACAACAAGAACAGAGTGCTCTAGCTTTCAGACCAACAAGTCCTTCGTCAGAAGTGTAATGACAGTTATTCAGAAAAAACAATACTTTTAACAGCTAGATCATGCAGAAAAAAACCCAGAAAAAATCCCCATTGGTTTAAAATACTTATAAGCATGGAAGCTGCTGTATAAACCTTTCTGCCCTAGTATCTAATTTTTTAGAGTCTTTTGCAGGGGGCTGTACAGATAGAGTGATTTCTGCTGTCTCACAAGCAGCAGCCTGGACTATCCCCATGATGATCATGATGGGCAGACAATATTGCACTCAGTTTGTCTGATATTTTTCTCTCAATTTGTTTTTCTTCAATGTCTACAGCTGAAGTGGGTACAGCCATGATTTTTGCTATGGACTTTTTAAGTGGTTTATGTGTAGAAAGTAACATCCTTCTCAGTGGAGTGACTCCCAGCATGTCCGCAAAATCAGCATCCTCTTCTCCTCTGTTTCTATTTGAGGATGTTTAGGGAATCAACCATTTAACTGAGTAATGAAAAGATGAGTAATCCTCAATTTGCCTTGGAGTAGGCTTGAAATCTTGCTCAGGTGTGCCCTCTAACTCCATTAGGTCACCTTCCTACAAATGCACCTAATATTCTTCTTCCTCCTCCTCCTCTGCCGGCTGATATGTTGGAGTGTGAGCATCGAGAGGGAGGATGACAAGTATCACACTGACATTTCCCATGGCCTGGATCACCTGGAAACATTACCACATTTTTAATATGTGTTCTGATGAGGACAACCTTCTCAGTGCCACCTGCGTGCTCCTTTCTCCGTGCAGGAGTGGTAGCAGTGACATTATTTTCTTTCAGTTTCTTTTTGGCAGATATCTTTTCCAGTGTCCGCCTGCTCTAAGGCTCTTTAATTTTTGCCATCACTGGACTCATGGTTCCCCCTTTCGGTTGCTCTGATATCTGAACCATTTTTACCAAGCCTTTCTGATGACTCTGCAGCTCTATCTTTTTCTTTCTTCTTATCACCTTTTAACTTATTTTCTGCTGAGCATGAGGAGATTGACCCTTCAGATGGTCCTTTCTACCATATTTGGGACCACCCTCAGAACCTTTTTATTATTTTTAGGTGACACAGAGGCAGTTTACCCTTTTAAATACAGATCTTGGGTAAAAAGTATGACATGACTTATAACTTATAAAGTTATGCTGTGGATCTAAACACTTTAAACAAAGCTTGTGGCAGTCTGCCCTTGCCAGGAGCTAAAAACAATGGCCCACAATTTCAAAAGAGATGGGCAGTGCATCTCTGGAGCAACTGGATATGAGCCACCCATCTCAAAAGATGCTCCAAATTCCCATATTCAAAGGAGGGAGATAGGATGCCCAAATTGAGATGGGCAGTGGCTCATAGTTGATGTATGCAGCCCAAGTTGAGGGGAAGTGCCTATGAATATTCTGCACATTGGGATATTCAGAGCAGATGGGCTGCCCAAGTACAGGAGATGAGCAGCACAGAGTTAAGCATGGAAAAAGCATGCCTAACTTCTGGCCACCCACAGGAAGGCTGCAGTAGTGCATACAGCAGTACAGCAGCCTGCCAGCCCCTGCAGCCCAGTGCCCACCCCCAGCATCATTCCCTGCTGCCCATTCAATAAAAATGTCCCTACTGCCGTAGTGTAGTGGACCCCCTTCCTGCCCGAGCGATGTGGCAAAACAGTCTGACATCGGTGTCCATAATGTAGGTGTGCCACCATCCCTGTCCGAGCTCTGTCTGCTATTGTTCCATCAATAAATAATCATTTCTGTAGTGCAGTAGAACCGACTCATCCCTGACCGAACCCCCTTTGATCATGTTCCATTGATAACTAATATTTCCGTAGTACAGTGGAACCCCCCATCCCTGCCTGACTCCCTCTGATGATGTTCTATTGATAACTAATATTTCCATAGTGCAATGAAGCCCCCCATCCCTGCCTGACCCCCCCGATGATATTCTATTGATAACTAATATTTCCATAGCGCAGTGGAACCCCCATCCCTGCATGATCCCCCTCTGATGATGTTCCATTGATAACTAATATTTCTGTAGTGCAGGGGAACCCCCATCCCTGCCTAACTCCCCTCTGATGATATTCCATTGATAACTAATATTTCTGTAATGCAGGGGAACCCCCATCCCTGCCTGACTCCCCTCTGATGATGTTCTATTGATAACTAATATTTCTGTAGTGCAATGGAACCCACCCCATCCAATGTAGTTCCAAAGCTGTGTAATGTTTTCTGTAGTATAGTGTAAATCCCCCCATCCCTGCCCGAACCCTGTCTGAAGATCATAAACAGCATAAATGCTTACACCACAGTGTATTTTGCTCCCACCCTGGTACTTCAATCCATGTTAGAAAACGGGATCCCCCCACCCTTCCCCAAACCATGATCCCCCAATCGAGCCATCATTCCATGTAGTAACCTTTTCCCATTTTCGGTAGGCAGAACCCGCACCCCTCCGGCACCACCCATGCCAGTGATTGGCACAGTCCTCCACACTGTGCCATGTCCAGCTGTTGACTGATCTACACTCAGTCTCGTACAGTACATAGTACAAGCCCTCTGAATATCCTAGCCCATTTGTGCGATGTTTTGATGGTCAATAAAGTCTCTGTGACATACCAATTAGAGAGAACCCTGACATAATCAAAACGATTCCAAAAAGAATGCAGTAAAAGAGCTCAATAGTAGAAGAAAAAAAAAGGCTCTTGTACTGAAAAAACTATGCCAAATGTCAAATTGTGGCTTCTGTAACAGGAACTGATTAAGGTGAAAGGGCACAGACAAAAATGGAAAGTGAAAATGATCCATTCCCTATAAACTGGATAGCTAAAAATAGTAAACCACTAAAACTTACAAAGAGGAACATGGTTTACCAGTGAAAATAACCAAAAAGAAGTCACATAACCAAGCAGGATATTTTCTGGTTCCTAGGAATCAAACAGGAACTGAAGAAACTGTAGTTTACAGAAAAACCGTAGATAAACACAGAATAATAAAAAGAAGACTAAAATACACTTTTTTAGATAAACTACAAAATAAAATCCTCACTGGAGAACCAGCCATCACCAGAGAGTTCACTAAGGAGTGACTGATCTCTTCAGGTGGAAATACAACTCTGAGCAATGGTCATAGTGGAATGCAGATACTGGGTTTGAACATTTATTCCAAATTCTCAAATATACATAGGTTATATCTCCAGGGCATCACTCCTGGCTGAGAGGACTGCATACAGTTTAAACATTTAAGTAAGGCATTCCTGGGGTTAGAATTACTGTGCATTATGTGTGGCAGGTGGCGTTGGCATGCCCCAGTTGGTGATCGCTGTGTTTTCTGTGGTGTGACACAGTGCCATGCACATATGACTGCTAAGGACCCCTATCAAAGCTATAGTAATTCTTAGTGTCCTTTGCTGACCTTAAGCCCCCCCCCCATAGTCCCTGTTTGCCCTTCATGCTAATTACTATGTTAGTTCCACACAGGTTTTCAAAATAAATCCCCCCCAAAAATTATAAAGCACCAAAAAAGTCCAAGTAGTACCATACTATACCCATACAAGGGCTTTGCTTTGCCTACCTTACCTTCTCCAGTTTGTATATTAACATTTTTATTTATTTATTTTTTGTAAATTTTCATAAATATTTTGCATTTTTCAAAAATGTTTAACTTTTTTGTTCTTTCAACACTTAGTACTAGGCACCCCATCAGAGGTAGAGTAATTCTTAGTTTCTTCTGCTGACCTCAAGGCTCCCCCTCCCCCATAATTCTTGTTTGCCCTTCATGCCAGTTACTATACTAGTTACACACAGGTTTTCAAAATAAATTCCCCCCTCCCCAAATATGCATCCAAGTACTACCGTACTATACCCATACAGGGAAATTGCTTTGCCTACCTTACCTTCCAAAATTTGTATATTTCCCTTTTTTATCTTTTTTAGTAAATATTGTTATTGTTTTTATTTGAAATATAAATATTTTTATTTATTATTTAAATTTTTTTACTTTTGAATTTTTTTTTTCACATTTTAACAAAACTGTCTGTAACAGCTGCAGCTCAATGGGAGTGTCATTCTGATGTGTCCCTCCCAGGCTGCCATGCTGCCTGAGGTGACCACTGTCATCTTTTGCTAGCGCCAGTGGTTTAGGTGACATCACAGGTCTGATTTAACTGGCAATGACTGTTTGTAAGCATGTGAGGTTGGGGTGCACTGAGGCAGGAGGCATCTCCCACCCCACCTGCTCAAATTGAACTTGCTGGTGATGACACGGTAAAAAGTTGTTGCAGTACCTTCTGGAGGACTTCAGATGCCAGGGTGCATTCAAATCCTTTCCCTGCCAGTGACTGTGCTGCTAGGAGTGTGGGTGGTGAAATAGACTGTGGTACTACCAGTGCCAGTGGGAGTGGGGGGAAACTTGCCTGCAAGAGGTATAGGGTTAGTTGATGATATCTGTTGGAAATTGAAATAATCAAATTAATAGGTTAGGTAAATACAGTTTCAGAAAGGCTAAGAATTCAATAGTGTCCAGCTCTTGGCTGGAGTGATGTGTTAAGGCAGTGTTGCCAGTTCCAAGCCCACCAGCGCAGTGACAGTGCCATCACTTGTGACACTGATGACCAATGTTCAGGAACTTGCATGAAACATCAAAGTGCCGACTGGAGGGAAGTAGGATGAATGTCCTATGAACAGCTCTCCTCCTCCTCCTCCTCCAAGAGGAGGGTTTTGGATTCCTGGTGTACAAGTGACACCTAGTGGAGACTGGGTGTACACCAGCCATGACCACACACACAGACTAGCAGAGGCAGCAGCGGATGTCTACTGACGTGTGTGGGAGTGCACACATCCTGCACTGACATTATTGCACACCTGTGCCTCCAGAGTGAAACCAGGAAGCAAACATTACTTGGGCTGGCAGCATGGTGATGCCCCTGAACTACAGTCCAAATGATGTCCCAGGTGTAAACCTCAGCTGGGGCCTCAGGTGGATCCCGGGCTCTCCCTTCCAGGAGCCCCACCACAGGGGGAAAGCTGTGGACCTCCCAGTCTGGATGACCTGCGAAGGATGTGGGTGTTAGGTCCAGGCACAAAAAGAGGGGGTACATTCCCACCCAAACCTGAGAGCATAATGATGAAAGTAAAAAAAAAAAAATCCCCAGTAGTTCTGATACACCTAGGGGAAGCAACCAATTTTGGGCGATATCCCAGAAAGTATAAAGCCAGTTTAGCCAGTGCAGGCCAAATAACTTTTCTGTTCTACCAGAATTTTATGGCATCAGGATTTCCGCAGACAATTTCTGCTTAATAAATCTCCATCATGTAGTTTGGTGTCAGGTCTGTGCCTTCATCCATAATGCCTGCTCAATGTCAGAATTATGTGTCAGACAGTTCCCATATGTCTTGTTGTGTCTCCTAGAAATAGATAATCAGTTTCTTCATCTTCCCATCTGATATCATCATCATCATCACCAAGCGGATGCCCCCTGGCACTGGAAGCATGGGAAGTAGGCCCAAAATGAGGAGGTGGTTGAATTTTGGTTTCTGTGTATTGTCTGTGCTGCTATGCCTGAAATGCCTGCAAGACTTTCTGTTTGACATAGTCAACACGTGCAGGAGAAATGCAGGCATCCATTTATCTAGGATCCAGTGAAACACACTCACCAACCAAAATTAAAAGAGACAGCAGCTTCTTTTAGGAAAATCAAGAATATTTCTCTGACCAATGCAGCCAGTATAGTGTTATGCTTTTTCAACTGTGTTAGTTTGGTTTTGGCTGTTTGCACTCTCTGTTCCAGAGGAATTACCACTCTGTAGGGGTACGAAGACAAGGAATCCTCGGTGAGGGTTCTACCCCTTGAGGTGCCATGGGATGATTCCTGTGACTAAAGGTACCTTAGGAATCCCCCAAGGAGAGAGCGCTGCCACTGGAGGAGGAGGGGAGGATGGTGAGGCAAAGAAAAAATGCTTCACAAAGTGGCTGAGAGGAACTGCTTATATAGCTCAGGAAGTGGGAGTGGCTGGCTGCTTGGCCACTGAAATCCAGGCAAGCCTTTCCATTTCACTGACCTACGCAGCCAGTATAGTGTTATGCTTGTGCAACTGTGTTAGTTTGGTTTTGGCTGTTTGCCCTCTCTATTCCAGAGGAATTACGACCCTGTAGGGGTACGAAGGCAAGGAACCCTCAGTGAGGGTTCCACCCCTAGAGGTGCCACGGGATGATTCCTGCGACTAAAGGTACCTTGGGAATTCCCAAAAGAAATGTAGTATCATCCCCAAAAAGGAGGCAGCAGGAAGCATATGAGCAATTAGTAACTGTGACATAGGAGCAGTAACTGTAACGTAGTAGTAGAAAAGCATAGGCAGTTTGATAATGCAATGAGATGCTCAATTGGATAACGTAATGACTGCCCAGGTTTGCATAGAATGATACTGATAGTTTGCTTGAGATTAGGTGATCCCTTAAGTAGATAGGGAATGGCAGGACATCCTTCACCTCCATCCAACAGTGGAACCTACCTAAAGAAACTAGGGGATACAACTATGCTAACTAAGTGTTATGACCTGAGGCAACGGAGAAGAGAAAAAACCCTATGAGGAGGAAATCTCTGGGGATCCAAGGCCTTGGTCACCTTCCTTCCAGGCTTGGGATAGTTTATTTAGTGATGGCTCTGCAGCTGCAATTTAGAAAACCCAATTAAAGGGAGGTGGAAAATATTCCAATTTGGAGGAAGGCTCTCACTCAAACCATCTAGCGGGAACGCCATGGAAGGTTGCGAGAAAACTGTGCAACAATACGTGCATCCAAGACGCAGGAGGAGAGCAACAACTGCTGAGGCACTCACCTGGCCTACCCACCCTAAATCAAACCAGGTGAACCAGAGGCAATCATAAGGAGGATGCGGTGAAGGTGCCTCGATAGAGAAACCACTAAAGTCAATGGCTAACCATTATAGTGGAACACTAGAGCCAAAGGAGATTGTCGTAACCACCCTTCACTACTAGTTTTAAATTCTACACCAGGAGCTGCTGTTGCATAGCAGGCAGCTAAAGCCAAGCCTGGGGCAAGGACATTCCCAGCTATGGGCCAGGTGAGAATGATCCCGCCCCAAGTTGGACACGCTCGAGATGTGGACTAATGGAGAGCGAGACCGTCGGTTGCAGGAACCCTGCACCAGAATAGAATGGCTGGCATGCCCCAGAAATTGATTGAGGGCTGATAAGCTGGTGAGCTGAATAAGCACGGTGTGCTGAGATCGTAATTAACATTGAGTGCTGAGACCTTGCAAGGTCGAAAGCAGATTGAGTGCAGCAGAATCCCAGGCTGAAGCCGAGGGGATGACAGTAGACGTGAAACAATGGTTTTCGTAAGCAAGGAGTAACGGTTGCGTAAGCAGAGTGGACCAGCACGTAGGTCAATAAGCAGTAGTAGTGATAGGTGGACCTGCATAACATATGGTATAGCAATTAAACAGCATTGAACTGGGGGCAAGCCAGCCAAACATGAATAGCCAAATCAAGGTGACAAATAATCTGAGGATTTTTGGCAGTGAGGCAATTTTAATAACAAAACTATATTAACAGCCTCAGCAGGAGCTTAGTTGGCTGACCTCAGAGTTGTTCTTTAAGTGCAATAAAACAGGAGACAATGCTTGAAAGCAGGTGTAGCCAGGCAGTGCAATGAAGCTGCAAGTAGAATGACAGCTGGAATGAGCAGCACAGCTAGGGTCAGAGTAAACTATGTCAGGTGAAAAGAATTGAGTATGCAACAAGGAGCAGCTATAGCTGAGCTAAAACACACAGATAATGGTTGCAGTTGCATTGCAATAGTTTGAGCATGGTAAGCACAGTGTAAAACACAGGCACTGAGTACAATAGTAATTAAAGTAACCAGTAGCAGTAGCTACAGTTGTAGGTAACTGAAAGCCATAGCAGGAGCTCTGAGTAGCAGTATGCTAGGAGGTTAGAAACAAAGCCCCCCCCCAAAAAAAGGAAGGAAGCACACACACAGCCGAAGGCAAAATATAAACCAGAAGCAGGAAAATAAATACAGAAGCCCAGCAGAGACAAGGAGTAGCAAAGTGGGGGCAGGCCCCAGTCAGCAGAGGACAAACCGACAAAGCCTTCGGATGCAAAGAAAAAATGCTTCACAAAGAAGCTGAGAGGAACTGCTTATATAGCTCAGGAAGTGGGAGTGGCTGGCTGCTTGGCCACTGAACTCCAGGCAAACCTTTCCATTTATTAAAATAGCATCTCGGGACACAGAACA
Source organism: Neoceratodus forsteri (assembly GCA_016271365.2). Lineage (NCBI taxonomy): Eukaryota > Metazoa > Chordata > Ceratodontiformes > Ceratodontidae > Neoceratodus > Neoceratodus forsteri. Next base: position 356,129,446 of record CM057457.1, read on the forward strand.
CCATTTGCACACCCTTAACGTGTTTCGAACTGTTGCAGTCCTTTATCAAAGGCTAGTGCACATAGGCTAAAAGACTTCAATAAATAATAAATCTTTCTAAAAGAATCTGCTGTGTCTTTGAATTTTGATTGGTGAGTGCCTGCTTCTGTATTTCACAGTATCTGCATTTTGCAGAGAGCACCACCTTCCCAGTGCACACTCCCCTGGTTTAGATATCTAGGATCCAGTAGTGTTACCATGACAAATTGGGTGTCCAGTTGAGTACTTTGAAATTGTTCTTCAAGCTGAGTCAGAAACATCTCTGCCACCCCCCGAAAAGAATTGCATTCTGCTTCAGTTGCTGCTGAGACATTAAACTAATCTCACCGCCACCACCACCACCAGCACCTTGTCCAGCAGGAATATCGTGATCACTACTGCTCATGCCATTATCATCACCTCTATCACCACCAATTCCACAACTTCCATAACATCTACCAGCACTCCACTGGCACCACCATGCTTTGTTGGGTTGTTTTTGTGAAAGATGTCATATAATTGGAAGGCTTTAGCCTGTTGTTCAATGGGGGGGAATAGCTCCTCCCCCATTCTCTACATAAGCAGCAGTCCACGTCCCACTCTGCTTAGAGCGTTTTGGCGGCAGCTGTGTGGTGTGGTTTGGCTGGTGTCTACGGCTGCTGCTCTCTTTCTTCCCCTCTGTCTGCCTGTGCTTCTCTTACATTGCCCCCCCGCAACCCTGCCTGGCTTGGCTGTCTCTGCTCGTTGTCTTCTCGTTTTTCTCTTGTTCCCCCCTCCCTTGCTGTTCCCCCGTCCCTCTTGCATCTCTTCCAGTGCCTTTCTGTCTTTTGGGGCTTCCTGCTGCGTTTGTTTGGGCCTCGCTGTGCTCCACAGCAGCCATGCTGCCACTATTGCTCCCTTCTGTGCTGCCTCTGCTTTCTGCTCTATGCCCTAGTGGCTTTCTTCCTTGCTGCATTACCTGTTTTTCCCATGAGCAGTCGCTGCACAGTTTCCAGTTGCCACTGAGCCACTCACACCGGAGCCTCCGGGACTCTTCGTGCTGGACACCAGTGCAGCCGCTTACTGCTGTATCCAGATACTGCTTTCTGTGCTCCTCTGCAATGGGGTATACTTATTTGGCTAAGAGTGTTGCAAACAAAGTCGATGACAACCTGTCCCTTTGCCTGCCACCATTAAAACAAGTGCAATGCATTTCAGGTTGGCGATTCTGCCAACCCTCTACTTTCTTAAAATGCATCACCATCATCTGCCAGACTTCCCATCTCTCTGCCTGCTCCTGGCTTCTCCTGGACATCATGCCTCTACTCCTTGAACTGCTGCAATTCTCCTGACCTTCAGCTTTGTTCATCCTGCATCCAGCAGTAGGATCTTGTTATAGCTCTGAACCTTCAAAGTGCAGATCCAGATTCAAAACCCCTCCATTACTTCCTGGATACCTAATTTACTGTTTCCTTCAGATGCAGAGCTGCAGTTTCTGGGATCGTTTTCCCTTCTCCTGCTTAGCAGTTACAGCCCATCACATTCAGGGGTTTCATTGCAGTCCAACCATCCCTGTTATGCTTGCACAAAAATAGTGAGTAATGCGTTTTTTTCAGGAATCTGCTTAACCTATTACCGGCTTATTAGCCAATACTTCTCTGGGATCATATGACTAGACTTCACAATTTATTCCATGTCCCTCACTTCAGCAGCTCTACGTGCATGGATAACTTTAGTTATGCCTGACCTAGTGGACCCCCTTCCCATACTACCATCTTCCCTAAGGGGACTTTCTCATACCATATCTGCTACTACACTTGCACTCAGCCCCTAGGCTTCCCCTCCTTTCCTTGGACCATTCATCACTGGCTATGAAGAGGCATTTACTTAAGGCTCGATGTCACAACATTAAGTCCAGCTGGATTCCTCGAATCATACCCCTTCCATGTCGAAGCCGAACCAGGTGGGGTCTTGTCTTCCCAGTCTTGTACTGCGCGTGATATGGTGATGGTGGACCAAGTGGGGTCCCGCCATCTATATTGCACATGGAAGGAAATGCATTACTCAGATATGGCGATGGCAGACCACGTGGGGTACCGCCATCCCTATCAGGCACTATTGCTTCCATGGCGAAGGCGAACCACATGGGGTTCTCGCCTTCCTATTCATGCTATCCTAGTAATATGGCAATAGCGGACCAGTTAACATGCGTCTCTTATCCCTATCCTGCACTACTCCATGGGGCAAGGGGTCCCACCTTTCATTTCTTGCACAATGTCTGCTACACGATGATGGACTATATAGGGTCCTCCTTCCCACTCACCATCTACGCCAAGGGTTTCAACTCAATGCTCCTTCAAGTTCCTGTACAGCAGATTGATTGATGTTGGGTCATCCTTCCTTGAGAACATGCTTCAGTTCAACAGTCAGCAGAGTCCCGCATCTGCTCCTTATTTAGCCTATTTACGGTGATGGCGGATCACGTGGGGTTCCGCCATCCCATACCTCTATCCCCACGTAACGGCCCTTCCATAGCTTAACTATTTCTATTCACTTCAAAGTGTACATACGTGGGGGTTCTGCCTCCCTTACCATGGACTGCAACTCATTCTGGCTCCTGAGGGTACCCCTTGCCACCTATATCATTCCTTCTATGGTGATGGCAGACTACGTGGGGTCCTGCCATCCCTTTTCTACATGTTCTTGACACTCTTCCCCTTATTCTTATATCCCAGTCCAAGTTCTGCATCCTTTGCTTCCCTCCAAATTATCAATAGGACATTGTTCATGGATTTATCTCGGACCCGGTTTTAATCAGCGATTCAAGTCATGCACTTATCTCTGTGAACCCCTGGTGGTCATCATCATCATCCCTCTAGAGTATTTCCCCTCAACAGAAGACTATCCTTTACAAAAATGGAACTCTTCTCGCACTATGGCAGACCTACAGGGTCTCACATCCCAGTATTGTCCACATGAGACTCAGTCACTCATTCATGACTTCTTCATTCATCAGGACTCCATGCGAATATCATGCCCTAGCTAGTCTACCTCTGAGCCTACTATCAGCTTCACAGGTTAATACCTAACATACACGGCAATGGCGAACCATGTGGCATCTTGCCATCACATTTACACATGCCCCACGATGGGCCTTATCTGGTACCTTCTCATTTCAGTCAACTTCAGTGACTCATCCTCTTTGTCCTGCATCCCGTTCTGCTGCAATGGCGGACCACATGGGCTCCCGCCATTCCCACAAAGGCTATCACCTTCCTATGCTTGGATTAAGCTCATACTACAATGAAAGTCAACCTGCTGCAGGTTCTAGCCATCCCAATAAACAGTTCCCACTATGCCACTCTATCTAGTATCCAAAGGCCGGGCCATGGATCGACAGCAGTCTTCTATCTCAGACTTGGATTAACCATTGTTCCAGCATCCGGTCATTATTCCAGTTGAATATTCCATTTGTTCAAACCTTCATCTGCAACATCGACCCCTTGCTCATCCCGACCTTGAACTGGATTTTACCAGCTACACCAGACCATACTCCTGGACGTAACTATACCTAAACCAAGAGCATTTAGGATTATTCTCCTCTTAGTATGCCCAGAGCATGGGCAGGTTAGTAGTCAGTAGTCCTCGGAGGTTTCCCCCTAAGGAGGTTTTTCTTCTCCTGCATGCTATGGACCACACTCTCTGGAGTTGGAAGAGGTAGTCAATTTCGTTACTTCTTTTTGGGCCTTAAGTCTACGGCTACCCACTATTCTACCCAGGGTGGGATGCGGAGAAGCACCAAAGCTCATGTTATAAACACCAAGCATACCAGTCAGCTCATAAGTATACACAAAGATTAAGCTATATGTCACACATTGAATTGGAAGACTTTAGCCTGTTGTTCAATGGGGGGGGGATAGCTCCTCCCCCATTCTCAACATAAACAGCAGGCCACCTCCCGCTCTGCTTACGGCGTTTTGGTGGTGCCCTCCATCCTCCCCAGCCTCCTACTCCTTCTCTGACACTCCTGTCTCACCCTCTCCACTGGGCCTTAAGTCTACACCTACCCACTATTCTATCCAGGGCCAGCGCCAAAGCTCATGTTATAAACATCAAGCATGCCAGTCAGCTCATAAGTATACACAAGCTCTAAGCTGTTTGCCACACATTGAATGTGTGTATTGCTCAAGTGGACTCACCATAATCTATGCTAAGTGTGACAGATTCAGCAGACAGATCCTTGCTGACCCATTTGTAATGCCTTAGAAGCAGAACCAGGTTTTGCAGCACACATAACTGCATCCAGGACAAGTAGCCCCCACAAAGTACATTGGTAAATCCCATAGCCCAGAACACAGACTTCTGTTCCACCAGTCTTTCCACCATGTAAAAGACAGCATTCCACCTTGTTGCCATGTCTTTAATCAGGCAGTGCTGCAGGACATAGAGCTTCTGTTGGTAATGTTGAAGGAGCTCAGCATATTTGTGGGAACAATGGAAGTATCTTGTAATGTTCCAATCAGTGTCCAGTATTCCTTTTACCTGTGCATGTTTCTCAAGCACATAAGTCACCACCAGATTCAGTGCATGTGCGAAACAAGGTACATGGCAGAAACACCTATCATTCATGGCTTTAGCATGTTACTCCTACTGTGTGTCACACAAAATCTCACCTTCAGGTTGTGAGTATATATCCAGATGTCTAGCAGTGATTATGTGAAGCACAGAATATTCTCACAACCATGTTTCCCCTCCATGACTCATTAAGGGAAGCACTCACCACAAGCAGTACCAAGGTAGATCGGAGCATCCCAGCTGCAGCTTCAGCCAGTAGCGGGGGCATCCTGAACTCCCTGCAGGGAGTATTCCTCAGGCAACTAGTAAAAGAACCCACTCATGAGGGGGCAATACTGGACCTTGTACTCACCAACGGGGACAGTGGTGCAGACATCACAGTGGGTGGCCACCTGGGGACTAGTGATTATTGTATGGTGTGGTTCAGTATAAGTACAGTGGTAAAACTGAACCACACAAAGGTGAGGATCCTGGATTTCAGGAGGGCTGATTTTAAAAAGATGGGGGAATGCCTCAGGGATGACCTAACAGGAGGAGGGGGACTTGGAAGAAGTGGAGAAACAGTTGGTGGATCTAAAAGGAGGGATAGAGAAAGTGATACAACTCTTTATTTATTTATTTATTTATTTAAATGTTTCACCAGGAAGGCACATTGAGTGACAAGTCTCTCATCTCCTGGTGCGACCTGGGGGGAAGGGGAACATTAGGAATGAGACATTAAACATTCAAGTTATAGGTTCAACATTAACATACAATTGTAAGGCAGATGTTACAAACAGTGTTACAACAGTGTTGCACATGATAAGTAGAAAGAATGGACAATAATAAGTGCTGGGTTAATAAGTAAACAAGTACTTACGTGAAAGAAAAGGGGGAAAACAGAGGCAGTGGTGAGGTGGGTTGGGAGGAAGAAGAGCTGTGTCCCTGGGGACCACTTCAGGATGCGAGGACCCCTGCAAGGAAACCTCTGCATCGGACAAGTACTGTAAGTATAAGCAGGAGTAGAAAGAGACCACTATGGTTCTCAAAAGAGGTGGCCAGGAAGGTAATGATAAAAAAGTTAGCATTTAGGAGGTATAAGGAGACACAGTGAGAGGAAGATAGAGAGGTGTATCAGGAGAAACATAGGGAGGCAGGGAAAACAATTAGGATTGCAAAGGCACAAACTAAGGAGAAAATAGCCCAGGCAGTAGAGAAATGGGACAATGTATTTTTCAGGTATGTAAGCAAAAAGAGAAAGACCAGGGGAGGTATAGTAAGGCTTAGGAGGGGAGTGCACGGAGGGGGACCAGGAAAAAGCAGACATCTTGAACTAATACTTTTGGTTCAGTGTTCACAGAAGAAGGGGAAGGTGAGGGACCACAGATAAGGACCAATAGCATCAAAGGACGGGAGACAGACACTAGTCCCTTTACAGAGGAGAGAATCCTGAAGAAACTCACAAATCTGAAAGTGGACAAGGCAATGGGGCCAAACAGGATGCATCCTAGGATACTGAGGGAGCTCAGAAAGGTGCTGGTTGCACCTCTGATAGCCCTGTTCAACCACTCACTGGAAACAGGAGTGGTTCCAGACGACTGGAGGAGGGTAGATGTAGTCCCACTTCACAAAAGTGGGAGCAAATAGGAGGCTGGAAATTACAAGCCAGCCAGCCTGACCTTAGTGTTGGGGAAATTAATGAAGCACTACTAAAGGAGAGGATTGTGGAATATTGATTCCAGCGGCCTACAAGATCCAAAGCATCATGGATTCACGAGGAAGGGGGGTGGAGATCATGTCAAACAAATCTGATAGATTTCTTTGACTGAGTAACCAAGGAAGTAGAACAGGGTGGAGCAGTGGATGTGGCCTACCTAGATTTCAGTAAGGTCTTCAACTGTGTTCCACATAAGAAACTCATAAACAAGCTGGGAAGCCTGTGTGTGGGTCCAAAGGTGGCAAACTGGGTGAGAAATTGGTTTGGGGACAGGAGACAGAGGGTGGTGGTAAATGGAGTTCACTCCGAGGAAGGGAGGATGACTAGGGAAGTGCCACAGGGATCAGTACTGGGACCAGTCCTTTTTAATGTCTTGATTACCAATATTGCAGAGGGACTAGAAGGGAAGGTATGCCTCTGCAGATTACACTAAAATCTGCAACAGGGTAGGCACTCTGAGGTGTGTGTGGAAAAAGTGAATAGAGATCTAAGAAAGCTAGAGTGGTCAAGCTTCAATGCAAAGAACTGCAAAATAATGCACTTGGGGCACAGAAACCCAGTGGAGGAATACAAAATGAGGAGAGTTGTATTAGCCATCACCAAACAGGAAAGGGACATTGTAACAAGGCATCAAGGAGAGCTAGTGGGATGATAGGTTGCATTGGGAGGGGTATCACCAGAAGTATCACCAGAAGGAGAGCGATGGTGTTACTTCAGTATAAGTCACTGGTGAGACCTCAACTAGAGTACAGTGTCCAGTTCTGGAAACCACATCTTTGGAAGGACATAGACAGGGTAGAGGCAGCCCAGAGGAGAGCAAACAAAATGGTGCAAGGTCTGCATCACAAGCCATATAAGGATAGACTGGAAGACCATAATATGCACATCCTGGAGGAAAGGGGGGAGGGATATGATAGACACTTTCAAATACCTCATGGGTAAAGGTAAGGTAAGGTTCAAGAGTGAAGAAATTTTCAGAGGAAATGATGCTCAAGAATGAGGGAACATGCTATGAAGCTGAAGGGAGACAGATGTGACAAAGCACTTCTTCACAGAAAGAGTGTTGGATGCCTGGAACAACTTCACAGCAGATGTTGTGTGAGGGCAAAAATGGTAATGGACTTCAAGAATGCATGGGGTAGGCATTAGTGAACCTTAGAGGTACGGAAAGAGGGTGTTATGCCAGAGATCAAGTATTGTCTGTGGTATTATAGTAGGTAGGGAAAATGGGCAGAATGGGTGGACCAAGCGGTCCTTATCTGCCTTCAGTTTCTATGTTTCTTTGCACTCCCTATAGTGCTGCTCCTGTGTGAGGTTGTCTGTTTCATGATAACTCCTGCAGAGGGTGGTGTTGATCATGAAGGTGGGGTGGCAGTGGTGCTGCTGGTACTTGACACCCTGTACTGCTGCTAGTAATCTGTAAACTGTTGTATTGCTGTTTGTCTACTGTATGGCCAACACTGCTGCTAATAATTCTGTAAATTGTTGCACATATGACTACTGTATCTGTAATCTGCAAACTCTTATACATACTCCCACTTCCCCCTCCCCCCAGAATGCATCTGGAGACAAGCACTGTCAGCTCAGCATCTCTCCTGGTGAAACTTTTACATAAATAAATATAAAGCTTTCAACAAAAGGGGACTCACAGACACCCACTCTCATGAAAACTACACTGCAATTGGATAAAATGTTTCACAAGATTTGGAGAAGAATCAGGCAGGCACCCTGATGAAGACCAAAGCATTTGGCTGAAGCGCTGGGAAACCTCTTTTACCTGTTACTTTGAATGCTTGGGGAAGTGCCCCTCTTTATGTTTGTATAAGGCAATAAACAATTGACTGTGGCTGTGGTTTGTGTTTGAGAATTCTTCACTGACTACATGTGTCAAAGGAGTGCTGAATAGTTGTTTCTCTTACCATATAACAGAGCTTGCCTACCCTGTCTTCCACTGCACCCTCAGGTACCTGTGACACACTGAAATTCTACTGTTTGACCCATCAAAACTATACTGCAATTGGATAAAGTGTTGCACAAATTTTTTTTTTTGGGGGGGGGTTCAGACAGGCCAGGCACCAACTACCACCCACTACAACTACACTGCAATTGAATAGTATTTCACAAGATTTGGGGGGCCTCAGGCAGGCACCCACATTGAGACCCACCAATAATACAATGTGATTGGATAAAATGTTTCACAAGATTTTTTTTTTGGGGGGGGACAGGCAGGCCAGTCACTCACTGCCACCCACCAAAACTACACTGCAATTGAAAAAAGTGTTTCACAAGATTTGGGAGGGCTGAGGCAGGTGCTCACTGCCACCCACCATAACTACACTGCAATCAGATAAACATGGGGCATGGAGGGCTGGCAGCCGTTGATGTCCCACACCCGGTAACATGAGTGGGCACATCTGGACAGCATTATACATCCTTTCCTCCAGGGGTAAAAAAAGTGAAAAAATGGCTATGTGCAGTGCAGGATGACACAGACCCTTCTCAGGCTCCACACCGGCTAAAGGGCCCTCTCTTGGAAGCGGATCTGCTTGTCAGCGGTAAGGTGCCTACCATTGACCCCTGCCATAAGAGGTAACCCATGGGGAAAGCACTGGGATCAACATAAATCCCTGAGATGCTGGGTGACGGGGCTAGGGAGATTGGTGGATGGCTAAGCCTGCACCCCTAAGGGGAGGAGCAACAGCATTAACTGAAAAGTGTTTCACATAACTTGGGGGGGGGGCTCAGGGAGGGACCCACTGCCATCCACCAAAACTACACTGCAATTGGATGCATTGTTTCACAGGATTTGGGGACTCAGGCAGGCACCCACTGCCACCCACCAAAACTACAGTGCAACTGGATAAAGTGTTTCACAAAATTTGGGGTGGGGGATAAGGCAAGCAGGCACCCAGCAACTACTATCACCAGAATTACACTACAGTTTGATAAAGTTGTTGACAAGATTTGGGGCTTAGGCAACCAGTATTAAGAAAACTACACCACAATTAGATAAAACATTGAAAAATGTTTAACTATAACAGCCCAGCTTCGCATGGCACTGCGGGCCCCTCTCCCCTCCCCCATGCTTGCCTTTAAACAAATACAGTATATTACTGCTCTTTTCCTTCTCTTTCCCTGCTTGCCATAACAAATAAAATAATAAATAAATAAATAAAACCACAAAAAAAAAAATCTGTAGAACCGGCAGCTTGCAAGCAACTACTCTTCTTCTTCAAATGGCGAATGTCTTTCAAATAATTGCACACAGCACAGCAATGAGATCCTTTCTCCCCTGATAACAGAGCTGCAATGGCACACAGTACTGCAGAACGCTTGGTTTTGCTATCAGGTGGCTGCAGAAAGTTGCACATGATCAGTGTGTGCTGTGTTAAAAGAACACAGCATCAAGCCAGCCAAAATACTGAAAAGACAAAGTGAAGACACCAAACTTCAGACTTTCTTTAACCAGCCAAAAATTGCTGAAGTTCAGCATTTCACTGACTGCTCCTTCGGCTTCATGCTCACTTTTACCATTCTCCATTTTTTTGTTCTGTCCCTTTAATTGCACCCCATCTTTCTTCTACAACTCTGATGCTGTCCATCATGGTGAGCAGATAGATAGATAGATAGATAGATAGATAGATAGACAGGCAGACAGGCAGACAGACAGAGAGATAGATAGATAGATAGATAGATAGATAGATAGATAGATAGATAGATAGATAGATAGATAGATAGATAGAGATAGATGATAGCCAGACAGAAAGAAATGAGCAGACAGACACATAAACAAGTGGAAATTATCAGAGAAACACCAGAGAAGGGGAATGTAACTTTGAAGGAAGGTTTGAGATAGCTGCTAGGCTGAGAGAACCATAGCTCAGCTGGTAGAGTTACTAGCATGGAATGCTAGAGGTCCTAGGTTCAATTCCTAGTGGTTTACCTTTTCCCTTTTTCATTGTAATACATCATGTAGAACTAAATGAATTAAAGTTTGCATTGTACAAATATTTTCATTTATTTTTTCTTAGCTACACCACTTTATTAAAACTGTCCATTTTGTGAACACTGCCGGTAAGGAGGTATATTTTGACATCAGTGGTGACCCTCCTGCTGTGTATGATCTGTTGAACTGGCAGCTATTTACAGATGGAAGTAGCAGTTATGTGACAGTTGGCAGTTTTGACTCACGTATGTCTCAAGGTCAGGAACTCAGAATCAACAAGAGTGCAATCGTGTGGTATGAAGGGAGAAAACAGGTAATTGCATGTTTCTTCACAATGAATCTAGAAAATAGTCTCCTACTGAAAATAGTCTGCAGAGATACAATATCAGTGACTTAGTCTTGTTTATATTGATACCACACTGCCGCCTTTATAAGGACATTAAAATATTCAACCTGGAGAAAGGGCAGAGTGGGAACATGATTTTTGCCTTCCACATACTGAGTGGTACTGATAAGCTGAAACACATTCTTAATCAAGTGTGTTCCATCAGGCTAGTGAGCATATCCTGACTCTCACTGGTTGCAAATTCAGAGATACAGTCAGGAAATACTTCTTCTCCCAAAGGGTCTTGTACTTATGGACTAGCCTACCAGTAGAGGAAGTCAACGTGACAGTCAGTACCGAAAGAGCAATCCTGACAAAGTCCTTCTGACCAAAGGAATCACAGGGTACCAGGTAGGGACTGGGAATCCATATAGACGAGCACATGTTGGACACTACACTAATTACACAAGAGATCACAATGTAGTGATGCATTATATCCCTGTCATTTAAGAATCATGTGCAGTACAACATATTGTCAGCAATACAAAAAAATCTACATTTTTGCTTACAAATGCTGCATACTATTTTAATGATGATATGTCTAGTAATGAATTCACCTATTAGCTGAAAGGTAGGAGAGGGTTAGTCTCACAGTTCAATCCATACCTGAGGGCACAGGAACTAAACTATGTGATATACATTTTCAGTCTGAATAGTTGTGTGACTCCTTATGCAGCTTTGTGGTGGTGATCCAGCAGCTGTTCTAAATACCCTGTAATTCTCAGATATCTTGCTGTCTGATGGAAAACAGACTCACCACTTATCTGGTAAGGAGGTAGAGATACAGTGGTAAATTCCCCATGCTCTGACTGTATACCAATAAAGTGTTATATTTCTGCTAAACCTTAAGCTCGTTTTCTGGGATGATGGCAGGCAAATATCAGAAAAAATGCATGGTCTCGTATTCTTAATTTTACCCACATAAAGGGTTCTCCCCAAACCAGGGAAAAATCCTATTCTATCTACTTGTTACAGGCCAAATGACTGGCATTGTGTGGGCTAAATAATTATAGAAAACATGACAGTGAATCAGATAGAACCCCTCCTCAATCAGGATTTGTAGAAATCTGACTTCTGAAAAACAATATCAAACAATTTCTCACTGCTAGTGTGTTGTCTGGTCCCAGGTCAGTTATGAGAGCATTTGACCCTAGAACAATCATCCCTGGATAAAATGCTCAATGCATATGGAGAAACAAATATGTCAAATTAAGCTAGAAAATGATTACTGTCTATTGAATGGTAGGACACCAGGAAATAAGTGTGAAAATGTTTCCTTCCTAGAGTCTAATAGGAGCTCAATAATAAGTTTAATATGGTGCAACTTGAATGCCTTACCATGTAAAAGTGATCCAGAGGTTTTTCCTTATCACAAAACTGAACATTTACAGTTAAAACTGACTTACAATGCCAGAATAGAAAAGTTCCTAGAACATAAGCATAAGATTGCTTTCCGGGTTCCCATTGAAAATGAACAGTTTTCATTACTGGGCTCTTACCCTGTTAACAAAATATAAAATAAAAAATAAATTGCTAACTTCATAATATATAACCAAAAATGTATTGTATGGGATATGATAGAAAGGAAGAGGAGACCATTATGGTTTTCCAAAGAGGTAGCAAAGAAAGTGAAAGCCAAAAAGATTGCATTCAGGCAATACAAAAAGTGACAGGCAGAAGGGGATAGGGAGAAGTACCAGGAGAAGCAAAGGGAGGCAGGGAGGTCAGTAAGGAAAGCCAAAGCTCAGACAGAAGAACACATTGCAAAATCAGTGGGTAGAGGGGACAAAACCTTTTACAGGTACATAAGGGAAAAAAGAAAGACAAAGGGAGGGATAGTGAGACTGAAGTGGGAGGATGGGAGCCGCTTGGAGGATGACAACAGTATTGCTGACAAATTGAACAGGTATTTCTGCTCAGTCTTTACTGAGGAAGAGGGGGGTAATGGGTCTGAAGGGAGTACAAGGGGTGAGAATGGTGCAGAAATGGACACAAGTCCCTTTACACGAAAGGTCCTGAAGGAACTAGAGTAATAAGAGTTGATAAAGCAATGGGGCCAGGCAGGGTGCACCCAGGGTCCTTAAAGAACTAAGAGAGGTGGTGTCTGAACCTCTGGCTATCCTGTTTAGCCAGTCACTGGAAACAGGGAGGTACCCAAAGACTGGAGGACAGCAGATGTAGTCCCTTATACAAAAGTGGGAACAAAGAGGAAGCAGGAACTACAGACCAGTCAGCCTCACTCGGTAGTGGAAAGATCATGGAAGCACTATTGAAGGAGAGATTGGTGGAACATCTGGTTGTCAATGGACTACAGGACCCAAGGCAGCATGGTTTCACCAGGGGAGGTCATGTCAGACCAACATCGTTGAATTTTTGACTGGGTGACTAGGGAGGTGGATCAGGGAGGCAGTGGACATGGCCTATCTGGACTTCAGCAAGGCCTTTGACACTGTGCCACATAGAAGACTATTACACAGACTGGGGAATATGGGTGTGGGCAGGACAGTAGTGTGGTGGGTAGGTAACTGGCTGGGTGGCAGGACACAGAGGGTGGTGGTAAATGGCTGTCACTCCACAAGAGGAAGAGTGACCAGTGGGGTACCACAGGGATCAGTGCTGGGGACGGTCCTATTCAACATTTTCATCAGTGACATTGCAGGATCTAGAAGGCAGAATTTCACTATTCGCTGATGACACAAAGCTCTGTAACAGAGTAGACACACCAGAGGGTGTAGACAGAATGAGAAGCGACCTGCAGAAACTTGAAGAATGGTCAAGGGTTTGGCAGTTGAAATTCAATGCAAAGAAGTGCAAGATAATGCATATGGGGCACAAAAACCCTGGCACAATATATCAGTTGGGGGGTGAGGATATAGCATGCAACAAGCAGGAAAGGGATCTTGGGGTTGTCATCTCTGATGACATCAAAGGTAGGAAACAGTGTGACAAGGCAGCAGGTAAAGCAAATAGGATGCTGGGATGTATAGGCAGGGGCATCACCAGCAGGAAAAGGGAGGTCATAATTCCGCTATACAAGACACTAGTGAGGCCCCACCTGGAGTACAGTGTACAGTTCTGGAGACCATACCTACGTAAGGACATAGACAGGGTAGAGAAGGTTCAGAGGAGGGCAACAAAGATGGTGCATGGATTGCATCACAAGTCCTATGAAGACAGGTTGAAGGAACTGAACATGTACTCCCTGGAGGAGAGGAGGGAGAGAGGGGATATGATAGAGACATACAAGTATCTTACAAGGAGGAACAGGGTGCAGGAAAACACTATTTTTAAGTGAAAAAGATGTTCCAGGACTAGAGGGCATGGGATGAAGTTGGAGGGAGGACGATTCAGAGGAAACATGAGAAAGAATTTCTTCACAGAACGGGTGGTGGACAAGTGGAACACCCTGCCAGAGGAAGTGGTGGGGGCTGAAACAATCACGGGATTTAAGAATGCATGGGATAGACATAAAGGAATTCTAGAGGTCAGGGGTAAGGGGCAACAGACTTCTAGGAAAACAAACTGAACTTACAAGCTCAAATGGGCAGACTGGGTGGGCCATAGGCCCTTATCTGCCGACACTGTCTATGTATCTATGTAAAAGAAGCAATCAAATCAAAAACTGCTAAATAGTTCTGGTCACTTGTTGCCATATGTCAAGGGAATTATTGAAACACACTAGTTACATTCATTAAACATGATGTTCGAGGGAGGCATTTTAATGTTCTCTTTTTAATTCAAGATGAAGCCAAAAGACTGGGAATTGAGAAAAGAGTAACAAAAGAAATGGAAATGTTAATCTCCCCTATTCTATTTCATATAACCAAGGACAAACTATATGGGACAATATGGAAGCCAAAAGGGGAAAAAAACTAATCTCAGAAAAAATTGCAGCAGACATCTACCGTATGTAATAACTTGGGAATGGCAGCTCACACACATTTTTATTATACAATCTAGAACTCTTCCTGAGTTATGGAAGGGAAGTACAATTTTCCCAGTGCACAAAAAGGTGTCAGTCAAAGACACATCATTGTATAGGACACTTAGCCTACTTGATACCTCCTGTTTTACAATATTTTATTAGGCAGTTTGAAAACATGGCCATGTAACAATAACGAACAAGAAGAGGCCCAGAATGGGTTTTGAGAGGAAACTGAGGCTATCAAAGTCTGAAGTTTGTGGCCCAAAGTATTAATAGTTTCTCCTGAGTCAGGCTGTTCCTCGGTTAACAAAGCATCTTCTGTTCTCCTGAGTCCTGCCATTCCCTTACTTTTCCTGGCCCCTCTGGACAGTTTATCTTTCTTGGGATTGCCCATCTTGACAGATTTAGGGTTGCTCTTCACAGTGGTGAGGTCAAAAAACCTGTAGGAAGCTTCTAAATAGGAGATTAAAGTAGATTTTCTCCTCTCGATGTGCGAGCTGTAAAATGTTGCTGCACGCTTCTCGGGCTCCACAGCACCCCCCCCCCTTTTTATGCCATTCTAAGGATGCCGTCTATCATTTCCTTGTCCATTCCCTCCCCCTGAGATGGGGGTCTGTATACAACCTCCATGCGGATTGTGGTGCCATTTCCTGTCTCAGGGTGACCCAGAGTGCCTCATCTGCTCCCTGTTTACTCTTTAGTTCTGTTGCTTTGATCCTTCCTTTACATAGAGCTGCTCCTCCTCCTCCTCTTTTACCCTCCTGTCCCTCCTGTAGATTGTGTATCCTGGTATGTTGACATCCCAGTCATGGTTCGCTGTGTACCATGTTTCTGTGACTGCCACAATATCCAGGCAACCCTCTTCCATCAAGGCCACTAGTTCAGGGAGCTTGTTACACAGACTACGGGCATTGGTACTCATCACCCTCCACTTTTTGATGGCCTTACCCCTTTTAGCCCCATCCCTGTCCTTTCTGCCTTTGCCTTTTTTTACAATTACCTCTGTCCTGCTCCCTTATGACTTCTCTACCTTGGTGTTTACCTCACTAATTACCATGTTTTGTGGGGGGAGGCTGGGATTTCCTTGCTCCTTTTCAGTGCCTCCCCCCTTGGCTAGTTTAAATGCTTGCCAATGAAGCATTTAAACCTCTCACCTAGGATCCTGGTTCCCCCCCCAGGATGAATGCAGACCATTGCACCAGTATAGGTCTGCATCCCTCCAGGTGGCTCCCCAGTCCACAATGAAGCCCAAACCCTGAGCTCCACACCAGTTTTTCAACCATTCATTGAATTCCCTGGTGAGCAGTACCCTAGCATCACCCTTGCCATAGACAGGCAGCACCTCCGAGAAGGTTACCGTATGCACTATTTGTCTAAGGCCCCTCCCCAACTCTACAGACTCCTCTTGCACTGCTCAGATCCCATTCCTAGCCAGGTCATTTGTCCCTAGGTGGACAATGACATCCAGCTCCCTCCCTCATGCAGCTGCTTCCATAATCCTGAGGATTCGCTTCCATTCCCTCCAAGCCGTGGTGCCAGGCAGGCACCTTACCTCCCTCTCCCCTTCCTCCCCCATTTCTACCCCCCTAATGATTGAGTCCACCACCAGGAGTTGTTTCCTTTCCCTGTGGGGTCCCGTGCCACCCTCCTGTGAGTCTCCTTTGTGAAGGTTCCCAGCATCCTTGTTGGTCTCCACTGCAGGTGCCTCCATAGAGGAACCACTATCCACCAGAAGAGCGTATGAATTGTGGAGAGGTACAGCTGGAGGGATGCAACTCTGTTCCACCACCCTCTCCCTCTCTGAGCTCACCCTGGTCCAGCCTCTCCTCTTTCTTGGCAATCTCTGAGGTAGTGGCATTGGCCCTGGTGGTCCCCGGGTGGGGGAGGAGGTTTCGCAAATCCTAGCCAGGTCAGCCTGGAGATGGGCAACCTCCTCCCTCATATCAGAGAGGTGTCTGCAAATAGTGCAGCATTGCAGCCTCCAGAATGTCTCCCAGAACAGTGCTGCCCCACAGCCATTGCACTGCACCACTCCTATCATGTCTTATTTTGTGTCCCCTCTCCTGTTTCTCTGTATGCTTACTCTCTCCTCTCCTTACAGCTCTCACCCTTCCTGTTCTGGGACAGCAACTTCCTATATTCTTCAGTAGCCTCCTTCTTCCTTGCTCAGTGTCAGACCACCAGCAGCTGGGGAGGAGAGTGAGCTACTTTTTTCCTTTAGGGTTGACAGAACTAATGTTTCTCTATGATCCACTCCCTTCCTACTGCCAAACAGGAAGTTCCTGTTGTCAGTCAAATCCAGTGGCTATAAAAGTAGAACTGGCTTAGGGTGGATTTGTGGAGGGGTGGGATGGAGGGCAATTAATAAGAAAAAAGGCTAGCAACAGGAAGTTGTAATTGGAGTCACCTGCTTTTATATTGTCTAAGCCAAACCCCCAATTAAGCTCTCTCTCCTCCTACTGATTTAGCAAAGTAAGTTGATACAGTACCCTTCCCAGCACAGAACACACACTGACTTTCTTTCTTTTCTTTTTTTTACCCTAAATATGACCCCTTCTACTTCTAATAAAGTATCTGTCTGCTTAATCTCAACAGACACTGACTCCTGCTGAGATCGAAGTGTTAAATTAGTAAGAAAATGGTAGCTTCTTTTAGTTAGCTGCTTTCTGCTCTATAAGCAAGATTTCTGTCTTCCAAAGGCTAGCAGCAGGAAGTCCATTTGCGCCTTGCTTGCATTATGGCCCCACTTGCATAGTTGGTGTCTGAATATCAGGAATTTGTGCACAGCATATCTCTGATGCGCTGGTGCATTTCCCATTCTTGGTATTCAGACCTGTCTGGGGGATGTGCTGGTGCATTGTATTTGTGCCATGGGCATTTTTGGTATATTCTGATGAGATGTGCCATGGTACATCTCTTTTGAATATACCCTTTGTTGCTCCAGCACAACTCAGTTGTGCAGAGCAACCACTTGCACCAGTGCCAGGCGCACTTTTGAATATCGGGTCCCATTGTTACTTCTTTCTTGAGTCTCCAAAGAAAGGTTAGTAAATTTCAAACATTGTGCAATACATACAATTTATTTATCAACAGGGATAAGACAAAAATGCTGTTTTTGAACACATGAAAAAAGACCCCATTCCCCCAATTATTTATTGATGGACAACAAACTGAAACAGTCCATGAGTATGATTATCTTGGTGTTACATTCTCTTCTTCACTCTTTTAGTGTAATCATATTAATATGATTAAAATCAAAACATTTAAGACTATTCAAGCATTCATTAAGTTTAGCAATAACTATGGAGGGAAATCTCTTCATGGGGTGTTAATGGTACTTAATATTAAAATCAGGTTCTTTATTCTGTATGCCTAGATATATATATGCAGCTGTGAAAATTTCACTTGACTTGACATTTTCATAAATAAATTGTACAGATATCTGTTAAATATACTTCTGTTTGTTGGTGCTCATGTGCTCTGAGAGCAGGATTGGGCCAATTTACTTTGGAAAGTCAGATCAAAAAAATAATAATTACTGTGTTTCACTTGTAACTTATTAAGTTACTAGAATATCATTTCCCAGCTGAATGCTTAGGGGAATAAGTACAATATTTGAATACAGGGCTTTACTTTACTTTTTTGACACTCATGAACTCTATCATATTCCTTTCAGGATTAACCTCTCTATTAACAGATGTACACCTGGAACCTAGGGAGATAATTATAAATACAGTAGTCCCTGTGCCTACCCAGGGGTACTGATCCCAATAAGGATGGGACCACAAGGTTCAGCATCAACTGCCACTAGCTCAACATCTGTATAGAGTCAGATGCATCCCCTATGCCCAGGATGGATGAGGTCCTAGAAAGGTTGGGGAGCCATGTACCTAACCCTTATTGACCTCACAAAGGGCTATGAGGCACATACCCCGACTTCTGAAGCTGGAGAGAGGTTGGCCTTTGTCAGTCTGTTTGGCCTATTTGAATTTTGAGTGATTCCCTTCAGATGAAGAATGCACCAGTCACATTTCAGTAACTTGTTGTCTGTATTCTGTCATAGGCAGGAAACTTTGCTCTGACATATATGGACAACATCGCCATCTACTGGCCATACTGGCTGCACCCCTGGTGGAGCTCTTCAACAGGTCACTTGAGACAGGGAGGGTACCTAGGGATTGGCGAGAGGCACATGTGGTGCCAATCCATAAAGGGGGTCGAGGGAAGTACCAGGTAACTATAGACCCATCAGTCTGACCTTGGTGGTGGGAAAATTACTGGAGACTATACTAAAGAAACGATTGGGGTTGTACTTGGAGGAGGTGGGGAGGTCTGGATAGTCGGTAACATGGGTTTGTGCCAGGTAGATCATGTCAAACCAATCTTGTGGAGTTCTACAAATGGGTAACATCAGAACTGGACAGGGGAAAGCCTGTGGATGTATTATTCTTGGACTTCAGCAAGGCGTTTGACTCTGTCCCCCACAATGGTCTGGTGGAGAAACTGATGGGGTTGGGAGTAGGCCCTTTGATGGTCAGATGGATTGAAAATTGGCTAACTGGATGCACCCAGAGAGTAGTGGTCTGTGGGGAGCTCTCGAACCCTAGAGAGGTTGGTAGTGGGGTATCACAGGGCTCGGTCCTGGGTCCAGTCCTGCTTAATGCATACATATCGGACATCAGGGAGGGTATAGGGTGTAAAATGAGTCTCTTTGCTGATGACTCCAAGATGGGAGCAGTAGTTGAGGGAGAAGAGGGGAGGTTGGCCCTGCAAGGGGACCTGGACACCCTGGAAAGCTGGGGTCACACATGGAAATTAAATTTCAATATCACCAAGTGCAAGGTGTTACATCTTGGGTGGGGAAACCCTAAACACAGGTACACCCTGGGAGGGGAGGCACTGAGGCCCCAATAGGGAGAAAGACCTAGGGGTCATGGCGGATGCACGTATGAATAACTCTGAGCAGTGCAGGAGAGTGGCTAGCAAGGCAAACAGGATGTTGGGATGCATCATAAGGGGGATCACCTCTAGGAGCAAGGAAGTGATTCTGCCACTGTACAATGGACTGGTTAGACCACACCTTGAGTACTGTGTACAGTACTGGAGACCACACTTGAAGAGGGACATACAGCTGCTGGAGAGGGAACAGAGGAGGGCAACTAAGATGATACGAGGGCTAGGGGATTTGATGTATGAGGACAGACTTGAGGAACTCTGCCTGTTTTCATTGGAGGAGAGGAGAGACAGGGGGGACATGATTGAGGTCTTCAAGTACCTCAAGGGAATAAATAGGGTACACATGGAGGGGATCTTTAGACTAAAGCAGGGAGGTATCACCAGAGGGCATGGTTTGAAGTTGGAAGGTGGAAGGGTGAGGGAAAAGAGTAGGATTTTTCACTGAGAGGGTGGTGGACCCTTGGAATGCACTGCCTGGCGAGCTGGTTCAGAGATCCACAGTGGAAGGCTTCAAGAGAGGGTGGACAGACACAGAAAGTGGATGTATCAGATGATGGCCTGTCCCAGGGGGGTGGGGATGGATGATAGGGGTTTCTGGAACACAAGAGGGGGGGAGGGCCTCGGCACCTAACTAGGGATCTGAGGTTTAAGCAGACTCGATAGACCGTAAGGCCTAATCTGCTGGCAAATAATATGTTAGTATGTTAGTATCTATGGCCAGATATGGGAGGATCACATCAGGCACATGACCGAGGTGCTTCACCGGATGAAGGCTGCAAGGCTGACAGCCATGACAGAGAAGTGCCAAATAGGGATGGCAGAAGTGTTATATCTTAGGCGGGGGCGGGATTGGGTCCATCCAGCCTGAGCCAGTAAAAATGGAGGTACTCAGGGATAAGCCACACCCACAATAAAAAGAAAAGTATAGGTTTTCTTAGGGACGGAAGGGTACTACTGAAAGTTTGTGCCACACTTCATTAGTATGGCCAAACCCCAGTCTGATCTCAGGAGGAAGAAAATGATGGAAAATGTTCAGTAGACAGATCACTGTGAACCAGTGTTCCATCAGTTGAATGAGGAATAGTGTTGAGCACCGGTGCTCATAAGAAATTACTATTTTCTGAAGTTCATTGTGCATGTGGATACATCCAATCATGGGCTAGGCACATTTCTGAGTTGGGCCATGCACATGGGGAAGAACACTCAGCCATGTACCTGAGCAGGAAGCTGCTGCCCAGAGAGGGCCACAACTGAGAAGGAGTGTTGGTGTATAGTCTGGGCTGTGCAAGAGCTGCAACCATTTTTGTGTGTGTGTGTGTGTGGGGGGGTGTATTCTCACTTGTCGTTGACCACAACCCTCTCACATGGTTCCATAGGCCCAGTGAGCAAAACCCCAAATTGTTAAGAAGGACCCTGGTACTGCAGTCCTATGACATGGATCTTAGGCACTGCAGTGGGTCACAGCATGGCATCTCAGATGTTTCTTTTGTCTAGGAATAGCCAGTGGCCAACTAAAGAAAGGGAGGTGCTTTGAAGAATTAACAAATTGTTAAAACAGAAAGAAAACTGGGGGCATAGCAGGTATGAAAAACCTCATAACATGAAAAAACATCATTTAAGGTCACAGAAAGATGTGTTTTTCATTGTTTTTGGGGATGGAGATGTGACAACTTGCAATGTATTGTGTTTCCGTGTGTGTGTGTGTGTGTGTGTGTGTGTGTGTGTGTGTGTGTGTGTATGTATGTGTGTGCATGTGTGTGTGTTTTTTGTGTGTTTACCATATATGCCTTTATAAAGGGTTTCAGCTGGGGGAGGTCTGGTGGAAATTGAAAATTACATTCCACTATAGCCCCTGCCTGGGGAGACTCAGCTAAGAGATGCCTTTGTGTAAGCAAACCACTTCCTGCCCTATAAAAGGTTTCTATTTGAGGTTACAATGGCTGAATCTCATTCATAACAATAAAACATGTTTTGGTTCTAAACAGGGTCAAGTCAGAGAAGACAAATTTCTGCTCAGTTGCCAGCCAGGATAATGAAAGGCAAATGACAAAACAAACTTGAATCAGTTATCACAAAGGGTGGTCTCCAGAGACAAAGAAATAGTCCAGGCAGTGATGTCAGAGAGCCATGTATGATGATGCGGGTATAGTGATGAGCCAACCAGTCAAAGGCGCGAGTGTGTGTGTGTGTGTGTGTGTGTGTGTGTGTGTGTGTGTGTGTGTGTGTGTGTCAAACTAGCAATATCACAGACACATGTCTGCCAAAATTCACCAAGTTACCAGCTGTTGGTAAGATTGTTCTTTTCTACTTATCATTTAGCTGTTTTTTGAGTTAGATGTTTTATGTGTTTCTGTGTGATCCCTATTGACTGTGTTTATCTCTGTTGAAGTAGTGTATTCCCTATAATCTTTAGTGTGCATATAAACTGAAGAATATTAAATGTTATTTTTATATACTTTATGCTTTCTGTGACTGGGTCATTTCAGATATAGACAATCAGGGGTAAATTGGCAAGTCCGTGATTCATTTCCAAAGAGGCAAGCAGGCTACAGTTACCATAGGAAAGACAAAGTGTCTCAGCTATGACAGAAGGGTTGGGTTGTTTGTAAGGATCACTGTACTGGGTGAGCAGTGGTTCTGGCTGGATTCAGACCTAGAGATACCCTGCGTAAAGCTGTGGCTGAGTGGTGGCAGCCTACCGAGGTAACCCTTCAGGCACCTGAAGGGTTGTGAAAACTGGTAACAGCTGCAGACTGAGTTCTGGGAGAGAACCAATCTGTGACAGTCCTAAAATAAAAAAAGAATCCCCAAATAAATAAAATGTTAGACCCACAAGAATCAACTCCTCATGTCATAAATCCAGACCATCAAAGAAGACCAGAATGCCAAAGATGCTGTAGACCACGTAATCCAGACTACTGAAGAGATCAGATGCTGAAAATGCTGTAGACCTCTTGCCAATGATTAGCGCTCCTTCTCAGCCAGCTAAGAAACTCCTTCTGGTAATTTATTTACCATATGACTGACTACACTGAGGATCTACCTCTTCAAAATGCTCCAATGTCAAGAACACCCATAGAAGACTCTTTGCTGCTCCACCAGAGTCTCCTTCCCATGCGAGACCGATGAAAACTGTATGCTGTTCTGAAGTAGACCACTCCAATGTTACCAGCATTCCTCTTCTCCACTTCCTGACTCCAGCCATCCAGTCATTGCTTCGATCCTCACCGTCTCCCCAGACCTGGAAGCACCTACTAGGCCATGTCTGCCACAAACACTGCCTGATGCACGTGTTAACCTCCTTCCTGGACACCTCTTGACTGACTGAATAAAAAACTGCCATTACGCTAAGCCACTGAAACATCCAGTCACAATCTACACATTTCCCCTTTCGCTCGCACACTGTATAGTAGTGACAAAATAACAACGTAGGAAAAACATTCACCAAGCTTGCATTTAAGAAAAAACCTTTTTTTTTAAAACTAGCTCCACTGTCTGAGTCAGGTGTATTGCATAAATCAAATACATGCTGGCTGGCTTCATGGGATAAAGAATTTATTTGAACTTTTCTCAAGTGACCTCAGGAACATCACTTGGGCTCAATTATACTCTACCACTCAGGAGGTTACCCAAGATCACTCATGGCTCATTCAGATAAATCATTTGTTCCACTGCCAGCCATCACATATCCCTTATTCATTACTTATTTAGATATATATTTGTTGTTATCTATTATTTAATATACCTACAGAAAACCACTCAGTGACACAGGATTGAAGGCTTCAAAATGGTGATTTCTCTCATGTGATTTCCTCCTATTTTTGAAAGAGGAAACACCAAAGATTGGCAATCTTATTTCCTAAGAATTTACCAATGCAAATTCAGGGTAGCCATGTAGACTCCTTGGGGCTCATTTGCAACTTGCAAGCTACCCTTTGTAAAACAGATTACACACTTGGCAATTTATATATCCCTCCTTGTTTGGATACATATAACTATCATCATCTTTTTCCAAAAGCCCTGTCACAACAACAATTAAAGTTAATTATGAGGGGTGATGATAATTCAATTTTTCAATGAAATTAAGATACTATACAGCTTGTACCAAGCCACCAAAATTATCTACAGCCCAATGGTTTTGTTAGCAGAAATTTCAGCAATTGGACAAGATAGATTTAAGGAGGACCTTGTATGCCTCCTGGAAAGATTATAACCATTACTCTTGCCTACACAATGTCTACACTAAGATACACATTTTCATATCACAAAGGAGTATTATTCTAGAAACAGAGACATAGCCAGTAGAAAAGAACCACTGCTTTATCCAGTCTGCCCTGGTTTACCCTATCTTATCACATGACCTATTGTATAGACAGGGTTTTTGCAATTGCTTCACCCCTTGTTCTCTGCCTTACTGCTACCCCCATGCATACCGGTCAAATCCCTTCTCTACCTGAGCCACCATTTTTACTTGCTGTATTTATTCCCCCTTCTAGACTCCAATCCTTGCCTTATTCAAAATCCCCTTGGTGCACACATGAGACACTTCCTCCCTGGCTGGTGCACAGCCTCATACATGCTACCATTGTATTTGCCTTCTGGTGGGGTTGGGGCAGGAGATTTATTTTGAGCACCCTGCTGCCTGTCAGGCAGTCCTTAACCAAACAACAGAGTGTAGTCCCAGATGTATCAGGATTTTTTACCCATGGGGATCAGGGTTATGTTCTCTGCTTCAGCCCTCCCCCTTGGTACTCCAGTGTGCAGTGGTTTCAAGGGTTGTTCACTCACACACAATGCAGTGGCATCTGATGTCTGTGGAGTCCAGACTAAACTCAGATGTCCAACTGTTCTGGGGCAGTGTGGTCATCCAGGGGGCAGTATTAAGGTGGAGAATGGGAATCCACCCTCCCCAGAGAAGGACAGCATTTTGTGGGATGCTCAGTTCCTTTTCCCCCAGCCAGCCTCTGATGGTCCAGGCCCCTTCCCAAACCCTAATCATCAATGTCATGAACAGTAGTGCTACCACTGTACCGATGGGCTAGCTTGTCTCAGACATACTTGAACTCATTTATGGTTTCTGCTTTCACCACTTTCTCTGGTAGGCTGTTCCATGGCTCAGCAGCTCTCTCTGTGAAGTATAATTTTCTCTCATCCCTCCCGAATCTCCTCCTGCCAGCTTCCATTGTCCCCTTGTTACTGATCTGCTATTCCTGTTGAATAGTTCCACACAGTTTACTTAGTTTTGTTTGTCATGTCACCCATGTCCCTTCTGGTCTCCATGGAGTGCATGTTTAGTGCCCTAAGCCAATCCTCATGGAATCTGCCCATTTTTATAACTATGCTGTGCTGTCTCCAGCCTGTCTGTGTCTTTTCTTGGGGAAGGACTCCAAAACTGTAGAGAGGTAGTATGACCTCTGCCTTTCTGCTGTCAAAACCCTTCCCAACACACTCCAACATTCTGATCGTGTTGCCTTGTCATAGTCTTACTGCATTGGCCCATTTGTTTTAGGGAGTCACGTTGTATTTCCTTCTGCAGATTGCTTATTCCCACCTTGCAGTCCACTCTGCCACATAGCTTAGTGTCATCCTGAAAGAGTAACAACTTGCCCTGCATCTCTTCCTCTTGTCGCTGGCAAACATATTGAAAAGGACTGGTCTTAGGACTGACCCCTTTGACAATAAGAGAAAGCACCAAGGATTGGATCTAGGCAATAGAACCAGGAAGAATAAAGAAAAGAAAAAACAGACTTTAGCCATATGAACAGGACAGTAAGAACTCTCAGTGTTTTCGCTTGTTTAAACTGAATCACATATGCACTGTAACTGTCACGGTTGAAAACTTTTTAGTAAAAAGGGTCTGACTTAACATACTAAAGTGTCTGATCTTTCCTGAAAAAGTGTTAGAGTGGCTGGCCCAGTGGCACAGAGGACTGAGGTGCTGGACACCTTACCTCACGCCACGCCAGCAAACTGGGTTCAGGAGTGGACTCGGGTTGCTCTGGGGTTGTCCGGGGTGAGAAATGATTGAGCGTCTGCTGACAGCTCTCCTTCCTTGGGGGTGGGAGGACTCAGCATTTCAATGTAGACTGACACCCAGGAGAGGCTGGAGGTCAGCACAGGCATGATGCTAGAAAGGGGGAACCCATGCACAAGGCTTAAGACTGCCTCCATGGAGGTGGAGACAGTCACCCTGCTGATTTCACGTGCATGGGTCCAGGGAGAAAGCAGAAAAAGAATTGGTACTGGCAAGCTCCGTGATGGCAGGCTGTGGCCCGTGCCGCCACCTGGCAATTTAGATGTTGACTTCCGGGGGTGGGGGAGGCCGGCACCCCTCGCCACTGGCCCTGTCATGGATGGCCAGTTGGGTTGGGTGCGGGGGAAAAGCCTCGCCAGACAGATGAGTCCCTCGAGGGGCCAGAGCTGTCTGCTAGCTCTGCGGAAGGAGTAAAACTACATATGGAAAAAGAAAGAATTAGAGTGCCGCTCTAGATGTTTACTGCCAAGGCGGCAGGCAATGCTCTTTTATGTTTACTTACCCTAAAGAGAGGCACCTAATAAAACTCTGAGGAAAAAGAGTAAGAAAGATGAAAAACATTTTTTCCACCAGAGCACAAACAAATGTATCCCATGTTGCCCTTTGGCTCTGCATCCATGACCTCACCATTTCAACTAATCCTTATACTTTCATCATTTTGAGGACATGGAAAACTATGGCCCAGCATCCTCAATTGTCTCTTTTTTCACTGCAGATCTATACCATATGCTGCATTCTTTCTCCCATTCTATTGAGATGGTAGGTTTCTATCTTGACAGAGGCTAAGGCTTCATCTCATCTCATAATTACTTCAGTGAGGGTAGGAGCATGATGGAGTTTGTGGTCTTGTAGAAGAGATACTTAATACCAAGCTGGCATTTTTGCCATTATCTCCAAGTGCAAAATTATATAGCAGACTACTTACCAGCATGTACAGTGGAGATACAGAGGAGACACCCTGCCATTGCACAATGATGGATTACAGAATTTTTATAATCTTGTATGACACCTGATGTAGTAACGATAGATGAAGAGTACTGTAATATTGATGTTAAGGTGTGGCTGAAAATTTACTAACTTGGAACCAACACTTCCATACATGCATTGTATGTCTGAAAATTAATAAAAATAAATGTAAAAAGTACAGAAGAGATTCATGAACAGGGTTTTATTTAACTCTAAAAATTGATTAGCGTTTTGCTCATAAAAGTTCTAAAACATTGTGAAAATGCATAGCACTTGCCTCACTGTGTTTAACAAACATAACACTTCTAGAAAACCTATATTAATGCTTTCTGTACAGTTAGTATTGTCCCAAGAAAAAAACTGCTAATCAATTATTTAAAACCCTGCATGAATCTTGTTTCCATGCCCTTATTCATTGGACATTTAGGGAAAACCCTGCTGGTGGACCAGGGAGGTTCAGGAGGTGGTGAGGGGAAAGAAGGCGGCCTATAGGCAATTCAAGTGCTCAAGGAGTGAAAGAGATCAAGGGGAGTATGAGCTGATGACTAGAAGGGCCACTAGGGTGGTGAAGGCAGCTAAGGCAAGGAAGGAGCAGAACCTGGCCAGGGAAATTAGGAGAGGGAACAAAGGGTTCTTTAGATACATTGGAGAAAAACAATGGGTGAAGGGGCAGATTAGCAGGATTAAAACAGGGGAGGGATGGGCACAAGACCTGGGGGAGCAGGCTGAGGTACTAAATTAGTACTTCACCTTAGTTTTCACCAAGGAAAATGAGGGGCTGCATCATACATGGGAGGAGCTGGTGAAACTGAGGAGGGGGACCCTTACCGATCGGTGGGTCTAGGGATGGGGGGCATCACTGGCAGGAGGAGGAGGGCTAAGCAGGGGGATGAGGTAGCAGAGGTGGAAATCATGGCAGAGTGAGGGAAGCCCTCAGGTCCATTAAGACGGAGAAAGCACCGGGGCAGGATAAATTACATCCCAGAGTGCTGAAGGAACTGGTGAATGTCCTGGTGAAACCCCTAGCGGAGCTTTTCAGCATCTCTCTGAGGACAGGGTGGGTGCCCCAGGATTGGAAGGTGGTGCATTAGTGCCTATCCACAAGGGGGGGTCAAGGGAGGTGGCAGGAAATTACAGGCCCATCAGCCTGACATCGGTGGTGGGCAAGGTGATGGAGGGCATTGTCAAGGAGAGGCTAGGGGGCACCTGGAAAAGACGGGGTGCCTGGACAATAGACAGCATGGATTCATCCCAGAGAAATCATGTCAGACAAAACTTGTGGAGTTCTATGACTGGGTGACGAGTGCCTTGGACCTGGGTAGACCGGTGGATGTCCTCTTTCTTGACTTCAGCAAGGTGTTTGACTCTGTTTCTCATGGGGGCCTGTTGGATAAGCTGGGAGAAATGGGGGTGGGGAACCAGATGACCAGATGGATAGGCAATTGGCTCCAGAACCGGACCCAGAGGGTCGTAGTTGGTGGGATAGTCTCATCCCCAAGGAGGGTCATTAGTGGGGTCCCGCAGGGATCGATCCTTGGGCCCCTCCTGATCAACGCCTACATCTCTGACATAAGAATGGGTATAAGGAGTGAGATGAGTCTCTTTGAGGATGACTCAAAACTGGGGACGGTGATGGATGGGGAGGAGGGGAGGGTGGCCCTACAGGAGGACCTGGAGGCTCTGGAAAGGTGGTCTAGAAAGTGGAAGCTGAGGTTCAATGCAGGGAAATGCAAGGTACTGCAACTGGGGGCCAGAAACCCAGACCAACTGTACACCCTGGGGGGGGGGAATGCTACAAGTCACGATGGCTGAGAGGGACCCGGGGTGGTGGTGGATGACAATGTAACCCCTAGGGGGTGCTACCCTTAGGGCTACTACCCCTGTCTGCCCCCTCTGAGGCAGGGTAAGGGGCCCAGATCCATGGACGGGTGCCTCCACCCAGAGGTCGGGGTTAGCCAAGTAAGACTACCTCGGTTACAGCCCTCTGGGCTACTGCAACCCCTTTTGTCCCACTAGTGACTCCCACTGGGACCAACAATTCTGTTCACCATAAACTTACCCCAATGGAAAATGTAATCCAGCTCCTTCGGGGACCCCCTGTAAAGTAAGGCACAGTTATGTTGCAATCACCAAGCAGCAGTTCACCATTAATGTACACAATAACCAGGATGTAGCTGTACAAAACAATCTGATTTATTCAGGGGGAAAACAACAAGGACAGGGGGAATCAAGTTAATTAGCTTATCACTATACTCATCTACATAGGGCTCTGTGCACAGGCCTATCCCCACCAGTTACTGTCCCTGGCTACCCAAGCCCTAGTGGCTAGTCCAAACTGTGGCAGCTGGTAGGGGCCCTTTCACACAGAGAAAAGAAAAAGTTAGTTAAACAGTCAGCAGTACAGTAATTTCATTTGGATCCAATGTAGCCATTCAACAGGGAGCTACCCTGAATTAGTACTCACGACCTCCAGACAAGATAGGGTCCTTCAACGTCAGGAGGGCTACTCCTGAGCTCCACGAGACTCCTCACACATTTGTATGGCAAACTGCAACAGGCAAAGTCCTTTAATGGCAGCAGGATTTAACTTGAGCTCCTCACACATTTATATGGTAAACAGCAACAGGCAAAAGTCCTTTAACGGCAGCAGGATTTACTTGAGATACACAAGCCTCCTCGCACATTTATATGGTAAACAGCAACAGGCAAAAGTCCTTTAATGGCAGCAGGATTTACTTGAGATACACAAGCCTCCTCGCACATTTATATGGTAAACAGCAACAGAGGGGTACCACACCAGGCAGCTGCTTCCAATGCTCCCACAAACTCACCGTCACTGAGATACTGCAAACGGCAGCCTCCAATTGTCTTCGGACCGAACGTGATTCAACAGTTTTCTCCAGTCCTTCTTCAGATCAAGTCTGGTGGGTAACTGTACAGAGCACAGCCTCCTCTGATCGTCCGCCGACGGGTTTTGTCCGCTGAAGCCAACAACACAAAACGGCCGCTTCAGGCCTTCACGCGCTTCCCGCATGAACTCTCTTCAGCGCAGAAGCACACCGCTCCTCACTCTTCACTAGCCACAACGCATCTGGCTCTCCACAGCTTGGGGCACTCCTCTTCACTCGGGCGCGACCCGATCCAATTGGCTGGTTGAGCCTGCCAGTCACTTTCTCTGCCTCTCACTGGTGCAAAAAAGCGCCATAGCCCATAATGCCTTTCCCAAATACAAACAGTTCCTCTATTGGTCAGCCGACTCTGTAGGGTCCCGAGGTACTGATTGGTCCAACTCAGCAGTTTTGGACCAAAATGGGGGAGACCGTCAAAACAGTCCTGGCTGCAAAGGAAGGCAGGTTAGAACAACTACAATATCATTACTACTTTAATAGATAGTCAGTAAACAAGCACATCTTCTAACGAAGCTCCCTCTGCGCAATTAGCGATGGCAGAAACGGAGCGATTATTCTAGAGTTCAGCGGGAGTTGAGCATAGCAACACTCAAACCCCCTATTTCAACTAACTCTGACTGCAACAGGCAGCCCTTGAAGGACAGAATATGAGGCCCAAAGAGCACTCACCAGGTCCCTACTTAGGCGGCTTTATGTCATTACCAACCAGGCATAAGGCACGTTAGGAACCCCCATTTGCAAGGGTTAAACCTCCCAGACCTGGAAAACTTGGCGCCCGCTGCCAACATTACCCCTGAGGCAATTTGGACGAACATTTCAATTAACACTACATCACATTTTAAATCACATACAGAAATATTACATTTACAGTGCACTATAGTGTATACACATTATACATATAAAATCTTGCACTTTTTAACTCAGGTCATAGGGTCCTACCCGTGACCCCGGGACTGAGGGGCTCCCTCTTCTGTTAGCTACTAACTTGTCCTCCGGGGCAGGGGCGCCACACTCAAAAGGCTTTACTAATAGTCTGGAGTAATCCCCCAAGGCTAACTTAGGCAAAGAACTTGGGGACACATATACCCCTTTGTGAACCACATTTAAGGGCAGGTCCACTGGCTGACCCAGGGATTCATAGCTCAACTTGATTATTGGCCGTATCTGTCAGCCGGATCATCTAGGGGTCTCAGGGATTCTTGAACCAGGCCCTGACTCACTTCCATGTCAGGGAAATTAGCAACGGAATCCTTCAAGGGATCAGGCTCGATACTCATAGTACTATTAGGGGCTTGACCTTCTATCCTGAACCCACCCCACTGGGCTCATCCAGGGCTGTTAAGGTACTAAAGGGAACCACCAGGCATTCAAAATATCCTTCCGATTCTGACATATCGCTGTCTTGTTCCTCTGTCTCACTCTTCTTCTGAAAAGTCAGATAACTCAGCCAGGCCAGACAGTTCAGCAAGCCCAAGGACTCAGCTCCTTGAGTTTGTCTGCTACCCCATTCATCTTCTGGAGGCATCTCCTCCGGGGACAAAGTAGAGGCCTCAATCAACACAGATGGGCCAGCTTCAGTTCCTGAGTTAATAAGGGATTGCCCTGAAACAATTGACTTAGTTCATAAGAGGATAGTATTCAACATCATCTTCGCTGTCTTCTGACACTGGAGTGTAGACCATCTCCTTCTGCAGGGGGTTGGACAAGGCCCTCGTGGACTTGTTGAAGGCTCCACGGGCTTGGTTCTTCTAGTAACAGATCTAGTCACGGGCCTGGAAGGAGTGGTAGAGGAAGGTTCAGTTCAATCAAGATCTGCCCAACTGGCAGCAGATGATTTCTGTGTATGGTTTTCACATCTTTCGAATTGTTTTCAGGCCGCACTTTATACACAGGTAGGTCTGCCAGCTGTCCCACAACAATATGAGGGAGGTGATGCCATCTGTCGGCAATTTTATGTTTGTCATGCAGTCCCAGATTTCTCAACAACACTCTATCCCCTTCTCTCAACTCTACTGTTTTCACTTTTTTGTCGTATCTCTCCTTGTTAGCCAGATTTCGTTTAGCAGCCATGGTCTGGGCCAGTTGGTAGGCATGATTTAATTAGGCCTTTAATTTCTGTACGTACTGTAGATGGTTTTCTGCTCGCACCCCATTAGGGGAAACCCCAAGACACATGTCCACTGGCAATCTAGCCTCTCTTCCAAACATCAGTCGATAGTGGGAGAACCCTGTGGCATCACTGTACAATTGTAGGCGTGAACTAAAGTGCTAATCTGTTGGCTCCATCTCGATTTATCTTGGATTGTAAGGCTGCCCAGCATGTCTAAGCAATGTACAATTGAACCTTTCAGGCTTAGGGCTCTCCTGCGGTGGTAGGGGGTGGTTCGTGATTTACGTACTTCCACAAAGATAGCATCTCTTTAATCGCTGACTTTCAAAGTCCCTTCCTGATTGGAATGAATCCGCCAAGGAGCCTCCATAGTGGACGAAAAATTCTCAACAAGTATCTTAGCCACTGTAGTTGCTTTCTGATCCTTGGTCGGGAAAGCCTAGGCATACCGGTAAAATGATCAGTGACCACCAATATGTTGCTAACACTTTTCAGATCAGGCTCTAGACTCAGGAAATCAATATAGACCAGTTCCATAGGAGCACTAGTAGTAATGTTGACCAAGGGAGCGGCTCTCTGAGGTAACGCTTTCCTTTGCAAACAACGACCACAGGTCTTGACATACTGTTCCACATCCGCACTCATCTTTGGCCAATAGAATCGAGTCCGTACCAAATCAAGTGTTCGATCTATGCCCAGGTGCCCCATCTGATTATGCAATGACCTTAGAACTAGTTCTCTGAAAGCTGAGGGCAGCATCAGTTGTTGTCGTTGCACCCAGCCCTTCTTACTCACAGTCTCTCTATATAGGAGTTGATTGATCAGCTTTAATTTAGGCCCTTCTTTGTACAACAAGGAAGTCCGCAAGTCAGTGGAACGCAGTTTGGACACATCCCTTCCAGCCCGCAAAACCCTCTATGGCTGTTCTTATCATAGGGTCACAGGATTGAGCCTGTTGGAGATCATCATTGTTAAGAGTTGCGGCAGAGAACTGATGTCCAAGGCAGAGAAATGACAGTAGGCGGCAGGTATACAGTTCTCCGGCAGCCCCAAACAATCTACCATGCAGTCCACCATGTCAGGAAACACCTGTTCTTACTATCAAATTTCTGGCACAGGGCTCTTATGTCAGGCTCAGACAACCTGACCCATTCAGTCTGGGACACATGCCTCTGAGAGAGAGCATCCACATCTATAAGGTTTAAGCCCGCCCTGTATTCTACAGTGTAGTCGTAGGTGGCCAAGGCAGAGAGTCACCTATGTCCAGTGGCATCCAATTTGGCTGAGATTTGTACATAGGTCAGAGGATTGTTATCAGTCTTTACTAATATCTTGGCACCATACAAATAGTCATGAAACTGATCAACAATGGCCCACTTCAAAGCCAAAAACTCTAATTTGTGCACGGGGTAATTCTTCTCGGACGGCGTCAGACTTCTACTAGCAAACGCTACAGGTCTCAGTCCATCCGCATGCTCCTGGTACAATACAGCCCCCAGTCCTTGCAGACTGGCATCAGTATGAAGAGTGTAAGGCTTGGCTGGGTCAGCATAGGCCAACACAGGTGCGTGGGTGAGTTGATATGTGATGTCATGGAAAGCTTCCTCACACTCAGCAGTCCATCGATCTCCAAACATATCATTTGGCCAAAAATACTTTTTTTCTATGTCAGGGTGCACACCCTTCTTATACTTTTTGTGAGTAGGCGGATACCCCGGGTGAGATTAAGGAGGGGGCGAATCACTCGTGAATAGTCTCTGACAAACCGCCTATAGTAGCCACAAAACCCCAGGAATTGTTGCAGCTCTTTTAAATTCCTAGGTTGAGGCCAAGTGGTCAATGCCTCCCCCTTGCTAGGGTCAGTCTCTATGCCTTCAGTGGACACTATGTGGCCCACATATTTCACGGAAGTCTGGAAGAATTGACACTTGTCGATAGACAACTTAAGGCCGAAATCCTCCAATCGATCCAGAACTTTAAATAATCGTTGCTCATGTTCTTCCAACGGTCGACAAACACTATAACATCATCTAAATAGACCAAACACTCAAGTAGGTTCATGTCCCCACAGCTCGTTCCATCAAGCGCTGAAAAGTGGCTGGGGCACCTGAAATTCTTGAGGCATCCGAATAAACTCATAGAAGCCTAGGGGCAAATTAAGCAGTCTTCTCCCGGTCGGCTGGGGCCATCGGGATCTGGTAGTATCCGCTCGAAGATCCAATACAGAGAACCACTACTACCATTCAGACAATCCAAGGCGTCTTGTATCGTGGCATGGTATATTGATCGGAATGGTCCACCTATTCAAAATACGATAGTCCACACACATCCGAACTGCCCCATTCTTTTCCTTACTACTACAATGGGGGATGCATAGGGCTCTAGACTCTTGAATTACACCAGCAGCCAACATTCTTGCAGATGCCGCCGTACATCATCTATGTCAGCGGGAGCCAGACGTCGGGATCTCTCTCGGAAAGGTCTTTCATCGTGCAATCTAATGTGATGCTCAGCCCCTTGTACACATCCTACATCCCACTCCTTCAGAGAAAAAACCTGGTTCCTCTTGGCAAGCCTCTCACTGACCCTGCGCTTCCACTCAGTTGGCAGCGGAGAGTCACCAAAGTCAAACAGATCAGGAGCAACTCTATCACCCGTCCGAGAACTCTTTCTATTTGGTAGTACAGCAGTATCCGCACAATGAATGCTAGCCAGGGTGCACCCTCTTCTTATCCAAATCTCTTTATCAGACACATTGTGCACTTGAACCATCACCCTCTTAACGCATAGAGGCTCTAGCTGGCAGAATGCTGGGTCTGAGCAACACCCCCTCAGGTAATCCTCCCTCCGTAGGTGCATCCAACATCAACAACTTATTCTTGACATCTGTTCTTAGTCGTATCTCTCCATGCAGAACACATTGCTCATTTGGGGCAAATACCACGGGGGCTGGATCCTTTTTCCATACCACTCCCACAGGGCCTTCAGGTTCCTCCAAACTACCCTTCTCCTGGGCGGCCCTGACCTTTTGAATTACAGCCGGTATGCTCAAAGCTCGCCCAGTTTGAAATGCTCGCTTCTCTGAGCACAAATGGGCCAATCGTCCAAACATGTGGGCATTTGTCCCAATTAACAAGGGCACCCCATTGTAAAGTCCAGTGGGCGGGCAAACTAACACTAAGGTTTCCACTTGCTCATCTATTCCATTTACAGTTGCAGGGAACGATAACCAGACACGGCTGTACCCCAAATACGGATAAGCCTTGTCGCTCAACCCCCATACATGTAGGCCAGTTAGAGACTGCAGGGGCACTTCAGATAAGTGTGCTTGGTACCAGTTCTGAAACATGATGGTCACCTGGGAGCCACTGTCTAATACAGCTCTAGTGGGAATTCCGTTCACCTCCACCCGGGTCTCCATAGATGGCCCGACCACATCAGACCAGTTGGGGGTAGCAACATTGTTAGCCCAGCGGGCATGGGCCTGAGTCACACAACTTTTCTTGGGGGCCCGAGACTGGGTCTGGTGGTATCGAGCGATCAGTCTGCAGTTAACTTTCCTTAAATTTTCAGGCCTCTGGCAGTCAAGCTGGAAATGCCCATCTTCCCCACAGTGATAACAAAACTTAGGGTCCCGGGGGTCACTATTCTGAGGGGGGCCCTGAGGGGAGGGAGAAAGCTCTCTAGGGCTAGGGTTCGGGCCTCTACATGACTCAGGGGCCCCGGGCCGAGTAGGGTATCCAGTAGACTGCTTTAAGTCCCTCACCAATTCCCGTAAATTCCTGATCTCAGCCCTCAACTCACCCTCCACGTAGGGGTCAGAGGAAACAACCCGCATCCCCACAGTACCTGGGAAATCTGGGGACCCCTCGGACCCTCCAGGTGAGCCAGTCTCCTCAGGGGTATTAGTCTCGGGAGTCCCACTAGGGTTCACGGCCCCCACACAGGGTTCCACCCTCTTCATCAGTCTCCACTTCCCGAATTTCCCTCATCAATTGACAATATTCAGGCGGGGTGGCCCGCCGATCATGCAACTTGAGTTTCAGCAGTGTTACACTAGAGAATCTGGCAGACTTTAAAACATGTTCTAACCGAACCTGATTTAGGGCTGTAGCAGTGATTCCCCCTTTTCTATAGGCTTTCTGCAAGGCCCTCTCCACTCTAGTAACAAAAGCGGACAGTTTTTCATTTCTCCACTGCTTAGCAGACCTGAATTTCCATAATAAATCTTCACCAGTCTCTGTACTCCCAAAAACCCCTTCCAAAGCAGAGAGATACTCTGCAGCGGTGGTTTCCGGACGGGTGGCCCGGAAGAATCTAATGGCTTCTAAGGCAGGACCCTGCAGACTCTCCATCAGCCTCTTCCGTTTCTCCCCCTCGGAGCATTGCCACTCCTGGACCAAAGGGGTGGCATAGTCCATCCAGGCCTCCAGGTCATCTTCCCCGGAAGGCACTGGTACCGTGCCAAAGAAAGTTTTAATTTACGGTAGGAATCTAGCTGTATGGAGGGGACTGCCAAGGGCAGAGAAGCCAACACTGAACTCTTGGGTGGGCAAGGGGAGGTGCCCGGGGAACCCCGAGGGGTAGTATCACTAGAAAGATCCAAGGCTTGTAGCAACTCCTGGGTAGTCCTCCCCTCCACAGCTAACAATTTAAGCAGTTATCCTTAAAACTGTTCATTTGAGGAGACCCCCCCAGGAGTGACTGACCCACTTCGGATATGGATTAACCTCCACCCCTGAGACGCACCCTCCGGGTAAAGTACAGGAGGTACCTTCTCAGGGTTGATGGCCATACTGCATAGGAGTAGCACCTGCAATGTCTGGTCAAGCAAATCAGCCATAACGCCCTTTCACTTCAACCTTACCCAAACACTTTACCCGTTCTGCAACAGAGACAATATCAGCAGCTGGGGTACCCAAGGGCACATCTAACAATAATACAATCTTCTGGGAATCCAGCTCTTCAGCTTCACCCCAGCCCATCAGTTTGTGGACCATGGTTTTGATGGGTCCCAGCTTAATTTTTTTCCAACACATCCCCTTCCATTTTTTCCATCTTTGGGGTATCTCCTCACTGAGCCACTAGGGGACGCTAATCCCAGTGGTGCCTCCAATTTGTAACCCCTAGGGGGCGCTACCCTTAGGGCTACTACCCCTGTCTGCCCCCTCTGAGGCAGGGTAAGGGGCCCAGATCCATGGACGGGTGCCTCCACCCAGAGGTCGGGGTTAGCCCAAGTAAGACTACCTCGGTTACAGCCCTCTGGGCTACTGCAACCCCCCTTTTGTCCCACTAGTGACTCCCACTGGGTACCAACAATTCTGTTCACCAGTAAACTTACCCCACGGAAAATGTAATCCAGCTCCCTTCGGGGACCTCCTGTAAAGTAAGGCACAGTTATGTTGCAATCACCAAGCAGCAGTTCACCATTAATGTACACAATAACCAGGCTGTAGCTGTACAAAACAATCTGATTTATTCAGGGGGAAAACAACAAGGACAGGGGGAATCAAGTTAATTAGCTTATCACTATACTCATCTACCTAGGGCTCTGTGCACAGGCCTATCCCCACCAGTTACTGTCCCTGGGTACCCAAGCCCTAGTGGCTAGTCCAAACCATGGCAGCTGGTAGGGGCCCTTTCACACTGAGAAAAGAAAAAGTTAAACAGTCAGCAGTACAGTAATTTCATTTAGATCCAATGTGGCCATTCAACAGGGAGCTACCCTGAATTAGTACTCACGACCTCCAGACAAGATAGGGTCCTTCAACGTCAGCAGGGCTACTCCTGAGCTCCACGAGACTCCTCAAACATTTGTATGGCAAACTGCAACAGGCAAAGTCCTTTAATCGCAGCAGCATTTAACTTGAGCTCCTCAGACGTTTATATGGTAAACAGCAGGGTTTTAAATAATTGATTAGCAGTTTTTTTCTTGGGACAATACTAACTGTACAGAAAGTATTTATATAGATTTTCTAGAAGTGCTATGCTTGTTAAACACAGTGAGGCAAGTGCTATGCATTTTCACAAAGTTTTAGAAATTTTATGAGCAAAACGCTAATCAATTTTTAGAGTTAAATAAAACCCTGAACAGCAACAGGCAAAAGTCCTTTACTGGCAGCAGGATTTACTTGAGATACACAAGCCTCCTCGCACATTTATATGGTAAACAGCAACAGAGGGGTACCACACCAGGCAGCTGCTTCCAATGCTCCCACAAACTCACCGTCACTGAGATACTGCAAACGGCAGCCTCCACTTGTCTTCGGACCGAGTGCGATTCAGCAGTTTTCTCCAGTCCTTCTTCAGATCGAGCCTGGTGGGTAGCTGTACAGAGCACAGCCTCCTCTGATCGCCCACCGGCCAGGTTTCGTCGCTGGAGCCAACAACACAAGCAGCCGCTTCAGGCCTTCACGCTCTTCAGCGCGAACACTCTTTAGGCGCGGAAGCACCGCTTCCTCACTCTTCACTAGCCACAACGCATCTGGCTCTCCAGCTTGGGGCACCTTCCACTGGCGCCGACCCGATCCAATTGGCTGGTTGAGCCTGCAGTCACTTCTCTGCCTCTCACTGGTGCGAAAAAGTGCCATAGCCCATAATGCCTTTCCCAAATACAAACAGTTCCTCTATTGGTCAGCCGACTCTGTAGGGTCCCGAGGTACTGATTGGTCCAATTCGCAGTTTTGGACCAAAATGGGGGAGACAGTCAAAACAGTCCTGGCTGCAAAGGAAGGCAGGTTAGAACAACTACAATATCATTACTACTTTAATAGATAGTCAGTAAACAAGCACATCTTCTAACGAAGCTCCCTCTGCGCAATTAGCGATGGCAGAAACGAACCGATTATTCTGCAGCCCGGGCGGGAGTCGAGCATAGCAACACTCAAACCCCGCCCCCCCTTTTTCAACTAACTCTGACTGCAACAGGCAGCCCTTAAAGGGACAGAATACGGAGGCCCTAAAAGAGCACTCACCAGGTCCCCATTTAGGTGGCTTTATGCCGATTACCAACCAGGCATAAGGCACGTTAGGAACCCCCATTTGCAAGGGGGTTACAACAAGATGAACAACTCGGAGACTTGTAGGAGGGCAGCGGCCAAGGCCAACAGGATGCTGGGATGCATCGCTAGAGGGATCACTTCCAGGAGAAGGGAAGTGATACTCCCTCTGTATAACTGCTTGGTGGGGCCGCACCTCGAGTACTCCATGCAGTTTTGGAGGTCACACTTAAAGAGAGACATTGAACTCCTGGAGAGGGTCCAGAGGAGGGCAACCAAAATGATTTGGGGCTTGGGGGACAGGACCTATGGGGAGAGGCTTGAAGAGCTAAATAGCTACACATTGATAGAGATAAGGGACCGGGGGGGACATAATAGAGGTCTTCAGGTACATGAAGGGGGTAAATAGGGGAGGAGCAGTCAGGGTGCTTTGAAGGAAGGAGGGGAGACAACTAGAGGGCATGGGTGGAAGCTGGGGAGGGAGATTCAGGGGAGAAAGGAGGAGGTGCTACTTCACTGAGAGGGTGGTGGAGCCATGGAATGTGCTGCCCAGGGAGCTGGTGGAGGCAGAGATGGAGGACGGGTTCAAGAGGGAGTGGGATAGGTACAGGGGAAGGGTTCTGGAAGCAAAATCCAGTGCAGCGAGAATATCCTGGACTGGGATGAGAGAAGCCAGAGAGGGCGAGGGGGCAGTGAGGTCAGCTCCCAGGGTGGGGGCTGACCAAACAAGCTGACACAAAAGACTGTTAGGCCTATTCTGCTGGCATTTTAGTATGCTAGTAATCTTTACCAGAACATTTAATCTCACAGATAACCGAACTATACTTCAGGTACAGTCAGTTTCTATGACTTCAGTTTGAGTAAAGTGGGAGGCAGAAGCAAATGCTGAAGTCTCAGAATCAGACTGGGAAGGTGTGACCTTTACTGTTCACGCAGTCACGGCCTCTCTACTGTTACAAGAATTTGCATGATAAAAACATGAAGAGATTCTTTTTTACACCAGGTCAATAATCTCAATATTTTACAAAGCACGGGGCACCATGTTGGAGAGGCTGAGCTACACCTCAGGTGATTCACATCCACATAGTTTGGACATGCCCCTCTGTAACATCCTTTTAGGCCCAAGTGGAAAAAGATCATTGGCTATAATAGGAACTCCTTTGACCTTTCACTGGCAGGAATCATTTACTTACATTAATCAATCAACCTTTATTTTTCCAGGTGAAACACCATTGAGACAAATTGAGACAAATTTATTTACAAGGTGGACCTGGGTAAGGTACACATAAGTCAACAATGAAATAAACAGTTTGGCATCAATAAACATTACAGAGCATAATATACAGAACATGATATAGTGGGAAATAAAGAAAGCAATAAGGACTCAGCAAATAAATTCCACCCACTATAAGCATAAAATACATACTATGTACATATGATGCACTATATATATATATATATATATATATATATATATGTATATATATACTGTATATACATATATATATATATATATACAATATATATATATATATATATATATATATATATTCATATTCATGGCAAAAAGTAAGTTTAATGCATCAGTTGAGCTTGTTCACAGCAACAAAAGTGAGAAATTAGATGTTAGGGTTCCACTCCTTACCGCTTCACCAACAGGCATCGGCGCGCTGGGGTCATTGGTTCTAACTCTCACCGATCCCATGTAAACAAGCTGATTTGGTGAGTATAGGAGAATGAGGTGAGAGTTAGGACCGATGACCCCAATGCACACCCCAATGCCTGTTGGTGGGCCGGGGTGGGGTGCAAGGGGGTTGGGAACCCTAACATCGAACTTCCTTACTTTTATCACTGTGGAACAACCCTAACTGATGCATTAAATAGTTTTTTGCCATGAATTTCCCTTCTTTTTGAGAATGTGCACTATAAATAGTGAAGTAACAGCAACACAAATGCAAGTGCAAATGCTAATGCACATGGTGATGCTAACGTAAACGATAACGCAAATGGTAAAAGAAATGCAAGCACAAATGTTAATGGAAACAGAAACGCAAATGCAAGCGCGTACAGAAATGAAAAACGTTACGCACACGGTCATGGTAACACAATTGGAAACGCAGACACTTACGGTAACAGCAACGATGACACCAAAGGAAATACAAACAGAAACAGAAATGCAAATGGAAGCGCATATGCAAACACAAATGGAAATGCACACGGTGATGCAAAAGGAAACGCAAACAAAAACAGTAATGGAAATGCAAATGTTAACAGTAATGCAAATGCAAGCGCAAACAAAAATGCAAAGGGTAACGCACATGGTGTAGTAGACAGGAATGCTAATGCAAACAGTAATGGAAACGCAAGTGGAAATGCTAACTGTACCAGTAACAAAAATGCACAGCCTATTTTTCCCCAAAAGCTGCATAGAGAAACACAATGAATACAAAGAATGTATGTATAATAATGGGCCTCGGAGCAGAAAATGAACACTTGGAATATTAAATTGCTTATATCTCAGGAACCGTATGATGTAGAAAATAAATTAAAATTTATTTCCTGGCTAATTTTGTGCTTAGCCATCTAGCAGGGGGCTAAGCATTTTTCTGATGTAAAGTTCGTATCTCGAAGCGTTTCCAAGATACGGGCCCTGAAAGGCGCGGCGGATGCCGTAATGTTATCCTATGGGGAAAATTATCAACTTCGGAGTACCATAACTTTGCAGCCCTGTAATATTTTGTCATCAAACCACCA
This sequence comes from Neoceratodus forsteri, assembly GCA_016271365.2. Taxonomy (NCBI): domain Eukaryota; kingdom Metazoa; phylum Chordata; order Ceratodontiformes; family Ceratodontidae; genus Neoceratodus; species Neoceratodus forsteri. The sequence continues at coordinate 356,170,697 of CM057457.1, forward strand.
AAAAGCACATCTGTGGGATCTTAGCTGTCTTCTCTCCAAATTTCAGCCCAAAATACCAAACCGTTCTTTTGCAGCAGGATGGCAAAGATTTCCTATTCTTTTGGGCATAGTGTCACAAAGTAGTGTCGTAAATCACGATACTTTCACAAAAAAAAAATCATGACAGTGTCTCAAGTGCGACACTACAGTTTACAAAAATTTGAAAATCATATTTCTGGGGTGTTTAACCTTCCAAAAAAGGCATGGCTAGCATCCTCAGTGCTCAACTAGGTGAACACAAAAATAATTGTGTCCCTAGAGGGTCCCACATTTAAATGCCATGCATTTCTGTGACCAGTAACTGAAAAAAAAAAGGCTGACTCATGACACTACAGGGGTCATTTGTGACATTAAAAACTGCATTTGCGACACTGTCGAACTTTTTAACTATTCCCATTGACTAAAATGGGAAACTTGTTTTTTGAATAACTTTTGAACCGTTTAATATTTTTTCATGAAATCTTCAAAAGGCACATCAGGGACCCCAGCTGCATGTTCCCTGAGGGCTTTGGACTGGTTGCACAAACCGTGCGACCTGTAGGCACTACCGTAGAATTCCAAAAAGCGTAAACACACGTGCAGATCACGCTTAATAACTCCGCAGCTGTATATCCAACCGGCACAAGACTTGGCAGATCCCAAGGTGTGTGGGTCTTGATTGTGTATTCCAAATGTCAGGCAAATCTATCAAATGGTTGCAAAGTTATTAAGGTGCAAAGTTTTGGGTTTAACATGTAAATGGCTCCTTAATAACTTTGCAACCGTTTGACGAATTTGCCTGAAATTTGCGTTTACGCTTTTTTGGAATTCTACGGTCATGCCTACAGGTCACACGGTTTGCGTGACCGGTCCAAAGTCTTCAGGAAATGTGCAGCCAGGGTCCCCGATATGCCTTTCGAAGATTTCGTGAAAAAATATTAAACGGTTCAAAAGTTATTCAAAAAACAAGTTTCCCATTTTAGTCAATGGGAATAGTTAAAAAGTTTATTGAATTTTGTTGACTGGGTAAGCCCACTGAGACTAGAAGTTCCTTTTTCAGGGGTGAGCCGGGGGGAGGGATACAGATGGTAACCAACTGAAACTGAACCAGATTAACCTGTTGGTGGTATTTTTACACATCTCACAGTCTGTCACCTTGCAGCTATTGGATGAGTTCCTAGATACCCTTTAGGCTCATGCTGTTGAGTTTACCATAGTCCTCCACCACACCAGCAGAGTGAACAGTAACCATGCATCAGTTTCATTGAGTTGTGCACCTGCCATCTGTAATTGATGCCATTGACTGCACCCATGTTGTCATCCGGGCACCCACTGGTGATAGAGTGGAAGCCTATGTGACTAGGAAGGGATACCACTCCATCAACTATCAGGTGGTGTGCAATGCAACAGGGAGCACCATCAATGTTCTGGCATGGGTCCCTGGCAGTGCCAACCCAGTCTTCATCTGGCACAAGTCTACCCTGAGCCAGAGGTTTGAAGGTGGGGACATCCCTAGTAGGGACCTCACTGGTGAGTATACCCTAAAGGCCTCCCCCTCCCCATGTTGAAGATAATGAAGCAACCCATTCCGTTTACCTACATTGGGAACAGTGAATATATACTGCTTCCCTGGCTCCTCACACCTGTCCAAAAATCCATATCGATTGCAGAGGACAGGTACAAGGGTAGCACACATCACTACACACAACATCATTGAGTGTGTCTTGAAAAGCTCAAGATGAAGTTCAGGTGCTGTGATCATTCTGGTATTGCCCTACAATACACCGCTCATAAGGCCTGTGGCATATTCCTTGCCTGCTGCATACTACACAACATGGCACTCAACCATGTGATACACCTGCTGACACCAGAGAAATATACACATTCCTGCAACAGATGCTGAGGCAGAGCCATCCAGTGAGAACAGAGACAGTAAATGAGCAACTGCTGAAACAGCGACTCATTTACAGCGCTATCCTCTTGGGCTACCTTACAAGAGTAGTGACCCTATGCGAAGATGATGCTAGGGTAAGGTGACCAGAAGGGGAGGAATAGTGAGGGAAAGGGGAGGCTAGGGAAGAGAGTTTGTGAGGGGGTAGTTTGCCTGCTGCAGCCGAGCTAGCCATGTGATGTGCTGGTGAGGGTGGCTAGCTCTGGCGCAGCAGGTACTGGGTTCAGGGCTCGGGACCAGGAGAAACATTTTGCTGCTGCCTGCTGTGGCAGTGTTTTTTTTTTCCTTATGGAGTGTCACCGCCTCCCTGACATGCACCCCACTGGAGTTGGTAATCATAAATCAGGGGGATGCAGAGGTGAAGCCCCCTGTGGGGGGGGGGGGCACAGGGCGCCGTAGCTCCACCCCCGCATCAACACTTACTTTAGTTACCGGATGTCTTCTCACCGGCATGTGTATATCGCTAATTAGATTTCTGGTTATATACACTCACCATAATAGTGATAGCTGTTTTGCGATTGCTATTATGACATGGAACCTGAAACAGAGGACCAGGGGATGCAGAAGCAGCTCAATAGGTGTGACCCTAGGATGTGAGGATTTCATAGGAGTTACACTTAAATAGATGCAAAAAAAGATTTTATTACGTACACATACCACAGTCCCAAAGTACTCCATCAGCCAAGGGTGAACTGATACAGTGATCCACTGTCCCCTCCTGCTGGATGTCGGCCCATGTACTGCCCCTCTTTAAATCTGGTGACCCTTCCTACCTGAACAACTACAGGCCTATCTCCATCCTACCCGTGCGCTCCAAAATTCTAGAAACACTTGTATACACCCAGCTGAAAGAACACATCAAAGTCCACTCTCTCCTCAACCCTGCTCAACTGGGCTTTCCACGTAATCACAGTACTATCTCTGCCTTAGGTAAAGTCACCAATGACTGGTTCACCGCCTATCCAAGTAACAGGTGCTGTGTTCCTCAACCTGAGCAAAGCGTTCAATACCAAGGACCACAGCCTATCCCTGCTCAGCCTCTCCAACCTAGATGCCTTCACCTCCAAAGTTTGCTGGTTCTCCAGCTACTTAAGAGGGTGTGTTCAGCAAGTAAAAACTCTTACCATCACTATAGGTGTCCCCCAAGGGTCTATACTCAGCCCCATCCACTTTTCTATTGACATCAATTACCTTAATTTCAGCATCTTTAACTCTAAGCTGCATTTCTTCACAGATGACACAGTACTTTAAACTTCCAAGCCCTCTCTTACTGAAGTCTGTGATGAACTCTAAACCGACTTCCTTCAGCTCGAACAAAACCTCTCCTGAGCTAAGCTCTTGCTCAGCACTAAAAAAACTAAGGTTATGTTCTTCTACCACAACAACAACAACCCCCTCCACCCCATCAGGACCAAGTCCAGCATCATAACTGTCACAGCCCTCCCTAGGGGAACCACTTGAAGTTGTGGACAAGTTCAAACATCTAGGAGTCTGGGTCGACAACAAACTATCCTTCAACACCCACATTTATAGTCTCTCCACCAAGCTTTAAGCCAGATTAGGTTTCTTTTTTAGACACAGAGCCCTCTTCCCAACCGAGGTCCTACTCAGATTCATCCACACAACATTCCTCCTGCTCTTGGACAATGGTAATATAATATACAACTGCACCTCGACAACCAACTTTCACTGGTTCGACGTCCTCTTCCACTGTGCCCTTCATTTTATTACCAATGCATCCTCCAGGGCCGACCACTGTGATCTTTATTCTATTGCTGGGATGACATCCCTAGCCTCCAGAAGACTACACCAGAAGACCGCTCTACCTCAGTATATGGACACTCCCAGCACTACATAATAAACTCCCAGACTATATCTCCTCCCTCGTCCACGTCTTTCACTGGCCCCTGTTCTCTTCTATAGCACTCCTCTCCTTAGTATATGACTATCTCACACCCTGATGCATTCCTGCTCATCCCCCTCCTACATTCTTTGCCTTCTCTGCCTTCTGCCGCAGATTGTAACATTGTCAAATTATGTAGATTGCCTCTGTAATGCGGTATCCTAATGCCAGTACCTGTTTTTCTTTCACTGATTGTATAATTCCATTGCCTTAAGCAAAGTATGTACCTTTCATTTTTAAGCCTGTTTTTTGTACGCCTATATCTGTACCCTACTTCATGTGAGCCTGTTTATGTTCACCCTTTATGTACTAGGATCTCTTTGTGAATGAGCAAGCTCAACATAGTTTTCCTTCAATAAACTTGAAATTTGGACCTGAAGTAATTTGAGCTGTGGCATGTGCACTTAATAAAACCTTTATTTGCATCTATTTATATATGTCCTGCATTTCTTGGTACTGGATATTTTTGGACTCCGCTTGATACTACTGTTGTGTCCAGGGCATAAGTATCTGCGAGGAGCTGCCTTGTCTTTGTTTGTCACAGGAGTACGGAGCCTGCCTCATCACAGACTGCTTCAGACCCAGAAGCTTAGTACAGACCACACAGGAGACTGAAATGCTTTTTGAAAATGTGTTTCATAAATCATAATGTTTATAAAAACATAAATATAAGGTCATACAGGCAGGTGGAGGGGTTGCTATAGACAAAAAACATGCCACCCCAGCAAGGGGGTTTAAAGGAATCTGAAAATAAAGAACATGCCATCCAGATATGGGGGGTGGGGGGGGTCAAAGGGGGCTGAAAGGAAAGAATACCCCCCCCCATCAAGGGGTGTTCAAAAGGGGATGAAAATAAATAAGTTGCTATCTCAACAATGGGGGTGGAAAATAATAACATGCCATTTCAGCAGAGGGGTGCCAAACGGGGATGAAAAGATATACGTTGCCACCCCAGCAAGCAGGGAAAATGGAAGTATTTGGCCACTTGTATAAGGAGTAGTGAAACATGGATAATGTTGGGGGGCTGAGGTGGCACATGTGTGATAGGTCAGGGGAAGAAATATGCACCCTAGGTGCACCCTTCCCCTCTCCCCAGGTACTGACAGTATGCATGTACTGCAGTTGGGAGGGAAGAGGAGGGCTTTCATCCACAGAATAGGTGATAAGTGTGGGGACATTGTTAACTGTCCACAGCCAGACCTCACAGGGTATGGACCCCGCCAAACAGCAAGCCATGGCCAGAGTGTGTAGCATCCTAGGTGTCCTGGGTGTGTTGGGTATTGTGATGGACCCGGAACATTTGGGATAGTGTCCATTATGATGGACTGAGTTGTTGAGAGAGGGGAAGAGAGATATATAGTTATGTAATGAACATACCTGTGTGCTGACCATGGCAGCATGCATTCCCAGCAAACTGTGGCTTGACACCCATGCTGCCTTTTCAGTGTCATGCCACACAACCCTGGTGCAGTACACACTGCACACCCCATTACCACTGATCACACTGAGGATGACACATGTGAAATAGTAGGTGATTATCCCACTGACAGCCACCAAAACAAGGATACATGAATACCGACTCATGGCCTACAACCAGTGTATCACAGATCCAACAGTCAGGGACTTTCAGGGGTATTGGTGGCCCAACAACCATGTCAGTGTAGTGGAAACACAGGATTTAAGTAGAGGAGACCTGAGAGATTCTAGTTAATCAACAGCTTACTTCCTCCTACCCCCTTCTAGAATTGCCTTATGCCTGTCCCATGCATTCTTGAATTCTCCCACTGTTCCTGTCTCAACAACCTCCTCAGGAAGGCTGTTCCATGCATCCACAACCCTCTCTGTGAAAAATACTTTCTAACATTACCTCTGTGTCATCCTCCCTCGATCTTCAAATTGTGCCTCCTTGTTCTTGCACATCTCTTCTTCTGAAAGATATTACCCTCTTGTACTTTGTCAATTCCCTTGAGATACTTGAAAGTTTCTATCATGTCCCCCCCTCCGTCCTTTCCTCAAGGGTATACATATTAAGCTGCTTTAGTCTCTCCTCATATGCCTTCTGGTGCAGACCCTGCACCATTTTGGTTACCGTCCTCTGAACAGCCTCCACTCTGTCTATGTCTTTGTGGAGATGGGGTCTCCAGAATTGCACGCAGTACTCCAGATGGGGTCTCACTAACTTTCTGTACAGAGGGATAACAACTTCCTGTTTTCTACTGTTGATGCCTCTCCCTATGCATCCCAGTATCCCTCCAAAATTGGACTGATATTGGGATCCTTTTAGTTAGAAATTATATAGTGCTATTGTTGAAATGCATATAAGTATAGTTTGACATGATTGCAAAAAGCTATTGGAAACTCAAGAGATTACCTTAGTGCAATTGTTAAGCCTTTTGCAAAAACTGTGGAGATTGGGCCTCAGTTCTGGGACATTGTGTTCCTGCTAGCACCTGCCTGGAATATAATAGAACACTTTAGAAAAAAACAGGATGCTTGTCAATCAATCAATCAATCAATCTTTATTTATCCTGTCAAAACACCATTGAGACAGTCCTTGTCCCCAGAGCCTGGAACCTTCTCCCTGCTCATGTAAGAGCTGCCCCCTCCCACAGATGTTTCAGGTCCTCCCTCTGTGGCTTCCTAAAACAAGCTTCTGGCTGCCTTTGCTCTTAGTTGTGCCACCCTCCATGGTACGCTAGTGCCCCGTGCAAGACCGAGTGTGGGCGTTTGCCTTCTGCCCGCTTTTGCTCCTAGTTATCCCACCCTCCACAGTGGACAAATTGCCCATCTATTGACTGATTGAATGCTCCTTTAGTGCTCTCCTCAAAAAATGCCCTGCTGATTCTTTGATTTGCCTCATTGACTGCCTCATGTGTTTGTCTCTCCTTAACACTATTCTTGCATTATATTTGTTCTCTGATGATACTTGGCTATAGCCCTCTGTCCATACCTATATGTAACTTGCTGATTGCTGTTACCTTGTCTCTGTATCTGTATATTACTTGAGTCCTTGGACTTCACCTTGTTGTTTGCTATTACCCTGTCTCTGAATTGTTATTGCCTGTACCTTTGTAATTCTCCCGGGTCGCTCCCTGAAAATAGGCACTTGACTGTCTAGCATGCTTACCTGGTAAACAAAAGCTAAATAAATAAATAAATTTCCAAGGTGGACCTGGTCAGGTACAGACAATTACAGTACAATAAGAAGATAGCATGTTCACAAGGCAATCAGTTACAGAGTAAATGGAGACAGTTATACATATGCTAATAAGATATACGTTTGAAAGTCAATTCCATAGAACAGGGTTCTGTAAGAGGGCAACCATTTATAATAGAGAATAGTTTGCACATTTTTACACAACTAGTACAGCATCAGTTAGGCAATAATTTATGCGGAAGAAGAGGAAGAAGAAAAGGAGAGGAAAATGGTAAGTAAAAGAAAAGCAGCCGGAGTCAGTAAGGTGCAAGGGTAGAGTGTTGTTAGCGAATACAGTTGCACATTTCTTTGAAGACCTGCCCAAAGAGGTTTTTAAAGAGGGTCAACTTCACAGGAAGCACAAGTTTCAATGTTTTTTGGACATTAATCCAGAGAACAGGGAGAGAGTGATGTATAGCCGCTCTACCAAATTGCATTCTAACCTTGGGATTAAGGAGGGAGGTATATGAAAGGCTTCTTAGGAGGTAGTTCCCTGCATGGCAGGCAGGGATGCAGTCAGAGATATATTTGCAGAAGCATGTTTGATAAGGCTCTGAAGCCTTATCAAATATACTTGTTAAGAAGGGGAGTTGCAAGGACTTATAAAACAGAGCTGCAATTGCTTGCAGAAAGGGACACAGAGATTAAAGGAAAACTCAGATGGACTTTTTCTGTTTATTTGGCCTTTGTAAATAGTTATACCAAACAATTTTATATTTTTATGTTACTGTTAGTACAAATAAATGCTCTTGTGAATTTTACAACTGCTCCTGTTTTTTTCTATGCTTCCTGACCCGTGCCTTGACGACAGATGGTGTCAGCCTAAATGGGATTTACACCGTGCATACTCTAAGCCAGGAGTTTTGTGTGTGGGTACTGGACCTAGTACCAGGGAAGCATAGAAAAAAGGCATGGATTCTGCAGCAGCAAGTCCAGGAGTGGTTACCAGGAGAATGGCAGCCAGACTATCACAGACAGAAGTCCAAGCTGAGATTGTACAGCCAACAAAAGTTATGGAAAAAGAACAGGCAGTGACAGAACCTGAAAGCCTGGAGAACTTTTGCAAATGGTGGACTATACAACAAAAAGAGATGGAGAAACAGAGGAGAGAAGAGATGCACTAACAAGAGCAGCAGAGGAGAGATGAGATGCAGTGGATGAGAGAAGAGATACAGCAACAGGAGCAGTGATGGCTGGATGCCTTGCAAGCTATCAAAGGCAGAGGATCTGGCACAGATCCAGATGAGCAACAAAACACAAGCAACTTAAAAGCCATTTAACTTACAAAGTTATGTCCCTCGGATGATATCAAGGCATACCTGACAACTTTTGAAAGAGTTGCCACAGCCTGCCAATGGCCAAAGCAGCAATGGACAGCTAGACTGGTATCCTACCTGGCAGGGAAAGCCCAGCTTGCCTACAGCAATATGGACACTGCACAGTCAGAAAAGTATGACCTGGTGAAAAGCAAAATCCTGAAAAGGTATGACATCTCAGGAGAAACCTACAGGAAGAGATTTCAATCTCTGAAGTACAACTCAGTCAACAATCCTCGAGAAGCCTTCACCCAACTCAGAGAACTCCTAATAAAATGGCTCCAACCTGAGGGCAAAACAGTCCCACAGATCATCGACACATTTGCAATGGAGCAATTCATCAGCATCCTGCCTACAGATATGCAGCTTTGGGTAAAGGAATACCGACCAGAAAGTGGGGAAAAGGCTGTTTCTTTGGACAAGGACTACCAAATGGCCAGACAGATGCCACAGCAGCAAGTTAACAGCCAAGCACTGGTAAGACACTCTTTTTCTCATTTAAACTCCAGGCCTGATAAGAACTTTGGTAGGGGTAACAAATCTGTGCCCAAAGACATTATTTGTTATAATTGTAGTAAGCCAAGCCATATTGCAAGAAAATGCCATAGTAAGAAGAGTGCCACTGGAGCAGATTTGCCCTTAGCAAATCGGGGCAAGTACTTAACAGATGTGAAGGTGGGGGATAAGACTGTAAAGGGACTCATTGATTCGGGAAACAGACAGACCCTAGTGCATGTTGAGTTTCTGGGAAAACAATGTCCAAAAGGACCAGGTACTGGTGTCATCTGCATCCATGGGGACACTTGATACTATCCCACCACCCAAGTGACTCTGACCATGAAGGGTGTGTCGCACCAACTGAAAGTGGGGGTGGTACCTATGTTACCTGTACCTCTGATAATTGGAAATGATGTTCTAGGATTTACTGAGTTAATCAAAGAAGGAGTAAATTCTGATGTTTCAGCAGCTGTGATGACAACAACTCAGGCAAAGAAATTTCAGATGGTGGGACTCTTTCCCTTTCAATGATTTTGACTTGGACTTGTTTGATCACAGCTCCAAGATCTGGAAATCCAGGAAAGAAAGATGATGCCTGAAGAAACTGTGGCAACAAATGACTGATGGACACAAAGGGTTAAAATATGAAAATGATGAAACTAAACTGATCACTGATTGTGAATTTTTTTCAGAACAAGCTAACAATGTTTCTCACCAAGGTTATTTTAAGCAGCTGGGGATGAAACCAAAACAGGGTGGACCAATGTTTAAAAAATGTAATGTGTTACTGTACAGAGTTTGGGTTAAACCTCAGACACAGGAACAAACAAAAATTGGTTATACTACAGAAGTATAGAACAGAATTGTTACAGATAGCACTTGATGATCCTATGGCTGGTCACTCAGGGAGGGATTGCACCCTTGCCAGATTGCTGTACAGATTTTACTGGCCTGGAATGCATGAAGATGTTGTTAACTATTGTAATTCCTGTGCTGAGTGTCAGAAAGTAGCCCCAGTCACTAGAAAAGACAAGGTGCCCTTGGTGCCCCTACCCTTGATAGATGTGCCTTTTGAGAAAATAGAAAGGGATGTGGTTGGTCCTTTAGACGAAAGTAAAAAAGGGTAATAGATTTATCCTGGTAGTATGCGACTATGCTATTCAATACCCAGAAGCAATTCCAATGCGTACTGTTACAGCCCCAAAAGTGGCAGCAGAGCTTGCAAAACTTTTCAGCAAAATGGGCATACCTAAAGAAATGATTACAGATCAGGGTAGTAATTTTGGTGCTGTATTACTTAAGGAGCTATACAGACTACTAGGTATCACTGCCATACGAATCTCCCTCTATCACCCTCAGACAGATGGTCTTGTTGGGCATTTTAACCAAACCCCAAAACGCATGTTAAAAAGGTTTGTAAAAGGGGAAGGGAAAGATTGGGACCAATACTTGCCTTACCTGCTTTTGCTTACAGAGAAGTGCTACAACCATCAACAGGGTTTTCACCATTTGAAATGCTGTATGGTAGGCAGCCAAGATGGCCACTGGATGTGATAAAAGAAACTATCAGTTCCCCACCATGCCATTTGGTTTGCATGGTATGCCAGCTACATTCCAGCGGTACCTAGATGTAATATTATCACCTCACACTGGTTATTGTGCTGTGTGTGTGGATGATGCCGTGGTGTACAGTCCAGACTGGAAAAGTCACCTGGAACACTTACGAGCAGTTGTCTAAGCGATCAAAAAAGCAGGTCTGACTATCAGTCTTACCAAATATGCACTGGGCATGCAGGAAAATAGATATTTGGGCTATGTATTGGGAAATGGAGGAATTAAGTCATAAATTTCTAAAATAGAAGCTGTTGCTAACAGCCCTCTCCCTAAAACAAAGAAACATGTCAGGTGATTTTTAGGGCTGGCTGGTTATTATTGGAGATTTGTTCCCAGCTTTGCAGAGTTAGCTACTCCCCTCACTGAACTTACAAAGAAACATTGGTCCAGATATTCAAACTGTGCCAGGCTGTGGCGCAAGCTTGGGCGCAGCTCAACATGGCTGCGCAGGGGTGTGGACTGGGCGATATTCAAAGAAGCTGTGCCATGGATCAGCAGCGTTGAATATCACACCTTGGCCACCCCCAGTGTGCATAGCACAGTGGCACTGCGCCAGCGCAAGTGGCCAGAGTGGAGCATTTGGATGCGCTAGCGCAAGTTCCATTGCGCCATGCACAGCAACCGCGATATTCAAAAGTTGACATGCAAATGGGGCCATAATGTATGCAAGGCACAAATGGGGCTATTTGCATGTCATTATGGCCCCATTTGCATGCAGGTGCACCAATCCCCGACGACTTGCGCTGGCGCCTGCCAGGCAGCAGCCATCGGGGACCGATGCCCCCTGCAGCTGGCAATGTGCTCCACAGCCTGATCGTGGGCATTTGTATAAATAACCAAGAAATGTGTCCTATATCCCTGGTGGTCCAGTGGACCGCTGTATGCCCGATCGTGGGCATTTGTCATAAAAAGGAAGAATTCCTCCACTATCCCTGGTGGTCCAGTGGACCGCTGTATGCCCGATCGTGGGCATTTGTAACAATAAAATTGAATTCCCCCAATATCCCTGGTGGTCCAGTGGACCACTGTATGCCCGATTGCGGGCATTTGTAATAATAAAAATGAATTCCCCCAATATCCCTGGTGGTCCAGTGGACCGCTATCTGCCCGATCGCAGGCATTTGTAATAGTAAAAATGAATACCCCCAATATCCCTGGTGGTCCAGTGGACCGCTATCTTCCCGATCGCAGGTATTTGTAATAGTAAAAATGAATACCCCCAATATCCCTGGTGGTCCAGTGGACCGCTATCTGCCCGATCACGGGCATGTGTATTAAAAATGGGAACAAGTCCAACATCCTTGGTGGTCTAGGGTACCCCCTCCCTCCATCCACTGGGCCCCGCCCGCTCCCCGGTCAGGCGGGCGGGCGGCAGCACCACCCACCTGCTGCCCGCCCGACTGACACTGTTGTGGACTGCTCGTCCATTGGTTCTGGCGTGAGCCAATGGGCATGCAACCATACCGTGCTACACATTCAGATATGTGAATAAGTGTTCACATATCTGGGTAGTATTATAATGCGGGCTTCTCCTATGGCTCCGCTGAACCAATGGGTCCACTACTGGCGGTGTCATTCAGCGGGCAGCAGGCGGCTGGCGGGTGGGTGCTGCCGCCCACCAGCTGACTGGTGGGAGCAGGGCAGTGGGGCTCCAGTGGGCGGGTGGGGAGGGGATATCCTAGACCACCAGGGATGAACTTGTTCCTGGCCCTAATACAAATGCCACTGTTCGGGCATGCAGCCGATCCACTGGACCCCAAGATGACAGAGTGCCAGCCTGATGCCTGCGATCTGCATCTGGCGATCACTGAGCCACCGAGGGATAAACGGAGAAATTCTTCCTTTTTTATGACAAATGCCCATGATCTAGAGCAGATAGTGGTCCACTGGACCACCAGGGATATAGACGGAATTCTTCTTTTCTTTACAGATGCCCACGATCGGGCATGGGGCTCCGCCAGGTGCAGCCGAGCTCAGGTGGCCACCCACAGGTGGCAGCTGCCGTGTTGTGCCCTGCAATCGGCCAGCTCACCTGTGGGTGGCCATCAGTTGTTCCTTTTTTTGGATCAACTTTGTGCTGGCGCAGGTAGGGGTTGTGCATGTTGGCTCTGACATCCCGGGCTGAATATCGGGCTGTGCAGGTATGCATGGGCCGCCCCCCCACCTGTGCCTGCATACATTACTGATGCACTCTGGCACGACCGAGTTTGTGTCGCGCACTTTTCCCTTTTGAATGATCGCGGCGGCAAGATCTAGTGGAGTTGCACATGGCGCAGCACTGTTGCACCATGCGCAACCCTTTTAAATATCTGGGCCATTTTCTAAATAAAGTGAAATGGACCACAGAGTGTAATGAAGCTTTTCAAGCCATTAAGGCTGCATTATGTTCAACCCCTGTTTTAAGAAGCCCAGACTCTGAGAAACCATTTTTGTTACAAGCAGATGCATCAGAGGTAGGCCTAGGAGCAGTCCTGAGTAAAAATATTGATGGGACAGAACATCCTACTCTGTACATAAGTAGGAAGTTGCATGACAGAGAGAAAAGGTACTCCACCATTGAAAAGGAATGTTTAGCAGCAAAGTGGCCCATGGAGTCCCTTAAGTTTTATTTGCTAGGAACTGACTTTGTACTTGTTACTGATCACAATCCTCTCTGTTGGCTTAACCAAAGGAAAGTTTCAAAAGAGGCTGGCCTATAGGAGATTCAGGAAGATCAAGAGAGAGGTGGATAGGGAAAATTACCCAAGGTTGGCTAGTGAGGCAATGAGGAAGTCCAGTGAGCAAAAGCGCAGAAGGAGCTGCAGATAGCTGAAGGAATTAAGAAGGGGGAGAATACTTTCTTTCACTATATAAGTGAGAAAAGGGACAAGAATGGAGGGATTGTTAGGCTTAAGAAAGGGGTGGAGTGGGTGGAGGATAATGGGGGAAAAGCAGAGATACTAAATGAATAGTTCTGTTCCATCTTCACCAGAGAGAAGGACTGACCAGTGCCTTTGGGAGGGGAACACAGATGTAGTGATAGAGGAGGATAGAGTGAGGGAGGGGCTGCTGGCATTGAAGGTGGACAAATCACCAGGCCCAGACAGAGTACATCCAAGGGTACTAAAGGAATGGTCTGAGGAGCTGGCAGGGCCACTGGCAGACCTATTTAATAGTTCACTAGAGTCAGGCGTGCTACTGCAGGACTGGAGAACAGCACATGTAGTGACCCTCCACAAAAGCAGTCCCAAGGATGACCCAGGTAATTACAGACCAGTCAGTCTGACCTCCATTGTGGACAAGCTCATGTAGACCATACTAAAATAAAGGTTGGTGGAATATCTAGAGAAGCATGGTCTCCAGGATGAGAGGCAGCATGGGTTCATGGAGGGGGGGGGGAGATCATGTCAGACAAATCTGATTGACTTCTTTGAGTATGTCACTAAGACAGTTGACAGGGGCCAAGCAGTAAACATCCTCTATCTTGATTTCAGCAAAGCCTTTGACTCTGTGTCCCACAAAAGGTTGATCAGGAAGTTGGTGGATCTTGGGGTTGGGGAAAAGATGGCCAGATGGGTGGAAAACTGGCTGAGGGACAGAACCCAGAGGGTAGTTGTGGAGGGAGAGTTATCTAGCACCAGAGAGGTAACCAGTGGGGTCCCACAGGGATCAGTGCTGGGGCCGGTGTTGTTCAATGTCTTAATCAGCGACATTGGGGATGGCATTATGGGCAAAATGTGCCTATTTGTGGATGACACCAAGCTCTGTGGGAGAGTGGACACAGTTGAAGGGATACAGGACCTGCAGGAAGATCTGAAAAAGCTGGGGAGGTGGTCCAGGATCTGTCAGCTTGGCTTCAATGCCGAGAAAGGCAAAGTTATGCATATTGGAGCCAAGAATCCAGGACAGAGTACTATCTAGATGGAGTCCGAGTATCTGCATCAGAGGAGGACAAGGACCTGGGAGTGATGATCACTAGTGACCTGAAGCACTCCATGCAGCGTAAGAAAGCAGCAAAGGCAAACAAGATTCTAGGATGCATATCTAGGGGGATCAGTAGTAGGAGAGAGGAGGTTATACTGCCCTTGTACAGGTGACTGGTAAGGCTGCACCTAGAGCTCTGTACTGGTGCCCACACCTCAAAAAGGACATTAACCTGCTGGAGAAGGTCCAGAGGAGAGCTACAAAGATGATAGCTGGTCAGCAGGGTAAGGCATATGAGGAGAGGTTGAGGGCACTGAACATGTACTCTCTGGAAGACAGGAGAGAGAGAGAGAGAGAGGAGACATGACTGGGACCTTCAAGTACTTGAAAGGGATAAATAAGGTTGATAAGGAGAGTCTCTTTTTTTTTATTGCAGCTTTGTTTCTCCTGCTGCAGTGCCATACCAGTGGGGTCATCCAGCCGCCGGCCCTGCCCGCAGGGAGCAGCAGGCTTACTCGCATGATGGAGGGGGTCCTGCAGGGCCATCGCTGATCCGCTGGAGGGTACCCCTGTTCCTGCCAGCCAGACCAGTGCTGAGCCCCCCTCAGCACGATTCCATGACAGTCCTCCCCGCACTGCAGGGCACGGCCATCAAGCTGCTCAGTCGCACCCATCCTTTTTTCATTTTTCTCCCAATGGAAGCACGGACGTGCAATGACATCTGTGCACCAAGGTGCTGACATCCGCCGTGCTCCCCCCCCATCTAGACACCCGTGCATCTGCAGTACCACCAGGCATCCCCAGGGACCGCCAGAGCATGGTGTGTAACCCACCCTTTCCCCAGGACTGGGAGAGCAGTCATCGGATGCTCGATCCCAGTCCTCTCCTGCCAACCCCTGATGTCCCAGGCTCGTTCCTGAACCTGGGTCACCAGCGTGGAGCAAGGTGTGGTGTCCAGCACCTCAACCCTCAGCGCCACCAGGCCGGGCATAAGAAGAGTCTCTTTAAGCTGAGTGGCAGCCATAACATGAGGGGGCACAGTCTTAAGCTGGAGGGTGGGCACTTTAGGAGGGAGGACAGGAACCACTTCTTTACAGAGAGGGTGGTGGACACTTGGAATGCACTGCCGGAAGAGGTCATGTCATTAAAGACAGTGGGCAGCTTTAAGAGAGGCTGGGATAGGCATAGGGAGCAGGTAAGGATCATGGTTAGGGAGGATGGAAGGAGTGGGAAGGGAGGGCAGAGACATTAGCTCAAGTTGTGGACCCTGCAATACGAGAAGATTTGATAGACCAAATGGCCTTCTTCTGCTGGCTTCTTTGTATGTTTGTATGTTCATATGAAAGACAAAAATTCCAGAATCACAAGGTGGTACCTGGCACTACAGCCATTTAAATTGAATGTGATACACAAATCTGGTAAAGAGAATAGCAATGCTGATTTTCTGTCAAGATATGGATCAGGACTTGAGGGTTCTGAAGGTTAAAAAGCAAATGAGCTTAAACTTTACTGGTTGCTGTATTGTTATAGAAAAAAGGACAATGCACATGTGCTTAATTTCTGAAAGTTATAAGCTAATATTAGTAGAGAATTAATAGAAAATTTTGGAAACCTGTTCAATAAATACAGGTTCCCTATTAAGGAGGGGGGGGGTGTATGTGACAGGGTGGAATAGGACCCTGTCCCAGTTGTTATGGAAAGAGTTTGAATACAGGGATCTGTTCTATTCTCCCCTTTTCTGTTTCTTGTTTATATGGTTGCACAACCAAATTTTTCTATGAGACCTAGGATTTGATCATCCCGACAGTCTCACAATTATTTGCCTCTCACTGTTTCTTAGTCTTCCCTTGTTTTTCTGTCTTTTTCCTCCCTTGCATATCTGCTGATATAAAAATATATGCAAATCATTATGTGGAAAGGTGACTGATATTAGGATCCCTTTGGTTACAAATTATATAGTGTTACTGTTGAAATGTATATAATTATAGTCTGAGATGATTGCACAAAGCTATTGGAAACTCAAGAGGTTACCTTAGTGCAATTTTTAAGCATTTTGCAAAAGCTGTGGAGATGGGGCCTCAGTTTGTGACATTGTGTTCCTGCCAGCACCTGCCTGAAATATACTAGAACACTTTAGAAAAAAAAAACAGGATGCTTGTTAAGAAGGGGAGTTGCAAGGGCTTATAAGACAGAGTTGCAATTGCTTGCAAAAAGGGACACAGAGATTGAAGGAAAACTCAGATGGACTTTTTCTGTTTATTTGGCCTCTGTAAATAGTTAGGCTGAACAATTTTATTTTTTTATGTTACTGCTAGTACAAATAAATACTCTTGTTGCTAATTTTACAACTGTTCCTGTTTTTTCCTATGCTTTCTGACCTATGCCTCGATGACACAGGGCTGCTGGTGGACTTGTCTTGCCCTGCAAGCAGGTACACCACAATAGACAGGGTATGCAGCAGTAGTTACCAACATCTGTTATATTCCAGGGACCTTGCAGGATGCATCACTATGCCTATGGTCGGATTGGTACACATACCACAGATCTATGTATTGTATTCTCTGCATCCACTCTGTGCCTGTCCATCTGGGAAAACAGAATCTATCCCCCTGCAAACACCACTACTGGTGTATGCATGTGTTTAAGTACACACACCACACACACACACAAAACATCATTGTTGAAAATTGTTCACTCATATGGATGTGCAAATCCCACTTGGCTCTCCAAGCCAACACCCAGCACACTTGTCACCTCCATGGTCCAGCGGGTTAAGATTATTGTCTTTTCTGCAAGGGTTAGATGTGCTACTCCTGCCTGGTGCCCACTACCTGTGGCCTGCATGTCCCTGTGTGCCTTTGCCAGGACCTGTTTCGTATAGTGTTTGATGCCATCCAGCCATTTCTTCACCCCCTCCACTGAGCAGTTTTGGCCACTATAGAATTCACTGCCTCAGTGATATCAAACCAGGCCTGCTTTATCTCAACCTTTGTGCCTCTTTGATGAATTGACAGATTCTCCTGGCCAGTGTAGGCTTGGGACAGCACTTTTGCCTCTTCCTCTGAGAACATATAGTTCCATTTTCTTTCCCGGTCCTCCATGATAATGGGAGGGCTTTAAGCCCGAGGTTCAATGGGCGGAGCAACAACGTCACTCCCCCATCGGGCTTAAAAGGTCACACATCCTGGGCCTCACCAGGATTCAATTTTCGTTGCAGTTGGAGGTGCTGCTCTCTGACCCCTCACTCTGGATTGTCCCTGTTTTTGCTTTTCCTCCTGTTTCATCAGCTGCCTCTGGCTGCCTGTTAGTTCTTTCACCCTCCATAGCTTATTTTTGTATCCTTCTCCTTGCATTTGGCCACATCCACCTTCCTTTTGCCCCGTGGCATTCGTTTGTTCTCCTCGACCATGGGTTTTCCTCCCTTCTGCCCATTTTGTTTCCGTCCATAGATGTCTGGTTTTTGTCTTCCCCCTGCCTCTTTCCCTATTCGTCTCCCTTTTTCACCACTAGCAGCTGTTGCCCTTTGTCTTCGCAACAGAATGCCCACCTTGGGCTGCCAGCTTGTTCTTCTGAAACCAACCCCCCTCCCCCATTCCTCATCTCCGTACCTTGTTCTGCTTCTTCTCCAGCTTCTCACCTGGCTGCTCTATTAATCCCTTCTGGCGTTCTCGCCACTCACTTCCTCGCCTTCTCATGGCGCTCTCCTGCCCTCAATCGGGTCCTAACCCTGCCTTCCTCAATACCTGGTTTAGTGTTTCTCTCTGCCATACTGTGCATATCTGTTGCTCCAGAACCATGTCACTAGGGAGCGGGCGTACTTGCTGTTGGTGATGTGAGCACCCTCCCTCCTGCACATCTGGGCTCATGCCCCGCGTCTCTTACTGGTTGCCATCTGCTGTGTCAGCCGTCTCCGGTTGCTGTACTGCCCTGGTTGGTTTGCTTTGCAGTGGGGTAGCCTAGTGGGGGTACTGCAACCTTTCTGCAGATGCAATTTCATCTTTCCGGTGTCCATACTTTCCTTTCTTGAGCTGCACTACTGTAGCCTTTCTGGCAGTGGCATTGTAGCCTCTATGGCACCTATCATGCTGGTTCTGGGGCACTTCAACGTGTGGCCTCTCTATCCATGGAATGGAACAACCATTCACACAATCAATGGATAAATCATTATATATATTAATCACAGGCAGTTTCTCCTTCTGACCAGTAGGTGGTGCCATTTGACCATATTTGATCTGCTTCAGCCACTTCTTGCTTTGTTTTCTGACTGGTATCTTGTAATTGTACTTCACCGCCAGCTGTATCTCTACTCCTTGTTCCTTCTGCAACTTTGGCATTCCCCTCCATTCTCCTCCTCTCATACCCTACCCACACTCACTCCTGCTGCTAGGGCTCTTGTGAACAAGTGACCTATTTCCTCATCATCCTCCATTGCTTGCCTCTTTCCTTCTTGCTGCCTTTATCCACTGCATCAGGGGTGTCTACCCCATCGAATCCACTTGTTGCCTTCCTCCTCCTCCTCCTCAGTCTCCGTCTGGCCTGCGTTCGATATTTCTTTTTTGGGCATCTCTATCCTTCATCATATGTGCTGACTCATACCGACCTGCTCCTCTATTTCCATTGCTCAATCTGTATGCCTTGGCTGACCAAGCAGCTTGCCTCGGCTGACTCTGTCTGGCTCCCATGCTCTTGTGCCTCCTCATCAACCTCGCCCTACTGCAGTTCTCATCCCTTATCGGCTGGGTCCTATGCTACCCCATTGACCTCCCTATTGTCCTTTGTCCTTTCATACCTCGCTTTCCTGTACCAGTTTCCATGGCTTCAATCCATCATCATACCTCCTCCGTTTCCTAAATTTTACCTTCCTTGTCCTAGCGCCTTTTCTAGTACTGGCCATCATGGCTTCACTCCACTCTTAGTTTCACTCCTCATCATGCATCGTCCACTTTTGGTCTTCGATCGCTCAACCTGAGTTGCCTCTGGTTCCGGACATGCCTTCTTGGCCTTGGAGTCTGCCTCCTTTTGAGGAGCCTACTTACTTATACTGCTTCGTACGAGTTCATTTTCAAGTTCATTCCTGTCTCCTCCTCTTCCAATTCCATACCAGCCTTCTGGGATTCACTCCACTCAAGGCTTGTAATTGATATTTCTTTTTGGGCATACCTATCATGACTCCTATGCCACCTTATCAACCCTCGACCAGCCTACCGCATGTATCGGGTTCATAACTCCTGTCATCATTCACTCAGCCTTACCTCAAGATTTATCTATTTACATCAATTACTCGAGTATTCCTATCATTGAATCATATGCTACCTCATCGACTACAACCTCAAGGTCTAATTGTTCAGAGTCTAATCGTTCACATCGCATAATCAAGCATGCCTCATCAACCTTAGTGTCTGCTCACTTGCATCGCTCAATCAAGCTAGTCTGCATTATCTTCGGTCTCCTCATGAGCACATCTGGAATCTCCTCATCAGCACATCTGAATGCCCCTTACTCCTCTGACTCCTACTTGCATCTACTCCCTCCCATTGAATACTCGAGCATACCTTTCTCAGGTCCCTGCTGCCTCATGTTCCTTCTTTAATCTATGCTTCTTTGGAGTTTTTTCCCTATCCCATCATCATCC
Organism: Neoceratodus forsteri; assembly: GCA_016271365.2. Taxonomy (NCBI): domain Eukaryota; kingdom Metazoa; phylum Chordata; order Ceratodontiformes; family Ceratodontidae; genus Neoceratodus; species Neoceratodus forsteri. Next base: position 356,190,728 of record CM057457.1, read on the forward strand.
TCCCTACTTATATCCCTCATTAATGAACCATTCTCTTTACCAACATACTTCCTCAAATCAAACATCATCAGCCTGGAGAGATGGCGACCTAGGCCTTGGATCCCCAGAGGTTTCCTCCTCAAAGGGTTTTTTTCCTCTCCTCAGTGCCAATGGTCATAATATTAGTTAGAGTTAGTGCTTTCTTGTGGTAGTTAGTTAGGTTTCACTGTTGGATGGAGGTGGATGGTGGCCCCGGCTTTCCCCTCTCTCCTTAGGAAGTCAGCCCTTATCATCTTCTCAGAATTCATTCATCATCCTCGCCTCTTCGAACCTCGACATCTTTGGCTATTCTTTTTTAGGCTTCTTCCTAACCTACCTTTAGCAGATGCATTCATTCCCACGGCACCTGTAAGGGGTTAACCCTCCTCTAGGGTTCCTTGCGTCGTCCCTCTACAGGGTGGTATATCCCATGGATAGAGAGGCGGAAAGTCACAAAGCAAATCAAGTTACACAAGCATCATCTCATATCATCTCATCCAGTTGCGTAAGCACATTGAATGGGAGGGCTTTAAGCCTGAGGTTCGATGGGCAGAGCAACAACATCACTCCCCCATTGGGCTTAAAAGGTCACACATCCTGGGCCTCACCAGCATTCATTTTTCTTTGCCCACCATCCATCCCTCCTCCTACAGTGGCTCATCTCTCTTACCTGTGGGCTTCTTCCTAACCTATCTTTAGCTGACACATTCATTCCAGCAACACCTGTAAGGGGGGAACCCTCCTCTAGGGTTTCTTGTGTCATACCCCTACAGGGTGGTATATCCCATGGATAGAGAGGCGGAAAGTCACAAAGCAAATCAAGTTACACAAGCATCATCTCATATCATCTCATCCAGTTGTGTAAGCACATTGAACTGGTGAAAAAGGAGGTAAAGGACAGATCTGAACATTGCATTCATAAGCCATAGTAAAGAACAAAGATACACTATGTGAATGTCTCACATACCTCTGACAGAGTTATGTAAGTGTTCCAGCACTGCTTGACCCAACACACAACCAGCAGCCTGCCTGACACAGGCCTTAGCCATGTGCAGATCCAGCCATAGTCTAGTCCAGATACAGCATAAACACAATGCTGTTGTAACCCCCCCTACCAATGGGGGTTCCTGAAAAGTCTTCCTTGAGCTTGCCTAAATGCTCACTGCCAGGCTGGTGTCCTGCATTTTAGCAATTTAAATGTGATTGCCAGAGAGTGCATGTATAGCCTATGTGTACTGTCTCTTTAAGAGCTGCCTGGCTTGTAGTCATAAGTAATCTGAGAGGGCGCTCTGTTGAAAGATGTAACTATTTGCTGAAAATCATTTAGAGTGACAATGATAAAGTAGTTTGTCTAACCTGCCTTCTTTGCAGCAAGGACTGTCTTGTTTATCCCCACCATTTGGCCCGGGACTATGAATTGGACCAATCAGTTCAGGTGGGACCTAAAATCGAACCGGACTACAGGAGCTTTCTGGAGTCAAGATCTGTAGGAATTGTAGTTTTGGGCTTTTGGTGCCTTTTTGCACCTGAAGGGGGAGCCTTTGTTGTGACTGACAGACAGATCAGTCAACTGAACTCTTTGGATCTTGGGGAAATCCCAGACTGCTTGCAATTTTCAGTTAGTTCTGAGCTGGGAAGTGAAATGAGTAAGAGCTCAAGTATTTTTGAGCAGCAATCCTGAGTGGATTCGCATGGGAGAACTGTGGAAAGGCTTGATTCCTGGCCTGCATGTCTGCCTACTGCTCTGAGAGGGAGAAAGAATTATTTTCGGACTGAATCTGAGTGTGTGTGATTAAAGTAAGCTACTGAAGTGGGACCGGGCTCAACCTGAGGAGGACCGAAGATTGTGCTGAATGCGATCGGCCTGTCAGAAATCCTATTCACTTCAGAACTTCTGACTTGTACAGAGTACAGTGCGATTGGGACCGAAGAAGAATTGCCTGGTACTGTAGTATCCTTTGCATATAAATGTGCTGTGTATTGAAAGTGGGTCGTGATTTGTTTCCCCACTATGTGAACTGTGTCCTGCTTGCTGGTAGCTGTATCCAGCTCAAACAGACTGAATCAGTGGTTAACTCCATGCGGCTGGGCCTTGCCACGAGGGCCCTGCCAGACTACCCTACTGCACAGAGAAAAGCCATCGATGAGAGACCTGCCTGGGGATCAGCCCCCTGCTCCATGCTTGAACGGGAACGATGCCTCGGTGAAATCGTGTGGGCCTTGCTTCTCCTGGCAATCCAGACCAACCACCAGCTGGCTCAAATTTTGTCCATCCTGTGTCCAGTCTTGGGTATCGTGAGTGAGTAACTATCAGGGTAGCTCCCTGTACCTACAACATAATCTAAGTGAGTCATCTGATTTCTCGGTTATTTCTCTTTATTCACGAACTGAGCCATCAGGCTCCGGATTATAAATAGTGTGTTGTGCATGTTGTTTTTCCATCACGGGGCCCCAACCAGCTGCGACGCCGGCCTACCCCGGGCAACAATCCTGGCTAGCCCATCTGTCTACTACCTGGGTACCCAGAGTGTGCGACTGTGTGGGGGGTTCTGAACTGCATGCATAACTGTTTGATTAATGTAGTTTGTAAGCCAATCATCCTAATTACGACCCTTCCTTGTTCACGTCCCCTGAATAAATCATATCTTACTTTTTCTGCATTTAAACTGACTGTGGTTCCAGTTTGTGTTAAAAGTACTGTACTGTTGCTGTCTGCTCTGTTTAACCTTGTTTTACAGGGGGTCCCCAGGGTCAAACCAGAGGAACCAGCCCTGGTGGTAAGTGCAACCAGTGTGGGTACTTGCAATGTGTATCAGGGGTATTGTGAAAATGATTATTGTGTACTGTTTTGGCCACTAATGGGGAATGAGGGGGTTACAGTATCCCAAAGGGCTGTGCCCAGGCTAGTTTGACCACTACCAACCCTGACCTTCAGGTGGAGGCATCCGTTACAGAACCTAGGCCCCTTAACCTGTTATTAGCCAAGCAGGCAGGGGTAGAAGCCCTTGGGATAGTGCCACCTAGGGGTTACATTATGAACACACAGTGTTATGAACACACTTGCCCCTTTGTAAACCATTCCACAATACACTTACCTCTAGCTGCCTACAGTTTTGCTGTGGAATGTTGGTGGTGCACTGTGCTCCTGTTATACGCTCCAGGCCCAATTAGGCATGCAAATGAAATTAATACATTCCAGTAATGACGTGATAATGTGGATTTGGCCCCTGAAATGCAAAATTAACTCATTTGCAGACTCTGAATACTACAGATTTGCTCCAAGCGGTATCCTAATTGCACCAGGACAATGCCATATGCGGCACTAACATGACGTCGCACTAAGTGGATTAAGGGTCTGGAAGGAGAAGGTGTCAGCTCATTTCAGGGAAGTGGCTGTTTATTTTTGCTTTCTTTTTCAACTTATTGTTGATTTTAGTTGGTGCTAGGTTGCTTTCTGGCTTAATTTGGAACGGTACCTGTTTAGGGGATTTTGCTGGTGCAGTTGAGTGTTTCTGTTTGTTTTTACTGGTGTGGCTGATTGTCTCTGGTGGTCAGAAGGGGGCAGCAGTGTTCAGAAAGACCTTCTGGACACTGCAGGCACCTCTATGTGTTGAGGGAGGAGGTATCTGGACTCCAAGCAGAGTTGGTAAGGATACAGGGGACCTCCCCCCCCATGCAGATACCACCATGTCCACCACTGCTCCCTCAGAGGTTGCCAAGAAGGATGGAAGGATGGACTACAGTGGGCTAGAGGAGGGTGAGATAGGCGAGATGGAGGCACATTCCCCAGCTGGTGTCACTTCACAACTCGTGTACCATCCTGGCAGAGCATGGAGATTGCGCAGCATCTCTGGAAGTGAACACTGTGGGGGTTGAGGGGGTCATCCAGGATGGAACCCCAAGGGAAGATGCAAGGTGAACACACAGGAGGAGGAAGCAAATCCTGGTTGGGGACTCCATTGTCCGGGGGATTGAGCTGCGGTCAGGTAGCAATGGTGAGAGGAAGGTAATGTGCCTACTTGGAGGCACAGTTTGGAAGGAGGTCAAGCAAATCTGTAGGGTTGCAAGGGTGGTTGCAAGGAGGGGGGAGCAGGATGTCATCATTCACTTGGGGACTAATGACCTGGCTAGAGGGGGGTAGATGTAAGAAGAGTACAGGAAGAGTTCAGGGAGCTGGGGAGGAGTCTTGGGCAAGTAGCACACTCTGTAACCTTCTTGGATGTGCTACCTATCTATGGCAAGGGGGAAGGGAGAGACAGCTGCATCATTAAATTCAACAAATGGTTGAAGAAATGGTGTGGAGAGGTGGGATATGGCTTCATTGGAGACTTGAACATCATCTGGAGGGATGAAGCACTATATTCTCCAGATGGTCTACATCTGTCCAGGGGGGGGAAATGGTATCCTCTCTGAGAAGTTTAAGTGTATTCTTAGTGATCATTTAAATTTGCCAAGTGGGAGGCATAGACAGTCAAGAGGATTATCATAGCCCCCAGGACATAATTGAGAGCAGTGAGGACCCAATAACTAGCATAATATCGAACCGTAAAACTACCATGGCTACAATGGGGTAGAGAACAGAAGGTATATCGCTTATGTGGTGCAGGGCAAAGACCAATAAACAAGGCACGTTAAGGGGGTACACTGAGTGGAAGGTCATGTGCACAAATGCCTGCAGTCTGGGAAACAAAATCCCAGACCTAGCGGCACTGATGGCAGACACAAACCTGGACATTGTGGCTATTACAGAGACATGGTACACAGGGAACCATGACTGTGATGCAGTCATACCAGGGTATACGCTTTTTAGAAAGGCTAGGGAGGGGAAGAGAGGAGGAGGAGGGGTTGCTATGTATGTTAAAGAAGGGATTAAAGCTACAGAGGCTCAGGGATCCAGAGAAGAAGCAGAGGCATTGTGGGTCACTCTGGAGTCAGGGAACAAAACAGCCATCCATGCTTTAGTAGTTTATTGGCCTCCCATGCAGGAGGAGGAGGAGGATATAGATCTAGTATTAGTGGAGGCTAGCCACACTATGGTGGCCAAAGGGGAAGTACTACTAATCGGTGACTTCAACATGCCGGATGCAGATTGGAATTCCCAGACTGTGAGTACATCGAGGAGCGGGGAACCTCATGTCTGCCACGTAAGTAAGTAATCTTTATTTATATAGCACTCCTCAACAGATATCAGAGCACATCACAATAAAACCATAACAACAACAAAATTCCAAAATACAGTAAATAAAAACTGTAAAACACAGAATAATAGAGCAATATAATATAACACCAGACTCCTGCTGGAAGAAATAAGTTTTCAAGGCAGTCTTAAAGCTCTCCACTGTCAGGCACTCCCAAACCCAACTAGGCAGAGAATTTCACAGGTTAGGAGCCATAAATGAAAAAGCCCTAGCTCCCGATGTTTTAAGCTGAACCCTGGGAATCTTCAGCAATCTCTCACTGGTAGGGGGCATAAGGGTGCAGGAGATCTTGCAGGTAGCTCGGTCTCTGTCTTTGTAGGGCTTTATAGTCAATAAAATTACCTTAAAGGTTTTACGCCACTGAACAGGCAGCCAGTGCAGTTCTCGCAGCACAGGCATGATATTACTGGATCGCAAGGATCCAGACAACAGCTGTGCTGCCGTGTTCTGCACCAGCTGCAAGCAGTGGATGTCAACCTCATGAAACCCTAGGTAGAGGGAGTTACAGTAGTCCATGCGTAAAGTTACAAAGGCATGGATCTGAATAGGCAGGTTGTTAGACAGAACCAGGTGCTTAATCTGGGCAATATTCCTCAGATGGAAAAAAGAGGCCTTAATGACATCCAACACCTGAGAATGAAGTGTCAAGCCATCATCAAGTATTACTCCCAGATTCCGCACCCGGTCAGAGGTCAGTAACTGAGACCTTCAAAGATAAAGCCCAGAGGGACCCCCTGCCCCAACCCCTCAGTCCGGCGACCCAGATCCAGTACCAACACCTCAGTCTTATCCAGATTAAGCCTCAGCCAGCTAGAATTCATCCAATCCTGGATTTCAGCCAGGCAGTTGTTAAAGACCGAGAGTGCACTATTCTGGTCGGGAGCAAAGGACAGGTAGAGCTGTGTGTCAACTGCATAACAGTGAAACCCCAGCCCATACCATCACACAATGTCTCCTAATGGCAGCATATACACCGCGAACAACATGGGGGACAGCACGGAGTCTTGTGGTACCACATAAGGCAGAGGAAATGCCACAGAGGAATGAACCCCCGAGACCACCCTCTGAGATCTACTAGTGAGGAATGAACAAAACCATCTGAGGACCATACCAGACAGCCCACAGATAGCATGTAGGCGATCCAGCAGCACCCCATGGTCCATGGTGTCAAAAGCTGAAGAGAGATCAAGACACACCAGAATGCTCCGTGATCTCTGATCTCTCTTGCAATCATGAGATCATTGAGCACCTGAACCAGAGTGATCTCGGTACTGTGCCTTTTACGAAATCCGGATTGGAGAGGATCGTAGATGTCATGGATGGTAAGATGGTTCTCCAACTGTAGTGACGCAACCTTCTCAATAACCTTCCCCACAAAGGGAAGATTTGAAATTGGACAGTAGTTAGCGGGGCAGTCTGGGTCAAGGCAAGGCTTCTTAAGAAGGGGAATCGCCACTGCTTCCTTTAGGGAGCAGGGAAAATCACCTATCTCCAATGAGCACCAGACTAACTCTGCAAGGACTGGGCCGATGTATGGGGCAACCCTAAGGAAGCTTGTGGTTGAGCCTACCAGGGAGGGAGCTGTACTGGACTTAGTGCTGACAAACAGAGACAGATTCATGAATGATAAGGTGGGCAGTCCCCTTGGTACCAGTGACCACAGAACTGTATGGTTTAGAGTCAACACATTGGCAGAAGAAAGCCATTCAAAGATTAAAGTCCTAGATTTCTGGAAGTCCATGGGGAACAGCTCAAAATTTCCCTGGTAGAAGGTATGTGGGGAGAGGTAGAAGAACAGTAGGTTAGGCCTAGAGATCCATAGCAGGAGTGACAAGTCAATGTTTCAGATTGCTTAGCAAAAGCAAAAGAAAGAAGCGGCCACTATGGTTCTGTAAGTCAGCAGCTGAGAAAGTGTGAGAAAAAAGTAAGGCATTCAGGAAATACAAAGAGACACAGAAAGAAGAAGACAGAGTGAAATATCTGGAGAAGCAGAGAGAAGCTTGGAAAGCTGTCAGAGGGGCTAAGGCAAGAACAGAGGCAGGAACAGCACAGGTTATTAAGAAGGGAGACAAGACCTTCTTCTATTGTATTAATGAGAGGAAGAAGACCAGAAATGGTATTGCTAAGCTAGGAGGATGGGTGGGTAGTGGACAACCTTGAAAAAGCTGAGATACTGAACAAGTATTTTTGCTCAGTATTTACCATGGAAAAGGCAGGGAAGGGGCCAAGACTCATGAGGAAAGGTTTACGGGGGTGGATACCAGCCCATTTATGGTGGAGTGATGAAAAGCCATTGATCACATAGGGTCAGTGGCTACATGCAATGTATATGGCCTACGGGCAAACTGGATGAGCCTAGCGGTTCTTATCCGCCAACAGCTTCTATGTTTCTATAGAGTCTTGGAGGAACTAGGGAAAGCACAGACAGACAAGACAATGGGCCAGACGGGATTCACCTAAGAGTTTTGAAGGAACTCACGGAAGTCCTAGTAGGACCACTGATGACCCTTTTCAACCAATCACTAGAGACGGGGGAAAGTGCCCGGGGACTGGAGTAGGGCAGAGGTGGTCCCCCTGCAAAAGAGTGGAAGTAGGGAGGAGGTAGGCAATTACAGATCTGTAAGCCTCACCTTGGTGGGGGGGAAGCTGATGGAGTTTCTGCTTAAGGAGAGGGTGGTGAAGTTTCTGGAGTCAGGCAGTACAAAAGACCCAAGGCAGCATGACGTCACTGAGGGAAGGTCCTGTCAGACTAATCTTATCTATTTCTTTGACCGGGTGACCAGGGTGCTGGATCAGGGAGGGGCAATAGATGTGGCCTACCTGAATTTCAACAGAGCCTTCAACATCTTTCCACATAGGAGGTTGCTTAACAAATTGGGGGAATCTGGATGTGGGCTCTAAAGTAGTAAAATGGGTTGGAAACTGACTAAAAGGCAGGACCCAGAGGGTGGCAGTAAATGGCATGAAATCGAAAGAGGAGGAGGTGACCAGCGGGGTGCCACAGGGATTGGTGCTGGGGCCAGTCCTATTCAATGTCTTCATAAGTGACATTGCAGAGGGACTGGAGGGGAAAGTATGACTGTTCGTAGTCGACACCAAGCTCTGCAACAGAGTCGACATACAGGAGGGGCTAGATAAAATGAGAAATGGCTTAAGACTACTTGAGGAATGGTCAAGGGTTTGGCAGTTTGGTTTTAACGTTAAGAAGTGCAAGATAGCGTACCTGGGACACAGAAATCCAAGAAAGGAATACAGGATGGGGGAGGCAGTTTCTAACCACTACAAAGTCAGGAGAGAGACTTGGGGGTTATCATATCCGATGACCTGAAATCATCCAAACAATGAGAAAAAGCAGTGGGGAAAGCAAACAGAATGCTGGGGTGCATAGGAAGGGGCATAAACAGTTAGAGGAGCAAAGTGGTGATGCCACTGTATAGATCACTGGTGAGGCCTCATCTGGGACATAGACAGAATGGAAGCAGTCCAGAGAAGAGCAATAAAAATGATACATGCACTCCACCACAAGCCTTACGAGGAAAGACTCGGGGAACTTAACATCTATTTACTGGAAGAGAAAAGGGAGAGAGGGAATATGATACTTTGAAATACCTTAGAGGAATAAACAGGGTACAGGAGGGGAGCATATTTCAGAAAGGAAAGTGCACAAGAACAAGGGGACATAACATGAGGCTGGAGGGAGGAAGGCATGGGGGAAGCTAGGAAGTATTTTTCCACAGAGAGGGTGGTGGATCCATGGAACAACTTACCAGTGGAAGTGGTGGAAGCAAAAACAGTATGGGGATTCAAAAGTGCATGGAATAAGCATAAGGACACCCTGCTGCAGCAGAGCGGGGGAACAGCAGTCCAGATAAGAGTAGGGATTGCCAAGCCAAGCAGGAAAATGAGTAGACTAGGTGGATCGGTTGGTCCTTATCTGCCATCATATTCTGTGTTTCTATGTAAGTTATCATACAGTGTACACACGTGCACTATGCTGTTGCACAATGGTATTGCACAGATGTGCACAGTACGATACTTCCACCTTCCACTTAAAAAGGATTTGCGCTCTGTGACAAAAAAGGTGGTGCTTATCCTAAAAGGATCCATGCTAAAATCCCACAATCGATAATTCAAAAGCACTTGTAATAAACAAGCAAAAGATAAGCAATGGGGTATGGTCAAAAAGAGGAGAACTTAAATATGTACTGGATTGTACAAGTTCCATCTCAACACTCATTCTGATGGATACTTTTTCTGCTGTGAAGCATAGCTGTAGGGAATCATACAGCAGTATTTAAGTTCTCTACTTTTTGACCATACCTCGTTGCTCACCTTTGGCAGATCTGCATTTGGCTGCACACACCGACACTGTGCATGTGCCACTCCATGCCTGCCGCATGCTGAAGAACTCTCCCCACCAGGAGAACACATTGTACTGCACAAAATTATGTTAACACAGCGTTAATGGTGAAACATTTTCTGTAAACAGAAAGGCCACATCCATATAGCCTGGACACTGTTTTTAGTGCTGCGGTGCTGCTGCCAAATTTGAGACTCAGCAAAAATGGCAGATCAGAGGAGGCCTGTCCTACAAAGGGACTCCATGTGGTCCTCTGCTGAGCTGGCCAACCTGGTGAAGCTGGTGATTGCCAGTGAGGACCAATTAATGGGCAAGGAGGAAACTGACTAACCCAGCAGAGAAATATGGGCATCTGTGGGTAGGAGGGTCACCCACAGGACTGATCTTGCCCACATAGGTGACCAGTGCCAGCACAGGTACAATGACTTGTCATGTAAGGAATGTTGCTGCCTGCAGCTGTTGAGGGCAATGGTGGAGAGTGGCAACGTGCCCAGACCAGGTCAATATAGAGGGCTCTATCTATGTTTTTGGTGGTGACGTGTGCAGTACTGTTTCCGGGATAATATACCTCCTGGATCGTGTGCATGAAGGATCTGCACAGGACCTATGTGTCCTCTCTGTACTATGGAAGCCTTTTAATTGTATAGTCTGATCCTGCAAATGCTACTGTGTGGGTACACTGCTCCAACAGATGTCCACTGATGCCCTGTATTTTATAGGACCCACTACAGATCGCTGAAGTGTACACCTCTCGTGGCAGCACAGGTGTGTGCTGCCACAGTGACACGACTGCAGTGTCAGGACAGATGACAAGGCAATGCATTTATTCATTTTATTTCATTTTTGTTTACTAGGTATGGTACACTAGATAGGTAAATGTCTATTTTCAGGTTTGACTCCAGAGGATGTAAATTGTGTTCTACATGTAGCTGTGGTGGTAGGTGTACCTAACAGCACTTGGATGTGGTCACTGTCTGTTTCATGTACACTGTCCATGTTGTACTGGCCATTATGTTGGCCTACACCTATGGTGCCATGTCCTCACTGCTGTTGCAGAGGTACTGTATACTTCTTGTACACCTGTTGTATAAGGCCTAGTGCTTAAGACATCCTACTGCATACCATGAAGTGTGCATGGCTTGTAGCTGACACATGTGGGTGCGCTGGACATGGGTAGGGAGGACGACTGGCTATGGGTACTACACTGGCTGATGTATACTGTGGTAGATCATACCTACAACAGTGGGAAGTAGCAGTATGACTTCAAGTGGGCCATGGCACACCTGTCTGTGTGTGATGCCATAACTGTTCACAATGGTAAGACATGACCCTTCACAGTCCTGTCCATCCACACCATGTGTATGTGACAGCTGATGCACAGTATTGGCACATGGGCGTGTATACTGTTTAGAGTTTATGGTACTGTGTAATGTTTTCTGCTGCATGCTGTTGATCACATTTCCTCTGTCCTCCTCTTCAGACCTCAACACCCAGCAGGACCAGGCCAAGGCCCAGGAACAGTGGTGGCACCATTAGGACCAGCCGCAGGCTACACCAGGCTTTGATGGGGCCCTGCATAGCCAGTCTGCAGGCACACATCCATGTATATACTCTGCACTGTGTGTTTCACACTCTGGGGTGCATGTCTACACTATGCTGCATAACTATGTGGTTGGAGACAGATGTCCATGTGTGCCTTGCCATGCTGCATGCATGTCTGCGGGTGCAGCACCTAAGCAGTTGTGGGTGGGGACACTCACCCAGCCCTTGGAGCATTGTCCCACCACTGACTCTGTGATGTGTCAAGGTCTGTGCAGTCTACTGTTGTGCACTTCCTTGTGGCAGGCATGCTGCCCTATGTGTGTGGACTGTGTCGTGGAATGCATTACTAAGTGCAGTGGCATGTCCCATGCGCTGCTGACCTGGTGCATCAGAAAGCTCGTATTAATGCTCACAGCCCTAGTTGGCACACCCATCATTGTGGGTTGGGTATGTTGTGCCATATGCTTGGGACTATATATGCGTATCTGTCAGAGGTAGGCATGAGTCAATGTTGTCCCAGTACATCACTCTGTCATACCATGTGCATCATACAGCACCTATGGCAGTCTGCCTCCAGCAGTGCCATCTCCAGTGCCATATGCACTGGATGACACACCATTGCATCACAACAGAGCCAGACTTATGTGACATGGGGTCAGCAGCAGGGTGGGCATTGCATGTATGTTACCATATGTGACCAACATTGTGATGCATAGTCGGTAGTGTCTAACCAACACAGTGATGACCAGAGTATGATTATTCCACCGTACACAGGCAGGACCATGCATGTTTTTGGTCACAACTGTGTCTTCACATGGCCACTGCCCTGCACTGACTCTGTGTGAGTAGGCACTTTTTACCAGCCCCCCACCCATGTAAAACAATGCTACACACAGATGTTACCCCGGCTGCTGCATGACAGTAACATCCATATACACATGGGTAGTGTTACCCATGTGCACGCCTGGGTCTGCCACTACAACCGAACAGGGTGGCTTATGGATACCTGTTGCTCTTCACACCTATGTTGTCCTGAGTGCTGGATGGCTTGTCTGCAGAGAGCTGGGTGTCTGTGTGTGGCTACAAGCCACTTGGGCCATCACACTGCCTATAAGGCTCTGGCTTGGTGCTGTGTTACTTGTGCAACATTTACACATCTGCATGTCTGCTGTTGTCATGTGTCTCTTGCACGGCTCAGTTGTGCCCCGTTGCAGCGTGACACACTCACTGTATTTGCAGTCCTCTATTGTTAAGGTTCACAATGCTACCACTGATGTACCGTGCACATTTTTTTGTGGCTATTTGCCTCCTTCTACCTATGTGTTACATGGTGGACCATATGTCAGCTGGTGTTATGCACGTTATGCCATTCCTGTGTCTCTTGTCCTGTGTGCACAGCTGAGTGAGTTCAGAGACCACATTGCTGCTATTTCAAAAAAACGACACCCCACTGCAGTAGCCTCCCTCCCCCCATCCAACGTGAACTGGTCCAGAAGATGATACTTACCTCCTTTGATTACTGTGACGTTGTTTATGGTGCAGCCCCCAAGTCCACTCTATCTAAGCTGGACACACTTTTTAATGCCTTCTGCCACAATGCTCCCTGCAGAAGCGGCAACACGCTCCGACACCCGATCGCGGGCATAAGAATGAAATGTAAATGTCCCGTATCCCTGGTGGTCAAGTGGACTGCTCGCAGCCCGATCGCGGGCATACGTTGAATTATAATAGTCCTATATCCTTGGTGGTCCAGTGGACCGCTCGCAGCCCGATCGCGAGCATATGTTGAATTATAATAGTCCTATGTCTCTAGTGGTCCAGTGGACCGCTTGCAGCCTGATCGCGGGCATATGTTGAATTATAATAGTCCTATATCCCTTGTGGTCCAGTGGACTGCTCGCTGCCCGATCGCGGGCATATGTAGAAAAATAATAGTCCTATATCCATGGTGGTCCAGTGGACCGCTCGCAGCCCGATCACGGGCGTCAATAATAAATAATGACACACCAATCCAACACAGTACCTCCCTCCCACCGCCCACAGTCCCCACCGCCCGCTCCCCGGTCAGCGGCAAGCGGCAGATCCCCACCTGCTTGCCGCCCACCGCCTGCCGACTGATTCTGTATGGAAGGCTGCTTATGCCCAGCTGGTCCATAGCGTGGACCAATGGGCGTCTGGCCCTTGACAGAGTCAGTCGGCAGGCGGCGGGCGACAAGTGGGTGGGGAGCTGCCGCCCGCCGCTGACTGGAGGGGAATGGGATGGTGGGGCTCAGTGGGCTGGTGGGGAGGGGGGTACTGCTGGACCACCAGGGTTGGATTGGTGTGTCATTATGTATTACTGATGCCTGCGATCGGGCTGCGAGTGGTCCACTGGAGCATCAGGGATATAGGACTATAATTTTTCTACATATGCCTGCATTTGGGCTGCGAGCAGTCCACTGGACCACCAGGGATATAGGACTATTAGTTTTCTACATATACCCTTGATCGGGCACGGGGGTGCCACCACGAAGGTGCCACCAGAGCTTGGGTGGCCATCCACAGGTAGCAGCTGCCGTGTTGCGCCCTGCAATATGGCAGCGCACCTGTGGGTGGCCAGTTGTTGCTTCATTTTTTTTGGCTCACCTGTGTGCAGCGCAAGTAGGGGTTGCACATGCATGGGCTCAGCACATCCCGGACTGAATATCGGGATGTGCGGAGTATGCATGGGCACACCCCCCCCACCTGCACCACATATATTATTGATGCGCTCCGGCGCATCGGGATTTGTGCCAGGCTCAATCCCCCTTTGAATATCGCACCAGGGCACATCAGTGGGTTGCGCATGGTGCAACACAGTTGTGCCATGTGCAACCCTTCTGAATATCCCGCCCTGTGAGTCATGAGGGCAGGGACGAGCTGCCCAGTACCAGGTCCATCTCCTCTGGATGCTGGTCGTGAGGGTGGAAGAGAGGACACAGGCCATACAGGACCTCGTGACTGCATTACAGCACCAGCCACCACCACCACCACCTGTAGCACCCTTAACTATGGACTTTTGTGCTACTCATGTGCAGGTGCCCTTTCCTTTTTTTTGCTTGTAGATGTCTTTTCTTTTTTTAGTTTTAACAGATGGGTGATCTTTCTTTTTTTCCTTTTCTTGGATTTGAATATGCAGGTGACCTTTGTTGTTTTGTTTTTTAATGGGTGGAGGTTCTTTATTTTTGTTTTTTGGAATCGATGGTGCCCTATGTTTGGGGGTTTTCAGAATGGACAAGTGACCATTTTGTTTTTGTTCCCCAATTTTTACAGGTGGTTGCCCTATTTGGTTTTGTCCTCCCATTTTTAGAAGCAGTTGCCTTTTTGTTTTTGTTCCCCCAAGTTTTTATGGTAGTTGCCCTTACTGTTTTGTCCCCCCCCCATGGGTGGCTGCCTCTTTCTTTTCTCTATCAACTCCCCACCTTGTCACTCTTCCTGTTCTTCTTGATGTGTTTTTCTGTTTGGCCTTTTGCCATTTTTGTACAGTAAAGTTTATTTTTGATAAAATGCCGCTGTGGTGTGTGTCTTTCATTGGTGTCCTCCTCACACCCACTACTGCCCCTGTGTTCAGTGCTATATTTAGTGCTGTACAAATGTACTGCACAAAGTTGCTTTATTCGTACTATGCCAGAGCAATACATTTGCACGGTGTGTGTGTGCAGCCCTAAACTCAAAGGTATTATTTATTTATTTGAATTTATTAGAATTTTGATGGCCGGGTAGGTCAACTGAGACAAAGTCCTTTTTTCCCTTTTTCAGGGACGACCCAAGGAATAAAGCATTCCAAGAACAAAACATAATACAATAATATACATAGAATAGTACAGTGAGTCACAGCAGAGGTGATGCTGGCACGGATCCCTGACATCACACTGCTTCATCCTTAGAGGTTTTCGGCTTGTGCCAGTGCAATACCTTTGAATATACCTCTGGTTTGGTACTGGCACTAGCGCACCACTAGCTCATGTGAAGCGCTACTGGAAATGTCTGAATATGGGTCCTGTAGCATCCATGGTCAAAAATATACAGCAGCATGCCAAAGATTACAGTGTTGTTAGGCCAATATGGGTGGGAAGTCAGGGAGGATTTGGATACTACCAATAGGCCAGAAGAAGGAGCCTATTCATTTAACAGGCAAAACCAATGCTGAATTATGGTTGCAAGCAGAAGATACCAGGAAGTGTTTTCTCAGTGCATAAGCACGGGGCTGAGTGTAGCAACTACAGGTGTGTGATTAGTTACATGTTTTCCCCATACTCTAGTAGATTTTCATATGGTATTTGCATGGAATGTTCCATGTTAGATTGTGTGAGTTACAGATGGATCAAAGAAGCACCAATGGTTGTGACCAAAAATAAATTTATTCTTTCCAACAGAACAAAATCAAAAGCGGACTGGTCATTAATTCCCAATATTGCCACAGAAGTTACTTTATTTTAAAATAGGCTGCATGGCTTCAGAATTACGAGCGGAAATACAGTCATGCTGCCTTATACATGAACATGAGTCCAGGCTTCTTTTTCTTTCCTTCTCTGATTTCTGTTTTTTCTGTCTTTTCCCGCAGTCAATAAATGTCCCCATCAAAAGGAAACAGTTGTCCTAGATTCTCTTCTTGTTTGGCTTGTGCTCTGGTGGTAACAGCACAAACATTTGCAGTTAATAAAGATTCAAAATGAGGATAGTCATGATCAATCACAACCGGTATGGGCAAATGGGGTACTATGCCCACCTTCACTTTCTGTGATTTCTCATCCATCTGTACCACAGTCTCTTTCAACAGGTACTGGTGTACATCCCCATGAATACACTTAACTCCAGTTGTTGGCCCTCCTAGTTCAAGTCTTGTTTCTAGCAATGATGCATGCACTAATGTTTGTTTACTTCCAGAATCAACAGGCCCGGATACCATTTTCTCCCCAATTTGTACAGGTACCAAATAATGCCCCTAATTGGCAAGGGCCAGATGTAAAGGCTCTGGGTTTTTTTCGGACAAAATCTTGCAATATGCCCTTTGCCCCTATACTCGTGGCACATAATGTCAGGATTATACCCCTTTCCAGTTTTAGTGTTTTCTTTAGCCCCAACAATACCACTAGTTTGTGGGTGATGCATAGGGTTAGTTGAGGAATGTCTTACCATAGTATGATGGATTATGGGGCTTCCAAAGGTCTTACGTCTATGGGGTCTAGCTGTCAGATAGTCCTTGTGATGTGGACAGCCAGTTCTGAGTGCTGTGTCATTTTTTTAAAATATAAAATGTATTACTGACTGTTTCTGCTGAAAATCTGATGCTCTAGGTGGGATCTCCCCCCTCCCAGGTTTCAGCTGAAAGATGAAAGCCATGAGAAAATGCTGAAATAGCATGTGAGATCACAGACACACCCAGGTTTTAGATACCAGGTATTACGTGGAAGGTCTGAAGCTAATTATAGGGTGGAAGAAGCTTGAGTTCAGCAAATCCATTTTTATGACGTGTCCAGAGGAAGAAAAGCAGGTTGTGATGTACTAGTGCGAAATCATAAAGATGCTTTCATGTCCTGGAAGGGGGAAGCTTATGATGAGACCAAAGAAATGTCATTTGAGGGACATGAGTCATGCTGAGGGTTGCATAATTTAATTCTTGAAAAAAGACATCCTGTTTTATATAAGATATATATTTTTTTATATTCTGAGAGGGAGGAGCTAGGTGACCTCATGCAAAATAGGTGGGGAAAACCAGTTTTTAGAACATTTATTCTGTTTTCCTTCAAAACACTTTTATCTAGAGTCTGACAAAGAAACATTGGTAAGCACTGTAAACAGATATTTAGGGAGAGAGTCAAATCTAAGTACTGTATGTAGGAATTTGCACTGTTTAAACCTTGTTCTTTTAAAAGATTTGTATGTCTTGTGATATAAGAGTTCTGTAGTTTGTGTTCTACATATTTTTATCTATTTTAGTAAAATTCTTTTTAGAGCATACTTGGTCTTTCTTTGAATTTCTTTTATTTGTAAGAATAGTATATATGGTTATAGCAGACACTAAGTATAAGCTTGAATGGTGGTACCAGACTGGAAAGAAAAGTATTTAAAATCTGAGGTCTTTATTAAAGTTTTTAAGGGTTCATCTCTGTATGCCTGGTTAGGTACCCATAGGCAAAGATATCTGGCCTCCGAAAACAGAGATATCTGAGCCTCTGCATTGGGTACGCTAACAAGAGGTTCACAGTTTGAATCCCTCCAAGACTTGAGACCAAAGGCTGATACAAACTCACAAAACAGACAAGAAGGTTACCTTGTTCTGTAAAACTGTTCACAAGACCACGCTTGGAGGTTGGCACTTTGGGAGTAGAGGGCCTGACCTGCTGAGTGGGTTTGTGACAGTCTTCAGCTAATCTTATGGCTATATCTGATGATTTGGGGTGATGCTTTTTCACCCAGAGCTGTACATCTTGGGGTAATACTCATATAAACTGCTCGAGGATGATAACATCTAGAATTTGTGTGACAGTTCTGGTGTTGGGTTGCAACCATTTAATACTTAAGTCTTTTAACTGGGTGTAAACATCTTGAGGGATATCTGTGGTCTGAAATTTGTAGGCTCTAAAGCATTGTCTATAAGTTTCCATATTTATATTATACATTTTTAAGATGGCTTGCTTGATTGTGTTGTAATCATTTGCATGGATGATGTCCACATGACAAGCTAGCCCTTTCCAGTCAAGAAAAGGGGGTAACCAAATCACCCACTGGTCCCTCAGCCAGGCACTGGTAGCAGCCACCCTTTTAAATATCATGAGCTATGCTTCTGTGTCGTTGGAGTCAGACAACTTCACCAATTTTAGGTCCTTTTGTCCTCCACCAGGTGCAAGAGGGAGTCTGGCAGTGTCCATCACCTGAACGACACATAGGGTATCCATCCAGCATGCCTCATTCTCCCTCCTATCTCTCTCTCTCTCTCTTCATCTCCACCTGCTGAATGCGCAGCCAGCAGAGCAGTTCATGAGGATCCTCAGGGGGAGCCTCCATCTCCAGCCCACCTGCTTGAGCACCTTCCATAGGCTTCTTGTCCTCCATCAATAGTCCTTCCACCTCAGTCTCTCTTCTTGCCACTTTTCTGTGCATTGCTGGGTCCAAACCTGTCAATAAGGGTAACTGTAGCTTCTGTACAATGGACTTTGTAGCAACACCAGTCCGTACTGCTGCCTTATTCTGTTGCATAAAATGTCCACCAGGATCTGAGCACAGATCCACCAGTAGGTCACCAGAGCACACTTTATCCCACCACTGCCACCATATGTGAGATTGTGTGGGCTACAGATGGGCTAAGGAAGCACCAATGGTTGACCAAAAATAAACGTATTCTTTCCAACAGAAACAATTAAAAGCAAACTAGTATTCGGCAAAATAAAAGAGAAGCAACATAAAATAACTTAGTACACATAACAGACATGGCTAGAAATAACTAGCTAAGAGAAGGTGTTATCTCCACACCTCCTTACAGACTGAATTCATTAGAGCACTGCAGTGCTTATATACCCAATAGGAGTCACATGATTACTTTACTCCACCCATTGACTTTCTTTTCTAGCACAATTTTAATTCAGCAGTCCTATTTCTTCTGTCTAAATACAGAAATCACTTTATTTCACTTAGATAATTATGTGCATACTAACAATAAGAAATGTAAAAGTCTGTGTGGAGATTTTATCGAGATGTGACCTCAGGAAGCACCTCCCCTTTCAACTGCAGCATAAATATGGAAAGATGGAGGCCAGCTGGCTCTATAATGCATTCTGCAGTTGAAGAAGATGGTGCATCTGGATTTGCTGCATTGTAGTCTCCAGATTTTGGATTTGGAAAACAAAAGGTCCCTAAAACAAACACATCTTACCTTAGGTAAACAAGTATTTAGTGACTAAAAATCTCCTGTTTTGTATCAGGAATTTGCTATTTCAAAACCACCACAGGGAGTGTCTTACTGAGTATCTAACTCAGCGCCCACACAAAAGTGTGCAAAACTGAGCAAAAGCTAAAGAAAAAGAAGAACCCGAGAAATCTACACCGTCCTGGAAAAGTAAAATGAATTTTCCAGGCAGCTGCTCTCTGGATTAGCTTATGTCCACATTTTGGAGTTCTAGGAATAGAAGTAGAGAATATTATTAACAGGATGAAAGTTTAAACTGGCAATACATGTTTGGGGTGAAAGTGCCAACCAAAATGAACGGGTTAATGCATTTAATGCTACCTTCTGTTGTAGTGTAAGTACATTGCTACAATTTACATTTTAACAAATAAAGGACTACATTGTCCTGTGGGTAATACAGTACTCACTTCATTAATTCACCAATATTGCCACAGAAGTTACTTTATTTTAAAATAGGCTACACGGCTTCAGAATTATGGGTGGAAATACGTACATGCTGCCTTATACAAGGAATAAGCCACTTTCATATCTCTTACAGATGTTTGTCAGCGCTGACTTCTTTAAGCTCCAGGAAACTATAGGGCCTTTTTTATTTATTTTAATACCTCTTGCCCTGTCCCTGCTGACAGATAGGAAAATAAAGATACATACAAAACACTGATAGACAGACAAACAAAATGGGTGGCTAGCCCAATGAACCAACATACAATAACAATTCTTTGACACAGACAAAGCAAAAGAAGTACATCCAAAATTACCGTCCTCCTGCACAATAGCCTTTATTTAAGGGGGGGGGGTTCTCTCTCACATTCCATTTCTCTACTTGTCTTAAGAAGTGATATGCTTGATAACAGAATTACAGAATGAGGTGAATTGTACGTTTCTTGCTTTCTCATCTCAGAAAAGCCAATGGTATTGAATTGCCTGGCAGTAGCTCAAAAGATTTTTGTGTGCCTTGGGGGAAGTTAAAACTGAGCAGGTACTGATGTCTGTTCAAGCGTTTTCTATAAGTATCAGTTTGTATATGTCTATCATTTGTGATGATGACTGTGGTATTCAGGAAATGTATGCTGGCAGTGGAGTACTCAATGATAAATTTAATAGAAAGGTGAAAGTTCTTAATTTTTTTTTAATCAACTTTCTTTTAGTTCCTATGGACTGTTTGGGATGTACTCCACATCAGTCTGGCTGGATCTCATCCAGGTTTGCCCTCAGTGCTGGCTATACTGGATCACAGCTGCCTCCCCTGGGACACTGTGGCTTATTACCTTGTGGGGCTATCCCCAAGGCCCAAATTGGAGGGGTGGACTGAGATGCTAATCTAGAGGGTTGAGGTAGCTCACGAGGCAGCAGAGGTGATGCTGGCAGGGGTCCCGGACATCATACTGCTTCATCCTTAGAGGTTTTCGGTTCATGGTTTCTTTCCCTGTTGGAGGCAGATATGCAATGACATTGGCTCAACGTTGGGCATGCTCTCACTCCTGATGTGCAGATGTCTACTGCCTCCACCAATCCAAGCCTCAGCACTGGTTCCAGGCTTATATTTGCCTTGAAGAACACATATTTTGTTAATGCAATACCTTAACTGGAAACTGCCAATGTATCCATCTTTCTGTGGAGCTCAGTCTGGAATAAAAAAAGAAATAAAACTGAATCAATAAATGACCTTAACTAAAAGCCAGTAAATAATAATAATTCTCCCTGATTATCTTTGCAGGTTCCACGTTCTGTCTGCAGTGAAGACTGTTCTTTTGGCTTCAGGAAAGCTACGCAGCCTGGGCAACCGCTATGTTGCTTTGACTGTGTTACTTGTTATGAGGGAGAAATCACAAATTCCACTGGTGAGAAATCCTCTTTTTTTAATATATGTTTATTGTTTTTTCTCAAAATGATACATAAGCCATTCCAGACAACAGTACAGTTTCAGTGATGGTGATTTCTGTAAGTCCATTTTTATTTATTTCGTTTTTGTTGACTGGGTAAGTGCGCTAGACAAATGCTGCCTATTTTCAGGCACAACCTGGGGAAGGGGGGAAAACAGATGAATGCCAACTGACCTTGAACCAGATTAAGCTGTTGGTGGTATTTTTAGTGAATGGGGGAAAACTTGGCCAGGGCACCAGGGAAATTTCTCCTACTTTTTGTGAGAAGTGCCATGTTATCTTTAACATCCAGAACAGGCAGATGGGACCTCGGTTTAACATCTCATCCAGAAGATGGGACCTCAGGAGTGCAGTACGCCCCTCATGCTGCACTACAGTGTCAGTTTTGGGATTCAACCCAAATGGCTGGTATGGGGATAGAACCCAAAGCCTTCGGATCTCTTGGCCTCAGAGGCGTGTGTGCAACCTGCTGAGAAACTGACACCGTGTGACAGTCTAATGCAGCTAGTAAACACCATATGGTTGCCTGATGTTCTGGCAACTTATTAATATACAGTCATACAGTCATAAAAACAATTCATACAGACCTAATATGGCTAAACACATTAAACAGTACAAACTGCAGTACAGTTTACATATATTCATGCAGACTGATTACAGATTTTTATGAACACACACAATTGTAGATATTCATATTTCATTCTAGTGGCCCGAAAATTGTAAAGTTTAGCGTGGGCTAGTGTCTGTTGCCGAATCCCGGGACACATTCATAGCCTGTTGTGATGACAGTGATTCTGGGTACTGGCCCTCAACTCCTGAATATTGGCAGCATATTATTTCAAAGCACTCATCCTAGTCCCTCAGGACCAGTGCAAGCCTTTCCAGGGAGGAGTGTTCTTAGTGCCAATTCCTCCCTTCTGGCTTCTCCGGGGGTGGAGAATTTGCTGGGAATTTTGAAGTCACAGCTATTAAGAGGTTTCTGGTTCTCAGATGACTCCAAAACTGTACAATGTTACGGGAAGACCTACGAGTGGTCACATGGAACATCCAGGTGTTCTCCACACCTGTGAAAAGCAAAAATATCTTAACTTAGCATTGAAAAAGCAAGACGTTTAGGTGACACTCTTACAGGAGACCCACCTCACCCCCCAAGGACACACAAAGCTGAAAAGGGAGTGGGTGGGAAAGTGCTATGCAGCATCCCATGACTCCCATAAGCACAATGCGGCAAATTCTGCTTCCCAGGAAACTGAAGTTTACAATGACTGCTGTGGTAGCTGACCCTACAGAAGGTAATTATTTGTCACAAGGACAGTTGGCATAGATCAAAAATCCTCTTTCTGAGGGATCTACATACAGTGTTAGCCTAATTTAGCATGCAAAATATACCTGCAGGGCAGCATAAAATTACTAATTGATCATGCAGCACATAGTTTATTTCCACAAGCAAACTACAGCGATAAGCAGTTTGTGATCTTTATAAAACATTTTTGTTCCAAAAGACATAACGTCGGATCTGAGAGATAAAATGAAAATAGCGATCTATTCTGCTCATTGCTTGCACTCATTATATTCACAACAACAATGCAACAAGCTATAAGACCCGAATGTGGGAAGTTTTCCATTTCCAGCACTGAGAACACGTAAGCACCAGAGACTTTGCAGACTTAAAGCATGGCAATGGGCCTTAAGTCTGGGTGTGGCACAGATCCTATGTATATCTGCTTGATTTTCAGCTTGTTAATTCTGTATAGTGCAGTGGGTTAAGGCTCCGAACTGCAGATCTGGAGACCTGGGTTTGAATCCCACAGTAGCCTAGGTGCATACTGTGTGATCCTGAGCAAGTCACTTAACTTCCTTGTGCTCCCAGGTCACATCTGGAAACAAACTTCGACTTAGTGTGCTGATCCTGGTTAAACCATGTTCCCCTTTAATTCAGAATGCTCAGTTTGGGGCCTATTTGCAAAGGTGCAGAGTGCCTATGCTCTGTATACATGTGGCACGTAGCACCCACACAACCATTGCACCCCTCACACAAGATTCACCATCAGGATGCGCATCCTGTATGCACCCAGTCCCCCCACTGACTGTGGAACTCTGCGTGGGACTGGTCAGTGGGGCAATGTGGCCACACACTGCGCCATTCACAAAGGCGTGGAGTGCTGGGAGCATGGGGCTTTGGCTACACTGGGAGACACCAGCTGTAATGGATATGCACCCCTTAGGATGCCACTGCAGGCCATGGCAGAGATGTCAGAACACAGCAGCAGCCCCCCCCCAACATGCCGCCCCTGCCCTCAGGGATCACAAGAAGGGCTGGTAACAGCTGACCAGGCACCCACCTGCCATGGTACTTCTTACTGGCTGCTATATGTGATACCCCACCGGTGCAAGGGATCCATTGAATGCCTGCCCATGTCCGAGGAACAGCCCCTACGCTCCTACATGCTGGGGGATGGGGCCACAGTTGGAAGCTGTGCGGTGGCCATGAATATGGCAACTGAACATCTTTCCATGGGTGTGGAGCTATGTGGGAGGGGTACCTTGCCTTTGACATGTTCTTCCTGCCCATTAGTGAATAGGCCCCATTATCAGCTTTTTTGACAGTTTAGATTTTGATATTCAGGGCCAAAAGTCTGAATTCCAAAAGCTCTTTTTGGATAAGGAATGGGAATCTGAATTCGGTTCCAGTTCTTCATCAGATCAGTAAGAAAATGTCCAGTACTTGATGCTGCTGTCAGGTCCAGAGGCTCAATGAAGATGGCTGTATTTATGTGGTAGTAGTCTGGGTCAATGTGGCAGCAATTACCAGCTCAGGTGGCTTTTTTGTTGTTGTAGAAGTCTGTCTGACTTTTAGAAGAGCAGTAATATAGCACCCCTGCTCAACTGGCCAATTTAGCCTGACCCCCCCCCCCACTCCCCTAACTGCTTCTAGTTTGACTCAGAAGCAGTCCAGAGGAGGGCAACTAAAATGGTGCAGGGTCTACATCAGAAACCATATGAAGAGAGACTGAGAGAGCTTAATATGTATACCCTTGATGAAAGGAGGGACGGGGGGACATGATAGAAACTTTTAAGTACCTCAAGGGAATCAAAAAAGTCCAGGAGGGTAGCATCTTTCAGAAAAAGAGATGTGTAAGGACAAGGGGGCACAATTTAAAGTTAGAGGGGGGACGGCTCAGGTGTAATGTGAGGAAATTCTTTTTCACGGAGAGAGTGGGGGACGCATGGAACCGCCTTCCTGGAGAGGTTGTGGGGTCTAAAACAGTAGGGGAATTCAAACATGCATGGGACAGACATAAGGCAATTATAGTGGGGGGGTTGCAGGAAGTAGGCTGTTGGTTAACTAGAATCTGCAGCTTATCCAATAGGTAGGGAAATGGGCAGACTGGGTGGGCCAAGTGGTCCTTATCTGCCGTCAAAGTCTATGTTTCTATGTTTCTATGACTCCCTCAGTTCCTTATTACTGTGGAAAGGGACAGTGGGAAAGAACATGCGTTCTTTAGATCATTATGGAAAAAAGGAAGCTAGGGAGAATTGTTAGGCTGACGGAGGGGGGCTGAGTAATCGGTGAGGATGATCAGCAGGCAGCAGCTGTTAAATAATCTGGGTCAGCATTGGCAGCAGAGGATTTCAGGAGTCTGCCAGAATGCAGCATAAAGGCTGCTGCAAGGAGGATCCCAGAAATGGGGCAGGTGGTCTAAAGTGGGATCTTAGGGCCTTGCACGTGAGCCCTGGACCCCAGCATGATTATGCAATGTGCTGCCTCCTATTACTGGCGCAGCCAAACAATGGATGTTTTAAAAACATGTACATTTCTAGTGATGTGCCCCTGCAAAAAAAATTCTAAACTGAGGTAATTTGTTTAACATAAACAGGGACGGATCCAGGAGTCGTATAGATGGGGGAACTCAAATCAGAGAAAAAATAAAAATAATAGGCCTTGGGGTCTGGTGGTCTGCTTATGCCCCCATAAATTTTTTTAACATTTTGGTGCATTCTGGTGCATTTTGGAGAGCATTTCCAATGCAATTTCTACTCATTTCCTCCCTCCCTCCCCATGCTTTGTTAGTTGCACCCTAGCACTATCCCCAGAGTCCCCATGGTCCACATGACAGTATGTTGCCCAAAATACCCCCCACCCCACCCAAAAAAAACCCCACAAAATGCCAAAAGACTGCAACTGGGCAGCAGCACATCTGAAACACATGAAAGTGAGAAAAGTTGAAAGAGACTTGGTGATAAAGACAAATTGCAGACAAATTAAATGACAATCCAAGTAAACAAGTTCACAAATGTCACTCACTCAAGCAAAGTATGACATTACCATAAAGCCAACCCATCCCAGTTTGTCCTGCAGTACAGATTAACCTATCCCCTAACCTTATCTCAAAACAAAAGTACAATAACTATAGAAATATGGGAACAAAGTCACTTTGCTATCTAGTTTCTGAAAATATAATTTCAAGTCTGCTTGCTATTTTTGCAAAATATATTTTATTCTATAGAACAATTTATTCCAAAGAAAATACATTTTTAAATAAATAAAATATTGTTTTATTGTTTTAAAATGTTCTTTACTAGGATAACCCCATGGTATGAGGCATCTCTGTATTATGATAGGCCTAAGAAGTCAGTTAGCAGACAGAAAAACAGTTTTTAAACAAATACAAAAATGCTTTTTTTAATTAGCAACAGCACTTGCTTGGGTACATCACAACTTGCACCCTTCCCCCAATTCAACACATAGAACTACATAAACTAAATACTTGATTCTATCACTTTTTTTCTGGTTTTATAACTGCCTGTGTCAATGAGCTAAACAAGGTCTTATGACTTCTGTTGCCAATTTTGCTCTGCAAGCATGCAGAAACTCCTGCACATGCCATAACATACAGCAGAACACCTTCAAAGTCCCCATGTATATTAATTCCCTCTGTGCTCATTCACACTGTACGACCACAACTGAAAAAACTACACAGATTAGACATACAGTACATGCTGAGTTTTTACCTCAGTTCAAAGGTCTCATGTACCAGTTTCTGCCTCTCCTGGTTCATGTTGTCGTTGAGACCAGACCTGCACTGGCATTAGTTTTGTACCATTCCTAGCACGCTACAGGAGGGCACTACTCTCCAACTCCCTGTCCTGCAAATCTGCATCAAAATCAATTTGCCATATAGGACAAAACTAGCAGCGATCTTAAAAATTTTAATGTCATGAATTTAAGCTCCCCATACTAGAAATTAGTAACACTAGTACTACATTTATTACACACCCAGTTTGATGGAACACTCATGTCCTGTCCCATCCCAGCAGCTGCCCCCAACCCACCGTAGCTTGTGACTGTGAAAGTCTTTTCTTTTTAAAGCAAGAAGTACCTGATTAAATGAAGACTTGATCAACTTTCAGCAGGCTGAAGTCTATGTGCCTCTAGTTGAGTACTGTCTCTAGTCACCTGGCCAACAAACTCTCTCTCTAGACAGCACACACTGACCCCATGACTCCTAATGAGCAGAGCTCTTAGCTATAGCTTGCTTCAGCTATCAGAAGATGACCTGAACCTCACTCCAACTCCTTGTACTGATTTATCAAGGCCACACCGACCCTGCATTACTGGACTGCTGCCACCTGAAACCTCAGACTTTGCTCTTCACTTGTGGGCTCTATTCTCTCGATCTGCCTCCTCTTCAGTAACATTGAGGTTGACAGCAGATGATGACCACAAAGCCCATCCAGTCTGCCCATTTCTTTTTCTACCTTATAAATGTGCCATCGTCCTTTGCTCTGTCAGTGGCCTATCTAGTCACACTCATCTGTATTGCTCCCTTATGCCTATCCCATGCCTGTTTGAAGCCCTGCACTATATTCATAGCCACCACTTCCTGAGGTATTCTGTTCCATGCAACCACCACTCCTTCTGTGAAAAAAAATGTCCTCACATTCCCCCATAGTCGGACCCCCTCTAATCTCATGCTGTGTCCTTTTGTCCAGCTATTTTTCTTATATTTAAACATGTTAGACTCTTTCACCTTGTTAATACCCTTAAGGTGTTTGAATGCCTCAATCATATCACCTCTCTCCCTCCTTTGCTCAAGGGTATACATATTGAGCTCCATTAATCTGTCCTCATATGTCTTCTGATGCAGTCTCTGCACCATTTTGGTTGCCCTTCTCTGGACTGCCTCAATTTGGTTAATGTCCTTGTGAAGGTGTGGCCTCCAGTAATGCACCCAGTACTCCAGTTGGAGCCTAACCAGTGTCTTGTAAAGAGGGATTATTATCTCCCTCTTACAACTAGTGATACCCCTACTAATACACCCTAACACCCTCCAGCCTTACCTACTGCTTTAGAGGTCTGCTTGGATGATCTCACGTCACTGGTGATGATGATGCCCAAGGTGGCTTCAGGGTTTCTCTTCCCTATGTGCATGATCTTGCATTTCTTTGCATTAAATCCCAGTTGCCACCCTTCTGACCATTTTGCTAGTTTATCTAGATTTCTTCTCATTCTGTCCACCCCATCTGGATCATCTACTCTGTTGCAGATCTTGGTGTCATCTGCAAACAGACAAGTCTTACCCTCTAGTCTATCTGCAATGTCACTAATGAAGATATTGAAGAGGACTGGCCCCAGGACTGATCCCTGAGGTACCCCCAGTAGTACACTCACTCTTTTCTTGCTCCAGCAACCCAGACATTTAAAGAAGATACCACTTGCTAGCCACATCTACCACTGGATGCAACAGCAAATCAGGAGTATTGAGCACTAGGTGACCTGGTTGAGATCTGTATTGTTAAGGTCCACTCTGCTTTACTGCAGCTGTACCCCCATGCATGAACCCTCCCTCCCGCGTATGAACAAAGGAGCTGCACCAAGCCTGCAAAAGTAGAGAATGAATACTCAGGCTCACCAAGGCAAGATCAGCTGCTGCCACAGTGCTGGGACTGGACCACATGGCACAGGATGAAAGTTAGTAAGAAATTCATGCTGAAGACCAGCTTTTCGTGGGGGGGATCTACTATGTAATGCGGATGGGGTGGTTGTTTACTGCACTACCAGGACACTGGAGGACAGGGCAGGCCTTAACCATTCTGGGCCCCTGTGCAGCCCCCTGCTGGGCCCCACCACTCCATTCCCTGTGGGCCCCCCACATCCAACATTTACACCTCACTAACCCTCCTGCCCTGAATTACTAAAGCAGTAGCAGGTCTACTAGTTTAACCAGCATCTTTTAATTAGTGCCATTGACTGCACTGAATTATTTGACTTCACCACTGGAAATGAATCTGACTGAGCCTGGAGCAAGAACTTAAGTAAGTACGGCACTAGTACCATACTCATTTCTGTAAGGATAGGGACATCATCACTTGACACTCACACCTCAAATACTCGGATTTGCAAACAAGTTAAACAACTTAATTTTTCTGGAGGTGTGAGTGAGAGAGAATAGAGAGGATTATCATGGGACACCAGTAAGGTTGCCACCTGTCAGTTTTTTTACCCAGTGATCAGGTTTTCAGGGTCCCTATCAGGATATCTGTTTTTGCTCTGTGCTGGTCAGGTTTTTGAGCCATTTTGAGTGCTCACACACTTTTGAAACATAGTTTGTCATATCATTCATTGTTTCACCTACATGGCCAGGTTACAAACAAGTTCTCTTGTCACTGTAGCCCTTTGTTTGTGAAAGTAGTCAACCTGAGAGGTGTAAAGTATGGCCATTAACACCATTAGCCCTTACTTAACCTAATCTCTTCCACTGCAGCAAAGCTGCCCCCACCTTTTGTAACAGTAACAGAGCCAGTTGTCTTCCACTTTCATTTGCTGGTAAACATTTTTATCTCTAACAACATTTAGGCATTTTTAAATGTTTTAATTATTTTTTTCCTCAAGAAAAAAGCATGGGCCCCCAAGGTGCAGGGGCACAGTTTGCACCTAGCTAAGGCCAGCTCTGCTGGGGGACAGATGAGACCCATGTGGCTCAGACAGCTTTCATGGAGGCATTAGTGCATACTGATAAAGAATACAGCACAGTGTGTTACTAATAGAGGAGCTTCATGATGTGGGAGCTATAGCACCCTTAGCCCCCCCTCTAAATCACCTATGATAAAATGGATCCATGACTTTTGCTAGGATATCCATAACTTCTTTAATTCTGAATATGACAACACCGTTATCTCAAAGATTTTCCATGACAAAAGACCAGCCTTGCCCACTAGCAATAATTTAGAAGCTTTGAGGGATGGAAGTTCTTGGCATGAAGCAGAAAATTACATTCTGCGTTTTCCACCATTATTTCATAATCCATTCCAAATTTTCTCTACGGCAGCTTAACTAAATTCTGAATTTGTCTCCAGCAGTATCCATTGTGATGTAGACAGCAAGTTCTGAGTGCTGTATCATTTTTTTATATAAAATGTATTACTGACTGTCTCTGCTGAAAATCTGATGCTCTAGGAGTGACCCCCGGTTTCAGCTGAAAGATGAAAGCCATGAGAAACTATTGACACAGCATGTGTATCACACACACTCAGGTTTTAGAAACAATGTGTTACATGGAAGACTTTAATCAAGGATCTCATGTTTTTCTGAGTTAATTACAGCTGTAGTTGCTAAGATGGAAGATCATATCCATTTTATGACTCTCCAAAGGAAGAAAGGCAGGTTGTGATGTATTAGTGCGAAAATCATAAAGATGCTTTCATGTCCTGAAAGGGTGAAGCTTATGATAAGATCAAAGAGATGTCATTTTACACATATGAATTATGCTGAAGTTGCAGAATGTAATACTAAAAAGGCATCCTGTTTTTGAATAAGATATATATTTTTTATATATAATCTGACAGAGGAGGAGCTAGCTGACCTCACACAAAAAGGGGTTGGCCAATACAGTTGTTTAAGGAATAATTCTGTTTTACTTAGTCACATTTTTACCTAGACTCTGACCAGAAAAGGTTGTGAGCACTGTTAAGTACATATTAGAAAGAGAGTCAAATCTAAGTACCGTAAGTAGGAATTTGCACTGTTTAAACCTGTTTTGTTTAAGTGATTGTATGTCTTGGGATATATGAGTTCTGTGTTTTGTGTTTTGCATTCTTTTACCTATTTTAGTAAAATTCTTTTTAGAACTTATTTGGTCTGTCTTTGTCTTCTTTTTAGTTGTAAGAAAAGTATATGGTTATTGCCGATACTAAACATAAGCTTGAATGGTGGAACCAAACTGGAAAGAGAAGCGTTTTAAAATCTGAGATCTTTATTAAAGTTTTTAAGGGTTTATCTCTGTATACTTGGTTAGGTGCCCATAGGCAATGATATCTGGCCCCACAAAGGCAGAAATATCTGAACCTGTGCATTGGGTACGCTAGCAAGAGGTTCACAGTTTGAATCCCTCCAAGACTTGAGACCGAAGTTTGATCTGAACTCACAAAACAGACAAGAGGGTTACCTTGTTCTGTTAAACTGTTCACAAGACTTGCGCTCGGAGGTTGGCACTTTGGGAGTAGAGGGTCTGACCTGCTGAGTGGGTTTGTGACACCCATAACCCACTTTGTAGTCTTTTTTTGTCTGATATGTATGTCAACTGAATTGATATATTACACACCCGCACATCAATTACATTAATAAAATATGGACATTTGAAAAAATTTTTTGCTGGGTGGGTGTATCATTCCTCCAATCAGATATACAAATTGATAACACAGTAAAACCCCATTTATATGAACCCTATTTTCATTAAACTATCATTTATCTGAAACTGAGTCTTGTCCCTTGAGTGTAACAGGCATTTCCTCCTGACAACTCTTAACAGCTGATGTGTAGTGACAGGGTGATTGGTGTTTTCTCCCAGCAGATTGTTAGTTAAGCAATATACCACTTGAGACTGTGGATGATGGCAGGATTTACCCATGCCTGGTGTGGCGGTTTACTTATGAGGCCGCAGGCTGATTTAGGAAACCAGACCAGGCATGGGTAAATCTTGCCACCAGCAGCAGTCTAGAGTGGGATATTGCGATTATACAATGTCCCCTTTTTTTGGTGAGGAAAAAAAATAAATAAAAAGCTGTTTTTTCTCATTTTACAATATTTGTTTTTCTGCCAGAAAATAAATAGTTCCCATAAGAGTGAGCTATGAAGGGGGACTGTGAGAGACCAGAAGTTTGGCTGTCATAAGCATTCCATTAAGCTTCGGGGTACTTCTGATGTGCAGCACCCCTCGCATTTGCTGCTGCCATCCTCTCATTCACTCCAGGATGGCCCCCGG
The DNA here is from genome assembly GCA_016271365.2 of Neoceratodus forsteri. Classification (NCBI taxonomy): domain Eukaryota; kingdom Metazoa; phylum Chordata; order Ceratodontiformes; family Ceratodontidae; genus Neoceratodus; species Neoceratodus forsteri. The sequence continues at coordinate 356,221,915 of CM057457.1, forward strand.
CTTCATTTACAATACCAGCTGTTTTTCCTCCTTGAACCCACCCCAAGACTTTCACATTAGGTGTAGAAGAGGCTTCACAGAGAGGAGTCATTTTCCACCTGGAGCACTCTATCTCTACTCTAAACCATGCCACAAAAGTGGGTTTACTAAACAGCAGCCCCTTGCTGCATTTGTTCCCCATGGATGCATGCCTTTAAAAACAACCCCATAGGACATAAATAAGTCTGTTCGAAGTGCAATTCAGGAAGGTGGGGTAAGGCGGCTCGCCGTTACCAGCTGAAAACACTACGGCAGCCTCTAACGTTTAAGTGTTTGGGTCGGCATGATCTTGAAGTGAAAGAGGGGATACGGCTGCCTGGCACTTTTCCTTGTTGAGTGATAGCACGATTTATAGAAATATAGAAGTTGACGGCAGAAGAAGACCACTAGGTTCACCTAGTCTGCCCATTTGTTTTAGACCTATCTGATGCTTTAGTTGCCCTTTGTAGTTAGGGCTCCCTTGTGTCTATTCCATGCATTCTTGAACCCCCAGTGTTGACCCCCACAACCTCTTGTAGCAGGCTGTTCCAGGCGTCCACTACTCTTTTTATTGTATATTGTGCCTTCCAACCAATCAGAAAAGCATATTTTTTGAGCCATTGTATAATACCTCATTAACCTCATGCTACTCTCTTAAATGCTGTTAAATTTTCTCACCTGCTCACAACTCAATACTAATTTGCTGTTGTTAATTGCAATAGAAACAAACGCATTCAGAAACTGTGAGCACTCGAAGCACTGGAAGCAGGTCATGAAGAGATTTTTGTTGCTCTGCAGTTCGGGAAGGATAATGTCATGGTCACAATTTACTGCAATTCTAAAATGTACCTCAGGTTGACTTCACACTTGGAAGAAGTACAATGCAGTACTTTTTATAAAAGAGCAAACCTGACAGCTGTTCAGTACAAGGCAGAAGGGAAAGTCTTTAATGTGGTGCAGACTGTTGAGATTGGATGCTGACACAAACAGAATAAAGTCATGCTGCTAAGTTATAATGCACTTATAATGCTACTTACTCTATATGTGTGTCCAGTTGAGGCTCTAAACAGGGCAATAGCACTGAAATAATCCCCCACAGCAGTATCTATTTGCATATTTCAAAATGCTCTAGGTACACATTGTGCAGGTTTGTTTCTGTTATGTGAAATTCTTTGTCAATCTGTATGTATACTAGTTGTGGACTGTGTGAATGACTTTCAGCCTTGTTTTACTGTACTTGTGGTGAAAGCTGCTTTTAAAGTGGCGAGTTTGTTTACTGGTGCAGGATATAATACAGGTACTGTTTAATACTGTTGAGAGGTGGAGCTCATGTCACATACTGAATGTACTTTTGGGAAAACCTGCTCTAGTCTTCTATAGAAAGGCTCGACTCCTGCTTATCCCAAACCACACTCATCCAAATGTTTTTCTTGTCCCTCACTGCATTCAGATAAGCAACGTTTACTGTACTTGCATCATAAGCACCTTTTCTGCAACATGACCCGTTACACTACAAGAAATTGTTATGTAGCCTATATAATTTAAGGTAACAAAACACCACCCATGGAAATTAATGTTTTCTAAGGAGACTTTTATAACTATATTAAACTCAACAGTGTGGGAGTGTTTTTTTATTTTGTTTGATGTGCAGCATTAATTTGGTAATAAAATTGGGTAAATAAAACAAGACTTTTCTTGTTTACAGCAGTTTTAGTTAAATAATAAATGTAAAATAAGACTCTTCAGTAGTAAACCTGTGATAACCAGGAGTACTCAGAGCATTGCACTGACTGATTGTTTGGAGCAACTAATATTAGCTAAACATAAAAGGTCCGTACTGCATCCAAATATTACATTTTTTAATTGTTTTCTATAAATACTAATATAATTATAATGGCTACAACATATTTTCCAGTTTACTTATATGCTTACTGAGGCACCATTGGCATTATACTGTAAGCAAAATGAATATCTGGATATTTTAATAGAAACTTGTAATTCATTTATAGATGTCGGTGAGTGTCAGAAGTGTCCAGAAGATAAGTGGCCTAACAACCAACGAAATCAGTGCATTTTCAAAGTCATCGAATTCCTCTCCTATGAAGACCCATTGGGTGCTACTTTGTCAGCCATCTCAGTGTGTTTCTCCATGATTACAACTTCGGTCCTCGTCATCTTCATTAAGCACAGAGATACTCCAATTGTCAAGGCCAACAACCTTGAACTCAGCTACATTCTTCTCCTGGCCCTGATGCTATGCTTTCTCTCTCCTCTGATACTCATCGGCCGCCCGAATACCATCAACTGCATGTTACGTCAAGTTGCATTTGGTATAGTTTTTTCCATCTGTGTTTCTGCTGTTCTTGCAAAAACCACAATTGTTGTTGTTGCCTTCAAGGCCACAAAGCCAGGCAGCAAACTAAGAAAGTGGCTGGGATCCAAGCTTCCCTGTTCTATCATAATGTTCTGTTCACTGTTTCAAGTAACCATATGCATAGTGTGGCTGACTAGTTGCCCTCCTTTCTCAGAAATGAATATGAACTCGGAACATGGTAAAATACTAATTCTATGTAATGAAGGTTCCATGACAGCATTCTGGTGCATGCTGGGATACATGGGGTTTCTAGCGAGTGTATGCTTCGTAGTTGCTTTCTTTGCCAGAAATCTACCTGATAGTTTTAACGAGGCCAAATATATTACCTTCAGCATGTTGATTTTTGTTAGCCTTTGGGTGTCTTTCATCCCGGCATATTTGAGTACACGTGGTATGTACATGGTGGCAGTGGAAATATTTGCGATATTATCTTCTAGTGCTGGAATGCTTGTGTGCATATTTTCTCCGAAGTGTTATATCATACTTTTGAGGCCAGAAATGAATACAAGGGAGCGACTGGTAGGAAAGGCACATTCGAACATTCTGAACAACTAAAGAAAACGTTGTGAAGTTCGTTATGTTCTCCATAAGAACATAGGACTTTTGGGGTTGAAGGCAGGCCATTAAGTTCCAACACTTAAAGTACAGTGAGACCTGTTTCATTTATCTGCAAAGTCGTATTCCAGTGGCTTACAATTAAATTCTGCTATCTCCTCTTTCATTATAATATCAAACTAGTTTCCTCTTCCTGTAAGAGTGTGTGTACTGTATCTCTACGAGGTCCCGCCTTAATGTCACTAATGCATGAGGAGTAATGAAGGCTGAAGCCCAAAGACAGCTCTTGCTAGTACAAGTTACAGTAACTCATATTTCCTCCCCAGCTATATATATGTCTAGATTTCTTTAAAATTAGTCTCTGTTCTCTCTTATTATAATGTTTTCCGGAAGTCTATTCCACAAGTTCCCAGTTCTCTGTGTGTAGACATATTTTCTTTTAGTGGTTTTGAATTTGTTAACTTTTACTTGTAATGGGAGTCCCCTAGTAAAATAATCTGAGGGCAGGATTCACAAAGCAGACGCACTGGATGCAAATAAGACGTGCCAGCACAATCTGGATGTGCCGACCCAAGACAACGCGATTCACAAAGGAAATGCTGTAGGATGCTCTGGGCGCATCCTCAGTGTGGATTGCAAGGTTGTTGAATGGCACAACTGGAGATGTCCCACTGCAACAGGGATGCACCAAAGCACCCAGGGCAGCAGAATCGTGAGTGCGAATGCCTGAGCCTTTTGCAAAGGCTGTGGGGACCTCAGTACGTTTTCACTATAATAAGCAGCTCCTGAAATTTACAAAGAACAGGATGATTAGAAAGGATGGGGGTTGAATAAGCTATAAAAACAGCTAAGCTGAGCTGCAAGGGAGATTTTTTTTACAAGAAAGATTTTTTAAAAGAAAGGTTTTATTTTTGCTTCTGTACATACTTATTTTGAACAGGTTTATTTTAGTTTATGTTCCTGTAACTACAAATAAACAGTTTTGTGGAATTTTACAACTGCTCCTGGGTTTTCTCTGTTTCCTGACCTGTGCCTTAATGACAAGGTGTCTGCAGTAAAACACGTGCAGATGTGCGTAAGGTATCAAAGGGACAGTGGGCAGCAGCAGACAGCAATAGAACACATGCACAATGTACAGTGAATAACCACAGACAAAAGTTGCTAAAGAAAATGGTTTACTAATAGCAATGGCACACAAGAAACTATGTATAACAACAGCCAGTAGGAACAGGGAAGGGGAAGGTGGGGGACTGTACAGGTACAAAACAGGTATACGGGGGGGGGGAAGGTGTGTGCGTGTGCCGGTAGAGGGTACAGCAACATACAACACTGAAGCTGAAGGGATGGGAGGTAGAACAGAATGGGGCCAAACAGAACTGTCCTTGCCCGTACGGCATGGGACGTGCTGCAGCATGGCACCCATGCCTACGTCCTCTTGCTCCCAGCAGCTGGACTAGTCTTGTCACTGCCCGCAGCAGCTGTCTCTGATGCAGGTAGAGTGGCCATAGCATCCTCTGTATGGACCTCTGGACTCAGAGCCCTAACTGCTGTAGAAGTCCCAGACGCCTCCAACAACCGGGAACACATGGTCATAAACCCCTTGGACCTACAGTGGGGGACACATACAACAGATACTAAGTGCCATGTTCCACACTCCCCCCCGTCCCCTGTGGGTGTGCTGGAGGCATCCACTACACAAATGGCCAAGAGCCTGCCAAGCACCCCGTACACCGGCAACAGACAGGCACACAGTGCCACACTGTGACCATGCAAAGTAACCCAGGAGGTACATGTCCCACACGTACATGCAGGGGTGTGTGCAGAGGGGCATAACACCATGCCCTTTACAACATGTGCACATACCAGCAGGCTGCTCAAGCATGCAGGCCCTGTCTGGATACCACTGGCGCACCACAGGGTGCCCATAGTGCGCATGACATGCACAGATGGTGAATGTACACACAGGGGCCAGGAACACTGTGGCCCAAGCACACGCTGCAATGGCCACATCCCAAGTGTGTGTGCAACCGGCAGCACACAGACATGCACAATGAACCTGCAATGGCCAGCAGAGGACTCACCCCCCCCGAACACACAGCAATGACATAACACAGATACTCACCTGCACCAGCACGTCCCTGTCAACAGGCACAGCCACTGGTCCTAATGCACCTGGCTTCCAACGCTGCCACAGTCCCCCACCTGGCTGGTGGCCCTGCACAAGAAACAAAAGCAGAGAACACCATGAGGAGATGGAAGGTGTGACATGCTCCCCCCAGCCACAACACCAGTGCCAGCATGTAGTGAAGGCATCATCGCACAATACTCCAGTGATGGTGCCCCTGGCTGCATGCGGCCTGGCACAGCACCCCTGCCCATGCCCACCATCTGTGCAGATGTACACATGCAATACTAATGGATGTGTCACCCCACACATGCCACAGTGGTCGTGCCCCACCCAAGCACCATGGCACACACGCCTACCCCCTGTGGCATGCGGGCAATGCCCACACTGTGTGTGTCCCTGTGTGTGTAGTGGTGTGCAATGAGGCCACTCCCATCCCACATGCTGCCCCTGTGCATGCGTAGTACTGTGACGTGCCTGGGCATGGTACCACACCCCTGCGTGCATGGTCCTGTAGGCTCCGCAGCCTGTCCTGGTCCCTGCACTGCAGAGCACTGAAATGGTGCCTGCATTGCTCTCCAGCACGGGTGACCCCTGTCCTGTGCACCAGCTGTGTGGCAATCTAGGCCCACACAGCAGGCCATGATTCAGTGAGGTCATCTGACCTGAATAGCTGTCCCTCAACCTGCAGTACCAGAGCCACAAGACTGAGGAGTTCCACCTCACCCCCGTTCATGGCCCTTGGGCCCATCCTCTGGGCATGTGGTATGCTCACCCTCAGTGGCAGCAGAGCAGGTGTGCACAGATAATGATGCTGTCCTGCAATGGGACCATTGTGCCACATGTGCCAATAGCTGTCATGCAATGCACCGTGCACAGTGTGTCAATAGCACATCATTACGCATGTACACAGTGACCTGCCAGGGTAGGAATGCAGGGTCATGGGTGGGTTGCGCATGCACACTCTGCACGGGGACACCATCTTGTGACTGGCAAGCAATGCTGTGCACAGTGCAGTATCGCTGTGCACAGTGCCGGTGTTGAGCCATAGTCCACAGGTACGCAATACCACCCCATTGCGCGATGAACACACACAAAGCGTCAGGCGGCACAGCAGTCTTCGCACAAGTGGAAGTGTATGCACAGCTAGATGCAATTGCACCATCAGTGAAACCAGGCTGTTAGCTCTACACCTGTCAAGCCAATGACACTGCATCATGCATGCATGACAATGCGCTGTGACAGTTGAACCGTATTAAGAAATTGACCTATGCGTCACAACGTGCATGCACGGGATATGCACCATGTAGAGATGTGTCCAATGCAGCTCATGCGTCATGCCGATTGGGATGAGCTGAAGGCAAATATGCAATTCATAGACATAGTTCCCAAATCAACGTATTGCCAAATTCAGGGGCATCTCACCTGTTTAGCATCTCATTACAGATGCTCCCAGCTTCATTTGCATGCCCTGGGCCATACATGCTCCTGAATGTGCCTCTTCAGAGCTCAGGTGACTGAGAGAAATTACAGCCTTGAAGGTAGGTTTGTTTACATTCTTCCTAAGACAGTGTGACAGCACAAGAGAACAGTGTGAAGCCTTAGACATGCATTTATTGTCCACGCCTGTTCAGGGTCAACAGACACATCCAGCTGAGTGCTACACAGTGTCCCACTGCCCATACTATGCCCGGCTTGGAGAGGGGGGATGTTGCTGGTGGGTGGTGTAGCATGGCACCACAGAAGGCTGACATATGTGTTGCACTCCTGACCACCATCCGGTGGTACATGACATGCAACACCTGCAACATGTGCGGGATAGTGTGGCTACACATGCCACTGCAAAAGGACTGGATGGCCAATGCACAGCTGTCTCTGACAGTCCCAGATCATGTTCAGGATAAGCGTGGCAGGTGAGGTTGTGGTCAGCAGACTGGGTGCCATGACCCTGCTGTAGCTGGACACCGTGCCTGCACATATATGGAGCTGCCTGCGCAGGGCTTATGGCTGCGTATTCTCACCCACAGAAGCCAACATGACTGGAAAGGACACAGCTGCTGGATGCAGATGTCCAAACTTCACTGGTGAAGAGGATAGGGCATGGATTGAGGCATACCTGCTGCACAAGGACGTCCTGTCTGGCAGGGGTGGCAGCCATCGGGTGTGGGGCGAGGACTGGCAAGCTGTGGCACAGCATGTTAACGCCACTGGGAAATACAACAGGACACCACAGGAGTGGTCTAAAAGGTGTTGCAGTCTCCTTCACACATTGAAGGAGCTAATTGCTTTCCTCTCACAGCTCTTCCAGTGGATTAGTAGTGTAATTGGGGGATGGAGCTGACAAACTCCTAGTAACTTCCAACAAAAAGATGGGTTAAAAGATCTGGTTAGTTTGTGATGTAGAGGTGGAAGACTAGTTTTGCTGTCAAAGGCACTTAGCTTCACCTGAGCTCTTTTCTTCAAGGTTTGCTTGTAAGGACAGAGCAAGGAACAACATTTTCAGAGCAAGGAAAAAGATTAAGGCTTCTTTTTGCTAGGCAGAGTTACTGTTTGTTACTGTTTTCTTTTGTTCTCGCAGGGTTTAATTCTGTTTTTTGCTTACATTTTACTGCTGTAATCTTCTCTAATTCAAATTGCTGTTGCAGGGTATACTTTCTGCTGTATTATTACAGGGTGTTAGACCCTGGAGCCAGTTGAAAAAACAATTAAAACTGACTTACCACACATTATGACTGATTTTTTAAACTAGTTTGAAATTTCTGACTTCAACTAACTGAAGAAAATCTAACCAATTTTTTCAACTTTCACCATTGTTGAATTTTATTATGTAGTAGTTTGTCATACTTTTTGAACTTTGTATCTTTTTTTTATTAAAATTTCAACTATAAAAGTTAATAAAATATCTGGAAAAGTCCCCCCCTTGAAATCAATGGGGTGTGCACACACACAGCCTTCGCCTTCTGACATCACAAAACAGGGCTGCATGTGCCTTCGTGGGGGCATGTTGGTGGGTTAAAGTCAGGAGCAGCTCCGTTTTTAGCATTTGGGATTTAGTAGCATAATAACTTTATGAATGGGCAGAAACAAAGAGAATTCTTTATGCCTTTCAACTCTGGTGTAGGTGAGGTACTGCATATGTTGGAGGGAGCAGCAACTAGTCAGCAACAGCTAAGAAGCAGGCTGCTCTTTAAAATGCAGATACAAAGTGCAGTGAAACAAATTTACACACGGTAGGGATCCACTAAAGCACAATAACCAGTCAAGCAACAATAAAATATACTAAGTCTCTGAAAGTAACAAGCTGAAGCAGGGCAGTAAAACAGTATACAGTATAGAAAAATAAGCAGCAGTAATACTAGTTACTTAGAAAAAGAACTGTGAGTCTAAAATACAGTATAGGTAGGTCCTCTTAAACACCTCACAGAAGCTAGAAGGTACCCCTTTGCAAACAGAGCTAACCATCAATAGGGAAAAATTACTCACCTTAGTAATGTTGTTTCTTCTAATGGAGTCTTGCTATATTATGATATATGCAGTGAGTCCCAACCTTCAAACTGCTCCGGAGGTGAAAGAGTTAACTTTCCATGCCAGGCATGGAATGCTGAGCTTGGGCTCGGTAGAGACTCTGTCTGTTGTTCTTCAAACTCAAACAGTCAGATCTTTACGAGCTAAACTCACTGAGGTCCTGTGTGGAAGCTGTAAACCTACACTAGCCAACTGGCTACAAAACATAAGAACACATTTTTTGGTCCCCAAAACAAAGACTCAAGTCAGAAGACCCAAAAAATGAAAAACACAACACCAAGTCACCCCAAAAAGGATGGATGAAACAACAAGGTGGGCATCTACTAAGTACCAACACTGCACTGCCCACCCACATCCCAAAACAAAGGTTCTGAGAGGGGCAGGCAGGGGTGAGGTCATAATATAGCAAGACTCCATTAGAAGAAACAACATTACTAAGGTGAGTAATTTTTTCTTCAAACAACATGAAGACTTGCTATATTATGACATATGCAGACTACACAGCAGTACCTCCATGGAGGAGGGACAGAACCTACTTAGGAAATAGGCTCTGAAGCACAGCTGTGCCAAACTGAGCATCACTCCTAGCCTGGATGTCCAGGGAGTAATGCTTGGTAAAAGTGTGAACTGTTTTCCAGGTAGCTGCTTGACGTATCTCTAGGATAGGGATGTCCCTGGCAGCAGTCAGAGAAGCAGCTGTACCTCTAGTAGAGTGAGCCCTCAGGCCTGAGGGAGGAACCTTACCCAGTTTTTCCATAGCAAAATTGGATACAAGAGACAATCCACCTGGCAATGGATCTTTTAGTGACAGGTTTCCCTTTACTAACCTCATCATAAGTGAGGAACAGTTGGAGGGAGTCAAACCTGTGACCCTTGGTACATTCTATGTAGTAACTAAGGGCTCTTTTGACATCTAAACTGTTCAGTCTCCTCTCGCCAGAGGAGGAATGGTCAGTGAAGTACACAGGGAGAGACATAGATTGATTAAGGTGGAATCTGAAACCACCTTAGGCAAGAACTTCCTGTTAGTCCTGAGGACCACCTTATCTCTATGAAAGGAGATAAAATCAGGCTCCACTGACAAGGCTTGTAATTCACTTATGCGTCTGGCAGAAGTGATGGCTACCAAAAACACAGTTTTCCCAGTCAAGTACTTAAGCTCTGCTGAAGACAAAGGCTCAAAGGGGGGTTGCATAAGCTGAGCAATGCAAACATTAAGATCCCAGGCAGGGACAGGGTCCCTGAATGGAGGGTTGGTGTGAAGCAACCTCTTGAAAACCTTGGAGAATACAGGATGAGCTGAAAGAGAATAGGGCTTACCTGCTGATAAGAAAGCAGACACAGCAGCCAGGTGCACTTTTAGTGTAGCTGGTCTCAGCCCCAAGGTATTTAAGTGGACCATATAATCCAGGACTGTGGGTAAGTTAGCAGATTCTGGGGAAATATGCTTTCCAGAGCATCATATGGAAAACCTCTTCCATTTGGAATTATAAGTAGCCCTGGTGGAAGGCTTCCTAGAAGCCTTCAGGATATCCATTACACCTTGGGAGAGGTGTAGGTCAGCAGACTCTAACTCTTCAAGAGCCAGGCCTTGAGATTGAGAGATTTGAGGTTTGGGTACCAAACTCTCCCCTGAGCACAGGTTAACAGGTTGTGATTCCTGGGAAGACACAGGGGAAGGTGGACTGCTAAGGACAGTAGGAGTGGGTACCAAGGCTGTCTGGCCCAATCTGGAGCAATCAGGATCATCTTGCAGGGTTGAGATCTGATTTTTACTAGCACGTTGAACAGGAGAGGGAAGGGGGAAAAGCATAAAGAAGCTTCCCTTCCCAACTTAGAAGGAAGGCATCCAGAGGAACTGAGCCCAACAATGGGGGTCTGCAGCAAAAAAGGGGAAGTTGGTGATTGTCTGGGGCTGCAAAAAGATCTATCTGCGGGGTGCCCCATCTGGCAAATACCACCTACAAGACCAGAGGGTCCAGTGACCATTTGTGATGACCCTGGGAAATCCTGCTGAGAGCATCTGCCAGGACATTGTCCTTGCCTGGGAGGTGAACTGCCATAAGGGAGGTGTTCAGTGAGTAAGCCAGAAACCACAACTTCATTGCTTCGGTGCATAGACTGAGTGCCCCCTTGCTTGTTGATGTACCACATTGTGGTGGTGTTGTCTGTTCTGACCTGAATAACTTTGTTCTGAACAGATTTGGAAAAATCTTGAAGTGATAGAAAAACTGCTCTGAGTTCCAACAGATTGATGTGGAGCAGAGATTCCTGAGGGGACCACAATCCCTGGGTAGTGAGGTCGCCCATGTGAGCTCCCCACCCCAAGAGGGATGCATCTGTAGTAAGGATTAAGGAGTGAGACTGAGGGACAAAAGGAACCCCCTGTCTCAGATTGCTCTGGTCCTGCCACCACTGTAGGGCTTGGATCAGGGTTCGAGTCACTGGGATCAATTTGGTTAGAGGGTCTCTCCTTTGAGACCAAAAGGCTCTCAAATGGAACTGGATGTCCCTCATCTGAAATCTTGCTCCCTGCACTACTGCTGTGTGCCCCAGGAGCTGTAGAAAGTGCCTTACTGGTCAAGAGATCTGCAGGGTGAATGAGTAGGCCAGAGAGACCAGGGTCCTTGCTCTGTCCAGAGGAAGAATTGCTCTGGCCTTCTCTGTGTTCAGCTCCACGCCTATGAAGGTGAGGAGCTGGACAGGCTCTAGAACTGACTTTGGAAGATTCAGAAGGAAACCTTGAGAAGTGAGCAGTTGCTGAGTTATCTGTAGATGTAATTTGACTTGGTCTGGAGACTGGCCTACTATGAGCCAGTCATCCAGGTAAGGGAAGATGGCTATTTTTTGCCTTCTTAGGTGGGCAACTGCTACTGCCAGGCATTTTGTGAATACCCTTGGAGCAGAGGTGAGGCCAAAGGGCATTGCTCTGAATTGGTAATGGCCTGAGGGCAGCTCGAACCTGAGGTACTTTCGATGGGAGCTTCTGATGAGAATATGGAAATAGGCATCCTTGAGGTCCAGGGATGCTATCCAGTCCCCTGGCCTTAGAGAGGGTAGAATAATTCCCAGAGTCACCATTTTGAATTTTGGTTTTAAAAGGCGCTTGTTTAAGTATCTGAGATCCAGGATGGGCCGCCATACTCCTGTCTTTTTTGGGGTAAGGAGGTATCTGGAGTACAAGCCTTTGCCTTGGTGTAGGGGTGGAACCCTTTCCACAGCTCTGAGAGCTAGGAGGGAAGAGACATCTGCCTCTAAGGCAAGAGCCTTTGGAAGATTTGCAGGTAGAAAGGATCTGGTTCTCATCTTTGGAAATTTTTTGAAGCTGAGAACCAGTCCCTGGCTTACTACTTCCAGGACCCACTTGTCTGATGTAAGAGACTTCCAGTCCTGGACAAAGTAAGCCAGCCTGCCCCCTACAGGTAGCTGAGAATCGGCCCTGACAACCCCATCAGGGTGCCTGCTTGGCAGGGGCTTTGGGCTGAGGGGTGAAAGCAGGCCTGCTTGTACCCCGTCTGCCTCTCCCTCTAAAGAACCCCCTCTGGGCATAGGCAGAAGAAGAGGCCTGGGCTTGCTAAAAAGGCCTATGAAAAGGCCTGTCCCTGCACCTGGAAGGCTGCCTTTGAGGAGTGGCCTGCCTTTCTTTGGCCTGTGCACTCCTATGGGTGGTCCTATACTCATCCATTTTCTTCATGTAATTCTCTGTCTGCTCCCCAAACAGAGAATTACCCACAACAGGAAAATCCATGGCCTTAGTCTGGGTATCCTGTGACAGGCTAGTTCATCTGAGCCAAGCCATTCTGCGGAGTGCCACAGATGTAGCCATGACTCTTGATGACACATCATTAGAGTCCACTGCAGCATTGAATTGCACCTTATATACCTCAATACCATCAGCAGCCACCTGCTCCAGCTCCTTGGCAAGCTGGCCAGGGACCTGTTTTGCTAGAGCCATAACAGTGTCCCATCTGGATTTCTGGTATCTAGCAACATAAGCCATATAATTTGCCTGTCTGAGTCTCAAGGATGCTGCCATGTACTGTTTCTTTGCCGTGGCATCAATCCTCCTGGAGTCCTTATCTGGGGGGTGTGAAGCCAAGGGAATATTAGCCTTGTCACAGGCTGCAGCCTGCACTACCCCAACATGGCTGCTTGTTGTGTGAGGAACTCCGTATCAGAGCCTGACAATGTGTGCCTCTTGTCCATTCTCTTATCCACAGGAGGTATAGTGTGAGGAGCTTTTAAAATTTTAAAAGTCTGTTTCCCAAAAGATTAGTCAGGCTCCTCTTGATCATCCACAGCTTCCTCCATAGGGAGCTGGAGGGTTTCAGCCACTTTTCTATAAAACATAAAATGAGAAGGGGACTCAGAAAGCCTAGGAGGAGACACTCCTGAAGGTCTGTCTGGGGAGATGTCCGGTTCAATGGGCACATCCAGACTTTCAAATCCACATTCACTCTCCTCATACTCCTCTTCCCCCTCCTCCGGTTCATAATATTCCTCTAACTCATACTCTTGAACCGGTGGATCCGGATGAACCGGGTGCTTACCCGATGGTGCCGGTTCAGTCAGAACCGAGGAAAGCGACGGGACAATTTTTATCGCTTTGGCTATCTCTTCAGCGGTTGGAGAGGAAAGTTTTGGCTCCACACCAGCTGATTTTCTAGACCTTTTTGCTGGACCCGGCTCCTCCGAGTCGGATCTCCTTTTGCCCGAGGAAGTCTCGCCCTGGTCAGAGGGCACTCCCTCCGGTTCGGTTGGAACTGAACCGGGCTGGCCATCCAGTTCAACGGACTTTTTGGCCTCCCTTTCCCTGAGCCTACCAACTCTCTTTTCCAGGGTAGCTGCAGGAAAACTTTTACAAATCTGGCAGTCTGCACTGGGGTGGTCAAACCTCAGACAATAAACACAGGTGGTGTGGGGGTCAGCCTTGGCTAAGACTTCCCCACACACACTGCAGTGTCGAAACCCAGTGGGCCCGGTTTTTCTTTTGGGTTTCTCAGACATAGTGCCAGTCCTAACCAAATTTACCTGTTTATGGCAGTCCGCCAGGTAAGACTCTCTTATTGGTTCCCAACCGTGTCACAGGTTGTGGAAAAAAACGTAATAAAATCTGTTTTTTTTAGAACTGATAAGAACTGGTAACCACACACTAAAAGATAGATTAAGATATTTTATGCAACTTGATCGGTTCAGACCGAACCGATAAACCGTTTACAAGTTCCACACAGAATAGAAATAAATGTAAAACCTATCTAGTACTCACAATACCACAGACAGAGTCTGAACTGACCAGTTGCAGTTTAAATTTGGTTGAAAACTGAGAAAAACAATACTTTAGCCGACAAAATGAACCGAGCAGAAGGAGAACTCTCCGGAGCGACTGTTCAGTGAGGCGGAGTAAAGAATCTGACGGTTTGAGTTTGAAGAACAACAGACAGAGTTTCAACTGAGCTCAAGCTCAGCGTTCCATGCCTGGCATGGAAAGTTAACTCTTTCACCTCCGGAGCAGTTCGAAGGTTGGGACTCACTGCATATGTCATAATATAGCAAGACTTCATGTTGTTTGGAATGTAAGTTTACTACTAGTCGTAGAATCTGTGAGACTAAAAACAGTTTAAGGGACGACCCCAAAAAATACCTCCTGTATGGTATACCAGAACTGAGATGTATCCACAGTTTAAATTTTAAGCTAAACAAAACTCATGCATATAAAAAAAAAAACATTTTTTGACACAGTTTCTGAACTTGTTTTGTCTTTCAGCATGTACACTAATATGTTTTGTAAAATTTTATTCATCTTGCCATGAGGACTTTAATATTTAGTCTATCCGATTCCTACAGTGGCAAACAACAAACATTTTGTCCCTTGGACCCGACCGACTGTGCTCCATGCACCAGCCTCCTATGGTCCAGGAACTCACCAACTGACCACCTGCACCTGCTCTGCTCCACTACCTCATAGGGTATCTGACTTACTCAAAATGCCACCACAGTCAGAGAGAGCCCAGCCGGGCCATGTGCAGTAGATGGATGATGATCGATCGCCTTGACTTTACACGTTTGGCCCCACCCCCAGGCCCCACAGTCTCCAAGCCCTCAACCAGCCAGACAAGCCAGCCCAGCATGCAGCAGACACACAGACAGACTGAGTAGTCTGTGAGAGACTATCCTCCTCCTCCTTCCTACTGCCCACTGCCCAGCCCTGGCGGGCCTTACATACACATTCCATACAGTACCTTGCTCACCTGTAGTAGCCTGTTGCCAGTTTGGTCAGGTGTCGGCTGATGATTCGGTTGGCGGCATCGGGTGACTCCATGGCTCAGGCTGCCATGGCTGCTCTACTCGGTGGTGGTGCCGGTGTTTTTTTGGAGCTGTGTGCTCCCTCCTCCAAGCCCACACAGTCGGTCCCTAACCCAGACCCATGTCCCCACTCCAGTACTCCATGCAGTGAAACTAGTGCACCTATCACTCCTCCTCCTTGTCAACTCTGAAGACCTTACCGAGACTGAATGAGAGTTGCCTGACGGGCCCAGCCAATGAGGTCACGGACTGATCTCGACCATGACCAGACCACTGACTTGCTGCCTTCACACAGTTGCTGCCTGACTTTGCTGGAGCACTGACTGGGATCTGCCCAGCCACACACAAGTTTCTTTCTGGGCACTGAACACATCAGGACAGTGGACTCAGTTAACTTGTTTTTAAATTAAAGGCTGAACCGCCAAACATTGTCCCTACAGAAAAACGCTGCTCGCTCCGTTGCCCACACACCAACACAGGTGCCTCCTCTCCTGACAGTCTTCTCTCCAACCTAGGCATGCTCTCTCCACCACCTCGTGCACCCAGTCACAGACACTCCTTCTAACTCTCCTAATTGGTGGATGCTCATGTCCAGGAGCTAGGGGTGCATTTTATTGGCTGTAAGGTTCGGTGCTGGCGGTTGAAGACCATTAGATATTTGCGGGCCCCCTGGCCCTATCCCCCCCCCCAGGAAAGAGAAAAAGAGAAAACACACTGCAGTGCACCACAAAAACAAACCTAGATGGGTCAAGGAATCATCAACTGCAGTGGATTTCAACTCCACTATTTTATGACTGCAATCCAATGAAATTGCAGCTGATTATAACTGCATTAAATTGCAACTGACTATTTCAACTGCTGACAACAGTTCCAGTGTCTACAGGGTGTGCCTACAGGTTTGTTAATGTTTTGTGTTTACAGATTACTGCTGTAGTTTCTGATTTCAAATTATTTTTGCAAGGTATATCTTCTGTTACTGCTTAACTTTTCTCTGTAGCAAAGTGTTTTTTGTAGGGTATATCTTCTGTGAAATTGCTACAGGTGGTGCATACAGGGTTTACAGTTTTATCTATCATTAGGCTAAGCTTTCAGGCTACTGCATTTGCTATTGGTTGTTTCTGCTCATCTCCTTGTTTCTTTCATCTGTGATTCTTCCTTTTCAGCAGGGGAAGGGCCCAGCCACCCACCCCCCATCCCCAACCACCCCACGCTACACTCCATTCATAGAGTAGCACAGTCGTGACATTTCCTGTAGCAAAGCAGGAAGGGGAGGATCAGAGGGGTATCCATACAGTGACCTCACTTACAGGAGCACAAGTAATTTAACTTGTTGCAAGAAGTTAGACAAAACCAAAAAAAACAGACAAACAAAAAGATATCTAGCTTTTGCTTTCATTTTCCTCCTTCTAATTACTTGGACCAAGTTATAAACTCAACAGCTCAGCTGTAATGGATATTATTAACTGCAGATGCTGCAGGACACTTTTCAAAAGGGCAGTTGTACAGTATTTAGGACGCTGTCCTACATGCTGGACCACTAGAGATCTAAGGGTTTAGCTCCAGGCAGCATGGGCAGAGACTGCATGCCTCCAATTGCATATTCAGAAGGAAATATATTATAAAAAATGCCTGCTATTTCCCCAGCATCCAATTAAAGCACCTCGAACGCAGACGATAGTTGGTCTGGGAGGTTGGCAGGTGGTTAGGAGGGCAAATCGAGTGCCCCAGCACTCAATACACTCCAATGTATCACCTCCACAAACCATATAAAAAGTATTCTATCTCCAAAATCAAACAAAGGGGTAGAGGACACTGCAGAGCAGGACACTGTTGTACAGGAGCTAGTGTAACCCCAAGGTGGCACTATCCCAAGGGTTACTACCCCTGCCTCCTTGGCTAGTAGCAGGTTAAGGGGCCTGAGTTCTGAAACGGGTGCCTCCACCCAGAGGTCAGGATTGGTAGTGGTCAAGCTAACCTGGGCACAGCCCTCCGGGACACTGTAACCCCCCCTTTCCTTACTAGTGGCTGGAACAACTCACGATAATCACTTTCACAATACCCCTGATACACCACACAAGTACCCACACTGTTTGCACTTACCACCAGGGTTTTCCTCTGGCCTGGCCCTGGGGACCCCCTGTAAAACAAGGTTATACACAGCAAATAACAGCAGTACAGTACTCTTGCACAAACTGGAACCACAGTCAAAGTAAATGCAAAAAACAGTTAGATCTGATTTATTTAAGGGGCTTGAACAAGGGAGGGGTATAATCAGGTTAATTTGCTTAAAGGCTCTAGTAATCAAACAGTTATGCATGCACTTCAGGGTCCATAAACAGTCACACACCCTGGGTACCCAGATGGAGAATGGTGGACTAGCCAGGAACGTTGCAGCTGGTTGGGACCCTGTGATGGAAGAAAACAACATGCACAACACACATTATTTGAAATCTGGAGCTGGAGGGTTCAGTTCGTGAAAAGAAAACAACAGCTCAATCAGATGACACACTTTTAGATTAGGCTGTTGTTGCAGGGAGCTACCCTGATGATTACTCACAATTCCCAAGACTGGACACAGGCTGGACAAAAATCAAGACATCAGGTGGTTAATTTGGAGTGCCAGGAGCAGCAGGGCCCACATGATTCGCAAAGGAGTCGTTCCTGTTCAAGTGTGGAGCAGGGGGCTGATCCTCAGGCAGATCTCTTGTTGGTGGCTTTCTCTGTGCAGTGGGGTAGTCTGGCAGGGCCAGTGTGGCATGGCCCAGGCCAAATGGAGATGAACATGGATTCAGTCCGATTAGACTGGATAAAGCTTCCAGCAAGCAGAACACAGTACACACAGTGAGAACTCCAAATCACTACCCACTTTCAAAACACAGCACATTTACATGTAAGGAAATTCTACTGTACCAGGCAAACCACTCTCTGGTTACGATCGCAAAGTCTCTGCACAAACCGGAGATTCAAACGCAGCTGGAAATCCTGACAGGCCAATCACATTCAGCAAATCTATGGTCTTCTTCAGGTTAAAGCCTGGTCACAGTCCAGTGGCTTAAATAGTCCTCACAAGTCGGATTCAGTCCGAATAAACTCTATTTTTCCCTCTCAGGGACAGCAGGCAGAAAGGCAGGCCAAAAACTCAGCCCTTTCACAGTTCTCCCATGCAAAACTACACAGAACTGCTGCTCAAAATCACTTGAGCTGGTATTTCTTCACTTCTCAGCTCAAAACTGAAACAAGCTGCAGCAGCCTGGGAAATTCCCCAAGATCAAAAAGGTTCGGTTGGCTGATCTGTTTGTCAGTCACAACAAAGGCTCCCCCTTCAGGTGCAAAAAGGCGCAAAAAGCCCAAAACAACAATTCCTGCAGATTTTGACTCCAGACAGCTCCTGTAGTCCGGCTCCATTTTAAGTCCCACCAGAACTGATTGGTCCAATTCGCAGTCCCGGGCCAAATGGAGGGGATAAACAACACAGTCTTTGCTGCAAAGAAGGCAGGTTAGACAAACGACATTATCATTATCACTCTAAATGATTTTCAGAAAGTAGTTACTTCTTTCACCAGAGCCCTCTCAGGTTACTTATGACTGCAATCCAGGCAGCTCTTAAAGAGACAGTGTGCAGATGCTATACAGGCACTCTCTGGCAATCACATTTAAACTGTTAAAATGCAGGACACCAGCCTGGCAGTGAGCATTTAGGCAAGCTCGAGGAAGACTTTTTGGGAACTCCCATTTGTAGGGGGGTTACACCCTTCCCTGCCTGGAGAAAACTTGGCATCTGCATCAAGTCTATACCATCATGCATCAGTTAACATAAACATATTAACTATACATATTCACTACACTTCATGATACTATATCCATTCTGACAACACATGGTGCATATTTCACACAGGTAAATTGAACATTACTATACTGAATCAGGTAATAACTTCTTGACCTTAAACAATGCATGAGGGGGCCCTTCCCTATCAGCTAACTTGGGGCTAGAGGGGGCAGGGGCGCTATGGTGAGAGGGAAAGACAAGTAATCTGGAATTGGCTGTCAAGCTCAATTTGGGCAGTGAGGTACATGAGACATAAACACCTTTGTGCACCACACTGAGAGGCAAATCCACTGGCCTCCCGGGAGAATCATAACTGAGGCGTACTACTGGCTTGACAGTTCGGCCAGTCTTTCTGAGGGGGGAACAACTACAGTCTCTGTACTCTCAGCACTGGTCTGGGGACTCTCGTCACTTGTGAGGGGTGCCTCTGCGTAGGTGGGAATGTCCAAACTTGAGGCATTGTTGGCTCCTTGCTCTGCCGGCTCTGATTCTACAACACTCGACTCATTTTGTGAAGGCTCAGGCACAATCAAGCTTTGAGGCACTGAAGGGGGGTGGTCATCACTCTCATAGTGTTCTTCAAGTTCTTGTATGTCACCAGAAAGACTCAAACCCTCAGCTCCTTCTTCAGGCAAATCATGCAGTTCCACAATACACAGAGACTCAGCATCTTCAGACGTGATCTTTTGCACTTCACTTTCAGGGAGCATTGGCTCCAACGATGAAGCTGGGGAGTTAGCCAGTCCAGAAGGCCCAGCTTCATCCCCACAATTAATCATGGGGTTACCTCGAAACAGCTGACTCTGTTCATAAGAGGGGTAGTAGGCATAGTCGCACTCACTTTCGTCAGAAGTGGACTGACAGTCACTATCATTCTGGGACTCCTGCAGAGAAAACCTTAAATCTGTGACCACTGGCGTAGGTTGACTCTGTCTCTTTCTTGCAGCAGCACAAGTCACCAGTCCAGGGGGCTCAATTTTTGGGGGTTCAGCATCAATCATGACTTGGCCGATAGGTAGCAAGTGGTTACGGTGCATGGTTTTGACAGCTTTGGAGTTACATAGAAACATAGAATTTGACGGCAGATAAGGACCGCTTGGCCCACCCAGTCTGCTTATTTCCCTACCTACTGGATAAGCTGCAGATCCTAGTTAACCAGCAGCCTACTTCTTCCTACCCCAACCCCCTAGAATGGCCTTATGACTGTACCATGCATGTTTGAATTCCACCACTGATTTTGACTCCACAACCTCCTCTGGAAGGCTGTTCCATGCATCCACAACCCTCTCTGTGAAAAAATACTTCCTTAAATTACCTCTGAGCCACTCCCCCATCTTCAAATTGTGCACACCTCTTTTTTTGAAAGATGCTACCCTCTTGGACTTTGTTGATTCCCTTGAGGTACTTGAATGTTTCTATCATGTCCCCCCTCTCCCTCCTTTCCCCGAGGCTATACATATTAAGCTCCTTTTGTCTCTCTTCATATGTCTTCTGGTGCAGACCCTGCACCATTTTAGTTGCTCTCCTCTGGACAGCTTCATCCTGTCTATGTCTTTGCGGAGAGTGGGTCTCCAGAACTGTGCACAGTACTCCAGACGGGGTCTCATCAGCTGTCTGTACAGAGGGATAACATCCTGTTTTCTACTGGTGATGCCTCTCCCTATGCATCCCAGTATCCCTCCAGCCCTCCTTGCTGCCCTCTCACATTACTTGCCCACCTTTAGGTCATCTGATATGACTACCCCAGGTCCCTTTCCGTTGTTGTTGTTGTTGTTGTTAGTATCTCACCCCCCATTGTGTACTCTTCCCCTGGGTTTTTGTTTCCCAGGTGCATTACCTTGCACTTCTTAGCACTGAGTCTAAGCTGCCATATATTTGACCATTCCTCTAACCTTGTCAAGTCCCTTCTCATCCTTTCCATCCCACCTTGTGCATCAACTCTGTTGCAGATCTTTGTGACATCTGCAAAGAGACATACTTTTCCTTCCAGTCCTTCTGCAATGTCGCTTATAAAGACATTGAAGAGGACCGGTCCTAATACTGAACCCTGCAGTACCCAACTAGTAACCCTCCTTTCTTCTGAGTGGACTCCATTTACTATTACTCTCTGTGTCCTATTCTCCAGCCAATTCTTTACCCAGGCTGTCATCTTGGGACCCACTTCCAGGCTGGCTAACTTGTACATTAATCTTTTGTGTGGGACTGTGTCAAATGCCTTGCTAAAGTCTAGGTAGGCCATGTCCACAGCCCCTCCCTGATCTACTACTTTGGTCACCCAGTCAAAGAAATCTATCAGATTCGTCTGGCATGACCTTCCCACTGTGAATCCATGCTGCCTAGGGTCCTGTGCCCCTCTGGCCTCTAGATACTTGACAATTCTTTCCTTCAGAAGTGCGGGCGCACCTTGTACACAGGTAAATCATCCAACTTTCCAACTACTACATGGGGAAGATGGTGCCACCGATTAGCAATTTTGTGTTTACCATGCAGTCCCAAATTGCATAACAACACATGGTCTCCAGGTCGAAGCTGTTGAGCCTTAACTTTTTTATCATGCCTCTCTTTGTTGGCTAGATTTCTCTTGGTGGTCATTATCTGGGCCAGTTGATAGGCATGGTTCAATTGAGCTTTCAGTTTTTTGTACATATTGCAAGCATTTTTTAGTTCAGACCGCATCTGGAGAGACCCCAAAGCGGACATCAATAGGCAGCCAGGCCTCTCTTTCCTTAACATGAGGCTGTAGGGAGAGAACCCGGTAGCATAATTTTTCGTGCAATTATATGTGTGTAGCAAGGTGCTAATCTGCTGGTTCCATTTATGCTTGTCTTTTGGGTGGAGGGTGCCTAGCATGTCTAGCAGGGTGTGGTTAAAGCATTCTGGTTGAGGGTCCCCCTAATAAGGGGTGGTTCTTGACTTTCGCACCCCCCATAGAGAGAACATTTCTTTGATTACCTGACTCTCAAAGTCTCTGCCTTGATCAGAATGAATCCTCTGGGGGGCACCACAGTGAACAAAGACATTTTCCACTAGCACCTTGTACACAGTAGATGCCTTTTGATCTTTGGTGGAAAAAGCTTGTGCGTACTGTGTGAAATGATCTGTAATCACTAACACATTGCCAATGTTCGGCTGATCAGGTTCTAAACACAAGAAGGCTATGCAGACTAGTTCCATGAGGCGCTGATAGTAATATTAATAAGGGGGACAACCCCCTGAGGCAGGGCTTTTCTTTGCAGGCAGCGACTACAAGTCTTTACATGGTGCTCAACATCGGCCCCCATTTTGGGCCAGTAGAATTGAGACCGTACCATGTCAAGGGTTCTGTCAATACCAAGGTGCCCCATGTGATTGTGAAGGGACCTCAGTACCAAATCTTTAAAGGCCGTGGGCAGGACCAATTATTGCTTGTCTACTTTGCCACTATGATCTACTGTCTCTCTATACAACAATTGATTGAGCAACTTCAATCTGGAGCCTTCTTTAAACAATAAAGCAGTTTGCAAGTCAGTGGAACGTAACTTAGACACATCTTTCCCCGCACGCGGGCATTAAGTGCTGGCTGAATCATAGGATCTTGGGATTGAGTCCACTGAGTGCTGTCATTGTCAAACTGAGGTAGTGCACTAATATCTAGAGCAGCAAAGTGGCAATAAGCAGCTGGTATGCAGGTGTCAGAAGGGCCCAAGCAATCTACTAAACAGTCCACTGTGTCCGCAGACATCTGTTCATCTCTATCAAACTTTTGGCACATTGCTCGAATGTCTGGTTCAGACAGTCTGACCCAATCACTCTTGGAAGTGGGCCTTCATGATAGGGTGTCAGCACCAATATGGTTCGGGCCCGGTCTGTATTCAACAGCATAGTCATAGGTTGATAATGCAGAAAGCCACCAGTGCCCAGTGGCGTCTAACTTAGCTGAAGTCTGTACATAGGTCAGTCTTCACCAATATTTTTGCCCCAAAGAGGTATTCATGAAACTGCTCAACAATGGCCCATTTTAGCACAAGGAACTCCAACTTATGCACAGGGAAGTTTCATTCAGATGAGGTCAAGCTCCTACTAGCGAAAGCTACTGGTCTCAGGCCATCTTCATGGTCTTGATACAGCACCACTTCTAGACCCTGCAGACTAGTGTCCATATGCAGCACATATGGTTTGGTAGGGTCAGCATAGGCAAGGATGGGAGTGTGGGTCAGCTGGGATATGATCTCATGGAAGGCTGCTTCACAGTTGGCCATCCAGCAGGGCCCGAAGAGTTCACCTGGGTGGAAGTATACTATTTCTGGTTCTTTAACCGACCCTTTTTTGTATTTACAATTGGAAGGAGGGTAACCCTGGGTAAGGTTCAAAAGTAGGCAAATCATCTTGGAATAGTCTTTTATGAACCTGTGGTAGTAGCCACAGAACCCCAGGAAATGTTGTAATTCTTTCAGATTATGGGGCTAGGGCCAAGCAGTCAGTGTTTCAACCTTACTGGGATCAGTCTGTATCCCTTTTGTAGATACTATGTGCCCCACATACTTCAAGGAGGTTTAGAAAAACTGGCATTTGTCAATGGACAGCTTGAGGCCAAAGTCTTCCAGTCGGTCTAGGACTTTAAACAGTCAGTTCTCATGCTCCTCTAAGGTGCTCCCAAACACAATGACATCGTCCAAGTACACCAGGCATTACAGCAAATTAATTTCTCCCACTGCACATTCCATCAGTTGCTGAAAGGTGACCGGGGCACACGATATCCCCTGTGACATCCTCAGAAACTCATAGAACCCCAATGGACAGATGAAGGCTGTTTTCTCATGGTCTTCTGGGGCCATCAGGATCTGATAGTGTCCGCAGTGAAGATCCAACACCGAAAACCATTTGCTCCCATTCAAGCAGTCCAGGGCATCTTGTATATGAGGCATAGTGTATTGGTCTGGGATAGTCCACTGGTTCAGGGTTCGATAATCAACACGCATCCTCACAGACCCATTCTTCTTATGTACAACCACAATGGGAGAGGTGTATGGGCTCATGGATTCTTGTATCATGCCAGCAGCGAGCATTTCCTGCAGGTGTCTTCTCACATCATCTATGTCTGCTGGGGCTACGTGTCGGGACTTCTCTCAAAATGGCCATTCATCATGCAGGTGTATATGATGCTCCACACCCTGGACACATCCCACATTCCATTCCTTCAGTAAAAACACTTGGTCTCTCTGGGAAAGTTTCTTGCTAATTTAAGCCTTCCATTCAGCTGGCAACGGGGAGTCACCAAGGTCAAACAAGTCTGGGGTCACTCTCTCCTTCTCACCAGGGTGCTTGTTGCTGGCCAATACTGCAGTGTCTGCACAGTGTACCATAGCTAGGGTGCACCCTCTGTTCACCTGGATCTCCCAATCTGACACATTGTGAATCTGGACCATCACTCGTGATGCATAGGCATGGTCATGAGCAAGCAAGATGCTTGACTTGACCAATAATCCTTCTGGCAATTTTCCATCTCCTGGCACATCCAACATCAGCATTTTGTTCTTGACATCTTTCCACAGGCGGACCTCTCCTTGAATGGTGCACTGGGTGTTAGAGGCCACTACTATTAAATTGGTATATTTCTTCCACATGATCCCCACCAGTTCATCCTGGTCTACTTTCTTGGGTTTCTGTTGCAAATCATAGGTCCTCTTGATCAGAGCTGGAATTCTCAGGGCCCTCCCAGCCAGTCACCCTGGTTTCTCATGACAGAGTTGCGCCAGTCTCCCAAACACATGGGCATTTGTCCCAATTAACCGTGGGCCCCCATCATTTAGTCCAGTGGGGGGACACACTAGGGCCAATGTCTCTACTCACTCCTCTATACCAGTTACAGTTGCAGGAAAAGACAACCAGAGGCGGATATACTCTAAGTAGGGATAAGACATGTCGCTCAGGCCCCACACATGTAAGCCTTCTAGGGATTGCAAAGGCACATCAAATAAGTGTTTGTCATGCAAGTCCTGGAATACAATGGTCACTTGCAACCCACTGTCAAACACAGCCCGAGTATGAATACCATTCACAGTCACCGTAGTCTCCATTGAAGTGTCCACTATCTTGGACCAGCCTAGAAAGGCAGTAGCAGAGGCCTGGACAGATGATTAAGCCACATAGAAATTTGAGTTAGTGTTTCTTGAACCTTTAATGTGGTCATTTTGGGCACCCCCTTGGCCACTGATTTGCTTTTCGGAGCCCCCCTTGGAGTCTGTTTACTACTCTTTCTAAGTCCTTCTGAGACCGTCATTTTCTTTTCATATGGCTATCCTCTTCACAGTTGTGACAAATGATAGACTCCTGGGTCATCCTGGGAGAGAACATCGTATAGGAATTGAAGCAGTAGTAAGAGATTGGGGTCTAGTATCTGCTTGCAGTGGTGAGAGTGGTGCAACGTGTCTTAACAGTTCTTTTAGAGTGGCAGTCAATCCAGTGATCTCAGCCTTGGAGCCACTCTTGGTAGAGGATGCCTGAGGGTGCACCCTCACCCCATGGCAGTCACATCCTGAAAGGGACCAGAATCTTGTTCAATGGGGGAAACCCTTGCAGAGGCACCAGCCTTCAACTCTCAGACTTCCTTTAGTAGCTCACCTTTCCAATGCTGGGCCCAAGGCAGGAAGTCCTTTCCATTCTCAGAGTGCTCGTTAAGTGCAGACTTTTGCCGCTGAGCCTCACTTGGCTGATCACTCCCGGTCACTTGCGCAGCAGCAGCAGATATGGGTGCAATTCACCCACAGTGTCACCTTTGTTCAACCCCCCCGAATTTCTTTCATTAGCTCATCATAGGAGGGGGGCAATTCCAGTCGGGTGGCAAGGTGTAACTGAAGCAGTAACAATTCTGAAAATGGAGCAGACTTAAGGATCTGGTTCAGCCTAATTTAATCTAATTCATTTGATGGCAAACTACCATTTCTGAGGCACTCTTGTAGCAGCTTTTCAAGCCGAGGTACATGCAGTACACAGACAATGGCTCCCCTGGATACTGCTGAGCATTTCTTACTCTCCACCACAGATCTTCATCTGAATCTTGGCCCTATACACATTTTCCAATGCATCAAGATAGTCCTATGCAGTTGCTTCGGGGTTATTGGCCCACTAGGCATGGATGGTAGCCAGGGCAGGACCTCAGAGGCTCTCACTCAACTTCTTTCATTTCTCTGCTTCTGAACATTGCCATTAAAGTACTAGAGGGGCAACATAGTCTATCCAGGTCTCCCGGTCATCCTCCCCTTGGGGGTGGGGATGGTGCCCGAGAAAGATTCTCAGCCTTCTGTAGGAGTCGTGACTAATGGCAGGTACAGATATAGGGGCCAGCATTGGCACGGGCACAGAAAGTGGGGCAGGAACAGGTGCTGGAGTGGAATGGGGTGTTGGGGAAGGAATACCCCCAGATGGCAGGAATAGTTTCTTAAAGTCCTCTACGGCTTTCCCTTCCTCCAGCAACTACTTAGCAAATTTCTCCTCAAAAGTCTCAGATAACGGTGGGAGCTCATCCTCCCTGGGGGTCTTTACTGTCTTTTGTTATCACTCTCCCGGCAGCTGGAACCCCTTCTGGGGCAATAGTTTGTGGCACTTTAGAGCTGTCCACGAGGTCACTACACTCTACCAAGGCTATGAAAGTTCGGGCAATCAAATCAGCCTGTCGACCCACCACCACAGGGTTTTTTAAACATTCAACTTTGAAGAGTGCTCCCTCTACAGTGTCTTTACTGGTACCCAGGGGAATATCCAGTATAAGTAGAGCATTTCAGGGGTCGATCTTCTGCCCAGTACACCACCCCACCAACTGGTGTACAGCCATTTCTACTTGGGTAGCCATTCATCTTTAACAATAATTCATAATTTTTTGCCACCAGAAGGCACAAAATTCCAGCAGTAAGCCTCCACAATGTAACCCCTAGGTGGCACTATCCCAAGGGTTACTAGCCCTGCCTGCTTGGCTAGTCGCAGGTTAAGGGGCCCGAGTTCTGAAATGAGCACCTCCACTCGAAGGTCGGAGTTGGTAGAGGTCAAGCTAACCTGGGCACAGCCCTCCGGGACACTGTAACTCCCCTCTTTCCTTACTGGTGGCCGGAACAATACACAATAATCACTTTCACAATATCCCTGATACACCACACAAGTACCCACACTGTTTGCACTTACCACCAGGGCTTTTCTCTGGCCCAGCCCTGGGGACCCCCTGTAAAACAAGGTTATACACAGCAAATAACAGCAGTACAGTACTCTTGCACAAACTGGAACCACAGTCAGGGTAAATGCAAAAAACAGTTAGATCTGATTTATTTAAGGGGCTTGAACAAGGGAGGGACGTAATCAGGTTAATTTGCTTAAAGGCACTGTCAATCAATGCATGCACTTCAGGGTCCATAAACAGTCACACACTCTGGGTACCCAGATGGAGAATGGTGGGCTAGCCAGGAATGTTGCAGCTGGTTGGGGCCCTGTGATGGAAGAAAACAACATGCACAACACACACTATTTGTAATCTGGAGCTGGAGGCCTCAGTTCGTGGAAAGAAAACAACAAGACAATTAGATTTTAGATTAAGCTGTTGTTGTAGGAAGATACCCTGATGATTACTCATGATACCCAAGTCTGGACACAGGCTGGACAAAAATCGAGACAGCAGGTGGTTAATCTGGAATGCCAGGAGAAGCAGGGCCCACACGATTCGCCGAGGCGTTGTTCTTGTTCAAGCATGGAGCAGGGGGCTGATCCCCAGGCAGGTCTCTTGTTGGTGGCTTTCTCTGTGCAGTGGGGTAGTCTGGCAGGGCCAGTGTGGCATGGCCCAGGCCGAGTGGAGATGAATGTGGATTCAGTCTGATTAGGCTGGACAAAGCTTCCAGCAAGCAGAGCACAGTTCACACAGTGGGAACTCCAAATCACGACCCACTTTATTATTTTTTCTTTTTATTTATTTATTTATTTATTTTTTAGTTATTTAACCAGGTGAGACACACTAAGCTGAAAGCTTTTTTACAGGTGCAGCCTGGGAGCACAGGGAAGTTAAGTGACTTGCTCAGGGTCGCACAGTATGCAAGTGGAAGCTGTGGGATTCAAACCAAGGTTTGGTCTGCTGGATGTCACCAGATTTGCAGCTCAGAGCCTTAGACCACCGCACTATACTGCCTCCCAATACACGGCACATTTACATGTAAGGAAATTCTACTGTACCAGGCAAACCACTCTCTAGTTACGATCGCAAAGTCTCTGCACAAACCAGGGATTCAAAAGCAGTTGGAAATCCTGACAGGCCGATCGCATTCAGCAAATCTTTGGTCTTCTTCAGGTCAAAGCCTGGTCACAGTCCAGTGGCTTAAATAGTCTTCTCAACTCGGATTCAGTCTGAATAAATGCCCTCTCAGGGACAGCAGACAGACAGGTAGGCCAAAAACTTAGCCCTTTTACAGTTCTCCTATGCAAAACTACACAGAACTGCTGTGCAAAATCACTTGAGCTGGTATTTTTTTACTTCTCAGCTCAAAACTGAAACAAGCTACAGCAGTCTGGGAAATTCCCCAAGATCCAAAAGGTTTGGTTGGCTGATCCTCCTGTCAGTCAAAGGCTCCCCCTTCAGGTGCAAAAAGGCGCAAAAAGCCCAAAACTAAAATTCCTACGGATTTTGACTCCAGACAGTGTCCCACCAGAACTGATTGGTCCAATTCACAGTCCCGGGCCAAATGGAGGGGATAAACAACACAGTCCTTGCTGCAAAGAAGGCAGGTTAGACAAATGACATTATCATTATCACTCTAAATGATTTTCAGAAAATAGTTACTTCTTTCACCAGAGCCCTCTCAGGTTACTTATAACTGCAATCCAGGCAGCTCTTAAAGAGACAGTGTGCAGATGCTATACAGGCACTCTCTGGCAATCACATTTAAACTGCTAAAATGCAGGACATCAGCCTGGCAGTGAACATTTAGACAAGCTCGAGGAAGACTTTTCGTGAACCCCCATTTGTAGGGGGGTTGCACCAGTGCTACAAAACTTGCCCAAAACAGGAACCAAAAAAAAAAGCAAAAAGGAAATCCAAAACACTTCTGATTATAGGAGACTCCATGATTCGGGGAGTTGATACCTACCTCCAGCCTGGGGTAATGGTCAGATGTCTCCCAGGTACATCAGCGTGGAAAGACACTGGCCGCATTGCTAAAATCATGCAGGAAGCAGGAGAAAACATTGATGTCCTGGTACACATAGGGACTAATGATCTCTCTAGCAAGTCAGCTGTGGAAACCAAGGAACACCTGACCAGGCTGGAAGACAAACTGTCATCCATTTCATCCAGCATCTCTTTCTCTGACACCCTGCTGGTCTGGAAGAGGGGGGCAAATGGATGGAAGTTTAGAGAAGGGGAGATAGGGGAGCCAAACATGTGGCTCAAGGGTTGGTGCCAGGAAAAAGGACACAAATTTGTAGGTAACTGGCAGCAGTTTTTGGAGAGAAAGTTTTTTAAATTTGATGGACTGCATCTGACTAAGAAGGGAGTCAGTGCATTGGGGCAGAAGTTTGATGTCTTTGCAGAATATTTAAACTAGCCAATGGGGAGAGGGGTGCAGCACCTGGTACACTGAATGGGAAGAACAGCCCTTCCCCCTCAGCTAGTGATCAAACAGGAGTTCATCATGTTTGTAGTTCATTTGCATTACCAGGTAAGGAGAAAGGTCCAGCTCCCCATATGACGCGCAGGGGAAATGCCGGACCTCGCCCAACAACTAACACACTGAAAACTGGCCAATGGAAAATCATATACACAAATGCTTGTAGTCTGGGAAACAAGATCCCAGACCTGCAGGTAACAATGACAGAGCCTAAACTGGACATAGTAGCCATTAGCGAGACATGGTTCACTAATAACCACACTTGGGAGACTTCAGTGTCTGGCTATGTACTGTTCAGAAGAGACCGAGGTGCAAAAGGGGGGTAAACCTTTATGTCAATGAAAATATCAAAGCTACAGAAATTCAGAATACGCAGAAGGAGCAAGAAGAACTGTGGATCACCCTGGACACAGGAAATGGGACAGCCATACACATCTGGCATCATTTACAGACCTCCAGACCAGGAGGAGGACACAGACACATTACTGTTAGAAGATATACAAAACATGGCAGCTAAAGGGGAGGTTCTGATAATGGGAGACTTCAACATGCCAGATACAAATTGATCTATACTAGAAGGCACATCAGCCAGAACTAGACACATAGTGGATTCCCTGCAAGGGGGGTGCCTCAAACAACTGGTACAACAACCCACAAGAAACAGGGCTATCCTAGATCTAGTACTGACTAATGGGGAAATAATCATAGATCTCCAGGTAGAAGGTCACCTGGGGGCCAGTGACCATCACATGGTATGGTTCAATTTGGCCGCTAGAACTAAATCATCCCATTCCAAAGCAAAAATATTGGACTTCAGAGGAGCTGACTTTGATAAGATGGCCAACAGACTTAAGCTAGAACTGCAAGAAGAAATATAGGTGAGGGGGTATAGGCAAAGTGGGCAAGCATTAAGGATGCAATACTTGAAGCAACTTTCCATTGCGTTAGGGAGAAAGGCAAGAGCAAAAGAAGGAGGAAACCACTTTGGTTCTCAGAAGCAGTAGCAGAAAAAGTCAGAGCCAAAAGGTTGGCCTTCAGGAAATATAAGGGAACACAGCGTGACAAAGATAGGGAGGTATACCAAACTTCCCTAAGGGAAGCAGGGAAGACAGCAAGGCAGGCAAAGGCCCAAACCAAGGAAACACTAGCATGAACAGTAAAAGAAGGGGACGAAACTTAGTGAGAGGAGAAAGTCCAGAGGGGGTATTGCTAAGATCAAAGGGGATAAGGAGGAGTGTGTGGAGGAGGACCAAGGAAAAGCATCTATCCTAAATAGATACTTCTGCTCAGTATTTACTGAGGAGAGGGTAGGGCAGGGCCCACAGCTCAGCACCATGGACACAGGGGAAGGGAGGTATGCACAAGTCCTTTCACGAAAGAAAATGTCCTACAAGAGTTCACTAAGCTCAGGGTGGACAAGGCAATGGGACCAGATGGCATACATCCCAGGGTACTAAACGAGCCAAAGGTGAAAATAGCAGAGCCATTATCAGAACTGTTTAGTGAGTCTCTGAGAACAGGAGAGGTCCCAGAAGACTGGAGAAGGGGTCATGTGATCCCGCTCCACAAGAGTGGTAGCAGGGAGGAGGCAGAGAACTACAGACCAGTCAGTTTTACCTCAGTGGTGGGCAAGATTATGGAGGCACTCCTTAAGGAAAGGATAGTGGTGCAACACCTGGAATCCATAAAAGCACAAGATCCGAGACAGTATGGGTTTACAACAGGAAGGTCCTGTCAAACTAATCTCATAGATTTCTTTGACTGAGTAACCCAAGTGGTCGACCAAGGGGGTGCAGTTGATGTCACCTACCTTGACTTCAGCAAAGCTTTCGATACTGTTCCACACAGAAGCTTGATTACTAAGCTACGTAGGCTCGGGGTGGGTCAGAAGTTAGTCAACTGGGTAGAAAACTGGTTGGCGGGCAGAAAACAGAGATGGTGGTAAATGGTATACAGTCAGAACAGATGCAAGACACAAGCGGAGTACTTCAAGAATCAGTCCTGGGGCCAGTCCTCTTCAATGTCTTCATCAGTGACATTGCAGATGGACTGGAGGGTAAGGTTTGTCTGTTTGCAGATGACACCAAGATTTGCAACAGAGTAGGTGGTCTAGATGGGGTGGGCAGAATGAGAAGAGATCTGGATAAACTGGCAAAATGGTCAGAAGAGTGGCAACTGGGGTTTAACGCAAAGAAGTGCAAGATCATGCACATAGGGAAGAGAAACCCTGAAGCCACCTATAGATTGGGAGGGGAGTTGCTGGCAGTCACAAAGGAAGAACGAGACTTGTGGCATTGTCATCGCAGACTAAAGCAGTAGGTAAGGCCAGGGGGATGTTGGGGTGTATTAGCAGGGGTATCACAAGTCAAAAGAGGGAGGTAATAATCCCTCTTTATAAGACACTGGTTAAGCCCTGTCTGAAGTACTGCATGCAGTACTGGCGGCCACACCTGCACAAGGACATTAACAAAATGGAGGCAGTCCAGAGAAAGGCAATCAAAATGGTGCAGGGACTGCATCAGAAAACATATGAAGACAGATTAACAGAGCTCAATATGTATACACTAGAACAAAGGAGGGAGAAAGGTGATATGATTTAGACATTCAAACATCTTAAGGGCATTAACAAGGTGAAAGAGTTTTAACATGTTTCAATATAAGAAAAAATAGCAGGACAAAAGGACACAGCATGAGATTAGATGGAGGCCAATTAAGGGGTAATGTAAGGAAGTTCTTTTTCACAGAAAGAGTGGTGGATGCGTGGAATGGCCTAACTCAGGAAGTAGTGAATATGAATACAGTGCAGGGCTTCAAACAGGCATAGGATAGGCATAAGGGAGCAATACAGATGAGTATGAATAGATAGGCCATTGACAGAGTAAAGGCCTATGGCACATTCATAAGGTAGAAAACATGGGCAGACTGGATGGGCCTTGCAGTCCTTATCTGCCTTAAACTTCTATGTTTCTATGGTGCAGAAAGCACCTGAATGATGAGAAGAGGAGAGTCAAGGAGAAGGTGGTGCACATAGAGGCCTCCCTGGGTAGGACAGGGAGTGGGCCATCCACAGGTGTGCACCTTACACCCACGGGGGAGTTCTTTGTGGCCAGCATGGGCTGGGCAGCTGTGCAGGGTGTTCCTGGAGGGGGGTTCCAGATGGGCATCAGTCCATCATGGCACTGTGAGTATACATGCCCTGGATGTGTGTCTGTCTGCTATGTGTGCCATGTGTGTTCTGACAGCCCCACTGTGTGTGACTGTCACACCATGTGCCTGTGTGCCTTGGCCATAGTTCTGTGGGCCCCAAACAGGCATGGAATAGGCATAAGGGAGAAATACAGATGAGTATGCATAAATAGACCATTATCAGAGTAAAGGCCGATGGCACATTCATAAGGCAGAAAAAGAAATGGGAAGACTGAATGGGCCTTTCGGTCCTTATCTACCGTCAACTTCTATGTTTCTATGTCTCCTTGTTCAAGAGTACCCTCTCCTCTGAAAAATACCCCATCCTGTACCTTATTAACCCCCTGTGAGGTATTTAAAAATCTCTGTCATACCTCCCTTCCACCAGAGTTTACATATTAAGCACCTTTGGCCTTTCCTCATAGGGCTTTTGATGCAGACCCTGCACCATTTTGGCAGCCCTCTTCTGGACTACTGACACTTTGTTTATGTCCAGAGGCATTGCTAGGGCTGGGCCTCCAGGGCTGGAGTCCTGAATGTTTTGTCTGGGGCCCCAAACCTTTTTGTGATTGGTGGTGCACCATGCGGTGTGCGGTAGTGGGTTCTTCCCATTTTTTGTACTGCCTGCCCCTCCCTGTGCTCAACCAAGGTCCAGAAGTTAAAATTTTAAAACCCCATCTTCACTGCAGCCCAGCCCGCCCAACCTCCCTGACTAGCAAGCAGACTAGCAGCTCTAAAATAATTATTTTTATTTGCC
The DNA here is from genome assembly GCA_016271365.2 of Neoceratodus forsteri. NCBI lineage: Eukaryota > Metazoa > Chordata > Ceratodontiformes > Ceratodontidae > Neoceratodus > Neoceratodus forsteri. The sequence continues at coordinate 356,255,200 of CM057457.1, forward strand.
AATTGCCAGTGGTATGGTAGTAGAGCTAGTAACCCCTGAGCCTTGCTCGTCGCCTCGTATCAACCGCCCAACAGCCCACCTATTGCTTGCTTCGGCTTGCTCGTTTTCATTCCCATCATCGCCATGGCAACCAATCAACACACAGCTCCTAGTTCTCAGATGTGGTGTTTGATTGGTGAGGTGACCTAGTGACGGCGCATGGCGCACTCAAAGGCAGAGTGAGAGCGAGTGAAGATATCCTGGAGACTGCACAGGCTGGTCAAGAAAATACGCGTCAGTCTCTGTCTGAGACTCAGAAGAGGATTGGGAGGAAGACCCCTAGTAGGGGTTAAGGGGTGTTTGGGACTACTTCGGATTGGGAAGAAGACCCCTAGTAGGGGTTAAGGGGTGTTTGGGACTACTTGGGATTGGGAAGAAGACCCCTGGTAGGGGTTAAGGGGTGTTTGGGACTACTTGGGATTGGGAAGAAGACCCCTAGTAGGGGTTAAGGGGTGTTTGGGACTACTTCGGATTGGGAAGAAGACCCCTAGTAGGGGTTAAGGGGTGTTTGGGACTACTTGGGATTGGGAAGAAGACCCCTGGTAGGCGTTAAGGGGTGTTCGGGACTACTTGGGAGTATTTTATTTTTTTACTGGCACAGCAGCGCTGCACTAGTCTTCACAATTGGATCAGGAACAGGGAGGGAGCTGGGACACTGGGAGAGACAGCTGGGACTTGGACCGTTGCCTTGGACTTGGGAGTTTGGGACTGTCTTACTTGGAGTGAGCAGACTGCTGGAGAGAGTAGAGAGACTTCAATCAGGAGACTGTGGAGACGTGGAGCAAAGCCGGAGTGGAGAGAGAGGAGAGACAAGACAGAAAGACAGAACTGGATCTGCCATGAGGATGCTAATGCCATTGCCTACCTCTCGTGCTGCTGTTACTGTGCAAGTGAGGTGAGTCAACTGTGAGATCATGGATGCCGGATGGACTGTATTTATTTATTTTACAGAGGGCGGGGGCAGGGCCGGCCCTTAAGAGCAACCAAGCCAGCAGTAGTCTGCAGCACAGCACATCACAGCTCACTTTCCCTTATTAGTGCATCAAGTATCATATTTTACTAGTCAGAGTGTGTACCTGTGTGAGTGTGTGGACAATAATATCATAAGGGTCACACTCAGGGAGGCTATCTGCTGGCACTGGATGCCCAGCCCTCCTCCATGCCTAGCATATTTCTTAAATATCAGTAGATTTAGCCCAGAGCTACTGATATTTACAAAACATGCTGTTGATTCTATGACTTTTAATCCACAACATGTAGTTTTTGCCTGTCAAATGACAAGCTAACCAAAACCAAGACACAAAATAGTGAAAAAAGAATGTGGGGAAAAAAATAAGGCTAAAGTAGCAGAAAATGTGTTATTTTACATGAGAGCACCAAAATTTCTACAGCTTCTGGGGGTCAAAGTGGGCCCCAGACCCCTCACCTTCTGTTTGGGGTCCAGGCACCCAATGTTAACTCATGCTGACAATGCCTCTGTTTATGTCTTTCTGGAAATGTGGTCTCTTAGAACTGCACACAGCACTCAAGGTAGGGTCTTACCAGAGATCTATGATGGGACACCACTACAACCCTCTTCATGCTGGTGATACCCCTTCCTATGCACCCCAGGATCCCACTAGCCCTCCTGACTGGCTTGTCATGCTGCCTCATCACCTTTATGTCATCCAGTATGACTACCCTAGGTCTCTTTCCTGCTTGGTTGTTGTCAGTGTCACTCCACCCATTTTGTACCCCAGTTCCTATGACCCAAGTGTATTATTTGGCACTTTTGTGAATTAAAACCCAGCTGCCATACCCTTGACCACTCCTCCAGTTTTTTAAGATCCCTGCCCGTCCTTTCTATACCACCCCCAGACTGTCTGCTCTATCGCAGATCTTGGTGTCATCCACGAAGAAGCAAATCTTTCCTTCCAGCTCTTCTGCTATGTCACTTTTAAAGACATGAAAAGAGGAGCAGTCCCAGCATTGACCCCTGATGTACCCAGCTGGTCACCCTCCCTTCCTCAGAGCAAACTCCATTTACCACCACCCTCTGCCTCCAATCCCCAAACCAGTTTCTTGCCAGGTTACCACCTTATTGCCCACCTCCAAGCTATCCATCTTGCTTACCAGCATCCTATGTGGAATGGTGTTGAAAGCGTTGCTGAAACCCAGGAAGGCCACATCCACTACTCCTCCCCGATCTAATGCCTTGGTCGCCCAATCAAAGAAATCTCTCAGATTTGTTTGGCATGACTCATATCCTGTAACCTGCTGGATTCAAGGAATCCCACAATCATTTCCTTTAATAATGTTTCTGTTAACTTACTACCGATGTCAGGCTGACAGGCCTATAATGTCCCGCCTCTTCCTTGCTACTACTTTTGTGAAGTGTGACTACATCTGCCTTCTCCAGTCCTCCAGAACAACTTTGGTCTCCAGTGATCTATTAAATAGGTCTGTCAGAGGTGCAGCTATTACCTCTCTGATTTCCCTCAGCACCACTGGATGCACCTCGTCTGACACCTATAGCTTTAGCAAGTGCTTTCCAGACTCTCTCCTTGGAAAACAGACTAGTGTCATTTGCCTCCTATCAGAGCTATTGGTACTTTTTTGTGATCCCTCCTCTTCCCCTTCTACTGTGAACACTGAGCAGAAGTATTAGTTCAAGGTATCTGCCTTTTCTTGGTTCTCCTCTATACAGTCCCCCCTTTAAACTTTCAATCCATCCCTTGTCTTCCTTTTTTCACTAACATACCTAAAAAATCTGTTTCCCCTTCTGATTCTGCCTGAGCTATTCTTTTTTCAGTTTGTGCCTTTGCACTCCTTGCTGCCTTCCCTGCCTCCCTCTGTTTTCCCTGATACACTTCACTATCGTCCTCTCTCTAGGTCTCTGTACACAGTACCTTCTGAATGCTACTCTTTTAGCTTTTACCTTTTCAGCAGAGAATCAAAGTGGTTTCCACTTCCTTTTCGTTTTGCTGACTTGCTTGATGAAGAGTTTTTTTTTGCCTTCACATACCCACTTTTAGTTTGGCCCACTGTTCGTCCACCTCCCAGGTCCTCTACCCCTGCCAGTTCATTCTTGAGGCATTCACTCATTTTCATAAAATCAGTCATTCTGCAGTCCAGGACTCTCGCCATTGTGTGGTTGAATTCCAGAGCTGTTCTTATATTGAACCACACTGTACCACTGGTCCCCAGATGACTTCCCACTATGATGTCTGCAATACTGTCCCTGTTACTAAGCACCAGCTCCAGTATTGCCCCATCTTGAGTGGGTTCACTGCATAGTTGCCTGAGAAATACCTCCTTCAGGGAGTCCAAGATGTCTCTGCTTCTACCTGAAGCCACAGCTGGGAGGCTCCAATTCACGTCCAGCAGATTGAAGTCCCCCACCAGCAACATCATCTCCTTTTCAGCCATTTTTTTCAATTGCTTCTAACATTCCCTTATCTAACTCCTCCTCCTTTGCCAGAGGTCAAGCTGTCTGAACAGTGGCTACATTTCTTAACTTGTGGGTGACTCACAACACCTTTGCTCCTCCCTTGAACTCCCTGTATCTCTGGTGCATAAGGGCAGATTTAAACCTTAGATGGTAACTGCTCAGAGTCTTAACTACCCAGTCTCTCACAAAACTCAGGCTTAACAAGGTTCCTAAAAAAAAATAGTCTCGACCCACCCATGGCACACGTCTTATGACTTCACTTCCAGGTCAGTTCTTTGTGTCTTGAGGGTCAGGTCCTCTTGGAAAACTGATCCTGATCCAGATTTCAGGAAGCTGTATATGTCAGACACCTCCTTTGCCACACTTCCTGTCTCATGCAGCAGGAAAAACTGCTTCTGTCATTAGCCAGGGCTTTCCAGTAACAATAAAGGGTTGCTTTGGCTATGAAGAATGAAAGGGATGCTTTGGCTTTCAAACTCTTCCATTAACTAGCCAGGGGGTCTCAAAGCTATAGGGCAAAGAGATTATAATCACTCTCCAGAGTCATCTGGCATGCCTCTAGCAGCTAACTTAAAGTCATTTCCCCTTACAGATTCATTAACATTTAACAATATAGATATAAGGGGAGGAAAAAACACAGTAACAGTAACAGGGCAGTGCAGTGTCAGTGACTGGAAATCTTAACCCCCTCCTCTACAGTTGCTGGGCAGTGCTGTCAGTGATGAGAAAACCCAACCCACCCTCACAAACCATACAGTAGCAGGGCAGGTCATTGTCAGTCACAGGACCTCAACCTACTTCAACCCAACATTAGCAGGGCAGTGCCGTGTCAGTGATGGATGATCATAACTGACCCTCCCCAAACCCTCAGTAGCAGGACAGTGTAGTCAGAGATGTGTAAACCTAACCCATCTCACTCCAAGCCTATAGTAGCAGGGCAGTGCAGTATCAATGGCAGGAAAACCCAACCTACCCCAACCCAACAATAGCAGGGCAGTGCAGTATCAGTGATGGGTAAACCTAACTCACCCTCCCCAAACACACAGTAGTAGGGCAGTGTAGTCAGAAATGTGTAAACCTAACCCACCTCACTCCAAGCCTATAGTAGCAGGGGAGTGCAGTGTCAGTGGCATGAAAACCCAACCTACCCCAACCCAACAATAATAGGGCAGTGCAGTGTAGGTGATGGGTAACCCTAACTCACTCTCCCCAAACCCACAGTATCAGGGCAGTGTAGTCAGAGATGGATAAACCCATTCCATACACTCTAACCCTATAGTAGCAAGGCAGTTCAGTCAACGATGGGTAAACCTAACTCACCCCACTCCAAGCCTACAGTACCAGGGCAGTGCATTGTTAGTGGCAGGAAAACCCAACCTACCCCAACCCAACAATAGCAGGGCAGTGCGAAGTCAGTGATGGGTAAACCTAACTGACCCTCCCCAAAACCCATAGTAGCAGGGCAGTGTAGTCAGAGATGGGTAAACCTAACCCACCTCACTCCAATCCAATAGTAGCAAGACAGTGCAGTCAGTGATGGGTAAACCTAATTCACCCCACTCCAAGCTTACAGTACCAGGGCAGTGCAGTCAGTGATGGGTTAACCTGACTCACACCACTCCAAGCTTACAGTACCAGGGCAGTGCATTGTCAGTGGTAGGAAAACCCAACAACCTACCCCAGCCCAACAATAGCAGGGCAGTGCAGTGTCAGTGATGAGTAAACCCATCACTGATACTGCACTGCAACTTTTTGATGTAAATGCAACAGGTGAGCAAAAAGAAAATCAAAAATGAATTAGTGCTGCTTATTACAATATTTGTATTTTTTCATCTGTGTGTGTATAAGACCCCCTTTTTCATGCTTTGAGTCTGTGTTATGTGCACTAGTCCATTGTTTATTTATATTATTATACAGTAACTTTTAGATAATCATATTTAACAGGTGCACCTTGTAAAAATGTATAAATAGCCCTAATGGTAATATCGCTGCATAAATAAAATGTTATTACTACTGTACTACTACTACTACTACTACTACTACTATACCCAACCCATTTACCCCAACCCTATAGTAGCATGGCAATGCAGCATCAATGCTAGGTAAAACCATCCACCCCAACCCTACAGTAGCATGCTAGAGCAGTGTCTGTGATGGGAAAACCCAACTGATCACCCAAACTTAGTAGCAGAGCAGTGCAGTGTCAGTGATGGGAAAACTCAGCCAACTCACCCAAACCCTACACTGGCACAGCAGTGCTGTCAGTTATGCAAAAACCCAAACCATACAACTGCAGGGTGGTGCAGTCAGTGGTAGGAAATCCACCCCACCAATCCCAACCCTACACTTGCAGAGCAGTGCAGTGTTAATAATGGGAAAACAAGAAAACCCCATGCAAACCCGATAGTAGCAGGGTAGTGTTAATGATTGGTAGAACCATTACATCCCAACCTTACAGTAGTAGTGTAGTGCAGTCACTAATGAAGAAAACCTCCTAAATCCACCCCAACCCTACAGTAGCAGGGCAGTGCAGTTGGTGATGGGAAAACACCAAAAACCCAGACCAAATCTATAGCAGCAGGGCAGTGTTAACGAGGATAAAAGCAACTGCTACACCCCAACTCTACAGTAGCAGGGCAGTGTTTTTTTTTCCAAGTCTGTATTTCTCCCCCAGGCACCAGAACTCTCTCGGGCCTATCCACTCGCCTATGCCGCTCTACCACCCACTGTGAACCCTGTCATTTTCAAGGGCGTTACTTTCCTCCCGAGCCCTCTAAGAGGATGAAGGATCCAAGAAGTCTGAAAGGGCAGTGGCAGGGTTCCAGTATTGGGCATGTGGCGGTTCGGCACTGGGATGGCCGTTGCCTACCTGGGCTGGTGGGGCTTTTTACATAGTTTATGCCCCAGATGTGGGACGTGCAATGCTATCAGCCCGTGACGAGGGTGCTCCCACTCATTTCCAGAAGGCAGCCTCCCAACGTCTTCCCTGTTTGTGAGCCCCTGTGCACCGCAGTGCCGCCGGTCTCCACCGAGGGCCGCTGCTGCACCGGGCTACCCCTGGATCCCTCCCTGAGAGAGGAGAGGAGAGCAGTCTTCCGGACGCTTGATCCTCTTTCTCCCCCCTGCTGACCCCTGGTGGTCCAGGCTAGTTCCTGAACCCGGGTCACCGGCGTGGTGTGAGGTGTGGCATCCAGCGCCTCAACCCTCAGTGCAACCAGGCCGGCCGGCAGGGCAGTATTAACGAGGATAAAAGCAACTGCTACACCCCAACCCTACAGCAGCAGGGCAGTGTTAATGAGGATAAAAGCAACTGCTACACCCCAACCCTACAACAGCAGGGCAGTGTTAATGAGGATAAAAGCAACTGCTACACCCCAACCCTACAGCAGCAGGGCAGTGTAGCCAGTGATGGGAAACCTAACCGTGAAATACAAGTACCGTGTTAGTGGTGGCTAAAACCAACCATTACACCCCATCCCAGGGTTATAACTGCTACCACTCGAATTAGCCCAATAATGCTGACGTGATCCTCACACTACCAGTGAGTGTGAGAGAGGACTAAGTTTCCCACCCTGGTATAATACCAGTAATGCCCACATAACTTCTTGCACTACCACCTGGGAATCCTGGGTTGAGAATGGACTCAGGTTTCCCACTCAGGCATTATATCAATGATAAGCACACAACCCCTTGCACTGCCGACTGAAAGTCCCAGGTTTGAGAGTGGACACAGGGTTCCCACTATAATAGTATATCAATGATACACAAATAACTACCCTCCTCCCCCACTTCCACCTGAGAGTCCCAATTTTGAGAAATGAATCAGGTTTCCCACCCTGGTGTTATACCAATTATACACACATTACCCCCTGCACAGTCACCAGGGGTGTTGGTTTGAGAGTGGATTTTGGTTTCCATTGCTGGCATTATACCAGTTATAGACACATAACCCCATGCACTGTAACTTGGGAGTCCTGGGTTTGAGAATAGACTCATTTTACCCACCCTGGTATTATATCTATTATACAGACATAACCCCTGCACTGCCACATGGGAGTTCCAGTTTGAGAAACAACACGATTCTAGCTGTGGCATTGTACCAATGACTGGTGTAAAGGTATGTGATATTAAGAACAGGGAAGAAAAAAATGTGAACCTGAGCCCCCCCCAGTGGTCTTCCATACAGGAGCAAATTACGTAAATAGGATACCAGGGGCCCAATATTCAGAAGTTTGCCATGGTGAAAATCCTTGTTTGCGCATGCAAACCTGGCTATGCACAGATGTACCATATTCAAAAGCCCGGTTAGCATGGTCAAAGAGGGTTTTCACTCAGGCAATCTGTTGAGGGAGTGCAATGCAAAATTAGGGGTAGGGACCTGAATATTGTCACAGTCTGATAATTCAGAGTTTTAGTGCCATGCAAGGGCATTTCTACGGTCCCCTTGTGTGATGCAAATACCATCAACCTAAACCATGACTTACTCCCATGCAACATTAGTGGTTGGTGGAGGAAGTACATCAACCTCCTTGACCCCAACACAGTAGCCCCTGGTGCCTAGTGGTGCACCCCCATCCTTCCAATCTCATTCTCATATTGTAAATATCATGTCCCAGGTGTCTAGTGATCCCTCCCCTCACTCACACTCATGCCTGATTTCTAAGTCTTAGTCCCTGGTGTCCAGTGGTTCCTCCCCACACCTGTACCCATGCCTAATGTGGTCAGTCTTAGTCCCTGGTGTCCAGTGCTCCTTCCCCAGCCCACACCCATGCCCAATGAGTTCTTTCTCAGTCCCTGGTATCTAGCAGTCCCTCCCCCTACCCAATCTCCATCCCTGTACAAATGAAAGTCCCTCCGATTTGTCAAGTCCTCCCAACAACAACTGCCATCCTGCCACAGACATGTGGGAAGCCATTTGCAAGGAAGTCTCCCCCACGACAAAGTCCCTGCCCCATAGCCCAGTAGTGATTTGTGCCCCCAGCCCATCCATCTGTGGTGGTTAGTGTTCCCCACTCCCACCTGTGGCACTGAGAACCTACCCTCCAGTCCCCCCTATGTGAATAGTGGTGTCATGGTGAATCAATAGCAAGTGACACAGTCCTCCATACACCACCTCAGCTACCTGCCATCAAACAGTACCAGGGAGCATGGCTTATTTATAATATACAGGTGATGCACCTTGCCCTATAAATAAGCCACTTTCCCTGCTACTGTTAGACGGTAGGAGGCTGAGGTGGTATGTGGAGGGCTGTATCAGTTGCTGTTGATTCACCATGGCAATTGATGGTCAGGTAAGGGAACTGGGGGGTTCACTCAGTAGGCTGTCAATGTCACAGGTGGGAGGGGAAACACTAGCCACCACTCAAGGGATGTGATCTGGGGGCACAGATCACTGCTGAGGTGTGGGACCTAGGCTCTGTTGTGGTGGGAACTTCCTTGCAAATTATTTCTCACACAGCTTTGGGGATGTCTATTTCTGGGGGGGGGACTTGACAAACCAAGGGGGCTTTCATCTGTACAGGGACAAGGATTGGGTGGGTGGGCCGCTAGACACCAAGAACTAAGACAGAACACATCGGGCATGGGTGCGGTTGGGGGGGAGGATCAATCGACACCAGGGGCTAAGACTGAACACATTGGGCATGGGTGTGGGTGAGGGGAGGAACCACTAGAAACCAGGGACATAATATTGTCTATACAGCAGTGTGATCAGAAGGAGGGGGCACCACTAGCCACCAGGGACATGTTATTGTCTATACAGGAGTGGGATCCAAGGGAGGGGGAAACAACTAGCACCAGGAACAGCTCTCTGGGACCAGACAATTGGGGTTTGGTGCCATGCAAACCAGCCTTGCCCCCATGCAAATGAGCTGATAATCTGCATGCAAATGGCTCCTTAGTACCCTGCATGCCCAATAGGCTCATATGTCAAGTCAAGTCACTCTTTATTTCTTTAGCGCCCATGTCCTGGGGCTCTGTGAACTTTACAATACTGTTATACAGGACAACAAACAAACATGGCTATAATCAGGGTTAATTCAATTTAAAATTTAAAATCAGCATAAATAGGTATTTAAAACTAAACAATAAATAATTAAATAATAAATCCAGTTCACTATCTTAACTTCAGCTTCTCTCAAATGCTAACCAAAACAGATATGCCTTCAGGCCATTTTAAAAATGTTCAATAGAGGGGGGCTCCCTCAGTGAATGTGGAAGGGAATTCCATATAGTTGGACTGGCCACCTCAAAGGCACGATCCTCAGCAGTTTTCAATCATGCCCTCAGGACCACTAGATAACCCTCTGCAGATGACCGTAGGGGGCGCACCGGGCAGGAGGTCAGTCAGGTAACCTGGACCCAATCCATATAGACCCTTGTAGGTAAGCAAGCCTACCCTGAAGACAATCCTCTACCTGACTGGCAGTCAGTGCAGTTTGCACAAAAACTACAATTGAGTAAGAACTTACTGTAACAGTAGATCTTTGAGAGAGGCTCTTGTAGTAGATATTAACCATTAGGACTGAGCCGCCAGGTGCTAGGACCACACAGAAAACTTTAGCTAGCAGTTTCTAGCACAGAACCATCTACCCGATGTCGCATGGCCGACGTTAACATGACACTACAGAGTGTGCGATCTATATACTCACCCTCCAGTTCTCCCATCAGAGACCTCATAGAAACGAGCAATGGGAGAAAGGAGTAGGGCTCCTGGAGCCAAAGAAGGCTCAAAACAGAAGCAGTAACAGAAGCAGGGGGAAGGTGGGAGGGAAAGTTGCCTACTGCAAGAGCCTGTCTAGAAGATCTACTGTTACGATAAGTTCTTACGTAACTGTACTATCTTACTTTGAGAGGGCTCTTGCAGTAGGTATTAACCATTATTATTATTACTATATTTTGCTGACCTGGTAGGCCCACTGAGACTAGAAGTCCCTTTTTCAGGGGCAACTGGGGGGAGGGGAATACAGATGGTAACCAACTGAAATTGAACCATATTAAGCTGTTGGTGGTATTTTTAGTGAATGGGGGAAATTTGGGCAAGACAAAGGGGGAAATTCCCCTATTCTTTTCGAGAAATGCCATGGGATCTTTAACGTCCACCTGAACAACCACCAGAACAGGTAGACTGGACCTCGGTTTAACGTCTCATCTGAAAGACTGCACCTCAGGAGTGCAGCACCCCCCACTCATACTGCACTATGGTGTCAGTATTGGAATTTAACCCAAGTGCATGTTGTGGGGATAGAACCCACAGCCTTCTGATCTTCCAGCCTCATAGGCGAGTGTGCAACCTACTTAGCCATTGACACTGATTAGGACTGAGTCCTAAGCAGTGAAAATATTCAGACAAAGGCTGAAGCATGGGATGCTGGAGAAAGAGTCTGCAAAAGTGCAGGGATTTAAGACAGGAGTCTCTGAAGGACAGTTAGTCCAAAGCCTACCAGGCACTGCAAAGCATTGTCCAAACTGTAGTGATTAGTAAAGGTGTGGACAGAACTCCAAGCAGCTACTGCACAAATTTCAGTGGCAGACACATTCTCGAAACAAGTAGCAGATGCAGCCATGCCTCTGGTTGAATGGCCCTTGACATCCCCCAGAAGGGTTTGTTATACTTCAGACAACAAAACAGAAAGCAGTTTGCCAACCATTTGGATAATGGGAGGGCTTTAAGCCCGAGGTTCAATGGGCAGAGCAACAACATCACTCCCCCATTGAGCTTAAAAGGTCCCAACATTCTGGGCCTCCCCAGGATTCTTTTTCGTTGCAGCCAGAGGCAGTGCTCTCCTTTCCCTGCTTCATTCTGTTGTTTCCCCTTGCCTTTGCAGCTGTCTCTGGCTGCCCCTTTGTTTCTCCTTAATTTTCTGCCCATTCCCTCTGCCTTTTCCCTTCCTGCAGCAAGTGCTATTTTGTTCCATTGGCTCCCTCTCTGTCCATGCTTTCTAGCGCTCCTCTCCTTACCTCGCTCTGACCTCCCCCCCCATGCTTCCACCTCCCCTTGCTGCCGACGCCTGCAGCCTTTGTGGCTCCCATCTCATCAATGCTTCCTCTTTCTCCCCCCAGTTGCTCCCCTGCTTCTTGGCTAACCCTCACGGGCATTCCCTGCTCTTCCCTCTTGCTTTTCACTCCTTTCCCTTTGTTCTTTCTAGCCCTCCCTCCGGTGCCTCTGTCCCACTCCTATTGCCTGACTGTACAATCTCCTGCCTCGCTTACTCCTTCTCTCTGGTGTGCAGCTCCTCCTGCTCCTCAGAGCCTTGCATTTGACTCACATACTTTGGGTCTACCAGCTTCAGTGGACTGCCTACCTGGCTCACCAGGTTTATGTGCTGCAGGTCTCCATTTCTAGGTGGGACCATCTGTTACTTTGTCTACTTCAGCACATCAAACTGGTATTTAAGGCCATTAACAATAGTGATTTCAAACCATGTCTTAAGTATTGAATTTCCAGCCTGTGAAACAGTCATAAGAAGTCATACATTATAGTTCAAGGGTAGGTAAATTAAACCGTAAGGAGAAGAGCACAAAAAAACAAACAAAAAAAAAAAACGCCACCGTCAGCTTCGCCTGCCTTGCTCCTGTTCTAATCTGATGCCATATGGGATCCCCAACAACCTCTCCGGACCCATACCCGTGACTTAGCAGTTTCTCAGCTCTTAGAGAAACTAATTCGTAGGCAGTTAATCAGCTACTTGGTCACACGGTTTATTTGATACTCATCAGTCCAGCGTTCAAACTCCTGGATGGCTGTTTAAAATTGTTGTCTTGCCATTCAGCTGAGAAGCGCTACGGACTGCATTTATTGAGGGTTTAACAGGTGAAGACTGGTGAGGACTACTGTTGTGCTCCAGTCCAGTGTCGTAATTCATTCTATCTCATTCAGGGTTACAGCGCTACCTGCTAAATCTCGGAGATCACTGGTGCACACTCTGCGTGGGTAAAAAAAATACAACTAATGCCTTCTGGAATCATTTCAATGGGTTATCATCTAGGATGTACCTTTGGTGCCTGCACAGTAAGGACTAGGGTGATGTGCGACAGGCTCCTGTCTTTGGGAGCTCTTATGGAGCCAAATTAACCCCGGCTTCCTGGTAGAACAATGGAGCCCCACATCAGTCTCTCTGGGTCTTCCTGACATCTGACCCAGGTCGAGTTCACTGAGACATCAGACCTCTTCAGTTATGGAGCTCTGAGACATTTGCATTCAAGGGGTAGTGTGCAAATTATGTTACCTACACAAATGCTTCAGTATATTTAATAGAACTTCTGAGACCTTTATATATAAAACTGTTGCAGATCTTGCAGCTGCTTGCTGGGTAAGCACTGCCTTTCTAAAAGTTAGTGATGGCTGCTGTTCCCTACTTTTCAGCCTTGAGTTTTGATTAGGTTTTTTGGTCTTCCATCCTACAGCGGTGTTCCTAGTTCTGAGAGCTGCACTTTTGACTCCCATCCTAGCCATGTCAGTAGCCCTAAAATGTTTAGTGACCAGGACGCAGGCCCCATTTGTGAGTTATGACTCTTTTATGAGGTACTACATATGTCTTTACACCGCACCCTATGCTCAGCTATCAACAAACTCCAGCAAGTAAACATTAGTTCAATATCTTCTGGTACACCTGCTTGCAAATATTTCCGCATCATTTTCTGTCCCAGCTTTCTGTATCTTTATGGGTAATGGCACATTGCAGAAAATGTTGGTTTTCTCAGCCCTACCTACCCACGTTAGCATGGTGGATGCTATCCCTCCTTCATCCCATGCTCCATCACAGCTTCCCTCCATCTTCATCTTATTGGTCTCATGGTCTCCTTCTGGTCCTGCATGATTCCCTTCATCATCGTACCAGTTTTCTATTTCCTTTCTCCTACCGGACCCCACTTCTTCTGCTGACCACTTCATTTGGTCATTGTCCGTCCTTGCCTCCTCCCTCAGGGATTCGACTCCTCCATTGTCCTTCCAGATCCTCAGTGTCTACTTCCTCACTTCGCTCACTCCAATGTACCTCTCATTGGATCTTGTGCTGCCTCTTCCTCCTGCTGCTCTCCTGCGGTGATCATCATCATCGGTCTTCCTTATCCTCAATCCACATATGGTTATCACCATATCCAGCTGATTCCATCTGGTCCGCTATGAATACTTCTTTTGAGCATACCTATCCTTAATAATAGGCTCTGGTTACCTCAGTCAAGCCTCATCCAACTCAACCTACTGCAGTTCTCATCCCGTACCGGCTGGGTCCTATGCTACTCAATTGACCACCCGTCCTACATCCTTTCCTACCCTGCTTTCCCGTACTGGCCTCCATGGCTTCAGTCTATCATTGTACTTCCTCCGTTCCTTTTATCATCCTCAGCTTAGTGCCCATTCTCATCCCAGCTGTCATAGATTCTCTCCACTCATGACCATCGTAGATTCTTTCCACTCATGGCTTCCCCTTACCCTCTGGTTCGCATACCCTCTGGTTCCTGATGCACCTTCTTGGCCTCAGAGTCTGCCTCCTTTCAAGGAGCATTATTATTCGCATTGCTCCATTGTGCATGATACCTTCATTCAAGTTCATTTCCAGTTCATTCCGTCCTTTGTCCTTTCATGTCTCGCTTTCCTGTGCCCGCCTCCATGGCTTCAATCCATCATTGTACCTCATCCATTTCCTAATTTACCTTCCTTGTTCTAGCACCTTTTCTAGTACCAGCCATCATGGCTTTACTCCACTTTTAGCTTCACTCCTCATCATACATCATCCAATTTTGCTCACTTCTCATCATACCTCATCCACTTTTGTTCCTCGATCACTCAAACTGAATTGCCTCTGGTTCCAGATCTACTTTCTTGGCATCAGAGTCTACCTCATTTCAAGGAGCCTACTTCCTTTTACTTCCTTCATTCAAGTTAATTTTCAAGTTAACTCCTGTCTCCTCCTCCTGCAGTTCCATACTGGTCATCCAGGATTCACTCTATCAATGGCCTGCTATCGATATTTCCTTTTGGGTGTACTTATCATGACTTCTATACCACCTTATCAACCTGCAGCCAGTCTGCTGCATGTATCAAGTCCATAACTCCAGTCATCATTCACTCAGCCTTACCTCAAGGTTCATCTGTTTACGTCGCTTCCTTGAACATTCCTATCATTGAATCCTATGCTACCTTATTGACTACAACCTCAAGGTCTAATTGTTCACAGTCTAATCATTCACGTTGCATAATCCAGCATGCCTCTTCAACCTCAGTGTCTGCTCACTCGCATCACTCCATCAAGTCAGTCTGCATTGTCCTCGGTCTTCTCATCAATGCATCTGGAATCTCCCTGTGCACACATCTGGATACCTCTTGCTTCTCTGACTTCTATATAGATTTACTCCCTCCCATTGACAATGAAAGTACTCCTTGTTGCCTCATGTTCCTTCTTCGGTCTGCATGCAGCCTCATGTTCCCTCTTCGACCTGTGCTTTCTATTGGGGATTTTCCCTATTTCATCATCATCCTCCCTACTCATATTCTTCTCGTTACTGAACCCTTCTTTTTAACGACATACATCCTCAAATCAAACATGGTCAGCTTGAAGGGAAGGCGAACTAGGCTTTGGATCCCCAGAGGTTTCCTCCTCAGTGGGGGTTTTTCCTTTCCTCCATGCCAATGGTCATAATATTAGTTAGAGTTAGTGCCTCTCCACGTTAGTTAGTTAGGTTCCACTGTTGGATGGAGGCAGATGGTGGCCCCAGCGTTCCCCTCTCTCCTTAGGAAGTTAGCCCTTCTCTTCACAGAATTCATTCATCATCCTTGCCTGTTTGAAGCTTGACATCTTTGAGTATTCTTTTTGGGCTTCTTTCTAACTACCTTTAGCCGATGCATTCATTCCCAGCACCTGTAGTGGGGACCCTCCTCTAGGGTTCCTTGTGTTGTACCCCTACAGGGTGGTGTATCCCATGGATAGAGAAGCAGAAAGCCACAAAGCAAATCAAGTTACACAAGCATCATCTCATATCTTATCCAGTTGTGTAAGCACATTGAAACACTGTTTTGAAACTGCAGCATCCTTTCTCTTGGGCACAGAAGAAGCAAAAAAACTGATCCATTTTTCAGGCTGACTTCATCCGATTAGTGTGACAACACAAAATTCTGTGCACATCCAGCGTGTGCTGAATTGCCTCCCCTTGATTAGAATGCTCAGGGTAATACACTGGCAAGTGTATAGTCTGATTCATAGCAATCTGAGAAACCACTTTTGGTAAAAACCTAGGATTAGTATGCAAAGCCACCCAGTCTCTGTGAAAAATGAAATAAGGCTCCTTATGCATCAGGGCCTGAAGCTCGGAAATCCTCTGAGCAGAATTAATTACAACCCAAAACAGTGCTTTCCAGGAGAAATAGTGCATGTCACAATTTGCGGCTGATTCAAATGGAGGTCAAGTAAGTATCTCCAAAATAAAATTCTGGTCCCATAGTGGAACAGGGTTACAAATTGGGGGTTTCAGATGGAGACTTACTTTCAGAAAGGTTTTGGAAACATCCAACTGAGCAACTGTTTTACCCTCTTCCAGAGCGTGGTAGGCAGAAATAGCAGACAGGTGAAATTTCAGCGAGGGGTAGCTCAGGCCCAGGTCAGAGAGCTGCAATAGATATTCCATGACCTGAGGAAGAAGGATACAAAAAGGAATCCCAACCCTTATAGTTGCCCAAATGGAAAACATTTTCCATTTTATAACTTAAGTGATCCTTGTGGAAGGCTTTCTGGCCTCTTTGAGGACCTTGGTACTCTGGGTGGAACACCAATGCAAAACAGTTATGGCAGAAGGTACCATACATGAAAGTGAAGGGACTTCAACCTGGGATGAACCAACGTGCCCTTCTTCTGGGTCAGGAGGTCATGGCAGCGGGGTAGGGGAACAGGAGACTCCATTGTTAGCTGCTGAAGTGGAAACCATATCTGGCAAGGCCAATGTGGGGAATCTGAATCATGTGGGCCCCCTTCACTTGTAACTTGAGCAGCACCCTTTGCAGAACTGGAAAGGGAGAGAAGGCGTTCAAAAATCTCCTTGTCCAACAGAGATAGAGCTTCTTAACAAAAAAACACAAGGCCCAGGAACAAGTGAGCAAAACTTGGGTAGTTTTGCATTGCAAAGGGAAGCAAACAGATCTAGATCTGGATGACCCCAAAGGTCGAAGTTGTCTTTGACTACTGACTGTCTGAGTTTCCACTCCTGGGCTCTGGCCTGAGTACAGCTGAGACTGTCTGCTAGGATGTTCTGTATGGCCAGAACATGAACTGCAGTGAGGCAAATCCAATGCGAAATTGCCCAGTTCCAAACTCACGTTGCTTCCCTGCAGAGGGCGTACAAGTGACTGACCCCTTATTTGTTCAGATACCAGACCATGCACATGTTGTCCAATTCAATGAGCAGTGGGCCTGGGCAGATGAGGTATTGAAAGGCCTCAAGAGCGTACAGCACCACCCTCATCTCTAGCACATTGATGTATAGAGAGAACGTGGACTGAGACCACGTCCCCTGAGTTCTGTGGGTCTCCAGATGAGCTCCTCAGCCATGATGCATCCATGATCAGAGTCTGGATAGGAGGAAGGGACTGAAAGTGAACCCCTGGCAGAGATTGGAGAGAGTCTGTCACCAAAGAAGGTCATGCCGCATTGAATTGGAGACCGGGACCTTGTGGTTGAGGTTGTTCAACCTCTGATTCCACTGAACTCGGACAGTCCACTGCATTACTCGCATGTGTATCATGTGGTTATGTGTATGGCCAGAGGAACAGTAGGGATGGCCACTGCCATGAGGCCAAAGAGGTGAATCACTGATCTGGCTGAAATTCAATGGCTGGACACCAGCAGCAGCACCTACCATTGTGGGGTTTCTGCCCTGTCCAATAGGAGGAAAACCAAACACTGGTCTGTATTCAGCACCACCCCAATAAACTGGAGGTGCTGAGAGGGGATGAGGAGAAACTTGGGGTAGTTCACCGTAACCCTCATCTGAGCAAGCAGAGCCCGGGTAGCAGAGAGGGCGAGTTTCAGCTGTTCCCTCGATGGGGCTGACAAGAGCCAGTCATTGAGGTACGGGAAAACATAGTGACCCTGATGCCATAAGGCTAATGCCACTACCTCCAGGCACTTGGTAAAGTCCCTGAGTGCTGACGAGGGGACAAAGGGAAGGGTCTTGAACTGATAATGGTTCTTCTTGAAGGAGAACTGAAGGAAGCAGCAGTGGGCCGGAAAGACTGGAATATGCAGGCAGGCATCCTACATGTCCATGGCACAGTGCCATTTTCCCTCCTGTAGCAGGGGCAGCAAGCCCAGGAGAGTGAGCATGTGAAATCTTTTGTACTCTGTGTACAGATTTAGCATGCTGAGATCCAGGATTGGACGCAGATCTCTCATATTTTTGGGAACCTGGAAGAATTGGGAGTAAAACCCCTTTCTGACCTGATTTGGAGGAATGTGCTCTATGGTTCCTTTTTGCAGCAGAGCCTCTATTTCCTCTTTGATCAAGGGAATGTGTGCCTTTGGGTAATGAGAGAGACTCAGAGGGTTTTCTGGGGGTCTGTCTAGAAACTCAGTGTGGCCCTGATATACTAGTTGATAGACCCAAGAGTCTGCTGTGATTTCCTCCAACTGTGGAATATGACTGGTGAATCTTCCACCCACTGTCTCCTCTGACCATGGAAGAGGAGGAAGGGAGGCATCCCATGAGTCAAGAAATGGAGGGATGGTTGAGGAGAGCCACCCCTGAAGCTCTTTGAGTTTTGGCTGTGGGGGCTGGCTGTGGCTGGAGTGTTTGGTCTGATGTCTGGCTAGTTGTTGCTTTTTTGCCTTCTCTGCTGGTGAAGAAAGGGTTGTTTTGTTTTAAAATTAGTGCAATACATAGTTTGCACTGAGTGCAATGCTTTCCCTTTATCCTGAAGGCTTGTGATGATATCTTGGGCATTGCCCCTGAAGAGGACTGAATCCTGGAAGGGTGCATCCTGGATGGTGGTCTGGATGTCTGAGGCCATTCCAGAAACTCTGAGCCAAGAATATCTCCTCAGATAGACAGACATGACTGTACTCCTGGCTATGGAGTTCACAGCATTGTAGGTTGCCCAAAGAGATTGACAGCAAGCTACCTTCACTGACTGAACATGGTTCGAGACAGTGTGCTTCATCTTGAAGTCTGACATGGCATCAATGACCATCTCCAATCTCTTGAGGAGAGTCTTTTGATGGACCAGCATGTGAGCCACATAATTTAGGACACACATAGCCAGAGTGGATAAGGAGTACAACGTCCGACCAAACTAGTCCAACTGTCTCAACTCATTATCAGGAGGAGAGGTGCTCATGTGTTTGGGGTTGGCAGAGCAGTCATGAGCCATGTTGATGACTACCAAGTCTGCCATGGGGTGGATGCTAAGGTGGTCTTTGCTTTCCAGGAAATGGAGGAAGACATCTTCCAAATAGTGGAGGTGAGATCCTCATGAGGTTCCAACCAGAGAGGGGTGAGGACTGGAGAGAGCTCCAGCATGTCCAAGTGCTCAGTCAGCCTCTTTCATTTAGGGTCCTGGTCATTGGTCTTCCAACCTTAAGCCTCTAAAATCCTCTTGAGGAGGTCCATAAAGGAGAGGTCCTTAAGAGGCAACTTAGGGGACTCCTTGGGGTTGGACTCCTCTATAGGCAGAGTCTCATAGCCTGAGATGGATGAAAAAGCATAATCAGAATCCAAATCTGATGAGAGTGATCTGTCAGGGGACTAGTCATGAGGGTGGGGAGTCTCTCTAGAGGGGAGTGGAAGAAATCCACTCCTGTCTAGGGTGGTAGTCACACCCTTTGTCAGACCTGACATAGATGGACGGGACTCCATGGGTGAAGGAGACCTAGGGATCAGAGCTGAGCGAGCCAGGGTAAAGGTTATGACTGGCTGATGACTGTCCAACTCAGACACCAGCTGAGTTTTAGTTTCTGTCCACCAAGACTGGAGAATAGCTCACAGATCTTTATTTTATTTTATTTATTTAGCTTTTGTTGACCGGGTAAGTGCACTAGACAAATCCTGCCTATTTTCAGGCACGACCCGGGGGAGGGGGATACAGATGAATGCCAACTGACCTTGAACCAGACTAAGCTATTGGTGGTAGTTTTAGTGAATGAGGGAAATTTGGCCAGGACACCGGGGAAACTCCCCTACTCTGTTGGTGCATGGTCACCAGCAGGAGTGCTGGACAGTATTCCAAGATGGACGCTGCTACTGTGTTCCGGGAGCAGGATCAGTCTGCAGATTTGAAGGAGACCACAGTGCTTGATAGTTTGTTGGTGCAATTTACTTCAGCAGACCCGGAGGAGCCAGACCTATTTTTGGATGCCTTATCCAATAACGAGGATTCCGGCATTAAACCTGCCAATTTGCCAAAGGGAGAGAAAGAAAATTCAATGTTTTAGGTTACGGTAGTTCCTGAAACTGCAATAGTGCCGTTTTCGGCAACAGAGAACCCCAGAGCTACGGGTCTGAATGACGTCATCCAGGAGAATGCGGAAGGGACACTCACTCGTAGTTTCAGCTCGGAGGAGGAGGCGAGAACTTTGCAGCAAGCAGCTCTGGTTCAAGACTCTCCAGCGGCGTTTTCAGGTCAGTCCTGTATTTCACCCACGACTTCTAAAGCCACTAATTCGCAAGATGTAAAAACGATACCGGAAGACATTGTTTTTTCAACGCTGTCAGATCTTGAGGCTCCGCGAGGTAATAGAGAGTCAGTGACTTGTACTCCTTCTACCAATTTGGATAAGCAAGCTGGTTTGTGTGTTCTAGCCTGAGAAGGACTTATCCTTTTTAAATCTCCCACGATTTACCAAACGAAGCCTCATAATCAGGAGGGGTTACAGAATTTAATTTTCAAACCAGCTTCATGATACGGAGGAACTGCATAACTTTCCAACTACACCTTTACCTGCAGTTCCCATTCCTAAAGATCCTAAACTGATGAGTTCTGTGGTTGACACCCTATTAACACTCAACATGATAATATATGGACACCGCAAAGAGCTTTGTTAGCTGGGGTGGAAGCAACAGGCTTCGGGAGATTGGGCTGCAGACCTATCCTGGGACTCATCCTTTGACTTAAATGTTCATTCCCCTGGCTGGAAACCAGAGGAACTAGAGACAAATGTTGATAATACTGATTCTAATATAAACAAAGTTCCTGAGGCTGTTACACAGCAATCCATTGATAATAGTTTATTTTCTGAACCAGCTATTCTTCTTAGTGAACAAAAACCTCTGTTGTCTGATTTGTTTGCTAAAGCTAAAAGAGAGGCTGCACCTAGGCGTAATGCCATTCGAATTAGGTATAAAGGGGGTATGGTTGATAGGCCTGATCGTAATTTCATAGGTAAAATCCTGATAAAAGAATCTTTACATTTTTCACCTAGAGATGTGTTTGCAATCATTAACATTTCTGGAGAAGATACTTATGATGTCAGCTTTCGCTCTGTTGCCTTGTTAGGCTTATTCTGGATTCGTTATAACCAAGTCAAATTTTCTCCAGTATGGGCCCCCCTTTCTTATTATTCTCTCTCCCAGCCCTCCATTAAGTCTGTAACAATTATGTTTCAAATGAAGGGTACGGGTGGAGGACATAACTTATTGGTTGTCCAAAGAATGTGATATTCAAGGGACCCAGAACCCATTTTAGATCTAGAAGGCTTCTGGACAGGAGGTTGGAAATATAAAGTAAAATTAAGACAGACAGAAAATGGCTCGTGCACATTCAAACTCCTTTTGCTGGGTAGGGATAGAGGTGTATGTTTTTATAGTGGGCAGCCAAGAGCTTGTTATAAATGTGGCTCAAGAACCCATCTGTCCAATGTTTGTGACAGCCCGATGTGACAACTGTAGTGAAATAGGACACGTTACGATACAGTGCAACAATCCCACAAAATGTGACTTATGCGAGAGTTCTACCCATGCTTTTAGAAACTGTCCTGGCGGCAAGGAATAAATCACAGAATAATAATACTGAGAGGTTTCTCCAGCTAGCTCAGGAAGCTTTAACCACAAAAACAGCTACTAAATTACAAAAAATCCTGCTAGTAAAATGAAGAACCAGAGAGTCACGTCCTACTCCAGAGGTTACCCTCACACCCCCCCTCCTTAAGCCTGATGTTTCTACCATTAAACTTATACATGAACCTTTAGTTACACAAATTCTGCAGCCAGTATGCTATTCAGAGGAAAATGTACAACAGGTACCCCCCTTCCTCCCAACACCCTTACCCCCTAGGAGGTCCACTAGAAACTCAAAACTTATTCAGCTTCCAACCCCTGACCCAGTAGAAACTAAGAATTCCTATTCTGTTCTAACTTCTTCATGGGGTGAGTCAGAAATGGATATTGGGGACTCGGATTCCCAAAAGTCAGTTCAAGATGGTACTGAACCTTCACAGGGCAATTATAAAGATAAAAAAAAGAAAAGGAGGAAAAAATGAGAAATACGTCCTACATCTGCATAACATATGGGTTTTGTTTGGGCTTCGTTAAATGTCCATAGCATTTTAAATAGTGCTAAACGTAAAGCAATTTTCCACCTAATCCACGCTTCTCAGATATCCATCTGTCTATTACAGGAAACATGGATGTTTGCTTTAGAACATATAACTGCATTTAAAAAGGACTGGCCATGGGGACCCTCTTATTGGTCTTTTGGAGAAGATAGAGCTGATGGAGTAGGGATATTGTTTAATTCATTTCAATTTAGATTACATAAGTTGATTGATTGTATTCCAGGCAGAGATTTAATTGTGGATTGTAAAACAGATTCACAGGTTTATAGGATAATCAACATTTACAATCCACAAATTAAAACAATACGAATTGCATGTATGAAGATCATCCAACCATTCTTGTTTACCACTATTCCTGTTTTGTGGGGAGGAGACTTTAATTGTGCCATAGATGGTTTGAGATCTACTGGAAAAAAATATATTGTGACTCTAATTGTTTGAAATCTATTATTAAATTGGAAGACTTCACCGTTTGTAATCGACTTGAATCAAAACCCCCTCAAAATACCTTTTATAAAGAAAACAAAGGAACCTGCATTGATTACCTCTTTACATCCAATAATATTCGGGTTTCAAATTTTAAAAGACTTCCATTTGAGTTTTCAGATCATTTATTGATTCAAGTCTCTGTTGCTGTTACACCAGATTATAGTTTTAAGAACCATAGATGGAAATTAAATGTTTCAATTTTACAGGAAGAATTTGTTAAGCATTCTATTCAGAAAATTTTAAAAGCTAGATTATCAGTCGAGTTTTTATACCAAGATTTGGGTACCTGGTGGAAGGAAACAAAACAAGATTGTATAAACTGGTTTAAAGCCTATGGATATAGGAAACATAACAGTAATATTTTAGATTATCTTAAACTACGTACCCATCTTCAATACTTATTATCAAAGGCTAATACTACTACTGAAGACTTATCCCTTCAGATTTCCAACACTAAATTTCTAATGCAGAAATTTCAATATAATCGTTCTAAAACCCTTCAGGCATTGATTAATAATTATTCTTCTAAATCTGTAATCGGAGATCCTTTTGTTCTATGTAAAACTATTAGGGATGCCACTAACCTAGACCACCTAGTCACTAATACAACTACAATTACTAAACCCAAAGATATTTGTAACTCTATTGCACTTCATTTCCAAAAACTTAGTCCGACTACTATTCCTACGTTTATGCAATTAAAAGAATATTTCAGGGGCTTATCTAACCCTAGTATCAATGCTAGTATTATTGACAATATAATTAAACCATTTACAGTTCAAGAACTTAAAGATGTAATTTCTAATCTTAAAAGTAATGTTTCTCCTGGACTTGATGGTCTATCGAATGCCTTTTACAAAGCTTTTTCCGTAGATTTAGCCACCTGCTTATGTTTAGTTTTTAACAATTTCCTTAAAGGAGAATTAATATATAGGTCTTTTTCAATTGGCTTACAAATTTATATTTTTAAAAAAACTGGAGATAAGGGTGATATCCGTAATTGGAGACCTATTACCTTGCTAAACTCGGACTATAAAATTTTAGCTACATTATTAAATAACAGACTTAAAACATGGGCTAGTTTAGTCATTTCACCAGTTCAAAATTGTGGAGTGCCCAATAGAAGAATACAAACTGTTCTGTGCTTTATTCGAGACTTAATTGAATTCTTAACATATAAAAAACAATCTGGAATCATATTTATTCCTAGATTTAGAAAAAGCTTTTGATAGGGTGAGTCATCCTTTTTTATTTGAAACATTGGCTTTTTTGGAGATGCCTCATATTGTTTTAGAGTTATTAAAGAAATTATACATTAATTCCATAATATGACCTATGATTAACGGGAGAGTAGAAAAAGGATGGACTCTCCAGTCAGGAGTTCGTCAAGGGTGCCCTCTTAGCCCTTTGCTATATATTTGTTCTTTAGAGCCTTTCATCAGACATATTAGTAATTCCCTAAATGGGATGGTTTTCAGTTCCTAATTCTAATTTTACTTTAAATATTCAGGCTTATGCGGATGATATATGCCTCTTCTTTCATCAGCAACACCAATTCGAAATTTTTTTTTCACACATTTCATAAATACGCAACCTTAGCTAATGCTAAGATAAATTTTAGTAAATCTAAAGGTTTGCTGATTGGAGATGACAAAAGTTCTCCTTTCACGCATAGATCTATACATATTTCATCAGAACCTATTACTATTTTAGGAGTCACTTTCGGACCTCAGAATATGCCAGAACTTAATTGGACGAGAGTCCTTCAGACAGTTGACAGTAAAGTTCAAAGATGGAAACAATATAGATTTTCAAAGCTAAAAAGGGTACAAATCTTTAAACGGTTTTTATTACCTTGTATGCAATACATTGCTTTTCTGTATCCCATACCATCTGTCTTAGAAGTTAAACTATACAGTATAAGTTTTCAGTTCTTCTGGGGGAATAGATTAAATCCAATAAAAAGATGCTATACCTATTTAGATAAATCAAAAGGTGGTACAGGAATGATAGACCCAGTCATATTTTGTCACTCATTATTTCTATCCGCTTCCCTGCGTAATTGCTTAAATGCATCAAAAAATATAGAAACTAGTTGGCTTAGAAGCCTTCTTTGTAAATACCTTTTAAGTTGGACACACACAGCCCCTAAAGTACATGGCAACCTATTCCTCCCATCTTTCTTTAGGCCCATAGCTAGGAAACTGTTTACTTGGCAACTAACTAAGACTCAGATTAATAACACCTCTAGAACTCTTTACAACCTGATTATTTCCTCAATTTATCCATCCTCACCTGCCTTTAAAAATTGTCCTGAGAATTCAAACCATTATGTTTTGGACCAATTAAATAATCCTCGCTTACCTGTACATATGTGGGAGATACAATGGCTGATCATGTATGGCCGTTTACAGGTTAGAGGTACAGCTAAGTACAAAATGAAAGAGGAAAGGTATTGTCCATTTCAAGAATGTATTGCACAAGAAGAAACGATGGAACATTTTTTCTTCATTGTTCTTTTCTTCTAAACTTTGGAAATATCTTGCTAATCTATGGGCATTTGATTGGTTAGCGAACTTAAGTTATGATTTATTAATTCTTGAATTTTTCCTTTAAAACTTTCTATCTTTAACAAAAATACTTTAGCATATTCTTGGCCTGTCTAAGATTTTGTTTATGGCAAGAAAGATGCCATTGGGTATTATATCAAAGAAACCTAATTATGTTAGATATAGTCAATATGTACTTTCTGAGATGCACAAAGTTTATCAAAAGATACGCAAATATATGACTCAGAAAAAGTTAAAAAATGGTGGAAAGGGTTTTCCCATTTTATTAAGTTTAGATAGATTAATAATATAATTTGAAAAGATGCTAGCTATAACCGATTACATCAATACTGAATTTTGTGTTACTTCTTTTGTTTTCTAGTTATTTGTGTTTAGACGGATTTTTTTCCCTTCTTTACTTTTTCTGTTTTTTTGGTTTTACTATTGTTTGATAATTGTATATATCTTGTACGATGCTTTATTACAATAAAGAATTACCCCTACTCTTTTCGATAAGTGCCATGGGATCTTTAATATCCACCTGAACTACCACCAATCCAGGCAGATGGGACCTCGGTTTAATGTCTCATCCGAAAGATCTGCCTGAGGCAGTGGATGTGGAAGAGGAGGAGGCTGGCATATAGGTTAGAACCCTAGCGAAGGATATCTTGGCATCAGATACCCTGGTGTTGGGTACCCTGGCATTGGGTAGCCCTGGCATGTAGGACAGAGTCTCACACCCCAGACTAGGGAATCCTGGCATTGGATGCCCTGGAGAAGGATAGGTAGCTGCTGGGTAACCAGGCATGGGATGCCCAGCAAAGACCTCTGATGGAGGGGCCATGGCCCGACGGAGGACCTTGAAGAGGCCTGAAGATAGTGTTCAAAGATCCCAGGAAGGTAACTTTGGATGTCACGCTGACAGGAGGTGCTCCTGGAGACAGACTGGAAGGTCCCATTGGTGGGGGCATAGGGGCATAGGGTCTGGCCAGAAGAGCTGGGGGTGTCGGGTCCCTAGGGATGAATGGGAGGCCCATGGTCTCACCTGGCCATGACCCAATGGTGGTGTTGATAGGAAGACATCCTCCTCCTCCAGCTCTGTATGTACCAGGGAAGACAGAGTGACCTCCAAGGGAGATGTGGAAGGAGTTCCTCGGTGGGACAAACCCTCTGGGAAGGCTGCAGCCAAAGTGGCAGCTGGCACTGGTCCAGAGGATAAATATCAGACTTCTTGTCTAGGCCTGATGGAAGCAGGGCATCAGAGGCTCCAACATCCAGCTTATTAGCCATGACTAAGTGGGCACCAGAGGCTCCAGTGTCCAACTTATCAGCCCAAGCTGGGTGCTCGTCGGATGACCCAAAGAATGACTTAGCCCCACCAACAGTCTTGGGCCACGTGGTCTTAAGTGGCCTAAGAGTGGTAGAGGCCTCAGACTTGGCTGAGGCATCCGCAACCACCATAACCAGTGGTGGTGGGGGAACCAAGGGCTGCCACTGGGAAGTGAGAGCAGGCTTGCCCAGAGGGGCACTTTTCCTGGAGGTAAGCTGCTGGTCACCTGCAGACCCCAAAAGAGGCCATGGGCGAGAGGGAGACTGATCCTGGTCCCTTTTTCTTGTGCCTGTGGGAGTCCAAAGATGGTGATGAAGAGGCACTTTGCTCCTTCTGTAATTCCTTCTCCATCTAAGTCATTTTTAGTTTACAAATATGGGCTTCTAAGGCTTGCTGACAGCATTTCCATGTGGCCTGGTTGAATTTTTTGCATGCTCCACAGTTCCACAGTTCTTGATCTTGTGCTCTGGTCCCAAGACAGAAGAGGCAGAGGGAATGTCTGTCTTTGTGCAGGGGGTGAGTGCCACAGGAATCACATTTGCTCTTATGTGAGTTGGAAGGCATTGGAGAAGACATGCACAAATTACAATTGAAGAACTGACAAAGAAAAGAAAGATGAATACTCATCCAAAATGATGGTTGAACTATTACAGCACTTGAGAGGTCTGGCGTGCACAGGTCAATGATGGGAAAGAACTGGAGGGCAGGCATGGGGACCACCCGCTATATAGCATTGCACCAATGTTGACCACATAACATCAGGTGGGCGGTCCCCCAACAGTCACTGCTAGCTGAAGTTTTCCATGTGGCCCTAGCACCTGATGCCTCAGTTCTAATGGTTAATACCTACTGCAAGAGCTCTTTTGAAGTAAGATCTGTGGTTATATGATCAGATCACAAAAGGCCAGTCAGCAGCATTCTGCACCAGCTGCAGCCACTGGAGATTGCCTCCACTGACTCTGAAGTAAAGAGCATCACAGTAATCTAGTCTGGAGGTGACAAAAGCATGTATCAGTGATGGCAGATCCTCAGGGGGGACTAACAGTTTAATCTGGGTGACATTCCTGAAGTGGTAAGTGGTTAAAACCACTTCTGACAATGACTGACACTTGATCTTCAAGTGTTAGACTTACACCTTATTCTCTGCCACCAGTGTGGTGGACCCCAGGAACAACCCAGTTCCTGTTTTGGTGGTGACTGCTTCCCTCTGGTAACCCAGCTCAGTCAGAAATACCTCTGTCTTGTCTGGGTTTAGTCTCAGCCAGTTAGAGGACATCCAGTCCTGGATCTTGGATAAGCAGTTGTTAAGCATGTCCACAGCACTCGGTGTTCCTGGGGCAAAGGACATATATAGCTGGGTGTCATCTGCATAGCAGTGAAAACCCAGATTGTAACACTTAATGATGTCACCCAGGGGCAGTATGTATACTGCAAACAACATGGGTGACAAGATTGACCCTCGAGGTACTCCACAGGACAGGAACTTTGGGTGCACTGAGAAACTTTCCATCACTACCCATTGCATCTTACCTGATAGAAAGGACTCAATCTAGCTGATGTCATGGCTGGTGAGTCCACAGAGCTCTTTCAGGTGATCGAGTAGCACCACATGGTTAATGGTGTCAAATGCTGAGGAGAGATCAAGAAGAATGAGAATTGATCACTCCCCTCTATCTCTCGCCTTCAGAAGATCATGTTGCACCTGAACTAACTCTGTTTCTATGCCATGGTTTTTCCAACCCTCAGTAAGATTTTAGAGAAACTTATCCATTGCCAGATCTCTATGCATCTATTGAATTTTAATATTCAATCACCCACTCAACACGGCTTCAGGGCAGGACATAGCACCACCACTGCCCTCACGCTTCTCACCAGTGAGATTGTCTAATATGGGCAATGGACTTCTCACCAGTGCTGCCTTTATTGACCTCACCAAAGCATTTGACATGGTTAATCATCCATTGCTCCTGAACAAACTTCATTTACTAGGGGCCTTTGGATCTACCCTGTCCTGGTTCAACAGCTACCTCTCCAACCTATCCCAATCCATCTCCTTCGGCAAAGTTCTTTCATCCCCCACTCCTATCACCTGTGGTGTCCCTCAAGGTTCCATTCTAGGACCTTTACTCTTCTCAGTCTTTACTAATGACACTCCCTCCTCTCTTCCACATTGTCATTCGATCATGTATGCTGATGACCTGGTGCTCTATGCCGCCTCCTGTTCTGTCCTGGAAATTAACACTCATCTATCCTACACATTCCGACTGATCCAAAACTGGCTCTCCTCCAAATCACTCATTCTCAATTTGCCTAAGACTCAGGCCATGCTCTTTGGATCTGCTAGGAAAGTCTGTGCTGAGTCTACTAAGCTTCATGTGCTTAGCTATGATGGGACGGTAGTCACGTCTACTGATGCCTTCAAGTACCTTGGAGTGACCCTTGATCCTGTACTTGATTTCTCTGCACATATAAATGAGGTATGCAGATCTGTTAACATCAAGTTAGGCACAGTCTACAGCATGCGTCATTCCCTTACCCCTGCTGACAGAATCTCTGTGGCGTGAGGGGCACTGCTTTCTAGGCTACTATATGGCCTCCCCACTCTATCTCATGCCAATGTGGGTACCCTTCAAAAATGAGACTCCTCTTATAACAACATCTGTAGATTTGCCCTCTCTGCCCCCTGCCTTACCCACCACTGTCTCCTATACTCCACTTTGCATTGTCTGTCTTCCAAATCACAGTGCTCTTTCTCTCTGGTTTGTTTTATCGACTCCATGAATAGAGTCCCCCATCCTGACAGTATTGCAGCCATGCTCACTCCCATGATTCATTCCCGAACATTGAGGTCCTCTAATTCGTCTCTGCTTTCCATCCCTCTCTGCTCAACAAAATTGGGGGAGCTTGCTTTCACCCATTTCGCCCCCAAATGCTGGCACTCCCTACCTGCCAACTTAAAGGGCTCTGCATCTCACTCAGCCTTTAAATATGCACTTTTTCCCATCTTCATGTACTTGATTCCTGTGTCTGTACCTAATTCTTCCCTGAACCCTGCATCCTGCTTATCTATACCCTGCTCTACCCTGGTTTCTCTTAACTCTACTGTGACTGTTCTCTTGATAGTTTTCTATCTCTAAGCATCGTTGTTATAACATGACACCCTCTATGGGGGTCAACACTGTTACACTCATGATTAAGTTAATTACTCTGTGATTTCATGTAAGACTTTATTCACTCTGTATTTTGGAAGCCTGCAATTGTAAACTGTATGTACCTGTTTTGAGATGATTTCATTGTTTGTAAACTGTACTTTCCCGGGTCATGCTTGAAAATAGGCAGGGTTTTTATAGCTTGACAGAAGATACCAGGAGAAAGGACTGCTGTGTGACTGAACTTCTCTGCTGGGACCAAAGAAGAAGAACTTTTGTACCTGGACCTTTAATTTAGGGTAATAAAAAAACTAACATACAAAACAAAAAAAAAAGTGTGTGTTTGGGTTAACTGAACTGAATGGGTATCTGAAGAGTTATCTAGGTGTAAATCTCAGGTGACTGAAATGACTTAACTGCTGTGAGGTTTAAATTACTTGTAGAAAGATCTGGTAAGTAGGTGGAGTGGCTTAGCTAGAAGGAAGCTACATTTAAAGACTGCCTTAGAAAGATTCTGCTAATATCTAGGCAGAAGACACCAGGAGAAAGGACTGCTGTGTGACTGGACTTCTCTGCTGGGACTATATTGCCCTCCCTCCCTCCCCTCCACTCCCCCACCCAAAGCTAGTTCTATTTTTATAGGCACAGGATTTGACTGACAACAGGAACTTCCTGTTTAGGGGCAGGAAGTGAGTGATCACAGAACCACCAAGGACCCACCATCCTAGAAGGGCAAGAGTAGCTCTCCAGCCCCCTCTAGTTGCTGGAGGTCTGCCTCTGAGCAAGTAAGTGGTCTACTGAGAAATATAGGATATTCTTGTCTCAGAACAGGGCAATCAGGAGCTTAAAGGGCACACAGCCAGAAAGTAAGGAGAGAGAGAGAAAAAAAAACAGAGGAAAGAGTAAGGATTGCAAACAGTTAAGGGGTCAGAAATAAGACATGATTGGAGTGGTGCAGTGCAGTGGCTGTGGAGCAGCAGTCTTCCAGGAGATGTTCTGGAGGATGCGGTGTTGTCCCATCTGCAGGCACCTTTCTGGGCTGAGGAAGGAGGTTGCTCATCTCCAGGCTGAGTTGGCCAGGATTTGTGGGACCTCCTCTTCCATTCAGGGACCACCAGTGCCACTGCTGTTGCCTCAGAGGTTGCCAAGAAAGAGGAGTGGTTGGACCACAGTGGGCTCAGGGAGGGTGAGGGTGGTGGAACAGAGGCGCATCCCTCCAGTTGTACCTCTCCACAATTCCTATGCCATTCTGGCAAAGTGTGGTTCCTCTATGGAGGCACCCACAGTGGAGACCAAGGAGGATGCTGGGAACCTCCACAAAGGAGACCCACAGTAGGGTGGCAGGGACCCTGCAGGGAAGGAAACAACTCCTGGTGGGGGACTCCATTGTTAGGAAGGTAGAACTGGTGGAGAAGGGAGGGAGGTAAGGTGCCTGCCTGGCACCATGGCTTGGAGGGACAGGGAGCGAATCCTCAGGATTGCCAGAGCAGCTGCACAGGGGAGGGAGCTGGATGTCATTGTCCACCTAGGGACAAATGACCTGGCTAAGAAAGGGATTAGAGAAGTGCAAGAAGAGTTTGTGGAATTGGGGAGGGGCCTTAGTCAAGTAGCATGCACGGTAACCTTCTCGGAGGTGCTACCAATCTATGGCATAGGAGAGGCTAGGGTGTTCTGCACCATGGGATTCAATCAATGGTTGAAAAACTGGTGTGGAGCTCAGGGATTTGGCTTCATTGAGGACTGGGGGTCCACCTGGAGTGATGCAAGCCTATACTGGCATGATGGGCTACATCTGTCCGGAAGGGGAACGAGGATCCTAGGTGATAGGTTTAAATGCTTCATTGGCAAGCTTTTAAACTAGCCAAGGGGGAGGCACTTGAAAATCCTAGCCCCCCCTAAATAATCACAGTAGTAAGTGCGGCAAACACCAACACAGAAGTGTCGATAGGGAGAAGGGCAGGGGTAATTGGAGAAAGTGACAAAGGCAAGAAGGACAGGGATGGGGCAAAAGGGAGTAAGGCCATCAGGAAATGGAGAGTAATGAGTACCATTGCCCGTAGTCTGGGCAACAAGCTCCCTGAGCTGGTGGCCTTAATGGAAGAGGGATGCCTGGATATCATAGTAGTCACAGAAACATGGTACACAGAGAACCATGACTGGGATGTTAACATACCAGGGTACATAACCTACAGGAGAGACAGGCAGGGGAGAAGAGGGGGAGGAGTAGCTCTCTATGTAAAGGAAGGGATAAAAGCAATTGAACAAAAGAGTAAACAGGGAGCAGAGGAGGCACTGTGGGTCACCTTGGAGACTAGAAAGGGCACCACAATCCACACAATGGTTGTGTACAGACCCCCATGTCAGGTTTAAGGAATGGACAAGGATATGATAGAATGCATTCTTAGAATGGCAGAGAAAGGGGAGATACTGTTGATGGGAGACCTGAATATGCCAGATGTTAACTGGAGCACATTTGCTGCAACCACATCCAAGAGCAGGGCCATTCTTGATGCCCTACAGGTGGCAGGCATTAGACAGCTAGTTTCAGAACCCACTCATGAGGGAGCAATCTTAGACCTCATACTCTCAAACGGAGGCAGTGAGAGGATCTCAGATCTAGAAGTGGGTTGCCATCTGGGGACAAGTGACCATCAAACAGTGTGGTTCACATTAAACTCAGCTACAGAGTCAAGCCATACAAAAGTGAGGGTACTGGACTTTAGGAGGGCTGACTTTGGCAAGATGGGAGAGTGCCTCAGAAAAACACTAGCAAAAAGTCTAGAAGGAGGTGTGGAGCAACAATGGGGAATTATCAAAACTGCCATCACAGAGGCAACAAGCCTTTGTGTGAAGCAAATAAACAAATCAAAACGAAAGAAAAAGCCACTATGGTTCTCAAAAAAGGCAGCTGTGAAAGTCAGGAAGAAAAAGATAGCATTCCAGAAGTATAAGGAAACACAGAAGGAGCAGGACAGACAGCTGTACCAGTTAAGGCAGAAGAAAGCAGGGAGGGAAGTCAGAATAGCAAAGGCCCAAACTGAGGAAAAGATAGCTAACTCATTTAAGAAGGGGGATAAAACCTTTTATAGGTACATCAGCTAGCGTAGAAAGACAAAGGGAGGGATAGTGAGGCTGAATAGAATGAACGGTGGGTGGGCAGAGGGGGACAGTGAAAAAGTAGGAATACTGGATGAATATTTCTGCTCTGTACTCACTAAAGAGGAGGGGGAAGTGCCTAATCCAATTAACAGAAGCACTCTTGATAGGGGGGTTGATCCTAGTCCTTTCACAGAAGAAAGGGTTCTGCAAGAACTCCTAAAATTGAAGGTGGACAAAGCAATTGGTCCTGATGGAATTCACCCCAGAATTCTAAAAGAATTAAGGGAGAAACTAGTGAGACCACTGGCTACTCTTTTTAATAAATCATGGGAGGATGGTGTGATACCCGAGGACTGGAGGAAGGCGGATGTGATTCCCCTTCACAAAAGTGGGACCAAGACAGAGGCAGGAAACTACAGACCTGTCAGTCTGACTTCTGTGGTAGGGAAAGTGATGGAGTCACTTCTGAAGGAAAGAATAGTTGAGTACCTAGAGGCCAGTGGAGCACAGGACCCAAGGCAGCATGGGTTCACAGCGGAAGGTCATGTCAGATAAATCTAATAGATTTCTTTGACTGGGTGACCAAAGTAGTAGACCAGGGAGGGGCTGTGGACATGGCTCACCAGACTTTAGCAAGGCATTTGACACAGTCCCACACAAAAGATTAATAGTCAAATTAACCAGCCTGGGAGTGGGTCCCAGGGTGGTAGCCTGGGTAAAACATTGGCTGGACAACAGGACACAGAAGGTAATTGTAAATGGAGTCCACTCTGAAGAAAGGGGGTTACTAGTGGGGTACCATGAGGTTCAGTATTGGGTCCAGTCCTTTTTAATGTCTTTATCAGTGACATTGCAGAGGGACTGGAAGGAAAAGTATGCCTTTTGCAGGTGACACAAAGATCTGCAACAGGGTTGATACACAAGGAGGCGTGGAAAGGATGAAAGGGATTTGGCAAGGTTGGAGGAATGGTCAAGTATGGCAGCTAGGATTCAATGCAAAGAAGTGCAAAATAATGCACCTGGGAAACAAGAACCCAGGGGAAGGATACACAATGGGTGGGGAGATAGTAACAACAACAAAAAAGGAAAGGGACCTGGAGGTAATCATATCAGATGACCTTAAGGTTAGCAAGCAATGTGAGAAGGCAGTAGGGAGGGCTGGGGGTATACTGGGATGTGTAGGGAGAGGCAACATCAACAGAAAACAGGAAGTTGTTATCCCTCTGTGCAGACAGTTGGTGAGACCCCATCTGGAGTACTGTGTCCAGTTCTGGAGATCCCATCTCCGCAAGGACATAGACAGGATAGAGGCAGTCCAGAGGAGGGCAACTAACATGGTGCAGGGTCTGCAAGAGAAGCCGTATGAGGAGAGACTAAAGGAGCTTAAAATGTATACCCTTGAGGAAAGAAGGGAGAGGGGGGACATGTTAGAAACTTTTAAGTACCTCAGTGGAATCAACAAAGTCCAAGAGGGTAGTATCTTTCAGAAAAAGAGACGTGCAAGAACAAGGGGACACAATTTAAAGATAGAAGGAGAGGCGGTTCAGGGGCAATGTGAGGAAGTATTATTTCACAGAGAGGGCAGTGGATGCATGGAACAGCCTTCCTGAGGAGGTTGTGGGGTCTAAAACTGTGGGAGAATTCAAGAATGCATGGGACAGACATAAGGCAATTCTTGTGGGGGGTAGGAAGAAATAGGCTGTTGGTTAACTAGGCTCTGCGGCCTATCCTGTAGGTAGGGAAATGGGCAGACTAGATGGGCCTAGCGGTCCTTATCTGCCGTCAAATTCTATGTTTCTATGTTTTTGCCTAATGCACTTACCTGGTTATCAAAAGCTAATAAATAAATAAATCCCAACTGCAGTGGCTCGTTTGTGTCAATGTTCACCAGGTGTGCCTCGAGCTGCAAAGCCACCACTGTCTCTACTACCTTCCTCAAAAATGGGAGGTTGGAGATTGGTCAATAATTCACCAAAACATTAGGGTCGAGTGATTGTTTCTTCAGCAGGGACCTCACTGATGTCTGTTTAAAGGCATCAGGGAAAACCCCTGCCAAAAGTGAACACTGGACAATCTTGATGAACACTGGACCAATAGACTCCACACCTCCCACTAGGAGATGTGTCAGGCCAGGGTCCAGTTCGCAAGAGGTGGGTCACAGTTTTGAAATCCCCTCGATGATCTTTACCATCTCCACAGGCTAAATCGTACCCCAGGCAGTCAGAGATCTGCCTTCTCCTGCAGGCTGAACACTATGGGTCAGGTCATACTCCACTGGAGTTATCCTAGTCCTAATAGTCAACACTCTGTCAGCAAAGAACTGAGCAAACTCTTCACAATGTACAACAAAAAGTGCTCTTTTTTGCTGCAGGTAGGTCGGATGCAACAATCTGTCTACAGTCTGAAAGAGCAGAGTTGGTCTGTTCTTTCCTTCAGCAATCTCCATGGACAGGAACTCTACCTTCTAACAATTGATTGCCCCTTCATACTCCATAGTGAGTCCTCAAGGCCAGTCTGTCTTCCATCATCCCGGTTCTCCTCCAGCAACACTCCAACTTACCTTGGTCTTTATCTTCTTGAGAGCCCCATCAAACCATGGGGGTCTCAAGTAAGAAGACTTGGGTCATGTACAGATTGGTGCTATGGTGTCCAGTGCTTTGGTGACAGCGTTATTATATGCTATCACAGCCTTATTCAACACTGTCTCACAAGCAGCACTCACACCAGAAAAATCTACTACTGTTATCAGTCCCTCTGGGGATAAACCCCTCAAAGGGCGGTAGTGGACCATCTCAATAGGGGACAGACCAACGAAAATTCAACTGTGCAGTGATCCGATCAATCAACCGGATCAATCTTGAGATCAGTAATCTCCAGCCCCAATGAGAATACTAGATCCAAGGCATGGCCGTGGGTAGGTGCCATGGAAGCAACTCCTTGTGACAGGCCCAGAGATGTCATATACTGTACATATACATTCAACAAGTGAAATCACTTTAGAAAGCTTCAGAAAAAACGTACTCAATTTGAAGAAAAAGTAAACTCAATTTCAATCTTGCACCACTAGATAGCACTAATGAACATCTTTTTACATCTCAAGCAGACAAAGCTATTTTTAATTTTTGCATAGCAAAACAATTCTATTCATATTACTAATGCATACTGTGAAATATTTTTAGTCTAAATATTGTGAAATTGTTCTAGTCATATGCAACCCAAATTAATACTGTCTGCAAAATCAAATAATTACATACTAGTGGATATTTTTACCCTTATTATAATGTAGTTTTCATTTAATACAATCTAAGCAGAGATAGAAACCACATTTGTTTATTTTATTTATTTATTGAACTGAGTCACCAGGAAAGGCACACTGAGAAAAACGATGCTCGTCTCCCGGTGCAACCTGGGGGAAGGGTACAAGGGGAGGATAACACGCAGGCTATCACATAACAATTAAACGTTATAGAGAAGAGGATGGAATACTTGGTTACAACATAGGTAACAGTCAGCTAAAAGCATATACCAGAGGAATACATACAACTTCCAGACATACATACATACATATGTAACCCCAGGGGTTGAGTTGATGGTATTTTTTGTGTTTTAAGCGCTGTGCGGTGCCTCCATATGTAACCCCCTATCTGGGACCTGGGTTCGGGGAGAAAACTATTGCTCACTCCAATTTTAAGAGATTTTCCAAGTTCTTGGACCTCCTTGCAATTGAGACCAGAACAAGCCAGAAAAATCAGTGGGTTTGAGCACCACAAGTGATGAAAATCTGAAAGAAAAGAGAACAGAGAAATAAATAAATTAAATCCATAGCATATTTCACAGCTAGTTTAGCATGTCAATCACAGACAAAATTCCTTTTTAATCAAAAATGGTTTCAAATCCCATTTTTCATTTAAACCCAAATGTTTGACACTGTCCATCCTGTAGATCCAATAGCTCTCACGTTGGAGTAGCAAGTTTGATCTATCATCACCATTTCTGGGTGGGGGTACCATTTCCAATCCCACAAATTTCAACCATCTTGGATCTGATTCATGCATTTCAGCAAAATGTGTCCCTACTGGTGTGTCTCTCCTAGCATGTAAAATGGAACGTACACGTTCCTGTATTCTTTGCTTGAGTGGTTGCACAGTTTTTCCTACATAGACCAAATTACAATCACACCAGAGCACATAACCCACATACACTGTGTCACATGTTATGAGTTCTCTTATGTTTACAGCCATATTTGCTAATGGTGGATGGTTAAAGCATTTACTGTTAGTATCATGTTTGCATATATTACACCTTATGCATTTGTAAAAGCCTGCTGGATGCACCAGCAACCAAGAACCTTTTTTGGGGGTTTCCATCCTGCTGTGGTCTTGTCTATCTTTGATATTCCTAGTTCTAGTAAAGGTGACCCTAGGTTTGACTCCCACCACAGCATTAATCTCTGGATCACTTTGTAGAATTTGCCAGTTTTGATTAATTATGTTGCCAATGTGTCCAGCTAGGTGGTTATACTCTGTCATAAAAGTACAAGGAATGTGTTCAGGTGTGTCATTCTCTTTTTTATTTAAAAGTGTTTCTCTAGGAATCCTATTTACTCTTCTTCTGGTCTCCTGTAAAAGTTTTTCTGCATATGCTCTGGCCCTGAATCTTGCAGTATGTTCATATGCTTGAGTAGCATAATCCATTTCACTGCTACAATTTGTTCATATACGTAGAAATCTAGATTGAGTATTAGCCGTATTGGTCCTTGCAAGAACAGATCCAGAAGCAAATGATATGATACCTTTTAATGGACCAACATAGATGTAATAACAAGAACAAAGTGCTCTAGCTTTCGGACCAACCAGTCCTTCTTCAGAAGCCGAATGGCAGTTATTTAGAAAAAAACAATACTTTTAACAGCTAGATCATGCAGAAAAAAAACAGAAAAAAAAAAACACTGGTTTAAAATGCTCATTTACAAAAAATACAGATGATGATGTCAGAGAAGTTGAACAGTGCTATGTTACCTTCAGCTGGGAGGGTCCCAGGATCAAAGGTGCTTTGTGCAAAACACATACAAAGAATCCTACTGCATATACATTTATTTGACATAGGATAACACTGCTGGAGCAGATGACTCTTAAATCAAGCTATGAGTGTCACAATGTGTATAAGAATGTGATTACTGAAAAACAACCCCCACCCAAATTAGAGACATACTAAGTTTGTCTAGGACTCCAAGAAGTTTCAGTGTATGCATTATAGACAAGAAGTTACCAGTAAAGCTGTCCTAAAAACATCAGTGCACAATGTATGATGTGTAAAACTTAGCTGGATCTATCACCCAACTACACTCTCCACCTAGAAATCATGCCCCATAAACTTCAAAAACCTCTAGTGTAGTGACAGGACTTTATAAAGGATAATTTAAATATAAATTGACAGTGTTAGTGTCAAACAAAAATACTCTTGTCGAGGACCACCAAGGAATTAAGACCATGTAGCCTGATATGTACTGATGTCAATAAATTCTCAGTGTATAACAACTTGATGTACCAGAAGTGTCTAAGGAATCTGAAAAAGAGATAAAAATTTCATTTCTCTCCTCCTCCTCTTCACACAAACAGTACACCCAACCCCACCCCATATCCCCATAATGCGGGGGGGGGGATAACTAGCTTTAAGGAGATACACACACACACACACACACACACACATGCACATGCACGTGCACACACACACACACACACACACACACACACACACACACACACACACACACACACACTCTCCTAATGAACCTTCATTCACATCAATCACTGCAATAGTTCCCCAAAGAAATTCAGCTTGTCATGAAATCCCAAGTAAAAGGGATTATGTATCCTAATACCTACAGAGTAAAAATGTGACACTATTTAACCTTACTCATATCTGCGTAGTAACATTTCCAAGGATTCTGGATAGAACCACAATGAAATAAAACCTCCACCCTCCCTGGGGTAAGGTAACTAGAAGTAAATATTAAGTATGTGTGTAAGACCAGAGGACTAACATACCAACATTTCCACAAATCACTACAATATTATCCTAATGTAAAAAGGTCTGTCCAGGACCCCCATGCAAATGAGATCCCGCACCCCAATATATTCAGAGTTAAAAAAAAATATGTGACAGTCTATGATAACACTCCAGTATGTACAGTAACAGGCCAGGTAATCTGAATATGGCACAATGGAATAAACCCCACTCCTGGGTGAAGGTAAAAAGTGAGGAGGAATTAATATTCATTATGTGTATGAAGTAAGAGTAGTAACACACTGTAACTCCATGTATCTAAATAGAAGCCTACCTCAATGCGACAGCAAGTCCCACACCTGTTATATTCACATTCCTCACAACACATGCCCACACACATACACCCATATACACACACCCACACCCACACCCCACACATGCTGATGTCCTATAATATGCCAGTCTGAAGAAAAAGAGGTCTATGGATGTCAATTTCTGTAATGTCCCATGAAACCCAGATCAATGTTCATTCCATCTGCTACCATACTGAGATGTGAAACAAGTTTAATCTCAAAAGCTTGTCTCTGTTGTGTGTTTTTGAGATTTCCTTTTAAGACCATTACTGACATATCCAAAATTGAGTGGTCAGGCTGGGAGAAGTGGTGCCCCACTGGTTTTTCAGTCCTCTTTGTTCTAATAGTATGTCTGTGCGAGTTCATCCTAGTGCGGAGCTGCTGGCTTGTCTCTCCAACATAACCTATTTATGGACATCTTTTGCACTGAATGAAATAAGCAACATGTCATGATGTGCATGTGTAACTCCCATGCACCTTGAATTGTCTGTTTTGTGATGTAACCACACAGTCCGAGGTGGAAACAAGCTCACAAATCTTACAGGTGCGTTGATTGCAGGGTCATGTGCCATTGTGTGGCATGGTGTTCTGTTCTGGCGAAAGCTTGCTCCTAATAATTAGGCTGGCTAAATTTGGTGGTTGTTTAAAAGATAGTAGTGGTAGTTCCTTAAAAATACAATTAAGGGTTTTATCCTCACTAAATAGTGGGTGGAGGTCTTTAATAATCTTACGTAGAAGTTCAAGGTCTGGATGATATGTGACTACCAAGGGTATTGTGTCTGTAGCTGTCTTTTCTTTATATTGAAGTAGTTGTTGTCTTGGTACTTGCGTTGCACGTTCTGTTATCCTGTCAATTTCTCTGGAAGAGTGTCCCTGCTCAATAAAGGTGTTTTTCAACATAGCCAACTATGTATCTGTGTCATCCTCATTTGAACAAATACGGTGACATCGGAGTGCTTGATGTATTTGTTCAAATGAGGATGACAGAGATACACATTTGGCTATGTTGAAAAATCTAAGGTTCAGATTATTGTTGTTCAGCCAAAAAATGAAATCTGAAATTATGCCACTGCCTCCCTTCCATATGC
Organism: Neoceratodus forsteri; assembly: GCA_016271365.2. NCBI lineage: Eukaryota > Metazoa > Chordata > Ceratodontiformes > Ceratodontidae > Neoceratodus > Neoceratodus forsteri. The sequence continues at coordinate 356,295,265 of CM057457.1, forward strand.
ACAAAATATCATCAATAAAGCGGTACCAAACTGCAATGTGCTCATGGAAGGGTTTTTTTTTTCTTTATCAAATATGATTTCTTCCTCCCAATGGCCCCAAAACAAATTAGCATAGCTGGGGGCCATGGCTGCCCCCATAGCTGTGTCACATCTCTGTTTGTAAAACACTCCTTCAAATTCAAAATAATTATGTGTAAGAGTAAATTCTATCAAGTGTGTAATTAACTCTTTTGGCATTGCACTATTTTCTGGTGCTTTATTACGCCAATATTTTATGGACTCTAAACCTAAATTGTGTTCTATGGACGTACTGTATATAGTGACTCCATATCTATCCCTATCCAAGTGTTGTTCTCTCCTCATTCTACATTTTTTTTTAAACTCGCAAAAGCTCTGTAATATCTTTTATATAAAATTTCAAATCTTGTACTATAATCTGCAAAAAGAAATCTACAAATTTCCTTACATTTTGAGTAATAGACCCACATCCTGAGACAATTGGTCTCCCAGGGGGATCAGCTTGATTTTTACGTGTTTTTGGAACTGCAGAAATACAAGGAACAACCAGATATTCAGGTCACAAATATGCCTACTCTTTGTCTGATATACTGCTATCATCCAATGCTTTTTTCAATATCTGAAATAGCTCTTTTTTATAGCAGAGGGGGGGTCACTGTTCAATTTCTCATAGTTATGCACATTTTGTAGCAGATCTGATACCACGTTCTCATATTTATACACATCCATCACTACAATGTTGCCTCCTTTGTCTGCAGATTTAAAGATAATACCATCTGAAGTAGATAAACTGTACAATGTGTTCCTTTCCTTTCTAGTTAAATTATATCTAGGCTCATGATTTCCCTGTAAAATAGTTTTCACCTGCCTATTAACTGTTTTTTCAAAGCTTGATATCATGTTGTTATTAATATAAAGACAAAAAGTAGAACTGGTGGTAGACTGTGATTTTCTAAGTTTAGCTAGATGTCCTTTTGCCTGTAGCAAACCGTTATCTGACGCCATACTACTGGAGGTCAGGAGGTCAGGAGGTCATGCTCACCACAATTCTCTTGAAGTAATCCATCTAGGGCCTGCAAATTAGAAAGTTCAATTTCTAGGTCCTTAAATGTATTATCAGTTACTTCTTGTTCAGAATCCAAATGTTTTCATATACCAAGTTTAGATCTTCAGCCACTTGTAAGGCACAGTCCAAATCTTCATTAGATGGAGTTATTAAATTCTCAGAATCAGCCCCCATATTCACGCTATAATCTGACTTCCTTGAAAAAAAAACAATTTAAGTTTAAGCTTTCGAAAAAACTTCTGTAAGTCAATAAATATTGGAAAGTTGTTAACCACAGGAGTTGGAATGAAATTAAAGCCTTTTCTCAGTACCGAAATCTCCATGTTGTCTAATCAGACTTCAGAGAGGTTAAAGGGAAGCAATGGAAAATACAAAGCTTTCCTCAGACACTGCAGAAACTCTCAATTAGTGCTTTCAGACAGTAGCAACTTTATTTAATGATTTAGAACAGCTATCCACAACTTCCACTTCCCGTTGCTGGCAGCAGCCATTTCATGAGCAGCAGTGAGCTTCCTGAGCTCACTGTATGCTAATATGCCCGTTTCACCTCAGCTATTGGTTGGCAGGACATATTAGCATAAACTGAGCTCAGGAAGCTCTCTGCTACTCATGAAATGGTGGCTGCCAGCAATAGAAAGTGAAAGTTGGAGGCTACTGTTTAAATCACTAAAAAATCAGTTAGAGTAATTTGTTAAAAAAATTTTACTGTCTGAAAGCAGTAAACAGGCATTTTTGTAGTGCCTGGGTAAAGCTGTACTTTTTCCACTGTTTCCCTTTAATTACTTGTAGCTTATGTCTTTCTTCTTTGCTCTCAACACTCAGTCTACTGCTCCTATTCGTGCCTCGGCCCCTTCCACCGAGGTGTGTTCTATGCCTTCTCTTCAGCTTGTCTCCACCCTCTGGTCCTTGTCTAAAAAAGCTCTCTGGCCCCTTTTGTTGTTATTGCCTCCTTTACTATTACTCGATCTGTCCTGTGATCTGTTGGATTGAATGCGTACTCTGGACCTTCCTCTGCTAATAGATTGATTCTTTGGCCAGCTGGTAATGTTTCCCTTATCATAGTCATTTTGGTCCCAACTGAGTTTCTTATTCTTTTTACTCACAATATCAGCTTCATATTTTAACAGTTTTTCTTTAAATTTTTGTATCAAGATCTGTGAACTGCGGATGTTCTTTAAAGGTTAGAACTTTAGTTTTAATTATTTTAAGTTCCTTCAGCAATTCATCAAGCTTTAAGTTATCAAACTTAATTAAAAATTGAATGAATACCTTGGAACATTCACATGCTGCCTTAATCCAGTCTTCCTTGAAATCAAACTCGTCTATTCCACTCAATGGTTCTACAGTGATGAGTAAACCTCTTGGTGCTTGGTCATGCTCTAAATACACTTCCAAAGTTGAAGCATTATAAGTAATGTCAATTTCTCTGATTAACAGCTTCTCTAGTTCAAAAAATGCTGATTTTATACCCTCTGGTATGTCTGTTTGAATGTTGCCACCTTGTAAGCGTTCCTTTGCTCTCCTTCTTTGCTGACTCAGGTTCTCACAGTCCTCCCAATAGTAGCCTGGCTCCATTGATGATGCTGCCGTTTCTGCTTGTCGCATATTTAAATGGCAAATGCTCTTCGTTTCCAAAAATAAATGCAAACACAGAGACTATGCTGCTGATATACAGATGCACAAATTCAGGCCACTCAATAGTTTGCACGTCCACCATTTGACTAGTCAGGACATAAAAGTTTAGACTCGTACTGTCCCAATACACAGTCACCAGCCTTCAGCAGCACAAAATGGCCAAAATCCTGAAAGCAAGAAAAAGAATAGTGCTGCGAATGGCTATTTCCATAAATCTGACTGGTGCAGTTCAAAAAGGGCAACCTGCCCTTCACATAGAACTAAAGTCACAATAAATAAACTGCACTCAGACCGCATAAAAAATAAATCTTAGCCAAAGAAATTAATTTAGTGGATTTTATTTCCACAACTTTGCAAGTGGTCACGCTATGCAGAAATTAAAGAAAGCTTTGTCTGCTTGAGATTTAAAAAGATGTTCTTTGGTGCCATCTAGAGGTGCAAGATTGAAATTGGGTTTACTTTTTCTTTTAATTAAGCATGTTTTTTTCCGAAGCTTCCTAAAGTGATTTCACTTGTTGAATGTATGTGTATATAAACTTTGTCCTCATTATGAGCTTCACCCCCTGAGGAAGATTCTTTTTGAATCAAAGTGCTGGGGAGCTTATGTGTGCCTTTACCGTGACCGCTTGCAAAGTTGTGGAAATAAAATCCACTAAATTAATTTCTTTGGCTAAAATGTATTTTTGATACGGTCTGAGTGCAGTTTATTCATTGTGTAATTAGTTCTATGCGAAGGGCAGGTCGCCCGTTTTGAACTGCACCAGTCAAATTAATGGAGATAGCCAGTTGCAGCGCTATTCCTTTTCTTGCTTCCAGAGATGTCATAATCTGGAGGAAGTTCTTACCAACATGTGAGAGTTCGTCATCGATCCAGGTGTTAAAGTCACCCAAAACTAACCATCTAGGCAACTGCAACACCCTGTTGGCAACAAAGTCTGTGACTTCCTGCAGGAAGTCCCCCCTTGTGGCCCGGAGGACGATACATGAGGAAGATCCTGCAACTCACACCTGGACCCCCATGTACGGCCACGCATTCAAATGATGCAGTAGTGTCAACTGGGTGCACAGAAGATTTCAGATTGGATCTAAATCAGACAGCCACTCCCCCACCCCTGTGTTCCTACCTCGGGCAGTGCACCATGGAGTATCCTGGTGGGATGGAATGCCTCCAAAACTGGACCTGCATCATTCCCCAACCAAGTCTCTGTAATGCTTGCCAGATCAACTGAGGAAATCAAGTCAGCCATAATTGCTGTCTTGTTTCTCTTCAATCTGGCATTGTAGATCACCACCCTGGGAGGAACCATGGAGGCTGCCAGTCCATCAGTTGCCTGTGCACTTGGTCTGGTGGGACCCCTGAGAATGGAAACCAAACACATCTGGCCTCTCTTGTGGTCCCAATTAGCCCCAGGGCACCTCCTGAACTTTACCACCCTGATGCTCCTCACCTCAGCCACCCTATCAGCATTCCCCTGCCTACCCCTCCGCCTCTTCACTATACCGATCTCCTCATAGTGTCTTGCTGCTGTGGCTTTCACTGGGAGGTCTGTAAAGGGGTGGAGGTCATACAGTTTGGAAGCTGAATAGGTGACCCGGTCATTGCAATTGCCTAGGCACATCTTCTCTAGTTCCCTGTGCTGGTATCTCAAATTTCTTCAATACACCCCTTGGTGTCCAACATAAACCTCCAAAGACTTTGCATAGGTCTGTTTGAATATTGGAAATTGCACTAAGGCACTAGCCATTGTGGCACCCTATTTCGGGAGCCATGTCTGCAGGGCACTAAATAGCTTAGCGGTGGGCTGATATGGTTCTATACTCAGTTGAATAGCGCTGGTGCACTAGTCCACTGAATGTAGTGTCTTTGGGAACCTGGGCTATGGCAATCCTTGGCTCTCTGTTGAACTATTTATGGATCTGAAAACAAGGGACCTTCTCTGGCTTCGGGCATGGGCCACTGCCAATCAAGCTGATATTCAGATCTACAATGGGTGCGAAATGACTGCACTAAATCAATCTGCCAGAAGAAAAATGCATACTACAGAGATACCCTCATGAACACCTGGGGAAAAGGGAAATCCTTCTGGGAGAATCTTAAAGAAGTAACTGGGAAGCAGCCAAAAACCTCACCTACTATGTTGGTCATTGATGGTGGCATAACTCTTGACCCTACCACAATTGCAAATACTTTCAATACTGCATTCTCTGACCTCAGTAGTGTTCTCCCTTCAGACTTCTTCAGTGATGAACACCCTCCTTCTCCTATCCCAAGCCCACAACCCCCTCCCTCCAACCTCCTACCATTCTACTTTAAGGAAGTCAGGGCGCATGAGGTCCGTAAATACGTCTCTAATGCAATTGCCAAATCCAGAACTAGTGGGGACTCACTCGACCTCAAGCTGGTGTCCCTCACCCTTGATGAAGTGTAACTTCCACTAACAAAAATTTTCAACCTCTCCCTCACCCTCAGGCAGTTCCCCGACAGATGGAAATCAGCCACAGTAACCCCGGTCCACAAAAGTGGGGACCAGGACCTGCATGTGAACTACCGACCTATCTCCATACTTCCTCCCCCAAGGCCATTGAACGTATAGTATCTGACCAACTAGTGGAATACCTGGATAAACACAAAATCCTCTGCCCCAAACAACATGACTTCCGTACAGGTCACAGTACTACATCAGCCCTCCTTGAATTCACCAGTGCTATCCACAGCTCATTGGACAACAGCCTCCTAACCAGGTCGGTCTTCACAGACCTTACCAAGGCTTTTGACACTGTACATCATAAACTATTAATCACACAGCTACATTCTGCTGGGCTCTCACCTGAGTCCACTACCTGGTTCAAGAGCTACTTGGAGAACCTCTCCCAATGAGTGAAAATAGCTGATGTTCTCTCAGATGCACATCCTGTTCACTCAGGAGTTCCTCAAGGCTCCATTCTTGGGCCACTTCTTTTTAGCCTCTTTCTGAATGATCTTCCACAATCGTGTCCAGCACAGATCCTCCTTCATGCTGACAATGCCGTCATCTTCTCCACTTACAAGGATCAGGGCCACCTTCATAAGAATCTACAGATTGCCTTCACCTCAATTGAAACTTAGTTTTACACATAAATTGGTTCTCAACTATAAAAAAAAACGAAGTCCATGCTCTTCTGCAGCCAGCACAACAAACACAGACTCAATCCCATGACGATCAAAAACTGCCTTGGTGCAACCCTCGAACAGGTGCAATCCTTTAAATATCTAGGAGTTACCATCGATTGTAACCTATCATATGCTACGCACATTGACAAAACTGCCAAGGCTGCCAACACTCACATTGGCCTACTCTTCAGGCACAGGCAATGCCTTACCTCAGATGCCTTAAGGATTGCAGTACAGAGCTCAGTAATCTCAATAATCGACTATGGCCTGATCATCTATGGCTCTGCCTCTGCCAACACCCTCAGGCACATATCCATTGCACTAAACAAAGCTTGCCATCTCATAGCTGGTGCCCATTGCCTCACCCACATGTGTGATCTCTATGCACAGACTAGGTGGCTTCAACTTTCAAACTGGATCAAATACCAAACCTGCCTTATGGCAAAGAAAATAACACTAGGCCTTGCTCCCCCAGGTGTCCAAGCTCTCCTCTGCCCAGTGTGGACTATTTGCATCACCAGGGGCTCTGAATCCCAGCTTCAGCATATCCCGCGTTTCTGCACCACACAAGAGCAAAGATCATTTGCACACAGAGCTCCCAGCTGGTTCAATGGTCTCAAAATTGACATCGCCTCAATGCCAAAGCTTGGTCCATTCAAATCCAGTCTCCATCACATCCTGTCTGCATCTAGCTCCTGTGACTGTCCTTCCTAATTGTTCTCCCCTCTCCTCTTTGCTCTTTCCACCTAGTACTTGACCCTCTCACCCCTCAACTCCCTCTCCCATACACCCATTCATCCTCCCCTCCTCCCACCCTCCTTCTCTACCCCCCAGCACTTTTAATTGATATTTGACAAGTGCCTCTGGCCGCACCCCACTAGTGTGTCTCTCCTCCATACTGTGTCAACCCTGTTACCAGACCTCCTTCTGGCATTTTTGCCACTGTATTGAATGTATAAAACTGTATGTAACTGCCTGTAACCCACTGTTATAGTGTTATTCAATGTCTTGTTTGAATTGTACCTCATCCGACATGAAACCTTTGTAAAAGAGCTTTGGCTCAAAGGTACTTGTAATCCTAGATTCAATAAATAAAATAAATAAAGAGTGCAACTTTTTTCACTCTGGTTTGTGCATTTTTTGAATATCAGACCATGGAATTTCAAATCCAGAATGAATTCAAGGAGATTGGTAAGTCACAATGCAAACATATCTGCAGAGTCATATTTTAAGAAATCATACCCATATCGAGGGCAAGAAGATATGCAATAAACAAAATTTAGGGAAACTAAATACTCCTGGTTAAACAATTTGGGAAAAAAAAAAAATGGTTATGTGTACGAGAATGACATTTTATTCGGGCACAGAATGTGAGTTAATAACTATGTGTTTGTCCATACATACTGTAAACCCCAATACCCCAGGCGTGGCTGAAAATGGATCTTTGATACAGTCCACCTTCCTGGTAAAATCAAATCAAATAAATAAATAAATAAACTGGGTAGCAAGAGAAAAATTAAAGTTTACCCACAATTGGAGTACTTTTGAGGGTAGAAATAACCTTTGCTTCAGAGATGGGTTACACTTAGAAAGGGGGCAGCAATTCTGGGGAAAATGTTTCAGACTGCAGTTAGTTTTAATTTCAATTCTATGTGTGGTACATAGCTCAGTGCTTGTGATATGTAGAACTGAATGAGATTTGGTTGGTGCTTAGATACATTAGAGCTAGAACAGTACGTAGGACAGTGCATCCAGGATGTAGGAACTGGATAATATGGTTATTGCTTAGATACGTTAACACTGGATATGAACATAGGTCAGTGGTTGTAGTACATAGGAAATGGACTGGATATGATTGGTGCTTAGATACATTGAACTGAATGAGATATGGTAGCTGTTAGAACTTGATGTTTTGGCCTTTCTCTGTATTCCACCTTTTGCAGGATGCTTAGTCGAGAGTAGGAATGAAGGCCCAAAAAGAAATGTAATCACCAGTATGACTACCTCCTCCAACTCCGGAGAGTGTGGCCAGTAGCACACAGGAGAGGAAAAACCTCCTGAGGAGGAAACCTCCGAAGACCCATGGCTACTGACCTGCCCATCCTCTGGGCATACTAAAGGAGAGAAATCCTAATTTAACTAAGAGTAACAAGTCGTTGTCTAATCTGAATCTCGAGTTTTGACTGAAGAGTAGATCTTGAGTTGATTACGAGCAGTAATCCTGAAGTTGAAGTACCGATGATAAGTGTCCATGAAAAGAGATGGTAGCACGTCCGGTTAGCAAATCCCCATCCAGTATCAATAGGTGAATAGGTTGAGTATTTTTCTATAAGGCAAGCTCGATCAATAGTTGTGAGCGAAATCCATCTTGGAATGGCGGGAGTGATCCTGGTTACCAGACAATCTGTAAATGCGTGAGGCCCTAAGCAGGGAGATGCAGCACGTAGAGTGCAGGCTGCCAGGCCAAAGAGGGAAGCAGGTAGACACCTCCGGACCCCGGATGTGGTGAAGTAGGCAGCAGTAGAGAAGCAATATATGCCAGGTGAAGGCAAGCAGGAATGCACTGAGCAGAAGCCAGGCCCTTGGGGAGCGAGGCAGTTAGAAATCTCCATGCCCCTTGACAGGGTGAGTAAGTATATTAAGTAGTATATGGGCCTCATGAGGTGAGTAGAGTAAGTTGAGCAAGAAGCTAGCCCTTTGCGGGCGAAACGAAAAGAACCTCCAGGCTCCCTTGCTGGAGCAATATTTATATATATATATATATATATATATATATATATATATATATCCCTGTAGAGGGCGGTGTAGGGGTACGGTTAAACATGATCAGGCCTGTGGAGACCCCCATGTGTCACTAGTGTAGGTCAGTGTACAAAGGTGGGACCACATGAGGTCGGTAAGGGCATGATGGAATACGTATGAGTGACTAGGATGTCCTGGGCAGGGGAAGCAGCAGCAAAATATTCCAGAACACTCCAAAGCTAGAAACATGACAGTTGGCATCGAGGTGGAACTGATGATGAATGTCCTTTGAGTCTTTCAAAAGGAAGCAGAAGTAGGCTCCATAATGAAGCATGTAAGGATGTTTTGACTGAAGGCTAGCTAGGTGCAAGTAGGTGAAAGGTATGGCAGCTGGCAATGCCCAGTACCAGAAAGCTGGATGAAGGTGAAGCATCACTGGTAGAGTTCCCAATCCTGTTGTACAACTTCGGCGATGAGCAAGCAATGTTGAAAAGAAGGCTTCAGGCAGATGATGATCCCGTGGAGATGACATACAAAGAAGTACGATGGGCAATCTGGAACCAGGTGGCATTAAGCAAAGAAGCAGGCAGCAGTGACTAGGTCTAGTCTGAAGGCAGCAAATAAGTAGTGAGCTAGGCCCCCACATGGGCTAGCAGGAGCAGCTGGACCTCCATGTACTGTAGGTCAGCTGGAGGAAGGAGTAGTGAGTGTGAATCAAGCTAGGCCTCCACATAGGCTAGCAGGACAGACTGGACCTCCATGTAGGTCAGCCTGAGGAAGGAGTAGTGAGTTTGAATTGAGATAGGCCTCCATGTAGGCTAGCAGGACAGACTGGACCTCCACGTAGGTCAGCCCGAGGAAGGAGTAGTGAGTGTAGTAGAGCTAGGCCTCCACGTAGGCCTAACGGATAGGCAGGACCTCCACATAGGTCTGTCAGAGAAGTGAGTGAGGGGGTTGAGCCAGTCCCCAAGTCGGCTGGCCAACTGTTGAATAAGGATGGCTGGATGAAGGAAAGAATCTGCAGGAATGGATCTGAGGAAGCAGTGGACCATTCAGTACAGACAGAAGATGTCCAGTCCTAGACCTGCAGGGTAAATGCCTGGAACATGAATGATATCTTGACTGCTGAAAAGGGCAGCTGCTAGCCACAGGTGTATAGTAGAGTATCCCAGGACAAAACAAGCTGACACTGTAGAGATCCTCTGTTGCAGACAGGAACATGCAGTAGCTGAGGAATCGTGACTCTATGCAAATAACAGCCCAAGGGGCATGGCTGAGGGGTACAGTACTGATTTGAGTTACTGGAACGAAATCACAGAACATGACTGATGCTATAGGTCAGGTAGCCACTGAGTGCCCATGGAGTAGATGGGATGAGCAGGCTAAAAGGAGGAACTGGGGCTTGGTGAACTGTGGAGTCCATGAAATGCTGTAGTGATGACAGTGGGTCTGATACACAGGCAGGAAGCAAATACCGTACCAAGAGAGTAGAAGTCTTGCTAGTCCTTGCCATTCTCCAGTGGCTTAACAGGTGCCAAGTCAATAGAGATGGAAGGAGGCAGTACTGTAGCTCTGGCAGTTCAGAACGTCAGGAGCAGCCCCAGTACAGGTGACAGACTGATGTTCGTTAAATGTATGAAGGCAAATTGAGGTGGATTGCAGCAGAAGAATGAAGTCCTGGGGCACTGCAAGCCCGAAAAGTAACCGAGGAGAGGTAGGCAGGTAAATTGGTGAAGAATGGACAGGCAGTAGTACTCTGAAGGACTGGATGGAGCCGAGTTATGGAAGGCAAGCTGAGGGACAAACAGGAAGCAGCAGTGCAGTATGACGTCCACAGGAGCTGGAACACTGATTGTTGCAGAAGGCATGGAAACGAGACACCCAGGAGTATAGTGATGGTGTGTGGAAGAAGCACCGCACGCTGAGCAAAGGAATCACCAACCTGAAGGTCATAGTTCCTGGTTTTGGTTTGTTGAATGGCAGGTGAAGGAGCGCAGCAAGGCAGTTCTGGATACGCCAGTGTTGGCAGCACTCTGACGTGCAGCGCCATGCAATCCCGGAGACTCTGAGCAAGGGAAGCTAGAGACAGTCATGTGCAAGCGGCCTCATGTTAACTGAGAAACTGTGTGGCAGCATGGAGCAGCTGCTCGAAAAGGGGAACAGATGAAGGAATGAAAAAATTAGCCACTAGCTAGCAGCAAGTGAGGAGCGGAGGCAGCAAAGAAGAGAAAGAGCAGTGGCGGCAGCATGAGGTCACTAACTGCCGTGAGTAGAGAATGCAGAATGTCAGGGAACGAACACCAGCAGGAATCCCCAAAAAGAAGACAGAAAGTACAGGAAAAGACAGAAGGGGGGGCGAGCTGCAAGGGAGGGAGAGACCAGTGACAAAACAAACAATGAGCGGGCGGGGAGAAAACGAAGTGGGAGGAGGGCGGGCACAGGCAGGATGAGGAAGAAACAAAGAGAGCAGCCACGGACCAGCAGCAGCACTCCAGCGAGTGCGACTCGCTCTAAGCAGAGCAGATGTTGCCTGAAAGTTTAAGTAGGAGATGGGGGAGGAGCTATCCCTTCCCCCCCCCCATAGAACCACAGGCTGCAGCCTTTCAATTAATTTACTAGGGGGAGGATTTGTTAAGGAACCAGACCAAAATCAATCAAATTGCCTAAAATACTCTGAACCAATGCAAACACAATATCTGGTCATTAAAAATATTATATCTGAATGCCAGATCACTTAACAATATCCAGAGTGAATTTGATGCAGTAATTTGCAGTGATAATATCAGTCTGTCTCAGTTACGGAAACTTGGTGGGACAAAACTAAGACTTGGGTCCAGGAAATTAAAGGTTATACATCAGATAGGGTCAAATGACCAGGGAGGATTGGGGGCGGAGTGGCCCTATATGTTAATAATAGTCTAAAGAGTATGCAAATACCAAAACCAGATACTACAAACAGGACACAATTAGAAACATTATGGGTTGAAATTATGGAGGGGGGGTAATAAACCTACTAGTATAGGAACCTGCTATAGACTACTAGATAGCATTAAAGACATATGAGCTCTTGACTGAAATCAAAAATAAATGTGAAACTAAAAATAATATAGTATGAACAGTTCAATGTAAGCAATATGAATCGGGATACAATGGAAGCAAGTAGCAAACTGGAGATCAAAGTATTGGATATTATAGATGAATACAGCTTATTACATATGGTTATGGAACCAACTCGAGGAAACAAAATACATGACTTGATATTAACCAGTATTAAAGGGAATGGCAATGAATGCACAACACAGAAGCCTCTTGCAGTTAGTGACAATGCCATGTTCAATATCCAGCTAGATTATCTGATCGACAAACAGGATATTAAATTACAAAAAAAAAATGCCAACTATGAGGAGACGAAGAAAACCTTGGAAAATGGGATTAGCAGATCAAGTTCTCTGGGAAAACAGTAAATGAGAAACAGAGTATATTAAGGGATGAGATTATATAAACAGAGACCAAATGGGAACCACCAACAATCAAACCTAAATGGGTGTATATTAAAATTAACAGACTACTAAGCAAGAAAAAACAGTTGCATAAACTTTAAAGAAGGAAAATAATACAACAAATATAAGCAAATACAAAAACACGGTCAAGAGATGTAAACAGGTGATACAGCAAGAAGGTTTGAAAGACATCTGGCTTCTAACTCCAAAAACTTTAAAAATGTTATGGGTATATAAGTTTTTTTGAATAGTAATGCCCCTAACATAGGACAAATATTAGAGAATAAGCAGATACTCACGAATCCCCAAGATACAGCAAATTCATTAAATAAATATTTTGGATGAGTATTTAACAGTGTGACAGTCATTTCTGATAAATTACAATGACAAATAGGACTTACAAATATTTACTGAACATAAAGTTATAGTAGAACTAAAGAACCTAAACCCACATAACCCTCCTGGAGGGGATAATCTAAACCCAAATTTACTAAAAATTTAGCTGAATACATATATAGGCCAAACAGCAACATCTTTAAGCATTAATTTAAACATTGACGGATCCTATTACAGTGGAAAAATGCAACTGTTGTACTAATTTTTAAAAAAGGTGATTGATTGTTCATCTCAGTCAAAATACTGGCCAGTTAGCTTAACCTCAGTCACAGGGAAAACCATGGAAGTAATAATTAAAGATTGCATAATAGAAACAATTTCCTTAAGGGGCAAAACAGATCATACACAATATGGTTTCACTACAACTCATTCCTTTGTTATAAATTTAATTACCTTCTATGAACCAATAAGTTAGTTATTAGACCTGAATATACCCAGTGATGTTGTGCATTTGGATTTCACAAAGGCATCTGTGACACCCGATAAAATAATTTACAAAATAAACAGAATAGGACTGGATCAAAGAATCATTACCTAGGTATAAAACTGGCTATCGGATAGACATCAGAGGGTGAGGTGAGGAGAACCACTATCTGACATTGTTAAGCTTAATTAGTGGGGCGCCACATCTGTGATGGGTCCGGCACCGTTTTCTGTATTTGTAGTCAGTGTGCACAATGGAATAACAAAGTGACAAAATTCACAGATGGCACAAATTGGGGGGACCCACATCAACTGATTCAGATACTTCAAAAATACAGGATGATTTAGATAACATTTACAATTGAGCCATATACTGGGGTATGCAATTTAGCCAAAGAAAAATGTGTAGACATGCACTTGTGGAAAAATAACTCAAGTAGAAAATACGTATTGGGTATCGGGACACTTAGAAATGTACTTTAAGTGAAGAAATGAATCTGGGTTATTAGTACATGAAGATCTGAGTTTCACAAACAACAAATTCTGAAGGCAGCCATGAAGGGGGAGGTGGTGACAAGGGGCAGGGGTGTAGCCAAGGATTTCAGATTTATACACAGAACTGCCACGCTGCACATCCCCATTGTCCAGCACCCTGTCCGCACTTGTCACATTCTCATTGCCCCCCCAGCCCCCCTGGGTTCACACCCTCCCACATTCCCATACAGTAAAAAAGCTTTTCAATTACCATCAATAACACATTGGCTTTTGATTACAGGGTTGCATTGTGACAAGCCTCTGTACCACATCAAGGTAGCCAGTCCCACAGAGGTCCATTCATACCAGTGCCTGTGCTCATACACTTTATCCACTCACTCAAGCTGAACCCACACCAGCCGAAAATCAGTCAAGTACCCAAAAATCACAAACATAAAATGGTAACATGGTGTTCTGGTTTCAGTTCAGGCACCTTAACCACCTAAATTATTTGCACCAACTAGCCCCAGTACCTCACAGACTTTGGTACATCACCACTTTACAATGTAAAAATCACCTACAAATCAAAAGATGCAATACCGAGATTAAAAAAAAAAACTGCTGAGCCCTACACCAACCAAATGCCCACTCATGTCCAAACTAACCAAAATCACCCACACAACAAATGGTAACATACCTACAGCAATGTATTATTACTAACTGGGTTAAAAATTAGAGTAATTATTTACATTACATTCTGTACAAGAGGGCTAGGGTAAGCTAGATTGTGCTCTGCTTTTGGTGTTCTAGTTTAGGTTCAGGAACCTTAACCACCTAAACCATTCACACCAAATAGCCCCAGTACCTCACACACTTTGGTATATTACCACTTTACAATGTAAAAATTAACTACAAATCAAATACCAAGATGCAACACCAAGAAAAAAAAACAACTGCTGAGCCCTACACCAACCAAATGCCCACTCATGCCCAAACTAATCAAAATCACCCACACAACAAAATGGTAACATACCCACAGCAGGGTACTATTACTAACTGGGTTAAAAATTACAGTAATTATATGCATTACATGCTGTATAAGAGGGCTGGGATAAGATAGATTGTGCTCTGGTTTTGGTATTCTGGTTTAGGTTCAGGCACCTTAACCACCTAAACCATTCACACCAAATAGCCCTAGTACCTCACAGACTTTGGTACATTACCACTTTACAATTCACAAATAGTGTAATTCAAAAAATGGACCACAAATCCAATTACAAAAACCAAAAACAGAAAAAAAACCAGACACATTAAAAGTTGACCACCCACAAATCATTCATGTACTCACTCATACCCAAATAATGGAAACCACTCCATCAACAGAAGAATCAATTTATCCTCATTTTTCTACAGATACACCAGAAACCAACAACTGCGTCAAACCACAGCACAGACACAGCAAAACTAGCTCCACTAGCAGATGTCGCCTTGGCACAAAGTTAATCTGATGATTACTACAGGAGTTAAAATCCTTCAGCACTTTCTCCAAGTCGACTGGGATATCCTGATGTAAATGCAGCAGTGCTAAACCGTTCAGCCAACTTTCACCCATACTGTTCCGTAGCCAGGTTTTTATTCTTCACAGTGCACTACATAATCTCTCTGCTGTAGAAACACTCACTGGCACTGTGGCCAAAACACAAAGAGCTGTGTTGATATCTAGGTAGAATGCAGGATTTACCTGAGATAATATAGAGATGATGCTGTTTGGCTGTTCTTTTGAGGCAGACATCCACTTTGTCTTCCACCTATGCAGTTCTGCTTGAAAGCTGGAGGGGTCAAATTTGTATGCTTAATGAACTGCCATCACCATTTTCTCAGTGTCCATAGCATGCAGTTTATGTGGTAACAAGTACTGCATAAGAAAACACGGGTGGCATTCAATCAGTTGCTCCATCAGCTCCAAAATAACATGGCCCAAGAAAGGAATAAAGATATTTCTTCTGTAATATTCCTATGGATCTGATGCACCAATATTGTTCCTCTGAGTTTGTCTTCCACATATTGTTGTCATGGATTCTTCAACAAACACACAACTTGCTAGACGTTTCACCTCATCATACAGTGCATAAAATCTGGTATCAGCATCCTCGCTCATACTTTGCAGTGTCTCAACCACAACGTTTTCTTCTTCACATGCTTGGATCAAGTTAATATCCTCACATTAAAGGTACAGATGATGTGGTTTTGAGAGTCCCAGAATTGCCTCTACAGACACCAAACAAACAAGGAAATCAAACTTTGTAATTGAAAATTGAAATCTGTTGGCATCCTCATCAAACTCAACAATTTTCTCCAAGGTGCTGATTATCACAAGATATTTTGCTTTGAAACATCAAAGTGAATCCACCTGACTCATCCACTGTGTATTCTCAGGGGCAGGTAAGGCTGTACTTCAGTCTTCCTCCTCCTCCTCCTCTTCCCAGTCAGACGACAAGTTCATGAATTCCTTCAGTTCTGTCAAATACACATTGTTGCGCTTGGTGGAGGATTTCAGTGTTGCTATAACTTTTCTGCATGTGTCAAACATATTTGAAATCTGTCATGTTGAGCAGGAGTGAACAATTGCAATGTTCAGATTATGGGCTTTGCAGGCACTGTAGGTTGCTTCAGGAAGGACTTCAGGGATTCTGGCTTGCAATCCATTAAATCTTCCACTCATGTAGCTGCCTCGATCATAGCCTTGTCCCCTCATGTGTTCCTTATCAATACCCCAAGCAGTAAGTCTTTGCAAGAAAAGCTCTACAAGTGCTTGCCCAGTTGTCTGGAAGGTGTCCACAAACTCGATAAAATCTTCTCACAGTTCCACAGTTCCATTTTCAGGTCTATGAACGTATTGCACCGCAACAGTTATCTGCTCTTTTGTAGAAATGTCAGTGGTCCATTCTGCAATCAAACTGAAGAATTTTGTCGCTTTGACTTGTGCCAGAATTTTTTGTTAAATTTGTTGACCCATCAACTGTATCAGCTCATTCTCAATTTGCGCAGATGTGTACTGTGCGTTCTGTGGTGCACAGTCCAGGTGTTTGAAGAGGGCGTCCAACTTAGCTGTGTACTGCAGAAGTCCATTGAACTTTCCAGTGGCCTGAAGCCTTCCTCTCAGTGCTGTATTATAATTTCCAAGAAGGAGAATGATGTTCATAATGTGTTGCAGAGCATGCCTTTTTCACTCAGTTGTTTTCTGATCCTGCTTAACAAGACACCAATAAGCCGTTGTCTGTCTTCCATCACATACACTTATAAATGCTTCAGCCCTTGCACTGGCATTCCCATGTTCTTTTGAATTGCTGTGCCTATCGAGAATCTTTTTTCCATTTGACCAGTCCGTCATCGGTGTAGATACAAAAATTGCTTCCTTGCAGGTGTTGAAAATAAAACATGGTCCACAGAAGACTGCATCCAGATGCTTTGAGTATCGTGCAAAATTGTACTTCTGCAGAAGCTGAGGATTGAAACGTTGATACTGCTGCTGACCACTGCCAGATTTCATCATTTATTTTGAGAACTGGAAGCTTTGAGGTGGTTGCCATTGGCTTAAGATCCTCTTCTTTTAGACTTCTGTCAACGTCTGGTGGTCATAGAACCCAATGTTTCCTTCATCGTGCACATGCCGATCTTCTTGTCTTAGATGACTCTCTGTGCTGCTACTCCGTGGCATTAAAGGTTCTACACCCAAAGATGTGATCCCTGGCACAGGTCCTGCTTCATCGTCAGTAGTATTTAAGGCACCAACTTCAGAAATTGCAGCTGGTTCTTTAGGGAGATAAACTTGAGCTGTTACAGCAAATTCGGGTTCATTGCCAAGGACATGCCTATAATGAAAGTGAGGTGAAAACATCAGAGGAATTATTTGTAACTTTAAATGCCTACAAAACATCATTCACTTGACAGGGTACTCTGTCAACTGTCTATTTCTGGCTGATGCACCCTATTTAAAGGTAAGCCATTTTAGGCAGATGCAGTTTGTAGTGGGGACCCAGCTGATCTGTGGACTACCTCGATGATGGTAGCTGGGCAACTTCACAGCAGAACCCTGAAATGAATCCCAAAAGACCCCCACTTATTTTCAAATCAAATTAGAAAGTTGTGAATCCAGACTGAAAAAATAGGTTTATTGTTACAATTAACCCCATGGGGGGGGGGCAATTTTGTTGATGTTTTCCATATACAGTAGCAACCATCATTTAGAATCATATTCATAGTTGGTGAATGTGCCAGTGTGAGCAGCTAATTTTGGATAAGGTTTGGAAAGGGAGCATGGAGTAGGGACCTATCGGATGTGGGTTCTACTTTGACAGTGGTAGCTGGGCGACTTCACAGCAGGGCCTTGAAGTGAATACCAAAGAACACCACCACCAGTTAAAGCAGGACATCAAAAGAACTTACCGAGTTGACGACGGTCCTTCAGGGATGTATGCTTATGTCACAGCAGATGCAGGTGTTTCAACTTGGCTAAAATGAAACAGCAGTGTTAGATATAAACTGCAGAACAAAGATATGTTCAAAGGGCAATAAAATGTTATCTATCATTAGCATACTTCACCTTTTATATCTTACCTCTTACCAGTATAGCACATTACACAGAAGCACAACATAATGAAAAATAAATACAATAAATGCTCCTAGTGTACAATTAACAAGGTATTAAAAGCCCTAGGACAGAAAGAGAGATTCACAGATGTAAACTAATTATACTGCAATAAATACAGCAGCCATTTCAATAAATGTTAATGGATGGTATCCTAATAACTTATCAAGTTGAGGATGGTCCTTCATGGAGCTCGAGTGGTGTCACAGCAGATGCAGGCTTTTCAACGTGCCTGAAAATTAAATGGCATTGTTAGATATGAACTGCAGCAAAAAGGCGTATACAAAATGCAATACTACAGAATTTCTAATTAACATGCACTACCTTTAATTTAGCTTTTACTGGTATGAAACCATAAACTTACAAAAAACTATGGCCAATTACACAGAAGTACAAATAAAAAGCTAGAAGGGGGACTAGTGTAAAATATGGAAACAAAAGTCCTACAAGAGAAAGACAGTCACAGAGGTGTACTAGTTATATTACAGATATACCTGCCATCTTAATACTGTTAGACACATAAAGGTTGGCATACTGTATAGAGCTTATTACTACTACTACTACATGTTCATTCACTTACTGAATTAGAAAAGAGGCCAAACCCTTTGACAGCTGTGCTGTCTCCTCTTGCCGGGCACATTTAGCTTTCCTCTGTTGGGCACCAGACAGTTTCCTCTTCTGTATGGATTCCATCCTAGTAAGGTAAATACAAAACCAGTTAGAAATCTAGCAGGACATCTTAGGATCATAGGATCATAGGTGATTAAGAGTTCAGTAGGCAAGGGATGCCTTTTATGAACTCACCACCATTTTTACAGCTGGAAAACAAATTTTATGTTACCCAGGTGTGCATCCAAACTACTTTTAAATTTATTAATTGTGTTGCTTTCCACAACCGTTTTTGGTAGGGCATTCCATGTGGCGATAACCCTTTGAGTGTGCCAATGGTTTCTCATTTGTTTTATTTTGGCTGCCTTTGAGTTTCATATCATGCGTTCTTGTATTTGTATTTGTGAGATTTTTGGTTAACCTGATGGTCTCAAACATTGACTTATCATTTATCATTTTGTATGTTAGGCACTGGTCACCCCTCATTCTCCTATATTGCATTGAGTACAGGCCTAATTTTTTCAGTTGTGTGCTATAGTCTAGATTTCTTATGGACATAATTTTTTTTCTGTTGCCTTGCATTTAACTTTTTCTATTAGTTTGTTTCCTCTTACTAATTATCAAGTACATACAGAAGAACAATATTCCAGATGAGGTCTTACAAGGCTGGAATAGAGGGGGATCATGACCTTTTCATTTCTGCTTTTGATATTTTTCAATATGCAACCCAGTATTTGATTACCCTTTTGTGCAATGTTTTTGTATGTATGTCAAAAGAGAAATTTTTTGAAACGGTGACTCCAAGATCTTTTTCATTATCTGTTGTTTGTAAGGTTATGTTGTTTAGTTTGTAACTATAACAGGGGTTGTTTTTTTTTCCTCAGGCGCATCACCTTACATTTGAGCTCATTAAATAACAGTTTGTTTTCAGCTGACCATTTCTCAAGATGGGTGAGATTTTTTTTAAATTCTGATGCTGAAGCAGAGTCTGTTATGATGCCTCCAAATTTGCAATCATCGGCGTACTTTCACATCCAACAATTATTGTTTAGTGGTTGCATAGAAGATATTAATAAATTAAAGAGAACTGGCCCCAGGATGGAGCCCTGTGGAACATCACTAGTGACAGGGCCCCAAGGAGATAAGTGGCCTTTTAATGAGACTTGCTGTGTTCAATTTGACAGCCATGCTTCTACCCAGTGTATAATTAAGGGGTGAATTTGTAAATTTATCATCTGCTCTATAAGTATTTTGTGAGACACTGAGTCAAAGGCTTTCAAGAAATCAAGAAAAATAATATTGACAGATAAGCCTTTGTCCAGAACTTCACTTACTGGTTCAAAAAAGTTTAAAAGATTTGTTTGGCAAGATCTGCCCTTGACAAACCCGTGCTGGGTAATAGCGATGTGCCCCAAATCTACTACATATGTTATTATTCTTTCCTTTAGCAACCTCGCTATTAATTTATAGAAAACTGCTGTTAAGCTTATCAGGCTGCAATTGTCTGCTAAATGTTTGCTACCGCTTTTATGAATCGGAATCATTGTGGCCTGATTCTATATTGGAACAGTAGAACCTGATTTAAGAGAGGTATTAAACAAGGTAGTTAATGAGCCGGCTATCTGATATGCTGTATTTTTTATGAAGTTGGATGGGATTCCATCTGGACCTGCAGAACCATCTAATTCAGCCATGCTGATGACCTCTAGTACTTCGTTAATGTTAAATTGTTGAATAGTATTTAAAGATACTGTACTAAATGTAGGTACAGAGAGTTTAGAACTAAAAATCCTAATACAGTAGTTGTTTAATTCTGTAGCCATTTCCACCTCGTCTATTATTAATCCCTTTGACGTCCTTAGGGGGTCCAATTATAGGATCAATCTTGCAGGTTGGGAATTACAGTACACCTGTAATTAATTGCAACTTACATGTCTGGTATGAGAGACCACTGCTTTTCCAGTGAGCAAGTCACCAGCTGTGTCAGAAACATCTGGATGGGGCCCGGAAGTGAATGGTATGTCCTGCACTATGAAAATCAAACCGTAGGTCTAAGTTCTAAAAATGCTACAGAAGGATATTTGTGATGATGCCGAAGCAGCTTAGTATCATGCACATGTTAACACTTTTCTCCTTAGGATTACTTAGCAGCACTTAGCACCATATTTTTAGTTAGCTGCTGTTACTAATTACAGGTTGCAGCTAAGCAACTGTTAATGAGTTCTGAACTTGCAGAATAAATGCACTGCCTCACACATTTGGAAAGCTCATAATGAGCAGCAACTGACTCAGACTTTTATTCAGTGAAGTAAAGAGATGGATCACTACTAAGTATTGTTCTATCATTCTAGTTTTCTATATTCATAATCTGCTGTTCTAGTACAGCTAAAACATGATTAGTGTGAATCTTGCTTTAACGATGATAGGAAATGAATTCTTGCTGTGCTTTACTGTTTAATAAATTAAAGATATCAGACAGTAGCCTGTGTGTGTGTGTTTTGTTATTTCAATGTTTAGAATGCATATTTCTTCACAGGGCTCTGATGCTGAGAGACTATGAACTTCACAGTCTGTGTTTCTGTATTGAGAGCCTATGTGTGACGAGTTTTGAAAAACTCACGTCACAGACTTACGATACAGTCAGTACCCCCCCACCCCGGAGGTGATCGGGGCAGCACCTCAAAAATAAAATAAAACAACTAGCATCATCATGACTACCTTTTATATTAATTCCAATCATAGCAGTCCCTGAAGATATCAACCATTTAGATAGAGTGCCACTGATATAGAATGCTTTACTTTTGCCCACATGCAAAACAGTCCTCGTTCATGTGCCAGGGTACATGAGGCTGTGTGATGCCCAATGTCCATCCTCCCAGCTACTCCACCTGTACTTCTGACTCATGCACCCCACACAAAAACCTCACCCTCAAGCCATATCTCTCTGCTCCCATAAAAAACGACACTGTAAATTCAGACTTTAAAACTAAAATCCATTATATTCTAAATTGCTTGTAGCTCTATGTTTCAGGCGCTAACCTCCCTGGGTTACTCTCTATATGCTGCAGTGCACACATATATATGTTTTTAAACGACAACACTCTCCAACCCGATACCAATCCAAACACTTAACCACCCAGCCATGCCAGGCTGGCAGCACCACTGGCTTTGGACAGTCCAGCATTTTTTCAAATAATAAATAAAGTAACATACCTGACTATTAGCTAAATAAGACAGGAGGCTTGGTCCGACTCAAAATTTTTTGTTCTCATTGCTGTCTGCGCTGCTCGGGGGGGGGGTCGGTTGCACTGCCGTTGAACCCTGAGGGACTGCTGGCTGGCTGCAGCTCTTTTATTTTACTGAAATAACAGTAAAAAAGTGATACAGCTCTCTTTAGGATAGTTTTAGTTTCTAGTGCAGGGCTGCTGTTTGTGTCTGCATCCGCTTTCTCGCTGACTCTCTCTCTAGCTGGCTCTGCTCCTTGAACATGGCAGTGGTGCTGTCTCAACTGACTGACTCAGGAATAGATCCCATGTTTATATTATTTTAACTATCTGGATGTTTGATGTACTCTTTTAAATCTGTTAGGTGCTTTGATATTTTTAAAAGGCGTCCTAAAAATAAAGTTATTATTATTATTATTATGATAGTGGTTTCAATCCCAATTTCTCTCCGGCGCTCTGGAACTCTCCTCAGCTACAAGAGTGCCAAGAGTGCCAGAGAGACTCCTTTTATTCTACAGCCTCGGACCTGAAGGGGCTCAGAAAAGTTCAGGTCCGAGGGGGCGGAGCTGCGAGTAAGAGCAATGGACTGAGTGGTGTCCTGTTATTGGTGGAAAAGGGCATACATGTCACCACCTGTGATGTAAACATGCTTGGTCCATGCTACAGAGAATAGGGATGTAGTACAAACAAACTAGATTCAGGAAGAGATGTCAGAGGATTAGTTGCTTGGTGTGGTGGACGTGGATCGCTGCATGGCTTCGCTCCGGGAGGAAGGCGGGACTTGAGACAAGAGAAGCGGCAGAAGACTTCACTTTGTGACCCATCCCAGGTATGTCACTGTACACTGCCGGCCAGCGTTACACCTCCCCCTTTTAGAGCCGAGAGTTGGCCTTAGAAGTTCAGTCCCCAGACTGGCAGGAAAGAACTGCCGATTAAGGGAGCAGGCTGAGTGGGCGGGATATTCAAAAAAGGCACCCCCTCTCGCAGAGGATTGTATGCAGTCGTGTACACTGCGTATGCCTGCCAACGCCCATGATAATGGGGGACTTCAACCTGTCCAGGGTAGAATGGAGTGTGCCACCACAATGTATACTAGGAATCACAAATTACTGGAAGTGTTTCAGAGTGGGTTTCTGACCCAGGGAGTCACTGAACCCACCCACAATGAGGCAATCCTTGATCTGGTGCTTATGAACGGTGAGCATGTACAGAGTATAAGAGTCAAGGAGCCTCTGAGTGGAAGCGACCATTTCTCGGTGTGGTTCCAACTGGACATGGGCAGGGAAATGTCCCCACAAAGACCAAAATCCTGGACTTCAAAAGGTGAACTTTAGAGAATGTGCAAGGTACTAATAATGTTCCCAGCAAAAATCACAACAACTATGGAGGTGTACAAAAAATGGGCTATTATGAACCCTAAGGCTGACGACAGAATTAGAACATATAGGAATTCTGGACTGATATATCAGTCCGTGGCACAATAAGGGTTAAAGATGGAGTTTGAGGAGTGGTCAAGGGTGTGACAACTAAGACTCAATGCGAAGAAGTGCAAAATCATGCACTTGGGGCACAGAAACCCAGGAGAACAGTATGTGCTTGGGGGAGTGGTACTGACAACCACCAAAGAGGAAAGGGACCTGGGGTTAATCATATCTGATGACATAAAAGTGGCAAAACAGTGTGACAAGACAGTGGGGAGAGCCAGTGGGATGCTAGGGTGCATAAGGAGGGTTATCACCAGCAGAAAGAAGGAGGTAGTGATACTGCTGTACAAATCATTGGTGAGACCTCAGCTAGAGTACTGTGTCCGGTTCTGAAGGCCACATCTCCAGAAGGACATAGAAAGCATAGAGGTGATCCAGGGGAGGGCAACAAAAATGGTACAGGATCTGCACCAAAAGCCCTATGAGGAGACTATTGGACCTCAATACGCACACCATGCAGGAGAGGAGGGATATGATAGAGACTCAAATACCCCACGAATATAAATAAGGTACATGAGGGAAGCACTTCTCAGAGAAAAAGATGTTCAAGAACAAGGGGACATGCTATGAAGCTGGAGGGAGGTAGACTAAGGGGAAACATGAGAAAGTACTACTTCACATAAAGGGTGGTGGATGCATGGAACAGCCTCCAAGTGGAGGTGGTGAGGACAAAAACTGTAACAGAATTCAAAAATGGTGGAACAAACATAATGGAACCTTGGTGGTTATTAAAGGGGGACAAAGCCGGAGATCAAGTTGGGTCTGCAGTATTACAGTAGGAAGGGATAACAGGCAAACTAGGTGGGCCAAGCAGTCCTTATCTGCCATCAATTTCTATTTCTGTGTTTCTATGTTAGGACTAGAGGCTGCAATAGAGGAATGCACTAGATGCAGTAGGAAAAACTCAAAAAGCAAAGCACCAAGCTGGTTCAGCCCTTAGGTGGCCCAGGCAGTGAGGTACAAGAGGTTGGCCTATAAGAAGTTCAGGAGGACCAACAGAGAGGAGGACAAAGAATCATACCTAGGGCTGGTGAGAGAGGGAGTTCAGAAAGCAAAGGTATGGAAAGAATTCCAGTTGGCAGAGGGCATTAATGGGGAGGGGAACACTTTCTTCTACTACATAAGCTAGAAAAGAGACAAGAAAGAAGGAATAGTCAAACTGAATAGAGGAGATGGGTGGGTGGGTGGGTGGAAGAGAGCAAGGAAAAGCAGAGTTAATGAATGAATACGTCTGCTTCATCTTCATAAAGGAAAAAGAAGGACCAGTACCGATAGAGGGAAAGGGGTCCAGAAGGGGTAGCAGAAGAGATGGGGCAATAGATGGAGAAAGAGTGAAAAAAAGGGCTGCTAGCATTGAAGACAGACAAATCACTGGGCCCAGATGGAGTACACCCTATGGTGCTGAAGGAGCTATCAGGGGAGCTTGCGCAGTCACTGGCAGACCTGTACAGCTGTTCACTGGAGTCAGGCATGGTGCCACCAGACTGGAGAATGGCACATGTGAGGCCTCTCTACAAGGGTAGTCCCAGGGATGATCCAGGGAACTACAGGCCAGTCAGTCTCACTTTGATAGGGTGCAAGATTATGGCGACAATGCTGAAGGAAAGATTGACAGAGCATCTGGAGGAACATGGTCTCTAGGATGCTAGGCAGCATGGATTTATGGGGGAAGGGGGTTAAACTAATCTGCTCTACGTCTTTGACTGGGTCACCAAAACAGTAGATGGGGGTCCAGGTAATGGACATCCTCTACCTGGATTTCAGTAAGGACTTTGATTCTGTGCCACACAGAAGGTTGATGAAGAAATTGACAGACCTCAGAACAGGAGAAAAGAATGGTTAAATGGGTGGAAAACTGGCAAGAGAACAGGTCACAAAAGGTGTTAGTGAGATGAGAGTTGTCTGGTGCCAAAGTGGTCACAAGTGGCATCCCAGAGGGCTCAGTGCTGGGGCCAGTGCTGTTCAATGCGTTCATTAATGACATTGGAGACAGTATCAAGGGCAAAATATGTCTGTTTGCAGATGACACCGAGGTCTGTGGGAGTATGGAAACAGGAAGATGATACAGAACCTTAAGGGGGACCTTAGAAGACTTGAGAGGTAGTCTGGGACCTGGCAGCTGGACTTCAATGCCAAAAAGTGCAAGGTCATGCTCATTGGAACAAAAAACTCCAGGAGAGAGTACTAGCTAGTGGGGTCCAGATATCTCCTACAATGGAGAAGAAAGATCTAGGAGTGATGATATCTAGTGATCTAAAGCACTCTGCACAATGTAAGAGAGCTGTGGCAAAGGCAAACAGGATGTTGTGGTGCATAGCCAGGGGATCAGTAGTAGGAGACAGGAAGTGATTCTGTCCTTGCGTAGGTCACTAGTGAGGCTGAATCTGGTGTATGCGGTGCAGTTCTGGCACACTCACCTCATAAAGGATATCAATCTGATGGAGACAGTCCAAAAGAAGGTATACAGATGAATGTAGGGCATCAAAGTAGATCAAAAGAGGAGAGACTGCGGGCCCTGAACATGTACTCCCTGGAGGATAGAAGGGAGAGGAGAAACCCGATTGAGACCTTCAAGTACTTGAAAGGGATCAATAAGGTGAACAAGGAGTATCTATTCAGGCTAAGCAACAACAAAATTAGGAGGGGACACAGCCTTAAGCTGGAAAGGGGGGAGTGTTTAAGAGAGATGTCAGGAGACATTAGTTTCACAGAAAGGGTGGTGACTAAGTGGAATGCGCTACCAGAAAAAGTGATCTTGGTGAGGACAATGCTTAGCTTCAAGAGGGGCTGGCAGAGATACAGGTCGAAGATAAGGGTCATGAGAGTGGAGAAGGTAGTGGATGAAAATGTCAAGGGGGGGGGAGAGGGGACAACAGCCTGAGCTGTAAACCCTGCGCCATCGAGCAGACTAGATAGACCAAAAGGACTAATTCTGCTGGCTATTTCATATGTTCATAACATCAGAAACAACAATGCTAAGGCTCTGAGAATACTGGGAAGCAACAAGAAGAATTTCAATAGCAGACACAGAAAAGTAATTACTGCATTGAATAAAATCACTGGCAAGTCCATATGTGGATTACTGCCTTCAGTTCTGGTCTCCATTCCAAAAAGGAGAAATATGTCTACTGAAAAAGTACAGAGGAGATTTAAAAATGTATTCATGGCCTTTCGGGTTTAGACTATGACTCAAGATTCAGATCCTTGGAACTAAGTAGTCTAGAGTGAGCAAGCAGACTGAGGGGACTTGATTCTGCTGTATAATGTAATAGAAGATAAGCACTTGTGTGTAGAAATGGGACTCATACACAAGCACCATAGCCATACTATCAGAGGTCATAACGAACAGTTGGAGGGGAGGAAGTACAGAACAAATGCAAGAGGGGTGGCTCAGACAGTTATCGAATTCTTTGGGACTAGATTACCAGAGACTGCTGTAAATGCAACTAGCATCAACACTTTGAAACTGAGCTGTATAGAATTATGAACATGTGGACAGATACATGCACATCCACTGTGTAGTGAGAGAATAGTCTTGAACGACCATTACAGGCGTAATCCTATTCTCAAAAATCCTTAACAACCTCAGTAGCGGAGAAAGTGCACACTGGGATGGGAAGTGCCTGGAAAAACCAGATTAGCTACACCATAAAATTATGGCACTCACCACCTCAGGATAACTTGGACACAACTCCGAAAATTATAAGTTACAAAAACATCTTGTTTGACACATAATCACACCAGGTATACTGACTGATGCATTTCAGACTAGATTGGTCCTTTATCAAAGACTTTGATAAAGGACCTATCTTCTCCGAAATGCGTCAGGCGGGATATCTGATGTGGTTATGTGTTAAATAAAATGTTTTTGTAACTTATAAGTTTTGGAGTGGTGTCCAAGTTATCCTGAGGTGATGAATGCTGGAATTTTATGGTGCAGCTAACCTTAGCAACTATAGACTCATAAGCCCCAGAGCTATCACCTGGGGGATCCAGGTTTGGAAATGGACTCAGGTTAGCCACCCTGATATTATACCAGTGCTATACACATAACCCCCTGCACTGCTACCCAGGGGTCACTGGTTTGAGAATGGGCTATTGTATCTTACCCTAGTATTATATAAATGATAACTCATAACCCCCTGCACTGTCACCTGAGAGTCTCCAGTTTGTGAATGGACTGAAGTTACCCACCATAATATTATATCAGTGATAGACACATAACCCCCTGCATGGTCACCTAGAGAACCCAGGTTTGTGAATGGACTCGGGTTACCCACTCTGATATAATAATAATAATAATTATTATTTATGAAGCTCAATTCAACAAGTATCAAAGCGCTGTACAGGGATTAAAACACAAATAAACAATAAAATAGCTAAAAAGATCAATAAAATACAGTATTGCAACTTCAACAATCCCCAAAGGCGTGGCTAAATAAATATGTTTTTAAAGCCATCTTAAAGCTCTCCATGGTCAGGCACTCTCTAATCTGGTGAGGTAGATAATTCCACAGGGTCAGGGCTGTATACATAAATGCTCTCACACCAGAAGTTTTCAGTCGAACCCTGGGAACCTCTAGCAATCCCTCATCACTGGACGGAGGGGTCAGAGCAGGTAGTAAGGAACCAGGAGCTCTTGCAGGTAGCCAGAACCCAGTCTGTGCAGGGCCTTACAGGTCAGTAAACCGACCTTGAATGTGATTCACCACTGAACAGGTAGCCAGTGCAGTTCATGCAGCACAGGGGTGATATGACTAGTCCGGGAAACCCCAACCAGTAATCAGGCTGCAGCATTCTGCACCAGCTGCAAGTGGTGAGTCATGAAGGCACGGATCAACGTTGGAAGGTTGCGAGATGGAACTACATGCTTAATCTGGGCGATATTCCTCAGATGGAAGAAAAAGGGTTTAACTGCAGCCGACACCTGTGCACGAAGTGTCAGCCCTTCGTCAAATATGATGCCCAGATTCCACACCTGAACAGAGGACACGAGCTGGCTACCCCTGAGCCAAAGCCCGGAGTCAAGCCGTGCTCCTGTTCTATCTATCCCATAACCTGCATCCACCACCAACACCTCAGTCTTATTAGGGTTCAACTTTAGCCAGCTGGCCCGCATCCAGTCCTGAAGCTCTGCAAGGCAGCTATTAAAGACAGAGACCGCACTATCCTGGTCGGGGCCAAAAGACAGGTAGAGCTGGGTATCATCTGCATAACAGTGAAACCGCAGCCCATACCATTTTACAATGTCTCCCAACAGCCGCAAATACACTGCGAACAACATAGGGGACAGCATGGAGCCCTGAGGAACCCCACATGGCAGTGAGAATGAAGCCGAGGAATAAATCCCTGACACCACTGTATGAGTTCTGCCAGTGATATTATACCAAAGATACACACATCACCCCCTGCACTGCCACCTGGGAGTCCCGGTTTGAGAATAAACTCATGTTTCCACCCTGATAGTATACCAATGATACACACATCACCCCTTCTCCCCCCCCGCACTGCCACCTGGGAGTCCCGGATTTGAGAATATGCCCTACCCTGGTATTATACCAACGATACACACATAACATATATGGTTTAGCCTGAATTACTATCACCCATTTGTTTTTGCCTTTTCATTTTAAACTGTCCAATTTCTTTATTGTTAATGCTGTGGAAAACTTTACATTGAATTGCCCTACTTATTTTTTGTTGTTGACACTTATATTGATTGTTGTATGTAATTAAACCCAGGTTGCCCCTGAAAAAGGGACCTCTTGTCTCTGCGGGCCCACCCGGTCAACAAAATCCAAATACATGCATACATACCTACATACATACATAAATAAATAAATAACCTCATGCACTGCTACCTGAGATTCCTGTGTTTGAGAAAAGACTTGGGTTTCCAACTGTGGCATGTTCTGGTGGTGCCTGAGCTATTGAAACTCTCCCATCTCATCCCTGTATTCAAGAAAAGTAATGTTAAACTGGTCAGTAATTACAGGCTGATTGCAATTCATCTGCTCCTCAACAAAATACTGAAAAATAGTTGCCGCTCAGTTAAACAATTATCTAGCCAGGTACAACCTCATATCTTTGGCAAAGCATGGGTTCCATAAAGGGCCCAGTATACCATTGCTTTTAAATCTTGGCAATGCCATGAATAGGGGTGAATTCACTGGTGCTGTTTTTATTGACCTTACTAAAGTCTTCGACTTAGTTAACCACCTCCTACTGTGTACCAAATTAGGCAACTCTGGGGTATCCCCATCTACCCTACTTTGGTTCAGGAAATACCTGGATGATAGGCACAATGTGTAGAGTTCAGAATCTCCTTCTTGGATCCTGCCCCAACCATGGTAGGAGTGCCACAGTGATCCATCCTCAGGTTTCTTCTTCTTTAAATGACGTACACCTGTCCCTAGTCCATAGTACCTCCATGCAATATGCAGATTATCTGGTGCTATACCTGACCTCTTGCAACATGAGTGAGGTCACAAAAGGCTGCCCACTGACCTCCAGCAGTGCAACAATGGCTCCTAGCAAACAAACTGCTTTTAGACACATCAAAACCCCGGCAATGCTACTTGGTACAGCTTCCAAACTTAATAGCTGTTAGACACCTTTAACTGTTGTGTGCTGTGATGTAACTCCTCTTGAATCATAATTTCAACAGTTCATTAGTGACCTGGATAGCCAACAGGTTGACCAATAGAACACAGAAAGTTATATAAATAGGTATACATCTGGCACAGGTAGGATGACGAGTGAAGTCCCTCAGAGCTCTGTGCTGGGTCCATCTTTGTTCCAGATATTCATTTCTGAAATGACTAACAATATATTAAATGGGTCTGTGAAATTCATAGACAATGCCATATTGGGTGGCCCATGTGACAGTGAGTCCAACATAGATTCATAGTATTGATCGAACCAAATTAGGCGGTTGCCCTTGTGCAGTTTGCCCTTAACTCAAAGGGAATATCCATAAATATTATTCATTCTGCAGTATGCATCCAAATTTTTCTTAAAAGCTTTTATGTTCCCACTACCCACCACCTCCCGGAGGAGTCTGTTCCAGAAGTCCACCACTCTTTGTGTGAACCATCTTGCCCTTGTTGTAGTATGATACATTTCTCACTTTAGCTTGAACTCATGCTTCCATAATGCACGACTGTTACTCCTCAGTTAAAGCCTTAGACAATCCCATGTATCCTTACTCGAAAATGCTCTGCAAACCAGGCACATATGTCCTCTCAGCCTTTTGAACTCCAATGAATACATCCCCAGTGCACCAGGTCTACTACTATAGTTCAGATGCTTTACTGACCTAATCATCTGTGTAGCCCCATCCATGTAGCCCTCCTTTGTACCTGCTCCAGTATTGCAATGCCAGACTTAGTCCCTGGGGAAGTAAACTGTGCACAGTGCTCCAAATGTGGTCTGACTAAGGAGGTATACAGTGGCATGATAACTAGTGTCTCTGTTGGTAATGTTCCTTGATATGCACCCCCACAATATTCCTTGCTCTCTTTGCCGTTGCCTGACAGTTGCTGTTCATCTTAAGATCCCTAGAAATTACCACTCACAGAGATCTTTATCTTATGCTGTGACTCTTAATGTATGGACCCTTATAGTGTACTGGGCATGTGTGTTTGAGCACCTCAAGTGCATCGCTGCACATTTATTCAAGTTCAGTTCTAACAGATGCCTTGTTGCATATTGTTCCCATTGGTCCAGCTCTAATTGCAGGTTTTCAACATACCTTTTGCTGTTAAGTTGTGTCCCCAATTTGGGGTCATTGTCAAATTTTGTTAACCATACACTGTCCCCACTCCTCATGGATGTTATATAAATATTAAAAAGACAGGGTCCTAACATGGAGTCCTGCAGTCATCGGCTTGTCACATTCACTCAGTTTAACTTCCTGCCCCTCAAACTAACTTGCCTTCTCCTGCCCATCAACCAATAGTGTACTCATCTCACAATGTTGTTATCTATAACCCCAGTACTTGCAAAGCGTTGACAAGTTCCTTGAGTGGGACCTTGTCAAATGTCTTGCTGTAGTCCCAAATGACAACATTGACCGGGTTACCCTCATGGAGTGTCTTGTTCACCCTCCCATAGAACTGTAGCAGGTTGGCCTGACATGGCCTGCCAGTAGTGAAGCCATGCTGTAACTCATCAACTCCTCCCATCTTTACAAGATGCTTCTCGATCTCTTTCTTAAGTATACCCTCCATTACCTTACACAA
Source organism: Neoceratodus forsteri (assembly GCA_016271365.2). Lineage (NCBI taxonomy): Eukaryota > Metazoa > Chordata > Ceratodontiformes > Ceratodontidae > Neoceratodus > Neoceratodus forsteri. The sequence continues at coordinate 356,326,878 of CM057457.1, forward strand.
AACTGAAGTCAAACTAACGGGTCATAGATAACATAGAAAGAGATCTGGACAAGATTGTTGCATGGGTTGACCACTGGGGTATGAAATTACATTTGGACAAGTGCAGAGTAATTCATCTAGGTAGAAGAAATTCACAAAAAGCTTACTGGTTAAGTGGGAAGGTATTCATGCCACCTAGCAATGAGCAAGATCTGGGGATTGGTATTTCCAATGATTTTGAAAGCAAGCAACATAGTAACCAAATTAGTAATAAATCAAGAAAAAGAATATGGTCCAAAAATATATATATATATGTATTTCCAGAGATTAAAGTATTTTAATGTCATTATTTAGGGCCTATGTTTGCCTACATTTAGAGTATGTATTGAAGTTGCGTTGTCCATTCAAAAAGGGAGAAAGGAAAATCTTAGAGAACATACAAAGAAGATTCATCAAGGTTCATCTGAGAGACAAAACCTACGAAGGTCTCCTGGACCACTTGAATTTAATGATTGGAGATTAGAAGAATGCAAGATAACTTAAGGTTGATGTTCAACATCATTAATGACCCATAGCTAAGGATGGAAATGGGTACAAAATTTAAAAACAAGCATTTGTCAATGCCGAAGATTTGATGCTTTGCACCAGTGCATCTTCAAAAAAATACAAAATCACACATGCCCCCACAATGCAAAGCATCATGGGCTGCATATGCAAATCACCACAGAATATTATGCTGGTTCAACTTTAAGCAGAAATGCATGATGCCAAAAGGCCTCTCACACAGTTTGCAAAGGGTGACAACAGGAGACATAGACACGTGTGGGCACTTGGGCTATGAGTGCATGGAAAGTTGGGTATGGCAAAAAGCTCTCTTACAGGATGCTATGGACAATACTGAGAGCTCAGTATTCACTTTGGGGAAAAAAACATTTTATTTTTTACACCTAGACAGATATCAAGGGTGTCTCCAGGAACATGACTCTCCCCCCTCTCCCTCCTCCCCCCTTCCCCCCTTTTCTTTTACGTAAGCACTTGTTTACTTATTAACCCGGCACTTATTATTGTCCACTCTTTCTACATGTTTTGCACAACACCGTTGTAACACCTGCCTTACAACTGTATGTTAATGTATATCTTGTAACTTGAATGTTTAATGCCTCATTCCTATTGCACCCCTTCCCTCCAGGTTGCACCGGGAGACGAGCGACTTGTTGCTCAGTGTGCCTTCCTGGTGAAACATTTCAATAAATAAATCAATGGTACTGAATAAACAGGGCATTTAGGAGAAAAAGAACTGTCTTGAGGCTAAGAGAGAGCTGGTGCAGAGGATCACCATGAACAGAAGGCAAATACTGGGATCACTGCAGGAAGGATGGCAAGGAAAACAGTTATGCACAAGAAAAAAGAGAATTCATGTAGGGATCTACCAGTTATTATTTTTATTGAATTTCAGTATATGTAATATCATAACCATGTTAAGATCTATGCATCACTCAGATCATGGCAGGTCTTGGTATATATGCAAGAGCTAAAAACGGAGGGGTAAGGGTAGCATACAGGGGAGGGGTATGGATGACTAGTGCATGGGGAGGGGAACAAAAGAGTTATGGGAGGAGGGGTGGTGAAAAAAGAAATGGGGGAGCAGGAGAGGATTGCAAAAGTTGGTGATATCCATATACTACCAGTTCTATAAGTGTGGGTTCACCTTTCAAATGGCATTCAATGTAATATAGATACAAAAAGTTTAGAATGAACATGTGTCTTTGCATAGGTTAACATTGTTTGCAATATACACTTGCTGGTGGAGAGAAACGGAGGTATATTATTATTTTTTCCCTATATTTAAAAGTTGCCACAGTAAGGAGACTAACATCTGTACTACAGAGAGGCAGGCAAGGGTTAATTTTTCTTTAGGAGACTTGCTAGTTTAGGAGAGAAAAAAGGCTGTAGTTTGAGACATCATGGCAAGTTTCAAACTGCCTACAGACTAGGCAGAAGAAGTAGGAAAACCTTTAACAGTAATAAAATAATAAAGACTGGCAAAACATAGTTCAAACTTTCTGTAGATCTCCCCTCAATTTTCTGATGTAGTCTGTTCAGGTTGTCACTGCTGTTGATTTTAATGACAGGCTGCTGGTGTTGACAGCGTTTCAGCTGTTTGTTGAAGCGCTTCATTCACATCAAAGGACTGAAGCCCTCTAATTTATTGGCTTGGTTCTTCTGAAGTGTATTGAGCCGAAGAAGAGTGGTGTCACAGTTAAAGTGCATGGTTATTGGTCTAGACTGCTTTGCCCCTAAAGTTTGTAACTGCAACAGGTTCACAGAGACACACCTCTGAAATCCCCTTCCACTCAATAACAAAAGGTTTGTTGAACATGTGCATCAAACCTAACAACACTAGGGGAAACTGGAGGACACCCATTACAGATCAAGGGTTGTGCTTTTAGAACAAACAAATGAAAATACTTTTATACCCTTCAGACTGTAAATCTTTGGAACAAATCACATACTTCCATTATAATTAGTAAAACAAAAAAGGAGTTTTAAAACAAATTGGTCAATTATGTTGTCTGTTGGGAATTTAGAGCACTGTGTTGACTGAGATATTATAGGAGCATCAATGGGCAATTTGCCTTCTGGTTCCTCACCAATTCTTAGAATGATCCTTAGTATGATCTGTGTCCTCATTCAAGCACCTAGGTGTGACACCAGACCGAGTCCTGGACTACTTGCTGTACATCATGGGGATCTGCAAATCGATAAACACCAAACTGGGGCTGTTGTACAAGGTCAAGCATAATCTCACTTCTCCGCCCACATAATCATAGTCTGTGGAGTCCTGCTCCTTAAATTTTCCTATGGGGTGTCTACATTCTATGCTTCAGCCAAATCTACTTTGCAAAAATGGAATGTAATGCAGCAGCTCCTCCCTGTGCCTTAAGCCCACCTAAATTCTGCTTGTATTAAATCCTAATTCCCCTTGTTGCTCTCTCTCTCTCTCTATTTGCAGGGGTCAGAAGGCTACTCTCACTAGCCCTCCCCAGCCCTGCTGAGGACACCCGCTGTTTTAACTGCCCCTAGGGTCTGAGAGCTTTCTTCTGAATCTCTCTCCTGCCTCGCCGTGGACTGCTGCCAGGAAACTGCCACAGGTACGGACTTTCAGACACCTTTGTGTGAACACAGCATATTTTAAAATTTGGCGCCTTTTTTTCTGTGGCGCAGGGGACTAAATTCAACATCTGTTTATCTCTGCTGCTAAACTAGGAAGAGAAGGTGAATTTAAGGACAGTACTGTAATCCCTCCTCTCTCCTTAACTGACTGAATTTTCGGCCCCCACACCCACCCCCTCTTCCTCCTCCTCCTCCTCCTCTGCCATTTATTAAATACTCTTCAACTCCACCCAATTTAGCAAATCTTTCACTTACCCTACCCACAGCCTCTCTGCCTGCCCTCTGGCTTAAAGGGGCTTCTCAAGTTTTTGGCTGCTTTGGCTTCCTGCTGATTTCTGAGTGTCTATCCCCTCATGTTACTGCTGAGCCATCTCCATTGCTTGCCAATAAGCTCTGCCCCTTCTTCTAAACTTTCCTTCCTCATCAGTATGAAGCCCCCATTCTTTTGCCTGTCCTTCTGACTCCCGTCTTGCTCTTCCTCACCCTGGAATCTTTTGCCCCTCTCATTCTTGCTACCCCCGGGACCGAAGCAGACCCTGGGGACTTCACCTTCTCAAACTTACTACTTTTTCACCAGAGACTTCATAGCGCCTTCTGCTTCTGCAATCCTAGTCTGACCTGTCACCTTATCAGATACCTTATTAAGTCTAAAAGGATCTCTCAGGCCAGGACCACCTCTGCCTTTTTGGTGGCTGCCACTTGAATCATAGTTCTCTCCTTGTCTCTATCAGGAGATGTTGAATTAAACCCTGGACCTGCCGTATCTGGACCCCCTCTTGGCCAGGCCAACTCTTCGACAGGGTGCCTATCTAGAGGACTAAAGGTTGGGCACCTGAATATAAGAAGCCTGCTGGCCAGCCATACGGGACTGGTGGCCTGGTCCACCTCCATCGGGCCTGATCTCCTCAGAATTACTGAATCTTGGCTTAGGCCTTCTCACCCCGACTACCTGTGCACCGTCCCTGGTTACAATATGCTCTGTGCTGACCGACCTTCCTCAAAGAGAGGAGGCAGTCTGGTGCTATGCTACAAATCACACCTATGCCTTACCCTTCTCCTTTGCCCCCAGTTTCAGTCCTTCGAGATACTTCATGCCCTGGTTCTGCTGGGTGGGGCCAAGAAGCTACATGTGGTCTGTACCTACATTCCCCCCCTAGCCTGCAAACATGGACTAGAGGAATTCTTGGATTTTCTTCCCACAGCTACCAAAAATAACAAAGTGATCTGCATTGGAGACTTCAACCAGGATTGGCTGGGTCCTAATTCCCCTTTCCTAAATTCCTGCATTAGCAAGGGCAATCTAACCCAGCTTGTCTCTGATCCTATGAGGCACTCCAGCAATGGCAATAGCCACGCCCTCCTAGATTGGATTCTCACCAACAGATCAGACAGAATCTCCTCTGTCACCATCTTGCCTGACTCCATTAGCGACCACTCTCCCATTACCTGCATCTGGGATGCCTGTCCCCTCTCATACCCGTCTGAAATTATCACCATATCTAACTTCTCTGCCTTCAACTCAGCTGCTTTCATAATGGATCTCCAGCATATCGACTGGTCTCCTTTATTCACTACTGGGTGCATTGACCGGGCCGTAGACTATTTCACTAATTCCCTGTGTTCCCTGCAGTCCAAGTACATCCCTTCTGTTAGGCACAGGGTTCAAGGCCTGACTACCAACTGGCTAACTAGCCCTCTTCTATACATGCTTAAGTTACAGGCTAAACTCTGGTCTAGATGGAAGGCTTCCACCCTTCACCCCGACTTCATTGCCTATCGCTCTCTCTGGAATTCATGCAAATGTGAGTTAGGTGCTGCCAAAAGCAACTACTATAGGGGTCTTCTGCTGGCCTTGGCTACCAACCCACGAAAATACTGGGCGCACATCAATCACATAATGGGTCACAACACCGCCCAAAACTCCCGTGACACAGTAATTAACAATGTCTCCTGCAACAACCCACTTATCATTGCCAATGCTTTTAACACAATATTTACCTCCCTACCTAGCTCTACCACTGATGCCCACACCCCTGCCACTAATCCCCCACTAGCCACCCCCTTACACATCCTCCCCTGGTTCTGAAACAGGTCACTAGGTCAGACGTCCTACGTGCCCTCAATGCAATGTCTCCCCATGAAGGAGCTGGCCCTGACGGGCTCAAACCCAGACTACTCAAGTTAGGCACTTCGCTGCTTGCTTCACCAGTTACACACTTGTTCAACCTCTCTATTAGCTAAGGAAAAATGCCCCTCTTGTGGAAAAATGCCAGGGTTATCCCTGTCTTTAAAAAGGGTGACCGTAAAAATCCAGCAAATTACAGCCTTATAGCATTACTGCTGATTCTGACTTCATACCTCACTTTAATCTGCAATCCTCAGCCCAGCATGGCTTTAGGTCATACCACAGCACCACAACTGCCCTTCTGCAATTCACTAGTGACATCAAAACCAACATGGACAAAGGCCTGCTTACTGGGGCCGTTTTCATAGATATGTCTAAGGTGTTTGACTCAGTCAGTCACCCCTTGCTCCTACATCAGCTCGGGTTGCTTGGTGCCTCTCACTCCACCTTAGAATGGTTCTCCAGCTATCTGCTTAACAGCTCCCAGTCAGTCTTCTATCTTAAAGTTCTCTCTGCCTCGGCCCCACTTCCCTCTGGAGTCCCACAAGGGTCCATACTCGGGCCCCTACTTTTTTCACTATTCATAAACAATCTTCCTACAGTTCCATCCCACTGTTGCTCCATTCTATACATGGATGACCTGGTTCTCTATACCTCCTCCAACTCTGTCCATGAAATTAATTATCTTCTCTCTTCTGACCTGCATCAAATCCAAACCTGGCTCTCGTCCCATCAGCTGGTGCTAAATATGGCCAAGACACAAGCTATGATCTTTGGGACCCAAAGGAAACTAGGTTCCATGACTACATCTCTTCAGGTTTCCAGCCTTGATGGCTCTCTCATTGATGCAGCCCAAACTTTTAAATATCTATGGGTCTATCTTGACCCATCTCTTAACTTCTCCCATCACATCACATCACTGCTGCCTGTAAGTCTGTCAATGCCAAAATTTATCTAGCTTATCGGGTCTGACATTCCCTGACTCCTGCCACCAGGATTTCCCTCGCCTAAGGCTTCCTGCTCCCTGGCCTTTGGTACGCACTGCCTGTCTTTGCAGAGGCACACACTAATGTCCTTCATTCATGGGATGTCGCATACAATAATATCTGCAGATTCGCTTCAATGGCTCCTCGCCTAAAATATCACTGCACACTGTATTCTAACCTCAAATGGTTATCCCCCCCATCAATCATATTCCCTAGGCTGTCTCACTGACAACATAATTCATTCCTCTCTCCCCTCTGACCTAGCATCCATGCTCCTTCCATGCAATAGTCATTGGCCCCTTTGATCCTCATCTCTAGCACTGCTCTCTGTCCCTAAATGCTCCACCAGAATGGGTGAACTCATCTTCTCCTACTTCATCCCCAAATTCTGGAACTTCCTTCCACCTGATCTAAGAGTTACTACATCCCACCTTGCATTCAAAAAAGCTCTTTTGAATTATCTCTCATCCTTTGATAAATGTATCTGTACTTAGCTTTGTGCATTGTCCTGCCTCGCAGATGCACCCTCTCCAGGCCTGCACAGTCTCTTACACTTTCTGTCTCTTCCTGAGCTGAGGATTTGTGCTTAGGTCACTTCTCTGGTCATGCCAATGCCTCCTTGCTGTCCTCCAAATGTCACCTCTCTTGCTCCCATTCTATGTCACAAACCCACTCAGCAGGTCAGCCCTCTACTCCCAAAGTGCCAACCTCCAAGCGCAGTCTTGTGAACAGTTTAACAGAACAAGGTAACCCTCTTGTCTGTTTTTGTAGGTTTGAATCAACCTTTGGTCTCAAGTCTTGGAGAGATTCAAACTGTGAACCTCTTGCTAGCTTACCCAATGCACAGGCTCAGATATATCTGTCTTCGGGGGGCCAGATATCTTTGCCTATGGGCACCTAACCAGGTGTACAAAAATGAACCCTTAAACTTTAATAAAGACCTCAGATTATTCTCACCTTTTTCCAGTTTGGTATCACCATTCAAGCTTATGCACAGTGTCTGCTGTAACCATATATACTCTACT